>CM060366.1:15470576-16868337 GCA_030545235.1 Helianthus tuberosus | reverse complement strand
CCAAGCTAAATGCTAAAAACTAAAACCCCCAAAAACCTAAAAAAAAACCTAACCCCCCCCCCCCCCCCAACCTAAACCCCCCTACCCCAACCCCCAAAAACCTAAACCCCCCCCCCCCCGCGCCACCCCAAAGCTAAAATGCTAAAAAATAAACCCCCAAAAAACCTTAAAAAAAAAATCTAAAAAAATCAAAAAAAATTCTAATTTTTTTTTTTGTAATATTTTTTATGTTAAAATCGCTACTTTTAGTAGCAAAAAAAAAATTATTGTAAATTTTTTTTTTGCTTGGAAAAGTAGCGGTTTTTTTATAAAAAATATTAATTTTTTTTTTTGATTTTTAGCTATTTTCAGGCATTTTTTGTTGTGTTCACATTAGTTCCCCGCGGTTCTCGCAATAAGAGGTGGTTCCTAACGGATTTTTGTCCTATATATATATAGGGCAAGGCTAGGTAGAAAACCCCTATCTATATGAAAAACCTTAGAAAACCCAACCTCCCGACATTTTTTTTTTTTTGAAAAAATTAACACATGTAATATACATGTTTTTAAGAGTTTTGGGCCAAAAAAAATCAAAAAAGCGCCGAAGGGATCTTTTAAAAAAAAAAAAAAATTTTCAGCAATTTTTGTCATTTTTGGCTAACACATGTTAAGCGACCGGACATGGCTGAAATTTGTTTATTTTTTTTAAAAAATCCCTTTGGCGCTTTTTTGTTTTTTTTGGCCCAAGACACTCTAAAACATGTATATTACATGTGTTATTTTTTTCAAAAAAAAAAAATGTCGGGAGGTGAGGTAAAAAGGCCGGGAGATTTGGGTTTCCAGAGTTTTCTACCTAAATGTGGGTTTTCTGTCTAGCATTGTCCTATATATATATATATATATATGGTAAGGTTCATGCGAGAACCACCTTTATTGCGAGAACCAATGTGGACACAACCTAAAATAGATAAAAAAAAAACCTAAAAAAACCTAACCCCCACTCCCCAAAAAACCTAAACCCCCCACCCCCCCAAAAAAAACCTAACCCCCCCCAAGCTAAATGCTAAAAACTAAACCCCCAAAAAACCTAAAAAAAAATAAAAAAATCTAATTTTTTTTAATATTTTTTTTATGTTAAAATCGCTACTTTTAGTAGCAAAAAAAATTTAAAAAAAAAAATTATAATTTTTTTAGCTACGAAAAGTAGCGATTTTTTTTTATAAAAAATATTAAAAAAAATTGTGTGTGTTTTTAGCTATTTTTAGGCATTTTTGGTTGTGTTCACATTGGTTCTCGCGTTTCTCGCAATAAAGGGTGGTTCCTAACGGATCTTTGTCCTATATATATATATATATATATATATATATATATTATATATATATATATATATATATATATTGGGGTGAGGATTTAGGGAAAACGGTGAAAAGTGTGAGAACACTGAGAACGCTTATAGATCGTCATATCAAAACAATATATGGACAAGATTGGCGTGGTGGCGTTTTCATAAATAACATCAATTGTATTACTTGGAACGTGCTTCATTAAGGGTAAAGAAGGGTAAACATCGTTTCTCCCATAAAATGTCATTAAATATAAAACGCCAACTAATAAAACGCCATTAAAGATGGGACGTGTTTACAGACTTAACACATAAAGCTGACCAAACAAGAAATACAAACAGTAAACTGAAAATGACGGATATTTTATTAATTGCACTTATTAATTATATCCTGCCTAAACTACGCGCCAAAGACATCCTATAAACAGAAACGTCTCAGCACCTTCCATTGATTAAACCAAAAAACAACGCCATGGTTCCCCAAATGCCACTCACTGTAAAACGCCAAAAGGTTAAAAAAAATAAAAAATGGCAAACATCGTTTCTAGGATATTCAATATTGTTCTGCGTGAAGTTTCAACAAATGCATTGTTAGCTGAGGAGTGTAACTCAATAACATTTTGCTGCATGAGATGTACAAATCTTCAAGAAAAAGAGACTGATGACAGACATATGCCACTATGCTTTGTTCTTAATGAATATTTGAATGGCATGAGGAGACCGATGACACTGAAGAGTGGGATGAAGATAAAGATAAAGAACAAACAAAAAACCCACGTCATTTTGTGTTAAAAAACATCCACAAAAAAGCTACTTCAACAACAAAAAAAAAAAAAACAAATAAATCACACCAAAGTCAAAACGCTATATATTTGTGATCACTACTAGAAAATATGGCTTTTGACACCGCATATTCGGTAGCAAAACGGTAGCAATTGCCATATTGCCACCATTTTGTAACCGAAAATGCGGTGGCAAAAACACCTGTGTCAATTGCCTTATTGCCACCAAATAGCCACCACTTTTATAATTTGCTACCAGATTTTTGCCACCACAAAAACGGTCAAAATTATTTGTCACCGCTTTCTCGATGGCCTTGTTTTGCTACCAAGTTGTGACGGTTTTTTTGCCACCGTTTTGGTACCATTTAGCCACCGATGTTGTCACCATTTAGCCACCGTTTTCGTTGAAAATTTGCTACCATTTAATGACATATTTGCTACCATTTTATTAAAAATTTGCTACCATAGCGGTTTCTCTATTTCCAGATTTTCCATTTTCCATGCTTTTTTCATCATAATGCATTTCAATAATATTACAAATTTATATAAAATAATCGAATAAAATTACAAAATCCCAAAAATATATAAAATTATAAAACATTCTAATATAAATGCCAACTAAAACATCAAATTACCGAAATTATCCTAATATGATAAACATCAAAACATTCAAAACCAAGTGTTTATAGCCTATCTTCGAACCATAGCGGTTAACATAGCTTCAATTTGTGACATCCGATTGAGCATGACATCTTTGTCCACCTTATCTTTTTCTTTTTCAGCCAACAAGCCCACAATAACTCCATTTAACCTTTCTTTTTCTTCATCCTTTTCCTTAACGAGCTCCTTGATAACAAAGTTCGACTTTTCAATCTACAAAACAAACAATGAACAAAATCAAGAAGTCAGAATAAAAAAACATACAAATTCACACATCTGGACAAAAGAAGTCAGGTATTGGTGAGAAGTGTTAGAAGTTAACAACAATGTACGTGAAAAAATAATCCTGTCGTGGAGATTGAGATCTGATCATGCGGTTTCTTGAAGTTAAACCGCGCAGTACATGAAAACTTGATGGTCTTAAAGGTCTCTTGGCTTCTTCAACCTATAAAGCTCATAACTTTTAATTCAACTTAATGTAAAAAGTTGGTATATATGGTGAATTGGGTATGGAAGTTATAACTTATAAATTATAATTTATTAATACTATTACATCTGTGTTGGCATTAGCAGTAGCAGTAGCATCAACTTTTCTAGACACATTTTCAATTTATCACAATCTCCACTAATTATGTTTGAGGGGATAGTTATTAGAGCAGATGTTAAACCACCATTCATAACTTAATTTTTTCTACTACCGACTCCTCCCGGAATTGCGTTATCAGAGCCGAGCCAGGAATGGCCAGCTCTGAGAAGAAAGAGAAAAGTGAAGTACATGTTTTGAACAAGCTAAGGATGTTTTAAGACACGATCATACATCAGCTGAAGATTTGCACCCCACTGAATTGCAGCCAGCAGATAATCAGTTTTCCTAAGTTGTTCTACATATATATAGATCTATATGCGGAAAGATAAAATGTAGCCTTACAGGTCACAAACCTGATTGGAATTTTCATTAATGAGATAATCAGTAGCTATGTGGACAGAAATTGAGGAATGAAGACCAGATATTAACTTGTATAGCACTTTCTTCTCTTGGCAACTTTCTCCTGATGAATCTGCACACAAAAGTTGATTTCAAGGAATTATTTTACTTATTATCATTAAATGAACTTTTCAAGAAATAGACATACAGCCATACAGGTGTACTACAATTTCATAATTATTAGTAAAGAAGTTTATCACATAAATGTGACTAGGAATCATGTCTTGGATATGAAGGGGTAACTTGGTTACACGACTGACTTACATTTTGAAGCACTAAATGAAACCAAAAATTGGTAATATTAGCCACATGGAAATAGCAGACTTTACATTTTGGACAATTTTCTGAATATATAGCTAAGACGACCCCCGGGCTCGCTCTCTACCGCAGGTTATATGTTAAACCACCATTCATAACTTAATTTTTTCTACAACATTACCACTAAGTATGTATCAATGAGTGAAAGAGTAACCTAATAAGATAGAAACAAAGATAACGATAACATCATAAAACTAGGGGTGCAAACGAGCCGAGCTACTCGAGCTCGGCTCAAAAAAAAGCTGGAACGAGCCAAGCTTAAACGAGCTCGAGCCCGAGCCTAAAAACAAGCTCGTTTAGTAAACGAGCATGAGCCCGAGTTTCACTTATCGAGCTCGAGACGGCTCGCGAGCCTAAACGAGCTTTCTGTTTATATTTTTTTATTAATATATTAAACATGTATTTATATAATAATATTAAAACAAAAAAAAGATAAATTGTCGCTATCTATCGCTACAAACCTAATAGCGAGCCTAGACCTATACGCTACGTAGCGCGCTATAGCGATCGCTATGCTCATTATTGACAACTATGGACATGTAATGTCATAACCACCAAAACAAACAAAATAATTACTCACATTCTAAGACTGTGGGGTATGGTGGGGCGTGGGTTGGGGGCATGGTGCGACACGGGAGTATGGGGGCACCCAAGACCAAAAGCTAATTTCAAAGGGGTATGGTGGGGCGTGGCTTGGGTGGCGTGGAAAAAAAGCCAATTTCAAAGGGCTAGTGCTCTTGGCCAATGAGGTTCCGCCATGTCATGTGGGTAGCCCCGCCCAACGCCCGGGCTGAAAACCCCGCCCAAGGGGCCACTCCGAAACTCAAGCCCACCGGGGTGGTGATGTGGACGTTTGTTACCCAACCCCCGCCCCAACCCCCGCCCCATACCCCATAGTCTAAGTATATGAACAAAACACAAAAATACCAAAGGACCAAACTTCATGACTGAACATAGTATGTCATTTCTTTAATGGCCCATTAGAAGTTTAGAACGAACATATTGATATTATCACTGAGCCTGTCTACATAGATAGTCATTACAGACTGCATTTGTTGACAAATTAACAACTCAAATTGATTTAAAGGATGGCGTTAATATATAAGATTTGAAAGCTGAGCTTCTTTAATGTGCTGCTTAGCCTTTATGGTTTTTTATCCAAGTAGTCTTTTCACATTACTGGAGTGGCCAATGCTTCCTTTTACAGGTTTATATTTTTCTTTTCCAGTTCCATATTTTATCTACATAAAGAGTATACAGAAAGAAAGAAAAATCTACGAAAATCTGCTTCACAGAAAGAACACTATAATAAAAGGTTTACCTTTTCTAACAGTGAACTTGTTATGAATTTGATTAACCACAGCTAAGCTAAACTGAGCACATCTACTCCAACCATACGGCAGCGTCGATGAATCTGCAACATCCAGGTACATTGACAGATGGTCGACATTGACAGATGATAAAAACTTTCTTATTCCCCAGAAGATGGTGTTTTTATCGCGGCATATTCACAAAAATAAAAAAAGGGTATTAAAAAAACAAATAAACCAACCTCTGTTCAGTTGAAATTGTGAAAGAAGTAACCCTAAAAACAAAATTACCGTATCATTAGTATGATTCATACTGATTCAAATTTTTTTTTTTTGAACGGCAAATTTTGGATCACTGACGGACCACTGGAGTATCATCGTGCCACCAGGAGAACCACCCGATCATATCCATCTCCACTAGACAATAATGCTTATACACCAATTCAGGAGTAAACCCAATAAATCTGGGAAAACCCCCTTTGTGGGAATCGAACCCATGACCTAATGGTCATAAGTCTTATCCCAACCCCAAGATACCACTAGGCTATAATGCCATGGGTATACTGATTCAAATTAGTAATACGATTCATACTGATTCAAATACCAAATCATTAACCCTAAAAACAAAATTACCTGTGACAGTGGAGAAGCAGTGGTAACGGTGGTGACGAAGACCGAGATGTAGGCGGGTACTAGTTGTCTTGGCTTAGTTCTTCCATCAGATCAAACGTATGGGAGTAGAGTTCTTGAATGGCTAGACGTAGAGGAGTGAGAAGCAGGGATTAAAATTTTGGGAGGGGAGTTATTTGGATGGAACCTAATTAATTGATTTTTTGAAGCATGCATATCCACTAAAAAAATAACACACCTATTTGAATTTTCATATTGTCACCGATAACATGGTCACAATTAACTTTTACCTTTCTATTTTTCTTGCTTTTGCGTATTTTTCCCATAAACTGCCACCAAAAATAAAAAGATGGCAAAAATTGCAACCACTTTGCTACCATATCATGATAAATACACTTATTTTCATTTCCGTGGCAAATCGGTAGCTAAATGTGCCACCATTTTTTCGGTAGCAAATTTTGGTCACAATTGCCCAATTTTCTAGTAGTGGATGGTTCTTGTTGTTTCAAAAAAGAAAGAGACTGGTGACAGTGAAGATTTCCAAGAGAAATTCGATTAGGATTTTTAATTTTATTTTTTTCGCTTATATATTTTTTTCTTTCTGTGGTTTGTTTTCTAATTTTCCAATAAAAAATCCATTATTTCTCTAAAAAAAACTTGTAAAACGCCAAAATGCCACAAACGCCAAACTCCGCAATTATAATAAAATTTGGGGCATCTTGGGGTTTTACAAACATTTTTTTAGATGGGACGTGTTACAGCCATAAAACAGATGAAGCTGAACAAAACAGTAACTGAACCGACGGAAAATTTATTACTAACATTATAATTAAAACCCACTACATCGGTACTTGAATATATTTTTCTTTTCAAAAACGCCATTGACGTTATAGGACTGGATCCTACATGGCGGCAAAAAAGTCATTATATAAATAGAACAGCTAAACAAAACTTAACACTCCACATATTCTCTAACACGCCACACCTTGACTAAAACGCCAGAAAAACTTAAAAAAATGGCTCAAGTTATTGCAATGAGGTTTGATAGGTCGGAGAAACGTTTGACAGGAGAAGGGTGAAAATAAAGACAATCAAGGCCATACTTAGCATGGATGAATTAGTTCAGAGAGATATTCTGGGCTTTGGGGTTCCAATGGTCGACGATTGTGAAAGAACTAGAAAGGTAATAAGAAGATTGAAGAGGAAATTTCCAGCAGATGATGATGATGATGATGATATTGACGATACTGGTCTACCAACAGTAAGTAGTTGGAGTTTGGATGAAAAACCAAGAACGGTTAAAGTGAGTTATCAACACGGGTTCGAATATTCATTGCCGATGGAATAAATGCTGAAGATAGAGAGACTACATCTTTTTGAACAACTCTGTGATTTAGCACTTTCGAATAATGCAAGATCCAAGGTTGTTATTTAAGTATAGGCTGCAGCAAAGACGAGACGAGATGATGGCGTTATACGCCAATGCACAACATGATGATAAATCTGCGATGAACAAAGCGATGGGTGCATCTCTGATGTAATCCCATACACAGAAGACTATTAGTTTGTTTTGATCTCGTGTTATTGTAATCTTTTGATTATTAATGAATTATTAAGAATGCCATGAACGCCAAAAAAATTACATTATAAGATAATGAGATTATTTCAACTGGTAAATCTACAAAACGCCAAAAACGTATAGTTTGAATTATTAAATGTATATAATGATTTTGGTAACACCATGGACGCCAAAGATGTTAGAATTATTAATAAATTTTATTGAATTTGGGAACGCCATAAACGCCAAAATGTTATCCATGTGACACTAGAATGATTAATTGAATATAACTAACGCCAAACAATTCTTATACGCCAAAATAAAGCTGTTCTGTGACACATAAAAAATGGAAAAGGGAAGATACAAAGACAAAAAAGCCCCTCCACCCTGATAATATCGCTCACCACGTGTCCCATTAGGATGCGTTCTCACCGTTCTCACACTTTAGGGCATTTTCTCCTGATCCCGTTTCTATATATATATATATATATAGTAAGATACCTATTGCTCGGTTTTGTTGTGATATTTAGGAACTTTAGGACATGGGGTACTTTTTATTGTTTTAAAGATAATGCATTGATAATGATCTTCTAATATTACATAAGAAGCTATAGATAAGTAACGGCGAAACAATGCATGTAGACAAGCATATTAAATCTCAAGCGATGAAACAAACAAGAAAGGAAACAAGGAAACGTATGCAGGAAACGCATACGGTCTTACAAAGATAGCTAGATCGCCATTGAAATGTCTTACACGAACTTGATAGCGAAAGGGGTTCTAACCAAATATTTACCTGAACGCCAAGCCATCGCTCCTTCACCATAAGGAACGTTAATCTCCACACTATTGGAACGTCTAAACGTTAGGTCATACGTTAACCTTTGGTTCACTTGGGTGAATTTTAAAGTAGGATTGTGAACTACGACAACTATACCATCTGGGACAACAACATCTGGCACAGATACGGTGTAAGTGGAATCAGCCTCACCGACGTTTGTCACTGTCCTTGAGTATGTTTTATTTTCTCCCCTTGCTAAAGTCATCGCATAGGAAGGATAGTTCAGTTGTCCTTCGGGAATGGTTTGTGAGCAAGAAACTGTTTTCTTTACAATGATTCCAACTTGTTGGCTTGTGTAGCCCAGCCCGCACAAATATGGAATGTAATCATCTGATTCAATGTCAAAAACTAACCCTGGATTATTAGCTTTTGATGGATTTACATGCCCAGAACCTACGGCAAATATGTTTGCAGGGAGCTCTCTTTCATCCTCAATAGGTTTACCATTTAGGCTAACTTGATCAGCTGATGTCATAATTGCGGATTTGATAGATGCAGGTGACCAATCAGGGTGAGAAGCTTTCAACAATGCTACTATGCCTGCAAGATGAGGGCAAGACATTGAAGTACCAGACATTATATTAAACGTAGAGCTTGTTTGTGTGTTGTTCTCTAACGAAACAGGCCATGCTGCTAGCACGCTCACACCCGGGCCAATAATATCTGGTTTTAAGATTCCAGGGCTTTGCATGCTTGGCCCCCTAGATGAAAAAGAAGTAACAGCGGGAGCTGAGTCTACTCCGACTACAGTCCCCCGGAATAATAAAGTTGCCGTAGGCGAAGCAGTTGAACTAATATATGTCTTGATTGTGACTCCTTCTTTGTAACCGACATGTGATGCAGGAAGAACATGAACATCCGCGATAGTACTATCACCCTCTTCCACTTGGTTCAGTAGAATCATTGCAGCACCTCCAGCATCCTTTACAACTTGCCCCTTTTCAATTCTCCCATTTATACCTCTATCACACACTACTACCTTCCCTTTCACGTCGACATGGTCTAGTGATCCTTCCATGCACAACGACGCGTTTTTATCCCCATTCGACCCAGGGTACACCAATGGCAGATATGTTTGTGGAAAATCTTTAGGTTGGAATATCGATTCTCCATCTAACACATCCTTGTTTCCCAGAGAAACCGATGCAACTATTTTCCTATCAAGGGTACTGGCCCCTACTGTAAGAATCCATGGAGCTTCATTCGCTAATGTAGAGTTAGAAGGGCCGGAATTACCCGCCGAACAAGCCACGAATATACCTTTTTGTATCGCGGTAAAAGCTCCTACAGCGATACCATCCAAATAGAACGGATTAGGATCTAGGCCGAGGGATATTGAAAGCACATCTACACCTTCTTCAACTGCTGCATCCAATCCAGCTATGATAGCACTCTCTGGACAATCCAACAAGGTGCACACTTTATACATGGCCACATGCGCAAGTGGCGCCATCCCAACCGCTGTCCCTTTAGCGTTTCCTAAAACACTTGCATCATTGACAAAATTCCCAGCCGCCGTGCTCGAAGTGTGTGTACCGTGCCCATCTTGATCAAACTGTGTACCATTTTCACCGGTTGTGAAATCCCGTATTCCAATCAGTTTATTGTTGCACCCTGCAATTTCACATTTTCCTTTCCACTTTGCTGGTGGAGGAGGGACTCCATTGTCATTGAAAGAAGGATGGCTTGGAGTCGTTCCAGTGTCTAGAACCCCGATTATGACCCCCTTTCCATAGTTCGAACCGGCCCAGAATCCTAAATTCTGGTGCAGCCCCAAAAAGTTGGGAGTATGAGTCGTGTGTTTCATGTACACTCTTTGAGGCCTTGCATATAAGAACCCCTCCATACTCTCCATCGCCTTCACATGCTCCGTGGATAGTTTCGCTGCAAACCCGTTTAGCACGTTATGATATGCAAAAACCATAGCAGGTGGTTCCTCATTTGCACTGCTGGTGGTTCGTGGTAAAAATGAGTGGTACCAGTTTTGACGATCTTGTTTTTGAATGAAGTGTTGACCCTTGGATGAGTCTAAATGGACAATGTAGGTTTCAAGTTCAGCAGCATTGGCTGAAATGAAGGTTAAAATGATGGTTAGAATGAGTACCAATATAGAAGCCATTGCAGCTACTGGTCTCTGTGTTTATTGTGTGAGTTATGATGGCATACTTCTATGCTCTACTTATAGGTGAATTGGGGCAGACGGATACTTGGCGACTAACTAAAGTCTGTACGCGAAAGACGATAGGATAACTCCAGGTCTAATTAGCTTGCCGGATTTTAATTTGTATTTGTCGAAGATATTAATTCATAAGGTATCTTTTGATTGGCCGGAAAGAAGCAAGCGTTTAAGTATATTCTAGTTTGAGTAATTTTCTTATCGTCTTCATGCCTCAATGATTACTGAAAATTGCAACGGATTTGGAAATAAATGGTTTTTTTATTTTCGGAAGATCATGTTTCGTTTTCATATTTAAAGAGATATGAAAATAACGTCATTGGGTTTGATCAGGTCTTTGATAAAACTTTATATTTTTTAATTCTTTAACACAGTCAAGCGGAATAGTATAAAATGTATTAAAATAAAATTATTAACATCTTAAAACCTTTTATTAGAAGATAAGATAATTATATATTTTAAATTATAGCCTAGTGGCATCTTGGGGGTGAGATAAGACTTTGGGACCAATAGGTCCTGAGTGGGGGTTTTCTCATATTTAGGGGGGACGGGGTGGTTAACTAGTGATAAAATCTATCACTCACAAGTACCAATCAAGTTCCGCCATGTCATCAACCATTTTTTCCATCACTCACAACATTTTTTAGGCGGGGTGGTCATCACTCACCACCACACCCAACAATTTCCCCCCAACCAACAAATACCCTCACATTAAATAAATGTTTCGCCCCCTTTCTCTTTCATGAAACACACGTGTAGGTGTCACACACCACCACATGCAGGTGTCAATCAGATAACCCCCCATGCGCAGACCAAACATTGCAATTAATTTGCTAAAGGACAAAAAGGATGTCAGAATGGCAACAATCTTTAACGCGTAATGGGGGTAACGAGTTACAAAAATAACGCGTTTTTTTTTTTTGCGGCGGCGGTGTTACGTGGAGGTTTAACGCGTGATGGGGTGGTATCACGGACCACCCCGTCCCCCCTTATTGGGTTTCCTCCTGAATTGGTGTATAGGCATTATGCCTAGTGGGGATGGATATGATCGGGTGGTTCCGCTGGTGGCACGATGATACTCTAGTGGTCCGTCAGTGATCCAAATTTACCGTTCGAAAAAAAAATTATATATTTTAAATTTATATTTAACATGTATATATTAAATAGCAAATTCATGGATATATAATAACTTGGTGAATTTTTTTAACGACCAATTGACAAAGCCCGACCTCTCAGGTAAACCCAATGACAAAAGGTCACCCTTGTGAAAACAGACAGTGTTAGTGACACAGACCGCCACCATTTCAGAGGACACAACCCGCCACCATTTCAGAGGAAACCATCCGCCTTAAGGCTTACTATGGTAAAACCACTAACCCATAATATTTTGCTTCAGACGAGACTTAAACTCATGACCTCTACTTTAAAAGGCTATGGGATGCACTAGAAGAATATTAGACCATTGGCAACAGTTTGAAATCATATATTGTATGGAGCTCGATTCATTAAAGCTTGTAAATAGTAAATTCTGTTATATTTATTCTTCTTGCAATTAGCCTAACAAACCATTCGTTGTAAAACTTGACAACGAATAAAATAGATCAGAAATTACTCAATTAGGAACTATTGTCTTCTTGATTACACACACATCAAATTAAGTATTTAGGAACCAGATGAACCAGTTTATTTATATTTATTGGATACATAAAACTAAATATTACTAAAAGGGTCCAAGTGTTATTGTTATCAATTGGGTCCATGATAGGAGATGCAAGTTCAACTCCACTTGTTGCAGAGTGAGACACTGGTGGGCAATGATAGGAGATCTAGGGAAACTTGGATTCGATCCTTGAGCCAAACAGGGTTTACCGGTAATTTCACCATCGTGCCTACGGGCGGGTGGGTTACCGGGTTTTCCCCAGAATTGGTGGTGGACTCGGGTTACTCTCGGAGTACTCCGTTTGGTCCAGTGGGTGCCTCGAGAGTGCTCGTGATTGATTATGTTGGCTGTTAAAAAAAATCAATTGGGTCCATGAGTCAAAGTGTCATTGTAAGAAGTCATGAGTCAATTGCGTATGTCCTGAAATTTAGAAACTATTTAACTGCGTAGGAATGTGTCGTTTTGTTGAAATGCGCGTCGGTCAAAACCTATCGGTATATATATAATCGAACATATGAACGAGGTCGATGTATCAATCATAGTATCAATCGGAAATCATTTACATCAACTTGTGTATTAGTGAATTGTCTTTGATTACCAATAGTGGTATAAAAGCGGTGTACAAGTGATTAAAACCCAACGTACTTAATCATTATCACATAATATTTAATAGCTATAGAATATCAGGTGATTAAATACTCTCAATTTAATCATGTCATCTAGATTACATTTTAATCTCTCATTTTTAACAAAAATATAGATAATTAGTTAGCGGTTACATTTTAATAACTTATAAAAAACTAACACCCCACCAATTTTGGTCAGAACGTTTTGGTAGGTTAATACATTTTTTTTTAAGTTACACCATATAAATGAGTATTTTACTCTCTTTAATTTAAGAATAGTATTGCTATAGTTTTTTTAATTAAAAATTGATATGTTACGTGATTAACAGTGTCTAAGGGTGAGTAATAACTTAATTGTTAACCGAAATCGAGCCGAAATCAACCAAAAACTGAATTAACTGAAAACTGATTAACCGAAACCCCAATTAACAAAAAACGGTTACCGAATTTTTTGTACGCTCATTTAACCAAAATTAACTGAATCGAACCATTCATATTTTCATATATTTCTAGCTTTTATACATTCAGTTCATGTATTTCATATTTATACCCATATTTTATGTATTTATACATTCATTTCATGCATTTATACCTAAATTTCATGTATTTCTAATCAAAAGTTTTAGCTCAAGTTTGATTTTGCCTATTAACCGAAATTAGATGAGCTAAACCAAAAACCGTCAATCTAACTAAATAAACCAAACCAATTAACTGAAAACGGTTGGTTAATAAAATAGACCAATCGATGACCTCGATGTCTGTGTTTCCTGCCGTATCGCGTGCACACCTGTCGGTTATTAACCAAAATTAGTTATCAGTGAGCAATAACTAAACCAAAATAGATGAAACCAAACCGAAATAAACCAAAAACTGAATTAACTGAAAACCGAATTAACCAAAAACCGGTTATCATATTTTTTTTGTACTCTCGTTTAACCAAAATTAACTGAACCGAACTGAATCATTCATATTTTCATATATTTCTAGCTTTTATACCTTCGGTTCATATATTTCGTATTTTATATCTCCATTTCGTATATTTATACTTTTATTTCATTTATTTACACCTCAATTTCATATATTTCTAAGCAAAAGTTTTAGCCTAAGTTTGATATGTGCTATTAACTGAAATTAAATGAATCAAATAAAAAACTGTCAATCTAGCCGAATAAACCGAAGTGATTAACCAAAAACCGATTTGTTAATTAAATAGACTAACCGTTGACTTTGATTTCAACTTCGGTTGAGGATAATAACCGAACTGACCGAACCATGCACAACACAGTGAAATGGATTAGCCGATTACTTCGCTTTTGATGTATATCTATCACAATAATGCTACAATAAATATTATATGAATTAGAAAACTACAAAAAACGAGTATCACAATGCGATGTGTCGCTCCGCCGCATCGTGCGGGCATCCCGCTAGTATATATCATATATGCATTCCTATTATATGTTATCTATTACACCCACGCATTTGAAGCGAGAGGAAGCCGAATGTTGAGACTGGATCTGAAGTCATCGAAGAGAACCTTTAGCAATCCTTTTATGAATATATATGCGATCTGATAGCGAGGCGGGACATGGAGGACCCGGATAGCACCGCGTTGCACAAGTTCACGAACAAAATGACGCATGTATATATTATCTATTAGTTTAGAAATTTAATCAGGGTATTAAGATCATTATCAGTAAAGCGGGTTTGATTATCATCAGCCAAAAAGAGGGATTCATTATCAACAATGACGCACGATTGATCCAGATAAAAAAAACGAAGGAGCAGGTAGGAGTCGTGTACAAGTATAATCAGTACGATCACTTTAATTTTTGGTTTAGAGGCATAAATAAAAGTAGAATCATATTAATATAGTTTTCATTGATTTTGCAACATTTATATAGTTTTGTTGGATTGGAACCAAATAATCAATTAAGAAAGAAGTCATATTAGGTATATCAATCATCTTCCAACGGATACAAGATACTTGAATAAACATACATCTCAACAAATAATTAACCAATGTTGAAAAACATAAAACATTAATGTTTTAAACCAAGAGCAATAAAAGACAGCCGAATAATCCAACTACAAATCCATAGATAGTTGGTACCGCCAACTTGCCCGATGTGGATGTAGCTATCTGGCTTGGAGGAGGAGCCCATGTTTGAGTAGAACGGTGATGACAAGCTTCATGTTTCTCGACTCGCAATGCTTTCTGCAACCACAAATGTACCATTTCCTTCCAGGGGTTTATAGGGGGACAACATCCCGTCCACTTGTCATGATTCCATTGGAAGCTGAAGTGCTACATTGCTGGAAACCGGTGCCGTTGATTTTCGTCTTCGCTTTCGCCATTCCCGTCATCTTCGTCTTCCTCGTCATCCGATTCTTGCTCTCCCTCATTCGGAATATGCCGAGCCGACCACGCGTGTTCAACCAAATCAATCGCTAACACATTATTGCCGGTTCAGACTGCATTTCATGTGTATTCTTCACTCTTTCTTCCATTGTTGCTTGGGGATACTCCTAAACGTTTTTCGGTACATAGTTTTGGCTTATTGCTCTCCCTTCATCTTCCAAAATCATATTATGCATGATTATACAAGCGTACATAGCATCTCTCATTTTTTCTTTGCTCCATGCACGACAAGAATTTCTCAAATAATGCTACCGTTGTTGAAGAACCCCAAAGCATCTCTCAATATCCTCCGCAAAGACTCGAACCTTTTTAAAGTAAGCTCTTTTTTCATCGTAGGGGTCCCTGAACGTCTTCACGACAATCGAATACCTAGGATAAATTCCATCGCACAAATAGTATCCGTGTGGGTAGTAGTTCCCGTTTTCATAAAAAGATGCTCTCGCAACTCTACCAGAAATATAGTCCTCTACCAATTGAGACTGCTCGAAAACGTTTATATCATTGCATGACCCTGCGACACCAAATTAAGCCGACCATACCCAAAGGTCCTGTGAGGCAACCGCTTGAAGAATAACAGTTGGTCCGTCTTGGTCACCTTGTGTGTGTTGACCTCGCCATGCGGTCGGACAATTATACCACTACCAATGACGACAATCCAAGCTCCCGATCATGCCCGGTAAACCATGGAGATTAGAATGGACCTCGTAAATTTGCTGAAGGTCGTACTATGTGGGCTTTCTCAGATAACGGGGACCGTACAAAAAAGATATAACTTTAAGCTAACTAAAAAAGATATAACTTTAAGCTAAGTAAAAAAATTACGAATGCATGTAATATTTATAGTATAGTAATGTACCTTGACAAAAATGCTCCAAGGTATCTCGCGTTGTTTTCTCGGCCATTTTTTAATATTCGTCGTTGATGTCCGTCATGTTTCCGTATGCAAGGACTCGTAGTGCAGAAGTACACTTTTGAATACCGGTGAATCCAAGTGTCCCTCTCGCATCCGCTTTTTGTTTAAAATAATCATACGTGTTTTCCAAGTCTTCCGCAATGTGTAAAAATAAACGTTTACTCATCCGGAAACGACGCCTAAAAACTTCGGGATTTGGGTAAGTAGGAGCTTCATCGAAGTAATCTTTCATCAACCGGTCATTTGCTGCTTGTCGGTCGCGTTGAATATATTCTCTTGGTAAAATCTCACGTTGAGGCCGGCTAAAATGTTTCATATACCGAGCCGCTAGTTCGCACGCATTCGTAACCGCCTCTTGCTCGACCTCCTCATCGGTCGAGTCACCCTCGTCCGCTAAAAAAAACTTGTAGTAATAATTTGCAAGGGATGACGAGGAGGTGGGGGAATCCATTTATTTTATAAAAAAGGGTGTGTAAAAAATGGGTGAAGCTTGTATAAAATGGGTGAAGGTAGTAAAAAAAATTGATGTTTGAGGTTGTAGGTGAGTATTTTTTGTTGTGGTTTGTATAAAATGGGTGAAGGTGATGGTATTTTTATAAAAGCTAAATTAAAAAAATAATGCAGTCGTTATCATCATGACAGTTGCCAACGATCATTGGTCAATTGCATTCATCAGCGGCGTGGATTAAAGGATGCTCCCAGCCATTTTTTGCAAAACAACGCCCCCAGGGCGGTCACCTAGGCTGGTCAGATTTAGACAAATGTTATTGATTTAGACTACCATTTTGTTCGAGAGCTAGTTCTGTTAGGGAAGCTACACACTAAGCTCATTCCTACCAAGCTTCAAATTGCGGACATTTTCACTAAGAGTTTACCACGTCCACAGTTCGAACATTTTCGAGACCTGCTTCGTGTATGTCCACCGCCTATGCGCTTGCGGAGGGATAAAAGCTAATATTAGAATTACAACTATCATCCCTATAATATCTCCCTCATTTATGTATAGTCAAAATGTTGTTATTATCTTTCCTATTTTATTGTAATGTAATTTGGTATATAATTAATACATTCCTCTCTCAATATTCAAGAGAGAGTTCTCATTGTTACAAATATTTATAAACCTTACATTGTTCTTTTAATGAAAAAACAGATGGACTAATTACAACATATGTATTTCCCTCATTTATGAGCTCATCAGTAAGTCAGTAAGACGATTATTCCACATTTGAACCGACTATTTTTGTCTATACTATATATATACATTCTTGAGGTTTTGAAATCAAGGCTTGAGGCATTTACAATCATTCACATACTTCTTTCCACTTTGAAAAACAATGTATGTGCATATACTCTTTAGGAGTTCTGTTACATAAGTCTCCTCGTTGATTTCTATATCATACAAAAAAATGTCATGAACACTTGATTTTAGTTCCAAAATCTATATTGTACCATGTGTGTGCACTATTTATCGAGATATCAAAATCACAGAGTACAAGTTATCTATATGTTTATTAGTGCACAAGAATTACATCGTTAAGATGTTTTAATTAACCTTCTAAGCACTTAATTGCTTTAAGAAACCCATCAGAAGTTCCAACTATATCCAGTATGTAAAATAATCATAATGTATTCAAATCTGAATATGTATACAATGATCACATTGTTCTCAAGAACTTAGCAAAAGAATATGAGAGAATAACAAGGATAAAGAGATTACTATTATTCACGTCCCGCTTGCGATATACACATATAATGTATATATGTGTCGGCGCTCGGAGGGCAAAAGTGAAAGTGCACTAATTTTAACATTATTTTACTAATTTCGTGAAAATAATGTTAAAAGAGGGGATGATTAATCATGCATCATGTGGTGGCGTTGATAGCCGAAAGAAAGATAAGGGGGTACATGCACTAATTGGCGTTTGTCTCAATTGCTAAGTGTTATGTGCCTTATGTCCAAGGCTTGATGCAAAGCTACTATCGAGTCGGGGGTCTCACTGGAAGCAGCATCTTTATTCCTACGGGGTAAGGGTAAGGATGTCCACATCTTACACACCTCAGACCCTATCTTAGCTTTGCTATTGATGGGATATAGGGGTGTGCAAAAAACCGAATTAACCAAACCATAACCGAATTAACCGACAAAACGAACCGAAAAAACCGAACCAAATAATAAATCGGTGGGTCGGTTAATGGTTTTTTGAAAACCGAAAGTAGCGGGTCGGTTATGGTTATCATTTTTTCCATACCCACCATAACCGAACCGAACCGACATGTAATAAATCTTTCTGGATTTAGGAGTTTTCACCATATTTTTAATATTGGGAAATTGGTTTTTAATAAACCAACCTTTGCCAAATTGGTAATTAATAATCCCACCTACAGACTTGGTGTCTAATAATCCTACGTTTCATTATGTTGGTACTCAATAGACCTCCGTTAGTTTTTTTTTAACTCAAGTTAGTTTTTAAGTTTTATTTATTACACAAACAGTCCCTGTAGTTATAATTTACTAGTTTTAAGTTTTATTTATTACACAAACAGTCCCTGTAGTTATAATTTACTAGTTTTAAGTTTTATTTATTACACAAACAGTCCCTGTAGTTATAAAAATTTCATAAAAATTCAAAAAAATTCAAAAAAATTCTAAAAAAATCAAAAAAATTCTAAAAAAATCAAAAAAATCATAAAAATTCAAAAAAATCAAAAAAACTCTAAAAATCATACCGTTTCGACCCGGACCGTTTCGACCCGGACCGTTTCGACCCGTACCGTTTCGACCCGGACCGTTTAGACCCGGACCGTTTTCGACCCGGACCGTTTTCGACCCGTACCGTTTAGACCCGGACCGTTTTCGACCCGTACCGTTTAGACCCGGACCGTTTCGACGCGTACCGTTTAGGTGATACACACCTCAAAATTCAACATCCCTAACTTGAATCTACAAAGAAAAACACCTGCTTCTAATGTCTGTCATCCTCTTCTTTCTCTTTGTGATACCAAACAACAGCAGCCTCCAATAAACACAACAATCAAACCCTAACCAGACTAACAGTCGCACTATTATCTCACTGATTCACCCAATCCAAAACCCTAACCCTTATCATCGGCGCCGGATATGTGGAGATGCAGTGCGTTGATGGAGATGCAGAAGATTCACCGGCGATTTGTTGACGGAGATGGTGTCCGGTCAAAAACCCCCAACCGCCAACATCTCCACCTCTGTCTCTTTCCTCGAATCTCTGCGATACATCTTCAGCCGTCGCCGGTAGGCTCCGCCCTCTGCCGTTTCTTCTCTATCTTATTATTATTACACTATCGTTCTTATCCGCGGCTCTACTGATCAATCCCCATTCAAGTGAAAAAGAATCACCGGTCACCTGAATCTTCGGTTCCAGATGAGCTGGTGTCTGATTTTGGGATAAAGAGTATCACAAGCAAACAATCCATAGCCCAAGGATGTTTTTCGTAGGACCATTATCAGCAAACAGTGAAAGATGTTCGTAGCTGATGTAAGGTTCTTCGTTAGTGGTTCGGTGGTGGTGGTGGTGGTGGTGCGGTGGTGGTGGCGGTGGTGGTGGTGGTGGTGCGGTGGTGGTGGTGGTTTGGTATCACAAAGAGAAAGAAGAGGATGACAGACATTAGAAGCAGGTGTTTTTCTTTGTAGATTCAAGTTAGGGATGTTGAATTTTGAGGTGTGTATCACCTAAACGGTACGCGTCGAAACGGTCCGGGTCTAAACGGTACGGGTCGAAAACGGTCCGGGTCTAAACGGTACGGGTCGAAAACGGTCCGGGTCGAAAACGGTCCGGGTCTAAACGGTCCGGGTCGAAACGGTACGGGTCGAAACGGTCCGGGTCGAAACGGTATGATTTTTAGAGTTTTTTTGATTTTTTTGAATTTTTATGATTTTTTTAGAATTTTTTTGATTTTTTTAGAATTTTTTTGAATTTTTTTGATTTTTTTTGAATTTTTTTGAATTTTTTTGAATTTTTTTTATTTTTATGAATTTTTTATAACTACAGGGACTGTTTGTGTAATAAATAAAACTTAAAACTAGTAAATTATAACTACAGGGACTGTTTGTGTAATAAATAAAACTTAAAAACTAACTTGAGTTAAAAAAAACTAACGGAGGTCTATTGAGTACCAACATAATGAAACGTAGGATTATTAGACACCAAGTCTGTAGGTGGGATTATTAATTACCAATTTGGAAAAGGTTGGTTTATTAAAAACCAATTTCCCTTTAATATTTGATGTTTTTACGGAAGATTTTTAGTACTTATGGGTTTTTCATATCATTTTGTGGTTTTAATTGAATGTTTATTTGAATTTATGGAATGTATCATATCACTTTATTTGAATATTCGATAATAATTGGTATTAATATTATAGATTATATGTATTTTTTTAATACTATCTAATATACTAGCTAATATATACAAATATGCAATAACAATTTATTCCATGTTAAAAAAAATAAGTTATTTTTAGCTAAGCTAAATACACGGTTAACCACCCATAACCGACCCGCTATAACCATCAAAACCGAATAACCATAACCACCATAACCGATCGGTTATGGTTATGGTTATCCAATAACCGACATCGCAGTTATGGTTATGGTTTTTGGTCAAAACCGACCCATGCACACCCTAATGGGATATACTGAGTGATGATGAATATATATATAGGAGAGGAATTCTTGGAGAAGAAATCAATCTATTTAAGGAATTGATAAGCTCATAATAAAATATATTTATAACAATTTAGTTATTTTGAGTTTTTGTTTTATTTAATCTTAATACGTGTATTTTAATCTTTTAGTAATTTAGTTATAGTCATGGATTTTGATATTTATAAAACTCACCAAAAATAACGCAATATATGCTTTAAAATATTTAGGGATAAATTATCTTTCATCTATAACACTTTTGTTTTCTCTGTGTTGTAATAACATAAGCAATACATGAACGTTTTATATATGAATGGTAACATACAAAACATCAAAGTGTCCCGACACAACATAATCATGACAAATGTAACCACAAAACAAACGGTCCCAAATGAAGGCATTTCTTTACTCCACTGCACTCTAGCATTGTCCAATCGTCTAGCTCTTTCATACGAACACCACGGTCTTGGGGAAGGCGAGAATGTCGATTTAGGATGCACCTACATAACAAGCTTCATGCCATCCGTTTCCGACACCAAAAATAGAGTGTGCTTTCTTTTTGTAATTGTTTTTCAGAACATAATCTTTAAAAATAACTGTAGCAAAAGTAGGCTGGGCCCTTCTTCCTGTAACTAAAAAGAAAAAACAATAAAGGTTTACACTAATTGATGTCATATATGATGGAACCTTGGGCCTTTTCTGGCCGATTTAAGCAAGTAGATCGATCAGTCCCCTATTGCAAAGATGTCAAAAGAACTTGAAATTTGAAGGACATACGAGATAGGTAATGAAACAAGTATTCGGTTATAAGATTAGTTTTAAATTTTAGAGTTAACTGCCATTTTCGTCCCTGTGGTTTGGTCACTTTGGCCATTTCAGTCCATTTTTCAAAAATGCGCCATTTTCGTCCCCCACGTTCTGGAAAGGTGCCATTTCAGTCCAAAAATCATAACCCAGTTAAGTCAGTTTGTAAATAAGGACTGATTGTGTAAATTTGTAACATAAAGGACTGATTGTGTAAATTTGAAAAATTGACTGAAATGGCAGTTAGCACCACCACCACTAGCCCTGCCACCACCACCACTCCGCTGCCACCCCCACCGCCACCACAGCCACCACCGCCACTCCACAGCCACCACAGCCACCCTGCCACCACCACCACTCCGCTGCCACCACCACCACCGCCACCACAGCCACCACAGCCACCACCGCCACTCCACAGCCACCACAGCCACCCTGCCACCACCACCACCGCCACCACCGCCACTAGTGGAGCGCCCCTACCCCTTAATGATGAAAGATAAACTGCATGGGCCAATTTGATGCTTCTCTTAACATGCATTCTATTTTCCTTTTTCGCTACTTTCTGTCCCATATACCGACTCCGAGACTGATATATTTGACTTGTTTCCTTTTTTCTTTGAAGCTTCCACCTTTTTATCAGCAAAGTATCGGCCTTTCTTGAGGCCTGCCATACAGATTTGCATTGCCAATGTCAACAAAGGCTGTCTAGCTGCTTGTTCTCAGCCGATTTAGCCTTGTGTATTCTATAGGTTAGAGCCGTAGCAGTTGCAGTTGTTTCATGAATCAAGCGTAAAGGATGCAAGCATGCTACAGTAGCTGCATCCGTTAACAACCCTTCTTTGAAGATCAGTGAAATAAATGGGTATCACAACGCGTCCAGAGACAGAAGATAGGATGAGTCTCATTACATCTCCAGCATTTCGTTATACCAAACTAACCATCTTTATTCATCATAGTTATCTTTTCATCTATCTTTTTAAAAAATAAAAATAAAAAATCTTGAAGATACCACAAGAAACAAAGAATCTATACTCTGCAATTGACAAATGAATTGTTTCCACACAAACATATGGCTTTCTAGTTATGATAAAAACAGTAGGCTAAACCAGAAAAGGATCAAAATATGCAATGTCTGGGAACTTGAACATTTTAGGTTTCAATTCAAATTTTAATGAAACGTTAACATTCTCATGTTCAAAGATAGATGCAGAAAATGAAATAAATTTAAAAAAAAAACTAAAAGAAAATAAACGAAAACTCACGATTTCGAGAGGACTGACTCTGTGAAGAAGGAACATATTTACCATTTCCCTGCAAAAAAAAAAAAAAAAAAACAATAGATGGCAGCAAGATGAAGGTTGCGGGTTACCGAGAACGGTATACCGAAACGAAAAGCTTGCGGGTTACGGGGACGTCTTCGTCTTCTCCGGTCTTCTTCTCCGATGAAATCCGAACTCCGGCGAGTTGCAGAAATGAGCAGGGTGGCGGTGGTGGCTGTGGTGGCGGTGGTGGCGGTGGTGGTGGCAGCGGAGTGGTGGTGGTGGCAGGGCTAGTGGTGGTGGTGTTAACTGCCATTTCAGTCCATTTTTCAAATTTACACAATCAGTCCTTTATGTTACAAATTTACACAATCAGTCCTTATTTACAAACTGACTTAACTGGGTTATGATTTTTGGACTGAAATGGCACCTTTCCAGAACGTGGGGGACGAAAATGGCGCATTTTTGAAAAATGGACTGAAATGGCCAAAGTGACCAAACCACAGGGACGAAAATGGCAGTTAACTCTAAATTTTATTCACAAGGGAACAGGTATGAAATTAGATGACACTAAACCGATTACGTACCCAAAACAACATACCTGTTTACACAAACCACACCCATTAAAATGTTATTTTATTTTGTTCTTAGTAATAAAATGATATACTAATTCACTAATTTTTACTTTTTACAGTTCTAACGAGTTGACACCAACCCATGCATTACAGTGGGATGTTGATTATGAATGACTATGGATGTTGATTCTTAAGTTTTTGCAATATATTCTTCTCATTTTGCCTAACCTGCAATCTACAACGCCACACTAAAGCTTTGGTATCACATACAATTTCAACAACCTGTAACCCGATATTTAATTCATTGTTTTCTAATGTCCCATATAAGTTTCGGATTTTATATGCAAACAGTCGTGGATTCCACATCAAAAGTAATGGATTTTCTTTGTATCCTATCATAATAACCTTATTATTTCTTTCTTGATTTAGCTCAAGTGTTTTCTTAATTTAGCCCAAGGGCCCATAGATTTTGTTTTTTAATGCCCAAGTGCCCAAAGAGCACAAACTTGAACGGCCCAAGTACAAACATTTTTTTTCTAAACAATTTTTAAAAAGAGAAGAACTATCTTCAAGTGAAATTTATTGTGTTATTAAGTAAATAAGAATGAATAGTTTTAGAGTATCATTAATTGGATAAGTATGCCTTGGTTTTACCTAACCCATTTTGACCCTCTTGTTGTAACCCAACCAATCTAAGACCTCGTTAAAAAAATTTCTAGATCCGCCACTGATCATGTATCGTTTTAGTTCTGATATAGGCAACACCGTTGATTGCTACACAAACAGCTATTCACGGCTGGAAAAATTATCACAAATAGCTTTGTCGCTAATCTTTGTTGCAGCGATTATTGTGAGAAATGAGTTTGCGATGTTATTAGTGTCTGAATAAACTGACGCTAAGTCACGATTGATTGTGACGGATCACAATTGTGACAGATTTATGACCCACCAACTTAGCAACGGATTCACGATCAACCATTGTTACGATCAATTTAACGACATACATATTAGAACGGACTTATGACCGATAACTATTGCTACGAACTTCTTAGTGACGATCAATCACAGATAATTACCCTTCGAATATTTTTTTCCTGCATACCTGACTAGACTTTATAAACAAGGATTCCTATTAGGTATTCAAACATTTTCAAATGGGTACAACACTTGAACAATCATACATCTTAATAAATAACCATTAATGTTGTAAATAGTAAAAAAATTAAATGTTTCAAACCATGAGTAATATAAGATTGCCAAATAATGAGACTAGGAATCCATAGATTGTTGGAACTACCAAATTGCCGGTTGTGGATGTCGCTATAGGGCTTGGAGCCGGAGCCCATGTTTGAGGTAGAACGGTGATGACAAGCTTCATGTTTCTCGACTCGCAATGCTTTCCGACACCACAAATGTACCATTTCCTTCCCGGGGTTTGAAGGGGGATGATGTCGTGTCCACTTGTCATGATTCCGTTGGAAGCTGAAGTGCTACATTGTTGGAAACCAGTGCCGTTGACTTTTGCGACAGTGTGGGCACCAGCCGCATAGTTGAATACTGCATCAAGAGAATCGTAAAGGATTACATTAAACATCTTGGAAACGGGAAATGTACGAAATTGTATTACACTAGGTCAATAGTTCATAACTCAGAATTAACAGCTGAATTTTTGCGACAGAATTTAAAATGACAACAAAATTGGCAAGTGTATCCAAGTCTGTGCCAAATCAGGATGGTTGTAAATGTGTCGCAAAACAAGGCAGTCACACGTATATTCATATAGAGACGGCTTTTGAGTTGCTAAATCCGGTCACAGAAAGATTAGCGACCATGATTTCGCGTGTCAAAATCAGTTGTAAGAGTCTTTTAACGACTAATTTGCAACCAGATAGGTCGTTGCAAATACCTGTTTTTGTAGTAGTGTCTAAATAAATGACGGTGATATATAAGTTATACGTATATAACATACCAAGGGTATCTCCGACGAAGAATACTTTGTCCTTGGCCCAAGTTTGATAATCAAAGTCGAGTTTCCAACCATTTTCATCCCCAACGATGTATTCCTTAGCATAGATTGATGTCGCAAGAACAAAAAATGTTGCTACGAAGCTAATGCTCATACGGGATGTGGTCATTTTGAAATAAATTTGGGATTTCTAATCAATATTTGTATTTAAAAACACAGAGAAAATTAAACAAATTCGTTAAGAGGATGAAACAATTGCTACACGGTTGCTAATTATTTATACTTTAACATAGAAGTGCAAGCTGGTTAAAAGGGTACCGGCGATAGACGGCAATGATATTGTGGATTTGGTCTTACTTGTGTGTTTGATTGCCAACAAAACAAATAAAAATATGCTTGATACCTGAAATGCGACAATCCAGCGGTTCAAAAAGGAAGACGTCGGAGACACCTAGCCACACGAGTAATGGAGCTTTGGATTGTTTCGTGGATCTCAACAATGACGTGGGCGAATTACCACATGAACCACAATACCTGATCGAGAGAGATGAATTGTCTCTCCTTTTTTCGAATTCCATTTTTCTTGTGTTAGAATTATCCGCAAACAGTTTTGATTGATTTTGCAACATTTATATTGGATTGGAACCAACAAAATGAAAGTGTACTAATTTTACCGTTATTTTACTAATTTCGTGAAAATAGCGTTAAAAAGGGGGGATGATTAATCATGCATCATGTGGTGGCGTTGATAGCCGAAAGACAAGGGAGTACATGCACTAATCGGCCTTTGTCTTAATTGCTGCTGAGTGTTAGGTGCCTAATGTCCAAGCCTTGATGCAAAACTACTATCAAGCCGGGGGTCTCACTGGAAGCAGCCTCTCTATTCCTACGGGGTAGAGGTAAGGTTGTCTACATCTTACCATTCTTAGACCTTACCTTAGCTTTGCTGTTGATGAGATTTACTGAGTATGATGATGATGATCATCATGATGTTGGATTGGAACCAAATAATCAATTAAGAAAGAAGTCATATTAGGTATATCAATCATCTTCCAACGGATACAAGATACTTGAATAAACATACATCTCAACAAATAATTAACCAATGTTGAAAAACATAAAACATTAATGCTTTAAACCAAGAGCAATAAAAACTGCCGAATAATCCAACTACAAATCCATAGATAGTTGGTACCGCCAACTTGCCCGATGTGGATGTCGCTATCGGGCTTGGAGCAGGAGCCCATGTTTGAGGTAGAACGGTGATGACAAGCTTCATGTTTCTCAACTCGCAGTGCTTTCCAACACCACAAATGTACCATTTCCTTCCAGGGGTTTGTAGGGGGACAACATCCCGTCCACTTGTCATGATTCCATTGGAAGCTGAAGTGCTACATTGTTGGAAACCGGTGCCATTGACTTTCGCAACGTTGTGTGCACCAGCCGCATAGTTGAATACTGCATAAGAGAATTGTAAAGGATTACATTTACTAAACATCGTGGGAACGAGAAATGTATGATTTTGCGACCGAAAATGGTCGCAAAGATTGCGACAGAATTTAAAAGTGTCACAAAAGTAATGGCAGTATCCAAGTGACAAGTTGGTTGCAAATTATGGCCCTCACAAATTGGTCACAAATATATAAACTGTTTTTTTAGATGCGCTAAAACAGGTCCCAAAATATACTTGCGACAGATTGCGAATGTCAATTTTGGTTGCAAAAATATTTGTTACCGATTTGCGACCAAGTTGGTCGTTGTTTTGTAATAATGGATCTAAATAAAATGACGGGGATATATAACATACCAAGGGTATCTCCGACGTAGAAAACTTTATCCTTGGCCCAATTTTGATAATCAAAGTCGAGTTTCCACCCATTTTCATCTCCGACGATGTAATCCTTTGCAGAGATTGAAGTCGCGAGAACAAAAATTGTGGCAATGAAGACGATGCTCAAACGGGATGTGGCCATTTTGAAATAAATTTGCGAGTTCTAATTATAAAGTTGTATAAAAACTCAGAGAAAAATTAATGAATTCGTTAAGAAGATGAAATAATTGCTACACGGTTGCTGATTATTTATAGTTAACATAGAAGTGCAAGCTGGTTAAAGGTTACCGGCTGTAGACGGCAATGGTATTGTGGATTTGGTCTTAATTGTGTGTTTGATTGCCACATAAACAATTAAAAAAAGTTTTGTTTTTATTACGTTCCTTTGCATGTTGTAAACTGTGGTAAGTTTTTTTTTAACAGCAAAGAATCTCACGTGTAAACTCCCCCTACCGGGGGCTATGTCCAAGGTCGACTTCTTGACTGTCATGAGACGTGCCCCCTGATGCGCGGGAACTTGATAGAATCTGTAAACCCTCACCCCCCGTCAGGTTCAAGCACGGGATTAAAACCCTGATTCGTCCGTTCACCCAGATGTCCTTCGAAAATGGTCAAACGAAAATCGAACCTGCGTCTCCACTAGAGAGAGTATGTCTTTTGACTACTAAGTTAATTCTTGTATAAATTATGTTTTCATAATAAAGATATTTGAGTTTTTGAGTTTTTCTTTTATTTAATCTAAATACGTGTGAATCCTAATCTTCTATCCATTTTAATATTTTAGTAATTTAGATATAGTCATGGATTTTGATATTTATCAAACTCACCACCCGTTTCCGACACCAGAAATAGAGCGGGCTTTCTTTTTGTAAGTGTTTCTCAGAACCATCGTCATCACCGCAGCTACCACTACCCAGCACTATCAGCCACCCTCAAAACCCTCAACCTTTCTGTAAAATCGTGAAAAACCACCACCACTACTGCTTTCCCACCACCTTCAACTGCCACACACCTCCACCCTTTTGCGTCTGCAACCCCACGCCGCCACCCAGAAAGGTTGGGGTTTTTAGGGTGGCTGATGGTGGTGGGTTGTGACAGTGTTGTAAAAATCGCGACTAAGCAGCAACGAGTCTGCGATTAATCGCTAGTCGACGTGTAACTGAATCAGTCCATTAATCGCTAGTTTGGCATAGTCGGACCTAGTCGGCAAATAGTATACTTTGGTTCTTTACTAAGTTGGTCATAAAAAACTTGGGTCCTACTATTTACACTGAACTTTTTGCTATTTAAATCAAGTGATGTGACATTAATTAATTCAAATTTGTGTTTTTCTTTTATAACTTCCAAAATATAATGTTCTATAAAAAACAAATACGGTTTTATGATTAGTTTATTTTTATCTACGTTTTGATATAAGTTCTATAAAAAAAAAACGGAGCCGTTTCAAATATAACGTCTTATAGGTCCTTATAAAATTTTATATTCCGTTTTGTATAATATTTATATCAAAACGTAGATAAAAATAAGCACACCACAAAAACGTATTCATTGTTCAATAAAACATTATATATCAGAAGTTATAAAAGAAAAACACAAATTTAAATTTATTAATATCACATCACTTGGTGTAAATAAAAAATTGGGTGTAAATAGAATCACCCAAAAATTTTCGTTTACACCCTATACTTTAATCAACATATTTTTTTTTCTTTTTCTTTAACCAATATACACTTCTAACCCTAAACTATGATAAGGTTATCATCTATGTAAGTGCAGTATCCGGTGACTGAAGATTATCGATGCCACACAGAACTGATGCAACAGTTAAGGGGGAGACTGTAAGTGCAGTTCCTGCCAGGTAACTGTCGCTTATCAGTTATGGTCAACCCAAACAGAGGTCAACCCAAACAGAAGTTTTAATCAGCATATTTTTTTTCTTTTTCTTTAACCAATATACACTTCTAACCCTAAACTATGATAAGGTTATCATCTATGTAAGTGCAGTATCCGGTGACTGAAGATTATCGATGCCACACAGAACTGATGCAACAGTTAAGGGGGAGACTATAAGTGCAGTTCCTGCCAGGTAACTGTCGCTTATCAGTTATGGTCAACCCAAACAGAAGTCCAAGTTAAAGTCAACGATAATGAAGAATTCAAGACCACATGAAGACCAAGGGGAGTTTGTCACTTTGGGTGATAAGTGCATGCTTTCCAATTGTTAGGGTCTTTATTGTACAAGTCTTGAAAGATAGTCCCAACTTTATCCTAGGGACATTTTGTCCAAGTTTTATGTCTAGGAAAAAGGTCAGAGGTTTATGTTAGGGACAAAAGTCAGGGTTTTGGTGTAGATTGTTTGTCCGAGTATAGTCCTAGTCTATATATATGTGTTGTATAGGATTAGGGCAAGATCGATAGACAAGAAAATCGATCAAGAAGCTGTGTGCACCTCTCTCTAGGTCCCATCCATTCTCCATCACTGTGTGTATATTCGAGAGAGAGGGAGACTATGTGTTAGTGAGAGAAAGCTAGGTTTAGATCTTTGTGATCTAAACCAGCTTGTAGATGATGTATACTCCTTTGGTTTGTGTAATCTGTGATGATTGATTCATCAATAAAGAGATTCATCTTCTACATCCTTCTATCTTTGGTGTTTTTGATTGTTCTTCATGTCTTGAATCAAGTGCAATGTTTGATGTTCGTCATCGATCCGGTGCTTTCACAGTGGTATCAGAGCATGGTTACCGATTCGGAATGGTCTAACCGCCTTCCGAATCACCATTGCTCTTGATTTGATGTTTGTTTCCGCCAAACATCTTGAAGACGTGAAGATTTTGGTCCAGATATGAAGAAATTCGAGCTGTGTTGGAGAGAACTGCTGGGGTTTTGGAGATCTAGGGTTTTGATCTAAAAAGGTTTGTCTGAGTTTAAAACTCTGTGTTTGTGTTTCCGGGGTTTTTGGTGAACCAGTGTGAAGTCACACTGGGGAGAAAGTCTGGAGCTTGGTTATTGAAACTTGTCTGAGTTTTACACTTCATTACTTGGTCCGAAGTTTTCATGATTCTAAGGGTCTGAGTTCTTCATAAAGTTTAACATTCCGAGTTTTCCGAGCTTTCATACTAGTTCTAGTTATTCCGAGTTTTCCAAGTTTTACAGATGTTCCGAGTGTTAAACTATTCCGAGTTTTAGATATGGATTTGTTCTGAGTTTAAGTTGGTCACTTGGTTCCGAGTTTTTAAGAGAGTTCCAAGTTCCGAGTTTTTGTTCAAAAACTGTTTCCGAGTTTTTCATTTAACTGGTTCCAAGTTTCAGTTAAAGGGTCCGAGTTTCTTAAAACTCATCACATGTTACAATAGGTCCGAGTTATTAACTGGTGACATGTTACTAAATTTAGTTCCGAGTTCTTTAAACTTTAAAGTCTGAGTTTTAAAACTCAAATTGGTCCGATGTGTCTGATGTGTATCAGTTCCGAGTTTTACCTAGAGTTTCTTGAAGTCCGAGTTTTTGTCTCCTTTCCTTACTTCCATTTGGTCCGAGTTTTAGTTTCTATTTAATTGGTCAGAGTTTCTTTTGAGTTTATACATTTCATCCGAGTTTCTTGAAGTCCGAGATATAAACTCAGACAATATGTTGTGTCCGAGGTTATTGAAGAGGAAATTTTTGGATGCCTGACAATGTGTCCGAGTTTATGAAAAATGAACTTATGAACTTATGTCCGAGTTTCTTTAAGAGGTCAGAGTTTTAGATACCACTCATTCATCGAATTCCGAGTTTTAGATATTATCATCAGAAGGTCCGACTTTTAGATATTATCATGAGGTCCGAGTTTAAACACTACACCACTAAGTGTAGTCCGAGTTTTGTGTATTACATCAGAGTTTCCTTTATTCTTTCGAGTCAGAGTTTTATCTTCTTTCTTAGTGTCCGATAATGTGTTTTCGTGCTTCCGGGTTTCTTCCGAGTTTCTTTGTGAAACTTTAAGTCAGTTTCGGGTCATTGAACTTATGTTGTCCGGTTTAAATGAGGGGACGAGACGCGGTAACGGTGGTCCACGGTATTCTTTTCGAGATTCTCGGAGTTCGGATTCGGTATTTACTAGAGTTTTGGGACAATCTTGGATATTCTCGTGACTTGGCTTGAACGTTGACAGTTTACAAAGAAAAAGGGGGAGTAAAAATTTTGAAGTTCCTGTTTTCTTTGTAAAGATAAAGCTTGTGCGTGAAATAGCTCGTGTGTGATGGAGTTTTTGTCACGTGTGTTTATGTTATTAATCAAGTGTTGACATGATGAAGCTGAATTCTCGGTTGATGACTAGTTGAAGATTGAGCCTTATTAAGTTGCTATTTAGAGTAGAGAAGATTAGTTCTGGTCTCGAAATAATGTGGGGCTTCTTGATTTGAGGGGAAGGTCGGAGATGAAAGCCATCGGGGATTCAGGGGATTCGTGAAGATAGGAGATTGATTCATGAAGATTCGTGACGAGATGAGATCATACATGAAGGGTTGAAGACCTCTGATCAAGATGGTGGATGTACTTTTACAAAGTTCAGTTTGTTATTAACTTATCGAGCTGAGCTTCATGTCTTTGCGAAATTTGAAGTGTTTGATGTTAGGCATTGGAAATCCGACGTTTCGTTCTTCTACCGGTTAAGTTTGAAGATTAATGTATGGAGCGATATTCCTACATGTGGTTGTAGGTCGGTTCGCGTTAACTTGATTCGGGAGTAGTTTGAGGGGGAGGATCTACAGTGTTTGATGTTGGATTCTTCGGGTTTCTCAAAGCGGCCTTAAGTGATCATCAGCAAGTCTTTAATTAGAAGGGTTGAAGATCGCTGTGCTCTGCCAGAAAGATCAAGTCTCAGCCAAAGTTGATAGCAGCCATGATATCATCAGTCAAGGGGGAGTCTGAAAGTGCAGTATCCGGTGACTGAAGATTATCGATGCCACACAGAACTGATGCAACAGTTAAGGGGGAGACTGTAAGTGCAGTTCCTGCCAGGTAACTGTCCTTACAATCTAACCCATGTTTTGTCTTTTAAGGCAATTTTTTCTTACAATTCCTACCATAAACTTTAATAAATTTATCACACATGCCCTAAACTTCAATAAACTTCTTTTTTTTTCTTTTCTTTTCTTTTCCTTTTCTACTACCTCTGGACTTTAGAAAAGCAACTTTTTTTTTAAATTGCGATATCGTGAATTTTCTCCACGGTTTGTCCCTGTTTATATAAAGTTTCGAACAATGTCATCGTCCCCGCCGTGTCACGTTGGTATACATCAAGATTTTGTTTCTTATACAGATTCGAACGCTCTCCTCAATGTGCAGGATGGTGTTAACGTTTCGACATCATTTTTTCATAGTTTAACGTTGCTGCCACAACACGCGGCTTTCCATTACTAGTCATATATAACTTATTGATTAGCAAATTCAGAAGAAAAAAAATAGAAAAAACACGTCAATTTAGTGACAAGTTCTATTTGCGACCATTGGTGCTAATGTTGACGGGCCAATTTAGTGACTGATTTAAAAACTACCATTGTTGTGATGAATTTTGTAACATTTTTGTAGTTTTGTAGGATAGGAACCACTGAAACAAATGATTAATTAAGAAAGAATTCTTCTTCATAAATTAGGTATATCAACCATCTTCAAACGGAACAACATTTGAATAAACATACATCTCAATATATAACCAATAATGTTGGAAAACATAAAACCTTACATTCTTCAAACCAATAGCAATAGCAGACTGCCGAATAATGCAACTACAAATCCATAGATAGTTGGTACTGCCAATTTGCATGATGTAGATGTCGCCATAGGGCTTGGAGCCGGAGCCCATGTTTGAGGTAGAACAGTGATGACAAGCTTCATGTTTCTCAACTCGCAATGCTTTCCGACCCCACAAATGTACCATTTCCTTCCTGGGGTTTGTAGGGGGACGACATCCTGTCCACTTGTCATGATTCCATTGGAAGCTGAAGTGCTACATTGTTGGAAACCGGTGCCGTTGACTTTCGCAACGTTGTGAACACCAGCAGCATAGTTGAATACTGCATCAAGAGAATTGCAAGGGATTACATTTATTAAACGTCTTAGGAACGAGAAATTTACGATTTTGCGAGCAAAAATGGTCGCAAAGATTGCGACAGAATTTAAAAGTCACAAAAGTAGCGACCACATCCAAGTCACAGATACAAACAAAGTGGTTTCTTAGTTGCTAAAACTGGTCGCAAACAGATTGGTAACAGATTTTGCGAAGTTTTTTGTTCCCGATCTGTGACCAAATTGATCGTGCCATCAGCGAAACCACCCGATCATATCCATCTCCACTAGGCATAATGCTTATACACCAATTCAGAAGGAAACCCAATAAATATGGGAAAAACTCCCTTGTGAGAATCGAACCCAGGACCTAGTGATCTAAAGTTTTATCTCACCCCTAAGATACCGCCAGGCTATAAAGCCATGGGTATAGACTAATTACTAATCAAGTCGCTCCTAAACCATTTAAGATCAGCTTGGTCAAAACTTGAATCGAGTTAAAGTTAGATAAGCTCAAGTCTAAATTAGTGCTCATTTAAAAAAAACGAGTCCACGCATCAAATTTTTATATTAAACTTACTAGACTTACACGTATAAACAAGCCATGTGAGGCTAGCCCACTTGTTAGAGACACATGCCTCTTAGACTATGTGTAATGGTGAGGTATGTGGTTCGGTCTTTTTCGACATGTGACGTCCACATCATCAAAGCCTGAAAAATGGGTAAAATGAAGTAGTGGGGATGCATGTCAAATTAGTGGGTTTGGAATTGAAAAAATAAATAAATATATTTGATTGGTTAACAAAAAGTCCAACCAATGTCTTTGTCTCTCTCTTTAGCCCGTGGCAACGAGAGACGGCCAAAATTTGCACTTAACGAGATCAGAGGGCAATGGTGGCTTCGTGGTTGGCCCAACCACGAGCCACTACGCTCGGTTTTCGATAGGAGGTCTTAGGTTCTAACCTGAGCAAGATGAATAGTTTAGGATTTATTGGTGTGAAAAAGGAACATTAATTGTTCAAGAAAACGAGTATAAACAAGCATGTTATTATATAAATAAAATAACTTATATTTAGTAAAATACAGTAAAGGCTAAAAGTGATAATTACCAAAGCAAAGAGAGTAGCAAAGCCGATGTAAAACTCCACCAACTTTGCTATTTAAGATAATAATAATAATAATAATAATAATAATAATAATAATAATATGGAATAAAGGATTTTAATAACATCAACTATTAGTAATTGGTCGGTAGCAGCCACAATTACATAAATATCTACTTATGTTCCTACCTTTTAATATATTTTCTCTTAACGAGCCTTTTCTAACCCTAATCAGTTTTTTGGTGACATGGACGTTGACATGGTACAAACCTTTGTTATTTGATGAGGTGGCTACTTATGTGGCACTCTCGTCACCACCTCCACCACCACCCAACCACTGTCATCAGCCATCAGCATCACTTGCCACCACACAACACCATCGTCGTTGCCGCAACCACCACTATCAGCCGCCCTCAAAACCCCCAGCCTTTCTGAAAAATCGCGAAAAACCACCACCGCTACTGCTTTCCCGCCACCTTCAACTGCCACACACCTCTACCCTTTTGCATCTGCAACCCCACGCGGCCACCCAGAAAGGTTGGGGTTTTTAAGGTGGCTGATGGTGGTGGGTGGTGGCAGTCTTGTAAAAATTGCGACTAGGCGGAAACTAGTCTGCGATTAATCGCTAGTCGGCCTATAACTGAGTAATTTTTCGTTAATCAGTCCATTAATCGCTCGTTGGGCCTAGTCGGACCTAGTCGGCGAATAGCATACTTTCGTTCTTTACTAAGTTGGTCATAAAAAAATTGGGTCCTACTATTTATACTTAACTTTTTGCTATTTAAATCAAGTGATGTGACATTAATTAATTCAAATTTGTGTTTTTCTTTTATAACTTCCGAAATATAATGTTTAACCGAATATGGTTTTTTGATTATTTTATTTTTATCTACGTTTTGATATAAATTCTATAAAAAACGGAGCCGTTTCAAATATAACGTTTTATAAATCCTTATAAAAGTTTGTATTCCGTTTTTTATAAAATTTATATCAAAACGTAGATAAAAATAAGCACATCACAAAACCGTATTCATCATTCAATAAAATATTATATATCGGAAGTTATAAAAGAAAAACACATATTTAAATTTATTAATATCACATCACTTGGTGTAAATAAAAAAATGGTTGTAAATAGAAGCACCCAGAAATTTTCATTTACACCCCTATACTTTAATCAACATATTTTTTTCTTTATCTTTAATCAATATACACTTCTAACCCTAAACTATGAAAGGTTATCATCTAACCCCTATGTTGATACATATTATGTGGATACGGCTCGGCTCGGTTCGACTCGACTACAAAGTGAAGGCCGTAGTCAAGATATCCTCCTATCTTGACTCGGTATGCTAATTACTTTGTATCGAACGATGTAAATGCAACTGTGTGTGTGCAGTTTGCATATTAGATTATGTTTATGTGTTTAGGTGTTATCTGTTTGTGTAACCCATTGACAAAGCCCAACATGATGAAGCCCATGGCCCAAGCCCAACATGTGACGAAATCCCTTGTGGCGAAATCCCCATGTGACGAAATCCCCATGTTGTCGAAATCCCCATATGTGACGAAATCACTGGATTTCGTCATAATGATGTATGTTCGTCGATGAGATTTCGTCGGCTACCTAATTTCGTCATTTTATGTTTGTATAAATACCCAGAGAACAGACAGAAACACTTAGAGAGAAGTCTGAATAGATTTCAGAGCGAACACACTGTAAACACACACACACTGAGAGTTTATAAGGATATCTTGTAAACACCGCATTGTAACCATTTCATAGCATTAATACATTGAGTGTTAATCGTTGAATCTTGTGTCTTACGTGTTCGTAACTTGGTTTAACTTACCCGTTTGGATTCCGCACTCTCGGGTTCATTGGAAAACAGGAATAGAGGTTGACTCGATCCTCCAGGTGGACCTACAATTGGTATCAGAGCATTGGCTCGATTCCTTGTTAAAACCAAGTTGTTTTCTTGTGATTTTAAAGTGTTTTTCTTGTATTTTGGAGTTTAAAATTCATACATGTTCTGGAAAATCAGCTTTAGGATCGTGAAAATCATGATGTTTTGCGTCTTGTTTTTATAAAAACCTTGTTATACCTCATTTATACATGTTAGGATAAGGTTATTATTGAAACATTGTGTAATAATTTGTGTTCGGAAAGTTTCCGGTGGCCGGTAAACTTGAAAAACTCATACATTTCTTTGGCATCTTCAAAGTGTTCTTCATGTTCTGGGTTTCTTATTTGAATGTTTGAAGATTTGAGTTTGCTAAATTATTGTTGATATTGTTTGTTTATTATTGTTTGACAAATTTGACCATTGAAATGATGACAAGTTGAATAACAGGTACACAAGGTAAGGTGTGGCTTGACAAAGTTGGCAAAAGAAAGTTCTTTGTCAGAAGGATAAGATTTGATTTACTTTGAAAAATATCTTGCAAGTTGTCTGGTCATTTTTGTCAACGAAATCACACCATCTTCGTCACATAAGTTCATCGACGAAATCACCTACATTTCAGTGACGAAATCACTCCTGATTTCGTCATCACATTTCAGTGACGAAAACTCTCCTATTTTCGTCATCACATTTCAGCGACGAACACCTTTATATTCGTCAAACATTTCAGCGACGAAATCAAACATATCAGCGACGAAATCAAACATATCTTCGACGATATCCCCATTTTTGTCAACACTTCCAGCGACGAAAACACTTTATTTTGTCAAAACTTGTCTTGGACGAAATCACCTTATTTTCGTCAAAAGTTATCTTGGACGAAATTACCCATCTTCGTCATAACCTTATCACGACGAAAACACCTCACAATTTCGTCATTCATACTTCCAGTTTTAAATAGAAGACTTGTAATTCATATTTAACAGTTTTGTTTGAGTGAGTAAACAGGTTTTTCATCATTATACATCCAGAATGAATCCGGATTGGTGGGGTACTCTGTCTAATGCGGAAATCAAGTATAGAAGTACGGGTTTATCTCCATCATGAGCCGAATCTCCCGCACCCACATCTAATACAGAAAGCAAGTGTAGAAGCACGGGTTTGTCACCATCATGGGCCGAATCTCCCGCAACCGCATCTTCGCAAGCGAATTCAATGTCGACAGGTCAATGGGCGTTTGTTTCAAATCAAACTCCAAGTATTCAAAGTATACTCCTAAGCGAAAGCGAGACCGGAAGTCTAAATCGCCCACCAAAACTGATGCACATAAATGAATATCATGGATGGGTAGATAGATTCCATACGTATGTCCTTGGACAAAACACGGAATTGTGGTTATGTTTTACTACAGATTTCGATCAAGCTCTTGAGGTTGCCGCTTCAACTGCCGCAACATTTGCAGATCTTACGGAAGACGAGAAAAAGGCATATGATTTAGAAAAGAAAGCGTATGCTATTCTGACTCAGGCGTTGAGTAAGGACATATATCATCAGTTTGTCAGCTTCAAGACGTCAAAGCGATTGTGGGATGCATTGAAGACAAGGGGTCTAGGAAATGAAAAGTCACGTCAATTGCGACATGATTTACTCAAGAAGGAGTTTGATGGCTTCACTTGTATGGAAAATGAATCTTTGGGAGATATGACAAGTCGATTCTATCACTTACTGACTGAATTGAGTAATTATGGGGTAGTAACAACTCCAGCAGAGGTTGTCACAAAGTTTGCCGATGCATTGCCACCTCAATGGAATGGTTTCTTGGAAATCCTGAAATACAATGGCGCATTGGCTACAACAAACATCAATGACTTCGTTCAGCTCTTGGAGAACAAAGATCAGGAAGAAACCCTAAAGGCAAAGAAGGTTCTAGTGCGACAAAATCCTGATATGTATTATGGAGCTTCTAGCACTTCTGCAAGACCTGCTTCACATGCTCCAATTCAAACGGCGTTTGTCACAAGCACAGATCTATATGGCAATCCGATACAAGTTCCTGTAAAGCCAGCTCCAACCATAGACTTGTATGGAAATCCACTACAACCAGCTCCACAACAGCAAAGCTATCGGCCATCTACCGTAGCAACTGATTTGTATGGGAATCCACTTCCTGCTCAACAACAAGCTTGTTATGGAAGCACATCATCTGCTGGTCAGCCATCAAAGTCAAATACAGTACGGCTTGACACGTCAAACTTCTCCAAAGTTAGCGTTGAAGTAGCTAAAGATCATATGGAGATACTAAACACATTGGTGAGCGCGTATTGTGGGTTGATTGCAGGGCAGATCGGAAACATAAATCTAACTCAAGAAGATTATCAGCAGATCGATAAAGAAGAGATGGATATAATGGACATCAAATGGGCTTTCGCCAGTGCTGTAAGACGTGCTAAGGACTTCATGGAACGGACGGGTAGAACCAGCTTGGAAAGCAAGAAAGATACCAAGTATGGGTTCGACAAGCAGTCTGTCAAGTGCTTTAACTGTGGTGAACGTGGTCATTTCAAGCGTGAATACACAAAGCCAGCACAGCATGGGAACCAGAATCCTTTCAGAGGTCAAGGCAATCAACAGAATCAGAATCAAACCAGGAATGATAATCGCACCTTGGTCCCTACAAACAATCAAGCAGGACCATCGAACACCAATCAGGCTCTTGTGGTGCAAATAGATGAGGGTTGCGACTAGTCAATGCAATTAGGCATTGGTGATCAGGGAGGAGCAGCTTGTTTTGCTGAAACTGCTAATGATTTGAAGCACGCCAGTGGTGGAGAATCTTCCGCCAGTGGTGGTGAATCTTCAGATGAAGAGAGTTCTGGTTATTCAAGGAGTTCAGATGAGGAAATCTCAACCTCAGGCGAAGATTATTCTGATGATGTATCTAGTGGGAGAATCGATGCAGATATCGATGAATTGTTAGGAGAAGCTGCAGCAAGGAATGATAGAAGATCTATTCTGGTGGATCAAGCTGCTTATTCTTCTTCTTCTCTTCATTCAGCCTTTATGGCTAATGGCGGCAGTTCATCAAGCCAGGTATGTGTCGATGAACCAACTGTCGTTAATTGTGATAATTGTGCTAGCTTATGTGTTAAATGTGCTGATTTAGATGCTAATATGTCCGAGTTGCAAAGCAAACATGATACTTTAAATGCTGAATTGTCTGACTTGCAAAACAAACATGTTTCTTTTGATGCTAAGTGGTGTGATTTGCAAAGCAAACATGAGGCTTTGCAAAACAAATATGAAGTGACAAATACCCACAATCAAAAGTTGATAGTGGATCTTTCGAAATGCAAAGAGGCTAACATGTTTTATGAAAATCATGAAAAGGAATTTAAAACGGTGGTTGCAAATTTAAGAAAAGATAAAACCGAGCTGACAAAAAATGGTTTCAAGAAAACAAACTGACATAAACTGTTATATCGATCGTCTTGAGATCATTCAAAAAGAATTAGCCTGTGCAAAGTGTGAAAGTGAGGCGATCCGGCTTAAGCTAGACAGTTATTCAAACTCTAGATATGTGCTGGATCACATCATTGACACACAAAAAGAGAAAAAGGATGTCACGTGCATTGGATATAAGAAATGTCCACCACCTGTTAGACAAAATTATGATGCCATGCCTGATGAGGAGAATAGAACTTATTATGAGGAATCTGTTCCTTTAGACATTGAGGAATTTGCAACGGGACTTGGATACAAACCGGAAGTACCATAAGATTCGGATGTGTCAGCAGATACAAGTGTGTCTTCTGCTGAACAGAATCAGGATCCTCCAGTAATTGTTGAGGATGTTGATTCTTCATATGATGAATCCGATGATACTGACTCAGCACAGTCTGATGCGATAATCAAAGAAGAGGACATACCTCTTGAGAATCATATTCTATGTGATCCTCCAGCAAAACCTGCTAAGACTGTTCTGGTCGAGTCCACGTCTGTAAAAGAGTCAGAGAGTGTAAATTTGCTGTACACTCTTGTTGGTGATGATAAAATCTACTCTGACAAAGATTTTCCTATTAAGAATGTTAATCAATCTTTAATTAGTAAAATTTTTGAGGATTCAACAAGTAAGTTCTTGGGAAAGACAGGATCACATGTTGTGGTAACACAGTGTCCTCCTATCCCAAAGGCCAAAGTTCGAAAACAATGTGGCAATCAGAAATTACCAACAGTGAAAAAGCAGCAAAATCACACCAAACCAATAGGTAAATCACTGACTCAAGGTTAAAAGAAACAGACCAAAAAGAAGAACAAGAAAGTGAACTTTGTGAAATCGAAGGGAACGGATAAACTTGAAACATTTGCCAATAAATCTAACTTAGATCATGTCAATCAAGTTAAATCTTTGAAAAGAAATGAACAAAACAGTTCAAAACCAAGTACCTCGGGATCACAAAGTTCATCATCGACAAGACAGTCACATGATACTTCGGGGTTTGTAGAACGAAGATCATGTTTTTCATGTGGTACAATTGGACATATTATTCGAAATTGTCCATATCTTCATAAACAAAAAGCCAAAGTTGATGATCCCCGTGACCAAAATGACCGAAAGCGATCTGTTTCATCAAAACCAGATCTCCGTCTTGTAAAAGAAAGGGAAAAGAAACAGAAACGCCAACAGGTCAAGAAAATTGAAAAGGCAATTAAAACCGACGTGGTTAACACAACATCTGTTTCTGTCAAACCAGACAATTCAAAAACTTCAGACAATCATGAAGTTAAGATTTTAAAGAATAAAACTGGTAAAACAAAACAGACCTGGAAACCAAAAACGGTTACTGAATCAGGGGGAACATCACAATTTCCACAACATCGAGAAGTTCAAGTAACTTACGTTGATGAAAATGGAAGACCCAAGACCACAAAGGCTTGGGTCCCCATCTCCAACTAATCATGTGAGTACATGTGCAGGGTGTTCCAGGAGGAACTTTCAGCAGTCATTGGATTGTTGATAGTGGGGCATCCAGGCACATGACAGGCGACATGAAGCTTCTCTACGACGCTAAATCTATTAGAGGAGGTTATGTTGCTTTTGCTGGAGATAAGGATGGTTATATAATAGGAGAAGGAATGGTATCCAACGGGGTTGTAAGTTTTGACAAGATCAACTTTGTACAACAGCTTGATCACAATCTTCTCAGCGTTTCACAAATCTGTGATAAGCAGTTTTCAATACACTTTGATGCAAATGGATGTTATGTGCTGAAACCCGGCTTCAAGATTCCAAAAGAATGGATTCTCTTATCAGCTCCAAGGATAAACGATTTATATGTCCTTGATATGAGCCAAGAAATAACAACGACTACACAAGCAACTTGTTTTATTACCAAAGCCACGGAAAAAGACTCAATCTCTTGGCACTTACGTATGGGTCACATTCACTTACGGAAAATGAATCATTTGGTGTCGAATGAATTAGTGAATGGTGTTCTTCTTAAAAATTTCCATCTTCAAGACGTCTGTGTTTCATACCAAAAAGGAAAGCAAACTAAGAAACGACATCCGACAAAGGAGATCAACACGGTGGAAGTTCCTCTTGAACGTTTGTACATGGATTTGTTCGGTCCTGTCAAGCACAAAAGCATCAGGAATGATCAATACTGCCTCGTGATAACTGATGATTATTCAAGATTTTCTTGGGTGGCGTTCATGGCTCACAAGAGTGCAACTTTCGGTATTATCAAAAACTTGATCATTCAGATTGAGAATTTGTATAAGTTGAAGGTTAGGCGGATACGCAGCAACAATGGTACATAATTTAAAAATCATGTTATGGCGGAGTTTTGCACATCAAAAGGTATTCTTCACGAATTTAGTGCGGCTTATACTCCTCAACAGAATGGCGTCATTGAACGTAAGAACCGTACATTGATCGAGACTGCTAGGACTATGTTGGTAGAGTCGCAGTTGCCCATTCCATTCTGGACTGAAGCCGTGTCCTCTGCATGTTATACATTGAACCGAGTCCTTACAGTCAAAAGACACAACAAGACCTGCTTTGAGCTTCTTCACAAACGGAAACCAGATTTGTCATATGTCACACCCCGATTTTCCACGTGTCACCGGTGGGCCCGGTGGGGAGTATCGTGACGTCATGGTTGGCAATGTAATAGTCAAACAACACAATATCAATATGCACAGCGGAAGCAATTTAAAGTATGTTACAACCGAATTTATTATTGTAATATCATATGTCACAATATTCGGAAGTTTATCCACAGAAGGATCGAACATAAAATGGAAACAGTAGTTCAACAGACTTTTAGGCATCTTAAGCTTGCGAGACTTCTATTGATGCTAAGGAGACATATCCAGCCAATTTCGTATAGTACCTGCATTTAGCCTTTTTGGAAAATACGTCAGTTTACACTGGTAAATACATTCAACTGACTCATTTTGGAAAAAGAGTTTGAAAAGTGATTCGAGTGCAAACGGCACAAAATATCTTGACACATTGATTAAAATGCACAGAGGCAAAATTAATCTTTTTAACTTGGGAGAATTATTTAATATTATAATCTTGTGAACGAATTACATGTTACTTATGCGTTCAGTAGCCCGGAATGAATCCGGGTTAAAGATCAATAGACACACCACTATAATGAGTTATACACGGACGGTGTACGCCTACACCCCGTGCTCAGGTCGTGGCCAATCTCGTAAGATGATGCCAAGGATATCTGGGACATGGTCATTAACCCCCCAAAGGCTGTAAAGTAAACAAAACTGTTTAAAACGAGCCGATCAAATTATTCAACTACCCACTAAGCGTGGAGATTTGATGCCCGATCAAGCGGTACGTTATGTACCGTAACCCAAGCCCGTATAGGGAAAATAAGTTAAAAGTATTTACCTGAGCTAAATATAATTTCATCCGAGCCGTATATCAAATCAGCAAGTACAGATAGCTTTTACTGGGCTCCTAATCTGGAACGAAGGTTTTTAATAACCTATTAGAATCCTAACGGGTCTTTAATTAAGCTTAAGCTTAGACCGGCTAGTTTTCAGGATACGGTTCGTACGTACGATTAAGCGAAGACCGGATAGAATGTGATTTAGACCCGACAAGTTCGGAGACTTGTTTAATATGGGTTTATTATTCACATTCTGGATTTTGAGATAAAACCGATAAGGTTTGACCCGTATCGGCTAATTTATGTAAACTTGTTACATAAACCGAACCGAACGCGAAATAAGCGTAACGGGTATCCGTAAGAGCCATATACAGGTTTCCTAAGTTAATATGCTTCAAATATGTTGTGACATCAGTAGGATGTCTTTCGTTATGCCCCGAACTAATTTAAACACAAACTATGCCCCGTAGGGGTAGTTTGGTCATTTTAAAGGTTGTAAAAGAGTTTAAATGTTTAACTGAGTTACAGGTCTGATGTAAACAGCAAACATACTCACTTTGATGAGTTATATCAGTAGGCTAAAGCATATATGTGAATTTTATCATCTTTAACCAAACTATGCCCCATAGGGGTATTTTGGTAATTTCACATAAGCCGAAAGCTCAAAAACGAAGTCTGAGTTAATCAACCTTTGCTTACTGTTAAAATATCATAATTTGCCTCATATATCAGTAGGTATCAACCCGGGTATGCTCAATATGATTTTAAAACATACTATGCGTTAAAAACGCTAAATAAGGCGATTAAAGGCCATTTCCGGGTTTGATACTTAAACCTGATATTTTTATATTTCCAGAAGGCTTAAAATAAATTATTTATCATATGTGATCAGTAGCAAAAGGTTTGGAGTCGTTTTGATAAGTAAAACTCATTTTATGGCCCGTAAGGGCAAAACCGACAATTACCGGATTAAGCCTACGACTATGAGTTATGCTCAGCCTAAAATTAATTGAAAATCTTTAAAAATCCCAAAATAATATATTACATCAGTGGGTAAAAGATTTGATACCAAAAAGTATGTTTAATTAGGCTATACGCTAATTACGCCATTTTATTAACATAAAGCACCGTAATTACGCTAATGATCATAACTCTTAATCTACAAGTCAAACTGATGTCAAATTTTGCATACAAGTTTATATATCAGTATTTAAGGTTTCTACACTTTTACATTTTCATAATTCATGTTTTAAGGTAATAAGGGCATAACGGTCAACATATGAGCGATTAACGGAAACTTGCATATTAATTGGATAATCAACGAAACAAGTACAGAGACTTATACTATCATGTAACCTAACCCTAATGAAGCATTAAGGAATTTCTAATTCCATCTAACTCGGGCCAGAACTGAAGTCAACGTGAAAGTCAAAGTTTCGGGACTTTCGGTTCCGAACCGGTTCAAAACTGAGAGTTGTCGAGTCGAACGAGTTTAGACATGTCCGTACACTTATTACCAGGTTATATTAAGTCTAAAACAGTTTACACGCATTACGTATTGCTAATCGTGCATTAAATTGTAATTTACATAACTGTTGACTTTTTCGGTCAACGTTTGACTCGGCAAACGACCTAGCTAGGTCTGGAATCAGTACGTGCCCTTATAAGGGTTTAATACCCATATAATTACCTATCTAACGGTACTTTTAATTCGACATACGACTGAGCTATCATTAATTAATTACGAAGTCAAACCGTAGTTACGTCGGTTTGACTTTTAGCTAAAATACTAAGCTATAATTAATTTAGAAAGGTTAGGCAACTTACAAGGTGTTTAATGATGATTAGGGATGCCTTGTAATCAGCTTGAAAGCTCCCCAATTTGATCAGACTTGAATTGTGAAAGGAATGATCATGGAGTTGCAACTTATGTGGGTTTTATAGTGTTCATGGCACCATGAATTGATGACAACAAAGTCTACAATTCTCCACAATTGTTCAACACATGTGTCTAGTATATAGGAGGTGCCTAGGGGTCGTTTATAGTTGATAAAAACCGGTGGAACAGGTCAAAAATGCGCACAACAGGCAACAAAAGGTTGCTGGTCGCTGGCAAGGTGCTTACGCACCGTAAGCATATATATGCTTATGCACCGTAAGCATATATATGCTTACGGTCCGTAAGCATACATCAGGGACCAAAATGTTGTTTGTTGGTGTTTCGAAAGGGCAACTTGTTTATTGCGATATGGACCCTCATTATTGATTTGTAAGGGCTTCAAGATATATACCCACTTCGTTAAGTCCCCGGGTAACTTTATTGTTACCCGAAAAGGCCTAACTTTCAACGTTGACACTTTAACCCCTCGCACACGAATTTGATCACAACTTTCTCATACGTTGACGAAACTTTATGAAATTTTAATCGTGTATTCTCGTGAGCATAATTAATCGTTAAAAAGCTTCGGGTTTGTCAAAAGGTCACTCAGAGGTATAAATTAAACATGTTGACACATTTAGCCCCTGTAGTTTGTAATCTCTCACTTTTTGCTTCGTATGATCCATGATTTATTCGTTTGATGTTATAAACATCATGTAGGGTTATTATGAAGTATATTTATTCACTGTTGACATTTAGAACCCGTATAATCACATACTTTCCATGTTTGTCAACTTTAGTCCTTTTATAACATTCTTTCACACGTTCAAATTTATGACACGTGTCAACCCATTATAGGACGTGAATTTTCGAGGTGTTACATCCTCACCCCCTTAAAATAAATCTCGACCCGAGATTTACTGAAATAAGTAAGGGTACTTTTCTTTCATCGTGGATTCAACTTCCCACGTGTATTCGGGACCTCTACGGGCGTCCCATTTGACCTTTACAATAGGTACATGCTTCCTTCGAAGCTTCTTAACCCGTCGATCCTCAATCGACAAGGGTTTTTCAAAAAATCTTAAGCTCTCATCTATATGCACATCTGTATGTGGTATAACCAGTGATTCGTCAGCGAAACACTTTTTCAGATTGCAGATGTGGAACACATTATGAATTCCACTGAGCTCTTCTGGTAAGTTTAACTTATAGGCAACTGACCCGACACGTTCGATAACCTCGAAAGGTCCTATGTATCTCGGGCTTAGCTTGCCTTTCTTACCAAACCGCATCACTCCCTTCTAGGGTGACACTTTAAGTAGGACTTTGTCACCTACTTCGAAGTGAAAATCCTTACGCTTTGGATCAATGTAACTCTTCTGCCTATCCCGGGCAGCTTTGAGACGGTCACGAATCTGGACAATCTTGTCCGTTGTTTCGAACACGATCTCTGGTCCTGATAACTGGACATCTCCAACTTCCGCCCAACAAACTGGCGTTCTACACTTTCTACCGTAAAATGTCTCGAAAGGCGCAGCCTTAATGCTGGTATGGTAGCTATTGTTGTAGGAGAATTCGATTAATGGTAGGTTCTTATCCCAACTACCACCCAAATCGATCGCATATACACGTAGCATGTCTTCCAACGTTTGAGTAGTACGCTCACACTGGCCGTCTGTCTGAGGATATTAAGCCGTACTAAAGTTCAAACGTGTGCCCAAGGATTGCTGGAAGCTTTTCCAAAAATGTGACGTGTACCTAGTATCTTTATCAGAGATAATAGCTACAGGTATGCCATGTAAGGCTACAATCTTATCAACGTATAACTGGGCTAACATATCAGAGCTATAAGTCTCCTTGATGGGTAAGAAATGGGCTGACTTAGTCAGTCGGTCAACTATAACCCATATCGTATCATTTTCCTTTCCTTGTCTTGGGTAACTTGGTAATAAAGTCCATAGTTACCATTTCCCACTTCCACGTAGGAAGTTCAGGCTGTTGTAGCAAGCCTGACGGCTTTTGATGCTCGGCTTTGACTTGCGCACATGTCAAGCATTTAGCTACATGGGTGGCTACAGACTTGTTCAAGCCTATCCACCAATAATTTGCCCTTAGATCCTGAGTAGCTGATGGCAAATTCTTAATCGTTGCTTAATTAGGGTTGCAGCATGTATGCATAAGCATTATGAACCGTCTTTCTTATTTAATATCATAAAACCCTCAGAATATTGAGTCAGGCTATATGAGCCTATGTCTTAAAACCTACTTAATCAAGGTTTCGTTTATTCCAATATCAATATGGAGTTTTCATAATACTCCAGCCCACAGCGGGGTGTTAATCTTAGTTCTACCTGTCTTCCAGGAGGTAAGCAGGGAAAACTTATGAGAAGATAATTAAGATACAAGGAGGCTATAGAGATTTTCCATATCTCAGGCTCCAGTTCATCCATCATTGCTCGTGTTAAATGAGTGACATCTTTATGTTATAAGTCCACGAATTTCTTAATCGGGAACATTTACTTGAAAAAAAAAATTCCATTTTTGGATATCTTCTTTGAATACTACTAGTCGACTTTAGTACAATATGATCATTGGGATATCTCAGGGGTTCCATGTATTAAACCTCCATGCTGATCAGACATGGAAATAATCTATGGGACACACTAGGATACGCCAATCCTCATATGACACTTTTGTCAAACATAGTTTGGCATTCGCAGGCGATAGAAAAACAATGAGAAAAATAATTAAAATAACATCTGTTGTCGTACTCTATGCGAAGAAAGAGTACTCTTAGATTTTTCGGAAGAATTCCTTGCCGATACTAGAAGAATCGGTTACTATGGTTTCCTTGGTAGTTATACCTTGTGGATGATAAAAAAAAAAATTTGCTAAGTTTATGGTTCATGAAGATTTATTATTGCCTGTATTAAAAACAGGACACTTAGCAGAAATTATCATTGATAAATGATAAGGAAGTTTATTGTACAAGTGCTTATATTTAATTAATAATAGAAGTTTCACAAATTAGGCACCTAGCTCAGTTGGCTAGGCGCGCGAAAGGGTGCGGCCTAGACCCAGGTTCGATTCCGGGGACGGCCAATTCCACCATGTTTTTATGTTTAATATTTATTAATCGTACGGATACGTGTAATTACGAGGGTTGTCTCATAAGGAGTCTTGATAATTAACTGCTCCTTATTACCCACAATATGGGCTTGATTTTTAAGGCAACCAATCGATTTTTATCACTTTATTGAGTCCTTATGTTTAACGGAACTAGGACATCGGAAAAATGATTCCTAATGGATATAAAACATCCATTTAATAATGTTGAAGCAGTCTCAGAGGTATACAGGCTTCTTACTGAACTTTCGTTGCTTTTTATTAAGCCTGTACTTGCTCTCTTTCTCAGATTTCTGGGAGTTATTCTCCTTCTTTTGGTTCATCCTTCATATACGAAGTGTGATCGAAATCTCCTCATGAGCAATTTAAACATGGTTTTAAATGAGATTTAGAGCGAGAAGAATTCAGCTCCTTGGATTGTCTCATGACCTTTCTATGGTCCTTCCATCTGCTGCGTCAACCACAGCCTGAAGATTAACTCCATTAATATTGAGGTTTACGTTTGTAGTTTTATTAACTTTCGTCGCCTTATTAGCATTGCGACTTTCGTCTACCTCATCCGAGTTTTCCATACTCGAAACTTGGTACCTATCACCAAGATTTAACCATTATTAGTCATCATCCTGATAACCTGACTTAGGTTAGCCACGGCATTCATAAACCGTATGGGCTATTCTGTTCCGAACATTAATAGTGAATGTTATTTGAACGTATTTCCATTATGTTTAGTCTAGGTCACAACAGGACCATCAACGGCATTCAAAGTTTGGAGCGAGTCCAATACTTGCTTGACAGGGGACCATAATGTCCCAACTGTCTTTGTCACAAGGACGATTATAAATAGCTCAAATGCTAGCCTTACAAGGCTTTTATTATATATACATATATGGCATAGAAGCCTGCCGCGATGGACGTAGAAAATATGGCATAAAGCCCAGTCCTAAAGGACATAAATGATTATACGGCACGAAGGCCTTGTCACAAAGGACATTTAGATATGGCACAAACGGCCTTGTTATAAGGACATTCATCAAATCTGGTGCAAAGGCATGTCACCAGGAATGTTATCATTTAATATGTTAACTTGTCACGAATGACCAATTATAGCACATAGGCTTGTCATTAATGAATTTAAAACATAACTTGATGGTCTATCACCAAGGACCTAAATTTATAAGCCGCAATCTTATTAGATTAGGGCTTCAAGGTTTGAACGTGGTTCTTCACCTTTGGACAGGGAGTCATAGACTACAACTGTCATCGTCTTGAAAGACGATTCTTTTGGCAGAAAATAAGCCAATCAACATCACTAATGGATGTTTATATTTAACCATCGTATCTAATGATATTAGTCATGATCACATCGATCATATTGACTATTAGGTTTGGGTATAATCACACCATTTTGAACAGGGGATCATAAAGATCACTACTACCTTTGTCTTACCGACACTAGAATAAAGTATAGCTCGTAGGCATTTCATCACGAGGGATGTTAATATTATGATCATCATACTGATGATACTAGTCAAGATCGCACTGATAGTATAGACTATGGGAATTGAGTATAGCTCACCCCCTTGGCAAAGAATCACAAACGATTTCAATTGCCTTGTCTCAGTTGGACGATATAATATAGCCCTTAGGCAAAACATCATTACGGATGTTAAAATTTTTAATCATCGTATTGATGATTTTTGTCATGATCGCATTGATCATATGAACTATTAGGCTAGAGCATAGCTCACCACCTTGGACAGGGAATCGTAACGATCACAATGTCTTTGTCACACATGGACAGTATAATTTGGCCCATAGGCGAAAACATCACTCATGGATGTTTATAATTGGTTCATCCTATTAGAGGCTATAAGTCATGATTGCATTAATCATATTGACTATTTGGCTTGAGCATAGCTCACCACCTTAGACAAGGAATCACAAAGATAACAATGTCAATGTCTCAAATGGACAATATATTATAGTCCGTAGGCAAAACATCACTAAAGGATGTTAAATAATATTATCATCATATTAAATTATATTAGTCATGATCGCATTGATCATATAGACTATTATGTTTGGACATAGTCCAATATTTTAGACAGGAGGTCATAGACCATCACTGTCGTTGTCTTATCGGACAACAAGTTTAGCCCGTAGGCACATCATCACTAACGGATGTTCATAATATGATCATCTTATAGGATGATATAAGCCATGATTCCTAAATTACTAGGTTAGATAAGGGGATTGGAAGAATCCAATATAAGGATGACTGTTGTGATTTTCTCGAGTCATATTTGTCAAAAGGGCTAACACATTCCTAGGTGTTAACAAGGATCTGAATCCCTTGAGTAGGTTTCACCATCTTGGCCGCGTAGGCTAGGTTTCACCTTTAAGATTCCCTTTCAATTGCATACTGACAGAGAAGGAAGGATATTTATTTTATTCAGGATTTTTATCATAAATTCTATTTCATAAGTTAATAATAATAGTACAAATGGCCTAGTCGCGTAGACAAGTTAAATTTATAAGCCATGATTTTAGAGAATCACGGCATTAAGATTTGAATCGAAGTTCATTACTTTTTCCTGACAGGGAGCTGTAGGCTGCCACTGTCTTCAGTCTCAGAGGACATTAACTATAGCCCGTAGGCACTTCCCTTATAAGGGGAGTTTATTACTGAATTGCCCCTTAGGGAAATTCATTAACCATGGTAAACAGAGACCATAATTGGTTAATTTATTAATCATATATTTATTTAGGATTTCTATTATAATTTATCCTAATTATAAAACATTAATAGTTTTATTGGTGGCACCCAATGGCCTGGTCACATGGACATTTATAAATTATAAGCTTATGATTTCAGAGAATCAAAGCATGACGGTATCTTGGCACAATAGGCCTAGTCACAAGGACATTTATAAATTTTTAAGCTATGATTTCAGAGAATCAAAGCATGAAAGTATATTGGCACAATAGGCCTAGTCACAAGGACAATTATAAATTATATGCTAGGATTTCAGAGAATCAAAGCATTTGAGGTTTGAACCTAGTTCATTACCTTTATCTGACAGGGAGTCATCGCTACCACTGCCTTTTGGCTCATATGGAAATGAGCAGGGCCCGTAGGCATTATGTTACCACGTATGGTTTAAAATATGATCATCTTAATTGATGATGTATACCCAGGATTCAGAGATCATTAAACTGGGTTAGGAATCTTTTGAAGAATCCTTTATAAAAATGACGTGTGTGATTTTTAAATGAATCACATCTGTCGGGAGTGTTAACATGTTTTCAGATGTTAACTGGAATACGAATCTTTTAAACAGGTCTTACCATCTTGGCCCGGTCTTATAATTGATTCTTAATTTATAATTAACGCAGAACAATTTTTAAATTGAGGTGTTCATATGGATCTAAATCTAATTATGGAACTACCATCTTGGCCCGGTCTTAAAATGACACGTGGCTAGGTCTTGTCCTTTTTAGACTTTGCCATTTTATTATAATGGTAGATCTTATAAAAGAAATATTATTTTACATTTATTTAATATTTCTTGTTTAGAATGAAAGTTTAAACTTAATCATTCCACTATATAAAATAAAAGTATAAAGTTGCCCTAAGCGGGACTTGAAAGAATATAATGTTATCCTCGTAGGGACTGAAAGATACTTGTGTCCTTATAAGGACTATTAAGGAAACGATCTTCAGTAAGAGGAGTTTCTTCTTCATTCAATTCCTGAATGCTTTCTCCTTGGTTGCACGTCTCATCTTGGTCGCTGTACGAAGCTCAGCATTTCAAGGCTCCGGGTGTGGAGAATCCCTAGTTCAGCTTCCTCGCTTTGGCGACGTATCCAATAATAATAAAAATTGGAAGCAAAAATTTCCATATTAGGATTAAGATTATTCCTATGTTAAGTCTAGACTCAGAGGTTTAGATATGTGCAATTGTGTAACTGAGATTAAACACAAAAGGTTAGTGTTTAATTCACTCAGTGTTGGCTCTGATACCAACCTGTCACACCCCGATTTTCCACGTGTCACCGGTGGGCCCGGTGGGGAGTATCGTGACGTCATGGTTGGCAACGTAATAGTCAAACAACACAATATCAATATGCACAGCGGAAGCAATTTAAAGTATGTTACAACCGAATTTATTATTGTAATATCATATGTCACAATATTCGGAAGTTTATCCATAGAAGGATCGAACATAAAATGGAAACAGTAGTTCAACAGACTTTTAGGCATCTTAAGCTTGCGAGACTTCTATTGATGCTAAGGAGACATATCCAGCAAATTTCGTATAGTACCTGCATTTAGCCTTTTTGGAAAATACGTCAGTTTACACTGGTAAATACATTCAACTGACTCATTTTGGAAAAAGAGTTTGAAAAGTGATTCGAGTGCAAACGGCACAAAATATCTTGACACATTGATTAAAATGCACAGAGGCAAAATTAATCTTTTTAACTTGGGAGAATTATTTAATATTATAATCTTGTGAACGAATTACATGTTACTTATGCGTTCAGTAGCCCGGAACGAATCCGGGTTAAAGATCAATAGACACACCACTATAATGATTTATACACGGACGGTGTACGCCTACACCCCGTGCTCAGGTCGTGGCCAATCTCGTAAGATGATGCCAAGGATATCCGGGACATGGTCATTAACCCCCCAAAGGCTGTAAAGTAAACAAAACTGTTTAAAACGAGCCGATCAAATTATTCAACTACCCACTAAGCGTGGAGATTTGATGCCCGATCAAGCGGTACGTTATTTACCGTAACCCAAGCCCGTATAGGGAAAATAAGTTAAAAGTATTTACCTGAGCTAAATATAATTTCATCCCAGCCGTATATCAAATCAGCAAGTACAGATAGCTTTTACTGGGCTCCTAATCTGGAACGAAGGTTTTTAATAACCTATTAGAATCCTAACGGGTCTTTAATTAAGCTTAAGCTTAGACCGGCTAGTTTTCAGGATACGGTTCGTACGTACGATTAAGCGAAGACCGGATAGAATGTGATTTAGACCCGACAAGTTCGGAGACTTGTTTAATATGGGTTTATTATTCACATTCTGGATTTTGAGATAAAACCGATAAGGTTTGACCCGTATCGGCTAATTTATGTAAACTTGTTACATAAACCGAACCGAACGCGAAATAAGCGTAACGGGTATCCGTAAGAGCCATATACAGGTTTCCTAAGTTAATATGCTTCAAATATGTTGTGACATCAGTAGGATGTCTTTCGTTATGCCCCGAACTAATTTAAACACAAACTATGCCCCGTAGGGGTAGTTTGGTCATTTTAAAGGTTGTAAAAGAGTTTAAATGTTTAACTGAGTTACAGGTCTGATGTAAACAGCAAACATACTCACTTTGATGAGTTATATCAGTAGGCTAAAGCATATATGTGAATTTTATCATCTTTAACCAAACTATGCCCCGTAGGGGTATTTTGGTAATTTCACATAAGCCGAAAGCTCAAAAACGAAGTCTGAGTTAATCAACCTTTGCTTACTGTTAAAATATCATAATTTGCCTCATATATCAGTAGGTATCAACCCGGGTATGCTCAATATGATTTTAAAACATACTATGCGTTAAAAACGCTAAATAAGGCGATTAAAGGCCATTTCCGGGTTTGATACTTAAACCTGATATTTTTATATTTCCAGAAGGCTTAAAATAAATTATTTATCATATGTGATCAGTAGCAAAAGGTTTGGAGTCGTTTTGATAAGTAAAACTCATTTTATGGCCCGTAAGGGCAAAACCGACAATTACCGGATTAAGCCTACGACTATGAGTTATGCTCAGCCTAAAATTAATTGAAAATATTTAAAATCCCAAAATAATATATTACATCAGTGGGTAAAAGATTTGATACCAAAAAGTATGTTTAATTAGGCTATACGCTAATTACGCCATTTTATTAACATAAAGCACCGTAATTACGCTAATGAGCATAACTCTTAATCTACAAGTCAAACTGATGTCAAATTTTGCATGCAAGTTTATATATCAGTATTTAAGGTTTCTACACTTTTACATTTTCATAATTCATGTTTTAAGGTAATAAGGGCATAACGGTCAACATATGAGCGATTAACGGAAACTTGCATATTAATTGGATAATCAACGAAACAAGTACAGAGACTTATACTATCATGTAACCTAACCCTAATGAAGCATTAAGGCATTTCTAATTCCATCTAACTCGGGCCAGAACTGAAGTCAACGTGAAAGTCAAAGTTTCGGGACTTTCGGTTCCGGAACCGGTTCAAAACTGAGAGTTGTCGAGTCGAACGAGTTTAGACATGTCCGTACACTTATTACCAGGTTATATTAAGTCTAAAACAGTTTACACGCATTACGTATTGCTAATCGTGCATTAAATTGTAATTTACATAACTGTTGACTTTTTCGGTCAACGTTTGACTCGGCAAACGACCTAGTTAGGTCTGGAATCAGTACGTGCCCTTATAAGGGTTTAATACCCATATAATTACCTATCTAACGGTACTTTTAATTCGACATACGACTGAGCTATCATTAATTAATTATGAAGTCAAACCGTAGTTACGTCGGTTTGACTTTTAGTTAAAATACTAAGCTATAATTAATTTAGAAAGGTTAGGCAACTTACAAGGTGTTTAATGATGATTAGGGATGCCTTGTAATCAGCTTGAAAGCTCCCCAATTTGATCAGACTTGAATTGTGAAAGGAATGATCATGGAGTTGCAACTTATGTGGGTTTTATAGTGTTCATGGCACCATGAATTGATGACAACAAAGTCTACAATTCTCCACAATTGTTCAACACATGTGTCTAGTATATAGGAGGTGCCTAGGGGTCGTTTATAGTTGATAAAAACCGGTGGAACAGGTCAAAAATGCGCACAACAGGCAACAAAAGGTTGCTGGTCGCTGGCAAGGTGCTTACGCACCGTAAGCATACATCAGGGACCAAAATGTTGTTGTTTGTTGGTGTTTCAAAAGGGCAACTTGTTTATTGCGATATGGACCCTCATTATTGATTTGTAAGGGCTTCAAGATATATACCCACTTCGTTAAGTCCCCGGGTAACTTTATTGTTACCCGAAAAGGCCTAACTTTCAACGTTGACACTTTAACCCCTCGCACACGAATTTGATCACAACTTTCTCATACGTTGACGAAACTTTATGAAATTTTAATCGTGTATTCTCGTGAGCATAATTAATCGTTACAAAGCTTCGGGTTTGTCAAAAGGTCACTCAGAGGTATAAATTAAACATGTTGACACATTTAGCCCCTGTAGTTTGTAATCTCTCACTTTTTGCTTCGTATGATCCATGATTTATTCGTTTGATGTTATAAACATCATGTAGGGTTATTATGAAGTATATTTATTCACTGTTGACATTTAGAACCCGTATAATCACATACTTTCCATGTTTGTCAACTTTAGTCCTTTTATAACATTCTTTCACACGTTCAAATTTATGGCACGTGTCAACCCATTATAGGACGTGAATTTTCGAGGTGTTACATCATATCTTGAACCGTTTGGAGCTCCTTGCACAATGATCGATCCTAATGGAAAGTTTGGGGCAAAAGCTATTGAAGGTCACTTTCTTGGTTATGCCACCCCGAACTTAAGAGTCTGGAATCTAAAGACTAAAAGGGTTGAGGAATGGTCTGAAGTCAGAGTACAAAGGCACACTTTACCAGTAAAAAATCCAGGTCAACCTTGGATGTTTGAGTACGATGACTTTTTCAATTCGATCAATATTGAAGCAGTTGAAGAAAATGTTGCAGCAAGGATGTTTTTCGAGAGTGACAACGCAACAGATTCACCGTTGGTTCGTCCAATTATTGTCAATCAAGAACCATCTTCAATGAACAATAATTCTCTCGACAATGAGGATTTTCATGATGCAACCGAACTGAACGAATCTTCAGAGGATGAAGAATTTCTAGATGCAGATCAAGATGCTCCAACAACAGTTGTACAAGGTACTTCGGAAGCTACAGCTCCAGTTGATAACCCTAAAACAGCTGAAGCTACTGCATCATCCTCTTCGCCAGTTCCGGGTATTGAATTGGTTGTTGATCTCAATCTCAACAATCTGGGTACAAATATTCCAGTTCCGGAAAATCCAGAAACAAGGATTCACAATACCCATCCTCAACAAAACATCATCGTTAATGTACAGAGTGGCATTCAAACAAGAAACATGTTGCGAAACAACAGCAATGCAGGCCTGTATACGACGATTCAAGAATCTGGTCAACAAAACGATTGGTCTTTCGCGTGTTATGTCTCACAGGAAGAGCCAAGAACTTGGAAAGAAGCTTTAAAAGATAACTCTTGGGTTGAAGCAATGCAGGAAGAACTGCAACAATTCCAGAAACTTGGTGTCTGGAAGCTCGTAGAGAAACCTGCTGATTACAAGAAGATTGGTACCCGTTGGGTGTATAAATGCAAAAAGGACGACCGTGGAATCGTTATTCGGAACAAAGCAAGATTGGTCGTTCAAGGTTTTCGTCAAATTGAAGGTATAGACTACAACGAAGTGTATGCACCTGTTGCACGTCTGGAAGCAATTCGGATCTTTCTGGCTTATGCCTCATTCAAAGGATTCAAGGTCTACCAGATGGACGTCAAAAGTGCATTCTTACATGGTCTAGTCGAAGAAGAGGTGTATGTTGAACAGCCTCCAGGTTTTGAAGATCCTATCCATCCCGATCGGGTTTGGTTGCTGAACAAAACTCTCTATGGTCTACATCAAGCACCACGAGCTTGGTATACAACCTTATCTAATTATCTGCTGGAGAATGGATTTCGCAGAGGTCTTATCGATTGCACTCTCTTCATAAAAGAACAAGATGGAGATCTTCTACTGGTACAGGTATATGTGGATGATATTATATTTGGTTCTACTAACAATGTTATGTGTAAGGATTTCGAGCGTGTAATGCAGGATAAATTCGAGATGAGAGCTATGGGGGAGATGACTTTCTTTTTGGGCATGCAAGTGCAACAAACGAAGTCTGGGATTTTCATCCATCAGACTAAGTATGTTCAAGACATTCTGAACCGATTCCAGATGTCCGACACATTCCCCATTGGTACCCCACTGCAGCAAAATCACGGAATTTATCCAGACTTGAAGGGTGAAGTTGTTAGCTCTTCATATTACTGCGCGATGATTGGATCCCTTATGTACCTCACAGCATCAAGACCAGATATAATGTATCCAACATGCCTGCTAGCCAGATATCAAGTGAACCCGAAGGCCTCACATCTTGCAGCTGTAAAAAGGATTTTTTGTTATTTGAAGGGTTGCCCAGACACCGGTCTATGGTACCCTAAGGATGATAACTTTGATTTAGTCGCTTTCAGTGATCTGATTTTGGCGGATGCAAAATCGACGGCAAATCCACAATGGCTGGATGCCAGTTTTTAGGAAATCTCCTCGTAACATGGAAGTGCAAGAAGCAGACTTGTCTCACTACATCAACTTGTGAAGCTGAATACATTGCTGCCTCAAGTTGTTGCTCCCAAGTCCTGTGGATACAACAGCAAATGCGTGATTACGGTTTTGAATTCCTAACTACTCCTATTTTAGTCGATAATTATGCTGCCTTATCTATCACTAGAAATCCTGTGCAACATTCAAAGACCAAACACATCGAAATTAAGTATCACTTCATATGTGATTGCTTTGATAAAAGGCTTATCGATGTTGTTAAGGTCCATACCGATGACCAACGTGCCGACCTTTTTACCAAAGCATTTGATAAATCAAGATTTGACTTTTTATTATTGGTAAACGGCATTAAGGTCAAGCTAGAGTAATCCACATCGGAAAATCGTTTTTGTAAATATCTTTGTGTTTTTTTTAAATTATTTTAAGTTTGTTGATTTTAGGGGGAGTAATTCCAAATTTGAAAAATTCAAAAACATCGAAAAAAATTCAAAAACTCAAAAACAATAGAAAAACAAAAATGAGTTTCCTTGCGAGCGAAAGAGAAAATGATAGTACATCAGTGGTCTGTTGAAACCTTTTTAAACTGAAATGCAAAATGAAAAATGTTAAGCAACTCTATATAAGATGTATCGGTAGGCTCACAATTATCTTAAAGTGTGCAGGGTGATATAAACTTAAATCGACTGAAGACCAGGTGAAAACCGCACATTGGCATATGGTCTTAGTACCGAAATTTCGTTTGAGAGATTGCCGAGGTTCTGAGATACGTGGTCTTTATGCTGTTTATCATCTGGGTATCATGGTTGTTTCTTTTACCGAAAACAAACGGAGACGAAGTCTAGATCTTCCATGATACCATACATACGTGTACATACTGCATACGACCTCAATAAGTGATCAACAATCACATGTCCACAAAATAAGTGATAATATATCACATTTATCCGGGAGTCAAGTTCGTCTCTTTGCTGTACGTTTGTACTGACCTGTTCACAGACTTGCTCTTGTGCCTTCATGCATCTGAAAATCAAGTTCCTCATCAATAAGTGATTCTATCACATAGGGATTGTTTTCAATCCAAAATAAGTGAGTTTCTCACATTTTCATATACGTCAAAACAGATGATAAATGGTATACTCACCAGTAAGATGAACCCTCGTGCATACCTTGATACGGGAATGTGTCGTGATGTGGATGAACACCGGTCGGTAAGTATAAATCATACCTTAACGTATCCCCTCGCCATGATTACATCTGATAAGTTGAGCTTATGTGGATAACAATACCGATAATCGTTATAGGATGTTTATCTAAATGTTAACAAAAAGAACAACAAGAGTGTTTTGGCATGACCGTACACTGATATGATTCTCTTACCCTCGAAAAAAGAATGTTTGTATATATTTACTTTTCTTAGTTTCTGCAACTCTGTATATATTTATTTACTGCTTTCAGTCTTTAAGTTTGAAATATTCAAAATGCCAAAAAGATTTTAGGTGTGTTTTAATATAAACTTTATAAAAGTCAAAAAGATTTTATTTCTGCGTTAGTTTTGATTAACCGGTGTTGGAACTCAAGTCTTCGTTGCCTGAAATCTGATGAAAACCAAAATGACTGAATCTTCATAAACAGTCAGAGTTTGCAAGTTTTGAAAGTTAATAATCAAAATTGAAAAATCTGTTAACTTTTCAAACAAATTGTCGGACGGTAGTTGAATGAGAATTGGTCTCATATGTGTCATTTGTTTATGTTAACTATATTTGATCGGAGTGTCGCGCTCCGGTCAAAGATAATATGTATATGCCCTAATTACCCTTAACAAATAGCTAGTGGTAGCAAGGGGTCGAACCACGAAGAGTATGTGGTTTGTGTATGGATTTGACTGAATTATAAAGAATTGTCACGATTATGAAGCTTGCCAGATATTTTTGTATTTTTGTTTACTAGAAAGATGTGAATTTAAACTAAGTGAATTGATTAGACTGATTAACAACTAATGATTAACGATTGCAAGAAATTTGGATACTAGAACAATAATAATAAAAAGGAATCACGCCCAGTTTCGGTAATTGTTAACCTAGGGTTTCTACAAGTTTTAGTTTCAACTCAAATGCATTCGATTAACGGATTTAGTGTACCGTGACTTAGGTGCTACTAGCTATCAACGTCCCGAAGAACGGACAAAAAGACACTTTGTAATCAACACAAGTAAATCCTAACAATGATAATGCACAATTACATATCACCATTTCGCAAAGTCATAACTTTTAACATCGCTCGACAATTCACGAATTCGCAACAAATGTAATACTATTATCAACAGTTTCAAAAACCAAATACAAATTGTCACTAAGATGAAACAAGAACAATTCGAAACACTAAAATCAACAACTACCTACACCGGGGTGAAACCGAGATGATTAGCCGCTCATGGTTGATAAAGCTTGATCACCGGAAGTTTGGAACGCGAATGAAACCATCTTGAAACTTGGTGGATGAAGGAATGATGGAAGATTAGGGTTTATGGATGATGATGGTGAGATGGATGATGGATTGGATGAATTAGGGTTTGTATGATTGGTTGTGTGATGGATTATGATGATTCGGGTTGATGTGGATGTTAGAGATGGAATGGTAGATGATAGATAGGTAGAATAGGCTCCAAGATGTGTTCAAAAATCAAAAACCAAGTGTAACCGTCGAATTCAATGATCCTCTCGTGTTTTCATTCGTCCCCAAGACCGAACAACACAAAGATCTCGCGCAACAGAATTGGAGGGCCGTCGCCGACGGCCTGATGCCCCGTCGGCGACGGTACGTAAATCCTGACTTGATGCCGACGCTCAAACTCGATGTCTACGGACGAACAGAAGACGGAGAAATACACCAACCGTCGGCGACGGCCCTATTGGGCGTCGGCGACGGTGCCCAGAAGTGTAACTTTCCTGTTTTCCTTATTTCTTGAGTCCGGTTGACCCGTTTCGCATCCCGGTGGTTCCGTTTTTGCTCCGGTGACCCGTAAAGCTTCCGAAAAGCTCCTTAAACTCTGCTAGATCTGCAAAATACATATCTAATCAAAAGTAGGCTATTCAAAACTAAAACTTATGCAATAACATCAAATTACGCAATTACAAGCACCGGTTTTCGACCACGTATCACATCCCCACACTTGTCTTTTGCTTGCCCTCAAGCAAATCTGTTTTTCACTTTCACGTGGGTCGAACAACGAATACATTCCCCATTCCCGAGACAAAGGTTAAGGTCCAATGTCATACTAAAGTTCAAACTCTTTACAATTTTTGATATATTTAACGGTAATGTGATTTTAAGTACACAAATGGTTACCCAAGATTAACCCGCCTGTAAAACCAACAATTCATGCATGTCCCTCACAATGTTCTCTCCACTCGGCTTATAAATTGGCTAATATTTATAATGTATTAGCACTTCAAAGACTATTCACTCAAAACCGATTAGAACACATACCCGCATAAGCTTGCAACTCAATCATTTTCCACCATTGATCACGAATACTAAGCACAAGTCAAAAGGTCTTTGAAGGGTTGTAACGGGGCTAGGCTAAGGGTAGGAAATAGGATATTTTTAAAGTGGCTAAAGTGATGAAAATTCGATTTTTATTACAAAAGACTATTCTAAACAAAAGTAAACTATAAACATCACTATAAGGCAACAACTTAAGCCTTTTATTCAACAACTACTAACACTTCTTTTTGTGTTTTTCTCAAAGCTTTTTCAATCTTTTTCGCAACATTTTCTGTTTTTTTTTTTCAATGAATCATAACAACTAAACAAACTTAAGCTCCTATAATCGAATTTTCATCACACAGGTTTAAAAAGAAAAGGTTTAACGGTTATGGGCTATAGGGTGGTCAAACGAAAGGTTTAGGCTCAAAATGGGCGACTAGGGGATTTGTTTGGGTAAGGATAGATAAATGGTTTTAAGAGAAAAGGTTTACCTAATGCCTTAATCATTCTCGTGCTTGTATTCGGTCTATAGTCTCAAATGTATCAAAAGTTGCAAGTTCTACAATATATGACTAATGGTCCACTCAAACAAAGAAACATAGGTATGTAATCTATGATATAAAAGTGGCTCAAAACCTCACATATCTAAAAGGGTATGGTATGTGACATGCATAAAAGACTAGTTTCTTAGGCGGATTATTCCCAAATAATCACCCGTTAAATACCCGTCATGCTATTAATTTGAACTTGACCATGACAAAAGACCAAATGGGTTGTGACATCCCTCGTTGACTTAGTCACTTGTGCTTTAAGACCACTTTTGAAGCAAGACATTTTTGAAAATTTTTTGAAATTTTCCCCCATCCCCACACTTGAGGTGAACATTGTCCTCAATGTGTAGTATTTAAATGAACGGGTCAAAATCTAAAATTTTTTTTTTTACTACTCCCCCATCCCCACACTTGAGGTACATATTGTCCTCAATGTGTAAGAACTAGAGTATTAAACGCACAAGGGATGTGACACGGCTAACCTCCCCAAAATTCCACCCCGGAAAATTACTATACAAAATACACTCCACTTATTTGCTAATCTAAAGATCAAAAGTAAAAAGAGACGTATGCACCTGGTTTGTGAGCTCATTCCTCGTATGCTCCTCTCCTCTTCATGAAAGCGGTTGTCCCACGAACCGAATGTACCTACAAATCTTAACCCTTGTGTAGAAGCATGCTTCTCACAACCACTAAAATTTGTTAATTACCTAGTTCTACCACTTTTATGAAAATATTACCAAGCTATACGTTATTTTACTTTGATTTATGTGGAAAATAATTTACAACAACAACACACCTAACTCACTTTCGTAGGAATCACGGTTGCATTTAGCTTATGCAACAAGCCCTTTTAAACCCCCCAATAGCTTGGGAGGACGAGTAGGTCTCGTGAGGGTTATATAGGGAACACACCCACAACGTTCATTTAACTAGGCGAGAATTTAAATACAAAATGGAAATAACGAAAGTAAAAATAATATACAACAACAACAACAAAAGACATACCATACCTCTACCGCTGATATCGCTCGTTTGGATCCACTGGCGGGTTGGGCTGGTATTGATAACCAGTGAGGGACTCGAACATCTCCCTATAGTTATCTAGCGGGCTTGACTCTTGTTGAGGTGGCGGTTGGTATGGCATTGGAACAAAACTCGAGCCGACTGCCTCGGGCCAATGAGGGGTTGGATCGGATGGCCCTTGCGGATGAGGAAGGTTGGAGTAATCGGTCCAACCCGAATGTTCAACATATGGGAGACCGGCTTGATAATCTCTTTGATGGCGTTCTTGATCATGGAGCACCTTGAAGTTATTAATCGCCATTTGGTTAGAGAAAGCCAACGCTCCCCATCGGCGTTGGTCCAACTCTCTTTGTGCAGCTTGGTTCCTAGCCGCCTCTTCTTCCCGTGCCTGTCTATGGGCCCTTTCTTCCTCTTGCAACTGTATCATGCGTTCCATTTGTGATTGTTGTAACGCATGTTGCAGCTGTTGTTCCTCCAACTGCTTTTCCACCCTCTCGCGGAAAGATGCTTGAAAACCCCATTGTTGCTGTGAGTACGCCCCTTGCGCCTCTTCCCATTCGTTCCTACTAGCATGGTACTCTCTTGCTTCACCAATACCCGCCGACACATTGTCGTAGATCGCTTGATCTCCACGGTTCCACAACCGATACGACGGTATTTGCCTTTGATTCACAAAATCTGCCACATTGGCAGAGATTTCCCTATGCTTCCTCCTATACCTTTGCCTCGGTCCCCGCGGACCGGAAGGATCAATTTCCTCCTCAACATCGGGCATCTCCTCATCGCCCTCTTCTTCATCACCTTCTTCATCACTCCCTTTGTCATTAAACCGATAACTATCCCCTTGCTCATCTTCGACCGTATGCAAATGCCCAAAAGCTTTCACAGTTATTTTCCAATGTCGCCTTATGGAGGCGAAGTTGAATTGATCAATTGGCTTAGACACCCACAGTGAGTCTTGAGGTAATGCATTCTGTTGGAGAATCATGGCGCTAATCAACCTTGCATACGGAATCATCTTTCGTTTATACGATTCCCGTGTATCCCATGTGTTGATCATAACAATTTGACGCCACGAGAGCTTGGGCGTCCCATATAATAATGCATGCAAAACCCGACAGTCGGGGGCCTTCACCTTTGCACGGTCTCCGAACCGTACCATAATGTTCTCTAACGAGATACCTTGGAGTATCTTTCCCATCAAAGACAAATCACTTCTCGACTCTCCCGCACCCCCAGAACCTAGTAGGGTGTCCTCTAGAAGCCTCACTGGGTCAGCATCGTTTTTCTTGTTGTCCAAAAACTGATCATACCCATAATATTCATACGCGTCGACCCCAAGTGAATCAAACCTCGCTATAGCATTCATATGTTCGAAAGACATGACCATTTGATTTTTCCCAATGTTACCAATCAACTTCCACCTATGAGCCGGTCTATCAGAGTGTTCAAAACGAAGGGTGGATAACCACTCACAAACTGCCCCCAAGTATACCCGAGTAGTGATATCTTCACACCAGTCAATCACCCGTTCCCAGCCAAGTTTCTCAAACCTTTTCACTATACCAATCTTCTTAAACTCTTCAACATCTACCGTACGTTCACAAACTGTCCTTTCGGGTACGGATTTTGAAACACCCGTAACCATTTTCATCTTCCACATTTTGGCTTCTAACCTCTTATTGTTGTAACGAGAAAGAGACTTTGTTTTCTCATCCTTCCATGCCGAAGCCGATCTACTATTTTTTTCTTCCTCCCAATCCCAATCTTGCCTAATAAGTTGTCCATCACCCTCTACTACATTACTTAGTTGTTCAAAACCTCTTTGATATACCCCGGAGCCCGAACCGGCTCCCGAAGATGAACCTTGACCGGAGGTCTTTGCTTTCTTACTTCCTCGGAGCATGGCTACAATCATAAGACAAAGACAACAATAATTAGTACACTCTAAACCTTCAACAATCTCAAACTTTGAACATGGTGTGCAATGTTGAACTTCAATCAAATTTTAGATGTAAAATCACCTTTTTAAACTTCCAAAGTCGCACATCTTATTATCTATATTGATTAAACATGTTTATTCCAAAAATTTCGCAAATTTCATGTTTTCAACACTATTCAACATCACAATTATGTTCAATCATGCACAAATCTAGTGTAATCACATCACCAAGACTAAAGCATGCTCAAATCCCACCCAAATCAAGCAATCATTCTTAAGTTTATGCTAAAACATCCTACATTATGATAAACAACCTACTCTCAAACAATATGCTTAAAATTTCGGAAGAAATCAACAATGTATATAATAATCATGCATAAATTTTACTGAAAGTTCATACCTTTGATGAAGATTGACAAGAAGAACTAAAGAAAAGGTGCAAAACAAGAAACTTGGATGAACACTCTTCAAACCCTAAAATTCACGTCCAAAAATCGTGCAAACGAACAAGATTTGATGGAAACCGTTATGGGGGTTTTGTTCCTCTTGAAAAACTACACAAGTTAGGCTCAAGAATCGACTGATTTGGTGTAGAATTGAGAAAGTTATGAGAAGAAGAAGGATTTAGGGTTCTTGGTGTGTTGGGTGAAGAAGATGGAGTTAGAAAGAGAGATGTCACGTATGGTACTGATTTGATAATGTGGTTAGGTACTTAGTGAATATGATCAGGTTTTCGGATGAAGTGTGTGGTGAAAAACAAATTCGGGTTGAGTTTGGATACCCACAATGGACTTTGGATGTGAATTATAGGCCCCAAACACGAATCAGCGTCGGACCGGTTTAGAGGGACCGTCGGCGACGGTCATACCTTCCGTCGGCGACGGCATGCAAAATCACAAAGTGGGCCGACGGCTTATCTTGCTGTCTACGGTCAAAAGTTGGCGACGAACACTTTAAGGCACCGTAGGCGACGAGCATATATACCGTCGGCGACGGTAGCTAAAAATCAAGTTTTTATTTATTTATTTATTTTTTTGAAAAATATGAGAAAAATTATGGACTTTTAATAAAGGAGCTATGTACAAACAAAAATCCTAAAAATTATTAAAAATCTTTTTGTGAATTTTTATAAGTTAAATTTTTAAAACGCAATAACCGTCAACAGCCCTACCACCCCCCAAAAAGTCGTGTATTGTCCTCAATGCACATAACAAAGCCTAAAAACATACCTTGTGTCTTCATGACCCGTTCGGAATGTCCGGACTTCACACAATCAAGAGAGATTAGTATGGAACAAAAACGATTAACATAAACACACACAAACAAATAACTAATTGTACATAACTTTACACAAAATGTTACCGGTCCTTGTTAGTCGACCTTGTAAATCGGTGTGCTTACCACAAAGCTCACCAATTCCTTGTTTTCGTCTACCTTCTCGTTACCATCAAGAAACGGTTTTAGCCGATGACCATTTACCGTTTGTCGTATCCCATCCTTCGGGGTCCTCGATGGTAACATCACCCAATTGTCCGACCCGGGTGATCACATAGGGTCCCATCCATTTGCTCCGGAGCTTTCCGGGAAAGAACTTTAGCTTCGAATTGTAAAGCCACACCTTTTGGCCAACCTCGAACTCTTTCTTTCTCAACTTGGCATCATGCGCTTTCTTCATTCCATCCTTGTAGTTGGACGCGCATTCATATGCCATTTCCCTTAGCTCCTCCAACTCACATAGCTTGAGTTTCCTTTCCTTACCTGCATCGTCATATTGAACATTAACTTCTTTAATAGCCCATAACGATTTGTGTACAAGTTCCACCGGTAAATGACAATTTTTACCATAAACCAACCGGTAAGGTGTAGTGCCAATAGGTGTCTTATGTGCCGTACGGTAGGCCCATAAGGCATCGTTCAATTAATTGACCAATCCTTACGGTCCGCCCGCACGGTCTTTTGCAAAATCTCTTTGATTTGCCTGTTTGACACCTCAACTTGCCCGCTTGTTTGCGGGTGATAGGGGGTAGCAATCCTATGGTCAACACCAAACCGTTTAAGAAGTTTCCCAAACCGAAAGTTTTTAAAATGAGATCCTCCATCACTTATGATGACACGAGGAATCCCAAACCTTGAGAAAATACCGGTTTGGACAAAATTACACACTACGGAATGGTCGTTTGTCTTGGTGGCTATTGCTTCGACCCATTTTGACACATAGTCAACGGCCACCAAAATATACAAATTGCCATAGGAATTGGGGAATGGGCCCATGAAATCAATTCCCCATACGTCAAAGATATCGACTACAAGGATTGGTTGCATGGGCATCTCATCCCTTTTTGAAAAACCCCCTAGTTTTTGACACTCTATGCAATTTTTGGCAAACTCATTTGCATCTTTGAAAATAGTAGGCCAAAAAAGACCACTATTTAACACTTTATGACCCGTTTTGTGACCACTAAAGTGACCACCACATGCAAATGAGTGTAGATGCTGCAACACGCTTGGAATCTCTTCGTCATCAATGCATCTCCTTATAACTTGATCCACACACTCCTTCCACAAATGCGGTTCTTCCAACCGATAGTACTTGATTTGGGACATGAAGTGTTGCCTTTTCCGTCTATCCCAATGTGCCGGTAAGTCACCTGTAACAAGATAATTCACAATGTTAGCATACCAAGGCAACTTATCCAATTTCATAATATACTCATCGGGAAACGACTCATTGATCTCTAACGATTTAGGATCCTCATCAACCATCAACTGGGACAAATGGTCCGCTACCACATTCTCGGTACCCTTCTTGTCCCGTATCTCCAAATCAAACTCTTGGAGTAACAACACCCATCGGATTAACCTCGGTTTTGCATCTTTCTTCTCCATGAGGTACCTAACTGCAGTGTGATCAGAATAAATAATCACTTTACTACCCCATATATATGCCCGAAATTTATCCAATGCATATACCACCGCGAGTAGCTCTTTTTCGGTAGTGGTGTAATTTAATTGTGCATCCGAAAGAGTCTTACTCGCGTAGTATATGGCAACGGGTTTCTTATCGACCCGTTGTCCCAACACGGCCCCCACCGCATAATCACTCGCATCGCACATAATTTCAAAAGGAAAAGACCAATTTGGCGATTGCAAGATTGGGGCTTCAACCAACTTCTCTTTCAAATTGTTAAAAGCATTTTGGCAATTTTCATTAAAATCAAACGGTTGATCTTTTAACAACAAGTTACATAAAGGCTTGGTTATGTCACTAAAACCCTTAATAAACCGCCGGTAAAAACCCGCATGACCTAGAAATGACCTAACACCTTTAACGGTCGTGGGATACGGTAAAGTAGATATGACTTGCACCTTTGCACGATCAACCTCTATCCCACGACTTGACACCACGTGTCCCAACATTATTCCCTCTTGAACCATAAAATGGCTCTTTTCCCAACTTAAGACCAAACTAGTTTCGACACACCTTCTTAACACTCTATCTAGTTGATCCAAACAAGCCTCAAAAGATGACCCAAAAATTGAGAAATCATCCATGAAGATTTCCAAAGACTTCCCCACCATATCTGAAAAGATACTCATCATACACCTTTGGAAGGTGGCGGGGGCGTTACATAATCCAAACGGCATTCGCCTAAATGCGAAAGTGCCATAGGGACAAGTAAACGTAGTCTTTGCTTGGTCTTCCGGATGGATGGCGATTTGGTTATAACCAGAATAGCCATCTAAGAAACAATAAAATTTTTGCCCCGATAATTTCTCAACTATTTGATCAATGAACGGTAAAGGAAAATGATCTTTGGAAGTTGCGGTATTCAACTTCCTATAGTCAATACAAATTCGCCACCCGGTTACCGGCCGAGTGGCTACCTCTTCACCTGCGTCATTTTTGACGACTTGTATGCCCGCTTTCTTGGGAACCGTCTGTGTTGGGCTCACCCATTGGCTATCCGAGATCGGGTAAATGATACCCGCATCTAGCCATTTCAGTACTTCCTTCTTCACTACCTCCCGCATGTTCGGATTTAATCTCCGTTGTGCATCTCGAAACGGGAGTCACATTCTCTTCCGTGATGATTTTGTGCATCACCACCGAGGGGCTAATACCCTTTAAATTAGCAATGGTCCATCCAATCGCCGCCCGATTAGTGACCAAAACATCCATCAATTTCTCCTCTTGCTCCACGGTTAAATTTGATGCAATGATAACCGGGAGCGTGTTACCTTCACCAACATAAGCATACTTGAGATGCTTAGGCAACACCTTCAACTCAACCTCCGGAGGCTCTACTAATGACGGCTTCAACTTAGTGTCGATGCTCTCCGGTAAACTCTCAACTTGGTGCGTCCATGTCGGTTTTCCCTCTCTAACCGCAAGCACCTCCAAACTTCTCACTTCCTCGTCTATGCTCTTATCCATCTCCACCTGTGACCTGTCAAACATATAACAATCCTCCATTGTGTTTTCCCCATCTACGACTGTGTCGCAAAGAGGTATACACGTGTCAACGACGTCCGCCATATAGCATTCATCATCAACTGGAGGGTTCATAAGTCCGGAAAAAACATGCAACCTCAACCTTCGGTTTCCAAATGTCATGTCAACCGTTCCTGTTTTGCAATCAATTTGAGAATTCGCGGTTGCTAAGAACGGTCGACCCAAAATCACTGTAGGTTGTTTGGTTGGGTCCTTGGCCACATAATCAAGCACTAAAAAGTCCACCGGATAGTAGAAATCCTCGATTTTCACTATCACATCCGAAACAATTCCACGGGGTAGTTTAGGTGTCAAATCGGCTAACACCACGGTGGTGTTAGACGACTGAAGTGGACCAAACTCGTATTGGTCATACAAACTACCCGGTAGAATGCTCACGCTAGCACCAAGATCTAGAAGTGCCCGGTTGATTTTAAAATCGCCTACTTGAATTGAAATGATAGGCGCACCCGGATCTTGGAGCTTAGGTGGAAGTGCACCCGAAAGAATCGAACTCACATTTTCGGTTAAATCTAATTTTTTTGGAAATTTGTGAGTGCGTTTTTGGGTACACAAATCTTTCAAGTACTTGGCATACGACGGTACTTGTTTGATTGCATCCAAAAGAGGTAAATTTATCTTTACTTGTTTAAAAATTTCCAACAACTCTTCTTGTTGTGGACCTCTTTTGTTTACAACTTTTTTCACGGGTCCCTTCAATGCTTCGGGATAAGGGGCGGTATTAGCCTCCACACCCTTTTCCTTAGCCTTGGGGACGGGGATGGTCACAACGGGGGTATCATTGTTCTTTTTCAAGTCATTTTTATTTTGACCCGTTTGACCATTCTCATTCTCATCTTCACTAGCATCCTCCACCACCCCTTCAACAAACTGGGGTGATGGTGTTTTGACACCATTATCAACGACTCGACCACTACGTAAAGTAATTTTATTAATTGGTACCTCACGTGTGTTCCTTGAGTTTGACCCTTGATGCTTAGGGTTCACCGCGGTGTCACTTGGGAGTCTTCCCGTGCTTCCTCTCATTTGAGCCATTTCTTCCGCAAGTTGGCCCACTTGCTTTGCCAATGCCTCATGTGCTTTATCCCGAATCTCGTTTGTCTTCTTTATATCCTTGATATCATGATGAGATTCCTTTTGCATATTCAACAAAGCATCCATTTTGGCACCCAAATCATCGCCACCAGTTTGATTGTTCGACCCGCTTCCATTACCGCCTTGGTTATTGTAATTTCTTTGGTACCCACCTTGGTAATTATTGTCCCTACCTTGGTACCCTTGGTTATAATTTCGTTGATAACCTCCTTGATTACCACCTTGACGGTTTTGATATGATGCTCCGCTTTGACCTCCTTGGTTACCCGATTGAAAATTCGGGTTCATTTGATTTGAAGCATTACCATATCGGAAGTTGGGGTGATTCCTCAACCCCGGATGATAAGTGTTGGAGTTCATATCATACTGCTTCCTATCTCCATACACTTGATTGACTTCCTCCGTATAGTCACTCGACCCCGTTGGACATTGTTCCACTCTATATCCAATATCACCGCAACCTTCACATACCTCAAATTGAACCGCATTTACCTCTTTCTTCTTCATACGAGCCATTTCCCGCTCTAGAGTGGAAATCCGATCTTTAGAGTCAAGATCGGGAAGTGATCGGGAAACGGGGTGTTTTTTAGCTCTATCGGCCGATTCTTTCTCTTTTGACCGCTTACTCATCCGCTCTAAAAACTCCCAATCATCATCTTCGTGATTGCTCAAAAGAGTCCCGTTACTTGTCGACTCGAGACGATTCCATGTTGTGTCATCTAAACCCCGTACAAAACATTTAACCAACTCCCACTTCTCAATTTGATGATGAGGGCATCTTCGCATCATTTCTCTAAATCTTGTAAAGGCCTCATGTAACGGTTCGCCCGACAATTGGCGAAAAGACCTAATTTCATCACGAGCGTCATCGGTCTTCGCCATTGAGTAGTATTCATCAAGGAAGGCTTGTTGCATTTCTCCCCAAGTACGAATACTATTTGCGGGAAGTGTGAGGAACCATTGCTTTGCCTTATCCTTCAGTGAAAATTGGAATAGTCGAAGTTTGACCTCATCTAAAGCAAAGTTGTGACCTCCGATAGTGCTGCAAACCGAAGAAAATTCCGTCAAATGTGTATACGGTTCGTCGTTAGATCTTCCATTAAAATGAGGAAGTATGTTGATGTAATGTGGTTTACAATCAAACATCCTCCTCTCACAAACAATTGGTGAGTCGTTCTCGGTGACAACTGGCCTAAAACGATCATTCACTCCCCGTGGAGGTCGTTGACGACGATGTCGACCATTAACTTCTTGATCACCCGGTCTTCTATTATCCTGTCTTTCACCTCTTCGATCATCCCTTCGATCATCTCTTCGATTATCCCTTGGGTTACCACCTCCCACGAAACGAGGAATCCGGTTAGGGTTTGCATTGTTGTTGTTGTTATAAAACCCATCATTCCGATTCCGTTGGTCATTGTTTCGTGGTTGACGGTTGTTCCCATAACCATCATTTCTTCCACCTCCGTAACCGTATTCGTCGTCCCCAACGTAATTGGCATATTGGTAGCCAACTTCCTCATCATCATATCTTCTTGCGTTGTAGACGTTTCCCCTATTCACGTAGCCCCAATCTTCGTCATCATTAGCCCTATCATCATAATATCCCCCGTCATCCGAATTTTCCGTATGAACACTCACATGTTCCGGCGATTGATAACCGGGAACACTATAAGGTTCATCATCGGGGATTGCATTCCTCAAGTCGTCGATGTTGAAGAATAGGTCTTCATTTGCGGGATTGCCGCGATCACGATTTCCCCGACGGTCGGAATTAACATTCCGGTCATCTAGGTTAATGGGTAGGGAGTTGTGTCTATGAAGATTTTGTTGTTGAGGTGTTCTTTGATTGTTGTTGGGATTTTGGTTTTGGAAAGGTGGTGTAGGTGGTCCATTGTTGTTGTTACCACCCGGTTGCTCTTGAGGCATGGGTTGCATATTTGGAGCGGGATAAAAGGTTCCTCGGGATTGAAATTGGTTTTGGTTGAGGTTTGGGTGATTGGAGTTTTGGTTTGCCATTGAACCAATTTCAATGGATGATGTATGTTGTGGTGTTTGGTTGGTTTGATTAGAAGCAAGTGTTGCTTCTAACCGGCTTGCTAGGTTTCTTCTTGCAACTCGTTCGATTTCCGGTTCGTAGACTAAAGGTGAAGTCCTCCCGGAATTCCGCGTATGCATGCACTACCTGTAATCTGCACAAGTAACACACCCCGCGTAACAAGGAAAAAGACAAGTACAAAAAGAAAGCTAAACAAATTAAACATATAATCACACAAATTCAAACAATATCCAAACACAAAGCGCACGCACTCCCCGGCAACGGCGCCAAAATTTGATCGGAGTGTCGCGCTCCGGTCAAAGATAATATTTATATGCCCTAATTACCCTTAACAAATAGCTAGTGGTAGCAAGGGGTCGAACCACGAAGAGTATGTGGTTTGTGTATGGATTTGACTGAATTATAAAGAATTGTCACGATTATGAAGCTTGCCAGATATTTTTGTATTTTTGTTTAGTAGAAAGATGTGAATTTAAACTAAGTGAATTGATTAGACTGATTAACAACTAATGATTAACGATTGCAAGAAATTTGGATACTAGAACAATAATAATAAAAAGGAATCACGCCCAGTTTCGGTAATTGTTAACCTAGGGTTTCTACAAGTTTTAGTTTCAACTCAAATGCATTCGATTAACGGATTTAGTGTACCGTGACTTAGGTGCTACTAGCTATCAACGTCCCGAAGAACGGACAAAAAGACACTTTGTAATCAACACAAGTAAATCCTAACAATGATAATGCACAATTACATATCACCATTTCGCAAAGTCATAACTTTTAACATCGCTCGACAATTCACGAATTCGCAACAAATGTAATACTATTATCAACAGTTTCAAAAACCAAATACAAATTGTCACTAAGATGAAACAAGAACAATTCGAAACACTAAAATCAACAACTACCTACACCGGGGTGAAACCGAGATGATTAGCCGCTCATGGTTGATAAAGCTTGATCACCGGAAGTTTGGAACGCGAATGAAACCATCTTGAAACTTGGTGGATGAAGGAATGATGGAAGATTAGGGTTTATGGATGATGATGGTGAGATGGATGATGGATTGGATGAATTAGGGTTTGTATGATTGGTTGTGTGATGGATTATGATGATTCGGGTTGATGTGGATGTTAGAGATGGAATGGTAGATGATAGATAGGTAGAATAGGCTCCAAGATGTGTTCAAAAATCAAAAACCAAGTGTAACCGTCGAATTCAAAGATCCTCTCGTGTTTTCATTCGTCCCCAAGACCGAACAACACAAAGATCTCGCGCAACAGAATTGGAGGGCCGTCGCCGACGGCCTGATGCCCCGTCGGCGACGGTACGTAAATCCTGACTTGATGCCGACGCTCAAACTCGCTGTCTACGGACGAACAGAAGACGGAGAAATACACCAACCGTCGGCGACGGCCCTATTGGGCGTCGGCGATGGTGCCCAAAAGTGTAACTTTCCTGTTTTCCTTATTTCTTGAGTCCGGTTGACCCGTTTCGCATCCCGGTGGTTCCGTTTTTGCTCCGGTGACCCGTAAAGCTTCCGAAAAGCTCCTTAACCTCTGCTAGATCTACAAAATACATATCTAATCAAAAGTAGGCTATTCAAAACTAAAACTTATGCAATAACATCAAATTACGCAATTACAAGCACCGGTTTTCGACCACGTATCAATATTCCAAGCGTTTGTTCTCATTACGCGTTTAGCTTTCTTGCATGTGCAGATGCTAAAGGCGAGGAGAACATGTTCGATGATGAGCTTTGGAATGAAGACACGACGTGGAGGCACTAAAAAGATAAAGATGATCGAGTTGCCGCTGACTAATCATCAACACCACAAGGATCAAAAGCATTGAAAATCAAAAGATTCACGAGCATAATCAAAGGGGGAGTTTATTGATACACTTCCTAGATAAAAGCGGGAGTTTGTTAATACACTTTCTATGTGTGACACGTGAAGACTTTGAAGATCCTTTCTGAGAATGAAGAACCATCAAGAGATGGAGAACGAGATTACGAACCTCGCGAGCAGCATTCATGGGGGAGTTTGTTGATACATATTATGTGGATATGGCTCGGATCAGTTCGACTCGACTACGAAGTGAAGGCCGTAGTCAAGATATCCTCCTATCTTGACTCGGTATGCTAATTACTTTGTATCGAACGATGTAAATGCAACTGCGTGTGTGCAGTTTGCATATTAGATTATGTTTATGTGTTTAGGTGTTATCTGTTTGTGTAACCCATTGACAAAGCCCAACATGATGAAGCCCATGGCCCAAGCCCAACATGTGACGAAATCCCTTGTGGCGAAATCCCCATGTGACGAAATCCCCATGTTGTCGAAATCCCCATATGTGACGAAATCACTGGATTTCGTCATAATGATGTATGTTCGTCGATGAGATTTCGTCGGCTACCTGATTTCGTCATTTATGCTTGTATAAATACCCAGACAACAGACATAAACACTTAGAGAGAAGTCTGAATAGATTTCAGAGCGAACACACTGTAAACACACACACACACTGAGAGTTTAGAAGGATATCTTGTAAACACCGCATTGTAACCGTTTCATAGCATTAATACATTGGGTGTTAATCGTTGAATCTTGTGTCTTACGTGTTCGTAACTTGGTTTAACTTACCCGTTTGGATTCCGCACTCTCAGGTTCGTCGGAAAACAGGAATAGAGGTTGACTCGATCCTCCTGGTGGACCTACACCCTATTTTGTCTTTTAACGCAATTTTTTTCTTACAATTCCTACCTTAAACTTTAATAAATTTATCATACATGCCCTAAACTTTAATAAACTTCTTCTTTTCTTTTGCTTTTCTACTACCTATGGACTTTAGAAAAGTAACTTTTTTTTAAATTGCGATATCGTGAATTTTCTCAACGGTTTGTCCCTTTTTATATAAAGTTCCGAACAATATAGCATCGCCCCCGTCGCATCACGTTGGTACTCATCAAGATTTTGTTTCTTATACAGATTCGAACGCTCTCCCCAATGTGCAGGATGGTGTTAACGTTTCGACATCATTTTTTTTCATAATTGGACGTTGCTGCCGCAACACACGGCTTTCCATTTGCTAGTCATATATAACTTATTGATTAGCAAATTCAGAAGAAAAAAGAATAGAAAAAACACCTCAATTTAGTGACAAGCTCTATTTGCGACCATTGGTGCTAATGTTTACGGGCCAATTAAGTGACTGATTTAAAAACTACCATTGTTGTGATGAATTTTGTAACATTTTTATAGCTTTGTAGGATAGGAACCACTGAACTAAATGATTAGTTAAGAAAGAATTCTTCTTCATATATATATATATATATATATATATATATATATATATATATATATATATTAGGTATAGCAACCATCTTCAAACGGATACAACATTTGAATAAACATACATCTCAATATGTAACCAATAATGTTGGAAGACATAAAACGTTATATTCTTCAAACCAACAGCAATAGCAGACTGCCGAATAATGCAACTACAAATCCATAGATAGTTGGTACTGCCAATTTGCCCGATGTAGATGTCGCCATAGGGCTTGGAGCCGGAGCCCATGTTTGAGGTAGAACAGTGATGACAAGCTTCATGTTTCTCAACTCGCAATGCTTTCCGACACCACAAATGTACCATTTCCTTCCTGGGGTTTGTAGGGGGACAACATCCTGTCCACTTGTCATGATTCCATTGGAAGCTGAAGTGCTACATTGTTGGAAACCGGTGCCGTTGACTTTCGCAACATTGTGAACACCAGCCGCATAGTTGAAAACTGCATCAAGAGAATTGTGAAGGATTACATTTATTAAACGACTTGCGAATGGGAGATGTACGATTTTGCGACCGAAAATGGTCGCAAAGTTTGCGACAGAATTTAAAAGTGTCACAAAAGTAGCGACCGCATCCAAGTCACAGATACAAACAAAGTGGTTTCTTAGTTGCTAAAACTGGTCGCAAAACAGATTGGTGACAGATTTTGCGAAGTTTTTTGTTACCGATCTGTAACCAAATTGATCGTTGCAAATACCCAGTTTTTTAGTAGAAAATCTAAATAAAATGACGGGGATATATAACATACCAAGGGTATCTCCGACGTAGAAAACTTTATCCTTGGCCCAATTTTGATAATCAAAGTCGAGTTTCCAACCATTTTCATCCCCCACAACGTATTCCTTCGCAGCAATTGAAGTCACGAGAACAAAAATTGTAGCCATGAAGAAAATGTTCAAACGGGATGTGGCCATTTTGAAATAATTTTGGGCAATGTTTCTGTTAAAAACTCAGAGAAAACTAAATAAATTCGTAAAGAAGATGAGATAATAGCTACACAATTGCTGACTATTTATACTATTTTGGAGTTAACATAGAAGTGCAACCTGGTTAAAAAGGTACCGGCAATAGACGGCAATGATATTGTGGATTTGGTCTTAATTGTGTGTTTGATTGCCACACAAACACTAAAAAAATGTTATTTTAATTACTATTTTTTAAGTTATAAACTAATTACTTGAACAAAATAACTGTAATCGGATAATCTATTTAGGGTGATACTTATTTTCTAACACATGTCTAAACTAATCAAGTCGCTCTTAAACCATTTAAGATGAGCTTGGTCAGTGGCGAAGTTTGAAGATTTCCACCGGGGGGGGGGGGGGGGGGGTCGGAAGTCACCGCACCTAAAAATTCTATATTAGTAAAAAAATTTTGTATAAAACCGGGGGGTCAAAAACGTATATACCTAAAATATTCTACACGAAACGTACATACATAACACTACTAAGCGAAAAGTTCGGGGGTCGGGCGCCCCTCCCGGCCCCTTGAAAGCTACGCCCTTGAGCTTGGTCAAAGAGTTAGAAAAAAAGACGTTGGGGGCTCAGATGTTAAAAGATTTCTTTTTGAGCTAAAAGGGTAAAAGTGATATAACCACATGGGCCAAAATCGTAATCTACTCTTTTAAAAATTAATATAATTATGAGGTTAGGATCCATCATTTCTTTTTCTTGGTATATAAAACGTAAAACTGTGTTATAATAATTATGAGGTTAGGATCTATCATTTCTTTTTCTTGGTATATAAAACGTAAAACTGTGTTATAAACATGAGATATAAAGTAGTTAAACGAGTTGTATTTATGTTTAATATTTGTGTTACACGCGTCGTTAGAGACCTGTTAAACCCGATAAGACACGATTTACCAGCCCTAATTTAAGGGATCAAACCATCACACTGATTAGGGTAAAATATGAAAATTGTTCATGAAAAGGTGGCCGTTGGTGTAACCGTTGTATTTACATCACTATGAAATCCAACAATAACACTATTGGTAGTAACTTTATTGTTACCGGAGGTCCTGCAAAGTTCTGAGTTCCTACCAAAGAACAATATGTCATTACATCTCAGTTGCTACCTAAGTTCATTTGTTACCATTATATTTTGTTGCTACTGAGACAAAAGTTGCCACTAAGGAGTAGCAACTTGCTACCAAGCGTTGCTCCTGACTACTTAGGGGGCCAACCCCGGAACCCTCGTCAGGGCGCTGCTCTGGACCTCGTCAAGTGAGGCTGGCAATAGATGTCTGTACAAGACATGATTAAATCTGTTTATTGAAAAAGTACACTACTTGGTTTTTTACTTTTTTAAAAATAAATATAATTAAGAGCCTACAATCTATCGTTTTTCTCCTTGATACATAAAACATACAACTGTTATTTACATGAGATATAAAGTAGTTAAACAAGTTGTATTCATGTTTAATACTTATGTTATTCGCGTCGTCAGAGACTTGTAAAACCCGATAAGACACAATTTGGCAACTCTACCGTCAAGGGGGTGGTACCTCTTGAGGCTTCATAGTGTTTGAAATCATAATAGGTTAATCTAGTGAATGTTTATTGTGATTTCTGTTGGGGAATTTCAGAAAACCGGATGATTAGAGAGGCGTGTAATCACTCTCAAATCAAATTATTTCGTTGTTTCACCCGAATAATTCATTTGGATACAACTCTAATTTCAAGAAATTAAACCAAGGTATGTTTTGTCTGTAAATTGTCTGAACCAGAGAATTGTGACCAAAAAACCTGTATACGAATTTTGGGGTTAGGGAAGATTAACTGCCCAATGGCAGTTATCTCAGTTTTTAAGACAAAACTGCCATTAAAACTGCCATTGTTTTAATATTTTGAAAATGGGACAATTTCTAGAAATGACCCCAGCCAGGGGTTGCCGCCCCTTGGACCCTGCTCCCAGGGGGCTGTCCTCGGACCCCCGCCAAGGGGGCGTTGCCCCCTTGGAACCCCGTAGAGTACGGGCTTCGTCCGCACACTTTGAATTATAATAACTCAAACAAGCGTGCACTCCCGCACATCCTAACTTGCTTGATGTGTATTATTATTCGCTTTGATCACCAAGTCAATCCCGATTACACTAAAATATCCAACAATTTCTCATTTGGTTTTAAAGTAAATCGTTATTAAGCAAAATAGCTTGATAATCCTAAGATCATTAGGGTGTAAGGAGTGGTTAAACACTTGAGAGTGGCAAACTAAAAAATCAACCAATCAGAGTGCGCCACGTCAATCAGTGAAAAGTGTTTAATCTTTGCTGAAAAGTGTAGGCAATTGTTTAGACACTTGCTGAAGTGGTAAACTTTTTTTTTTTTTTTTTTGTAAACTAGTATATTTAATAAATAAGTTAATAAATGTAGAATAAACTAACAATAACACTACATTAAATTAAAAACATTAAAATTACATTAAATTAAAAAAACAATAAAATTACATTAACTTGAAATAAATTAAACTAGTCTTCGTCGGAATCGACCAAAAGATGGGGTAAATCTTGACTTGCGAGATGATTTATGAGATCGTGTTTTAGTTCGGCTTCTTCAATGAGATTTTGAAAAAAAAGAATGCTACTATCGGATGAATCGTCGCTACTCATGGGTGGAAACCATAACGGGAGCTGGAGTGCTACATTATTGGAAACCGGTGCCGTTGACTTTCGCAACGTTGTGAACACCAGACGCATAGTTGAATACTGCATCAAGAGAATTGTAAGGGCTTACATTTATTAAACGTCTTAGGAACGAGAAATTTATGATTTTGCGACCGAAAATGGTCACAAAGTTTGTGACAGAATTTAAAAGTGTCACAAAAGTAGCGACCGCATCCAAGTCATAGATACAAACAAAGTGGTTTTTTAGTTGCTAAAACCGGTCGCAAAACAAATTGGTGACAGATTTTGCGAAGTTTTTTGTTACCGATTTGTGATCAAATTGATCGTTGCAAATACCCAGTTTTGTAGTAGAAAATCTAAATAAAATGACGGGGATATATAACATACCAAGGGTATCTCCGATGTAGAAAACTTTATCCTTGGCCCAATTTTGATAATCAAAGTCGAGTTTCCAACCATTTTCATCTCCGCCAATGTAATCCTTCGCAGAGATTGAAGTCGCGAGAACAAAAATTGTGGCAATGAAGATGATGCTCAAACGGGATGTGGCCATTTTGAAATAAATTTGGGCAATATTCCTGTTAAAAACTCAGAGAAAACTAAATAAATTCGTAAAGCAGATGAAATAATAGCTACACAATTGCTGACTATTTGTACAATGGAGTAGTGAGGAGTTATGTTAAATTAGTGGGTTTGGAATTGAAAAAATAAATAAATATATTTGATTGGTTAACACAAAGTCCAACCAATGTCTTTGTCTCTCTCTTTAACTTGTGGCCACAACAACGAGAAACGGCCAAAATTTGCATTTAAGGAGATCAGTGGGCAATGGCGGCTTCGTGGTTGGCCCAACCACGAGCCACTCCGCTCGGTTTTAGATAGGAGGTCTGAGGTTTAAACCTGAGCAAGATGAACAGTTTAGAGTGTATTGGTGTGAAAAAGTAACATTAGTGCTTCAAAACGAGTATAAACAAGCATATTAATATATAAATTTAATAACTTATATTTAGTAAAATACAGTAAAGGCTAAAAGTGACAATTACCAAAGCAAAGAGAGTAGCAAAGCTGGTGTGAAACACCACCAACTTTGTTATTTAAGATGTTAATAATAAGAATAATAATAATAATAGTAATAGTAATATGGAATAAAGGATTTTAATAATATTAAATATTAGTAATTGGTCGGTAGCAGTCACAATTACATAAATATCTGCTGATGGTCCTACCTTTTAATATATTTTCTCCCAACGAGCCTTTTCTAACCCCAATTAGTTTTTTGGTGACATGGACGTTGACAAGGCACAAACCTTTGTTATTTAATGAGGTGGCTGCTTATGTGTGACAACTGTCACTTTTCCGTACATTCCGTACAATAACTAGACAGTAATCTGCGTTTAAGAACTGTGCATGATATAGCTTACAAGACAAATGAATTTCTAATTACTGTTATATACATACAATGGAATTTCATGTTGCAAGACTTTTATCATTACTACATGCAACACGATATAGTTCTAATAATGCACAAAACAGAATTGGCACCGTTATCAGACAAACTAAAAGCACTGACGGGAGTTCACTACTTAGACAGACATGATGTTAAGACACAGAATGAACCTCAGAACCAAGTGATACACTAGGATAGTGTGTAGGGAAGTAAGGACCATAAAATGCTTCACTAGGTGATAGTTTAAGTGCCGGAAAACGCCTAAAACCCACTTAAAGTGCTGAATCCAGCATATTTCAGCAAAATTCAGCATTTTAACAAGCTAATTACATGCAAAAACATGACTAAATGGTCCTGTATGCTTTCCTAAGTGTCGGTAATTAAAAGTGTCACAAAAGGGTACTTAAAGAACACTAAACGGAATAGTTTGACACTTTAACGAACCGGTAACTAACCGAACAACCGGACACTACCCGAAACACCAAAATTACACTAGAAGCATTGTTTTTATGTCTCTGAGCTAGTTATGATCCCCGAACACCCTAACACACTATATAACACATCATGTGCATAAACACTAATCACTACACTTGAAATCTAACTAGATTAACTTAACCATCATTAAAACCCAACTAAAGAAACCCCCCCCCCCCCTCATGGTGGACGGTCACAAGTGACCCCACCATAATCTTCTCTAAATCTTGCTTAAATCTTCCTTGGATTGCCTAGATTTGTTTAGATCTTGCTTGTACTATTTGAAACATGTTACACAATGGACAAAGGAGTTAAATGGTTATAAGAAGTCATGAGATCATTCATAATCACCACAACTCATCTTCCTCTCCTCCCTTGCTCTATTCTCGGCCAAAACCCACCCAAGTACCACCATCATTTTCATCCATTGTCCATCCATTCCAAGACCATCCTAAGGTGTAAGAAGGTGATTAAGGAAGTGTGGAGCTTGTGAATCTTGAAGGACCTCTCCCATTAGCTTTTATCCTCCACATTTGTCATCTACAACATCAAGTGTTCTTCCCTAGCCTTGTGCTAGTAGTAAGGCCCTCATAACCCTTTGTTACTTCACATATTGTTGGATAAAAGATGATATACATTGTTAATCTTGATGAACACTAAAAGACATATTCATGAATCTCTAACATAAGCTTATAAACATATGAATACTTATTGATTTGTGTTTATTTGCTTCTTGTGGATTGATTATTAGTGTTAGTGATGTTAGACATCATATGGAACCTACTAGATTGTGATTAAACACATGATCTAGTAAGTTAATGTGATGATCTTGTGAAAGACCAAGATCATCATGCTTTATGTTTACATGAACTTGAATGATAAAAGTTGTTTTCATATGATGATGATTTAAACAAAATACAAGTCTTGTGAGTGGATGATTTCTAAAATAGTTTCTCCAAAGAAACCAGGTTAAATAACAAGATTTGTAAAAACACAGTTTTTAAAGAAACTATTCATGTTTCTAGTGTTGAAACAAGTATAAGAATACAATGTTTACAAGAAAATTTCAAAAGAATGATTTTTGGAAAAATCATCTAATAAGTTGTAAACACCTAAGTCTTCCAAGAATGAGATTTTTAAAGAAGTAAATACATTTGGAAGTTAACTAAGTCTACTAAAAAACACTACCAAGTTACTACAAGTTTTTATGAAAGTTCAAGTTCATGATTGTTATGTAGATAGCTTTATTTTAACACTTGGTAAGTGTAGATTGATTGTTGATTGTTTGTGATGATTTTTGAAAAGAAAATGATATGCTTTGATAGCATGGACACCTCCATTTTTAGGGGAAACTATGGCAAAATTTTCTAAAAATATAAACACTTAGAAAAATATTTTCTAAACAAATACTTACAAGAGTGTTTTAACTATGGTTTTCAATATAAACTTTGCCATAGATTTTGTTACAAAAATACAAGTATTGGAGGTTGGTTTTTATAAATAAAAATGGATAAATATGTATTTAGAATATATATTTACAGTAAAGACACATTGTGAGTGATTATTTGTATACTTTGTGTATTAGTTATATTATTTTAGGATTTAAAGTAATATAACTTAAAAAAATACCAAGAATTTACAATCCAAAAATATTACCAAAAATCACAAGGAATAAATATATAACTTACACACTTAATATTGTGAAACCGAATGCAAGAACGTAATTTACAAAATATTCCGGAAAATACCGTCATAAATATATTTTTGGTAAATAATATTTTGGATACAAGAAATGAAAATATGATTTTTGTAAATATTACAAAAGTTATATTATATGTTCAACAAAGAGAAAATATATTAGTTTTGGAAGTAAAAATATATTTTCTTGAATATTTAGAAGGTATGTGATTTTTGGGAATAATATATACTTTCTTGAAGTACATTATTTTTGGATAAAATAAGTTTATATATGTTTTCTAAGTGAGACTTGAAAATATATTGTTTTGGAAATATATATTGGATATTTATTAAGAAAATACGTACACACCGGAATGCGACGCCAGTACATGGCAAGACATACAAATACAAGAATACGGATATACATGAGATACCCCATCCTTGGGAAGGAAATACGAATATAAATACTTGAGAAGTATTACTACAAAAATATTGTTTAACAATTATTCCAAAAATCAAGTATAATTTAAAGTTAAAATAATTATTATTTTAACAAGTAATTATAATTTGGAATAATATTCAGGCATAAAAGGAACGTAACTCAAACACGTAAATACTAAGGCAAGGCACGGCCCGTTCGTCTCATAGACCCTAGTACATTGTAGGTAGTCGTGTTTGCTGAAGGGATTTGAGTTACGAGTACCGAAGACGCAAAACAGTGAGTTCATGTCCCCCTTTTCTCTTAACTATTTTTGGTTTTATAACTCTCGGGGGTGGAATACATGTTACGAATGTTTAAACAGTATGAATTGACTATGAACTGAACTATTAGATCATGTGAGCATAGACTAAATTTGAAATGCCATTAACTCTTAATTAGGGACGAGGGTTAGATCTAACGGGTACGGCCGAACCCCACTCTTGGTACTTGTGACCACTTGAGTGCTTCGGTGTCCCAGTCGAGGTAAATTGACATAGTCGAGGTGAATCGACATAGTCAAGGTGAATCGACATAGTCAAGGTGAATCGACATAGTCAAGGTGAATTGACATAGTCGAGGGAAATCGACAAGGGTATAAGCCTACTTATTTCGAGTGCTCCCTATGTCCTCACATGCTTTAATGTCCTTGTAAAACAATCATTTGATATGCTCATAAATGCTTTTCATACCTGTTTTCAAAGGAGTCTCTCAAAGGTTTACAAGCTTGCCAGTACTCACACAAAACGCATGAACTCGCTCAACTTTTGTTGATGTTTTCCAAAATTACATGTATTTCAGGTAACAGGTTGGATCTTGAGCGCGGGTGTTGTTTCTAGAAGTAAATTTCAAGTTTAGATGTCATCCACTTTTGTTGGTTTGCGACTTAGTCGAAGGTTGTGTTTTAAAACTTAAGTAACTGGTGTTTGTAATACCTTAAATTTTATGAATGGATGAACATCGTTTTGATCATGTAGTTGTTTATTATGATTGAATGCAATGATATTAAACCAGTCACACATCACACGCTTCCGCAAAAGTCAGGGTGTGACAGTTTGGTATCAGAGCTTCGATTGTAGTGAACTAGGATTCCTTCACGAGTCTAGACTACAATCACTAGGACTCTCTCACAAAAACATTTTTGCAAAAAGGTTTTTCATTGCATTCACGTAAGCGTCAAGATCCATGAGTCAAACATTTTTCAAAGAAAGGACAAGGCAAGGACATTAGTAGGGAGGAGAATACCCCAGACTAAGGTGCGAACTAAGGCATAGTCTACATGAGTTAGACTTGCCAAAGACAAAATAACCCCCCCCCAAAGGATAAACGAGAGTTATATGTGATATGATGCATTTATTTTCCTGTTTATGCTAAGTAACATACTTGTTTATTGATAAACGAATAAGTGTACGGAATAATTGTTGACGTGAATAAGATACCTTTGACTCCGAATCCTATTATTATTCTTAACCTGCACGATGAAGCTATCAGCCTCGCGTTTATGACTGGAGTAATTACCAAACGAGATTCTAAGCTTGTTTCCGTAGGAGATGGCTGCTCTTCCCTCTCGATTGTGAAGGTGCCTGACTACGATAGTGACGGCGAGGCAGAGGCGGCAACCTTGGACAACTTCTTTATCAGCGGGACGAGGTCCTTGTGGCTTTTGTGAAGCGAGATTGACGACACACTTGACCAGACAAGGAAGATGAAGTATTCATCTCAAAGGTGCCCCTCCAACTGCTAGGAATTCTCCTTATTCCTATTTCGTTTAATCATCGTGCCTATTCGCACGTAGAGATAACGAATGTTAGCGCATGGACCACCGCAATGGTCCTTTCCATGTTAGAGGTATAAGGATAGGAGTGTCCCCTCCTTGGTTGATCATTTGCTTGGACAAGGGAAAATTGGGGTAACTGTGCAAGACAATTTATTATTACGGGGGCCCACGTAATAACAACTTGTAGTGCATGGAAATCCTGGCGGACTCTACGGGTCAGGTTAATGATCACCATCCCTCCAAAAATAATCTATAGGTGTTCGCACCTGCATCTGGTAGAGCAATACATAGACCATTGCTTTAACACTTTATAAAGTAGGAAACCTGTCTTTGTCTACTTCGTGTCTGACACTTCTACCTAGGGATGAGCAAAGGGTATAAAATACCGTCCTGATCCCGATCCCGAAATCCCGATCCCGATCCGTTTTCGGTACCGGAAACGGTATCCACTTTTTGTAATTTTTCGGTATCGGTACGGTACGGTATCGGTAAAATACCGACTTTTACCCTTAAAATACCGATACCGTACCGATATCGTCCTGAACCGACGTATTTCGGTACCGGTATCGGTACCAAGTTTACACAAAATTCGGGATCGGTATTGGTCGGGATCGGGATGGTATTGGGACGGTATCGGTATTTGCTCATCCCTACTTCTACCCGTATACGAGGCGTTTGGGAACCGATATCTAAGCTAGTGGAGATGGCTAACACGCGGGAAAGATTCAGTGACGTTACATTCTCTATCACCCTTACCTGAACAACCCCCATCTCTGGGAAAATATACCCATTTGTAAAGCTAAAGACCTAAGAAAACCAATGTAGCAGGAAAGTAACTGCTACTCTCATATCATGAAACTTGTGTGACCAAGATGATGTAACCTCGAGTTCATTTTGGTACAAGCAATAAGTCAAGTTGCCTAGCTTATATGAAAGCTCAGTAATTGTCTCCTCACTCATACCTTGTTGATTATATATGCATGTGATATTGGTGATCACCTGTTTGCTTATAGTACTATGTACCTCATAGACAATTATGGAATGTTGTCTAACCTACCCCATACCTTTTGACAGAAGAGAATGCCACCCAAACGTGACACAAACACCGGTACGTTACCAAGGACAGAAGCCGAGCTTCAAGAACGCATCTCACAGGCAATTGCACGACATGAAGCCCTCCGCTCCGAACACAGCAGTGGCACTTCCGGAAATAACCCTCCAACTGGTTGCACCTATAAACAGTTCCTGGACTGCAAGCCATTGAATTTTGATGGCACAGGAGGTTGTAACACCCCGAAAACGGGTTTGGTAATCAAACCACGTTAATGCTACAGGACGGGTAAAATACAGTTAGTGGTAAAACTTACCCGGTAAATTTTAGGATTTAAATGAATAAATCTAATATTTATTAAAAGGCTGAGAAATACTTTGAGAATGCAAAGTATATAAAAGGCCCGAGATTTAACGGGAATTAAAATAAAACGGGTTTTGAACGAGATAAATAACTAGGAAATAAATAACCTAGTACAAGTCTTGTAATTAAGTGAAAGAACAAAATATTCAAGTTATAAACCAAACAAAAGTTGAGGGGCCTATGTTATTAAATTTGAAACTTAATAACATAAAACAAAATTAAAACACACCAAAACACCCACTTTGGGGGTGTCTGGTCGATTAAGAAGCAGGGGGCGACAGGGGTTTTCTTCAAACCCCAAAATCCTCACAAAATTCACAAATTGAAGCCTCTAATCAAGTCTAAATCGAATTTCAAGCACAAATTCATGATCACCTAGTTGAAAGGATCATAAGGTATGTAAAATTGTGATGTTTTGATTCATCTTGAATTCTAGGTTAATTGTGAGAAACTGAAATCGAGCTTAAATATGTCATGCATGGATGAATCCTGAAGTAATATGATGTTTAGGAGTAAACCCTAGTCAATAACATGTTGGATTAGTGGATAATCTATGAAATTCATGATAATCCATAGATAAGTTAAATGGGTTTTGTAAAATTTAGATGAATGCAAAAATCATGACTACCAAAAGTGGTGTTACTTGATTACTATGAAATGATTCTGAGATTAGTATGCATGCTTGACATAATGGGATCGATATGTATGTTTATATTGGGCAAAAATATCAAGTTATGAACTTGGTTTTAAATATGTAAAATTATACCTGTTAGGTGTTCGTTAAAATGCCTAAATGAAAGATAAATGTTGAAAATTGGACAAAAACGCATGTTTGATGAATATGGCAAATTGTGCGTTAAGACTTATAAAAAGGGGTTCTAAACGGATTGTGAATTGAACTCTTTAGGCGAGGAATCCGGATCGTCAAGTGGACAAGCCGGTGGAAATACGCGTTTGAAAAGGGTGCTTAAAAGGTACGTAACTACGATTCCGTTACGTTATGCTTGATTCCGTATTTTCGCTAGTAGACTTTAAATTAGCATAATATATGAATTTGGCATTTACTTGAAGTGACAAAGATCACTAGGTAAATAAACGGGTCAAAAGGTGAAATTATCACCCTTTGACAATATTGTCTAATGGTTTGTCGAGTTACATGTTTATAGGAATAAATATCAAATGGATACGCACATCGCTATTGCTTAGCGGCTACTAAGTCAAGGTATTGAAACGGGTCAATATATTGATCCGAGCCAGGTATGTATAATGAATCAACTCATCATGTAGAACTTGAGATTCCATAAGAGTTAGACAAGGTTAAAATATAGTTATTCGGTTATCTTTTAGGTAAACTGAACAAATTGAGTTATGATTATGGTGTTCTAGAAGCACATGGGTTTATAAACAAGATGATAGTTAAAAGGTCGGATTTTGGGTCAAACAAGTATTTAAAAGTTCCTTTGTAGTAAAGAAAGGATGAAAATTGACCAAATTGCCCTTGTAAGCTAATTCGAACGAACGACCCTTGCAAGAGGTTCAGAAACGAGTTTTATGATTAAATAAATGCTTAGAATAAGAAAAGATAGTGAAAGATGTAATTTTTTTGGGTCGAATGACTTTATACGAGCCTTTGCAGTAAAAAGATAATCCGAGGGGTAAAATTCGGAACATATAGATATCCACATTAAATCCATCACACATATAGTTGTGGTGGAAGAGTACTTGATACGAAATGTAGGAATAAGATGCTAGAAATGTATGAAAGCGAGTTCAAGTTCTAAAGCGCTTAAATACCCTTAACGGGTCAAAATAAGCATACGAGCGAAAACGTATTTAAATTGTGTAAGAAACCGGTGATTAGAACCTAACATGGTAGGTAACATTAAATTGAAGAGGTTCATGGGAAATAAGGTTTTAACAAATATGTTTGTTTGATAAAATGCATAAACGGGTTAAAATTCGGTAAAACGGCAAGGAGTCGTAGGTTTAGAAGCCTCAAGAATGTATTATGTAGGATGTTGGATTTTAACTCCATATGATGGAGGATTAAATTTCAATCACGTAGGAAGAAACGGTAGGTCAAACGGACAGGCGGATTGAAAGATACGAAAGTTTTCGTGTCAAAAACGGCAAAATGGAAGGGTCTGATACAGGGGCCACCGTAACTTACGGTGGGCACCGTAAGTTACGGTGGGGGGCTGAATTGCTATGGCAGATACCTCCTGCCTTACGGTAGAGGTAGTTTAAACCAAGGGCCACCGTAACTTACGGTGCCCACCGTAAGTTACGGTGGAGGCCAGTTTCAAGTTCTTGATTTTAGGATCAAGAAATCAATGTTAGAATTTCCTGATTTCTTTGTTTAATTTGATTATTCGACCCATCTTCCTTGTAGTACTAGTTATTTAATTATCAAAACTGACTTTTAAGTTGGTTTTGATCATAGGTGAATGTCGAGAGTCCCGGATGAAGATCAAGCGTCGAGCAAGAACCGAACACGCGCTACACGAAGCTTCCGTTGTTTCGTCGTTATTCTAAATCGGCGAATTAAACCACATTAGGTTGTATCACTTTAAATTGTAAAAGTTTTTAATAAACTAGTATTTTAGCGTGAATGTTTATATATAAATACTCAGTAATTGTGATTATTTATGGAAATCGAATAAATAAATTTATGGGTGTTACAAGTTGGTATCAGAGCCTTGGTTTAAGAGATTCAAGTATGGTGGGAAAACTATGCTTGGACTTAAACCTTATGCTCTTGATAAAGATTGGTGTTCGGTTCGAGGCTTGATCGCAAATCCGGTAAGTGCATGGATGTTAATAGTTTAGCATGCTAAAGTGTTGTAAACAACACATAGGGCTATCGCGTGATACACTTTACCCCAATTAAAAGGATTGATATGGTTGATGAAAATTTATGGGTGTTACAAGTTGGTATCAGAGCCTTGGTTTAAGAGATTCAAGTATGGTGGGAAAACTATGCTTGGACTTAAACCTTATGCTCTTGATAAAGATTGGTGTTCGGTTCGAGGCTTGATCGCAAATCCGGTAAGTGCATGGATGTTAATAGTTTAGCATGCTAAAGTGTTGTAAACAACACATAGGGCTATCGCGTGATACACTTTACCCACGGGTGATTATTGAAGTTGACATTACTAACTCTTGTGAATGTTTTAATTGAAGGACACTCGCGTCTGAAGATGACGAGAGTCGAACGAATTGTAGATATGATGATGGAACGGTCCGAGATAGGATAAGAAGAGCATACTCATCAAGGACCTAAATCGCGCAACGATCGCAAATAAGTAATGGCAAGAAAGCCCGTTAGGGCAAGCATTTACCAGGTGCACTTTTAAATTATTGCATGAATAGAAATATGCAACAAATACGTAGAAACTGATAGTTGCATATGTAGATTGAAAACTTGGAAAAACCTGAATAGAATACCTATCCAGGATATTGTTTCCAAGATAAATAAATAGAGGTGTTACTTACATGGGGTGTGATGTGAAAGTATAAAAGGGTCATGTATGTCATGTGTTGATCGCCTACTCTGTCCAAGTAGGTAGTGAACACATGATACCATGAACTTTTTATGATGGACACGCTTACACCCGATGTAGTAAGGACGGGGTGAGTGGGACAAATTAAAAAGTACCCAAATGAATCAGATAACCAAAATATCTAATCATAATGTAAACGCACAGCCGAGTGACGGAAGCGTATTATATTAGGATAATGAGCCCGAGAAAAGGGACAAAGAAACATGTAAAATGATTAAGATATGCACTGGGAGGGGGTGTACTTACACTCGAACCTAGAGAATGCAAACATGTAAAACAATTAAGGTACGCACTGGGAGGGGGTGTGCTTACACTCGAACCCGGAAAATGCAAATATGCCTCTTAACGGGCCGTTTTTGTAAAACGTCAAACTTGAGGACAAAGTCGGAATATAAAAAAAATGAAGCGATGTCTTAATGCATACCGGGAGGGTTGCAATAATAACGACTTCGGTACAACACCCGTTGATGGGTAAGAATTAAACGCATGCGTAGACCGAGAAACGGGAACTCGGATGGAAAGTTAAAAGACTCGGGTTTTGAGTCATAACTAAAAGACGACAAGATAATGTAAATAGAAATTTTGAATAAATTATGTTCAACTATTTTAAAGTTGAACGGGTTGAATATAATATCATGCTGAACGGCATGAGTAAACGCAAGCTGGATAAAGGTAGCGTTAAATGCAAAAGAGTAATGAGCCTGGTAATGGGACATAACCAAATAAGAATATATGCAAATCAAATAACAGTAAGCATAAGAAGAACTGACGCATAAATGACGTGAGAAGTCATAAGTCGGAAAATTGTTCAAAAGAAAACAATTGTAGCCACGAAACTACAATCAAGGTTAACGGAACCTAAGCTTGAAACCAAATGATTCTTCGAACAAAAACAGGGTGCCTTGACACCAAACATGTATTTTAAGAATGACATGAGTAAGGAGTGATCTACGGGATCAATATAACCTTTAGGGTTATAAACAAATGAAAGGTCTACGAGACTAAAACGACCCACGGGTCTTGATTAGAAAGAAATTATAAGGACTTCGCCCTAAAGAGGTGAAAGTCTAATCAAAATAGCCCATAAGGCTAAGTGATAAAACGTACGGGTTAAATTAGATAAAGCGAGGGAATCAGTTGAGAATCTCCGCATAAAACTAAGACTGTAAAAGAATAAATTATGGACTGTCAATATCCTAGTATGGATAATTGACAAAGGTTAAAGAGAAGATCCTAAAACTAAAACTTCGGTTTAAGTAAGAAATAACGTTTTTACAAATATAAATTCTGATAGGAATTTGAATAGTAAGCATGAAAGATTCAAGTCTTGACACTGATAGGCGCAAGATGATATATTCGAAAAGTGATATTTTCGAAAATGAAAGGTTGATATAAATTAAACATGATGTGACACGATCACGGTTAAGAAATGTAATGTGAAGTAGAATCACATTATAACCAAGCGAGCGGTAAAAAGTAACTGGACTAATAAGTCTAGTTAATGAGACCGGTTAAGGTCAGCAATTCAAATCAAGAAATTTGGTTTGCTTGTAAGCGGTAGATTCGGTATAACTAAACAGAATAGATAAATTTGAAAACAAAAGAATTTGTTTCTAAAAGTGAAAGATTTCACTAAAGACCTTTAAATGGGTCAAAGTAACGGATTCATAAGGAATTCGATAGTATATGAAAGCGATGAATATCGCTTAGTTAACTAAACTAGTGGAAATAACGAGATTACGTTATTTCAAGTTGCACTATGTCGTATGAGATACGTAGACAATTAGTGACCAAAAAGATGTTACCATACTTATCTGGTAATACTAACAATTGGTTAAAAGTATAAGTAATGTTTAAAAGATTTCTCGGATCAAATACATTGAGTTTAAACTCAATGAATTATGTAAGAAAAGGTTTCGAGGACGAATCCTCTTTAAGGGGGTAGACTTGTAACACCCCGAAAACGGGTTTGGTAATCAAACCACGTTAATGCTACAGGACGGGTAAAATACAGTTAGTGGTAAAACTTACCCGGTAAATTTTAGGATTTAAATGAATAAATCTAATATTTATTAAAAGGATGAGAAATACTTTGAGAAAGCAAAGTATATAAAAGCCCCGAGATTTAACGGGAATTAAAATAAAACGGGTTTTGAACGAGATAAATAACTAGGAAATAAATAACCTAGTACAAGTCTTGTAATTAAGTGAAAGAACAAAATATTCAAGTTATAAACCAAACAAAAGTTGAGGGGCCTGTGTTATTAAATTTGAAACTTAATAACATAAAACAAAATTAAAACACACCAAAACACCCACTTTGGGGGTGTCTGGTCGATTAAGAAGCAGGGGGCGACAGGGGTTTTCTTCAAACCCCAAAATCCTCACAAAATTCACAAATTGAAGCCTCTAATCAAGTCTAAATCGAATTTCAAGCACAAATTCATGATCACCTAGTTGAAAGGATCATAAGGTATGTAACATTGTGATGTTTTGATTCATCTTGAATTCTAGGTTAATTGTGAGAAACTGAAATCGAGCTTAAATATGTCATGCATGGATGAATCCTGAAGTAATATGATGTCTAGGAGTAAACCCTAGTCAATAACATGTTGGATTAGTGGATAATCTATGAAATTCATGATAATCCATAGATAAGTTAAATGGGTTTTGTAAAATTTAGATGAATGCAAGAATCATGACTACCAAAAGTGGTGTTACTTGATTACTATGAAATGATTCTGAGATTAGTATGCATGCTTGACATAATGGGATCGATATGTATGTTTATATTGGGCAAAAATATCAAGTTATGAACTTGGTTTTAAATATGTAAAATTATACCTGTTAGGTGTTCGTTAAAATGCCTAAATGAAAGATAAATGTTGAAAATTGGACAAAAACGCATGTTTGATGAATATGGCAAATTGTGCGTTAAGACTTATAAAAAGGGGTTCTAAACGGATTGTGAATTGAACTCTTTAGGCGAGGAATCCGGATCGTCAAGTGGACAAGCCGGTGGAAATACGCGTTTGAAAAGGGTGCTTAAAAGGTACGTAACTACGATTCCGTTACGTTATGCTTGATTCCGTATTTTCGCTAGTAGACTTTAAATTAGCATAATACATGAATTTGGCATTTACTTGAAGTGACAAAGATCACTAGGTAAATAAACGGGTCAAAAGGTGAAATTATCACCCTTTGACAATATTGTCTAATGGTTTGTCGAGTTACATGTTTATAGGAATAAATATCAAATGGATACGCACATCGCTATTGCTTAGCGGCTACTAAGTCAAGGTATTGAAACGGGTCAATATATTGATCCGAGCCAGGTATGTATAATGAATCAACTCATCATGTAGAACTTGAGATTCCATAAGAGTTAGACAAGGTTAAAATATAGTTATTCGGTTATCTTTTAGGTAAACTGAACAAATTGAGTTATGATTATGGTGTTCTAGAAGCACATGGGTTTATAAACAAGATTATAGTTAAAAGGTCGGATTTTGGGTCAAACAAGTATTTAAAAGTTCCTTTGTAGTAAAGAAAGGATCCTTGTAAGCTAATTCGAACGAACGACCCTTGCAAGAGGTTCAGAAACGAGTTTTATGATTAAATAAATGCTTAGAATAAGAAAAGATAGTGAAAGATGTAAATTTTTTGGGTCGAATGACTTTATACGAGCCTTTGCAGTAAAAAGATAATCCGAGGGGTAAAATTCGGAACATATAGATATCCACATTAAATCCATCACACATATAGTTGTGGTGGAAGAGTACTTGATACGAAATGTAGGAATAAGATGCTAGAAATGTATGAAATCGAGTTCAAGTTCTAAAGCGCTTAAATACCCTTAACGGGTCAAAATAAGCATACGAGCGAAAACGTATTTAAATTGTGTAAGAAACCGGTGATTAGAACCTAACATGGTAGGTAACATTAAATTGAAGAGGTGCATGTGAAATAAGGATTTAACAAATATGTTTGTTTGATAAAATGCATAAACGGGTTAAAATTCGGTAAAACGGCAAGGAGTCGTAGGTTTAGAAGCCTCAAAAATTTATTATGTAGGATGTTGGATTTTAACTCCATATGATGGAGGATTAAATTTCAATCACGTAGGAAGAAACGGTAGGTCAAACGGACAGGCGGATTGAAAGATACGAAAGTTTTCGTGTCAAAAACGGCAAAATGGAAGGGTCTGATACAGGGGCCACCGTAACTTACGGTGGGCACCGTAAGTTACGGTGGGGGCTGAATTGCTACGGCAGATACCTCCTGCCTTACGGTAGAGGTAGTTTAAACCAAGGGCCACCGTAACTTACGGTGCCCACCGTAAGTTACGATGGAGGCCAGTTTCAAGTTCTTGACTTTAGGATCAAGAGATCAATGTTAGAATTTCCTGATTTCTTTGTTTAATTTGATTATTCGACCCATCTTCCTTGTAGTACTAGTTATTTAATTATCAAAACTTACTTTTAAGTTGGTTTTGATCATAGGTGAATGTCGAGAGTCCCGGATGAAGATCAAGCGTCGAGCAAGAACCGAACACACGCTACACGAAGCTTTCGCAACGCTGTTTCGTCGTTATTCTAAATCGGCGAATTAAACCACATTAGGTTGTATCACTTTAAATTGTAAAAGTTTTTAATAAACTAGTATTTTAGCATGAATGTTTATATATAAATACTCAGTAATTGTGATTATTTATGGAAATCGAATAAATAAATTTATGGGTGTTATAGATGTAACACCCCGAAAACGGGTTTGGTAATCAAACTCCGTTAATACTAAAAGACGGGTAACGTACCGTTAGTAGTAAAAATAACCCGGTAAATATTTGGATTTAAATAAGAACTCCTAATATTAAATAAAAACGAATCAAAGTTTTAAGGAATTAAGTTTATAAGAGCCTGAGTTAACGGGACTTAAAATATAACGGGTTATAGCTTCCCGAACCCATCAAGTTAACTAGGAGTAATTAACCTAGTTAACAAGGTGTAAATAAGTAAATAACATATGGAGTTCTAGTCCCTAATAATTAAAATCTAAACTTGAGGGACCAAAACCGTTGAAAAGGAAACAAGTTCTAATTAATAAAAAAAAACACACCACACACACAAGGTGTGTGTGGTGGATCGATCATCAGGAGCGACCAAGAAGGGTGAAACCCTAAAGTGCCAAAAATCATCAAATTGAAGGTCGATTTCAGTCCTAAATCGATGCATGATCACATAAAAACGATCACCAAGTCATGGGGATCACAAGGTATGTAAAAATTTGATGATTCGTGATGTTGCAAAATTTGAGTTAGCATCATAATTCGCGAATTATGTAAGGATTAGAGGAGTTATGGCTAAGTTAGTGATGTACACGTGCTTAGGAACTAAACCCTAAGTGAAAATCATACATATGATGCTATGACTTGAATGATTTGGTGATCACCTATATGTGTGTTAAATGGGTGTTGTAGAATGATGAAGAACACTAGAAATTAGATTATAAATTGAGTGTTATTTATTTACATGAGGTGAATCTAGATGTTATTATGCATACTAGATATATTAAACTTGCAAGAATTGTTTAATTTTGGCTAAATAGTTAGTCATGAAACTTGATTTTTGATTTAGTGAAATTATGCCCACTAGGTGTTTGTTAAAATGCCTAAACGAAGCTAAAATGTTGAAATTCCATGGGAAGTGTGCATTTGAATATGTTGATAGATCAATTGACTTTTAGGAAGTCAAACTAACCGATGATTTAATCGAGTGATAAAGTCGACATAAGACCCGTTAGATGGAGTAGTCATAATTGATAATGACTAATCTAACCATCTTATGAATTATGATGATAGTTTGACGCCTAACGAGCTAGGTGGAAGCTTGATGAGTGAGCGGGTCAAACGAATCAAGAAGGAAAGGAAAAGCGTAATTTGGATGCGAGGTAAGTTAAGCTTACGCCCTTTTTACTTTTATTACAAAATGCTTATTTGTGAGCATGGAATACGATTTATATTAAGTAAATGAAACATGATATTCCGGCGCGATATAATGCTAGTCGGAACAAGTGAAAATGGTGAAATGGTAATCCGGACATGGGTTAACGAATAGATAAAGGGATTTAAAACGACACCATTTGGCATAAGTCATAATGGGTCAAATAAAACAGGAAACAACTTTCAAGTTGGATGATTTCAAAAAGTAAACCGGGATGGGTTAAAGGGGTGAAATGGTAATTAAGTGCCATCTTATAATGACAATTGGTCATTTCGATTAAACGGGTCAAATGGTGTTGTTAACACCATTTGTCAATAATATTTGATGATTGCTTGTTGAGTTTTGTGATCACAGGAATTAACACATGGTTAGCATTGCTATTATCTAGATATTAATAGCAAAAGGTATTAAAACGGGTCAATACGTTGATCCGAGCCAGGTACGCATAGTTAAGTTGCTAGATAAACATGCAAATATGGGTCAAATAATTAGCGAGAGTCCTTCGTCGTAAATGAGGGACTAAAAAAGACCAAAACGCCCATGATTTGTAAATCGGGAAAATGACCCTTAGAGGTCGTTTAGATACTAGTATTATGATTATGCAACTCTTAGATATATGTAAGAGTTGTAAGTATAAACCTTGAGAGTCAAATGCCTAAGAACGGGTAAATTACGTAGAATGACTATCCAAAGGGTAAAATTTAGAATAACGGTCCGTTATGTTAAATCCACTACAAAATAGTTGTTGTGGAATATAAAAGGCTATTTAAAAAAAATGGAAATACGAAGTGTACAAAGAGAAATGCGAGTTTGATGCTTAAATGCATGAAAACTTCTAAACGGGTCAAAATAAAGTAGGTGGTAAAATGTTGGCTTAAGTGTAATAAAGAAAAACGTAAACCGGGTAACGGGAGCGTAAACTATATGAATAATGGATCCGGGTAATGGATGATAGCTTAGACATGTTAAGAAACGAATCCCAAGCAATTAAAATGAGTTTGGATAGGTTTGGATGCAAATTTGATGAAAAATAAACGTGCAGAGTTGACACGGGCGGGTGAACTTTTGACACGGCCGGGTGAAGGGGCTGTGAAAAATATATGTTAAGCTGACACGGTCGGGTGATCTTTTGACACGGCCGGGTGAAGGGGCTGAAAACAAAATATATAATTTCTTGTATTTAATTATTTTGTTCAAATGCCTTGATTTCTAATCCCATATAACCTGTTTAAACTTGTTATTTAACTATCAAAACTAACTTTTAAGTTGGTTTTGATCATAGGTGATTGCCATGAGTGCCCGGATGAAGATCAGGCTCGAAGAAGAACCGAACACGATAAAGTTAAAAGCTTCCGCTCGGCGTTTCGTCGTATCTTTTAAACGACGAATTCAATTACATTAACTTGTATAAACTTTTAAATTGTAAAAGTTTTAATTAACCTGTATTTACAATGCATATGAAACTTTAATTACATGCTTATTTTCGTAAACTATACGAAAACCTTAAAATAATAACTAGGGTGTTACAATAGAGGTGCCATTGCATTTGTTCGTTGGGCAGAAAAGATTGACTCCGTTCTAAGAATGAGTAATTGTTCGCCCCAGCGGAGTGTTACCTATATCTCAGGGTTGTTTTTGGACGGCGCACTCTCTTGGTGGAACCTTCAGGTTCAGACCCTCGGTGACGAAGCTACTCATGCACTGAGCTGGGACGAGCTCAAGGAAATGATGGAGAAGAAATACTGTTCTAGGGCTGAAATCCAGAAGCTTGAGGTGGAGTTCTGGAATTTGAAAATGGACGGGCCGAAGATTTCTGAGTACGTCCAGCGATTTCACGACTTGTCTAGGGTCGTCCCCTACTTAGTCAAGCCGGAATTCAATAGGATTGAGCGATTCATTTGGGGACTTGCACCTCAAATTAGGAGCATGGTTACTACCTCAAAGCCCCCAACCATCACAGAGGCTATCGATTTGAGTGTCACTCTTACTGAAGAAGCTCTGCGCATGGGAAAATTTTTGGAATCTGAGGATAACAAGAAAGAGACCCATGTGGAGTCATCAGGCAACAAGAAAAGGAAGTCTTCAAACCTAAAGATAGGCACCAAAGTCAGCTATGGAAGCCCTAAAGCAAACAAAAGAAAGGAAGTGAACCCGCCACATGGCAGGAAAGCTTATGGAGCCACTAATAAGGCTAGTGGTAAGGTTTACTTGGGGACTAAGCCGAGGTGCGAGGAATGCAATTTTTACCATGAAGGTCGATGTCTGAGGCCTAAGTGTGGAAAGTGTGGAAAGGAAGGGCACAGCAAGGATGCCTGTTGGGCGAAGGATCCAGACGGAATAGACAATGGGAAAATTCCAGGCTGCTATTGGTGTGGTGAAGTAGGGCACTTTAGGAAAGATTGCCCTAGGAAGAACCAAGCAAGGAAGGGTCTTCACGATCGGAGCTCCTGAAGCACGCCAGGATCCAGATACGGTTACGGGTACGTTCCCAATTAACCAACCTTATGCATCTATTTTTTATTAATACTGGCACCAACTCTAACCTTGTATGCTTAGAACTTAAGAAACTACTTGGCCTAGTTTCGAGTAGAATAGACGTCCCGAATTCCTTAGAAATGGGCATATAGAAGGTTAGTTAAAACAGACGAGGCGATTAAGGATTATATTTTGGGAACTCAGAAGGCCGGAGCCTTCTATTACCATTGACTTGGGAAGTCATGTTGTAGTAGTCATCATGGATTGGATATCCAAGTATAGAGCTGAAGTTGTTTGCTATAAGGAAAATCACTCGCATCCCTCTTGTGAATGATGGAACACTTATAGTACACAACCTTCTTGCATTAGGTGCAAGGGTACTAGGCCCCATAAGACCGTGGGTCTGCGACATCTCACATTGGTCGGAGAGACGCAAAAGCGCCTCCGAGTAGACTGCAGAGCCTTTCTAGCTCATGTTGCCAATAAGGAGACCAAGGAGCCAGAGCCCGAGAACATCCCCCTGATGGAAGAAGTTCCAGAAGCCTTTTCTGAAGATTTGCCAGGAATACCTCCACAGCGACAAGAGGAGTTTAGGATAAACCTCGTGCCAGGAGCGGCACCAGTACCGAATGACGCCTTACCGACTAGTTTCGTTCAAAATACAAGAGCGTCTGATGCAGCTGTGAGAGCTGCTAGACAGAGGAAATCTACCAGGCCGAGTTTCTCACCTTGGGAAGCCCCAGTGTTATTCGTTAGGAAACAGGACAATAGTTTTTACATGCGTACATAGCCTAAGATGAGAGGAACTCAGAGGGATTAATGCGGAAGAAAAGTATTACGCATGGGTTATAGGGAGATAGACAACTAACCAACAAGAATCGGTACCCCTTACCGAGAGCCGATGACTTGTCAACCAACTACAAGGTCCCAGCTACTACTCCAAGATGGAATTAAGAACATGGTGTCCTTAGTTAAGGACATGAGGAGAAAGTCGACAGTTCCCATTTTTCATCAACTTCAGAGAATTGGATATCAAGGACCGGTATCCTTTTGCCATGGATTGGCAACATGATTGGACCAATCGTAAGATTCTAGTTACTACTTAAGGAGTGACTTGAGACCAGGATGTCCTCAACGGCAAATACAAGAAGAAAATATCCCTAAAACGACCTTAAGGACTCGCTTTGAGCATTACGAGTTTCTTGACGTGCCGTTTGGCTTAACACATGCACCGGAAGTATTCATGGACCTCATGAATCAGGTGTGTAAGCCGTACCTGGATATATCATGATTATATTTATTTACTACATTTTTATATGCCCAACGACCAAGGAAGGTCATGAGCAACATCTGCAATTTATCTTGCGACTTTTAGAGAAAGAACAGTTATGTGCTAGAATGTCGAAGGACGGATTTCGAATTCGCGAGGTAAGAACTTTAGGATGCATGGTGGATAAGAATGAGATTCATGCCAACCCTGCAATCAAGAGCTAAGGAGTTAGAGTTGCAATTATGTGACGCTTCTCGACAAAGTCTCGATTGCGCGTCGATGCAACGAGACCACGGCATTGCATACGCGTCACGTTGATTAAGGGATCATGAGAAGAAACCTTGATCTAGATACAGTAATTGTGCGCCGCAAATTTGACGTCATTACTTGTAAGAAAACGTTGCACGACCTTTACTGGTCACAAGGGTTGCAGCACATCGTTGATCGTAAGAACTTAAATATTAACGAAGATGGACTGAGCTACTAAACGATGCAGACTGTATGGACATGTTACGTGCTTGTGTGATAAACTTTGATGAAAAGTTGGAACACTCACTTGCCCTTAGTGGAGTTTTCCTACAACAGTATTTATCACACCACTGTTTAAATTGCTTCATGTGAAGCTTTAGATGGAACATAATAAGTCTATCCCCTTTGTGTTGAACGGAGACCGGAGATAAACAATCTACCGGCCAAGTTGGTTCAGGAAAAATTAGAGGCAAGATCGTTCCGACATGTGATCATATCAAGACTGCCCGCGGAATACAAACAGATTGCGTTGACGAGCGGCGGAAATCGTAGGAATTTGAGATAAGAAGTATGGCTTTAATGGGAGCCTCGCCTTGGGAAGGCGTGGTACGATTTGGGAAAACATGGAAGGTTAGACCCCGGTATATTAGACCTTTCGAGATCCTGGTAGGGATCGACACCATTGCTCACAAACTAAAACTTCCAGAAAAGATCAGTAGTGATCGCGACACATTCCACGTGTCTAGTCTTTAGAGGAGTCTGACTCAAGGAACAATCGTTATTCTCGCAAACAGGATTCGCATCAACGACAAACTCCAATATATTAAAGAACCTGTTAAGGTTGCAGACTGGGAGTCCGCATGACCCGGAAAGGTCGTGATTGATTTCTCAGCAATCGTTGGAATTCATATCATGGCCCAGAGTTTACTTGGGTACATGAAGACCAATTTAAACCTAAGTGACCACATTTGATTCACAACTCCCCTGCGACCGATGGCATCGCTTGAATTTCGGGACGAAATTCTTTCAACTGGGGGAGAATGTGACAACTGTCACTTTTCCGTACATTCCGTACAATAATTAGACAGTAATCTGCGTTTAAGAACTGTGCATGATATAGCTTACAAGACAAATGAATTTCTGATTACTATTATATACATACAATGGCATTTCATGTTGCAAGACTTTTATCATTACTACATGCAACACGATATAGTTCTAATAATGCAAAGAACAGAATTGGCACCGTTATCAGACAAACTAAAAGCACTGACGCGAGTTCAGTACTTAGACAGACATGATGTTAAGACACAGAATGAACCCCAGAACCAAGTGATACACTAGGATAGTGTGGAGGGAAGTAAGGACCATAAAACTGCTTCACTAGGTGATAGTTTAAGTGCCGGAAAGTGCCTAAAACCCACTTAAAGTGCTGAATCTAGCAAAATTCAGCATTTTAACAAGCTAATTACATGCAAAAACATGACTAAATGGTCTTGTATGCTTTCCTAAGTGTCGGGAATTAAAAGTGTCACAAAAGGGTACTTAAAGACACTAAACGGAATAGTTTGACACTTTAACGAACCGGTAACTAACCGAACAACCGGACACTACCCGAAACACCAAAATTACACTAGAAGCATTGTTTTTATATCTCTGAGCTAGTTATGATCCCCGAACACCCTAACACACTATATAACACATCATGTGCATAAACACTAATCACTACACTTGAAATCTAACTAGATTAACTTAACCATCATTAAAACCCAACTAAAGACCCCCCCCCCCCCCCCATGGTGGACGGTCACAAGTAACCCCACCATAATCTTCTCTAAATCTTGCTTAAATCTTCCTTGGATTGCCTAGATTTGTTTAGATCTTGCTTGTACTATTTGAAACATGTTACACAATGGACAAAGGAGTTAAATGGTTATAAGAAGTCATGAGATCATTCATAATCACCACAACTCATCTTCCTCTTCTCCCTTGCTCTATTCTCTGCCGAAACCCACCCAAGCACCACCATCATTTGCATCCATTGTCCATCCATTCCAAGACCATCCTACGGTGTAAGAAGGTGATTAAGGAAGTGTGGAGCTTGTGAATCTTGAAGGACCTCTCCCATTAGCTTTTATCCTCCACATTTGTCATCTACAACATCAAGTGTTCTTCCTTAGCCTTGTGCTAGTAGTAAGGCCCTCATAACCCTTTGTTACTTCACATATTGTTGGATAAAAGATGATATACATTGTTATTCTTGATGAACACTAAAAGACATATTCATGAATCTCTAACATAAGCTTATAAACATATGAATACTTATTGATTTGTGTTTATTTGCTTCTTGTTGATTGATTATTAGTGTTAGTGATGTTAGACATCATATGGAACCTACTAGATTGTGATTAAACACATGATCTAGTAAGTTAATGTGATGATCTTGTGAAAGACCAAGATCATCATGCTTTATGTTTACATGAACTTGAATGATAAAAGTTGTTTTCATATGATGATGATTTAAACAAAATACAAGTCTTGTGAGTGGATTATTTCTAAAATAGTTTCTCCAAAGAAACCCGGTTAAATAACAAGATTTGTAAAAACACAGTTTTTAAAGAAACTAATCATGTTTCTAGTGTTGAAACAAGTATAAGAATACAATGTTTACAAGAAAAATTCAAAAGAATGATTTTTGGAAAAATCATCTAATAAGTTGTAAACACCTAAGTCTTCCAAGAATGAGATTTTTAAAGAAGTAAATACATTTTGGAAGGTAACTAAGTCTACTAAAAAACACTACCAAATTACTACAAGTTTTTATTAAAGTTCAAGTTCATGATTGTGTAGATTGATTGTTGATTGTTTGTGATGATTTTTTAAAAGAAAATGATATTCTTTGATAGCATGGACACCTCCATTTTTAGGGGAAACTATGGCAAAATTTTCTAAAAATATAAACACTTAGAAAAATATTTTCTAAACAAATACTTACAAGAGTGTTTTAACTACGGTTTTCAATATAAACTTTGCCATAGATTTTCTTACAAAAATACAAGTATTGGAGGTTGGTTTTTATAAATAAAAATGGATAAATATGTATTTAGAATATATATTTACAGTAAAGACACATTGTGTGTGATTATTTGTATAATTTGTGTATTAGTTATATTATTTTAGGATTTAAAGTAATATAACTTAACAAAATACCAAGAATTTACAATCCAAAAATATTACCAAAAATCACAAGCAATAAATATATAAGTTACACACTTAATATTGTGAAACCGAACGCAAGAACGTAATTTACAAAATATTCCGGAAAATACCGTCATAAATATATTTTTGGTAAATAATATTTTGGATACAAGAAATGAAAATATGATTTTTGTAAATATTACAAAAGTTATATTATATGTTCAACAAAGAGAAAATATATTATTTTTGAAAGTAAAAATATATTTTCTTGAATATTTAGAAGGTATGTGATTTTTGGGAAAAATATATACTTTCTTGAAGTACATTATTTTTGGATAAAATAAGTTTATATATGTTTTCTAAGTGAGACTTGAAAATATATTGTTTTGGAAATATATATTGGATATTTATTAAGAAAATACGTACACACTGGAATACGACGCCAGTACATGGCAAGATATAAAAATACAAGAATACGGATATACATGAGATACCCCATCCTTGGAAAGGAAATACGAATATAAATACTTGAGAAGTATTACTACAAAAATATTGTTTAACAATTATTCCAAAAAATCAAGTATAATTTAAAGTTAAAATAATTATTATTTTAACAAGTAATTATAATTTGGAATAATATTCAGGCATAAAAGGAACGTAACTCAAACACGTAAATACTAAGGCAAGGCATGGCCCGTTCGTCTCATAGACCCTAGTACATTGTAGGTAGTCGTGTTTGCTGAAGGGATTTGAGTTACGAGTACCGAAGACGCAAAACAGTGAGTTCATGTCCCCCTTTTCTCTTAACTGTTTTTGGTTTTATAACTCTCGGGGGTGGAATAGATGTTACGAATGTTTAAACAGTATGAATTGACTATGAACTGAACTATTAGATCATGTGAGCATAGACTAAATTTGAAATGCCATTAACTCTTAATTAGGGACGAAGGTTAGATCTAACGGGTACGGCCGAACCCCACTCATGGTACTTGTGACCACTTGAGTGCTTCGGTGTCCTAGTCGAGGTAAATTGACATAGTCGAGGTGAATCGACATAGTCAAGGTGAATTGACATAGTCAAGGTGAATTGACATAGTCGAGGGAAATCGACAAGGGTATAAGCCTACTCATTTCAAGTGCTCCCTATGTCCTCACATGCTTTAATGTCCTTGTAAAACAATCATTTGATATGTTCATAAATGTTTTTCATACATGTTTTCAAAGGAGTATCTCAAAGGTTTACAAGCTTGCCAGTACTCACACAAAACGCATGAACTCGCTCAACTTTTGTTGATGTTTTCCAAAATTACATGTATTTCAGGTAACAGGTTGGATGTTGGGCGCGGGTGTTGTTCTAGAAGTAAATTTCAAGTTTAGATGTCATCCACTTTTGTTGGTTTGCGACTTAGTCGAAGGTTGTGTTTTAAAACTTAAGTAACTGGTGTTTGTAGTACCTTAAATTTTATGAATGGATGAACATCGTTTTGATCATGTAGTTGTTTATTATGATTGAATGCAATGATATTAAACCAGTCACACATCACACGCTTCCACAAAAGTCAGGGTGTGACATTATGTGGCACTCTCGTCACCACCTCCACCACCACCCAACCACCATCATCAGCCATCAGCGTCACTTGCCACCACACAACACCATCGTCATCGCCACAACCACCACTATCAGCCGCCCTCAAAACCCCCAACCTTTCTGTAAAATCGCGAAAAATCACCACCGCTACTGCTTTCCCGCCACCTTCAACTGCCACACACCTCCACCCTTTTGCGTCTGCAACCCCACGCCGCCACCCAGAAAGGTTGGGGTTTTTAGGGTGGCTGATGGTGGTGGGTGGTGGCAGTGTTGTAAAAATCGCGACTAGGCAACAACTAGTTGGCGATTAATCGCTAGTCGGCATGTAACTGAGTAATTTTTCGTTAATCAGTCCATTAATCGCTAGTTGGGCCTAGTCGGCGAATAGTATACTTTCGTTCTTTATTAGGTTGGTCATAAAAAATTTGGGTCCTATTATTTATACTTAACTTTTTGCTATTTAAATCAAGTATTGTGACAATAATTAATTCAAATTTATGTTTTTCTTTTATAACTTTCGAAATATAATGTTTTATAAAAAAACGAATATGGTTTTTTCATTAGTATATTTTTATCTACGTTTTGATATAACTTCTATAAAAAAACGGAATATAAAATTTTATAAGGACTTATAAAATGTTATATTTGCAACGGCTCCGTTTTTTATAGAATTTATATCAAAACGTATATACAAATAAGCACATCACAAAAACGTATTCATCGTTCAATAAAACATTATATGTCGGAAGTTATAAAAAGAAAAACACAAATTTAAATTTATTAATATCACATCACTTGGTGTAAATAAAAAAATTGGGTGTAAATAGAAGCACCAAAAAATTCTCGTTTACACCGCTATACTTTAATCAACATATTTTTTTACTTTTTCTTTAACCAGCATACACTTCTAACCCTAAACTATGATAAGGATATCATCTAACCCCTATTTTATCTTTTAACGCGATTTTTTTTTACAATTCCTACCTTAAACTTTAATAAATATATCATACTTGCTCTAAACTTCTTCCTTCATTTCCTTTTCTACTACCTCTAGACTTTAGAAAAGTAACTTTTTTTTAAATTGCGATATCGTGAATTTTCTCAACGGTGTGTCCCCTTTTATATAAAGTTTCGAACAATATCATCGCCCCCGTCGCATCACGTTGGTATACACCAAGATTTTGTTTCTTATACGGATTCGAACGCTCTCCCCAATGTGCAAGATGGTGTTAACGTTTCGACATCATTTTTTTTCATAGTTTAACGTTGCAGCCGCAACAGGCGGCTTTCCGTTTACTAGTCATATATAACTTATTGATTAGCAAATTCAGAAAAAAAAAAAAGTCAATTTAGTGACACGTTCTATTGCGACCATTGTTGCTATGTTAATGGGCCAATTTAGTGACTGATGTAAAAACTACCATTGTTATGATGAATTTTGTAACATTTTTATAGTTTTGTAGGATAGGAACCACTTAACCAAATGATTAATTAAGAGAAAGAATTCTTCTTCATATATTAGGTATAGCCAATATATAAACATACATCACAATATATAACCAATAACGTTGGAAAACATAAAACCTTACATTCTTCAAACCAACAGCAATAGCAGACTGCCGAATAATGCAACTACAAATCCATAGATAGTTGGTACTGCCAATTTGCCCGATGTAGATGTCGCCATAGGGCTTGGAGCCGGAGCCCATGTTTGAGGTAGAACAGTGATGACAAGCTTCATGTTTCTCAACTCGCAATGCTTTCCGACACCACAAATGTACCATTTCCTTCCTGGGGTTTGTAGGGGGACAACATCCTGTCCACTTGTCATGATTCCATTGGAAGCTGAAGTGCTACATTGTTGGAAACCGGTGCCGTTGACTTTCGCAACGTTGTGAACACCAGCCGCATAGTTGAAAACTGCATCAAGAGAATTGTAAAGGATTACATTTATTAAACGTCTTAGGAACGAGAAATTTACGATTTTGCGACCGAAAATGGTCGCAAAGTTTGCGACAGAATTTAAAAGTGTCACAAAAGTAGCGACCACATCCAAGTCACAGATACAAACAAGTGGTTTCTTAGTTGCTAAAACCGCTCGCAAAACAGATTGGTGACAGATTTTGCGAAGTTTTTTGTTACCGATTGTGATCAAATTGATGCAAATACCCAGTTTTTTAGTAGAAAATCTAAATAAAATGACGGGGATATATAACATACCAAGGGTATCTCCGACGTAGAAAACTTTATCCTTGGCCCAATTTTGATAATCAAAGTCGAGTTTCCAACCATTTTCATCTCCGACGATATAATCCTTCGCAGAGATTGAAGTGGCGAGAACAAAAATTGTGGCAATGAAGACGATGCTCAAACGGGATGTGGCCATTTTGAAATAAATTTGGGCAATATATCTGTTAAAAACTCAGAGAAAACTAAATAAATTCGTAAAGCAGATGAAATAATAGCTACACAATTGCTGACTATTTATAAAATTTTCGAGTTAACATAGAAGTGCAAGCTGGTTAAAAGGGTACCGGCGGTAGACGGCAATGATATTATGGATTTGGTCTTAATTGTGTATTTGAGTGCCACACAAACAATAAAATTGGTTGTTTTGATTACTATTTTTTTATGTTAGGGTAGAAAAAATGTTTTGATTACTATTTTTTTATGTTAGGGTAATCTGTTTGGGTAAAAAAAATGTTTTGATTACTATTTATTTTTTTATGTTATAGACTAATTACTAATCAAGTCGCTCCGAAATCATTTAAGATCAGCTTGGTCAAAGCTTGAATCAACAAGTCTAAATTAGTGCTCATTTAAAAAAAACGAGTCCACGCATCAAATTTATATATTAAACTTACTAGACTTACAAGTATAAACAAGCCATGTGAGGCTAGCCCACTTGTCAGAGACACATGCCTCTTAGACTATGTGTAATGGTGAGGTATGTGGTTCGGTCTTTTTCGACACGTGACGTCCACATCATCAAGGCCTGAAAAATGGGTAAAATGAAGTAGTGGGGATGCATGTCAAATTAGTGGGTTTGGAATTGAAAAAATAAATAAATATATTTGATTGGTTAACACAAAGTCCAACCAATGTCTTTGTCTCTCTCTTTAGCCCGTGGCCACAACAACGAGAGACGGCCAAAATTTGCACTTAACAAGATCAGAGGGCAACGGTGGCTTCGTGGTTGGCCCAACCACGAACCACTACGCTCGGTTTTCGACAGGTCTTAGGTTCTAACCTGAGCAAGATGAATAGTTTAGGATTTATTGGTGTGAAAAAGTAACATTAATTGTTCAAGAAAACGAGTATAAACAAACATATTATTATATAAATAAAATAACTTATATTTAGTAAAATACAAAAAAGGCTAAAAGTGACAATTACCAAAGCAAAGAGAGTAGCAAAGCCGATGTGAAACTCCACCAACTTTGCTATTTAAGATAATAATAATAATAATAATAATAATAATAATAATAATAATAATAGAAAGATTTAAAGCAAAAGTTATGTAAAACTCCACCAATCTTGCGTTGCTTTAACTAGAAAGATTCAAAGCAAAAGTTATGTAAACGGGTCAGTACTTTGACCCGGGCCAGGTACGCATAAGTAAGCTTTTAGTTAAACATACAATTTTTGGTCAAATATTTAGCGAAAGTCACTCGTCGTAAAGTGAGGGATTAAAGTTGACCAAAACACCCTTGAAGGGTATATCGGGCAAACGACCCATGGGGTGGTTGATGAGGAACTTACATTAAGATTATGGAATCATTAAATATGAATAAAAGTCATCGGAATTCATATTCGTGGGTCAAATGCTCAAAAACGGTCATTTGCGTAAAATGATCAACCGATGGGTAAATTTGGGAAAAAGAGATTCATTATGTTAAATCCGCCACAAAATAGTTGTGGTGGAATAATTGTAGTCAATTAGACATGGAATTTTTGTAGCGTCAAAAGAAAAAAACACAAGTTCTAGACTAAAATGCGTAAATACCCTTAACGGGTCAAAATAAGCATTTAAGCGTAAACGGGATTTTATTATGTAAGAAATCCGTGATTTGAGATTAATATGATTGGAGATATTGAAATAATAAATTTCATGAGTTTAAAGATCAAATAAACATGTTGGTATGATGAAATCATGAACGGGTCAAAATTTGGTAAAAAGGGTAATAAGCCGAAGAGTTAAAAGTCTGAAATTTTATCATGTCGGATGTTGGATTTTAACTCCATTAGATGGAGAATTAAATTATGGACGCGTAGGAAAAAGAATTGGGTAAAACGGATTAAAAACGAGAGAGTTATGCTCGTTTCCGTGAAATCGGGTTATGCTGTGAATCTGCAGCACCAGCAAACAACATTCTGTCGAAAACAATCCGTAGCGTAGCACGACCATGCCGTAGCGCTACGCGAGCATGTGTCAGTTTCGCGAAAATCGTTTATTTTAACCGTATATGTTTTGCGAACCCGTTTAAATACGTTCTAAGCTACGTATGACTAATCCAACTCATATTTATGAGTTTCAGGTAAAATTTTAGCACCGGAGGACGATCAAGCACAATGAAGAACCGAACACGATCAAGAAATAAGCTTCCACACAACGTTTCGTTGTTACTTTTAAATGACGAACTTAATTACATTGTGTTCTAAACTTTTAAATTGAAAAAGGTTTTTAATAAGCCGTATATCCGATGTATATGTAATCTTAATTACATGATTGTTTTTCGTAAATTATACGTTAAACTTTGATTTATAATAACGGGTGTTACAAGTTGGTAATCAGAGCTCATGGTTAAAAAGTAAAGTGTGTTCGGTTCGAGGCTTGATCGCAAATCCGGTAAGTACGTGTATTTTAATGGTTTGGCATGTTAAAGTGTTGTAAACAACACATAGGGTTATCGTGTAATATATGATACCTCAACTAAATAATAGATATAGTTAACAAAATTACATGCGTTAACACGTATAGTAGAAAAGCCTTGTATTATGATACGGGCATTTAGTAAAGTTGACATTACTAACTTTTATGAATGTTTTAATTGGAGGAAACTCGCATTTGAAGATGACGAGAGTTGAACAAATTACGGATATGATAGAGGAACGGTCTGAAGTATGACAAGAGGAGCATGCTCACCAAGGACTAAATCGTGTAACGACCACGAACAAGGTTAACGGCAAGGAACGCCCGTCGGGGCAAGCATTACCAGGTGCACATTTTAAACTTAATTGCACAAATAATAATATGCAATGAATATGTAGAAATTGAAAGTTGCATATGTAGATTAAAAACTTGGAAAAACCCGAATAGAAAATGTATTCGGGATATTGTTTCCAAGAGAAATAAATAGAGGCATTACTTACATAGGGCGTGATGTGAAAACTATAAAAAGGTCATGCGTGTCATGTGTTAATCGCTTACTCTGGCCAAATAAGTAGTGGCATATGATACCATGAACTTCTTATAGCGGACACATTTACATCCAATGTAGTAAGGACGGGGTGAATGGGACAAATTAAAAAAAATACCTAAATGAAACAAATGAACAAAATAGTTGACAATAATGTAAACGCACAGCCGGGTGACGGAAGCGTATTACATTAGGATAATGAGCCCGAGAGAAGGGGATAAGGATTAATGTAAATGACGATATAAAATGACTGATCAAAAAGAAAATTTACGAAAATAAGTCATCTTGGACGAAAGGGCCATGGTGAACAAAATGGGCAAGTAAAACCAAAGTATAGATGATCCGCCGGTTCATAGAAACAAAGGTGTTGCCCACACGAAAAGGATAATCAAGGTTGTTAACTTGAGTCGTAGTAAAGAAAGGATAACGATGATAATCGTCACTCATAATTAATAAGGCCGCCAATGGTGGTCACGTAAAGAATAAAAGACATGGTCAAATAAAAGCGACGGATTTCGCTAAGATGACCAAGTAAATCAAAATGAGGTCTTAATGCATACCGGAAGGGGTGCAATGATAACGATTTCGGTAAAACACCCGGTTAATGGGTAAGGAATTAAACGCATGCATAGACTGAGAAACAGGAACACGTATGGAAAGTCAAAAAGACTCGGGTTTTGGGTCATGACTAAAGGACGATAAGGTACAGCAAATAGAAATTTTGATAAATTACGTTCAACTATTTCAAAGCTGAACGGGTCGAACAAAGACTGAAGTTTGACATTTATAAGTGATGAATTTTTCACACGAACAAGTCAAACAAATTTAATAAAGGATGACACTTGCTAAAGTAAGTAAGCGCGAATCGAATAAATAAAAGTGCGAAATATTAATAAACCTATGTAAAGGAGTTATAGGCGTTAAAAACATTAAAATAAAAGAACCCGGGTAATGGGACGTAAAGGAGTATAGGTAAGAACCGGGTAACGGTAAGTGTAGGGTAAATCGACGTGTAATTGACGTTAGAAGTCACGAAGTCAGAAAGATAATTTGAAAGAAAACAATGTAGCCTTAGACTACGGTCAAGGTCAAACGAAATCCAAAAAGTAAAAGCGAATAATTCTAACCATAAAAAGGGGTGCCTTAACGCCATATGCGTATATAAACGTATACACATTTTAATAAAGACTCGAATAAAAGATGATCTACGGGATCATCATAACCTACGGGATATTAATTAGTGTAAAGGTCTACGAGGCCAAAATGACCCACGGGTCATGAATTGAAGCAAAGGGATCATAAGGGCCTCGCCTTAAAGAGGCGAAAGCTTAAGGAAATAGCCTACGAGGTTAAGTGAAGGAACCTACGGGTCAATAGTGTAACGTGAGGGAACTTGTTACGATTCCCCGCATAAAACTAAGACTGTAAAGGAATAAATTATGGACTGTCAATACCCATAATTCTGACAAAAGTAAAAGAGAAGATCCTAAAACTAAAACTTTGGTTTTAGTAAGAAATAATGTTTTTATAAATATAAATTCTGATAGGAATTTAAATAGTAAGCATGAAGGATACAAGTCTTGACGCTAATAGGCGCAAGACGATATATTCGAAAAAGTGATATTTTCGAAAATAAAAGGTTGATATAAATTAAACATGATATGACACGATCACGGTTAAGAAATGTACTGTGAAGTAGAATCACATTACAACCAAGCGAGCGGTAAAAAGGTAACTGGACTGATAAGTCTAGTTAGTGAGACCGGTTAAGGTCAGCAATTCAAATCAAGAAATTTAGTTTGCTTGTAAGCGGTGGATTCGGTATAACTGAACCGAATAAATAAATTTGAAAACAAAAGAAATAGCAGCTAAAAGTGAAAGATTTCACTAGAGACTTTTAAATGGGTCAAAGTAACGGATTCATAAAGAATTCGATAGTATATGAAAGCGATGGATATCGCTAAGTTAATTAAACTAGTGGAAATAACGAGATTACGTTATTTCAAAGTTACACTATGCCGTATGAGATATGTAGACAATTAGTAACCAAAAAGATGTTACCATACTTTTCGGGTAACACTAATGATTGGTTAAAAGTATAATGTAAGACCCTAATTCGTATTTGACAAAAAGTCGCAGCGGAAGTTCGTGCCATAAAATTTTTTTCATTACAAACGTCTTGACTTACTTGAAAGTTCGTTTTAATATGTATCTTCTACAAAGATAAAGCATAAGTCCTGCTTACTAATAGTACATACTCAATTGTTCCCGTACAATCTATCTTGTGACTCGGTCTTCGATCTCTAATCCTTGTGATAATCGCCCGTTATCCGTACAACCTGCACTCACCACATACATTCATAACATTAGCACACATTATATAAACAAGATTCATTCGCGTACACTTCACATTTCGTCATCTTTCAAGCTATAAGCATCTCATCTGCGTATCCATTTCCTTGTGAGACTTCAATAATGTACATGCATTACTTTTCATTCTCAAGGTACACCATTAATAGCGTTAACCCTCAACGTGTCTAAATCATGCATACATACGTACTTACATACATACATCTCTTTCCTACAACTTTACATACGTGCATACACTCATACATGCCTTTATACATACATACATACACATCTACATACATACAAACCTTTCCTACATCATTACATACCTGCATATACTCACACATATCTTTATACATACATACATACATACATATCTGCATACGTACCTACCTTTCCTACATCTTTACATACATGTATACACTCGTACATATCTTTACACATACATACATACTCATCTACATACGTACATACCTTTCTTACACCTTCACATATATACATAAATACGCATCTACATACACGTACAACATCTTGCATACCTCTTACATACTCGTACGTTATTTACATGAGACTTAAACTTTGATTTATAGCCCATAAACATCTAAGGATCGATCAAAATCATGTTTAGAAAGTCCGCCGTAGTCCACGGATAACAAACCGAAGCCTACGATACATAAATCAACTTAAATAACAATTTTCAGACTTTTGGACTTGGGGAGGTCGTCGGCGACGGCCCTAGGGCTCGTCGGCGACGGCCCGTAGTTTTTCCCGTAGCCAAAACCCCGTAGACAGGAAGATAACCCGTCGGAGAAAAACTGATTTTCCCTAACCCGTCAGCGACGGCCTCTCTAAAATGCATTTTTCCTGCAGTTTCGTTTCATCGTCCGAACGCACTAAAACGCGCATAACTTTCGAACCGTTTACCCGTTTAACCTCCCGTTTCTTCCTACATGCTTGTAAATTCACATTCTATCATATAAACTTAAAATCCCACATCCGGATTATGGAAATTCTTAACTTACACGCTATCGTCTTATTATTCATTTATGATTTATTCGACCCGTTCATGCATTCATCCACATAACTTGTTTGTTTGACCATAACTTCTTATGGACCTAATAATGTCAATCATTGTCTATCATAAAAGATTAAGTTCTCGGATGTCTTGCATCCTCTTGACCCATTTTCACTCAAGAGCTTATTTTGACCCATTAAGGGTAATTGCGAATTAAAACGTTTATGACTTACAAAACCATACTCCTCACTTTCATACTTGACCAAAACATTACACTAATCGAACAACTTGTTTCTAAACTACGTTTAAGATCGTTTGCCCAAAATACCCATCAAGGGCATTTTGGTCAACCTTAACACCATCATTTACGACGCAAGACTACGGCACATATTTGACATCAACCATCATGTTTAGTTAATTAAAATACCATATTACTTAATCGAACATAAGAAGTGATTACAGAAATCACTTACCTTATGCGTCCGTGCTCGTATCCGATTCCTCGCCTCTTCTTGACTCGTTAATATCTCATGCTTGAGCCCGTCTCGACGTGATTCCTATACTTCCATTTCATCGAAATCACGCTCTTATTAGCATACTCAAATGTACACGTTAACAATCATATCAATCGCATATTTCATACCTAACTTTCCTTAGTCACTTCTAACAAACATAACTTATATAATCATATCCATATGCGTTTAAACTCATGTAACTCATCATGTCATTACATTTAACGCGGATTGCTATAACCTGTATCATACGACTTCCTATAATCTCACCTTTACGACAACGAGTCAAATCATGTTTCTTATACTTAGTTGACTTTCAGAAGTCAACTATTAACCACATTTAACTATCAACTTATCATCATATATTCATAACATCATAATCGACTATACGGACGACACTATATACATTTTATCATACACTTGATGTGCGTACCACCCTTTAAGCATAACGTACAACTAGTTCATGCATAAATCTTCTAAACTCATACATAACTCATAAAATCCTACTCCTAATCAACATGTACCATTCACACATAAACATCAAACACATCAACATCATATTTCATTCAATTAATATCACTAGAAATCATCATAATTCATCAACAATCATTAAGAATTGACATGGATGATCATTCAAGTTATCAACCTACCCAAAACAAGTGGGTTTCCCTTCTAATCATCAAATTAACACAAACCATACATAACCTATGTTCTATTTGATGATTCTAACCCTTATACATGATCAATTTCACATTAACTTATGGATTAGAACATAACCCACTTTACACATGATCACCAATCTTTGATTTAAGACATACCTTACGATCCCCTTGTGACGGTGATCATTAATTCATGTTCGGTTGTGAATTTGGGCCTTGATTCATTCTTCAAATTGAAGCTTTTGAAGAACTAGGGTTTTGGGGCTCTTGAGAGCCCCTGCTCGATCTTTCCAGAACACACACGTATGTGTGTTTATGTGTGTGTGTTGATCTTTATTAGAAATAAACTTTCATTTGTTCCACTTTAGCCCCTCGTGTTTACCTTTAAAACATAACTGACACTACCCTCATCATTTAATACTTTTGACCATACCCTTAATTAGGTCAAATAGCCTAGTTATTTATTTCATGACGTGTCACCTAAGAACATACGACAAATATTAACATTCAGATTTTTGGGGCGTTACATATAAGTAATGTTTAAAAGATTTCTCGGATCGAATACATTGAGTTTAAACTCAATGAATTATGTAAGAAAAGGTTTCGAGGACGAAACCTCTTTAAGGGGGTAGACTTGCAACACCCCGAAAACGGGCTTGGTAATCAAACCACGTTAATACTAAAGGACGGGTAAAATACCGTTAGTGGTAAAATTTAACCCGGTAAATATTAGGACTTAAATAAATAAACCTAATATTAATTAAATGGGAAAATAAATACTTTGAGAAAACAAAGTATATAAAAAGCCCAAATTAGCGGAATATAAAACATAACGGGTTATAACTTCCCAAACCCGCTAAAATAACTAGGAATAATTAACCTAGTTAGGTGATGACTTGTGTGGAGTTAAAGATCTAAAAATAAACTAAGAGAAACTAGAGGGACCAAAAGTGTTTAACTTGAAACTAGTTTTAATAAAAACATTTTATTAAAACACAAACACTCCATTTGGAGTCTTCTGGACCAGAGCAAGGAGGGGCGACCCAGGTTTCTCAAACCCTAAGTTCATGCTATTTGATCAATTGAAGGCAAATTTCAGTCCCAAATCAAATTCCGAGCATAGATTAATGATCCCCATCGCAAGGAGATCATAAGGTATGCAATATTTGACAAAAATTCTCTACTTGAATTTCTGATCAAACCTAGTGAATCCGAAATTGATGGTTGCATGTTTGTTATTTTGATGAAATAGGAATGATATAATGTCTAGGAGTGAAACCCTAGTCAATCACATGTTGAAATAATGCTTATTTCTTGTGAATTCACAATCACCATTGAAGGTGATAAGTGGGTGTTGTAGGAACATGTTAAACACTAGAATTTTAATTGTTGTTCTAGTGTAATTTGAGTTCTAGGAAGTAAATTCAGATTCTGTTAATGTGAAAATTGATGTAAACATGCTTAGTTGATGTAACCATGGTTAAATGACAAGTATTGAGCATGATAATAAATTGTGAGAAATCATGCCCGCAAGGTGTTTGTTAAAATGCCTAAGTGAATGATTATATGTTGAAATTACGAATGAAACACGTAATTGCCTTGTTTGACTAATTACGTGAAATAAGGGTTAAAACGGGTTCTAATCATAATGTTGATTTAACTTAATTATGCCTATTGTATGATTTAAGATAGTTGACCTATAAAAGTCAAACTAACCAATGATAAAGTCGAATAGTGGCTTCGACATAGAGAATACGTAAGGTGGAATAGTCGTGAATTGAAATGACTAATCTAACCACCTTGTGAATGATGATAGTTTGTCGCCTAATGAGTTAGGTGGAGTCTTGGGAAAGAAGCGGTCAAACGAATCAAGCACGAGAAGAAAGCGTATTCAGATGCGAGGTAAGTTGAGCTTACGCCCCTTTATATTATTTGCAAAGTTACTAAATTTCAAGTATTGATATGAATGCTACTAAGTGGTTGGTATATGATATTCCGACATGATTCAATGAGAGTCGGTATGAGGGAAAATGGTAAGAAATCATGAATTATAGTAAAGGGGTAAAATGGTAAATTAGTCATGTAATGACGAATAAATAAAAACGGTTTTAAGTAAAACAAGTTCAAAGGAAAACCGGGATAGGGTAAAAGGGGTGAAATGGTAATTAAATACCATCTCATACGGACAAATGGTCAATTAGACTAAATGGGTCAAATGGTGTGGTTAACACCATTTGACAATAACATTTGACAATCGCTTGTTGAGTTTTGTAATCACAGGAAATAACATAAGCTTGCGTTGCTTTAACTAGAAAGATTTAAAGCAAAAGTTATGTAAACGGGTCAGTACTTTGACCCGGGCCAGGTACGCATAAGTAAGCTTTTAGTTAAACATACAATTTTTGGTCAAATATTTAGCGAAAGTCCCTCGTCGTAAAGTGATGGACTAAAGTTGACCAAAACACCCTTGAAGGGTATATCGGGCAAACGACCCATAGGGGGGGTTGATGAGGAACTTACATTAAGATTATGGAATCATTAAATATGAATAAAAGTCATCGGAGTTCATATTCGTGGGTCAAATGCTCAAAAACGGTCATTTGCGTAAAATGATCAACCGATGGGTAAATTTGGGAAAAAGAGATTCATTATGTTAAATCCGCCACAAAATAGTTGTGGTGGAATAATTGTAGTCAATTAGACATGGAATTTTTGTAGCGTCAAAAGAAAAAAACACAAGTTCTAGACTAAAATGCGTAAATACCCTTAACGGGTCAAAATAAGCATTTAAGCGTAAACGGGATTTTATTATGTAAGAAATCCGTGATTTGAGATTAATATGATTGGAGATATTGAAATAATAAATTTCATGAGTTTAAAGATCAAATAAACATGTTGGTATGATGAAATCATGAACGGGTCAAAATTTGGTAAAAAGGGTAATAAGCCGAAGAGTTAAAAGTCTGAAATTTTATTATGTCGGATGTTGGATTTTAACTCCATTAGATGGAGAATTAAATTATGGACGCGTAGGAAAAAGAATTGGGTAAAACGGATTAAAAACGAGAGAGTTATGCTCGTTTCCGTGAAATCGGGTTATGCTGGGAATCTGCAGCACCAGCAAACAACATTCTGTCGAAAACAAGCCGTGACCATGCCGTAGCGCTACGCGAGCATGTGTCAGTTTCGCGAAAATCGTTTATTTTAACCGTATATGTTTTGCGAACCCGTTTAAATACGTTCTAAGCTACGTATAACTAATCCAACTCATGTTTTATGAGTTTCAGGTAAAATTTTAGCACCGGAGGACGATCAAGCACAATGAAGAACCGAACACGATCAAGAAATAAGCTTCCGCATGACGTTTCGTTGTTACTTTTAAATGACGAACTTAATTACATTGTGTTCTGTTGGTGCATCCGTCTGTCGTCTACGTCTTCAGTCGTATCTCAGTTCGTTGCGAAGATGTTCAGACATGATGTCATGATGACATCATCAAAGTGATGTCACAATGACATCATCCAACTAAAGACAAAAGCATTTATGGGATTTTAGATGAAGATTTCGGTCATAAAGTCAAATTCAGATTTCATGATTTAGTCAAAATGTAGATTCCGCTTTTATGTCATAAGTTAGGTCCGCTCATATGGTAATATGCTGATTTCGCTTTTGAGGCATGTATCTATGAGCGAAATCAACTTGGTTATAAATAGGCCTTGGAGCGGAATCACACACATAGTTAGGTGTGTGTTCTTCCGGTGAGCCACGAAGTGCTGCCGAAGTGTCGACTCGATTGTACATGTCATTCAGATCAATAATATCGACATATTAAAGTGAATTCTCGCTGAATTGTACTCGGTTTGTCTGTTTCCGCCGTTCAAACTGAGATAAACTCTTCTACGCGACTCGTTAGGTCCGGAATTCGATCCTACAATTGGTATCAGAGCCAGTGAAGAAGAGTTTTCTACAATTCAGCCGAAAAATCTGTTTCTACACCTTTCTTTTTCGAAAAACAAAACTTTTTACGGTCAAAATCGGCCAAATTTCACATATTTTGTGCGTAAACATGTTTTAATCAATCCTAGTAAATTTCAGCTTTAAAATCGATCTAGAACTTAGAAATTTTGAGGTCTCGCTTTTATGGACTCGTGCAAAAAGTGACATCATCACCTGGTTTCGCTCATTTGAACACTTAAGGTTCCGCTCATTTGGACAACTTAGATTCCGCTCTTGTGATACTTCAGTGGTTCCGCCTTTGTGACAACTAGGGTCTCGCTTTTGTGACACTTAGGAATTCAGCTCTATAGTGTTTAGGTGATCAGAACTTCACGTGATTCATAGTTGCGGTTAAATCAAATTAGATTGAAATTTGAAGTTGTCAGTAGATTGGGAAAACAAATCACATGTATGTGTCAGACGAAAAGGGGGTCATGTGCATAAACTGAATACCAAGAATTGAATATTGTGTTTTAAGAGTTGTGTCGGCAAGAATTAAGTGTTGTATGTGAATTGATAAGGATCACGTGATAAAAGGTTGTATTGCAGTTAGTTCATTGTTATCAGCCCAAGTGTACACGTTGTTTCATCATTACAATTGTCGGCTATTGATTAAAGCCCATGTGATTTTGGTTGGTCATTGGCCCAAGTTTCAACATCAACACTTTGCGGCCCAATCAGTAACTATTCAATATCATTGGCCCAATCATAATCATTTGTTATTGGAAATTGTTATTGTGTATTAATGGTTGTTGGCTTAGTGGGATTAAAGGTCCAATGAGAATTAAAGTGGGATCATAATTTTCGGCACATGTTATCATATAAGGCCCAATCAAAGAATTTTAAAAGATAAGTTGTAGGCCATTATTTGAAAGTCATTTGTGTCAGCCCACTACATTCATCGGCCCAATCAGAAACTGTTATCGGCCCAAGACATTTGAAACACATGTAGGTGCAGTCAACATTTTAATTAGTGGATTGTTGAGCAGCCCAAGTTACTATGTGACTCATATATGCGGTCCAATCATATTTCGGTTTAGTGAAGTTGCTAGGCCAAATCAGTTTGGTTGAGACAATATTGGTGTCGTGTAGATTTTTTTAATTGATAAAATCCAAGTGCAGTCCACGTAAACTGTTGAAGTCAAAGTTGGTTTCGGCTCAATTGAATATATTTTTATTGGCTTATTCACTCAGTTTGCACAATTTGGAGTTTAGTCAGTCCGCAAATCTTCGACACGAGTCCTAGATTGGTTCAACCGTCACTCACATTTTTACATATTCAATTTGTTTAAACTGATTTTTTGTTTGTTTGTTTCAGGTATTCCGCTTGAAAGACAGGTTGCTATTCCGCTTGAACTACAAGAATCATGGATATCAATTTTTTTAAAATGACAAAAGAAACACTTGATAGAATAAAGGTATTAACGAAAGAATTTGATTCATTTTCAGGCTGTCCAGGAGAAAGTACAAAAGGTATCATTGAGAGGTATAGCCATCTTGTTCGTTCAATGTCTGAGAAGGGTATTAAAAAAGAATCAGAAGAATGGGTTGATAAATTGGCCAATTCCATACCTCAACAAGAGTGGGGTACATATCTTTTGGATTTAAAAAGAACTGGAGAATATTCTGATTTGGCAATTGGTCAATTTATTAAGAAACTTGAAGAACAGATGGAGAGGAATGCTGAGAAGAAGAAAAGTCAAAGTGGAAAATCAATATTAAAGAAGAGCAAGAGTAAAGGTGTTCAAGTGGGAGAGGAACAGACTGAAGAGATTTCAGTTTTGAAAGAAGAGAAGAAAGTTGATAAGAAACATATTCTTATTTTGCAGGAAAATTGTGAGAGGTTGAAATCTGAAAATGACAAACTGTTAAATGATTTGAACAGTTTGACATTAGAAAACAAGGCTTTGAAAGAGAAAGAAAAGGATTTTGAAAGCAAAAAGAAATCTTCAGAAGATGAAGATTTTTGGATAAAATTGGAGAACAAAAATCTGAAAGCAAATGAAACAAAATTTCAAGAACAGTTAAAAGTTTTGGAAAATGAAAATTCTGTTCTTGAAAACATTAAAATTGAAAACGAAAAAACAATCAAGTCTCATCTTGAACGAATATCTCAGCTTGAAAATGAAGCTGAGAATTCAAGGAACAAAATTGATGAGCTTGAAATAAAATTGAAAGGTTTTGTGACTTCATTTGTGTTCCCCTGTCCAAAACCGATCAATTCAGTTCCAATAAGTGACAATGTCACAAACTTTGACAAAGTCAAAGTTGAAGATTGTGATGAGAAAACTGATGATGAAAATGAGGATTTTTATTCAGCAGACGAATCTGATTCAGAGTCTGATGCTGAAAATGAGAAAAAGAAAATATTTTTGAAATTAAAAGAAAAGTTTCAGAAAACTGTTCTGCAATCAACTGAAAAGGGAGAATGCTCTACGCAAAAACCTTTGAAGAAGAAAGTGGAACAGAAACAAAAAGTTAAAAATTCAGAAAATGGTCAAAACAAGAATAAAAGCTCATCAGTTCAATCATCCAATCGTAATCAAAAATCACAAAAATTAGAAAATCAAAACTCAAAAATTGTTGGTAATAAGTGGTGCAGGTCAGACCACAGTGCTTCAAAGCAAAATCCAGCTTTTAGGAGGAGAAATGATTATCACCAAGCCAAACAATGCTATGATCTGAATGTTTGGACTGAAAATGGTGATTGGTACGATAACAGAGTGTGTTACCGATGCGGTTATAAAGGACACATTGCTGTTAATTGCCAGAGTTGGAGTTTTGAGTCAAGGAGATGCTTTAATTGTCATATCAAAGGTCACATTGCCAGAGATTGGCTAAGGAGATCGAATGAAAGATCGAGGGCTGAATCTCAGAAGCAGGTGAAGAAACCAGTCAATGTCAAGCCCAAAGAGCAGAAGGTTCAAGAACCTAAAGTTCAAGAAAAGAAAGTGAAACTTTCTCAAGGGCAAAAAGACAGACTGAGGAAGAAGAGGAAGAAGGCGAGAGAGTATCTCGAGAAGATCTTGTCCTCGGGTTCATCTGTTAAAAATAAGAGTTCTGATGAATCTACTCCCTCGATGGCAAAGTCAAGCAAGACGAATTCATCGGATACAAATCTGAGGACGAAAGAAGATAAGAAAAAGAAGAAAATGGTCGGCGATGAATCTGATGTGTCAAAGTCAGACAAGCCACCATCAGGCAGTGAATCTGACAGGTCAAAGTCAGACAAGCCATTTGCAGGCAATGATTCTGGTTCGTTAAAACCAGATGAGCCATGTGTTGAGGTAAAAAGTGGTGATTCCGGTTTGACAATGAATGATGAAAATTTTCCATCATTGTCAAATGGAATTTCAAAAGCACCCAAGGACCGTCAGGCTTGGGTGAAACTCTTTAAATAGAAAAACCTGACTTGCCGGAGTTCCCAGGTTGGTAAGCGTGGAACAGGAATCGGCACATTTCTTGAGAAATTCACGAATGTGATATTTCGACTTACAAGTGGTAAATCAGGGACATTAAGTTGTACTTGATTTTCTACATGTGATTGTGTTGTTAAATTGATAAATGTTAAATCTTACAAGTGATTGAAGAAAACAAAGTAATGAAAGATCCCTGAATTTGTGAAAAGACACACAAAACTTATTTTCCGGAAAAACCATTTTGATCAAAACAAACTTAAGTGTTTTGAAATCATTATGGGAAAATAGTTTGTTGTGAGGGGGAGTTCTGATTGTTCAAGCCAAGTGAATGGAGAATTGAAGTGATTCTCTTCATGTTGTCAAGTTTGTACAGTTTGTTTCAAATTTTCCCAGAAAATCAAAATTGAGACATATTTTGATTTTAGGGGGAGTAAAAATTTAAAAAAAAAATCAGAAAATTTGAAAATGTCAAAAACATTGAAAAATGCAAAAATGAGTTTTGTTGTAAAAAAGAGGAAATGATAGTAAATCAGTGGACTATCACAGCATGCTAGAGAAATGTAAAGTCAAAATGTGATAAACGATTTCACTAAAGATGTGACGGTAGGCTCAGCTAGACAAGTAGATTTGCAATAATGATACAAACCTAAAATGAAAAGCCTAGTTCTAGTGGGAAACATGGTTGAAAGCATAGTACTTAGTTTTGTCCTTCTTGACTGTGTGCCTACTCAGTAATCGCTGATTGTTGAAAGACATAAAACTGGTTAAGTTTGTGAACTTTCACAACTTTGCTAAAAAGTCGCTGTGATTGTGCATTTTATTTTGCAAAGATTTAAACTTGTTTTATTTCTTTATTTTGTTTAAGCATCGGACATCCTCTGCGTATACGTGAGTATCGACCTGGATGTTGTTGCCTAAACGTTCTGCTTTATTTTCTTTGGTGTTTCGTTTAAGCTTTGGACCTCCTCTGCGTATACGGGAGTATCGACCTGGTGGTTAAAGCCTAAACAACTTCAACTTATTTTATTTTCTTATTTTGTTTAAACATTGGACTTTCTCTGCGTATACGGAAGTATCGACCTGATTGTTAATGTTTAAACATTCTGCTTTGTTTTCGCACAAATCACAGTCGATAAAAGTTTAAAGGCATTACTTGAGTCAGTGTATTGCATGATGAGGGGATATGCTGAGATCGTGGGGTCCATAAGAATTTAGTGCTATCTAAATATACCTTAACGTATCGGTAAGCATTTCGAAAGTTTTTAGATTGAGTTTAAGAGGACAACTATATCGTCAATCAATGTGAATCGTTTAGAACTTAAAATGTCTAAAAGCTTAACGGTGCTTGTGATGTGTCTCAAAAACTGATATGATCCTCTTTTGCAAACTCACAAAAATATGTTTGTACATATTTCATTTCTGCATTTAATTTAGGTTATTGCATTTTTGTTTCATATTTTGAAAAACCCAAAAAGATTTTAGTGTGTTTTAGCATAAATTTTGAAAAATCCAAAAATATTTTCGACAACTGATGTTGGAAAGCTGATATTCAAAATTTCAAGTGCTGAACATGATGAACTGGTTTGGGAATGTGCGTTTAAAAGTAGAAACTGATTGTGTTAACGAATAGTTTGATTAGTTAATCAGGGTCATTAATTTGAACTTGATGTAACTATTTCCAATAAGTTTTTCTTATTAATTTAAGTAGAAACTTATGTGTTTGTGAGAAAATGTGTGCAGGAGATGAGCTGATCAGAGATAAAGCCAGGGATTGATCTCTAGGTGATAGCTAATTCCAGACAGCGATCCCATCATGATGAGAGGGGGAGTCTGACGAGGTTAGAGCCAAAGAGAAGATCCTGGTATATGCTAAGAAAGACTGATAAAGACTGAAGATGCGAAGACTCGACACTGAAGACTCCGTCAACATCCGAGGGGGAGTTTGTTGGTGCATCCGTCTGTCGTCTACGTCTTCAGTCGTATCTCAGTTCGTTGCGAAGATGTTCAGACATGATGTCATGATGACATCATCAAAGTGATGTCACAATGACATCATCCAACTAAAGACAAAAGCATTTATGGGATTTTAGATGAAGATTTCGGTCATAAAGTCAAATTCAGATTTCATGATTTAGTCAAAATGTAGATTCCGCTTTTATGTCATAAGTTAGGTCCGCTCATATGGTAATATGCTGATTTCGCTTTTGAGGCATGTATCTATGAGCGAAATCAACATGGTTATAAATAGGCCTTGGAGCGGAATCACACACATAGTTAGGTGTGTGTTCTTCCGGTGAGCCACGAAGTGCTGCCGAAGTGTCGACTCGATTGTACATGTCATTCAGATCAATAATATCGACATATTAAAGTGAATTCTCGCTGAATTGTACTCGGTTTGCCTGTTTCCGCCGTTCAAACTGAGATAAACTCTTCTACGCGACTCGTTAGGTCCGGAATTCGATCCTACATGTTCTAAACTTTTAAATTGAAAAAGGTTTTTAATAAGCCGTATATCCGATGTATATGTAATCTTAATTACATGATTGTTTTTCGTAAATTATACGTTAAACTTTGATTTATAAGAATGGGTGTTACAAGGACCTGAGGAGGAACCTAGCTCAAAGGCTTACCCAGGAATTTCGCTATGGAAATTCCAACCGTGGGAAAAATGTAGGTTCTACCTCTACACCTTATTGTAAGGCTTGCAAGAAGAAGCATTCAGGAAGATGCTCCACTTACTGCAATTTCTGCAAGATACTAGGACACAAGGAAGAAGATTGTAGGAAGAAACCTAATAACGGAATGTGTTTCAACTGTGGAGAAAAGGGTCACATCAAACCGAACTGTCCGAAACTAGCTCCAGCCATGAACAACAAGAATACTAAAAATGCTAGGGCATTTGTTCTGACTGCGGAAGAAGCTAAGATGATTCCGGACTTGATAGCCGGTACGTTTTTAGTTAATCATGTTTTTGCTAAAGTATTATTTGACTCTGGTGCAAACCAAAGTTCTATTAATACTTCGTTTTGCAAACTTCTCAACCAACCATTAACTAAACTCCCACAAGAATGTCTAGTAGAGACAGCAAATGGGGAAACCATCAAGATTTTTGAAATCTTACAGGGAGCAAGAATATAATTTTTAATTCAAAAGTTTATTGCAAACATTTATCCAATGAATCTGGCAGGATTTGATGTTGTACTAGGAATGGATTGGTTAATAGCCAATAAATCCAGTATTTTATGTGATCAAAAGTCGATTCAAGTAAATTCACCAAAGGGTGAAAATATCACAATTAAAGGAGATAAGCCCTCTAGATCCACGAAATTCATCTCTGTGATGAAAACATCAAGTTATATAAGAAAATGATCATTAGTGTATTTGATTTCCATAATCACTAACACAAAAGGAAAAGAATTGAAAGATATTTCTGTAGTATCTCAGTTTCTAGATGTGTTTCCAGAAGAATTACCAGGACTACCACCAGACAGGGAAGTTGAATTTAGAATCCAACTACTACCAGGGACAGCACCAATTGCCAAGGCACCTTACCGTTTGGCACCTGCAGAAATGCAAGAATTGAAGAAACAGTTAGACGAACTACTAGAGAAGGGATTCATACAGCCAAGTTCATCGCCATGGGGAGGGCCGATCTTATTCGTTAAAAAGAAAGACAGATCAATGCGTATGTGCATTGACTACCGCAAATTGAACAAGGTCACGATTAAAAATCGGTATCCGTTACCAAGAATCGATTATCTGTTCGATCAGTTGCAAGGAGCTCGATTTTTCTCAAAGATCGATTTACGGTCAGGATATCATCAATTAAAGCTACAGGAAGAAGACATTCCTAACACCGCTTTTCGAACAAGGTATGGCCATTATGAATTTACTGTCATGCCATTTGGTTTAACCAATGCCCCAGCTGCATTTATGGACATGATGAACCGAATATGTAAGCCATATTTGGATAAATTCATACTTGTCTTTATAGATGAAATTCTCATTTACTCTAAAAGTAAAAAGGAACATGCAGCGCACCTGCACGCACTTCTAAGTTTATTGAGAAAAGAAAAGCTTTATGCAAAGTTTTCAAAGTGTGAGTTTTGGTTAGAACAGGTACAGTTTCTTGGACATTTAGTTAATCATGAAGGAATTTATGTGGATCCCACCAAGATCGAGGCAATTACTAAATGGAAAACCCCTGAGTCACCAACCGAGGTTAGAAGTTTCTTAGGATTGGCTGGTTATTATAGAAGATTTATTCGAGATTTTTCTAGAATAGCCCTTCCCTTAACTAAGCTAACCTGTAAATCTGTTAAGTTTGAATGGGGATCAAAACAAGAAGAAGCATTTAGAATTCTTAAGCAAAGATTAACCAACGCACCCATACTAGCGTTACCAGAAGGAACTGAAAACTTTGTAGTCTATTGTAACGCTTCTAAATTAGGTTATGGATGTGTGTTAATGCAACGTCAAAAGGTTATAGCTTATACATCTAGACAACTTAAGAATCAAGAAGAGAATTATTCAACCCATGATTTGGAATTAGGAGCCATAATTTTTGCCCTTAAGATTTGGAGACATTACCTTTGCGGTAGTAAGTTTACCGTTTTCACTGATCATAAGAGTCTAAGGTATGTTTTCGGACAAAAGGAATTGAATATGAGACAAAGACGCTGGATGGAAATACTTAGTGATTTTGATTGTAATATCCAGTATCATGCAGGAAAAGCTAATGTAGTGGCTGATGCTTTAAGTAAAAAATATCATGAAAAGCCAAAAAGAGTACGTTCTCTTAAATTAAATCCACAGGTAGATTTAAATAAACAGATTAGAAAGGCACAAGAATCAGTAATCAAGGATGATACCGGGAAGTTGAAAGGAATGATTAAGGAACTAGAACAAGGGACAGATGGAATTTGGAGATTCCATAAAAAAGAATGTGGATACCTAAATTATGAAACCTATGCCACCGTATATTAGAAGAAGGACATAAGTCTAAGTATACGATTCATCCTGGAAATGATAAGATGTATCAGGACATAAGAAAGAATTTTTGGTGGATAGGAATGAAGAAAGATATAGCAACTTATGTTTCTAAATGTTTAACCTGCTCACAAGTTAAGGCAGAGCACTAGAAACCCTCAGGCTTGTTGCAGCAATTAGAAATGCCAGTTTGGAAATGGGAATTGATAACAATGTATTTTGTTACCAAATTACCCAAGACAAGGAAAGGTAATGATACAATCTGGGTGATTGTAGACAGACTAACTAAGTCAGCTCATTTCTTACCTATGAAGGAAACTTTCAGTATGGAGCAATTAGCTAAATTATATGTGAATGAAATAGTTTCATTACATGGAATTCCTTTATCAATTGTGTCTGATAGAGATAACTGTTTTACCTCTCATTTTTGGACAAGTTTCCAAAAAGCAATGGGAACCAAGTTGAATCTAAGCACCGCTTATCATCCTCAAACGGACGGACAAAGCTAAAGGACAATTTAGACTATGGAGGATATGCTTAGAGCTTGTGTAATTGATTTCGTAGGTAATTGGGACGATCACCTACCATTAATAAAATTTTCTTACAATAACAACTATCACACAAGTATCAACGCTGCACCATTCGAAGCACTTTATAGAAAAGTGGGTGTTGTAGGAACATGTTAAACACTAGTATCAACGCTGCACCATTCGAAAATGCCGAACTCCAGTTTGTTGGGCAGAAATTGGAGAAAAGCAACTATCATGACCTGAGATAGTGCAAGAAACAACCGAAAAGATTGTTCAAGTCAAGGAAAGACTAAAAGCAGCAAGTGATCGACAAAAGAATTATGCTGATAACAGGCGAAAACCGTTGGAATTTCAGGTAGGAGACAAGGTGTTATTAAAAGTTTCTACTTGGAAAGGCGTGGTAAGATTGATAAAAAGGGGAAAGCTAAGCCCCAGGTATGTTGTACCTTTTGAAATTATTAGAAGAATAGGACCTGTAGCCTATCAGCTACAACTGCCAGAGGAAATGGTAGGAATACATGATGTATTTCATGTATCTAATCTCAAAAGGTGCTTAGCCAATGAATCACTGGTAGTACCTCTTAAGGACACAGAGGTAAATGGAAAGCTTAAGTTTGTAGAAAGACCTCTACAAATCGAAGACAGAAAGGTCAAGAATCTCAAACACAAAAGATTAGTTCCGGTCAAAGTGAAATGGGATTCTAAACGAGGACCAGAATACACTTGGGAGCTTGAATCAGAGATGCAAAGAAAATATCCACACCTGTTCCAGTAGACCTCGAGGACGAGTTCTAAAACAAGGTGGGGAGGATATAACAACCCTCCAAAATTATTTTCGACACCCCTAAAAATATTTAGAACGTCCCTATACGCCTTAAAATATACCGCGTATACGAAAAGTGGGCCATAAATACTTTAATTTTATAAAAATTAAATAAAAACAAAAATCAGGTGGTTCTGGCGGGGCGCGACAGACCCCCCGTGATCCGTCGCGGGGTGCGAGTGAGTAAAGGGGTGGCGGAACCCTGGGGTGCAACGTGGCACAACACCCAGCGAGCCTATAGTGGTGACTAACTCAAGCTAAACCCTAGCCACCTGGCTCGCGGGCCCCGAGAAAGACAGCTGTGGCTGTCGCGGGCCGCGAACCGCTGTCGGATCAGCCCTATAAATAGAGGTTGTTGGCCTTCAGTTCAATTCGCTCAAAATTTTATCGATCTCTCTCAATTTTGAAGTCATAAAATTATACTCGGGCATTATACCCCCCTAAATAACGAAGTTCTGCCTCGTTGTAAGTATCATAACCCCCCGTTACGTATTAGATACGCTGCCCGATTGATATAGGGTTCCGTAACGGTTGTCGAAGTTCTGCCCGACGTAGTCGTTGGAATTCTGTCTCGGGGAGGGTATTACTAATATAAATATTGGGTTATTATACTAACACGTGTGAATTTGTGTAATTAATAGATAACCACCAGGAAATCCTTAAGGAAAACCCTAAGACAGCAATGTGAGTAATCTCCTTTTTGCGAACTGTTTTTACAAAACCTCAAATGTTTTACATTATATTAAACAATGATTAAGTATTTGTATTCTACAATTATCGTCGGTATCTTGTGGTTTTGTATACAAAATTTGTTACTACATTGTGAGTAGTAACATAACCACAAGTCGAGTTGACAGTGCCGTGGGTGGTAATTAAAGTAGATGGAAACAAATGTAATTGCGCGACCGCCCTCAATATTGTAAACCAGTTTTACCTGTCTTGATTGAACTGGGATTCACTCACCAGTATTTCCCACTGACAAAATGTTTTTAAACGCGTTTCAGGTAAGAAAATGTGAAAGTCAAATAGAAGCCAGCTGGTCAGCACTGAAGGCTTGGAAAAGTGACTATAAAGTTACCTAAAATAAAGAGATGTTTTATTTAAATAAAATAGGGCTTATCCCTATAAAAATGTGTGTACTTGAAACTTAGGATTTTTCCCATGTGTTTAATATTATAAAAGCGTGTTATTTTACTCTAATAAAATATTTCCTAACTACGGTCCTGTTGTAAATTCCGCTGCCAAACTGATAAATACCGATACCACTGAAACTGGCCGCGGCCGCCCGTTCCCGGGTAGTTAGGGGACGTGGGTTGCGACACCGCTACTGCTTTCCCGCCACCTTCAACTGCCACACACCTCTACCCTTTTGCATCTGCAACCCCACGCGGCCACCCAGAAAGGTTGGGGGTTTTAAGGTGGCTGATGGTGGTGGGTGGTGGCAGTGTTGTAAAAATTGCGACTAGGCGGAAACTAGTAGGCGATTAATCGCTAGTCGGCCTATAACTGAGTAATTTTTCGTTTATGAGTCCATTAATCGCTAGTTAGGCCTAGTCGGACCTAGTAGGAGAATAGCATACTTTCGTTCTTTACTAAGTTGGTCATAAAAAATTTGGGTCCTACTATTTATACTTAACTTTTTACTATTTAAATCAAGTGATGTGACATTAATTAATTCAAATTTGTGTTTTTCTTTTATAACTTCCGAAATATAATGTTTAACCGAATATGGTTTTTTTATTAGTTTATTTTTATCTATGTTTTGTATAAATTCTATAAAAAACGGAGCCGTTTCAATTATAACGTTTTACAAGTCCTTATAAAAGTTTATATTCCGTTTTTTTATAAAATTTATATCAAAACATAGATAAAAATAAGCACATCACAAAACCGTATTCATCATTCAATAAAATATTATATATCGGAAGTTATAAAAGAAAAACACAAATTTAAATTTATTGATATCACATCACTTGGTGTAAATAAAAAAAAAGGTGTAAATAGAAGCACCCAGAAATTTTCGTTTACACCTCTATACTTTAATCAACATATTTTTTTTTTCTTTATCTTTAACCAATATACACTTCTAACCCTAAACTATGAAAGGTTATAATCTAACCCCTATTTTGTCTTTTAATTCAATTTTTTTCTTACAATTCCTACCTTAAACTTTAATAAATTTATTATACATGCCCTAAACTTTAATAAACTTCTTCTTTTCTTTTGTTTTTCTACTACCTATGGACTTTAGAAAAGTAACTTTTTTTTAAACTGCGATATCGTGAATTTTCTCAACGGTTTGTCTATATAAAGTTCCGAACAATATATCATCGCCCCCGTCGCATCACGTTGGTATACATCAAGATTTTGTTTCTTATACAGATTCGAACACTCTCCCCAATGTGCAAGATGGTGTTAACGTTTCGACATCATTTTTTTCATAATTTGACGTTGCCGCCGCAAGACACGCCTTTCCATTTACTAGTCATATATAACTTATTGATTAGCAAATTCAGAAGAAAAAAATAGAAAAAACACGTCAATTTAGTGACAAGTTCTATTTGCGACCATTGGTGCTAATGTTTACGGGCCAATTTAGTGACTGATTTAAAAACTACCATTGTTGTGATGAATTTTGTAACATTTTTATAGTTTTGTAGGATAGGAACCACTGAACTAAATGAATAATTAAGAAAGAATTCTTCATACATATATATATATAGGGAAAGGTTATCGTACAAAAACCCTTATCGTACATCATGTACGCGACAGGCGTAATCGTCCGATCAAGCACTAATCACGCATGGGACACAAAATAACGCATGGGATCCTTTTTTTTGACCTAATCTCACGCATTGGAACATTATTACGCATGTTCATTTTGTCAAACCTTGCTAATAATAAGGCATGGAACATAATTACGCAAGTTCTATAGTTTGTCGCGTACGATAACGTAGGATAAGCCTTTTTGTACATTATACTTATTCTATATATATATATATATATATATATAGGGGACTGCTAGAATGAGAACCACCTCGAATTATGAGAACCGCGAGAACCACACCGTACGAGGCGAGGTGGACCAAATTTTTTTTTCAAAAACGTAGATGCATGTATTATAAACACATTCGTAAAAAAAAATTTAAAAATGCCGTGTGTGTAGTTTTTTACACCACCACAAACTTGTGGTGTAAAAAACTACACACACGGCATTTTTTTTTAAAATTTTTTTTTACGAATGTGTTTATAATACATGCATCTACGTTTTTGAAAAAAAAAATTGGTCCACCTCGCCCCGGATCAAGTAGTTCTCGCGGTTCTCATAACTCGAGGTGGTTCTCATTCTAGCGGTCCCCTATATATATATTAGGTATAGCAACCATCTTCAAACGGATACAACATTTGAATAAACATACATCTCAATATATAACCAATAATGTTGGAAAACATAAAACGTTACATTCTTCAAAGCAACAGCAATAGCAGACTGCCGAATAATGCAACTAAAAATCCATAGATAGTTGGTTCTGCCAATTTGCCCGATGTAGATGTCGCCATAGGGCTTGGAGCCGGAGCCCATGTTTGAGGTAGAACAGTGATGACAAGCTTCATGTTTCTCAACTCGCAATGCTTTCCGACACCACAAATGTACCATTTCCTTCCTGGGGTTTGTAGGGGGACAACATCCTGTCCACTTGTCATGATTCCATTGGAAGCTGAAGTGCTACATTGTTGGAAACCGGTGCCGTTGACTTTCGCAATGTTGTGAACACCAGCCGCATAGTTGAATACTGCATGAGAGAATTGTAAAGGATTATATTTATTAAACGTCTTAGGAACGAGAAATTTACAATTTTGCGACCGAAAATGGTCTTAAAGTTCGCGACAGAATTTAAAAGTGTCACAAAAGTAGCGACCACATCCAAGTCACAGATACAAACAAAGTGGTTTCTTAGTTGCTAAAACCGGTCGCAAAACAGATTGCTGACAGATTTTGCGAAGTTTTTTGCTACCGATTTGTGACCAAATTGATCGTTGAAAATACCCAGTTTTGTAGTAGAAAATCTAATAAAATGACGGGGATATATAACATACCAAGGGTATCTCCGACGTAGAAAACTTTATCCTTGGCCCAATTTTGATAATCAAAGTCGAGTTTCCAACCATTTTCATCCCCCACTACGTATTCCTTCGCAGAGATTGAAGTCGCGAGAACAAAAATTGTGGCAATGAAGACGATGCTCAAACGGGATGTGGCCATTTTTGAAATAAATTTGTGAATTTGATTGCCACACAACCAATAAAATATGTTGTTTTGATTACTATTTTTTATATTAGGGTAATCTGTTTGGGTAAAAAAAATGTTTTGATTGCTATTTTTTTATGTTATAGACTAGTTATATACTAACCAAGTCGCTCCTAAACCATTTAAGATTAGCTTGGTCAAAGCGAGTTAAAGTTAGATAAGCTCAAATCTAAATTAGAGCTCATTTAAAAAAAACCGAGTCCACTCATCAAATTTATATATCAAACTTACTAGACTTACACGTATAAACAAGGCATGTGAGGCTAGCCCACTTAGTAGAGAGAGACACATGCCTCTTAGACTATGTGTAATGGTGAGGTATGTGGTTCGGTCTTTTTCGACACGTGACGTCCACGTCATCAAGGCCTGAAAATAAGTAAAATGGAATAGTGAGGAGTTATGTTAAATTAGTAGGTTTGAAATTGAAGAAATAAATAAATATATTTGATTGGTTAACACAAAGTCCAACCAATGTCTTTGTCTCTCTCTTTAGCTCATGGCCACAACAACGAGAAACGGCCAAAATTTGCATTTAACGAGATCAGAGGGCAATGGTGGCTTCGTGGTTGGCCCAACCACGAGCCACTACGCTCGGTTTTAGATAGGAGGTCTGAGGTTCAAACCTGAGTAAGATGAATAGTTTAGAGTTTATTGGTGTGAAGAAGTAACATTAGTCCTTCAAGAAAACGAGTAAAAACAAACATATTAATATATAAATTTAATAACTTATATTTAGTAAAATACAGTAAAGGCTAAAAGTGACAATTACCAAAGCAAAGAGAGTAGCAAAGCCGGTGTGAAACTCCACCAACTTTAATAATAATAATAATAATAATAATAATAATAATATGGAATAAAGGATTTTAATAATATCAACTATGGGTTATTGGATTTTATCACTCACAACCATTAGGTATTGGTCGCTGCCACTCACAACTATCATTTTGACTCCCAGCATTCCCAACTTAACACTTTGTGTGCTGTGTCACTCCGGTTGAGTGGTTTTTGGCTCCCCTTTTGTCTTTTAGGAGCAGATTCCCTTGTGGTCATTAATAATTCACAATGTGTTAGCCTAATATCACCAATAACACAAGTCAAACACTAAGAAATGTTCATCTCCGGAGTGACACAACACACAAAGTGTTAAGTTGGGAGTGGTGAGAGTCAAAGTGATAGTTGAGAATGACAACGGCCAATACCTAATAGTTAAAAGTGATAAAATCCAATAACCCTATCAACTATTAGTAATTGGTCGGTAGCAGTATCAATTACATAAATATCTGCTGATGGTCCTACCTTTAAATATATTTTCTCCCAACGAGCCTTTTCTAACCCCATTCAGTTTTTTGGTGACATGGACGTTGACATGGCACAACCCTTTGTTATTTAATGAGGTGGCTGCTTATGTGGCACTCTCGTCACCACCTCCACCACCACCCAACCACCATCATCAGCCATCAGCATCACTTGCCACCACACAATACCATCGTCGTCGCCGCAACCACCACTATTAGCCGCCCTCAAAATCCCCAACCTTTCTGTAAAATCGGGAAAAATCACCACCGCTACTGCTTTCCCGCCACCTTCAACTGCCACACACCACCACCCTTTTGCTTTTGCAACCCCACGTCGCCACCCAGAAAGGTTGGGGTTTTTAGGGTGGCTAATGGTGGTGGGTGGTAGCAGCGTTGTAAAAATCGCGACTAGGCAGCAACTAGTCGGCGATTAATCGCTCGTCGGCCTGTAACTGAGTAATTTTTCGTTAATCAGTCCATGAATCGCTAGTTGGGCCTAGTTAGACTTAGTCGGTGAATAGTATACTTTTGTTCTTTACTAAGTTGGTCATAAAAAATTTGGGTCCTATTATTTATACTTAACTTTTTACTATTTAAATCAAGTGATGAGACATTAATTAATTCAAATTTGTGTTTTCTTTTATAACTTCCGAAATATAATGTTTTATAAAAAAACAGAGATGGTTTTTTTATTAGTATATTTTTATCTACGTTTTGATATAAATTCTATAAAAAAACGGAGCCGTTTCAAATATAACATTTTATAAGTCCTTATAAAATTTTATATTCCGTTTTTTTATAAAATTTATATCAAAACGTAGATAAAAATAAGCACATCACAAAACCGTATTCATCGTTCAATAAAACATTATATATCGGAAAACACAAATTTAAATTTATTAATATCACATCACTTGGTGTAAATAAAAAAACTAGTAGAACACCCTCCGCACGTTGCGCGGGAATTCGGTTGGTATTGGTTCAGTTTATTAAGGTATCGAAATTAGGGATGAGCTCGGTCCGGTTCGGTACCGAACCGGTACCGGTACCGAAAGAACCGGTACCGAAAATTCTCAAAAGTTGGTACCGGTACCGGTACCGAATATTCCCGGTTCGGTACGGTTCGGTACCGGTACCGGTTCGGTACCGGTATTTGTGGGTAAAAACGAGCAAAATACCGGTACCGAACCGGTACCGTACCGGACCGGTACCGAACCGGTACCGGAAATGTCTAAAGTGGGTACCGAATCGGTACCGAAAGGGTACCCGGTTCGGTAAATTCGGTACCGGTACCGGTTCGGTACCGGTACCGGGTCCATTTTGCTCATCCCTAATCGAAATTAGACTTCGTATAGCAACTCAAAGATAAAGCCACAAAAAATAATGATATGCCCAATTGGATATGGACACATGTTTACATCTATGGAAAATCATAAAAGTGAATATCTTGTTCAGTTGGAATCGACGTGTTACCGATACTGTTGGGGAGATATCAGTTCGGTTTATCACAATACCAGTACATTACCGACACTCGCTATAGCTTACGATATACAAAAGTACTTTGTATCGCTACGGAAGTTGTTCGCACGGTGTCGATATGGTTCGTCACAATAAAAAAATACTCCATTACATTTGACCCTCAAATTTTGAATAAAAAATTTATTTGTACATAAATAAAAATAAGTGGTATAACTAAAATAGTAAATCATTTTAAATGTAAATGGAGAGTTTTAGTTTTAAAATACAATAAGAACATACTTAGCAATCAAATGTATTTCATTTAAATCGTTATGTTGAATTAATAGGGTGATCCATTGACGTAAGTAAAGACTTGGTTAGGGCCAAAGGACGTAGGATACAATGGGTTTTACAAATAAAAGATTTTAACTGTAATTATTGAAGTTAAATGGTATTCATTACAATTCGATACAAACATAAAGCGGAAAATTGCAATTTACCCTTTAATATATAATAATGTTACTATTCATAAGAATGGTTTTTTAATATATAGATAACTAGTGGTTAACCCGCCCCGCGTTGCAGGTGCGATGGTCCTAAAACTGTGCTAAATTGTAAGCAAACGACGATCAAAACCGGAAAAAAAATCATAAAACAAAAATGTTAATTTATAGTGCCATGTGACGTAAAACGTAAGGAAAGACAAACACGAACTTATACCGCGAGCAAGCATAAAACATAGAGAAACCCAATTTTTTACCGAGAAAGCTTAACCTAAAGACCCAAAACGGCTAATGTAAGGTTTTTAGACAAACCCGAGAAAGCGCGCATGGAGGACATAAAACCGTGTAAAATAGTAAGCAAACGTCAAGATTTTTAGAAAATGACGACAAAAGTAACAACTTTGAAACTTAAAGGGATATGAAAGAAAACTTTAAGTAAAAGACAAAAAATTAAGGCAATTTTGTAATTAATTTGCAAAAATTGGGTATTTTGAATATTGTTCGTAATAACATACTCTAAATGTTATATAGAGTAACTAGAAAAACACCCGCGCTACGCAGCGGGGCTTCGGTCACGATACCGTCCGATTGCACATACTCTGCAGGATTTCGGTTGGTATCGGTTATGTTATATCGATTGAAAACCATCAAAGGAAATTTACATCGGATGGTATGTGACGCGTAAGGTTTTTGTTGGGATTGAACCCTACCAGAGGAACAGATAATGTAAAGTCAAAACCTGGTCACAACAGTGGATTCATAATAAGCAGCAGTTTATACTAAGCTTTCCCCTTGAAAGTGACTTATAACAACTGATAGTCTCTATCCACTGTCCATATACAACTGCTGCCTTGCAACTGCTGACCACTCTAAAGTACTGATGAAGTTTAAAGGCTGAAGCTCAATCTACTGACGGAACTCTAGCACTGCTGAAGGATTAAAGCACTGCCCATTCAAGGTCTGATCACCCTTTGAAGAAAGCACTGATACTAGACATCAGTGGTTGACTACATCAGTGGAATAAAGAATCAGTGTTTATACATCAGTAGTTAGAATGTAATCAGTGTCTGTATGGTCAGTAGTCATAGATCAGTTGTTAAAGGTTGTTAGGTTGTTAGACGTCGCTTTCATGGTGACGTCAGCTGAGATCCTCAGTGGTTTGGTTTGCCTATAAATATAACAGTACCCTGTACTGTTACATTTGATTGACTGAGCGGGTTCTTCTCCTCATGTCTAATCCTTTCATCTTGTGTGCAACCAACCTTGGGGCATTAGGCTGAGGGGGAGTTTAGTTTGTAAGCATATCTGTAATCTTTTGCTTTGATTTGTAAATCCTTTGACTCTATGAGAAGCAATTGTTTATCAAACTATTTTCTCCTTTGATTGTGTTTACAAAGTTTGTTTTCATTTCCGCTGCACTTTACATGTTTTCAGATTCACAAATTGTTCAAAACATACAAACAAACATAATCATGAGAGCCTCCGATCCTAACAATTGGTATCAGAGCTTGGACAGTCAAATTCGATCTAACAATCAATTTGACATAACAGTTCAGCTCAAAATTCATTGATACTAAGGTTGGTTGTATTTAGTTGAAAAACAGAGTATCGAGTATATCATGATCAAAATGGTTATTCAACAACTCTGTATATCAACCAAGATGTCATATGACACACAAAATTTCACACAACAAGTGAATTTATGCACAAAACACTCATGGTTTCTAGATCTGAAATAAATATATGTTAAACTATGAGATTACTTCTTATTTTCTAAATTAATTTCAATTGTTGATGTGTAATTTGTGATGTTTTCCATAAATACTAAAGTCTGAACCTCAGATTAACAAAACATATGTTCATAAAAACATTGATGTTTTGCTAACACAAAAAGAGGGAAATTATAACTTTAGTCATTCATATCTTATCTGTTGAAAACAGGTTGAGATCCTCAAAAGGAACAAATCAACTCTGTTAATAATACATTAAGAAAATCAAGGGTCAACAGAGTCCGTATCATATGTAGTGTGAGATTGGTTGAAAAAGTTATGAAAACATGACCGAGTCTCTCAAAACATTACTGCAAAGTGATTTTGGACTAATATTCACAAAAACTCTGAAGTGTGTTTATCTCAAAAACTTTTATTTCAAAAGAGAAGAGTATAAACTTAAAACATTTAAGAGTCAAAAGCTTGGGGTAATAATGGTCATTAAGCAACTGTTTGTGCTCATCGGTTCAAGAAAGTTCAGGTGACATTAGTGTTCCCAGTGATTGAACTTACAAAAGGACTAGACAAATTTTCAAAATCATCACATAGTAACTAGATCTACAACAGGATCTTCAAAACTCATGTGTCCTTGTGTCCTCATGTTTGTAATCAACTGACAAAGAAAATGGTATCAAGCAGTGGTCAAAATGTTTTCAAAGTATTCTACCACTGCAGTCAAGACACTGACCACTTTCAATAACTTGAGAATGATGTGATTGTGTGTTGTTTGAAATTATACCAAATCCTTTTGATGCTGTTCTCAGAAAATCCTTTAACCATTTTTTTTTCTCTCAAAGGATTTTCTCGAATAACCAGGATATATCATTCATTTTTTTAAGGATATATTTGGAACTTTTGCTTGTTTTTGTTGGCAATAGTTTCAGCTCCTGTCAGGATGTAATACCTTATTTTTGATGGTATTAGTGTCCTCATAAATGGGTCAAAAGGAAATGGTACATATGTCATGATCATGTCATACTCAGGTTTGCTCCTAAATTTTCATCAAAAAAAAAAATCGATTGCAAACTATGCTTGAATTACTTAGGTACTCATGTTTTAATTGAATATTAAACGAAAATGAGTTGCCTTAGCAAAAAGTTTTCATCATCTGGGGTACTAAACCACTGTCTTTCAAAATTGACATGTGGCAAAACCTTGAATGAAAATCTTCAAAACTGTTGCTGAAACACCTGTCCTTCAAGATCTGTACCATTTACCCTAACCACTGTTTTGTTCCACTGTCTGATATCTAAACACTGTCCACTGCTGAAAGTTAACCACTGGTCCCTCATTTTATTGAAAAGCACTGATGTTCAAAATCAGTGTCTTATCCACTGATATGCTATCCACTGATATGCTATCCACTGATAGTAAAAATCATCCACTGCCCACAATTTTTACCGTTGTAACCACTGATACTTGATACGTCAGTGGCTCTTAAAACAACTGTTTTCCATACTTCATCCGTTTCATCAGTGTTTGACACGTGGTCGGTTTTTAGCCCTCAGATCGTAATAACCGCTGCCACATCAGCGATCATTTTTTTCTAAATAAAACCCTGCCCTAAACCCCAAACAGGGTTTTACACTGTCGAATTGAATTCCAAAATTCTCTTCTCATAGCAGTTTCCAACCCTTCTTCTCAAAAACCTCAAAATCATTCTTCGTTCTTCTCTGCAAAAATGACAAAATCAAAGTCAAAATCAAAATCACAACCAAAACCAAAATCACCACCATCTTCAAAAGAGGTCGCTCAAACGGCCGAAGAACCCATCGAAATACCATACAAACAATCTCACAACTATCTGGGTTTACTCACAAAACCTACTGATAATCACACCTTTGACACCATCATTGATACATTATCTGCATCAAAGTACAAAACTTTGTTAACAGCAAATGCTCCCATCTATCTTCAAACCCAGAGAGAGTTTTGGAAAAAGGCGACGCTTGAAAAACAAGACGATAAAGTCATAGCCATTAACTCCTCGGTACAGGGTAAAGTGATTCGAATCACACCACAATCAATCTCCGAAGTCTTTAATCTTGACGATCAGGAAGGTAAAATCTCTTTTGATAAAGCCGAGATGAAAACTGATTTCGTAAAAAGGGGATATGCAGAAGAATCAAAGGTAGATACCTTACAAAAAGGTTATTTCCCTTCTGCACCTAGGTTTTTATTTCACACACTTCTGATGTGTGTTTCGAATAAAACAACATCTTTTAACGAAATACCATTGAAAATTCAATGCCTGGGTTATGCTATTTTGAATAATAAGGACTACAACTACTCCCAGGAGATTTTCAATGATATGGTGAAAAACGTTGAAAGTAATGCATTTTTACTTTTTCCAAGATTTTTGAGTTACTATTTTGAACAAAAATTTGAAAAGGAAAATATAAATTTGCTCAAACAAGGTGTTCATTGTCAAATAAAAGGCTTAACAAAAGAAACATTTTCCAGAATGATGGCACCAATAAAAACAAAAGCAGGGGTACCTGAGCAGATTTTAGCAGTTACAACTACTCCTCAGGTATCTGCTGCTGAGCCCACTGCTCCAGGTGATCAAAGCAACACAACCATTGCTTTGAAACCCACACCTGATATCACCAAAAAGCCTACAAAAAGAAAAACATCCAGAAAACCCACCAAACCCAAAACAAAGGCAACTCTGGAAGATGAGATCCCAGAGGATATGCCTGTGACAACACAAAAGTCACCACAAACCACTGCTGCTACTTCCTCACAGCAGTTGGAAGAAAGATCTCAACCCATGCCTAAAACTCCTCCTGCATCCTCACAAAAGGATCAGGTTGTATTCACAGGGACACCAAATTATGAAGCTCTAGATCCACTTGGCTCTATCTTCCACAGTCCTGATCCCAAGGACATGTCTCTTTCAACCCCCATACCCTCACCAATAATAATGCCACAATCCATGATACCTTTGTTGCATGCAGCTGCCATAGCTCAGACACAAACCAGTTCCTCTTTATCACCTGTCACTGAGAGTATACCCCCACAGGTGACTGGGTCTGATGCTACTACTCCTGCTATCCCAGCAACAATTGAGGAGGTTACACCCCCTGAGTTACAAGTAACTCTCGGTGGTAGTTCAAGTGGAGCAGCAACTACAACTGGTGGACCAACAGGTCTCCAGTTGGCCAATTGTTTCATAAATCAGACTCCCTTGAAGGCAATTTCTTCCATGGCAGCTTCGATAACCACCAGTGAGTTGGATCTAACCACTGGCACCATCAAAGGTTTATCAAGTGCTGAAGAAAGAAGTCCCCAGTACCAAGAACAAGGGGCATCAATGGGTGATTTTTGGGACTCTGTTCCTAAGACACACATTGATATAACCAATTCTGGTGGGGATTCAGATGATCCTACTAAAGTAGGTGATGATTCAAAATATCAGGAATTGACGGGCAGGGTGGAAAAACTTGAAGAATCAGTTTCTGAAATAAAAGAGATGGTGCAAGAGATTTTAAAAGCTCAGAAAGCACAATCCAATGCTGCTCCTGCTCAAGCACCTGCTGCAAATGAGCTTTGGAATATTTTCCAACCCATGCTTGAAAAACAGCAACAAATGGCTGATCAAAAGCACGCTATTCAAGTACAACTGCTGACCAACATGGTGGAATCAAGGTTCAAGGATGCTCAAGCAGATATCAAGGCTATTAAGGCCAGTATCCAAACTACCACTGGAAAGGCTCCTTCAACTTTACTATTCTTTGATGACCCCCTTGCAGATAATGCCAAAAAGGGGGAGATAATGAAGCAAATGAAGAAGAAGAAGGGAATGGAGCATGGCTTTCATATTGAGCCTGAAAAAGAAAAAGAAAAAGAAAAGCAGGTCTCAAAACCTGTTAGTCAAACAGCTGATACACCAGTAGTTTCAAAAACTGCTGTCAGTAGCCAAACAGTTGCCATGTCATCAACACACACACTTTCAACACACACCACCACAACTACTGCTCTACCACCATCATCTACAATCACACCATCATCACTGCCTCCTGCCATAAAGCAGAAGACAGCCGATGTTATAACATCTGCTGTAATGACAACAGTGATTGAAACACCAGTTGTTTCAACCACTAACAGTCAATCACTGTCACAAACCACTGCTATCCAATCTACCACCACTGATCCACCCAAAACATCATCTGCTCCTTCTTCATTAAAAAGGAGAAGGAATCTCATATCAGATGATGATTCACCACCATCATCACCACCATCAAAAACTACCTCACCTCTTCCATCCCCTGCTCAAAAGCAGAAGACATCTGCTGACATATCAGCAGTTGTAATGACAACAGATGTTGAGACACCAATTGTTTCAACATCTGTTAGTCAGTCATCTTCCACTGTTCCCACCAATCTTACATCACAACCTCCTAAGCTTCACAAACGAAAAAGAGAAACAACTCAGGATACTGATGAAAAATATGATCCTGTTGCTGCTAAGTATCCACTGGAATTAGAAGCTGTGAAAAATGAGATGAAACAATTTTATACTGAAGATGATCCTTCAAAAAGGAAATTTCCTTCTCTCATAGGTTTCATAATTCCAGAAGACATGGATGAATATCTTGAAATAAAAGTAAGACAAGTAAGGATAAGAGCCAGAATTGAATGCAAGAATCAAGGCGATGAAGCCATTTTGAAAAGAAGAGAATTCCTGATCAACAAGGTTAAGCAAATAAAAGAATATGCAAGTGATCTAAACATGGAAATGTCAAGTCTATCTCCTAAAGCAGATCAACGAAATGAATTAAGGAAGGAATATCTTGCATACATAATGAAAGAAAAGTTCTATCCTGCTGAAGAAACAGAATTCAAAGATTGGCCAATAGTTGCATTAAAGCATGAGGCAAAAAGAATTGAAAAGGTTAAAAATGATCCGAAAAAGAAGAAGACAGCTCCAAATTGGAATAAATACAGGAAGCTCATAGCTGATCTTATTTCTGAATACAAGAGAAAGAAGCAGGAGTTGGTAGATGCAAGAGTGGATTCTGCAAGTGCCATAGCAAAATGGACCAAGCAGCAAACAGACGAAGCTTATGAAAGACTTAAGAAAAGGAGGGACACTCCTAAAAAGTCTGACTACAAAAAGCTAAAGGAACAGGTCAAGACTTTTGAAACACAGATCAGCAAAGCAGAAGCCTTTGTTACAAGGTTGAGAAAAGAAAGGAAGGAAATGCTGACTGTTGGAGAAGAAAGGCATAAAGAAGATGATCTGATTGAAGAAGCTACCAAGAAATTGGCTTCAGATAAAGAAAACTTAGCAAAACTACAAGACCTTACCAAAAGGGTCAAAGTAGTAAGCAAACCATCATCAGCAGATATCACAGACAGTGAGCTTGATCAACAACAGAAACAACAGCTGCTTGACAAAGAAGTTGCAGAAGATATAGCTGCAGCAAACAAAGTCATAGAAGAAGCTTTTAAAAGAATGTCTGAAGTTCAAGATACTGCTTTACAGTTTTTCTCAAGGCCAAATGCATCCAGCTCATCAGGAAATAAATCTCTCCCAAGAAACCCATTTGGTTTAAAAATACTAAAGTGGCTCTCTGATCAAAAGACCCATGTATTGACTCTGGTCAGAACCAATGGAGAAGTGAGGCATATATCAAGGAATCAAGCACTAGGCCTGGGTGTTGAAGATCAACTAGATCTCCTTGAGCTTACACTGTGCAGGGATGAAGATGACACAAGTTCCAAGGAATTTGAAGAAGAATTTAAAAGACATGCAAGGGAACTTCTTATGAGGAATAAAGATCCAGAATAATGACAGGTTTTGGCATTATCTGTTCCAGGGGGAGATTGTTGGGATTGAACCCTACCAGAGGAACAGATAATGTAAAGTCAAAACCTGGTCACAACAGTGGATTCATAATATGCAGCAGTTTATACTAAGCTTTCCCCTTGAAAGTGACTTATAACTACTGATAGTCTCTATCCACTGTCCATATACAACTGCTGCCTTGCAACTGCTGACCACTCTAAAGTACTGATGAAGTTTAAAGGCTGAAGCTCAATCTACTGACGGAACTCTAGCACTGCTGAAGGATTAAAGCACTGCCCATTCAAGGTCTGATCACCCTTTGAAGAAAGCACTGATACTAGACATCAGTGGTTGACTACATCAGTGGAATGAAGAATCAGTGTTTATACATCAGTAGTTAGAATGTAATCAGTGTCTGTATGGTCAGTAGTCATAGATCAGTTGTTAAAGGTTGTTAGGTTGTTAGACGTCGCTTTCATGGTGACGTCAGCTGAGATCCTCAGTGGTTTGGTTTGCCTATAAATATAACAGTACCCTGTACTGTTACATTTGATTGACTGAGCGGGTTCTTCTCCTCATGTCTAATCCTTTCATCTTGTGTGCAACCAACCTTGGGGCATCAGGCTGAGGGGGAGTTTAGTTTGTAAGCATATCTGTAATCTTTTGCTTTGATTTATAAATCCTTTGACTCTATGAGAAGCAATTGTTTATCAAACTATTTTCTCCTTTGATTGTGTTTACAAAGTTTGTTTTCATTTCCGCTGCACTTTACATGTTTTCAGATTCACAAATTGTTCAAAACATACAAACAAACATAATCATGAGAGCCTTCGATCCTAACAGTTTTTTATTTAGAAAAAAGGTTCTTTAAAAAAGTTATGAAAGAAATAATTCTTTGTTATGGTTTATTAAACATCCTTGGAATTTCTTATAAAATGTATCTATTAAAATAATGTGATTAAAAAAAGCATGTTTAAGTTTATAAAACTATGTTTTGAAAATCCTACAAATTTATAATAATTAAGGTTTGGCCTATAGAGAAAAAAGCCCACAAAGCTCAAGTGGTTACAACTTGGGTTTTGATTACTTGCCAGAATATACCTGAGTTTGATTCATGCAAATATTTAGTTTTGCCATAAAATAAAAGACTGGAAAATCGCTATAAAAAGAGACTCGAACTCGCATGCAAGCATCTAGAATAGAAGACTCTTTCCATCATAGCAATTACCTAAAATTGTAAATGTATGTCATTCAACCTTTTTAAAAAAACATTAAAAAAAAAAAAAAAAAAAAAAAAAGAGGATACCATGGCCTCCACATCCACCTATTCATGCTACCATCCAAAATAACCATTACAAGACAAAAACTACTGTATATCCCCTTTGAATTTGTATGGTTATATAATTGGGTGTAAATAGAAGCACCCAAAAATTCTCCTTTACACCCCTATACTTTAATCAACATATTTTTTTTCTTTTTCTTTAACAAATATACACTTCTAACCCTAAACTATGATAAGATTATCATCTAACCCCTCGCAATTTTTTTCTTACAATTCCTACCTTAAACTTTAATAAATTCATCATACATGCCCTAAACTTCTTCTTTCTTTTCCTTTTCTACTACCTCTTGACTTTAGAAAAGTAACGTTGTTTTTAAATTGCGATATCGTGAATTTTCTGTTTGTCCCCTTTTATATAAAGTTTCGAACAATATCATCGCCCCCGTCGCATCACGTTGGTATACATCAAGATTTTGTTTCTTAGACAGATTCGAACGCTCTCCCCAATGTGCAGGATGGTGTTAACGTTTCGACATCATTTTTTCATAGTTTAACATTGCAGCCGCAACACGCGGCTTTCCATTTACTAGTCATATATAACTTATTGATTAGCAGATTCAGAAAAAAAAACGTCAATTTAGTGACAAGTTCTATTGCGACCATTGTTGCTAATGTTGGCGGGCCAATTTAGTGACTGATTTAAAAACTACCATTGTTATGATGAATTTTGTAACATTTTTATAGTTTTGTAGGATAGGAACCACTAAACCAAATGATTAATTAAGAAAGAATTCTTCTTCATATATTTGGTATAGCCAATATATAAACTGTAGGATCGTGAAACAACCTAACGAGTCGATCAGAAGAGTGCTCAGACCGAATCAGAGGCGGAATTCATTGATTCGGTCTTCGTTCAGCTTGGATTCACTATTAAATGTCTTGTTTATTGATCTTTAACAGTTTACAGTACAGAGACACTTCGACAGCACCTCGGCGTCGGAAATCAGATCGTTACAAATGAAATCGTTTGAAGGCTATTTATAGGGAGGACCCTTCCGTTTGAAAGTGACCCTTCCGTTTGAAAATAACACAACATTTTCAAACGGAACCCTTTCAAATGGAACCCTTTCAAACGGAACCCTATTTCAAACGGAACCCTTTCAAACGGAACCCTTTAAACTTTACATTCAAACTTTCAACTTCAAACTTGTAAACCGAGACTCGATATAAGACGTAGACAACAGATGAATGCACTAACATAAACATACATCACAATATATATCCAATAACGTTGGAAAACATAAAACCTTACATTCTTCAAACCAACAGCAATAGCATACTGCCGAATAATGCAACTACAAATCCATAGATAGTTGGTACTGCCAATTTGCCCGATGTAGATGTCGCCATAGGGCTTGGAGCCGGAGCCCATGTTTGAGGTAGAACAGTGATGACAAGCTTCATGTTTCTCAACTCGCAATGCTTTCCGACACCACAAATGTACCATTTCCTTCCTGGGGTTTGTAGGGGGACAACATCCTGTCCACTTGTCATGATTCCATTTGAAGCTGAAGTGCTACATTGTTGGAAACCGGTGCCGTTGACTTTCGCAACGTTGTGAACACCAGCCGCATAGTTGAAAACTGCATCAAGAGAATTGTATGGGATTACATTAATTAAACGTCTTAAGAACGAGAAATTTACGATTTTGCGACCGAAAATGGTCGCGAAGTTTGCGACAGAATTTAAAAGTGTCACAAAAGTAGCGACCGCATCCAAGTCACAGATACAAACAAAGTGGTTTCTTGGTTGCTAAAACCGGTCGCAAAACAGATTGGTGACAGATTTTGCGAAGTTTTTTGTTACCGATCTGTGACCAAATTGATCGTTGCAAATACCCAATTTTTTAGTAGAAAATCTAAATAAAATGACGGGGATATATAACATACCAAGGGTATCTCCGACGTAGAAAACTTTATCCTTGGCCCAATTTTGATAATCAAAGTCGAGTTTCCAACCATTTTCATCCCCCACAACGTATTCCTTCGCAGCAATTGAAGTCACGAGAACAAAAATTGTAGCCATGAAGAAAATGTTCAAACGGGATGTGGCCATTTTGAAATAAATTTGGGCAATGTTTCTGTTAAAAACTCAGAGAAAACTAAATAAATTCGTAAAGAAGATGAAATAATAGCTACACAATTGCTGACTATTTATACTATTTTGGAGTTAACATAGAAGTGCAACCTGGTTAAAAAGGTACCGGAAATAGACGGCAATGATATTGTGGATTTGGTCTTAATTGTGTGTTTGATTGCCACACAAACACTAAAAAAATGTTATTTTAATTACTATTTTTTAAGTTATAAACTAATTACTTAAACAAAATAACTGTAATCGGATAATCTATTTAGGGTGATACTTATTTTCTAACACATGTCTAAACTAATCAAGTCGCTCTTAAACCATTTAAGATGAGCTTGGTCAGTGGCGAAGCTTGAAGATTTCCACCGGGGGTCGGAAGTCACCGCCTAAAAATTCTATATTAGTAAAATTTTTTTGTATAAAACCGGGGGGTCAAAAACGTATATACCTAAAAAATTCTACACGAAACGTACATACATAACACTACTAAGCGAAAAGTTCGGGGGGTCGGGCGCCCCTCCCGGCCCCTTGAAAGCTACGCCCTTGAGCTTGGTCAAAGAGTTAGAAAAAAAGACGTTGGGGGCTCAGGTGTTAAAAGATTCTTTTTTGAGCTAAAAGAGTAAAAGTGATATAACCACAGGGGCCAAAATCGTAATCTACTCTTTTAAAAATTAATATAATTATGAGGTTATGATCCATCATTTCTTTTTCTTGGTATATAAAACGTAAAACTGTGTTATAATAATTATGAGGTTAGGATCCATCATTTCTTTTTCTTGGTATATAAAACGTAAAACTGTGTTATAAACATGAGATATAAAGTAGTTAAACGAGTTGTATTTATGTTTAATATTTGTGTTACACGCGTCGTTAGAGACCTATTAAACCCGATAAGACACGATTTACCAGCCCTAATTTAAGGGATCAAACCATCACACTGACTGGGGTAAAACATGAAAATTGTTCATGAAAAGGTGGCCGTTGGTGTAACCGTTGTATTTACATCACTATGAAATCCAACAATAACACTATTGGTAGTAACTTTGTTGTTACCGGAGGTCCTGCAAAGTTCTGAGTTCCTACCAAAGAACAATATGTCACTGCATCTCAGTTGCTACCTAAGTTCATTTGTTACCATTATATTTTGTTGCTACTGAGACAAAAGTTGCCACTAAGGAGTAGCAACTTGCTACCAAGCGTTGCTCCTGACTACTTAGGGGGCCAACCCCCGAACCCTCGTCAGGGCGCTGCTCCGGACCTCGTCAAGTGAGGCTGGCAATAGATATCTATACAAGACATGATTAAATCTGTTTATTGAAAAAGTACACTACTTGGTTTTTTACTTTTTTTAAAATAAATATAATTAAGAGCCTACAATCTATCGTTTTTCTCCTTGATACATAAAACATACAACTGTTACATACATGAGATATAAAATAGTTAAACAAGTTGTATTCATGTTTAATACTTATGTTATTCGCGTCGTCAGAGACTTGTAAAACCCGATAAGACACAATTTGTCAACTCTACCGTCAAGGGGGTGGTACCTCTTGAGGCTTCATAGTGTTTGAAATCATAGTAGGTTAATCTAGTGAATGTTTATTGTCATTTATGTTGGGGAGTTTCAAAAAACCGGATGATTAGAGAGGCGTGTAATCACTCTCAAATCAAATTATTTGGTTGTTTCACCTTAATAATTCATTTAGATACAACTCTGATTTCAAGAAATTAAACCAAGGTATGTTTTGTCTGTAAATTGTCTGAACCAGAGAATTGTGACCAAAAAACCTGTATACGAATTTTGGGGTTAGGGAAGATTAACTGCCCAATGGCAGTTATCTCAGTTTTTAAGACAAAACTGCCATAAAAACTGCCATTGTTTTAATATTTCGAAAATGGGACAATTTCCAAAAATGACCCCAGCCAGGGGCTTTGCCCCTTGGACCCCGCCAGGGGCTGCCGCCCCTTGGACCCTGCTCCCAGGGGCGCTGTCCTCAGACCCCCGCCAAGGGGGCGTTGCCCCCTTGGAACCCCGTAGAGTACGGGCTTCGCCCGTACACTTTGAATTATAATAACTCAAACAAGTGTGCACTCCCGCACCTCCTAACTTGCTTGATGTGTATTATTATTCGCTTTGATCACCAAGTCAATCCCGATTACACTAAAATATCCAATAATTTCTCATTTGGTTTTAAAGTAAATCATTATTAAGCAAAATAGCTTGATAATCCTAAGATCATTAGGGTGTAAGGAGTGGTTAAACGCTTAAGAGTGGCAAACTAAAAAATCAACCAATTAGAGTGCGTCACGTCAATCAATGAAAAATGTTTAAACTTTGCTGAAAAGTGTTGGCAATGGTTTAGACACTTGCTGAAGTGGTAAACTTTTTTTTTTTTTTTTTTGTAAACTAGTATATTTAATATTTAAGTTAATAAATGTAGAATAAACTAACAATAACATTACATTATATTAAAACCATTAAAATTACATTAAATTAAAAAACAATAAAATTACATTAACTTGAAATAAATTAAACTAGTATTCGTCGGAATCGACCAAAAGATGGGGTAAATCTTGACTTGCGAGATGATTTATGAGATCGTGTTTTAGTCCGGCTTCTTCGATGAGATTTAAAAAAAAAAAAAAAAAGAATGCTACTATCGGATGAATCGTCGCTACTCATAGGTGGGAACCATATCGGGAGTTCATCCACCATTTTGTTTTGTAAATGTTTGGGAAGAACTGGTGGTATTTTTTGGTTTGGTTGGGGTATAAATTTGAAGGTTTTTGGTTATGGTTTGGTTTGGTATTTATAGTTTAATTTTTTAAAGAAAAAATAATTTTTTTTTATTTTAAATGGCATTATAGCCGTTACTCGTCCCCCCAACGTTCAATTTTTGGCTTTTCCCGAGCGGGGTGTGGTCACCGAGTGATTAACGAAACCGAGCGGCAAAGGGGTCGGCGGCGGTGTTGCCGCGCGGCAAAACCCTTTGCCACTCCCCTTTGCCGCACCACTCCGGACACCCTTAGTAATCTTAGTTGTTAATGTATAAATCTTAGTAGTGTAATAATTTTCTGGTGTACTTCAATATAATAATAGGAAAAAACCCAATGATGGTTTATGAAATTGAGGGTGACAGTGGCCGCTTCTATTGTCTTGTACCAAGATTCGTCAGCCGAATTACAAGTCACAAAGTCCGCAACTTTGCGGCAATCAACTTTCACTTTGAAATATTTACATAAATTTTTATAATAATAGGCTATCAAGGCTTTGATGAGAATTTAATACTTAACTAGTTGATTTTCCGCCCACGCGTTGCGGCGGGGACCTAATGTCTGCAAAACGCGTGTCGGCAACGGCAAGCAGATACCGAAAATCAAAACATAAATAACAATGACGTGGTAACGATAGTCACTCCGTCCCAAAAAAGCGATTTTAAATAAACTAATATATAATAATAGGACCCCACACGTCCTACACATTGGAAATTCAGTTGTTTTCAGTTTAGTTATTACGGTGCTAACACGTTAAAATATGGATGAGCTCGGTACCGGTAACGGCACTGAGAGTACCGATCCGGAAAATCATCGAAATTAGGTACCTGCACCGAAAATGCTCGGTACGATACGGTATGGTATTTAAAGGTAAAAATAGTAAATACAGGTATGGTGCTAGACCGGTGTCGAACCGAAAGTAACGATTCTGAAAACGCCAAAAGATGGGTACCAAATTGGTACCGAAAATGATTGGTATAGTAAATTTGGTACCGATACGATACCGGTTTGATTACATGATTTGATATGATTTTCTCATCAATAATCTAAATATCCAAGTTAATTTTACATGCTACAATTCATTCATTATAAGAAAAGATAAAAAAGAAAACAAAATAAGTTGTTGTGTATAATAAACCTTAATCAAACGAAATACAGTTTAGTTACGGTGAGTGTCACACCCCGACTTTCCACGTATTACCGGTGGGCCCGGTGGGGAGTATCGTGACGTGGTTGGTAACATAATAGTCAAACAACACAATATTTAAATACACAGCGGAAGCAGAGATAGATGTATTTCAACTTTAATAGATTGTAATATCAAGTATCACAACAGTCGAAAGTTTATCCACAGGTGGATCAAAAATAAAATGGAAACAGTAGTTTAACAGGCTTTTGGCATCTTAAGCTTGCGAGACTCTTTATTATTGCTAGGAGTAGCCAGCCTAGTTCGCGTAGTTCCTGCACTTAACCTTTTCGGAAAAATACGTCAGTTTACACTGGTAAATACAATTAACTGACTCATTTTGAAAAGGTTTAATAAAATTGATTTGAATGCACGTGGCACAAACTTTTATAACTTGGGATAATTATTTAAATATATAAACTTGTAAAAGGATTACATGTTCCTTATGCGTTCAGTAGCCCTGTTCGTGCCGGGTTAAAGATCAATAGACACACCACATTATTTATTTTGGCATTGACGGGTGTACGCCTACACCCCGCGCTTAATTAGGTCGTGGCCATTTCGTAAAATGATGCCAAGGATATCCGGGACATGGTCATTAACCCCCCAAAGGCGTTAAACAAACATAACATATTTAAACGGGTCATCTCGATAATACTTAACCACCAATCGATTAAGGTCGAATGCCCGACCAAGCGGTATTTTATATACCGTACCCCAAGCCCGTATAAGGGAAAATAAGTTAAAAGTATTTACCTTTGCAAGTATAAATCACAAATAGCAAATGCGGGTAGCTTTTACCGGGTCTCCTATTCTGGAACAAAGGTTTATAATAACCTATTAGAATCCTAACGGTCTTTAGTCAAGCTTAAGCTTAGACCGGTTAGTTTTAAGGAACGATACGGTTCGAACGCGTGATTAAGCGAAGACTGGAATAGAATGTGATTTAGACCCGACAAGTTTGAAGACTTGCCTTATATGGGTAATCTAAACACATTCTGGATTTTGAGATAAAAACAATAAGGTTTGACCCGTTTCGGCTAATTTACGTAAACTAGTTACATAAACTGAACCGAACGCGAAGGATGCGTAACGGGTAACCATAAGAGTCATATAAAATTTTCCTAAGTTAATAAGCCTCAAATATGTTATGACATCAGTAAGATATCTTTTATTATGCCCGTAACGAATTTAAACACAAGTTATGCCCCGTAGGGGCATTTTTGGTCATTTACAAGGTTATAAAAGAGTTCAAGTATTAATCTGAGTTACAGGTCTGATATCATCAGTAAAAATACTTAATTTAATAAGTTATAACAGTAGGGTATTGCATATATGTGAAATTTATCAATTATAACCAAACTATGCACCGTATGGGCATTTTGGTAATTTCACATAAGCCAAAAAGCTCAAAACTAAAGTCTGAGTTAAACAACTTTTGCTTACTGTTAAAATATTATAATTTACCTAAAATATCAGTAGGGATCAACCCTTATATGTTTAAAATAGTTTTAGTACATACTTTGTGTTAAAAACGCTTAAAAAGGCGATTAGAAGCCATTTCCGGGTTCTAAATAGAAAGCGAATATTTTTATTAGTCCAGAAGGTTTAAAATAATTTATTTATCATATCAAATCAGTAGCAAAATGTTTGGGGTCAAAAAGATATGTAAAACTCATTTTATAGCCCAAAAGGGCAAAACCGACAATTACCGGATCAAGCTTATAACTCTAAGTTATGCTCAGCCTAAAATTAATTAAAAATCTTCAAAAATCCCAAAATATTATATTTCATCAGTGGGAAAAAGTTTGATATAAAAAAAGTGGGTTTAAATAGGCTATATGCTAATTATGCCTTTTAATCGCTAAAAACTGTCTAATTACGCTAATGAGCATAACTCTCAATCTACACCACAAACTGATGTCAAATTTTGGGTACAAGTTTATAAATCAGTAACTAAGGTTCCTACTCTTTTACATTTTTAAAAATCACGTTTTATGGTGAAAAGGGCATAATAGTCAACATATGAGCAATTAACGGAATCATGCATATTAATTGGATAACTAATGAACCAAGGTGTATAATCACAGAGGGTTATACTATCATGTAACCTAGTCCAATTAAAGCTCTAAGGCATTTCTAAAACATACCTACACGGGTCAGAACTGAAGTTAAAGCAAAAGTCAAAGTTTTGCGACTTTCGGTTCCGAACCGGGTCTAAACAGAAAATTGTCGGATCAAACAAGCTTAGACCAGTTATTATACATATTACCATGTTATATGAGTGATAAAATAGGTTACACGCCTTCTGCATTGTTAATTATGCGTTAATTCGAAGATTATCGTTCTGTTGACTTTTTCTAATCAACTTTGACCCGACAAATGGTCTAGATAGATTGGGAATCAGATGGTGCCCTTTTAAGGGTTTATTGCCCACATAATTACCAACTTATAACTACCTTCAATTCGACTAATCACTGGACCATTAAAGATTAATCGCTAAGTCAAACGGTAATTACGACGGTTTGACTTTTAAGCTAAAACTAAGTAAAAACTCAACTAAGAAGGGTTAAGCATACTTACTGAAGTCCTATGCACGATTAGAGATGACTTGGAAAGGCACTTGTGCTCCAGAGATGCTCCACAATTGCAGATGGAAGGTGTGCTCATAAGGTTGCAACATAAGGCCTTTATATAGTGTTTAATCTTCACTTAGATCATTGACAACCAAGCCTACCCTTGTTCCCTGATCATCAACAAGTGTCCTAGGGTCTAAAAAGCATGTAGGGGTCGTCCAGGGAAGTGGAAAATCGTTTTTGAGTCGGTTGCAAGGGTATGACAGGCTGCAGCCTGTTGTTTCTGTATATGGGCATCTGACGCGGCCCGCGTAAGCTCTTGGCAAGGCTTACGCGGCCCGCCTTAGCCATGTTTTCAGGTTTAAAGTTTTTCAACTTTTTGCACTTGACTCTTGGCCCTTCGAAAGGTCAACTGAACTTTATTTCATGCATTTTGAGTCCCTGTAATTGGCTTAGAAGGGCTTTAAGACTTATACCTACTTTGTTAAGTCCTTGGCCACTTTGTTATTACCCGAAAAGTCATAATTTTCAACGTTGACGCTTTAACCCCTCGTATACGAATTTGATCATAACTTTCTCATACGATAACGAAACCTTATGAAATTTTTATCGTACAATCTAGTGAGCATAATTAATCGTTACAAAGCTTCGGGTTTGCTAAAAGGTCACTCAGAGGTATACTTTAAACATGTTGACACATTTAATCCCGGTAGTTTGTAACCTCTCACTTTCTTTCATATTTAGCTTCGTATGATCCATGATTTTTTCGTTTGATGGTATAAACATCATGTAGGGTTATTGTAAAGTATATTTATTCACTATTGACATTTTGAACCCTTATATTCAGATACTTTCCATGTTTGTCAACTTTAGTCCTTCTAGAACATTCTTTCACACGTTCAAACTTATGACACGTGTCAATACATTATAGGACGTGAATTTTCGAGGTGTTACATCCTCACCCCTTAAAAGAAATCTCGACCTCGAGATTTACTGAAACAAATGAGTGTACTTTTCTTTCATTGTGGACTTAACCTCCCACGTGTATTCGGGACCTCTACGGGCATCCCATTTTACCTTTACAATAGGCACATGTTTCCTTCGAAGCTTCTTAACCTGTCGATCCTCAATCGACACAGGTTTTTCAACAAATTTCAAGCTTTCTTCTATGTGCACATCTGTATGTGATATGACTAGTGATTCATCAGCGAAGCACTTCTTCAGATTGCATATGTGGAATACATTGTGAATACCACTGAGCTCTTCAGGTAAGTTTAACTTATAGGCAACCGATCCGACACGTTCGATGACCTTGAATGGTCCTATGTATCTCGGGCTTAATTTGCCTTTCTTACTAAATCGCATCACTCCCTTCCAAGGTGATACTTTGAGCAATACTTTTTCACCTACCTCGAATTTCAGAGGTTTACGCTTTAGATCTGCGTAGCTTTTCTGCCTATCTCTGGCAGCTTTTAGGCGGTCACGAATCTGGAAAATCTTGTCCGTCATTTCAAAGACTATTTCCGATCCTGACAGTTGGACATCCCCAACTTCCGCCCAGCAAACGAGCGTTCTGCACTTTCTACCGTATAAGGCCTCGAAAGGCGCAACCTTAATGCTGGTATGGTAGCTATTGTTATACAAGAACTCGATTAGTGGTAGGTGGTTATCCCAACTACCACCTAAGTCGATCACACATGCACAAAGCATGTCTTCCAACGTTTGAATTGTACGCTCACTCTGGCCGTCTGTCTGAGGATGGTAAGCCGTACTAAAATTTAAACGTGTGCCCAGAGATTGTTGGAAACTTTTCCAAAAATGTGACGTGTATCTAGTATCTCTGTCAGAGATAATAGCCACAGGTACGCCATGTAGAGATACAATCTTATCCACGTACAATTGGGCTAACATGTAGGAGCTATAGGTCTCCTTAATGGGTAGGAAATGTGCTGACTTAGTCAGTCTGTCTACAGTCACCCATATCGTGTCATTTCCTTTCCTTGTCTTTGGCGACTTGGTGATGAAATCCATTGTCACCATTTCCCACTTCCAGGTGGGAAGTTCAGGCTGTTGTAGCAAACCTGACGGCTTCTGATGCTCTGCTTTAACTTGCGCACACGTCAAGCATTTAGCTACATAAGCAGCTACAGACTTCTTCAAGCCTATCCACCAATAGTTTGCCCTTAGATCCTAATACATCTTATCAGCTCCAGGATGAACAGAGTATTTAGAACTATGGGCTTCCTGGAGGATAACATTCCGAAGTCCCCCATAAACTGGAACCCATATTCGTCCATTCAATCTCAGAATTCCATCCTTGCCCTGAGATAACTGTTCTCAGTTACTCCTAGCTTTTCGTTAGGATAGTTAGCTTCCAACACAGCTTCCTTCTGTACAGCTAACAACCTTTCGTTCAAACTGTTCTTTATCTCAATGCTCTTGGCATTTATTCTTATAGGCTTCACTCTTTCCTTCCGGCTTAAGGCATCAGCAACCACATTTGCCTTGCCTGGATGGTATCGGATTTCACAATCACAATTATTCAACGTCTCCATCCATCGTCGTTGCCTCATGTTTAAATCCTTTTGGTTAAAGAGGTGCTGGAGGCTCTTGTGATCAGAATAGATCACACACTTGACACCATATAAATAGTGCCTCCAGAGCTTCAATGCAAATACAACAGCCCCTAACTCCAAGTCATGGGTGGTGTAATTCTTTTCGTGCACCTTTAACTAGCGTGAAGCATAAGCACTAATTTTTCCTTTCTGCATAAGCACACATCCCATCCCGGTGTGTGATGCATCACAATAAACTACGAATTCTTCTATTCCATCAGGCAATGTCAACACAGGTGCATTGCTTAGCTTCTGCTTAAGGATATCGAAGGATTCTTGCTGCTTAGGGCCCCAATCGAACTTTATTTTCTTCCTAGTCAAAGAAGTTAGGGGTGCAGCAATCCTTGAAAAATTTTCAATGAAACGCCTATAATATCATGCTAAGCCTAGGAAGCTACGAATCTCTGTAGGCGTCTTTAGCTCTTGCCAGTTCATGACAGCTTCCACCTTAGCGGGATCCACTTGGATACCACGCTCACTAACCACATGTCCAAGGAATTGGACTTCTCGAAGCCAGAATTCACACTTGGAGAATTTGGCGTAGAGCTTCTCCCGCTGAAGTAATGAAAGAATACATCGACGATGCTTCTCATGATCAGCTTGGTTCTTCGAGTAGATGAGGATGTCGTTAATGAAGACGATGACAAATTTGTCCAAGTAGGGCTTACAGACGCGATTCATGAGATCCATGAATGCGGCAGGTGCATTAGTGAGACCAAAAGGCATCACTAGGAACTCTTAATGACCATAAAGAGTCCTAAATGATGTCTTGTGTACATCTTCATCTTTAACCTTCAATTGATGATAGCCTGACCTCAGATCAATCTTAGAGAAGTAGTTTGCCCCTTGAAGTTGATCGAACAGATCGTCGATCCTGGGAAATGGATATTTATTCTTGATAGTGACCTTATTAAGCTCACGGTAATCGATGCACAGACGCATCGATCCATCCTTCTTTTTGACAAATAAGATTGGTGCTCCCCAAGGAGACGAACTAGGTCTAATGAAAGCCTTGGCTAGCAATTCATCTAGTTGTGTTCTCAATTCCTTCATTTCTGTTGGTGCCAGCCTATAAGGTGCTCTAGCAACAGGTGCTGCTCCAGGGATGATGTCAATTCTGAATTCTACTTGTCTATCTGGTGGTAAACCAGGTAGTTCTTCAGGAAAAACTTCAGGGTATTCAGAAATGACGGGGATGTCTTCCATCTTAGGTTTCGGCTCATCAATAGTCACTTGTGCCATGTAGATGACACAACCCTTCTTCAAACACCTAGAGGCCTTGAGCATAGTCACTTGCTCAGGCAGTCCATATTGGGTATCTCCCTGAATGGTAAGTGATTCACCAGACGGAGTCTTGATCACCACTTGCTTCTTGTTGCAGACAATCTGGGCCTGGTTATGAGATAACCAGTCCATGCCTAAAATGATGTCATAACCGGCTAACTTCAAAGGAAGTAGGGACAAAGGAAAAGAGTGGTTCTTTATGGATATGAAACATCCATCTAATATGGTTGAGGCGGTTTCTAAAGTGCCATCTGCTAATTCCACCTCATACTTCACACTTAAGGTTTTAACAGGTAAATCAGCAATTTGCAAAACTTATTATCTACAAATGATTTATCAGCTCCTGAATCAAAAAGCACTCTTGCGTAAACATCATTTATAAGGAAGGTACCTGTTATCACATTGTCGTCCTGCACGGCTTCCTTTGCATCCATCCTAAAGACCCTAGCATTGGTCTTCTTTCCTTCATCAGCTTTCTTTGCGAGTTTTGGGCAGTTAGACTTGATATGCCCTTTTTCGTTGCAACTGTAGCACGTTGCATCCTTCAACTTTTTGCAATCCAAGGTCTTGTGTTCCTTGGACTTGCATATCCCACATGCAAAAGTTCTCGACTGTGTCTGCGAGTTCGATTCAAACCTACACTTCCCGAAGTGCTGTTTCTTGCAGATCTTACACTTGGGCTTATCTCCAGATTGATGCCCATCCTTCTTTGACTCAGACCCCTTCGTGTGGTCACTGTTTCCTCGGTGCTTCTTGTTTGACCTTCGTGAATTGTCATCTTCACGTTTCCTTTTCTCGGCATCCTTGTTCCTCAGCGATCTTTGTCTGACCGCGTCCAGTGTGAGGGACAAAGACATATCAGGTACAGATCTGAAAGTAGCTGGCCGAGAGGCCTTCACGCTTGCCTTAATTTCTGGGGCTAAACCCCCAATGAAACGAGCTATTCTTTTGGGTTCCAGGGTCACCAGATACGGAACCAATCTTGACATGGTATTAAAGCTCGTAAGGTAAGCTTGGCAATCCAGATTTGTCATTACCAATTATAGAAAATCTGACTCAATCTTTTCGACCTCGTGCTGAGGATAGTAGTTCTCCCTGATGAGGGTAACAAATTGTTCCCATGTCATATTGTATAGTGGGATCTTCCCAGTAGCTTGAATCAACGATCTCCACCAGGCTAGGGCCTCACCTTTGAACGATTGAGACACAAATTTGACCACATCCCTCTCAGCGCACCCGCTGATATCAACAACTGTGTCCATTTCATCCAACCACGTCATGCAGTCTATAGCCCCTTTCTCCCCAGTGAAATCCCGGGGCTTGCATGAAACAAAGTATTTGTAGGAGCAACCCTTATCACGGGGTCCTTGATTCAGCATGATTCTTTGAGATGGAACACTTTGCTGATTTGTGGAATGATGATCGTCATCACCTTTCTTAGGCTCATCCTTTTTAGAGGGTGGTGGCTTGCTCTGAGCCTCAGAATGAGTCTTAGGCTTTGAATGTGGTGCAGATAGGGTCGTACTTCAAGTTCCACCAGATCCACTATACTGTTGCTCCATAGCTTTAGATACAGCTGTATCAATCAGTGTACGGAGTTCTTCCCTGATTATATTGATTCTGGCATCCTCATTATTCTCCAGGGGATGACTGTTGATCTCGTCAGAGTCAGCCATTGTAGTTTTTAACTGTTACATAAGATAGTGACACTAATTTATTTGGGAGTTTATTATGGAATTGTCTTTTATGGCAATTCATTAACCATGGTAAACATAGACCATATTTGGTTAATTTGTTACTCACATTCATTTAGGATTTTAATATAACTTATCCTAATTATAAAACAATAACAGTATTATTAGCACAAAAAGGCCTAGCCACAAGGACATTTTAAATCATGAGCCATGATTTCAGAGAATCAAGGCATTTAAGGTTTGAACATAGTTCTTTACCTTTTTCAGACAGGGTCGTAGACTACTACTGTATTTTGTCTCATACGACAATGAGCAGGGCCCGTAGGCACTACATTACCAATGGATGGTCAACATGTGATCATCTTAATTGATGATTTAAACCCATGATTTATAGATCATTAAGTTAGGTTGGGAATCTTTTGAAGAATCCATATATAAGAATGACGTGTGTGATTTTAACTAATCACGTCTGCCAGGAGCGTTTACATGTTTTCAGATATTAACTGGGATCCGCATCTTTTAAACAGGTTGTAACACCTCAAAAATTCACGTCCTATAATGTGTTGACACGTGTCATAGGTTTGAACGTGTGAAAGAATGTTCTAGAAGGACTAAAGTTGACAAACATGGAAAGTATCCGAATATAAGGGTTCAAAATGTCAACAGTGAATAAATATACTTTACAATAACCCTACATAATCTTTATACCATCAAACGAATAAATCATGGATCATACGAAGCTAAATATGAAAGAAAGTGAGAGATTACAAACTACAGGGGTTAAATGTGTTAACATGTTTAAGTTATACCTCTGAGTGACCTTTTGACAAACCCGAAGCTTTGTAATGGTTAATTATGCTCACTAGAATGCACGATATAAATTTCGTAGAGTTTCGTTATCGTATGAAAAATTTATGATCAAATTCGTATACAAGGGGTTAAAGCGTCAACGTTGAAAGTTATGACTTTTCGGGTGACAATAAAGTTAACCGAGGACTTAACAAAAAGGGTATATGTCTTGAAGCCCTTATAAGTCAAATTGGAGGGTTCAAAATGCAAGAATTAATGTCAAAACAACTTCTTATGGACCAAGGAGTAAAGCATAAAAATCTAATAATATGATTTAGCTCAGGAGGGTCGTCGCACGACGCGATGGTCCCTAGGGGGGTCTACGCGTGACGCCTAGGGCCTTCTGATCCGAAAATTTTGGGCTATTGTCTCCTAGAGCATTATAACCGACTTATAATCGATTTTCCTTATCTTGCACGACCCATAAACAACCCCTAGACCCTAAGGGACATCTGTTGATGATCCATGGCCATTGCTAGCACTTGTTGTCAATGATCTAAGTGAGTTTGAGCACTATAAAAGGCCACAAGGTTGAAACATTGTGCTCACACCTTTCTTCAGCATTTCTGATCATTTCTAGAACTCCAAAGCAGACTAAAGTGATCACTAATCGTGCATAGGACTTCAGTAAGTATGCTTAACCTTTCTTAGTTGAGTTTTTACTTAGTTTTATCTTAAAAGTCAAACCATCGTAATTAACGGTTGACTTAACGATTAATCACTAATGGTCCAGTGATTTTTTGAATTGAAAGTAGTTATAAGTTGGTAATTATGTGGGCAATAAACCCTTAAAAGGGCACCCTATGATTCCCACTCTAACTAGGTCAAATGTCGGGTCAAACTTGTTTTTAAAAAGTCAACGGAATGCTTAATTTCCAATTTATGCATAATTAGCAATGTAGAACCCATACAACCTGTTTGATCATTAATATAACTTGGTAATTAATGTAAGAACATGTCTAAACATGTTCAACCCGACAATTTTCAGTAGAGACCCGGTTCGGAACCGAAAGTCGCATAATTTGACTTTTGCTTTGACTTTCAGTTCTGACCTGTTTAAGCATGATTTGGAAATGCCTTAGAGCTTCCTTAGGACCAGGCTACATGTTAGCATAACCCTCTGTGGTTGGTTCATTGATTATCTGATTCGTTTACATGTTTCCATTAATTGCTTCAATGTTGACCAATATGCCCTTTTGACCATAAAACGAGAATTTTGGATATGTGAAAACTCAATAACCTTTGTTACTGATTTATAAACATGTCCCTAAAATTTTACATCAGTTGGAGGTCTAGATTAGGAGTTATGCTCATAAGCGTAATTATAACGCCTTTTAGTAATTAAAAGGCGCAATTAGCAACAAGCCTATCTAAACCCAATTTTTGACACCAAAACTTTTACCCACTGATGTAATATAATATTTTGGGATTTTTAAAGATTTTTAATTATTTTTAACCTGCTCATAACCTAAGGTTATGGCATTAATTCGGTAAATACCGAATATACCCTTTTTGGTTATAAAATGAGTTCTACAAAGTATTTTGACGCCAATCCAGTCTCTACTGATTTTATTTAATAAATGAAGTATTTTAAACTTTATAACCTGTCCAGAAAACTCAGATTTCCAGTATAACCCGGAAATCACTTAAAATGGCTTTTTAAGCGTATTAAACGCATAGTTTGGGTTTAAAATCATTTTATCACATAAGACTTATTACCAACTGATATGACCTATTAAAATAAGTTATTTTACTGATGTATTTGGACCCGAATATCAGAACTTCAAATAAACTCTTTTATAACCTTTTAAATGACCAAAATACCCCTACGGGGCTTATTTTGAGATTAAACTCGTTTTGGGCATAATGGAAGGTATCCTACTGATATCACAACATATTAAAGGCATATTAACTTAGGAAACCTGTATATGATTTATTTGGTTACTCGTTACGCAATTTTCGCGTTCGGATCGACTTATATAACTAGTTGCATATATTAGCCGAAACGAGTCAAACCATATCATTTTTGTCTCAAAATCCATAATGTGTTTAAGTTACCCATATTAAACAAGCATACAAGCTTTTCGGGTCAAAACCACATTCTAATCCGGTCTTCGCTTTACCATGCGTTTGAACCGTATCTTCCTTTTGAAAACTAACCGGTCTAAGTCAAGGCTTAATTAAAGACCCGTTAGGATTCTAATAGGTTATTATAAAACCTTCATTCCAGATTAAGAGCCCCGGTAAAAGTACTTGTGCTTGCTGATTAGAAAATACGGCTGAGTATAAATTGCATTGCTAGCTCAGGTAAATACTCTTAACTTATTTTCCTTATACGGGCTTGGGATACGGTATTATAATAATACCGCTTGGTCGGGTATTGAATGTTTAGTTGTATTGTGATTAAATTATTGAGGTAACCCGCTTTAATCTGTATTGTTTGAAATAAAAGCCTTTAGGGGTTAATGACCATGTCCCGGATATCCTTGACATCATTGTATTATAAACTGGCCACGTCTTAAGCACGGGGTGTAGGCATACACCTGACAGTTGCTTAAGGGAAAACGGTATCTCACTCTCTTCTGGGCCTATACTTGTGGTGTGTCTGTTAATCTGACTCGATTTCTACATCGGGCCCTGAACGTACAACGAACATGTAAATTTGTATACAAGATTATAACTATAATTGTCCCAAGTTATAAAGAGTTTGTGCCACGTGCATTCAAAATCAATTTTATTAAACCTTTTCAAAATGAGGCGGTTGAGTGTATTTACCAGTGAAAACTGACGTATTTTCCAAAAGGGTTAAGTGACAGGTACTGAACGTAATTGGCTGGAAGCTCAGGGCGTTTATAAGGAATCTTGCAAGTTCTAGGCGCCCAAAGTCTGTTGAACAATGTTTATGTTTTAAGATCCGCCTGTGGATCCTTTACTTTCCGTTGTAATACTTGATATTACTTTATATTCGGATTGTAATATAATTATCTTCTGCTTCCGCTGTGCATTTATATATTGTGTTGTTTGACTATGATGATATCAACTACGTCACGATACTCCCCTACCGGGCCCACCGGTCAAACGTGGAAATATCGGGGTGTGACAGGTTGGTATCAGAGCCAACACTGAGTAAATTAAACGCTAGCCTGTGTTTAATCTCAGTTACTCAGTTGCACATTCTTGAGTCTAGACAAGAACATAGGACAAATCCTAATTCGTTTTATTTTGTCCTTATTTGGTTCCTTGTTATTTTTCTGAATAGCCCTTACATGGGCAAGTCATTTTCTGTAGAAGTCCCGTTTAGGGCAACCATATACTTGTTTAAATTTTAATGGAACGATTATATTTAAAATATCATTCCTATATTATAAGATCTACCATTATAATAAAATGGCAAAAATCTAAAAAGAACAAGACCTAGCCCATGTGTCACTTTAAGACAGGGCCAAGATGGTAGTTCCACAATTAGATTCAGATCCTTGCTAACATTTCAATTTAGGATTGTTCTGCGTTGAATATTAAAAAGAGTCTAAAGGGTAAAACCTAGCCTAATTGTCATTGCAGACATGGCCAAGATGGTAAAACTTATTCAAAAGATTCAATTTTTTTTTTATATCTGAAAGCATATTAACATGCTTGACAAAATGTGGTACGATAAAATCACATAAGTCATTCTTAAATGGGTTAATCTAAATTCCCTTATTTTAAATAATCATCCCTTAAGGATGAAGTGCCTACGGGCTATAATTAGCGTCCTCTGAGACTAAAGACAGTAGTAGTCTTTGACTCTCTGTCAAGAAAAGGTAATGAAATATGTTCAAACCTTATAATGCCTCGATTCTCTGAAATCATGGCTTATATCATCCTATAAGAGGATCATATTATAAACATCCCTTAGAAGGGAAGTTCCTACGGGCTATAGCTAATGTCCTCTGAGACTAAAGACAGTGGTAGCCTACAACTCCCTGTCAGGGAAAGGTAATGAACTTTGATTCAAACCTTAATGCCTCGATTCTCTGAAATCATGGCTTATAAATTAAACTTGTCTACGTGACTAGGCCTTTTGTGCCATTATTAAATTATAATTAGGGATTGTAATAAAGATCCTGAATATATGCATGCTTAACAAATTAACCAAAATAGTTATTAAAAACCATGGTTAATAAATTGTCAAGAACGATAGTATTGTATGGGATTCTAAATAAACCTTGCCCTTATTTCTTTTTGTAGCAATTAAAACTACCTACATGGCTGACTCTGACGAGATAAACAGTCATCCTCTGGAAAACCGCGATGATGATAGGATTAATATAACCAGAGGAGAACTTCGTACACTGATTGATACAGCTGTATCTAAAGCTGTAGAGGAGAAATTTAGGGAGTATAGTGGGACTCATAGTAAAGCCTCATCTGTACCCCACTCTAAGTCTATCCCAAGACTCATTCTGATGCTCATAGCAAGCCACCCTCAAAGAAAGATGAGTCAAAAAAGGATGATGATCGACATTCATCTATTCAACACAGTGTTCCATCCAAGAGGATATTGTTCGATAATGAACCACGTACCAAGTCCTGTACCTATAAATACTTTGTTTCCTGCAAACCCCGGGATTTCACTGGGGAGAAAGGGGCAATCGATTGTATGACCTGGTTGGATGAAATGGACACAGTTGTCGATATCAGTGGTTGTGCTGAGAGGGATGTAGTGAAGTATGTATCCCAATCATTCAAGGGAGAGGCACTGGCATGGTGGAAGGCTCTCATTCAAGCTGCTGGGAAGATCCCACTTTACAACATGTCATGGGAACAGTTTGTTGCTCTCATTATGGAGATCTACTGCCCTCAACACGAGGTTGAGAGAATTGAGTCAGATTTCTTATCATTGATTATGACAAACTTAGATTGTCAAGCTTACCTCACCAGTTTCAATACCATGTCCAGACTGGTTCCTTACCTAGTAACACCAGAACCCAAGAGAATTGCTCGCTTCATTGGGGGTTTAGCCCCAGAAATAAAAGCCAGTGTTTAGGCTTCAAGACCTACTACATTCAGGTCAGCGGCAGATCTGTCGCTATCTCTCACACTTGATGTGGTCAGAAACAAGGCTGCCAAAGCCTCTGAAGAGGGAAAGCGTAAAAGGGAGGATGAGGACTCTCATCGCTCCGATAGTAAGAGGAACTCTGGGGATAAGAAGAGTTCCGGGTTTAAGAAAGACAACCAGCAGTCGGGTGGGAAGACCAGGTGCGAAACCTGTCAAAAATACCACCTCGGGAAATGCAGATTTGAATCTCAGCCTCTACCTTGTGGGATTTGCAAGTCTAAGGAACATAAAACCTTGGATTGCAAGAAATTGAAAGACGCAACCTGTTATGGTTGCAACGAGAAGGGGCATATCAAGACCAACTGCCCTAGGAATCAGAAGAAGCCCGAAGAGGCCAAGAAAACAAACGCATGATGAACGCCCAGGAGATGGTGCAGAATGACAATTACATAGCAGGTACATTTCCTTATCAAACAGTTTACGAAAAAAATTATTTGATGCTGGCACATATGATTCTATAATGAACGATAAATGTTGAGAACTGTTGTCTCCGCCTGATTAGGACTCAGGTCATTTAATGCGAGGTAGAAATTGGCCGATGACACTATAGAAAATGCTCCAACAAATCTTAGATTTATATTTTATATCTATTAGAAATCACTCCTTTCTGATATCCTTATGGCAAGCTTTCAAGCTATCCAAATTCATCACTATAATAAAGACAGATGTGACATTTTGATTCCCTGTCAAAAAGATGATGGATTAGGACCAAACTTTAAATGCCATTAATGGTCTTTTGTGACCTGAGCTAAGTATAATTGATATATATATATTAAATAACGTTCATTAAGAATGTTAATGCTATATTGGCCGGTATGGTTTAATGAAACCATGGTTAGTATATAAGGCCATGAGGATGAGGAATAGCAGTTGTCGGATCGCAACCAAGAAATTGATTCATTTAGTAATAAGAACCAAATCTTGAGTATGACAAACTCGGATAAGACATCAGTCAATCACGCCATTGATAATGCGACACATGCTAATGATACTACAATTGTAAACCTTAGAAAGTCCAAGGATGTTCTTCAAACCATGATAAGTCGCAGCTGTTAGAAAAGCTGTGTAGGGATCGTGAAAAAGGTTTAGAGAGCCGAATGCTACTTACTCTAAATCCTTCATAAACTATAAGTATAGCAAACTTTTAAAATCTTTCCTAAGAACCATAGTTATTAAGTGAAAGCGAAGATAGTAGGAACCATTTCTTCTGTTCCTGTCAGAAATCTTTAAGTCATGAAATTCTAATGTACCCTCTCTATAGGTAAAGGACATTCGCATGTAATTGATATCTCTTTAAATCCCTATTGATTACGAATACCAAATGGTATGACAAAACCGACGTATGAAAATTGATGTATCTTAATAAGTTCCATAGATTGCTTCCATGCCTGATCAGTATGGAGGTTTAATGCATGGAACCACAAAGATATCCCAATGATTATATGGTACTAAAGTCAACTAATAGTATTCAAAGATGATATCCAGAATGGAATTGTCCAAGCAAGTGTCTCTGATTAAATCTGTGGACTCGTAACATAAATATGCCACTTATCTGACACGGGCAAGGATAAATGAACTGGAGTCGAGATTTGGAAAAATCTCTGTAATCTCCGTGTGTCTTGATTACCTTCTGTAAAGACTACCATATTTACCCCCGAGAGGCAAGTAGAGTTAAGATTAACATTCCACTTTGGGTTGGAGTGTTGTAGAACCCCATGATTGATTATGGAATAATCGAAACCCTAATTAAGTAAAGTTTAAGATAAGAGATTCATATAGCCTAACTTAATATTCCGAGAGTTTGATATTGCTAAATAAGAAAGACGGTTCATTTTGCTTATGCATTCATTACCGCAACCCTATTTAGACAACGATTAAGAATCGCCATCAACTACCCAGGATCGTCGAGTTATCCAACTAGCTATAAGGATTAGCTATTCCTTAAGAATAGTTTTAAGCAATGGTTGGGACAACCATCTCACCCTAAGATAAGCTTTTCTATAATAGTTGTATATAAGTATCAAGGTGGCTCCTGTGAAGACCTTGTATAGATGGAATGTTAAACGCCTATTGATAGGACAATAGATTGGTAAGTCCAATTATCAGGATCTGAAAGTTGCATTTGAAGCAACAAATAAGATCACGCAAATACATAATCATCTGTAAGATGCCAGTATTCGACAGAAAATCAAGGATTAATGAAAATAGCAAACCTCCTGAATTCTTGTTAAGGATAAGGTTCAACAAAAGATATCACCCAGGAAAGGGTGTGCCAAGTTTGTTAAATTATCAGGCTAGTTAACCTCTGAATATATAGAATCATTCGAAGGAAATCGGATGTATCAAGATCAAGTAGCTTATAAGCTAAAACCTATTTAGGGAGCTTGGCAGAGCTCGCAATACATTGCACACAAGTGACAGAAGGATGTGTTTCGCCAATAAGTCAAGAAGCACTGTCACATAATGATATGTAGATTTATGATGTGATGAAAAACCGGTGTCGATCGAGGATCGACAGGTTAAGAAGCTTCGAAGGAAGCATGTGCCTATTGTAAAGGTAAAATGGGATGCCCGTAGAGGTCCCGAGTACACGTGGGAGGTTGAGTCCACAATGAAAGAAAAGTACCCTCATTTGTTTCAGTAAATCTCGAGGTCGATATTTCTTTTAAGGGGGTGAGGATGTAACACCTCGAAAATTCACGTCCTATAATGTGTTGACACGTGTCATAGGTTTGAACGTGTGAAAGAATGTTCAAGAAGGACTAAAGTTGACAAACATGGAAAGTATCCGAATATAAGGGTTCAAAATGTCAACAGTGAATAAATATACTTTACAATAACCCTACATAATGTTTATACCATCAAACGAATAAATCATGGATCATACGAAGCTAAATATGAAAGAAAGTGAGAGATTACAAAGTACAGGGGTTAAATGTGTCAACATGTTTAAGTTATACCTCTGAGTGACCTTTTGACAAACCCGAAGCTTTGTAACGGTTAATTATGCTCACTAGAATGCACGATATAAATTTCGTAGAGTTTCGTTATCGTATGAGAAATTTATGATCAAATTCGTATACAAGGGGTTAAAGCGTCAACGTTGAAAGTTATGACTTTTCGGGTGACAATAAAGTTAACCGAGGACTTAACAAAAAGGGTATATGTCTTGAAGCCCTTATAAGTAAAATTGGAGGGTTCAAAATGCAAGAATTAATGTCAAAACAACTTCTTATGGACCAAGGACTAAAGCATAAAAATCTAATAATATGATTTGGCTCAAGAGGGTCGTCGCGCGACGCGAGGGTCCCTAGGGGGGTTTACGCGTGACGCCTAGGGCCTTCTGATCCGAAAACTTTGGGCTATTGTCTCCTAGACAACCCCTAGACCCTTAGGGACATCTGTTGATGATCCATGGCCATTGCTAGCACTTGTTGTCAATGATCTAAGTGAGTTTGAGCACTATAAAGGGCCACAAGGTTGCAACATTGTGCTCACACCTTTCTTCAGCATTTCTGATCATTTCTAGAGCTCCAAAGCAGACTCAAGTGATCCCTAATCGTGCATAGGACTTCAGTAAGTATGCTTAGCCTTTCTTAGTTGAGTTTTTACTTAGTTTTATCTTAAAAGTCAAACCGTCGTCATTAACGGTTGACTTAACGATTAATCAGTAATGGTCCAGTGATTTGTTGAATTGAAAGTAGTTATAAGTTGGTAATTATGTGGGCAATAAACCCTTAAAAGGGCACCCTCTGATTCCCACTCTAACTAGGTCAAATGTCGGGTCAAACTTGTTATTAAAAAGTCAACAGAATGCTTAATTTCCAATTTATGCATAATTAGCAATGTAGAACCCATACAACCTGTTTGATCAATAATATAACTTGGTAATTAATGTAAGAACATGTCTAAACATGTTCAACCCGACAATTTTCAGTAGAGACCCGGTTCGTAACCGAAAGTCGCATAATTTGACTTTTGCTTTGACTTTCAGTTCTGACCTGTTTAAGCATGATTTGGAAATGCCTTAGAGCTTCCTTAGGACCAGGCTACATGTTAGCATAACCCTCTGTGGTTGGTTCATTGATTATCCGATTCGTTTACATGTTTCCATTAATTGCTTGAATGTTGACCAATATGCCCTTTTGACCATAAAACGAGAATTTTGGATATGTGAAAAGACAATCACCTTTGTTACTGATTTATAAACATGTCCGTAAAATTTTACATCAGTTGGAAGTCTAGATTAGGAGTTATGCTCATAAGCGTAATTATAACGCATTTTAGTAATTAAAAGGCGCAATTAGCATAAATCCTATCTAAACCCAATTTTTTACACCAAAACTTTTACCACTGATGTAATATAATATTTTGGGATTTTTAAATATTTTTAATTATTTTTAACCTGCTCATAACCTAAGGTTATGGCATTAATTCGGTAAATACCGAATATACCCTTTTTGGTTATAAAATGAGTTCTACAAAGTATTTTGATGCCAATCAAGTCTCTACTTATTTTATTTAATAAATGAAGTATTTTTAACTTTATAACCTGTCCAGAAAACTCAGATTTCCGGTATAACCAGGAAATCACTTAAAATGGCTTTTTAAGCGTATTATACGCATAGTTTGGGTTTAAAACCATTTTATCACATAAGACTTATTACCAACTGATATGACCTATTAAAATAAGTTATTTTACTGATGTATTTGGACCCGAATCTCAGAACTTCATTTAAACTCTTTTATAACCTTTTAAATGACCAAAATACCCCTACGGGGCTTATTTTGAGATTAAACTCGTTTTGGGCATAATGGAAGGTATCCTACTGATATCACGACATATTAAAGGCATATTAACTTTGGAAACCTGTATATGATTATTTGGTTACTCGTTACGCACTTTTCGCGTTCGGATCGGCTTATGTAACTAGTTGCATATATTAGCCGAAACGGGTCAAACCATATCATTGTTGTCTCAAAATCCAAAATGTGTTTAAGTTACCCATATTAAACAAGCATACAAGCTTTTCGGGTCAAAACCACATTCTAATCCGATCTTCGCTTTACCATGCGTTTGAACCGTATCTTCCTTTTGAAAACTAACCGGTCTAAGTCAAGGCTTAATTAAAGACCCGTTAGGATTCTAATAGGTTATTATAAAACCTCCATTCCAGATTAAGAGCCCCAGTAAAAGTACTTATGCTTGCTGATTAGAAAATATGGCTGAGTATAAATTGCATTGCTAGCTCAGGTAAACACTCTTAACTTATTTTCCCTATACGGGCTTGGGATACGGTATTATAATAATACCGCTTGGTCGGGTATTGAATGTTTAGTCGTATTAAATTATTGAGGTAACCCGCTTTAATCTGTATTGTTTGAAATAAAAGCCTTTAGGGGTTAATGACCATGTCCCGGATATCCTTGACATCATTGTATTATAAAATGGCCACGTCTTAAGCACGGGGTGTAGGCATACACCTGACAGTTGCTTAAGGGAAAACGGTATCTCACTCTCTTGTGGGCCTATACTTGTGGTGTGTCTGTTAATCTGACTCGATTTCTACATCGGGCCCTGAACGTACAACGAACATGTAAATCTGTATACAAGATTATAACTATAATTGTCCCAAGTTATAAAGAGTTTATGCCACGTGCATTCAAATCAATTTTATTAAACCTTTTCAAAATGAGGCGGTTGAGTGTATTTACCAGTGAAAACTGACGTATTTTCCAAAAGGGTTAAGTGACAGGTACTGAACGTAATTGGATGGAAGCTCAGGGCGTTTATAAGGAATCTTGCAAGTTCTAGGTGCCCAAAGTCTGTTGAACAATGTTTATGTTTTAAGATCCGCCTGTGGATCATTTACTTTCCGTTGTAATACTTGATATTACTTTATATTCGGATTGTAATATAATTATCTTCTGCTTCCGCTGTGCATTTATATATTGTGTTGTTTGACTATGATGATATCAACTACGTCACGATACTCCCCTACCGGGCCCACCGGTCAAACGTGGAAATATCGGGGTGTGACACAGGTCTTACCATCTTGACCAGGTCTTATAATGACACGGAGGCTAGGTTATACCGTTAAGATTCTTAGTTAATATTTAAATAGGCAGATTATTTTTTAAAAGGAATGATTCTGATTCATTTATTTCATATATAATTTATTTATGCATATAATGGCAAAAATGAAATTTATAAACTTAACATTCCATTAATTTTTAAAAAAGATTACACATCGCCCTAAACGGGACTTTTTAACAGAACAACTTACCCACGCAGGGGTCAAACTGAAATACTAGTCCTCGCAGGGACTTAAACAAACAACACATCCTCGCAGGGGTTAACAGAAAGATAGGCCCACGCAGGGGCTCAAAAGACAACCATACCCATGCAGGGGTCAAACAGCAAGACAGGCCCAAGCAGGGGCTCAACTGGAACAAGGAAAATACAATCAATAATTGAAGTATTCAATGGTCCTTCTTGCTCTTCCCTTTTATTAAACTTGTCAATCCCTGGAAGAAACTTTGTCGCTCCCTGTGATCCCTGTGAACTACCCGTTCAACTTGGTCCAATCTTTGAAGGATTTCCTCATGCTCTAGTGGGGAGAACCGTGGCGGCTGCAGCTGATGCTGGAACAGGGGTCGAGTAGGTACTTGATACCCATGAGTTGTGTATCCTACCCGCCAAGGGGCTCCATACGGTCCTTCCGGATGAAGGGCGTTGTAGTTTGCCGCTACAAGATACGGGTCGGCCTCAGCATAGTTATACTGAGTGTGAGCCGGCTGTTCAAACGGATTGTACGCCGCTGAACCGGCGTATGCAGGGATCGGGTTATCAAAACCAAATGGTGGCGGCTGTGGTGCAACTGGTGCAGAGTTCCCCCCTGGAATTTGGTTTGAGGGCCCACCCATTTGTGGGTCTTCATGCAGTGGTGGGTAGTGACTGACACTTGAGTGATGGGGAGAGCTAAAGTGAAAATCCTCTGCTCGCGCAGATATACGTGCACCCGTTCTCCTACGCCTTGGTGGTTCTGGAGGTGCTTGATGAACTGGCGGCGGTGGAGGTGGTGGCGTGACTGCCATGAAACGTGAATCCCCAGAAGGATCCTGCTGCTGCTGCTGGTAAGGTGATGAATGGTGGGAAGGTGTGAAGTACCATTCATGCTGGTTAAACCATGCTTGGTAACTGTCCGGACCACCGTAGGGTGATCCGTGAAAAGAAGATCCATCAGAGATCTCGATGGGATGGTTGGGTGTTCTGCTTGCAGGTTCGACGGGATCCGTGTCCTCATCCATGTCCATCGCATTGTCTTCGGAGAAGTGGTCCTCTGGTCCTAATGGGTTAAAACCCACTGGTTCTTGAATATAATTTGCCGGGTTAAACCGGCCCCGAAAAACAGGAGTAGGGTTGCCAAAGGAGTTGTGTGAAAGAGATCTCTGGAGAGGTATATATGAAGGCTGTGGGTTATCGGGGTAGTTTTCTGAATGTGGCCCGAAAGAATGGCGGTAAGGAGGTGTTGAGCTGTGTGAAACGGACCGTCTAGCGGGCTCCACATTGGTCCTCCAGTCCTCTCGAGGATCGGCACTCGCAGTGGTAGAAGGAGCTCGCCTGTGCGAAGGCCCGGCTTCGTGATCATTGGGGGCGGTGATTGGCCCCTTGCCTCGTCCCCTTCGTCTGAAAAATCTTGGCGGCATATTTAGACCTGTTAATATAACATAAGATAACAACAAAAATATAAATGACAAAGTTAAGATAAAAAGCAAAAACATTTTGGATTATTCCTATGTTCTTTGTCTAGACTCGAAAATTTAGGAATGTGCCATTGTGTCATTGAGATTAAACACAAAAGGCTAGTGTTTAATTCACTCAATGTTGGCTCTGATACCAACCTGTCACACCCCGACTTTCCACGTATTACCGGTGGGCCCGGTGGGGAGTATTGTGACGTGGTTGGTAACATAATAGTCAAACAACACAATATTTAAATACACAGCGGAAGCAGAAGATAGATGTATTTCAACTTTAATAGATTGTAATATCAAGTATCACAACAGTCGAAAGTTTATCCACAGGTGGATCAAAAATAAAATGGAAACAGTAGTTCAACAGGCTTTTGATCTTAGGCTTGCGAGACTCTTTATTAATGCTAGGAGTAGCCAGCCTAGTTCGCGTAGTACCTGCACTTAACCTTTTTGGGAAAATACGTCAGTTTACACTGGTAAATACAATTAACTGACTCATTTTGAAAAGGTTTAATAAAATTGATTTGAATGCACGTGGCACAAACTTTTATAACTTGGGATAATTATTTAAATATAAACTTGTAAAAGGATTACATGTTCCTTATGCGTTCAGTAGCCCGGTTCGTGCCGCGTTAAAGATCAATAGACACACCACATTATTTATTTTGGCACTGACGGGTGTACGCCTACACCCCCCGCTTAGGTCGTGGCCATTTCGTAAAATGATGCCAAGGTTATCCGGGACATGGTCATTAACCCCCCAAAGACATTAAACAAGCATAACATATTTAAACGGGTCATCTCGATAATACTTAACCACCAATCGATTAAGGTCTAATGCCCGACCAAGCGATATTTTATATACCGTACCCCAAGCCCGTATAAGGGAAAATAAGTTAAAAGTATTTACCTTTGCAAGTATAAATCACAAATAGCAAATGCGGGTAGCTTTTACCGGGTCTCCTATTCTGGAACAAAGGTTTATAATAACCTATTAGAATCCTAACGGTCTTTAGTCAAGCTTAAGCTTAGACCGGTTAGTTTTAAGGAACGATACGGTTCGAACGCGTGATTAAGCGAAGAGCGGAATAGAATGTGATTTAGACCCGACAAGTTTGAAGACTTGCCTTATATGGGTAATCTAAACACATTCTGGATTTTGAGATAAAAACAATAAGGTTTGACCCGTTTCGGCTAATTTACGTAAACTAGTTACATAAACCGAACCGAACGCGGAGGATGCGTAACGGGTAACCATAAGAGCCATATACAAGTTTCCTAAGTTAATAAGCCTCAAATATGTTGTGACATCAGTAAGATATCTTTTATTATGCCCGTAACGAATTTAAACACAAGTTATGCCCCGTAGGGGCATTTTTGGTCATTTACAAGGTTATAAAAGAGTTCAAGTATTAATCTGAGTTACAGGTCTGATATCATCAGTAAAAATACTTAATTTAATAAGTTATAACAGTAGGGTATTGCATATATGTGAAATTTATCAATTATAACCAAACTATGCACCGTAGGGGCATTTTGGTAATTTCACATAAGCCAAAAAGTTCAAAACTGAAGTCTGAGTTAAACAACTTTTGCTTATTGTTAAAATATTATAATTTACCTAAAATATCAGTAGGTATCAACCCTTATATGTTTAAAATAGTTTTAGTACATACTATGTGTTAAAAACGCTTAAAAAGGCGATTAGAAGCCATTTTCGGGTTCTAAACAGAAAGCTGATATTTTTATTAGTCCAGAAGGTTTAAAATAATTTATTTATCATATCAAATCAGTAGCAAAAGGTTTGGGGTCCAAAAGATATGTAAAACTCATTTTATAGCCCAAAAGGGCAAAACCGACAATTACCGGATCAAGCTTATAACTCTAAGTTATGCTCAGCCTAAAATTAATTAAAAATCTTCAAAAATCCCAAAATATTATATTTCATCAGTGGGAAAAAGTTTGATATAAAAAAAGTGGATTTAAATAGGCTATACGCTAATTATGCCTTTTAATCGCTAAAAACTTTCTAATTACGCTAATGAGCATAACTCTCAATCTACACCACAAACTGATGTCAAATTTTGGGTAGAAGTTTATAAATCAGTAACTAAGGTTCCTACTCTTTTAAATTTTTAAAAATCACGTTTTATGGTGAAAAGGGCATAATAGTCAACATATGAGCAATTAACGGAATCATGCATATTAATTGGATAACTAATGAACAAAGGTGTATAATCACAGAGGGTTATACTAGCATGTAACCTAGTCCAATTAAAGCTCTAAGGCATTTCTAAAACATACCTACACGGGTCAGAACTGAAGTTAAAGCAAAAGTCAAAGTTTTGTGACTTTCGGTTCCGAACCGGGTCTAAACAGAAAATTGTCAGATCAAACAAGCTTAGACCAGTTATTATACTTATTACCAAGTTATATGAGTGATAAAATAGGTTACACGCCTTCAGCATTGTTAATTATGCGTTAATTCGAAGATTAGCATTCTGTTGACTTTTTCTAATCAACTTTGACCTGACAAATGGTCTAGATAGAGTGGGAATCAGAGGGTGCCCTTTTAAGGGTTTATTGCCCACATAATTACCAACTTATAACTACCTTCAATTCGACTAATCACTGAACCATTAATGATTAATCGCTAAGTCAAACGGTAATTACGACAGTTTGACTTTTAAGCTAAAAGTAAGTAAAAACTCAACTAAGAAGGGTTAAGCATACTTACTGAAGTCCTATGCACGATTAGAGATGACTTGGAAAGGCACTTGAGCTCCAGAGATGCTCCACAATTGCAGATGGAAGGTGTGCTCATAAGGTTGCAACATAAGGCCTTTATATTGTGTTTAATCTTCACTTAGATCATTGACAACCAAGCCTACCCTTGTTCCCTGATCATCAACAAGTGTCCTAGGGTCTAAAAAGCATGTAGGGGTCGTCCAGGGAAGTGGAAAATCGTTTTTGAGTCGGTTGCAAGGGCATAACAGGCTGCAGCCTGTTGTTTCTGTATCTGGGCATCTGACGCGGCCCGCGTAAGCTCTTGGCAAGGCTTACGCGGCCCGCCTTAGCCACGTTTTCAGGTTTAAAGTTTTTTAACTTTTTGCACTTGACTCTTGGCCCTTCGAAAGGTCAACCGAACTTTATTTCTTGCATTTTGAGTCCCTGTAATTGGCTTAGAAGGGCTTCAAGACTTATACCCACTTTGTTAAGTCCTTGGCCACTTTGTTATTACCCGAAAAGTCATAATTTTCAACGTTGAGGCTATAACCCCTCGTATACGAATTTGATCATAACTTTCTCATACGATAACGAAACCTTATGAAATTTTTATCGTGTAATCTAGTGAGCATAACTAATCATTACAAAGCTTTAGGTTTGCTAAAAGGTCACTCAGAGGTATACTTTAAACATGTTGACACATTTAATCCCGGTAGTTTGTAACCTCTCACTTTCTTTCATATTTAGCTTCGTATGATCCATGATTTATTCGTTTGATGGTATAAACATCATGCAGGGTTATTGTAAAGTATATTTATTCACTGTTGACATTTTGAACCCTTATATTCAGATACTTTCCATGTTTGTCAACTTTAGTCCTTCTAGAACATTCTTTCACACATTCAAACTTATGACACGTGTCAATACATTATAGGACGTGAATTTTCGAGGTGTTACAATGAGTATGAAAAGTAATCTACACGGTGCAATTACTTGCGTTGCTACATGATTTGATGAGCTCGGTACCAACCGGTACCAAAAATACCGTTACCGAAAATCCTCAAAAGTGGGTACCGGTACCAATTATACCTGGTACGGTACAATTCGGTACCAGTCGGTACTGGTACGGTACCGGTATTTGATGGTAAAAACCGGTGAATACCGGTGCCGAACTGATACCGAAAATGTCAAAAGTCGGTACCGATTCAGTACCGAAAATATACCCGGTTTGGTAAATTTGATACCAGTACCAGTACCCCATACCATTTGCTCATCCGCTTGATGATGTTACTATTCATTGGATTGTGTATGACAAATGATCTAAACCGGTGCAATTACTTGCGTTGCTACAGGATTTGATGAGCTCGGTACCAACCGATACCGAAAATACCGTTACTGAAAATCCCTAAAAGTGGGTACTGGTACCGAATATACCTGGTACGGTTCGGTACCGGTCGGTGCCGGTATGGTACGGTTCGGTATTGGTAGCTACTGGTACGGTGCCGGTATTTGAGGGTAAAAACCGTTGAATAGCGGTGCCGAACCGATACCGAAAATGTTAAAAGTCGATACCGATTCGGTACCAAAAATATACCCGGTTTGATAAATTTAATACCTTATTGCCCTGATTTACTGTTTGATTTAATAAATTTGATTTACTTTTCATTGCGTTTCATTTTTAATATAAGGATAATTCTAAAAGAAGAACCGTGTTACTATATTATGTAACATATACATAACCAAACCAGTGGCGGACCCAATAATTATTTGCTAGAGGTGTACGAGATTTTCAAGAGGTGTGGTCGGGTTTTTTACCTAAAAAATACTAATTTTTTTTTCAAGGGTGCCCGCCCACCCACAAGAACACATAGGTCCACCCCTGTTCATAACTTAAAATGTGTACTACTATGACGCAATAAAAAAATGAAAAGCTACGGATATGTCGATCGTTTGTGATGTGTTATAACAAATACTCTCCACCCTCTCTTATCCCCTTCTCACATTCCTCTCCTCTACATCGGCGTCTATAGGGTCGACAAACCCATCACAAATGCTCTAACATGTTATGAATAACTTTAAAAGGTTTAAGATAGTGGATGCTTTTATAATCGACAGGAATGCTATTATAGAGTCTCTTCTAACCAGGGTCGGCTGAATGGGGAGTAAAATAAAACAAGAGCTTTAGGCCTTCATTTTTCTAGGGCCTCAAATTCTAAGAAAATATATTATATGTTGAAAATTTTGGTTTTAAGATTGTTAACATTGAGGTTTATGATCTATAATTATGCGTATACAAAGATGATATATGAATAATAGGATTCATAGCAATTTTTTTCGTTTACAAAAGGGCCCAATTTTGTAATCCGCTTTGAGCTTAGAAAAATTTAGAAAATTTTGAGCCGGCCTGCTTCTAACACCTAGGTATTCCAAAAAATAGTGTTTGTTAAGTTCACTAATGTAATACATTAAAAAAACACAGTGAATTAAAAAAAAAAGATATAGATCTCGGCCACATCCTAAAAATAAGATCAAGCTGAAAAAAGAGCTTTCGATGAAGATTATGGCAATTGCCGTCTATAGTCGGTTCCCTAGCCACTTAGCATCTTTACAATCTTCATTCATTCTAAAACCATATAAATAATGCCGATTCTCACTGAATTAAACAAGTTAGAACCATCTCATAACAGTTATTGATTACAAACTTCAAATATATTTCGAGAATGGCCTCGGCGTGTTCTACCATTGTCTTCATCTCAACAATCTTTCTTCTTGCAACTTCGATTTCTGCCAAAGAATACGTTGTCGGTGATGGAAGCGGTTGGACTCTCGACTTCGACTATCAAGCGTGGGCCAAGGATAAAGTTTTCTACGTCGGAGATAAACTCGGTATGTTATATTCCTACAAATATATATGGTTGACAATATTTGTTGCAAACTAAACAAATGTTTTAAATTTTGGTTACATAGTTTTTAATTACGCGTCTGGCACGCACAATGTGGTGAAAGTCAACGGCACGGGTTTCCAACAATGTAGCACGTCATCAAACAATGGAACTTTGACAAGTGGATGAGACGTCATCCCCCTTCAAACCCCTGGAAGGAAATGGTACATTTGTGGTGTCGCGAAGCACTGTGAGTCGAGAAACATGAAGCTTGTCATCACCGTTCTATCACAGTCAATGTCTTCGGCTGTGGCCATATCACCGGTATCTATAACTTATGGTTTTGTAGCTGCATTGTTTAGTGGTCTCATGTTAACATTCTTGGTTTAATATTCTTCATGCATGTGAGGTTGGTCTAGTTTCAAATAATGTACCCATGGTTTATTTACCCTATATGAATTTGTTTTTAATATAGGAGTTTGTGTTATCCATCTCATTTGATTCATCAAATATTATGATCATACTTAGTGGCGGAACTAGCCTAAAAATTCAGAGGTCTCCTTTTTTTTTTTTTTTTTGAATCAGGGGTATCCTTTATATAACAGAGACGAAGTTTAGTGATATTTTTACACTACGGAAACGGAGTTAAGGGATATTTTTACACAACAGAGACGGGTTGAGGGGTAGCCCGTGCTACCCCTACTAACATTCTTACTCCGCCCCTGATCATACTGGTGTGTTGTTTTGACTCGCATCAAATTTTCTAATCACACAAAAATAAGAGAAAAATACGAAAATGGCCAGGAAAATGGTTGACTTGCCAAAATGGTCAGCTCATGCGTCCTTGGAGCAGGGCATCACGGATCCAAATGCACGGGATGCGTCTGAAAACTTGAAGCGTCTGAGATGAAGATGGGATGCGTCTGAAAGATGGGATGCATCTGAAAGATGGGATGCGTCTTGGAGCGGGATGCGTCCTTCAAGCACGGGATGCGTCTTTGGAGCAAAACCCAATAAAAAATTGGACACGTGGCCACGGGATGCGTCCTTGGAGCGAGGCATCATGCACGGGATGCGTCGGGCAAGTTTCTGGCAATGTTTTCCAGCGAGTTGCAGGTTTCCGCCATTTTTTCCGGCGAGTTGCAGGTTTCCGCCATAATAAAAAAATAATATACTTTTCAAACAAATAATATTATTTTATTGTTTAAAATAATTCTATTTTCAAACAAAGTATATTTGATTTTTCACTTCCGCCATTTTGTTTTCCGTCCGGCAAGTTGGAGGTAGGAAGTGGTTTTAAGAGGGGTGAGTTTTGAGGGTGAGAGCACATGGTTTTATTGGGAATGATTGTGGGTATACATGTCTGCCTTTATAAAAAGTTGCAGAAAAGAAAAGGCTGCAAGCCTCAATTATTGAAATATCACTTGTCTATTTTCTATTGGGTTTCAGTAACACTATGCAAAAAGACGCATCAAATACTTGAGGAGTCTGTATATAGACGCTTCAAGTGGCTATTTTCGTAATCTGTGTGAGTCAATGGCTATTTTCGTAAATAGCTCCAAAAATAAATCAATAGAAAAAGGCAAGATTTTAAGCCATGTGAAGCATGAGAAATCAATTATGTGCAAACAATTTACAAGCAGACTAAACAAAAACAAAGATTACCAATTTTGAGTAAAATCACTATTGTACCCATCTCCCAAACCGTGGCTTGTGAAAACCCTAATGTCTCAAAGATTCACAGGATTCGAATATGTGAGACTAGCTCGTATTGAAGACCATCCGCCTAGCGTAAGTGACATGCTTTCCCTATCCCACTAGTTGACATGGTATTGGTAGGGCCCGTGAGTTTTCTCTAACATGTTCTCACGGTTACCCTAAAAAACCCTAACGTTATCGTAACAATAATAGCTCTTCTTCAACTGTCTGCAACTCCTTAAGACGTTTTTTCGCGCAAACTGTGACTATTATCGTGGTAACAATCGTCAAAATAAACCCACAAACCGTGAGTACAATCTGAAGGGGTGCAAGCGAACGTTGATCTTTTGACGCATCTGCCAATGTTCGTATCATTATACCCCTGAAAAAACAAGGAAACAATTAGATTTTAACTTACAAAATTACATTTTTTCCCACAAGAGGTTTATATATAAAATCTTACGTGTAAATTGCAATAAAGACTTCTGGCAAAATTCCAACTAATGTTCCAAACAAGTAGGGAACAAACTTAACATCAGTAGCAACAGCACAATAGTTGTATACAATATATGGAAAAGGGGATATCCTTAATAACATCACAGCTCTAAACTGATCATACAAATGGAAACACCACAAATTATAAGCAAAAATCCCAAACAGTAACCGAAAGTCATCCCTGCAACCCACATGGAGGGCGTAGACGGTATACATAAGCTCGGGAAGATTGCCACCGATGAAAATATCAGAACTGCTAGTACTGGTTTACTGAACGCCTCAATTTCCCAATTTAAGATAGGGATAACCTCCTGAAAACATGCCGATTATTAGATTGGATCAAGTCATGGAGTGGATTTGGAGAAGCTACTACATTTACTATGGGGTGTTTAGGATTGAATATATTATCGACACACTTCAAATGTATTTAGTTTATCAAAACGCGATGAACATTATCAAATTTCACATTGTTCTATTTTGTTATGTATAGAGCGCTAATACGACTAGGCCATAAGGAATGTCCCTAATATATCACCAATGCGTTAGGATGCAATGGTTGTAGATAAGAAGAAAACTCCACATTTATGCATGCTCGGGTGGGGTAATCCATGTATCAGGTGCTCTCCTTGGGCAACCAAAAACAAATATCTGAACTCATCGCAGGCAAAGCTGACAATATTAATGGTGTGACAGACCGAATGTTATAGTTGTAATTAGTGATCCCAAACACCCCCTAAACCTTGTATGCTATTGTATCCTTGTCTATGGTTACCTCAAATTATTAATCATATGTCCAAAATTAACAAACATGCATCATATGGTTCATTTGCTATTCCACAATCACAACTTCACAAATCCAAATCAATGAATGAATGCAATTGCAAAACATACCTCGTCCATTAGATAAGGTCCGATCCATACGAAGAAACAAAACGCCAAAACTACCAGAAATATAACCAGAAAAACAAGTTTTCCCCACCACCAAAACGACCACCAAATACTAATACATTCCCCGGACGAAGAAGAAGAAGACGACGGGGACAAACCCGCCAACCCTTCTGGTGTCGTCATAATTACGTAATCATGCTTGGGGTCTTCAAGTTCAAACCCAACCTTCAACCGGGTGATTCCGGCATTGTTTTCAAGCGTCATTTTGATTGATGAAGATGATATCAAATCAAAATGGAACCCCTGAAATGGGTGGGTTTTGAAATAACGGTAAAAGGGAATTCTGGGAGAATCAAATGGAATGTGTTGTGGTGAAGGAAACGTAGATTGAAATACATGATTATTAATGCTAATGACGTTATGTTTGTTTTTAAGGATGTATATTTTTCGTCCATGTTTATTTTTTTACGTTTTGGATTAAAATTTTATAACCAAAATAAAAATACATAGAAACTATATTTAATTATATTTATTACCTACTAGGTTTTTACCCGGGATTGCTTCCCGGGCTCGGGAAAGTTATTTAGATTAATTAATTACCATTGGTTATTAATACGACCGCATTACATCAACCATCTTATACTGTTATTAATACGACCAAAAGTCAATCAGATGTTAACCAAAAGTAAAACAGAGTATATTGTTTTTAGTTCACAACTCCACATTGTTTCCGTTAGACATGGAGCTAATAATTTACATGTACATATATAGTTTTAGAATCACAACTTCAAAACTAAACAAACAAGTCTAGTATCAGTTTCGTAAAGCAAACAACTACAACCCGAAAATTTAGTTCAATGTATGCTTCTGCATTTGCCTTCTTCAAACCACAAACATTCATCCGAACATAAAAAACTTTTTACCTTTCACAAAGTTAAGTGTAAATGCTTGACCTGAAACCATGCCTTTATCTCTCACAAACTTTCTCATTCCTTGCAGATAATATCTTGGTTAACCACGAGATGAACCTATAGCAGCTTGAATATTCCAAACATCACCTGCCACGTCCACAATCTTCAAACCCATCTTACGATTCAGTCCAAGATCTTCAGCCTGTTTTTTAAAAAGGTGCTGTAACAAACAACGAACAATTCAATAAACAAAGAATTAACACATCTTTAAAATCTGACTAAAGTATTATATATTAGTAAACTCATCATCACAAACTTACAAAATGACCGTCCACACGGAAAGAAAGAGGTACGATCTGATCATCTTCATTCCCAACAACCATACCACTATTATTGACATCAACGACGTCCTGTACAGCTTCACTATCTGAACTCAACACAATCTCTTCTATCACCTTTTGTTTAACAACAGCACAAACCTCAGGTGGAAGCACTAAATCACAGGTAGCACAATTGAAAACCGTGATATGAAAAGTCTGAAGATCTATCATCTCAAAGACAATGAGATGATCAGCAGTTAATGACAAGTCATTCTTTATCTCCTTCCATCCGGTAATTATGTAAAGTTCATTGTTGATATCTTCCACCCCTACAGACCAGTTCTGGTTTTCAGATCCTTTAATAACGACCGGATATAAAGGAATAGTGTTTAACATCTTGTGATGAACAAAGGAACGATTAATACTCTACAATCAGAATAAAACACATTATATAGTACATTTGTAAAAATATATCAGAAAATTAAGTAAAAAAATAAAACACAACAAATAAACAATTGTATCTCCAATAAAATTACATGATGAATAATATTCGAAGTTACATACCACATAATCTTCGTTACCAGATGGTTTGTAGTAAAACTCTTCACAAGGAGAAAGAGCAATGTCTTGATAAAAATACAATATTCTGAAACTTTGTAAAGCTTCTTCATAATGAAATATCAACCATGAATCTGAAGGTATTTTCAAAATGTCTACCAATTGACACCAACCATTATAAAAATAATATCTGCCATTGCTTAGGGGATAGATCTTGACTTTAAAAACATTTCCAGTTGTGGTTCGGATATTTGTATTTCCAATTGGATAATTAAACTGTTGAATCCAATTTTGATACTGTTTTGGCAAAATCTAAGCATAAATAAAAGAAACACTTTTACTGCTAATTATCATACCAAAAAATTAAAATTAAGTGTTAAACTAAGATCGGATAAAACTACTAACCAAACATTTCCTTTTACTGCTTTGAAGGTAACACGGAAATCCATAAATCATTCTCACATAAAACTGTAACAGTATCAATCATATATAATCAACATCAATAACATTAAGAAACAAATGAATACAATGCATTAAGGTATGCAATACATCTAAATAAAAGATGATACAACTAATATATATCAAAATAACAATAGACAACATCAAAAAGGTGAGAATACATGTAATTTCTTATCATATCGAAATATATATATATTTTTACATCAAATCATATAATTAAAACTTAAAACCTACTTTTCCGATTAAGTATCACAAATATACAAGAACGATCAACAGCTGTATAAATTGTATAGAAAAACAGGATAGTGACTTGTGTCTATTCAAAAGAAAAACTTAAAAACAGTATACCAAGTACTAATCAAAATAAATTCAACTTTTTTAAATACACATGAGAATACATCAGATGGTATATCATAAATCAGAATAAGATAAATACATGAGCAAAGTGAAATCCAATAAAATCAACAATAGATAACACAAATGGTAGATACAGGAAATGCAAATCACTTTTTTTAGAAACATATATGTCTATCATAACATGCATAATAACTACATATTAATCGGATATTCAAAAAAATTAGGACTATCAAAAATTGTTCAAGTATAAGCCGCAACAATAAACGCAATCATAACCAACAATGGATTGAAAAAAAAACAGGGACATACATGAATACACTACCGTCGACTACAACTTCTTCATTTAAATAGCAAGAACCATAATCGCCCAAAGAATTCATAACTAAAAGAATAAACATAAAAAATACAAAACAAATCAGATTATTTAACAATACCTTTATTATTATACAAGATGATATTGATGAAGATCGGAAGAAATCGAAGAAGATGACAGATTTTGTTGGAGAAAGTGTAGAAAGAAACGTAGAGAGAGAAATGAACCGAGATTTTCTGAGGATCTTTAAAATGTTTAGAAGTTTAAAAATATCCCATACCGGGTCGGATAATCCCATTTTTTCGTCAACATCTGTTTGACTTTTGGTCAACCGCTGTTTGAGTTTTGGTCAACATTTCATTTAGTATTCAACAGAAATTTGGATAAGTCAATCAGTGGTTTGAAAATCTGTTTGACTTTTAGTCAACAGATGCATGGAAACCCATGTTAGATTGAAAAGTGTTTTGAACAGATATTTAAACATCTGTTTAGACCTAAACAGATGTTGGGGCTTAAACAAATGTTTGGCGTTCTATATCAGTTGTTTGGACTTAAACAGATGTTTGGCCATAAACAAAATTTGCCAATAAAGATATGTTTGGCCTTAAACAAATGTTTGAAGTTAAACAGATGTTTGCTTATAAAGAGATATTTGGCCACAAACCAAACATCTGCTTGAGGTCAACATCTGTTTCACTATTCGCCAACATCTGTTCGACTTTTGGTCAACATCTGTTAAAATATAAACACTGTTAACATAAATTACATATAATTAGCTAATAGACAGCACATAATTAGCAACTTAAATCATCAAGACCCTTAACAATTTGACCATATGATTTAATCATGTGTTTTATATTAGATGGGTCAACTGTAAAAGAAAATTCACTAAAAGGATAACAAATTAAACAGCTCAAAAAAAAGCTCAAAGAGTATTTTTACTACAAAACAGGATTAACAAACAATGCCAATAGTGAAGTCAACCATGTTTCTTTCACCTTTGACTTTCAAAGTCAATTCAGTTACTTACCAAATTCACAAATACATAAAATTTCTTATATAACCGCAAACATTACCACACCTAGTAATCTTAACTCTGCTATAAACTGTAAAACACAAACCCAAATATCACATTTCCATTGTGAATCTTTATTGCCTCATCAATAATTCCCTGACTTGCCCTTTGAATTGTAATTCAAAGTCCAACGAATCTGTATTAGGATCTCCTGATTTGTAGCTTTTTTGGCTTAGCTGGAACCACTGCTTCAGGGTAAACAGGCTTTTGGGGAACATTAGGATCTTTCTTTCTTAATTCTTCCAGCTTTTTGTAAGAGAAAAACACTTTATCCTCTTTCCACCTTGACACTTGGTTCTTTGACCCAAAATTAGCTGTTATTAACTCTTCTTTCATTCTCTTCAGCTGCAGAGACCTATCTGGTACATTTTTCTTAAACTTTGCCCAGATAGGAGGAGTCTGCTTCACCTTCTTTTTGATCATATCTTGAATTCTGGTTGTTTCACTTTCTAGCTCACTGATGGTCCATTCTTTGTACTTGTACTTTTCTCCCTTGTATGTTTTGTAAGTCATGATATAGTCAATATAATCTTTCCTCAAAGTTTCATCAGCTCTTTCTGATAAATTTTGACAGAGATCTTTTGAAAACTGCTCCAAAATTTTCACTTGGGTTAGCAAATGTTGGTAAAATGTTTGAATCTCTCTGTCAGATTTTCCTTGTGTATTTCTTTTGGAGATATCCTCTGCTTGTTGAGCCTTTAACTTCAAGTATTCATTAATGTTATTAGGCCTTGGATATCCTTGAACAGATGGCAGGTTCCTTTTAGCAGGGTCATCTTCAAAGTAGAAGGATATGATCTCCTCTTTAACTACTTCCAGTTCTAATGGATACAGGACTCCTGCAAGAAGAATGGCAGTGTTTGAATTTGAAACTTGTGCTGAAGAGAATGGGACAGCATTGGGAATGGTAACAAGGGACAATGGTTGGGTGGATGTTTGCGGTGTTGAAGGATCAACATTCAGAATTATCCTTCTCCTTTTATGTTTTGGAGAGGTTGGTGGTGTTTTGGTGCGTTTAGTGGTAGTGATTTCAGTGGTAGATGGTTGACTAACAGTTGTTGAAACAACTGGTGTTTCAACCACTGTTACCATTACAACAGATGATGTGTCACCTGAAGTATTTTCCTTTTTGGCAGGTGGTGTTGGTAGTAATGAGGATGTTTTTGATGGTAATGGGATTTGTGGTAAGGCAGTGGATTGAATTTGTGTTGAAGTGGTGCAAATTGTTGGTGTAACATATGTTGAAACAACTGAAGTACCTACAGCTGTCGATACAACAGATGTTTTAACATCTGCTCGTTTTGAGGTTTGATGTGTGGAGCTTTTGGGAGGTGTGGATTTGGGTTCCTTCACTTTTCTAGTGGGCTGTTTTCTTTTAGGCTCAGGATTTTCTTCATTCTTGGCCTCAGAAACACCTTGCTCATCCTTCTCCATACAAACTCTTTTCTCCTGTTCCCACCTTGCTTTATCCTTTGCCTCCATATCCCTTTTTACCGTTCCTTTTGCATCAGAAATGGCATTTGTGGTTACATCAACCTTTTTAGTACCATCTGGCTTAGGTATCTCTGCAAGCATAGTGGATTTGTCTGGTGCAATGTACAAACCATCTTCATATCCCTTTTTCTTTAGCTGCTTCATTTTCTCCCACTTTTTGGCATCAGCTGGTGGTGGGTTGTCCACAAAGATGATAGTAGGAGGAGCAGAACCAGTGGTTTTCAGCGAGTGGGCCTTCAATGCCTTTATGTCTGCTTGTGTATCCATAAACCTAGCTTCCATCATATTTCTGATCTTTTGAATCTGTATTTCATGTTGATGATCAGAATATGCCCTTTGTTGGTGAAGCACAGGTTGAAATAAACTCCAAAGCTCAATGGGAGTAGCAGCAGATGATGGAGCAGATGTTGTATCTGGTGCTGCAGTGGGTGTTGCCTTTTGGGCTTGTAACAACTGTTGGAGCATTGACTTAATATCTGCAACAGAAGTTTCCAATTTCTTAACCCTCTCCCTCAATTCCTTGTACATTAAACCATCACCCAAGTTAATGGGATCATCTGATTTCCCACTGGCAGTGGTTGTATCAACAGTTGACTTAAGGAAAGTTTCCCAAAAGTCATCCACAGATGCCCCTTTTTCTTGGTACTGAGGACTTCTTTCCTCAGCAATTGGGATCCTTTTAATAGAACCAGGGGTTGGAACAAAGACAGCAGCGGATATCACAGTTGCTAGAGAGGAAATTGCCTTCAGAGGAGTCTTATTGATGAAACAACTGGCCAGGTGTAGATCAGTGGATCCAACACCTGTAGTTGCTGCTCCAATTGAACTACTGACAGGAAGTACTTGTATTTCCTGCAGTGTAACCTCCTCAGTTGTTGGTGGGTTAGAAATGATTGAGACACCAGACCCAATCACTTGTTGAGGTATATTCTCATTAACAGGTGTTTGAGAAGAACTGGTTTGTGTCCGGGCTAAATCAACTGCATCCAACAAAAGTTTTGTTTCTGGGGGGATTTGAGAAGTGAGGATAGGTGTAGAAAGCGAATTTGCCCCGGGCAGTGGGCTGTGGATGATGGAATCAAGTGATTCCAGAGCATCATAATTTGGTGTCCCTATTATTACAACCTGCTCTTTTTTAGAAGAAGCAGGAGGAGTTTGAGGCTCAGGTTGAGATCTTTCTTCTAACTGCTGTGAGGTAGTAGTAGCAGTGGTTATTGGTGACTTTTGTGTTGTCACTGGTAGTTGCTCTGGGATCTCATCTTCCAGAGTTACCTTTGTTTTGGGTTTGGGGGGCTTTTGTGATTTTTTCTGTTTTGGTCTTTTGGTGGTTTTAGGTGGGGGTTTAACAGCTGTTGTTTTATTGCTATCATCACCTTGAGCAGTGGGCTCAACAGCAGGTGCCTGAGGAGCAGTGGTAGCTGCTGAAGTCTGCTCAGGAACCTCTGCTTGTGTTTTGGAAAGTTTTGACATCCTTGTAAAGGTTTCAGTAGTGAGGCTCTTAATTGAAAAATGATTACCCTGGATAAGCACATGGGCATTATCTTCTGAAAATTTCTTTTTAAAATAGTAACTTAAAAACCTTGGAAAGAGCAAAAACGCCTTTTTATTAACATTTCTAACAAGATAATTGAAGATTACCTGGGAATAGTTAAAATTTTCACCATGTAATATAGCATAACCTAGATATTGAATCTTCAATGGGATTTCATTGAAAGCAATGGTCTTGTTTGAGACACACATCAGTAGGGTATGAAACAAAAACCTTGTGGCAGGAGGAAAACTGCCTTTTTCTAAAGTGTCTTTTTTTATTTCCTCTTCATAACCCATTTGAATGAAAAACGTTTGATACTCTTCTTTAGGGAAAGATGCTTTACCTTTAAGATCATCGAGTTCAAAAACTTCCGAAATGGTTTGAGGTGTTATTGTGACTGGAACGTCCTTTATAGAAGAATTGATGGCTAAGGGCTTTTTATCCTTAGTTTCCAATTTAGCATTTTTCCAGAATTCTTGCTGGGTATCCATGTAGATCGGAGCATCACAAGTCAACAAAGTTTTGTACTTTGAAGAAGACAGAACATCAATGATGGAATTGAAGGTTTTGGTGTGACTGGGTTTTTCAAGTAGACCTAAGTAGTTATGTGTGGATTTGCGTGGGAGAGACATCGTGATTTGATTATGATTGCGAGAGGAAGAAAACGATGAAGAGGATGAGTGATTTTGAGAGAAATGGATGATAACTGCTTTGAGAAAAGAATTTAGAATTCGATTCGACAGTCAAAACACTGTTTGGGGGTTTTGATCAGGGTTTTTTTTTTGGTGAAATAGTGAATGCTGACGTGGCATCGGTTAGATCTTACCGCTATGTACTGTCCACGTGCCAACCTCTGATGATAATAGAGGACAGTTGGTAGGAAACCACTGATGGAACAATAACAGTGGTTTGCAACAGTCACAAATGAGAACAGTGAGTAAGTTTTTGCTAGTAGTGGATAGCCATCAATGTGTTAAAACACTGATTTTATACAACAGTTTTTTTTTATTTTTTATTTTAACTTTAATTTATATCACCAAAACAATATTCGAGGAACTCTTATCTCTTTGGAATGTAACGATTAGATAATATAGTTAACCTATCATTGTAATTCTAGTATTCAGTTAATAATATCATTCTATAATTAATTAACCACATCAACAATAAAAATGTGAGCAGTGGATGATTTTTAAAAAAACCAATGATTGTAAATTTCAGTGCATGTCAACAATAAAAGGGGAGCAGTGACTATTTTTTAACTATCAGTGGATACCCAACAAAATGTAACACAGATGTTTGGTCAGTCAGTGGTCAACAGTTGTTTATGAAGAAACAGAGGATGGCCTTCAGCAGTGGATAACATTTAACAATCACATGTTTGCGCTTAAACAAATGTTTGACATTAAAAACTGTTTGCAAGAAAAGACCAATTTGAAGAATACTATACCCAAACAATCAAAATGAGGAGCTTGATAATCATCCAAGTGTACTTCACTTTTATTCAGTGGATGTCAACCTCCAAAATGTGAGCAGTAGTTGTTTTTTATCTAACAGTGGATAGATATTGATTTAATTTGCAACAAATAGTCATCAAGAATATTTTTTATTTTGTAATTTAACTTGCCATTTTATCATTAAAACAATGTTTTAAATTAAATACTGTTAAACATCTAATCTGGACATAAACAAAATTTTGAAATTAAATATATATTCGACCTGAAACATCTGTTTGAACATAAACAGATGCTTGAAATTAAATAAATATTGTTAACATAAACAGAGATATAATATTAACAGTTTGGACATATAAATACTGTTAACAAAAAACAAAGATAGAATATCTACTGTTGATGATGAACCACTTTTGTTGTTGGGCAATGGTTAATCTTTGAGTTTGTATAGGTTTGTCTCGAGAGATAAAGTATAGAGAACCAATGTTTGTCCTAAGCACTGTTACATAAGAAAAACTGATACATAAATACTAAAGTTGAATCCGCTGTAGAAGCTGTTATAACTACCCCATAAGTGCTAGTCTTTAACAGGACTTTGCCTTCAACAGTGCATAGCCCTCATGGGACAATAAGCCCATCAGTCTTTATATGGAGCAGGAATTAATTATAACAGTCCTTAGCATGATCAGCTGTTATAACCACACCACCCTTTCAGAGTTGGACCATTAAACAAATCCTTGACACTATTAATCCTCTGTTGACTTACCAAACAGATCTTCAGACACAATTCAACATCAACATAATCTAAATATTACTGAAACAATAAATAATAAGTAAAAATAAAACACAACAAAGATTCTTAAAATTATATTTAATCATTTATTCAGGACCTTAAGACTAAAAGTCCAATAATTACATGACATACTGAACAATATTCAAGTTCAAATCTAAGAATAACAGCAAGAACTAATAAACTTTAGTTTCCACTACATCTATTGCTGAACCTCTTGATGTATGTCCTTCAGCATCGCCATTAACTGCACGTCTCTATCACCACACTCCATATTACTGACAACACAAATAAGAATAAGAAACTAATCTAAAATTCAAACGTGTCTTTTTCATTTTTATTGCACATCTTCTGTTTTCACGAGCTTTGGACGAATGTATACTTTCTTTAAAAGAAGAAAATCTTCCTGGAGCAAGAAAACGTGACTTTGGATTTAACGGAAATCAAAAAAAAATGGCACATGTAACTTTAAAGTTGCATCTCTGCCATCAAAAAAGGTAACACATGCAACCTTTCACGATGTTGCAACAATTATATTGCAGCATCGATGTTGAAAGGTTGATGTGGGATGCGAATTTACATTGAAACAACGATGTTGGAACAATGATACAGGAACGATAACATGTAAACATTATCAACAAACATTCGAACAAAGAAGTGTAATGGGAAATTAGCTGCTAAATCACAAGAAAGATGCATTTGAGAGAGAAAGATACGGTCACATATATGAGCGAGCGAGATTTGAATGTGAAACCAGATAATTGTATCAAAATTAGTAATATTAATTAGTAATATTAATTAGTAATTACTGATTTGAATTGAAAGCAATTGTTATGATGTTTTTTGGGAACTGAAATATGCAAAGTAGGAAAAAAAAAAAAGAGAACGTCAATTTTAAATTACCTTTTACATATTTTTTATTTCAAAATTTCAAAATTACTAAGAGATAATAACCGTCAGTTTGAAATTCTAGTTTTGCATATTTTAAAAGTCCAAAGCTCAAGAAATTACAATTAATTATTATTGATTAGATTTGCAACAAATAGTCAAAAAGTATTTTTTTATTTTTTAATTTAACATTAAGGATAAAAATATGTATGGTTTGAATTTTGAATTTCAAAATTACTGATATTATTAGTAATTACTGATTTGATTTGACCGCAATTGTGATGATGTTTATTGGGAACTGAAAGGTAAGTAGTGTATATCTTTATATCCTTCCTTATTAAAGTAAATAAATATTAGTAATCATATGCAAAGTAGGGAAAAAAAAAAGAGAACGTCAATTCTAAATTACCATCTTGCATAAATTTAATTTCAAAATTACTGATAATATCAGTGATCTGATTTGAAAGCAATTGTGATTTTGACTTTTCTAATATTTATTTTAACTTTAATTAAGAGATAATAACCGTCAGTTTGAAATTCATATATTTTAAAAGTCCAAAGCTGAAGAAATTACCATTAATTAGTGATTTGATTTGCAACAAATACCCATCAAGTATTTTTTTTATTTTTTAATTTAACATTAAATTTCATAAGGAAAACAATATTGGAGGAACTCTTATCTCATTGCAATGTAACGATTAGGTAAAATGGTAATTTCATTTTAATTCTAGTTTTTATTTGATAATTTCAATATATCACTAATTAACACCATGGATAGTAAATATCAATGGATGTCAAGAATAAAAAAGTGACCAGTGGCTATTTTTTCCTATCAGTAGATACCGAACGTCAATTGTCATTATGACTTTTCTGTAATTACTGATATTATCAGTAATTAATGATGATGATTTGAAAGCAACTGTCATTGTCATGATGACTTTTCTAATTTTTAAACCGTGAGTTTGAAATTCACATTTTGCATGTTTTAAATGTCCAAAGCTGAAGAAATTAGCATTAATTACTGATTTGATTTCCAACAAATAGTTATAAAGAATTTTTTAAATTGTATGATCAAAACAATGTTGGAGGAAATCTTACCTCATTGGTATGTAAAGATGAGGTAAAATGGTAATTTCATTGTAATTCTAGTTTTTATTTGATAATTTCAATCTATCACTAATTAACACCATTAATAACAAAAAAGTGAGCAGTGGCTGTTTTTTAGGAAAACAACTGATGGTCAATATCAATAGATGCCAACAATAAAAAAAGTGAGCAGTGGCTATTTTTCCTATGAGTGGATACCCAACAGTTTTTTAAACACTGATGTTTGGTCAGTCAATGGTGAACAGATTTTGAAGAAACATATGTTTCGCCTTAAACAGAAGTTTGCCCATAAACAGAAGTTTGACCATAAACAGGTGTTTGCACATAAAGAGATGTTTATCTGGTGGTTTAAAACCACTGTTGGTTCAAACAAACTTCACAACAGGACCAATACTCAAATAGATGTTGACCTTAAACAGATGTTTGGTTTAGAGCCAAACATCTGTTAAACCCCAAACATCTGTTTAACCCTGAACAGATGTTTAAGTTAATAACATCTATTGTTCAACCTAACAGGGGTTTCCATTAACTATTGACCAAATTGCAAACAGATGTTAAAACCACTGTTTGTTATTGTACTTCTTTACAAAATTACATAGAATTCAAGAAAACGAAACAAACACTTAAAGAACTATAATTTAACACATAATCTAATCGAGCAAAGCAATCTATTATCTAAGAATTCACTGATTCTTACAACATGAAACAAACTCATAATGAAATACTAAAGTTACATAAGAACCACTGATAATTAAATACTAAATTTGAATCCGTTGTAGATGCTGAACCACTGCTGATACTAAACAGTCGTTTTCCTTTGATTAATCAAACTCTAGGTACATAAAGTGCAAACAGTCGTTTTCCTGAACAGATGTTTAAGTTAATAACATCTACTGTTCAACCTAACAGGGGTTTCCATTAACTATTGACCAAATTGCAAACAGATGTTAAAACCACTATTTGTTATTGTACTTCTTTACAAAATTACATAGAATTCAAGAAAACGAAACAATCACTTAAAGAACTATAACTTAACACATAATCTAATCCGGCAAAGCAATCTATTATCTGAGAATTCACTGATTCTTACAACATGAAACAAACTCATAATGAAATACTAAAGTTACATAAGAACCAATGATAATTAAATACTAAATTTGAATCCGTTGTAGATGCTGAACCACTGCTGATACTAAACAGTCGTTTTCCTTTGATTAATCAAACTCTAGGTACATAAAGTGCTTGTCTTTAACAGAACCTTGTCTTCAACAGTGGATAGGCCTCATCAGTCTTTGTTCATACAAAAAAGGTGGGAAACACCATTACTCTAGACTCTCTAGTAACATAAAATCTTATCTTCCAACAATAGCAGATCCTTTCTTGCGTTTAGTAGGAACTACTGTGGGTTTTCCATCATCATCTTCTGCACAAGTCAATTATAATCATCATCATCATTTAGACATAAGCAAAAATTATTTTAACTATAAATTTAATAATCTTTCTTTGTGTTTAATGAAACTTTATGCTTCTTTGAATACAAACCTATAATAATCCGCAGCATATTGTATGAATTTCAAACAACTGTGATTAGACTGAAATATAAACCGAGTATTAGAGTATATCACTTCAAAATAAAAAACTCAAAATTGAAAATCAGAGTAGCAAAAAACACATACTTTAAACGATGTTGGAACAATAATACTGGAAACAACCGTGGAAAAATCATCATCATTATATGAGAATACCCTTAATTTATGGAACCTGTAGAATGAAACAATAATAGCAAACACCTGATGTAATACAATTATTACCTTAATTAATATATCTTCAACTGCAAACAACAATAGCAAACAACATCAAACAACAATAGCAAACAACATCAGACAATAATAGCAAACAACATCAAACAATAATAGCAAACACCTGATGTTGAATCCACTATAGATGCTGAACCACTGCTGTTACAAACAGATAATACCAATGAAACTCTAATTTCAGAAACAATAATGGCTGAACAAACTCAAACATCAATAATCAACAGATGTTATACTCATATCATCACCATCTAGAAAAAAACGCTAATTTCAAAACATATTCAAACATACCAGCTTATGGCAGTTCTCTTATCCGCAGCTAAGCGGATTTCAACTTTGATGACAACAACCCTGGAACCATATGATTAGATTACGAGTAGAAATTAGGATTAGTGTAAATAAGAGGAAATCATGAAAGTATTTCAACTAAAAAAAAGAACAAACCTTTTGATGAAGTAATCGATGAACAAAAGAAGATTTTATGGTGGCGTCTGAAGAAGATTAAGGTTTGGATGGAAAGAATTATCTCAATAATTTGCAGGGTTTGTGAAATTTGAATTTGAATCGCCTGAATATAGAGAGAGAAAGAACCCTAGGCGTTTGTAAACAAAGATCAGAAGTGAGAAGAGAGGTTATATAAGGAAAAGGGGATGGCACTGTTGGGCGGGAAAAGAGAACTGAGGATGCCCTAATCAAGTGACACGTGGCCCAAATAACTTTCATTTATTATATATAATAGATTATGACTTTGGTTGACAAACAAACTTTCAACAGCAAAGAACTGAAAGGTGAAAATTGAAGTTTTGTCACATAGGCAAAAATGTTCACCTTCCACTCATACTAACATATATTATAACTCACTAAGTGTTTTTGCAAGACTTGTTCATTTGTATAAAATAATGCAATATGAATCTTATCATAAAGACTAAAATTAAATTTTACTAATATTTATTTAGTACTTTAATTTGAAATAAAACAGTAAAATTAATTTAAAACTTTAACTAAAGAAAATACTAATATTCAATTAATATTTTTTAAATTTTAAAAAGAAAAAAAAAAACAATAGTATACATAAAATACTAAAATTAATTAAATTAAATGCTTTACCAAATTCAAGTAAGGTTGTTACTGTTCTCTAATGTGTATTGTCTGATGATTTGTTTGTTTTTTGACAGCACTAATCATGACAGAAGTCAAAATAGTGTGGCAAACCATTTTTCCTTTGCCTAACAAGATCATACTAGGTGTACACCCGTGTGAACACACGGGTTTGTTCTAATAACAATCGGAATCAAATGCTAAAAAAATATTATAACATATTATTTAAATTTTTGTATTTAGTTACATATCTTTATAAAACAATGTTAAAGATAGTTTGTTTTAGTCTACATGTTTGATAAGCATGACCTAATTTTATGTTGTGTAATAACTTCTTATATATGACATTAATTTATTTTGACACATTGTTAGTGTAAAATTCAGTAAAAGTCCATTGTTATTGTATAATTCAATAAAAGGCCTATTCATTTTAGGTTGTAAATAATCAAATTTCAAAATGGGCCAAAGAATTTGTATCCAATTAGAAGCTGTCAATGGGCTTGTGGGTTGAAGGCCCTGTGTTTGAAATATAGCCCTAAAGACATTTTGAATCGAACATTTACGTCTTTCGGAACTAACTTGCGAGAACGAACAGAGACCTTTCTTCAAGATCTTTGGCAAACGAATCCACAGGTAATCATCTATATGCATCAATCGAAGAGTTTGTTGTTGTAAAATGTTCTCTTCTGGTAATTTATTATACCACGGTAGTATATATTCGGCTCTTGGGTGTTTATTCTATGACTTATACTTCTGATTTTCATATTGATGAACGATTGAAGTTAATAGTTGTAGGCATTGATGATCGATTGAAGTTAATAGTTTTAGTATTTGTCAAATTATTTTATTTCACGTCAATTAGGGCAATGTTAAAAAGGACTGTTTATTAGACTTTGTATGAAGATTTTGTACGATTATGTATGGAATGATATTTGCTGAACTGGACCAAGTTACCGCAAGTCTAGACTAATAACAGATTATGCTCGATTAACAATATGTATTTTAATAGAATTTTGATTTGATTTTCTAAAAAATAGTGTAATTCTGAAATGCTTTTTGACTGTAATTCTGAAATGTCAGCTACTTGTGGATTCTAAAATCGTTCTAAATCGTATCGAGTTACATGGGAATTATAGTGCAGATTTAATATACATTTTATGGATGTATGATTGAAGATTTGTAATGTACATATGACTGGCTGTTATGTAATGGTCTAAATTTTGTTAGTTGACCTTTTAAAACAACATATATCAGAAATCAAATATGTAGAAATAATGAAAATCTGCAAGTTTATGTTGTTTAGTCTTCAAATTTTGTATAAAGATTTTGTATAAAATTTTGTATAAAAATTTTGTAAGACTATGTTGTTTATTATAATTTTAGTTTGTGTTTTTGATATTGAAATAGTGCGGATATATACTTTTAGGTTGGAACAGTATATTGTATTATTGCTTAGCAACAGGGTTTTATAGCAACAGTTGATTGTATTAAACAGTAGATTGAGTGTGCGTTAGGAACAGTAAATTGCACTCAATAGTAGATTGAATGTCATTTAGGAACAGTAGATCGACTTCCTGGGTAGCAACAGGAGTTTTGGTTGATTATTCAATCAATGAGCTAGATGATACATTTATGTTTTCAAGTCTTTTTTTTTGGTCATTCATATTCAACAGTTATTGGCACTATTTCAGTTTAGATGATACATTTATGTTTTCAAGTCTTTTTTTTTTTTTGTATTCTTAACATTTTTTTGAATAATCTTTTAATATTTTATTCTTTTATTTATTAATGATATTAATACAATTTTATTTGATACTTCAAAGTTATAAGGATGTATGGTTTTGCATGTTACATGGAGGACAACCAAAGAAAATGTTTGGTTAGTACCCTGCTCTCGGTTATGGTAAATTTAGTTTTCTTTATAATATCATATTACACAATTTCTAATTTTAATTTATTTATGCATAGGTTCTCCCAAAAAAATATAAAGAATGGATAACATACTTTAACTATCCATTGGGCTTTGTGAAAATGCGGATAACGAATGGGCAGGTCTTTGAAGTGAAGGTATATGAGTTAGCAAACTTCTGTTATTTTTACAATGGGTGGTATTCTGTTGTTGAAACTTTGAAGCTACAATCTGGATCCTGGCTGGTATTTCAGTATGAAGAAGCATTATCAAGTTTCCGAATATTTTATTTCTATGACAATATTGAATTTGCTCCATCTGATTATTTTTACTACAGACCCTATGGTGCTTTTGATAAACCGGATGCTATGGTATGTAGTTCACAATCTGAATTCATTATATTGATTATGGTTTGTTATTTATTTATTGTTAGTATATATATATATTACTAATGTCTAACTTTTTTTCATTGAAGCATATCAATCGTTTATTTGTACATCACAAGATGGACAATACCATCCCAAACTATCCAGTAGTTATTAGAGGTCCTGGAAAGCTTAAAGTGTTTGTTCGAATGGAAGTTTTTGACAATCAGCTTTACATAACAACTGGATGGGATCGGATTAAGAAGAAATTGTCAATAACTGATGAGCATATGCTTGTGTTTGAAATGATTGATCTTCACAATTTTGATATGTTCATTTTCAATTGTTCAAAGAATGCTGATTTAGTGTTGCCGCCGGAATTATATGCTGCTGTTGTTAAGGAAGAAATTGAAGAAGACGTTATTAGTATTTCTGATGCTGAAGATGTGGATGAGGTTAGTAATCGCACAGAAGCTAATATGCTCCCTGTAGCCAGGAATGAGGAAACTATTCCAATAGTTTTCCGTGTGGACAATCATTTTGTAAGTTTCTGTAACCAAAAAGTACTTACGATCTTTAGGATGTATTAATGATATCATTATATTATCTTTGTTAACATAATTTGTTTTTTTGTTACAGCGCATTAAAAAACATCTTGCTAAAAAAATTGGCTTGGATAGGAAGAGGTGTTTAAAGATTGTAGATGCTGGAGGTAATGTTTGGGATGTTCAAGTGGGAATCGAGGCTCCGGATGGTCGGTTTTACATAAAAAACATGAAGAATTTTGTGAAGGACAAAAAGATGGTTCCTCGTGAAGAATTTACCCTTAAGTTCGTGATGGGTAAAGGTATTTTCTTGTTTGACTGAATGCTTGTATGGCTGGTGGAGTTGATGTTATGATGTATGGAAACAATGTTTTTTGTATATGGTTTTTGGTTTACTTAAAACTGTTTTGTAATAGTTGAAACCGGCAGTTTTGACCCTGTGGTACGAAGGGTGTACATACAGATCAGTTTTTTTTGGTTAATCAAATACTAAAATTTCAATGTATTAAAAGCATGTATTCTTCCTAATGACTAATGAATGGAAGTATTACTCGCATTAGTGATTCCTTGTGTTTTGTATATATATTATTATTATTTGGCTTTCATTGTCTTATAACTATTAAATCTATCACAGTTTAAACATGTCTACTTTTTGTTAAAACAATATTAATAACAATCATTATTATTAGATAAAAGAAACATGTTGATAGGATATTCAAAAGATTATAACATATTCATTCATACATGAAAAAGAGTTTTATACAAAATGATATTTTTACGAGCACTACAGATTTTGTAAAACTTCTTTGTAGACCACATTAGTTGTGGTTTTAGATACTTGTTTTTCGCTGTCACATATCAAAATCTTCAAACCACTCCTGCTCTTTACTCGAGATACAGCTACGTATAGTTGCCCGTGACTAAAAACCGGACGTGGAAGATATCGTCCTACACGTTCAAGTGATTGTCCCTGGCTTTTGTTGATGGTCATTGCAAAGCACAGGGATAGTGGGAACTGTCTTCGAGCAATTTTCACTGGTAATCTTTTATCACTTGGTGTCATTTTCAATCTTGAAATCAAAGTATGATGACCTATATTAGTTCCGGTAATAATCTTTGCTTCAATTACAAGTTTTCCAAGTTTTGTTACTTGAAGCCGTGTACCGTTATACAAACCATTTGTTTGATCAATGTTTCTAAGTAACATTACCGGAGCTCCAACCTTAAGAACCAATTTATGGTTAGGTAATCCTGACAAATGCATTTTGTTTAGCACATCCGGAGGAAACAATGCCATGTCAAGGTCGGAATGTTGTTCAGTATCACATAAAGAATCCGAACTTAGATATATCTTCTCTTGACCAACGATACTATTTAACAGTTCTGTGTTTATTGAATCAACAACATCATTTGTGGGAGCAAGAATGGCTCTTTGTTGAAAGTAATTTGAATCCCACATAAAGTTTTGCATATCCGGATATGTGAATGAGATCAATGAAGATATAGGATTGACTTCATCTAATATAAGTAGATCATCGGGAATTTCAATCTCCACCTCTCCATCATTTGGATCACCAAGTAGACCATCACCAAGGCGTAAAATCCATTCAGCAAATTCCTTGGTCTCCTGAAGATTACTTGCTTTTGTACCGACTCTTAACCTCATGTTTTGAGTTAGTTTGAGTAATTGACAATCATGCCATATATAAGAAAAATTCAATGAAGAATTTACAATCATGCTTCTAGTACCTTTTGGAATGACCGGAAGGATTTGTCTAAAATCACCGCCAAAAAGGACTATCTTTCCGCCAAAAGGCTTGGACTGCAAGGACGAATTATTGGAACGGACTATATCTCTCATTGTTCTATCCAAAGCTTCAAAACAATGCTTATGTGTCATTGGCGCTTCATCCCAAATTATCATCTTAGTTTCTTTTATTAAGCCTCCTAGCTCACTGTTCGGTTCTATAGAACATATAGAATCCTTGTTAACGTTTATCGGAATAACATATCTGGAATGAGCTGTTCTACCGCCATCTAATAGGAGTGATGCAATACCACTGGATGCAACATTCAAAACAATTTCACCCTTGGAGTGTAACGCAGCTGCAAATGTTTTCCATAGAAATGTTTTACCAGTTCCACTGTAATAACCAAAAATTTAAAACCATTATTATTATTATTATTTTAGTTAATAGGAAACCCTAATTAAGACACCCAAGTAATTTGGTACAAACCCTAGAAATTTCAGAATTTTCAGAATCAGGATTAGGGCCCCTAAAACTCAGGGGGGGGCATTACCTACTTGACGATTATCTCAATTGTGTGTTGTCAGATTCGAAATTATATATTTTGTCAACTCATCAAGCCTAGTTCCACGCGTGGCAAACCTATAGTGCATTAGTGTCCCTTACGGACCGTAACCTTATTATGCTTACGGTCCGTAAGCAGCCTTACGGACCTCAACCTTCTTAAGCTTACGGTCCGTAAGCTAGTCCAATTTCGTGTATAAATAGCAGGCCTTGGCACTTGATTCTGGGCACAAAAACGACACTCAAACTTCAAATTCACTCTGAGATATCGTTCAATTACTCTCCAAACACACACAAAACACTAATTAAAAGTAGCGGGGTGCTGCAGAACAGGGTAATAACTCAATCGCTATTACGATTCATTGTCCGATCAATCAATATATCCAATGGATGTTTAAGTGCTGCCCACATTAGGGCTATACTTTGTCGTTCGTCATTAATTTGACGGATCATCGTTAATTCGATGGATAAAGTATTGTACTTGTCGTTCGTCATTAATTTGACGGATCATCGTTAATTCGATGGATGAAGTATCGCACTTTGTCGTTCGTTGTGAGAATTTGATCTCGTGAGTTATCGTAAAGGCTGTATTAAGTTACTAACCTAGTTTGTGTGCATGTTATTTAAATTAGGTTAAAAGACTAATCAGTAGTCTAAACTCTGTCCGTATAAATCTGAAATATTATCACAAGGTAGCATCAATTTGGAATTATTAAGGTACGGATCCTTACCCCACTTCTTATTGCTTCATATTCAAATTGTTATAAAACCCATTAAATTCATACACTCTTCACGTCTTTGATTATCGATTCATTTGACAGTCCATTCGAATTCTATTCTAATCATTTGATTTAAAGCTTTCATGTCGTGCGATAGTATTATGTTAGTTGTACTCATTATCGCATGTTCCAATATATGTTCCGAAAATAAGTTTTATAAGTTATGTGAATAAGACCATTTGTACTCTGATACCCTGAGTATCGCTTCTCGTGGAGTGTCCCACGAGCATGTTGTTGCGGCATCAACAACATGTGCTCCATCTGTGACGGAGAGATTAGTTCACGGCGTCCCTAGGTACAAGTGTGGTACAAAGCTACTAGGAGGCGTATGGATCGATCCTAGAATTTAAGTTAATGAGGTGGATAACAGGTATGCCAACTGGCCATCTCGTGTGATAAGTATGCAGGAGTAGCTACCTGTGTATTGTCACGTTTTCAGTTTGCTCATGGGTACATCCGTAAGATATAATTATGAAATTATGTTCTTGCATCGTATCGTTTTCGCAATAAGTTTCCTCCGAATAACATTGCATATAAAGCGTTATTTGTTCTTTGAACCTATAATTCCGTACTGAGCATTCGGCTCATTCTGTATAAATTTTGTATTTACAGGTCAGCAAGTTACTTTGGGCGGGGAAAAGAGAGAAGAATAAAGTCTAGGAATAAATATGAAGATGTTAGTTAATCAAGTCGAATGTCTTCGCTTGTATATTAACTTTAAGTTAAATTGTCATGTGGTTGTATCCTTGTCAAATAAATAAATAAATGGAATTATGACTTTTGTTTATGGTACTGTTATTGTGACACGTCAGCCCATTCCGGGTTGGGGTGTTACAGCTATGGTATCAGAGCAAAGGCTCTTTCCTATAGAAAACTTGAAGATAGTAATTAAAACCTGTGAGGAATGGGTAGATATCTATGATAGGATTTAACTTGGTCTCTTATTTGGTTTAACTCCTGTATTTATTCGTATAGATATGTCTCCTCGTCGTCCGCTACGTAAGAGTACTCGTACTAACCATGAACGTAACAACACTTCTTCGAATGAGACTCCAGTTGATCCAAGCATAATTAATGCTATCAATCAGGCTGTTGCCGGGTTGCTTCCAAGCCTTGTTGCTCAAACAGCTGAGGTCGTTATTCAACAAACTCGTCATCCAGAAGGCACTAACACTAATCCAACCTCTGGTGGTGAAACTCGTGAGAATACCACAAATAATACTACTTATAGTATAGACATATGGATTAGTAAATTCCAAAAACAAAAGCCAAAATCCTTTAGTCACGCTACTAATCCAGTCGAAGCAAGAAACTGGATAGCTCATGTTGAAAAGATCTTCGGAGTTCTTGGAGTTCCGGAGCAATACAAAGTTAGACTGGCTACCTGCAAATTTGAAGATGACGCACAAACTTGGTGGGAAGGATATAAGCATGTCAAAGGAGGGGATGATTTTGACGCTAATCTTTCATGGGTCGACTTTCGTAACATCTTTTACGACAAGTATTTTTCGACCGCTGATAAAGAAGCTTATATCAGGGAGTACGCAGTGATTCGACAGGGGAGTGATGAACCAGCCTCTGAGTTCATTACTCGATTTTCAAGGTTGGCTAGTATTGTAGGAGACGTTGCAGGATCAGCAGAAGTCCAGGCAGAAAAATGCAAGTGGGCAGTCAATGATCGAATTCGGAAGTCGATCATGTACATGAAATTTAAGGATATCACCGAAGTTGCTGATGCAATCAAAACTTTTGAATTCGAAAGGAAAGAATTCTTATCTCGAACTGGGGATAATAAGAAGAGAAATAGGGAAGGGCAAATTAAGCAAGAAAACGGCCAATCATCCACTACGCCACAGCATCAAGATCGCAAAGTGCAAGGAAATCAAAACTCTGGAAATCAGGCACGTCCATGGCAACCGAGACTGCAAAACCCGAGACCTGCTCAAAACCAGATTCAGTTGTATGCAGAACCTATTAGAGCTCAACCACTGAATCAACATGTAAACCCGAATCAGATTACATATCCTTTATGTAATACTTGTGGCAAGCGACATCAGGGAGTATGTCACCGAAGTACAGGAGCATGCTTTAGATGTGGCCAAACTGGACACATGATCAAGGAGTGTACACAGAAAGACACTAAGAAGAATAACCGATCAAACGTTGCACCACCCAATGTTGGAGGAAGAGCTTTCACACTTTCTGCTACTGATGCTGCTAATGTCCCAGGTACTGTGTCGGGAACCCTTCAGCTTGGTAAACATAGTATCTATGTGTTATTCGACACAGGAGCGACTCATTCTTTAGTATCCCATTCGTTTACTAAGTACCTTCCGATAAGACCAACTCTCTTAAATCATACTTTAACCATTTGCACTCCCATGGAAAATTCATCCGTAATCACTTCCGTATATAAAGATTGTCCGATCCGTATTGAATCTATTGTGTGTAAGGCCGATCTATTTCCAATACATATGTGTGACTTTGATGTTATTCTAGGAATAGATTGGTTGTCTAGACATCGTGTAACTATAGATTGTCATTCTCGCCGTGTTATTTTCGGTGATCTTCATCATCCTGATATTATATATCAGGGAACTCAAGCTCATAAATCCCTTAAAATTATCTCTGCGCTTAAGGCTCGAAAATTCATATCAAGCGGTTGTGCTGGATTCCTAGCATCGATTAGGGATACTTCTGCTAGTGTTAAGAGTATCGATAGCCATTCCGTTGTTCGTGAATATCCTGATGTATTTCCGGATGAACTACCAGGATTACCACCCGACCGTCAGGTAGAATTCACCATCGACTTGATCCCTGGTGCCGAACCTATTTCTAAAGCTCCATATCGTATGGCTCCAATGGAACTGAAGGAGTTGAAGGAACAATTGCAAGAATTGTTAGATCTAGGATTCATAAGACCTAGTGTTTCACCTTGGGGTGCTCCGGTCTTATTTGTGAAGAAGAAAGACGGTAGTATGCGTTTATGTATTGACTACCGAGAACTGAACAAGATTACTATTCGTAATCAGTATCCTCTGCCTCGCATTGATGATCTCTTTGATCAACTTCAGGGGGCTCAGTTCTTCTCAAAAATTGACCTGAGGTCCGGGTATCATCAGCTAAAGATCAAGAATGATGATGTTCCCAAGACCGCCTTTCGTACTCGATATGGTCATTACGAATTTTTGGTTATGCCCTTTGGGCTAACTAATGCACCCGCAGTCTTCATGGATTTGATGAATCGCGTGTTTCACAAATTCCTAGACAAATTCGTTATTGTCTTTATCGATGACATTCTAGTGTATTCTAAGAGTCACGAAGAGCATGAAGCACATCTACATGCGGTACTTGGAACCTTGCGGCATGAGAAGTTGTACGCGAAGTTTTCCAAATGTGATTTTTGGCTTAGCCAAGTGGCATTTCTAGGTCATGTCATATCAGCAGAGGGAATTATGGTAAACCCAACAAAGGTTGAAGCTATTACAAAATGGCCAAGACCTACTTCTGTTACTGAAATACGAAGTTTCTTGGGTCTTGCTGGCTATTACCGAAGATTCGTTGAAAGATTCTCGGTAATCGCTTTACCACTCACAAAACTCCTAAGGAAAGGGGTGAAGTACTCATGGAATGAGGAATAAGAGAAAAGCTTTGAAGAATTGAAGAAACGACTCGTATCCTCTCCGATACTCGCTCTCCCTTCTGGATCAGGAGGTTACCAAGTCTATAGTGATGCCTCAAAGAAAGGATTAGGTTGTGTGCTAATGCAACATGGGAAGGTTATCGCTTATGCCTCCCGTCAGTTAAAGCCTTATGAAGTTAACTACCCTACACATGATTTAGAATTAGCCGCAGTCGTCTTTGCACTTAAGATTTGGCGACACTATCTGTATGGTGAAAGTTGTGACATCTTTACCGACCACAAGAGCCTCAAGTACATATTTACTCAGAAGGAGTTAAATATGAGGCAAAGAAGGTGGTTAGAACTTTTAAAAGATTACGACGTAAATATTCAATACCATCCAGGCAAAGCCAATGTTGTAGCTGACGCGTTGAGCCGAAAGAATTCCGGGACTATATCTTGCATACAAATTCAGCCTCGTATTAGGAGGGATCTCGAAAGAATGAACATTTGGCTTCAGGTTAGTAAATCTGATGGATATCTAGCTAGAATGCAGATTGAACCCGACCTCATATCACGGATCAAAGATGCACAGAAGCAAGATGGAGAACTATGGGCAATTGTGCAAAATCTTGAGGTGGGTAAGCAATCTGAATTCCGTATAGACCATAATGGGGTGATTTGGTGCGGTAAGAGACTTTGTGTACCCGATGACTCCAGCCTTCGTGAGTCATTGTTAGCCGAAGCTCACAGCTCACCATTTTCAATTCACCCAAGATCTACCAAGATGTATCGAGACTTAAGACAGAACTTCTGGTGGAATGGCATGAAGGAAGACGTTGCTCGATACGTAAGTAAATGCCTCACTTGCCAACAAGTGAAAATTGAACACAAACGAGCAAGCGGTCTATTGCAGCCATTGGATATTCCCATATGGAAGTGGGATGAGATCACAATGGATTTTGTTACCGGTTTGCCTAAGACATTCAAGAAGAATGATGTTGTATGGGTTGTTGTCAATAGATTGTCGAAGTCAGCCCATTTTCTACCGATTCAGCAAGGATTTTCGGTTAATAAATTATCCGAAATATTTCTTCAAGAAATTATTCGACTCCATGGCACACCGTGTTCCATTGTTTCAGATAGAGACCCACGTTTCACCTCACGATTTTGGAAAGGTTTTCAGGCAGCTTGGGGTACACGACTGAAGTTTAGTACGGCTTTCCATCCACAAACAGATGGGCAGTCAGAACGTACGATTCAGACCTTGGAAGATATGCTCCGAGCATGTGCACTTGAATGGTCTGGAAACTGGGATGAATATCTATGTCTTGTTGAGTTCGCTTACAACAATAGTTGGCAAGCAAGTATTGGCATGGCACCTTTTGAGCTTTTGTACGGTCGGAAATGTCGTGCACCGATATGCTGGGATGAAGTTGGAGAAAAGATTATTGAAGGGCCAGAACTAGTTCAGATTACAAACGAAAAAGTCACTATGGCCCGAGAAAAACTGAAAGAAGCTCAGAGCAGACAAAAGAGCTATGCAGATCAAGATAGACGACCACTCGAATTTAAAATTGGTGACCACGTATTCTTAAAGGTATCACCTTGGCGGGGCATTCGTAGATTTGGAATTAAAGGAAAGCTTAGTCCTCGTTTCATAGGTCCGTTTGAAATCCTTGAAAGAATTGGAGAAGTATCATATCGACTAGCTCTACCGCCTCAACTCTCTCACGTTCATAACGTTTTTCATGTCTCCTCGTTAAGAGGATATAATTATCATCCACTTCATGTCATTAGTTATCCGTTACTTACAATTCACGAAGATTTGTCCTACGAAGAGGAACCAGAAGTCATCTTAGATCGACAAGAAAAGGTTTTGCGTAGGAAAGTAATTCCGTTTGTTAAAATTCTCTGGAAAAATCACTCTGAACGCGAAGCCACATGGGAATCTGAAGAATCAATTCGTTCTCTATACCCCAATCTATTCTAGCAATAGAATTTTAGTCAAGTAACGGTAAATCTTGCTCTTTGATTTATGTTCATTTGTTTCTGGTTGTGGTCATTCATGCTTTGCCTTATGTGATTATATATCTTAGTGATGATTAAGCATATTTAAGTAGGAGATTCTTGTTATATAAGTTAGTAACTCTGCTATGAAAATTCTATTACTTATGTGATATATTCTTATTTGAAAAAAATTTTGAGGACGAAATTTCTTTTAAGGGGGTAATAGTTGTAATAACCAAAAATTTAAAACCATTATTATTATTATTATTTTAGTTAATAGGAAACCCTAATTAAGACACCCAAGTAATTTGGTACAAACCCTAGAAATTTCAGAATTTTCAGAATCATGATTAGGGCCCCTAAAACTCAGGGGGGGGCATTACCTACTTGACGATTATCTCAATTGTGTGTTGTCAGATTCGAAATTATCTATTTTGTCAACTCATCAAGCCTAGTTCCACGCGTGGCAAACCTATAGTGCATTAGTGTCCCTTACGGACCGTAACCTTATTATGCTTACGGTCCGTAAGCAGCCTTACGGACCTCAACCTTCTTAAGCTTACGGTCCGTAAGCTAGTCCAATTTCGTGTATAAATAGCAGGCCTTGGCACTTGATTCTGGGCACAAAAACGACACTCAAACTTCAAATTCACTCTGAGATATCGTTCAATTACTCTCCAAACACACACAAAACACTAATTAAAAGTAGCGGGGTGCTGCAGAACAGGGTAATAACTCGATCGCTATTACGATTCATTGTCCGATCAATCAATATATCCAATGGATGTTTAAGTGCTGCCCACATTAGGGTTATACTTTGTCGTTCGTCATTAATTTGACGGATCATCGTTAATTCGATGGATAAAGTATTGTACTTGTCGTTCGTCATTAATTTGACAGATCATCGTTAATTCGATGGATGAAGTATCGCACTTTGTCGTTCGTTGTGAGAATTTGATCTCGTGAGTTATCGTAAAGGCTGCATTAAGTTACTAACCTAGTTTGTGTGCATGTTATTTAAATTAGGTTAAAAGACTAATCAGTAGTCTAAACTCTGTCCGTATAAATCTGAAATATTATCACAAGGTAGCATCAATTTGGAATTATTAAGGTACGGATCCTTACCCCACTTCTTATTGCTTCATATTCAAATTGTTATAAAACCCATTAAATTCATACACTCTTCACGTCTTTGATTATCGATTCATTTGACAGTCCGTTCGAATTCTATTCTAATCATTTGATTTAAAGCTTTCATGTCGTGCGATAGTATTATGTTAGTTGTACTCATTATCGCATGTTCCAATATATGTTCCGAAAATAAGTTTTATAAGTTATGTGAATAAGACAATTTGTACTCTGATACCCTGAGTATCGCTTCTCGTGGAGTGTCCCACGAGCATGTTGTTGCGGCATCAACAGCATGTGCTCCATCTGTGACGGAGAGATTAGTTCACGGCGTCCCTAGGTACAAGTGTGGTACAAAGCTACTAGGAGGCGTATGGATCGATCCTAGAATTTAAGTTAATGAGGTGGATAACAGGTATGCCAACTGGCCATCTCGTGTGATAAGTATGCAGGAGTAGCTACCTGTGTATTGTCACGTTTTCAGTTTGCTCATGGGTACATCCGTAAGATATAATTATGAAATTATGTTCTTGCATCGTATCGTTTTCGCAATAAGTTTCCTCCGAATAACATTGCATATAAAGCGTTATTTGTTCTTTGAACCTATAATTCCGTACTGAGCATTCGGCTCATTCTGTATAATTTTTGTATTTACAGGTCAGCAAGTTACTTTGGGCGGGGAAAAGAGAGAAGAATAAAGTCTAGGAATAAATATGAAGATGTTAGTTAATCAAGTCGAATGTCTTCGCTTGTATATTAACTTTAAGTTAAATTGTCATGTGGTTGTATCCTTGTCAAATAAATAAATAAATGGAATTATGACTTTTGTTTATGGTACTGTTATTGTGACACGTCAGCCCATTCCGGGTTGGGGTGTTACATCCACCGTAACCATATAGAAAAAAAAACACCTCCATTTCCTTTAGCAACTGCATTCATGACAGTTTGATACACTTTGTGCTGTTCATCAGTTAAAGATTTTAAGAAAGATGCAAGTTCCTTTTTTAAGCTACTCCGATCATAGGAAAGTTCTTTCATTATCATTTGATTGTTCAATGCTGAAATGTAGTTCCCAGGAACATTCGGCATGTCTGAAAAGCAGCTTAACGTACTTCCATAAGCAAGTAACAATTTTTCAATATGTGATAGGCAAATGTTTTCAATCTCTTCCTCTGGAAGAACCAAATCTGAAAAATAAAACAGATGTTTGGTAATTAGCATATAAAAATATTTAATTACAAACGGAATAGAATATTTGAGCTTTATTTAAAGTTTTAAAATTACCAGAAATACCAGTAACCTTCCGTTGCTGGTATAATATATCTTCACACAACAGAGATTTTGTTTGTCTCCAGAAATGACCAGGCCTAGAAATGGAATTTGACATCAACAGCATTACAAAAAATGTACGCAAGAAATCAGAAGTGGACCATGTGCTTGCTTCCTCCATGGCAATTATATACTCATTATCATCATCCAACAGACCGCGAGCGAGGCACGCATCTTTAAAGGTAGGATAAATTTTTCCATCAACTGTTTTTATATCATCGAAACTCATTGGTCCTATAACGTGATTCAATAAAATTCTCAAGAAATAACAATCACCAAGTGATGGAGGTACATAATGTATCCTACCAACGGCACCAAAAGTTCTTTTTCTACGAATCCACTTTCGTTCTTTACGTATCCATACAAAGTGTCTTGGAAACTCTATATACTTCAATGTTCTAGCGAATGCATCCATTTGGTTACATTTCATCCATTCTGTAAACATAGACATTTTCACAGTTGGGTTACTAACACGTCACACAAGTTTGAATTATCGTCATAAAAAATAGCCTGACCATCTTCGCAATGAAAAGGCAATATTTCAACAGATGGAAGTCGATAGTGTATGTCAAACTTGAAGATTCTCCAAGCAGCTTCACATGCTGAAACATATCTACAATTAAGATATGCTTTAACTTCATCTACTTCTGTTTTGTTTGACGAATTTTGATTATTGGTCATTTCCTCATTTTCCTTGTTCTTGCCAGCAGTTGTCGTACTTTGGTAAACAGAAGCTGTCACTCTATCTGGACCCTTATTAATGTATTTGAACAAATATTTGATGGATCCTGTTTGGTTACACCACTCAACATTTATGTGACACTGATACTTTTTGAGTAACATAGCATTGTATGGAACTACAACCCTATTGTCAAGCAATACGCCATTTTTTTCTACAGTGTTACATGTTTGACGACGACGGTAGATAGGATATCCTTCAGAATCAACACAAGTCTCATCTACATATTTTTTCGGAAACTTCTTTGAACATTTTAAATTAACCATGCATGGACAATGAGGGTTGTCTGTACCACACGGACCGTGCATCATAAACTGTTTGACAAGTTCATACAGTTCAGAATCCGTCTCTTTGTCAGGTATTTCAGCACTAATAGCCAAATCAATTTCTTTAGCAGTTGGAAACTTGTTCTTGGCACTTAAGAACAAACATATATGAGCATGAGGTAGGCCACGTTTCTGAAATTCGATTGTATAAATAACTGAAATATTACATGAAAAAAAACTGTTATTAAAGAATTTATGGCTGACAAATTAATTAAAACATTTTACAATCACTTACTTGCTTGTATCTCACCAAAGAATTTATGTTTCTTGAAATCTTGAATTAGGTGATTGATTTTAATTTTGAATACACGTGAGATAATATCCGGTCTGTCTTGAGGATTCAGCCGTTTGTCTTTTAAACATCTATAAATCTCAGGCCAATTGGGATTACAGGTGACTGTTGTGAAGAGATCCGGATATCCTACAGCTTTGCAGATTGCCATAGCATCTAGGTATTTTTGCATCATATATCTCGATCCGCCGGTAAATGATGAAGGCAACAAAATTCGTTTTCCACAGTTTGACGCATCGCTTTCTCCACTTTGAACACTTTGATTTAAATTCTTAAAGGTTTGACTTCTAAGTTTGGGTTGTTGTGTCTTTATGTAAGCTAACCGTGCAGATTCTATCATTGTATAAGCATCAACAACAAACTGTTGGAATAGCTTTTGAGCATTGAGTAACAATGAAAAGTGGTTGGGTCTGTCTTGTAGTCTGTAACTAAAAAATTCTCTCATTGTCGTGCTGGTTCTAACTATATCAGAATCAACTGAAATACCTCGATATTTAATACCAAGTCTAAATCCATCTTCTGCATATGGGAAAATAAGTGGATATTGCAATGCAAGATAAGAGGGATGAAGCTCACTAATTCTCTGAAGACCGCCTGATCTTGTTTGGACTATGATATCTCTTTTATCAAAGGCTCCATCAAAATCACCAATTATTAATGCAGCAATTTCTTCAGATGTAGGCAAGTTAAAAGTTCTACCATCCTTATCCCTTGTTCCAATGAGCTTGAGTCTTACATCTTGCCACTCATTTTCTTTAAAACAATCTCGTACCATTCTAAATGACTTCACAAGTGGATTACAAGAATCCAACATTTTTTTAACACTGGATATGATGGAAAGATCAAGGAGTTGTTTTGTAGTTGTTTTGGAACCTTCCTTGACACTATGTAGAAAATTATTGTAGTACATATAGGAGATATAAGTAAAAGAGATATTCAAACGAATATTTAGTGAATTGTTAATTTACCTTACAGCCTTTTGACGATTAAAATCCTCGTTTTGGGAATCATAAATATAAAGCTGTGAAAATTTGGGCTCTTCACCCTCATTTGGTAGCAGAGTACCAATGCGATGGTAATTTTGTCCTTGTAATCCAAAAACATAAGGACCTCTGCTTTTTTGAAAACTTTTAGAAACCTTGCCACCAAGAGATGTGAAGGAAAACATCATGTTATATGCTCGAATATTATTCATGAAATTGCGGCTTTCAGACGAACTTCTTCTGTAAAGTTTTTCAAGAAATGGAGGAGGGTCAGGTGAGGGCGGCAATTCAACGTCTCCGTTCGAACAACAAAGAGAAAAAGCCGATTTCTTAGAATCCAAATTCCCCCTAAGCATTTCATCTTTCCAAAGCATTACATGACAGTAAAAACATGTAAAAATAGCATCTCCATGATCAACGTACTCTACAAAATTATATAGATACATAAAAAAGATGATTATATAAGAGAAATATTAGGAGATGTCAGTGTTATCTGGAAAAATACTTTGATAGGTTAAAAGAGGGTATGTACCTCTTGCAATTCCGGAAATGTTTTTTACGACAGAAGATGGTAAACGATCAGAAGAATTGGAATCATCACAGTTAGAGCTTTCACCAGGGTAAGAGTTTTCTTTTCCTGCCGTTTCATTTTAGAAATGACCATTAAACTCAGTTTCAACAGGCAGGAGGATATGGAATACATTATTCAAAATACAATGAATCAGAAACGTATATTTAGTCAGATTGTTAAAAATAAACCACATACCATTAGTACCTACTACCGAACACTTTGGCAAACGTCGAGAAGTTCTAATATCAATATTCGGAGGAGTTGGAATATGACTTCCACGGGAACTTACTGTAACACGATCCACTTGCAAGAAAAAAATATACAAATGTTATACAACTTCGAGCAACATTCAATGAATGATTAACAGTAATAAGAAAACTCTAAAGAACTTACAGTTTGTAATATTCATTAAAGGACTGCTCTGAATATGATGATTGGATGATGCAGGTGGTGTAACCATTGAAGTTGTCCTCCTTTCATCACCTTCAATAATTTTCAATCTTTGTTTCCTCTTTCTAGACTCATGCACACCATAATTAGCATTTTCCAATTGTCCTAAAAATTGAAACAAAGTGACAAGGTCAAATATGATATCATACCTTAAAACAATATGATTTATAAACTTACCAAAACTGGATGAAGTCAAATGAATCCTACTAACACATGATGGATCTAACTTGGCAGGCGTGTGACATGCTGTACATGACGAGATTTGGTTAATTCCAGCAATAAATAGTTACAATTTTCACATTTTTTACAATCAGTATGTAAAACAATTTGAAAAGTACCAATAGAGTTGTTTACCCATATTTGTAGAAGAGGATTCGGACGACATTACAGTTTGACTGTGATTTAAGTTCCTTGGCTTGTAATATAGACTTGAGGGTTCATACAGACCTTTTGATGATACTGGTTGTTATAGATACGCAAATAGATTTCAGTTAATATAACATTAAAATTATATACGTATTATGAAAAACAATCATCAAAAACAGACCTCCATTATCGTTTGTAGTAATAAGAACATTGGCCGGAAGTGTATGAATAATAGGAGATGTCTGTAGAGAGTGAGACACACCACTGTTTCTACGCTTATTCAGAATAGACTTTCTTATCCTCCTTGACTCTTTGGACATTTGGGTACTGCATTGTGGAAAACACTTTCTATCTCTTGCTATAAAATTCTTATTATTCTCCATAACTATACATAAGAATTGGGAAAATATAGTTGATTTAGGGCTAGCTACAAGTATTTATTGTAACCACTGTCCAAAAAATCAATTTTTTTAACAGATAGTGATGATTGAACATCCACATTAAAAACCTAACTAAAAAAACAATCAAAGAAGACAAACCTGCAGAGAAGATTTCCAACTTCTGGAATAGAAAAACCTACAATTAAATGTTGATCGAGTGCTTCCAAAGTGTGAGGGTTTTCAAATATGCATTAAGATTCTGGCGCTAATTTTTGATCTTCAGTTTGATACAGAGCGAGTTAATAAGAGGGTATGTTTAGCGGAGGTAATGAGATTAGGATTTAAGAAAACTGATTAAAGTTTTGGGCCTTATGGGTTGGTTTTATAGTTCACAACTTATGGACCATAAATTATTGAAAGGCTTATACCATTTAGTAGAAAACTGCAGCCGAATTAAAGGACCTTTAGTTGTATTTATTTTGTACTGATTTTATTTCTTTGTTTCTTTACAAACTGTTTTTTGGATGCTCCATATCTAAATAATTTAAATTGATACTTAACGTAATTTATATGGATTTAATTAATACATATTTTGTTAATCATGCTTGTCTTGGTTTTATGAATCTATTCATTCTTACAATGAAGTTACCATACCTGAGATAGACCCGATTTATATTTGGATTTGAAGTTTGATGATTCATTTTAACGGAGTCACACTTTCAATTAATTTATGTGATCCTTAATTTATGTGCATGGAGAAACTTCTATGGATTTAAATGCTACATATTTTCCAAACATCCTTCTATTCGTCTTATCAATCTATTGGTTCCTACATTAGTTTACAAAAGGGTTGGTTAATATTTATGAGTTATCTATATTAAATTATCAATTTGTCATAAAGAAAACTTACTTCTGGAACTTTAATTTAATAACTTGTTTGACATAATTAGTGGATATTAACAATTTCTTTATAATGTGGTTATAAACTAAACATACATTGAAACGTACCATTAAAAAGTAGAATTTATACTACGACAAAGCATACTAAGCATCGCATAAACTATATTGCAAAAATCAAAACACAGATTATAAGCAAAGATTATAGTTAGCAACATAAAAACATAGTTTATAATACAAAAAATTAAACCACATCATGGTTTACCACACAATCCAAGTTCATAGGCTTACCAACATCTAACACATACATACAAACTGTTTCAGTAGTTAACACTTACCAACAACAACCCAACTTCCAAAAACACATACTTAAGTACAGACCAAAAGTTAGACTCGCTTAAACATCAAAAGATAAAGACATGAAAGGAGCTAGGTTTTAACCCTAGATGACCTCTTCCGATTATTTTTGCTGCTAGAAGACAGTTCCCCAATATTTTAACCTTCCACATCCTGCAACGAACGTTTACCATTCGGACTGGTGCCCGAATCCTTCTCGGCTTCGACAACAGAAGAGTCGGCGGTAACAGATACAACATCCTTGAATTAAATCACAAAACAACTACTAAAGTATCAAATAAGGTAATATAATCTACAGACAAGAAAAAACAAAATCATAGAATCCATATTCACCTTTGAAATAGCAGTACCAGCCATCTGTGAGGACTCAGATAATCTCTCAACTTTGATTTCTGAACCTTCTTGACTAAACACCTATTATCAAAATATTACCAAAAAAAATTCAACTAAGTTATTTAAACTACAAAAACTGGAAACCAAAAACACATCAATAAAAGATATCCAAAAACTATTACCTCATCAACAACCTCAAGACCATTACCATTACCAGCAACCAACTCAGCAAGTATGTCCGGATCATCACATAATTTTTGGATAGTGTAAACATGATAGTCATGGTTAAGGTTGTAATCAGAAACTTCAATTTTAAAAGCCAACTTTTTTTCAACCAACCGAGATATTTCATGTGGAAAACTCTCAGTATCATTGGCCTTCACTTGGCGTTCCCTTATATCACTCGCAGTTGAACCAATGAGCTTCGTTACATCTTTATCAAACATCACGAAAGAGATACTACCGGTTTCATCTTGGACTCTCAAATGTACCTTGAACCTGTAATAAATAGTAGTTAAATTACATTCATATTATAGGAAGCAATAAACCTAAAAAGCAACATTAACTTACTTAATGGTTATCGATGTACATTCTTTATCGCATTTCGGACAAACCAATGAAGTAGGAGACAGATTCATGACCTCATCAGAAATGATTTTAGCATATTGTAAGTATTCAGTTTTAGTCAACACCTTCTTGTTACAGTTTCGACATGCCGGATAAAACCACCCATAGTTTTCTTGAACAATTTTGATCGTTGCAACTACCACACATGACATTACCTATAAAATGAAAGACAAAACTTTATTAACATACTAATATTATAAAACATAGAAAACAGTAAAGGAAATTAAATGACTTTGAATGGATATAGAAATATTCATACGCTTTCAATCTCAATTATTTCATCAACATGTTTCTTAGGAGTATCAATTAGAAATTCTTGACGGACTGGAAATACACTCTGAGATGAAAGAATGGTTTGAGAAGAAGAAGCACCAGCTTCAAAGTGTTTCACTAAAAGCCTATGAAAACAACATTCGTGTTAATACTCACACTCGTATTAAGAAAAATATGAAAAATAAGAAATATAATTCAGTAATAGTACCTCCTACGAAGTTCATTAACCTCATGAATTTCTTCGTTGAGAAACAGTCGAGTTCCAAACTTATCATTCTGAACGGTATATTGTCCTACATGTAACAATATACATATACAACAAATTCATTACAAATGAAAAAAACACATTGGAAACACTAAAGTAAATGAATCAGTCAAATGTAAATTACCCTGCCACAGCTTAATCTTCGCATGCTGAATGACAGCCATGACATTCTCAATCAGATTGTTTTGCGTCAAGAAATCATTAAATTGTTGTGCATATCCATTCCACAAAGTACAACGAACTACTTCTCCCCTACAACAAACAGATAAAAAAACAGCATTAAAAGTTCCACTAAAATTTATACTATCTATTAAAAGAACAATAATCAGTCACAATAAATAATGCCAATGATTTAATCTGTCTTTGTATTAAATGCAATGAATGTCCAACTCCCACATTAATTAAAGACAATAATAAAACAACAATCTGTCTTTACATTATTTCCAATGAATGTGCTAATAATAACATAATCATTAAAGAACCATAAACAGATATAAAAAAACACAAATAAGAAAAATCATTTAATGAATCCTCAATACATTAATTAAATACAATAATAACACACAAACAAATTTATTTAAGTGGGATAGAAAAATTTACTGCACATCTTGAAGATCAAAGTTCATCCTTTTTCTTTCATTCGGAAAGACTTCCATATCTCCACACGACACAACAATTCCAGCAACATCTAAAATGGCAAACATAGCAACAGTCATCAGATTCAAAAATGTAAGCAAAATATATATCAGACTATGAGAAACAGTCCTACCAACAGTGACCAGATTCTTTCCCTCTCCTTTAAGAATTTCTGAATGTGCCATGAAGTTAAATCCATAATCAACCCCTTCCCAACCACAGGCACGTGTAACAACCGTACAACGGTAAAAGTTAATCTTGTAACCATGATTAACAACTTTGTAGGTATCATTGTTTTCTCCAACACCAAATCTGGATAGAATAACAACCTCATCCTCATGGAGTTGAGAGATAAGCACAGGTATCAATGGAGCCTTAATACCTGCTTGAATTTTACGACCCTGACCATTGCAGTGAAATACCATAGTTTAGAAATAATCAACCAAACGATACCTCATTATTTCTAAACTTCTGAAACAATTAGTAAGATACCATACCATCAAATTTAATAAGACTAAAACAAAGAAAGACCAAATAATATTCAACTCAGTTTCATGACATGAAACACTAAAACAAAACACAAAATATACACAAAAGATTGAACTCAGTTTGATGAAATGAAACACTAAAACAAAACACAAAATATACAAAGAGAAAATATACACAAAAGTAAATTACACAAATCACAAAAAAAAACTTTCAAAAAAAACCTTCCATTTCATTTCATGTCACCAAGATTAAAACTTCAAAAAAGTATGCATCTTTCTTTCTTTATAACTCACCCTAAACTCATCTAACACTAAAACAAACATACTTTTCAGAAGTTTAGAAATAAACAACCAAACGATACCTCAAAAAAAATATAAAACATACTTTTCAGAAAATATAGATAAGCCCAAATAACACAAAACAAAGAAACAATTAGTAAGATACCATACCATCAAATTTAATAAGACTAAAACAAAGAAAGACCAAATAATATTCAACTCAGTTTCATGACATGAAACACTAAAACAAAACATAAAATACACACTAAAACAAAACATACTTTTCAGAACACAAAATATACACAAAAGTAAATTACACAAATCACAAAAAACTTTCAAAAACAACCTTCCATTTCGTTTCATGTAACCTAGATTAAAACTTCAAAGAACTTTTCATCTGTGATTCTTTATAACTCACCCTAAACTCATCTAACACTAAAACAAACATAATTTATGCTTCACAGAACAAACATCTATCGACGATCAATAACCAACTAAACAATATTCATGTTCAGTCCTTTATATCTAACCCTAAAACATGTAAGAGTATCAGAAAATATAGATAAGCCCAAATAACACAAAACAAAGAAACAATTAGTAAGATACCATACCATCAAATTTAATACAAAACACACAAACAAATTTATAGATAAGCCCAAATAACACAAAATATAGAGAAGCCCAAATAACACAAAAATATAGATAAGCCCAAATAACACAAAACAAATAACACAAAACAAAGAAAAAATTAGTAAGATACCATACCATCAAATTTAATAAGACTAAAACAAAGAAAGACCAAATAATATTCAACTCAGTTTCATGACATGAAACACTAAAACAAAACACAAAATACACACTAAAACAAAACATACTTTTCAGAACACAAAATATACACAAAAGTAAATTACACAAATCACAAAAAACTTTCAAAAACAACATTCCATTTCGTTTCATGTCACCAAGATTAAAACTTCAAAAAAAATTTCATCTGTGATTCTTTATAACTCATCTGTGATTCTTTATATCTTACTAATTTAATACAAAACACACAAACAAATTTATAGATAAGCCCATATAACACAAAATATAGATAAGCCCAAATAACACAAAAATATAGATAAGCCCAAATAACACAAAACAAATAAACAATTAGTACGATACCATACCATCAAATTTAATAAGACTAAAACAAAGAAAGACCAAATAATATTCAACTCAGTTTCATGACATGAAACACTAAAACAAAACACAAAATACACACTAAAACAAAACATACTTTTCAGAACACAAAATATACACAAAAGTAAATTACACAAATCACAAAAAACTTTCAAAAACAACCTTCCATTTCGTTTCATGTCACCAAGATTAAAACTTCAAAAAACTTTTCATCTGTGATTCTTTATAACTCACCCTAAACTCATCTAACACTAAAACAAACATACTTTATGCTTCACAGAACAAACATCTATCGATGATCAATAACCAACTAAACAATATTCATGTTCAGTCCTTTATATCTAACCCTAAAACATGTAAGAGTATCAGAAAATATAGATAAGCCCAAATAACACAAAACAAAGAAACAATTAGTAAGATACCATACCATCAAATTTAATACAAAACACACAAACAAATTTATAGATAAGCCCAAATAACACAAAATATAGATAAGCCCAAATAACACAAAAATATAGATAAGCCCAAATAACACAAAACAAATAACACAAAACAAAGAAACAATTAGTAAGATACCATACCATCAAATTTAATAAGACTAAAACAAAGAAAGTCCAAATAATATTCAACTCAGTTTCATGACATGAAACACTAAAACAAAACACAAAATACACACTAAAACAAAAACATACTTTTCAGAACACAAAATATACACAAAAGTAAATTACACAAATCACAAAAAACTTTCAAAAACAACCTTCCATTTCGTTTCATGTCACCAAGATTAAAACTTCAAAAAACTTTTCATCTGTGATTCTTTATAACTCATCTGTGATTCTTTATATCTTACTAATTTAATACAAAACACACAAACAAATTTATAGATAAGCCCAAATAACACAAAATATAGATAAGCCCAAATAACACAAAAATATAGATAAGCCCAAATAACACAAAACAAATAACACAAAACAAAGAAACAATTAGTAAGATACCATACCATCAAATTTAATAAGACTAAAACAAAGAAAGACCAAATAATATTCAACTCAGTTTCATGACATGAAACACTAAAGCAAAACACAAAATACACACTAAAACAAAACATACTTTTCAGAACACAAAAGTAAATTACACAAATCACAAAAAACTTTCAAAAACAACCTTCCATTTCGTTTCATGTCACCAAGATTAAAACTTCAAAAAACTTTTCATCTGTGATTCTTTATAACTCACCCTAAACTCATCTAACACTAAAATAAACATACTTTATGCTTCACAGAACAAACATCTGTCGATGATCAATAACCAACTAAACAATATTCATGTTCAGTCCTTTATATCTAACCCTAAAACATGTAAGAGTATCAGAAAATATAGATAAGCCCAAATAACACAAAACAAAGAAACAATTAGTAAGATACCATACCATCAAATTTAATACAAAACACACAATCAAATTTATAGATAAGCCCAAATAACACAAAAATATAGATAAGCCCAAATAACACAAAACAAAGAAAAAATTAGTAAGATACCATACCATCAAATTTAATAAGACTAAAACAAAGAAAGACCAAATAATATTCTACTCAGTTTCATGACATGAAACACTAAAACAAAACACAAAATACACACTAAAACAAAACATACTTTTCAGAACACAAAATATACACAAAAGTAAATTACACAAATCACAAAAAACTTTCAAAAACAACCTTCCATTTCGTTTCATGTCACCAAGATTAAAACTTCAAAAAACTTTTCATCTGTGATTCTTTATAACTCATCTGTGATTCTTTATATCTTACTAATTTAATACAAAACACACAAACAAATTTATAGATAAGCCCAAATAACACAAAATATAGATAAGCCCAAATAACACAAAAATATAGATAAGCCCGAATAACACAAAACAAATAACACAAAACAAATAAACAATTAGTAAGATACCTTACCATCAAATTTAATAAGACTAAAACAAAGAAAGACCAAATAATATTCAACTCAGTTTCATGACATGAAACACTAAAACAAAACACAAAATACACACTAAAACAAAACATACTTTTCAGAACACAAAATATACACAAAAGTAAATTACACAAATCACAAAAAACTTTCAAAAACAACCTTCCATTTCGTTTCATGTCACCAAGATTAAAACTTCAAAAAACTTTTCATCTGTGATTCTTTATAACTCACCCTAAACTCATCTAACACTAAAACAAACATACTTTATGCTTCACAGAACAAACATCTATCGATGATCAATAACCAACTAAACAATATTCATGTTCAGTCCTTTATATCTAACCCTAAAACATGTAAGAGTATCAGAAAATATAGATAAGCCCAAATAACACAAAACAAAGAAACAATTAGTAAGATACCATACCATCAAATTTAATACAAAGCACACAAACAAATTTATAGATAAGCCCAAATAACACAAAATATAGATAAGCCCAAATAACACAAAAATATAGATAAGCCCAAATAACACAAAACAAATAACACAAAACAAAGAAACAATTAGTAAGATACCATACCATCAAATTTAATAAGACTAAAACAAAGAAAGACCAAATAATATTCAACTCAGTTTCATGACATGAAACACTAAAGCAAAACACAAAATACACACTAAAACAAAACATACTTTTCAGAACACAAAAGTAAATTACACAAATCACAAAAAACTTTCAAAAACAACCTTCCATTTCGTTTCATGTCACCAAGATTAAAACTTCAAAAAACTTTTCATCTGTGATTCTTTATAACTCACCCTAAACTCATCTAACATTAAAACAAACATACTTTATGCTTCACAGAACAAACATCTATCGATGATCAATAACCAACTAAACAATATTCATGTTCAGTCCTTTATATCTAACCCTAAAACATGTAAGAGTATCAGAAAATATAGATAAGCCCAAATAACACAAAACAAAGAAACAATTAGTAAGATACCATACCATCAAATTTAATACAAAACACACAAACAAATTTATAGATAAGCCCAAATAACACAAAATATAAATAAGCCCAAATAACACAAAAATATAGATAAGCCCAAATAACACAAAACAAATAACACAAAACAAAGAAACAATTAGTAAGATACCATACCATCAAATTTAATAAGACTAAAACAAAGAAAGCCCAAATAATATTCAACTCAGCTTCATGACATGAAACACTAAAACAAAACACAAAATACACACTAAAACAAAACATACTTTTCAGAACACAAAATATACACAAAAGTAAATTACACAAATCACAAAAAACTTTCAAAAACAACCTTCCATTTCGTTTCATGTCACCAAGATTAAAACTTCAAAAAACTTTTCATCTGTGATTCTTTATAACTCACCCTAAACTCATCTAACACTAAAACAAACATACTCTATGCTTTCACAGAACAAACATCTATCGATGATCAATAACCAACTAAACAATATTCATGTTCAGTCCTTTATATCTAACCCTAAAACATGTAAGAGTATCAGAAAAAACACAAACCTAAACTGTCCAAAGAACACAAACACAAACATCTATTACACAACCAAGAAGCTTAGAAATAAAAAACAAACCCAAAATCATGGGGATTAGAGAATCATCTCTGTATAAACACTAAAACAGTAAAATAAGAGAATCATCACTACACAAATACTAATACCTTCTCATCGATCAACACGAGATCCATCCGAAAGGGCTGAATCCATTTGCGGATGATTCGACACTTGATAGTCCACATATCTTTGGATGGATTCAAATCGTCTATGAAACTGAGTGACAAACACTGTGATTCACCGACGGATTTATTCTCCGATGACATTTTACCGAGAATGCTTTGTAACAGAAACCCTAGATTTTCTTGAGAAATCGCCTGAAATGAAGAAAGAGAGAAATGTAGAAATTTGAATGAAGAAAGCTTTGTGCTATATGTTTCAAAATTGAGAAGAAAGAGACAGTGATATGATGTGCATTAAATGGGGATTCAACTCCCCATGCATTTTCAAATTTACCTCCTAAAATAAACATGATTTTTGTAATTTCTGAAATTGAAATACTTGATTTGTATATACATTGAGATTTAAAATGATTAAAACAAAATCGGATTTATGACATCAGCGGAATGACATCAGCGGAGTCTATGTGGCATCCTATGTGGCATAGCTAATATCATGACAAGTAAGCAAAGTGAGGTCAGCTTCTAAGCTCCTTTTATAGATAGTATAGATAGATGAAGTGACATCAAGCAACTCTTTTTTCTTTCTCCCAAATTTGTGCTGGATTAACGATGATAGCACAACGTTTCTTCGAAACTCCAAATGTCTGTTCGGTATCATTTCTTATTGATTCTTGCATTTTTAATGTTTTTTTGTCCTCATGTGGGCATGTAAGTGTTTTTAAGAACGTGTTGTACTATAGATAAATACAATCGACAATATAATACCCATACTGGTATTCTGCGTTATCGACAAAAAACGAAGACCCAGGTGCAACTCCGTCTATGATGTTTTCGATAATATGCGATTGATCTAAAACATTGATATCATTGTTGGATCCAGCAACACCAAATAATGCATGTGAAATCCAAATATTATGTGATATCACGGCTTCAAGTATCATGGTTGGGTGTAGATGGTCACCTCGTTGATAATGCTATCACCAACTAGTGGGCTAGTTTAACCACCGCTATTGTGTTCAATCAATGCTGCCAAGCATCCTAGAATAGTCGCGTACGACTTCATACACCTCGTATATTTGTCACCTCATGTAAGTCTTCTCAAATATCTCTTTCCGTTGAGTTCAATAACACCTTTAACTAATAATAACAAGTGGAGAGTTCAAATGAGAAGAATTTTTTTGTAAGAAGAAATTTCAGCCAATAAGAATGTTTTATTTTACTTCATTTAATATAAGTATTTAATGTTACTACAAGGGTACATTGGTAAATCTACATAAGTCATTAATTTCTAGTCTTTCTCTTTAATAGCTAACTACATTAAAATTTTTGTAACTTATCTTCAAAATATATATATATTTTCAAAAAATAAAATAAAATATTTTAAAGTGTAGGATAAATCACGAGTTGTGTAGGATAAATTACGAGTTATGTAGGATAAATTTTAACGTGTAGGATGAATTTCGAAATATGTAAGATAACTTTTGATGTGTGTAGACAAAAAAAGTTAGTGTGAAGGATAGTAGTCTTTATGACTAATTAATTAGTAAAAAATGATAATAAATAAGATAAATGAAAAAATTATTTAATGTTTTACAAAATTACCATTTGTTCTTTTTCTTCTCAATTAAATTTTCTTCTCAAATAAACCTTCCCCATAACAACAATGCTTTGTAACAATAGTAATAACATGTAGAAACAATTAACTTGTAATAATAATATGTTGTAACAATAGTAATAACATGTAAAACAATTAACTTTTAATAATAACTAGGGGTATTTCTTGTCGCGCGTTGCGCGACATTACAATTTAGATTCAATTAGGTACGGTTGCAAGCATTCCTCATATTAACAATCGTTTGTCATTAATCTATCATGCTGCTGTTTATAGATGCACCGAAAAAATTTGAGACATTTAGGCGTACAACTTCCTGTCATTTGCGCTGCTTATGTGCAGGTAGTAGTGTAGTCAGCAGGCAGTCGAAGATGTGTTGTTTTGCTGGCAAAATAACCCCTGCACCTACATATATTTATTTTTTAGTAATAATAACGCCATTTATATATGTTAATTATCAAGTATACACCTTCAAAAAAGTTATTTTTATTAAATCATAAATTGGAAAACAAATTATTTGATCAGTAACGTCATTTTTTTTCTGAACAAAGTGAAGCAACTTAAAAGGAAAACATCAAGAAACTTATTCTTTTAAAAATAGGCAAAGAAGCAGTATTTAAATTGAAGGAAAGATCGAATATAAACACATAACAAATCAGCAATAAGTCCTCTTTAGTACCACTAACATAACATAAACCTTTAGGTTTACTAAATTTGATTGTCTAATGGATCAAAAAAATCAATTAATAAAGAAAAGATATAGAAGTCACCTGATCGCTTATGGCTTCTAACGTAGGATGCTTCAACGTAACTGTTCCAAAATGAATCCAACTTGCATTATTGTTCATAAAAAATAAAAAAAAGGGTAAAAAAAGTGTTTGTACTCCAACCCAACCCAAATGGCCTGTTAAACCAACACTAAAATAAGAATTATGTAATTCTTTATCTTTATAATTAATCTTCCAAACACTTAACCTAAAAAGACATAAAAAAATCGTAATCATAATCAACCCCCTGCTCAGTGGTGGATCTAGGATTCACGCCAAGCAGGAACGTTTTATAAGAAAAGCGGTAACGAAATCAAAAAAACGTCAAATTTTTCCAAAATTTACACTAAAAATGTCAAATTTTTCCCCGCCAAGCGGTAGCGGGCGCTCCCCCTTGTGTCCACATAGGTCCGCCCCTGCCTCTGCTCCAAATAGTTTAATTGCCCCTAAAGGTTTTATATCCTAGGTTGTATGATTTGGAAACCAAAAACTGAAGTCTAGTTGCAGAGAGGTGTCAACGCCCAAATGGGTCAATGTCTTTTTCTTGGGTTTGGAAACGTCAATTGGGCAACTGGAAAGAGCAGTCTGAGTTGTCTGCCCTTATCAACAGTTTAGGTAATATCCATTTTTCTAACAACATGGACAAATGGACCTAGGTAGGAGATGTTTCTGGTGCATTTTTTTGTTGCTTCTGTCAAAAAGGATTATCTATCCACTTTTAACCATTCTAAGCAGATAGATTATCAAAACCAAAAGTACCCATTTAGGTCAAAATCCAATCAACAAACCCTATAAGAATATATTAGGCAAGATGAAATCAGCAACACGAATGAACATACCGGTTTATCTGCGGCCCTTATCCACCAGCTTGAGCCACTGCCTGCTGGAAAGGGGACACCTGCGGCGACCACATCTACCTCCCTCACCCTTGCTGACTTCATCACCATCGCCGCTTTGATTAGCCACCTTGTTGTCACATATCGCCGTCGTTTAACCGAAAAGGATAGTCGGCCATCATCAACCATTTATCGCATGCATCTCCATGTCTCTGTGGTTGGTTTGTAAAGATATAAAATTCTTAAAGCATAACAATAACAAATTCTTAAATAATATTTGAATAATATTTGAATTAAATAATTCTTAAATAATATTTAATCAGTGCTACCCTCATGTACTTTTGATTAAATAATATTTGAATTAAATAATTCTTAAAGCATTTTTTTACCCGGATTGAATTCTATGTGCTTGCAGATAGCCAAATCAGTTCCGAAATCAACCGTTGCAGAGCCAAAGTCTGAAATCTGCAGTAGATTCGTCATCAAACTCAGCGGGTCAAGTGTGGCGTAGCGAAATATTGAAATTAACCCAAGCCACTATATAACTACCGTAATTCCAATTAGTAATATTCTATACGAAGGAAGAAACAACATGATGAATATGGATAAAATCATAAATAACAAAATGTTAATATATAAAACAAAAAAAAAAGAATCAAGATTTTACCAAAGTGACCGATGGAGCTATCAAGCCTAAAATCTAAAGAAACAGAGCTGCCAATAAATCCCCATCTATTCCAACAACCCAACAAAATTTTGATGACTTCACATACATGATATTGATCTTGTTTTTGTCCTCTTTGAGATCATAACATGCATATTCACTTTCAATCAAGAAGCTACAACTAAGTTAACATATTAACCGAATCGGCTCAGATTTGGCAATCGGACCGTCGTTTATGAAGTAGATCGAAAGTAGCACCAAGATCATATTAAAACACATAAAGCAGAAATTGACAATTTTACTATCAACATAGCATCCTACCTGAATGTGTAAATTGCAAATGGTAATGGGTCTGCTTTGTTTTTAAGTAGAAATTTTTACCCTAAAAAAAATCGAAGGAACGCATGTGCTCTTACCGGAGAAATCAGGTTATCATCAACGACACCGTCATCATAATCATCTCCATGTGGCGTCATCGGCCTCATCGCCGTTTCCAGCCGCCGGAGTGACGTCAGCATGTTCCTCCCCTCTCTCTCTCACTCTGGTCTTCCGTGTCGATCCCCGATATCTCTCTCTGTTCGTCTCATTGCCGGAAGAAACCACGGTGTGCGTGTGGTGTATGTGTGCCGGAGACATGAGATGAAGGGGGGTGTTTGCAGGTGATCGAGGAGTTGCAGGTGATTGTGGGTGAGCGACGGCCGGAGAGAGGGGGCGCCGGTGGCGGGAATTTCGGCCGGCACCAGCTAATCGCTGGTGAAGAGGTGGGAATCAGGGGTGGGTGTGTGTAATCGAAGAAGGAGAGCACAGGGTTTGAAGGAAACAATCTCTCTCTTACTTTATTGGTGCAACAATTTCAAAAGACAAACTATGGTGGCCAAATTTCGAAACCTAAAAAGACCACTAGCGCAATCATGCGATGTAATTTGATATATATAATAATAATATGTAACAACTATTAATTAATCATAAGACTTTCTCGCAGGACGTTTTCCAACATCATTAAATATATATCCCATGAATCGATGTTAGCGTCATACATCATTTGACGATTTGTTGGCATATATACACTTTTGTAAAGTTGTGAAACCATGTTTACCTATACTGTCACACCTTTGTTGAATAAAATGATACTCAAATTGCTAACTATTCGTATGAATAAATGTCAACTCATGCGAAAACGACGCCTAAGATAGCTTCATCATACATGGGATCGGCACAAAAAATAGTCACGTACAAGACGATCATTAGCAGCCTAACAATCCCGGTTAATTGCAGCTTGTCTTGTCTATGAATAGCTCATCTTCCTAGAATTAAATATATGTCAGATAACATAAATTAATTTACTAATATTTATAACAAAGTACATGAAAATTTTATTCATTACAGGCATAAAAAATATGTTTTATTTTTTTTAAGTCAATCCTGGCCCGAGTTGACCTACTAGATCCGATTCTGACCGAGGTTGACCGTGTTTTATCAATTCCTAATAATTAGACGGAGCCGAAGAAAGTCGTCTCGGCAGCCTACCTTGTAGCGACTACTCGAGAAGTACTTGGCTTTGGAGACCTTGTTTTACAACCATGGTTTAAATTTTAGATGCATATCATCACGCAGGGCCGGCTCTTGGCCAGTCAAGTTGTGCCGTCGCTCGAGATCCAAATTTTCAAAGGGCCCGAAAGATTTTAAAAAGCTTATATATATATATATATATATATATGGAGCCGCTAAAATAAAAACCACATCCAGTTGTAAGAACCGTGAGAACCACTCTCAACTAATCAGAAGAAGGGGTATTTTAGTCATTTACCCCAAATGTCAAATCCACCTCTCTCTTCATTTAAATCTCTGAATTTTTAGTTACCTTTCTCCTCTCTCATTTAAATGTCATCTTTGTGTTTCTTTTTGAGAAAAAATTGAAATCCTCTCATCTGGATCTCAAAGGTGAAACACCTTATCTCCTTCATCTCCTTATTCTCATCATATTTTAAACCCTAGCCCCCCCCCCCCCCCAACTAAACAAAAACACACACATAACTTGCAGTTTATCGAAGGATAGAGAGCCCAAGGAGAGAGAAAGTCGAGATGCAGGCTGGTGGTTTCTGGCCACCTGGTTACGAAGGTGCCGCATCAGCGGCTTATGGCGGCAGCGATAGGGCGGGAGCAGTGGGGTAGTGAGCTCCGATTTGGAGTTTAGGGTTAGATGGTAGTGGTTTGACGGTGAACGATGGGACATGTGTTGTTATCTCTGGCGGTGTTTTGATGTTGATGACCTGTGTTGTTATCTCCGGCGGTGGTGGAGTGTCGATGGCGGAGGTGGTGGGTGCTCGATGACGGTGGTGGAGTACCGATGTCGGAGGTGGTGGGTGCTCTATGATGGTGGTGGAGTGTCGTTGTCGGAGGTGGTGGGTGCTCGATGGCAGGTGGTGGGTGCTCGATGTCACACCCCAACCGATGCCGGAAACATCGGGGCATGGCACTGAGCGAAACAGATTGTCCAGAAGTTTCCATAACAACTATATTTACCAAATATTTTAAAGTAACACGTCTCATACCATGTCATATAAGATAATACAATTATTACAAAAAAGATCTAGTCAAATTGTTCTGTTCCGACAACTCAGATTTTTATTACAGACAATTAATTATTATTGACCTAGGTCTTTCCTAGCCTCGATTTCACAGCACAGAAAGCAAATAAGCATCCTAAGCACCTGTCACATACGTTAAAGTAAAAATCAATACACATAGTGTAAAGGTGAGCATACAAGTTTGATAATAGCATATAGAGTTCGAAAGCGTTACGCATAACCAGCACGTACACAGAGTGAAATGAGGCATGTTAGTTATCGACATGAACCTATCGATACCAATGACTGCGGGTTGACTGCCCAAGGCAGTTCGTGATACATACTCACCACTGTGAGCCATGTAAGTAATTGTCCTTAACAACCCCCGAGTGAACGGGTGCTGAGTCCAAACTAATAGTACTACCGTTGCTAAGGCAGGTAGACAGCATTCCATGTGTAAACATAACAAACAAACATTCATTTAGTCACGTATACATGCGCTAACGGTTAGCGTTGAAAGTATTGCGTAGTGTATTCAGTGTGATTTTGTATAAGTAACGTATGTAACACCCAAAAGTGCATAAAGAAAAAAGGGATCGAGTATACTCACAACGATTGATGGATTGAAGGGAGCGCTAGAGAGTAGGGTTAGCCTGAACAAATTTATAGTATCACGATAAGCGACGCGTAAAACGATGAAAAGTACAAGTGGTTCAGACAGTAGTTCGATCGGATGGTAGTCCAATCGGACAGCCGGTCGTGCGGGTGGTAGTCCGTTCGGACGGTCGTCCGGTCGGAAGACTGTTTGAGTGGGTTGTTTCTTCCTTTGGGAAGGATGTGTTTGTGTATGATGGCTTGTCTTTTGAAGTTTTCGTTGTAGTATTTTGAAAACACAGAAGTATCTCTACCTTTCAGGTCGGTCGATCAGACGGTCGTTCGATCGGCCGACAACCCGATTGGTTGGACACTTCAGCGAGAACAAGTTCGCAGCAGGTTGTCACTCGATCGGACGGTAGTTCGATCGGGTGGCATCCTTTGTGCATTGAACATGTTGAAAATTGTTTAAGTGTTGAAGTTCAAATGTCTCATGATTCGGATGGCATTTCGATCGGATGGTAGTCCGATCGGACAACAATTCGTTCAACATTCAGACTTCAAATGTTGGAAAAAATGGTTAAGTGTGGGACCCAAGGTGCAAGTCGCTCGGGTTGGCCAGTCGCTCGGCTTGGCTGTTCGATCGGGCAGCAGTCCGATCGGACGGCATTCCGTCCTGGTCGACCTGTTCATCTTACACTTGGTTGTTTTGATAGTTTGTCGTTTTATCGAGATATTTTGATAACGTGTTAAGCAACAGAAACCTCGTCAATACTTGGTGCCCCTGATCGGACAGGAATCACCCAAACCCGATCAGTGGACGGTTCGAGACGATGTTCCATGTTTAACCCGGAATCGATAATCTCGTGGATAGAATACGGATCTTGAACCAACGCAACCACAAGTATGAGTGGTAAGTCAGCAGAAGCTCCGATTCTATCGGTTTGAGTGCATTGAGTGTAAAAGAGTTGAAAGAAAGTGGGAAAACCATCTTTCAATCTTTTTCATTGCGAATATGTCTAGATCTATGAAAGATCTTTGTTTGCTTATGTGGAAATCGGTTAGATCCAAGTTATTCTTGGTGGATTGAGGCCAAAACATGAAGTTCTTCAAGAACACATGATGACGTCATCCTAGAACACCTTGAATCTTGATGATTTCACGGTTAAAAGTTAAGATTCAAAAGATAGAAATGTGTAGGAGTGCGTGTAGATTAAGGAAGTACAAGATTTAGGACAAGATCTTACCGGAATTGCGAGAAATCGGAGAAAAAGCAAGGTGAGAGTGTTGGTCGGACGTTAGTTGCCGAAAGTAGAAAGAATGAAAGTGACAAGGGGTATTTATAGGGTTACCCAAAGTGGAAAGGGGTTGGTCGATCGGCTAGGCAGCTCGATCGAACAGCCTGTCCGATCAGACGGCAGTCCGATCGAACGGCTGGTCGATCGGCTGGTCGCCTGGTCAACCAGTCACCTCGTTCGAGTGTTCGGTGCGACGAGTGTTGCCGTTTCGATTGCGATTACGAGCGTTTTGATGTGATAGAGTTTCCTCGTCAAATTACTTTTAATCCCAACTACTATATCAACATACAAGCATCCTTACTTCGTATTCGTTTAGCGGTTGCGATTCGATTGCGATTGAGTTCGATTGCATTTCGATTGATCACCACACATAACATAAATAAACATGCACAAGTAACACATAAGGTACACACACATATAACAGTAACCAAAATGCGTAATTCGAGTTGCGAGTGCGATTGCGATAAGGCGATTAAGCGATAAATAGCGATTACCATGCGATTATTTATAGGTACTCCACATAATACAACTAAAGCGAGAACAAAATAGACTATATATACAAGTCAAAGAAGTCAAAACAGGAATTGAGCAAGGAGAGACAGATCGTGTTAGCAATCTTTTCTTCCTTTGACTTCAATCTTGACTTTGACTTTGACTTGTTATGCCAAAAAGTGTTTGTGGTGGAGTGGAAAAAACAATTCAAGATATTGTAGAGGTCTCAATTTTAAGTCTTCGCTCCACTCTGAAGGTTTTATTTTTTTTATTCATTTTCCCTTAACCACAATTTTGTGCCCTATTCTTTTTGTTGTTCGAGGCCTAATTTTAAAAAAAATGTCGTGTGTGTAGTTTTGAGCACCACAAGTTTGTGTTTACGGATACCGTAAATCTAACCGGAAAATTTACGGGTACCGTAAACACAAACTTGTGGTGCTCAAAACTACACACACGACATTTTTTTTTTGAAAATGTGTTTATAATACACGCATCTACGTTTATGAAAAAAAAATTGGTTCACCTCGGCCCGAATCAAAAAGTTCTCACGGTTCTTACAACTCGAGGTGGTTCTTATTTTAGCGCAATTCTATATATATATATATATATATATATATATATATATTAAATTATATTTTTAGTAAGTGAATCCACTTGTTATGCCAAAAAGTGTTTGTGGTGGAGTGGAAAAAACAACTCAAGATAATGTAGAGGTCTCAATTTTAAGTCTTCCCTCCACTCTGAAGGTTTTATTTTTTTTTATTCATTTTCCCTTAACCACAATTTTGTGCCCATTTCTTTTTGTTTTCCGAGGCCTAATTTTTTTTAATAGTTCTCAAAGACGGCTCTATCATCAAGTTAAATATGTAATTGATGTTACATATGAAAACATGTGTTGTGGAAATTATGAATTGAACAGATTAGGGTAGCCATATTGGATAGTTACGCTACTCAATTTAACATCTCAATGAGATGGGAATACAGATAGAACGAGATGGGAAGACCGGAAGAGAACATTCACAATCTCAATATGCATAAAAATGTTAGCGATCAACTTCTCGATTCCTTATATTATTCAACATATACAAAGATAATGGCAGGGAAGAGTGTTTCCCTGCCATTGGTCGAAATGGGCGGTCGCCCATTATCTATTGGACCAACCATTTTATTATTTTATATTCACTTTAAAATTACGGTTTTGCCCCAGTTTAAAATTACGCTTTTCTTCCAACTAAAAAATATAATAACCTTTCTGCCAGCAGCTCAAAATTACGATTTTGCCAAAGGTTAAAAAATTACGATTTTATCCTCAGCTTTTTATTTTATACCCGCTTTAAAATTACGATTTTGCCCCCAATTTAAAGCTACGTCTTCGCCCCCAGTTCAAAATAAATTTATGCTTTTGCCCCCAGCTCAAAATTACGATTTTTCCCTCGGTTCAAAATTATGATTTCACCCTGAGTGTAAAATTACTTTTTTGCCCCCAGCTAAAAATAAAATTATCGTTTTCCCTACCTCAAAATTACGATTTTACCCTCGGTTCAAAATTATGATTTTCCCTCCGTTCAAAATAAAAATATGACTTTACACCCAGCTAAACCGAAAATACGATTTCGCCCTCGGTAAAAAAAATACGCTTTTACCCTCAGCCAAAATTACGTTTTCGCCCCAGTTCAAAATAAAAATTTCTTTTTCCCCCGGCTCAAAATTACGATTTTACACAAGTTTATTATTTTATACCCACTTTAAAATTACGGTTTTTTCCCAATTTAAAATTACGTCTTTACCCCCAGTTCAAAATAAAATTATGCTTTTCCCCCAGCTAAAATTTACGATTTTCCCCTCGGTTCAAAATTACGGTATCACCCTCAATTCAAAATTACGTTTTTCTGCCCCCAATGTAAATCTAACCGGAAAATTTACGGTTACCGTAAACACAAACTTGTGGTGCTCAAAACTACACACACGACATTTTTTTTTGAATTTTTTTTCACAAATGTGTTTATAATACACGCATCTACGTTTATGAAAAAAAATTGGTCCACCTCGGCCCGAATCAAAAAGTTCTCACGGTTCTTACAACTCGAGGTGATTCTTATTTTAGCGCAATTCTATATATATATATATATATTAAATTATATTTTTAGTATGTGAATCCACTTGTTATGCCAAAAAGCAATGGGGATTCAAAGGTCGGACCGGTCCGACCGGATTTAAGACCCGGATTACGTCATATAAAAATATATATAAAGATGGCATTTAAAATGGTGGTTGAGATAATTAATGGTGCCATTTTACTCAATTCTCACATTCCAAATCCCAATGTAAAAATGGTAGTTGAGATAATTAATGGTGCCATTTTGAAACTGTTTAAGAAAGGGAACACCGATTTCTTGCCGGAAAGTCCGATTCTCTTTCCTAAGTTTCCTTCGACCACTGATTCTCTTCACAACAATGGGGATTCAAACCCCTACACATGGAATCAAAAAAACCCAAATCAAAACCCTAACAAAAATACCCAATTTCCTTCATAATTACCAGATCACAACCCAACAATCAAATACTCAAACCCATCAAAATTCTAACTTCAAACAACACAAATCGAAGTCAATAATTACACATGCACACATACGTATACAATGGCAACGGATTCTGTTACCTAGTTGATGACGGCAGTTGACGGCGGCGGACGGCGGCTGTGACCCGACGGCATGCAGGATGCTAAAAGTATTAACCGGCCCGACTACAGCCTGTGACCCGCCGGCCCGACCGCCCGGCTGCCGGCCCGACCGCCCGGCTGCCGGCCCAACCACCGGCCCGATGTTGAAACGGCTCAAACAAGCGAACCGGCCCGCTCTAGACTCCGGGTCCCGGCCGGACCGGTCCGACCGGCCGGCCCGGTCTGGGTTTAAAAACATTGCCAAAAAGTGTTTGTGGTGAAGTGGAAAAAACAACTCAAGATAATGTAGAGGTCTCAATTTTAAGTCTTCCCTCCACTCTGAAGGTTTTATTTTTTTTATTCATTTTCCCTTAACCACAATTTTGTGCCCATTTCTGTAACACCTCGAAAATTCACGTCCTATAATGTGTTGACACGTGTCATAAGCTTGAACGCGTGAAAGAATACCATAGAGGGACTAAAGTTGACAAACTTGAAAAGTATATGAAAATACGAGTTCTAAATGTCAACAGTGAATATATATTGTATATTAACCCTACATGATGCTCATACCTTCAAACGAATGAATCATGGATCATACGAAGCTAAAAGTGAGAGATTTCAAACTACAGGGGTTAAATGTGTCAACATGTTTAAAATATACCTCTGAGTGACCTTTTGACAAACCTGAAGCTTTGTAACGGTTAATTATGCTCACTAGAATGCACGATGTAAATTTCATAAAGTTTCGTTATCGTATGAGAAAGTTATGATCAAATTCGTGTGCGAGGGGTTAAAGCGTTAACGTTGAAAGTTATGACTTTTCGGGTTAACCGGAAGTGTCCAGGGACTTGGCAAAGTGGGTATAAGTCCTAAAGCCCTTGTGGGTAAATAACAAGGGGTCAAATTGCAAGAAATAATGCTAGTTGACCTTCCAAAGAGCCAAGGGACAAGATGTGGAAGCTTGAAAATGCTTTTGGCTGATCAGAGGGGCCAGGCGGCCCGCTTCAACATAACCACCACCCTCAGGCGGGCCGCATCAGACCGCCAGAAGCAGAAAAACAGGCAGCAACCTGTTATGCGCGATTTTAACCAATCTGGCCGGTATTTCTCACTTGTGGACGACCCCTAGGCACCCCCTAAGCACTAGGAACAAGTGTTTATCAGTTGTGGTGTGTGCTAGACCTTGGTGTCAACATATTGTGGTGATAATTTCACTATAAAAGGCCATTATGTGCAATGTTGTTCTTCACACCATTCTCTGCCTTATCTGATCGATTCTGGAGCTCTCAAGCAGGTCCAACTGATCATACCTCGTGCATAGGACTCTTGTAAGTCTGCTAGTCCTTCTTTAATTAAGTTTAGCTTAGTATTTTAGCTAAAAGTCAAACCGTCGTAATTACGGTTTGACTTCGAGATTAGTCAATAATGGCTCAGTCATACCTCGAATTAAAAGTAGTTATATGTTGGTATTTATGTGGGTAATAAAACCTCAAAAGGGTTTCCCCTGATCACCACTCTAACCAGGTCAAAAGTCGGGTCAAACTTATATTTAAAAAGTCAACAGGAAGTCTAAAATGCCATTTATGCATAATTAACATTGTAGATCATATACAACCTGTTGGATCATTGTTATAACTTAGTAATAAGTGTAAGAACATGTCTAAACATGTTCAACCCGACAATTTCCTGTTTAGACCCGGTTCGGAACCGAAAGTCACATAGTTTGACTTTCACTTTGACTTTCAGTTCTGACCCGCTTTAGTATGATTTGAAAATGCCTTAGAGCTTCTTTAGGACCAGGCTACATGTTAGCACAACCCTCTGTGGTTGGTTCATTGATTGACCCATTCGTTTACGCGTTTCCGTTAATTGCCCATATGTTGACCATTATGCCCTTATTATCTTAAAACGTGATTTTTGGAAATGTAAAAGAGTAGAAACTTTAATTACTGATATATAAACTTGTATGCAAAGTTTGACATCAATTTGAGGTGTAGATTAAGAGTTATGCTCGTTAGCGTAAAATGAACGCTTTATGTTAATAAAACGGCGAAATTAGCGTATAGCCTAGTTAAGCCTACTTTTTGGTATCAAACTTAATATCCACTGATGTAATATATTATTTTGGGATTTTTGAAAATTTTTAATTAATTTTAGGCTGAGCATAACTAGTAGTCGTAGGCTTAATCCGGTAATTGTCGGTTTTGCCCTTACGGGCCATAAAATGAGTTTTACATATCTAAACGACTCCAAACCTTTTTCTACTGATTAAATATGTTAAATAAATTATTTTAAGCCTCCTAGAAGTATAAAAATATCAGCTTTATGTATCGAACCCGGAAATGGCTTCTAATCGCCTAATTAAGCGTTATTAACGCATAGTATGTACTAAAACTATTTTAAACATACTAAGGGTGATACCTACTGATATTTGAGGCAAATTATAATATTTTAACAGTAAGCGAAAGTTGTTTAACTCAGACTTCAGTTTTGAGCTTTACGGCTTATGTGAAATTACCAAAATGCCCCTACGGTGCATAGTTTGGTTATACTTGGTAAATTCACATATATACTTTAACCTACTGTTATAACTTATCAAAATAAGTATTTTTGCTGAATATATCAGACCTGTAACTCAGGTAAATACTTAAACTCTTTTATAACCTTTTAAATGACCAAACTACCCCTACGGGGCCTAGTTTGTGTTTATATACGTTTCGGGCATAATGAAAGACATCTTACTGTGGTCACAACATATTTGAGACATAATTAACTTAGGAAACCTGTATATGGCTCTCATGAATACCCGTCACGCTTATTACGCGTACGGTTCGGTTTATGTAACAAGTTTACATAAATTAGCCAAAACGGGTCAAACCTTATTGGTTTTATCTCAAAATCCAGAATGCGTATGAAATACCCATTTAAGACAAGTCTTCAAACTTGTCGGGTCTAAACCACATTCTATTCCGGTCTTCGCTTAATCATGCGTCTGAACCGTATATTCCCTTAAGACTAACCGGTCTAAGCTTAGGCTAAATTAAAGACCCGTTAGCATTCTAATTGGTTATTTATACCATCATTCCAGACTAGAGCATTTCGGTAAATGGTACCTACGCTTACTTAAGTGAATACGGCTGAGTTATTAGATTCTTGCTAATTAAGACAGGAACTAGCTCAGGTAAATACTCTTAACTTATTTTCCCTATACGGGCTTGGGATACGGCACTATAAAAGTACCGCTTGGTCGGGTGTGTAGTTATTTAAATCGTATTGTGATTGATGTACTTACAACCCGTTTAATATGTATTATTTGGTGTATGGCCTTTGGGGGTTAATGACCATGTCCCGGATATCTTTGGCATCATTTTACGAAATGGCCACGACCTAAGCACGGGGTGTAGGCATACACCTGACAGCTGCATTATGTAAAAACTGGTAATCCACTCCGAGGTATCATCCTTGTGGGCATTATACCGGAAATGGTAATCCACTTAGAGGATGATAGCCTGTGGGCATTATACCTGTGGCGTGTCAGTTAATCTGGTCCGGCCCTACAAACCGGCCCTAACGGACGACAAATAAGTAAAACTGTATACAAGATTATATACAAATAATTTTCCCGAGTATAAAAGGTTAATTTTGCCTCTGTGCATTTTAATCAAATTATAAAAGATATTTTTGTGCCACGTGCATCCAAATCAATTTTCTTAAACTCTTTTCAAATGAGTCAGTTGAGTGTATTTACCAGTGAAAACTGACGTATTTTCCAAAAAGGGTAAGTGACAGGTACTGAACGAAATTGGCTGGAAGCTCAAGGCGCTAATAAGGAATCTTGCGAGTTCTAGGCGTCTAAAGTTTGTTGAACAAATGATATGTTTAAAGATCCGCCTGTGGATCCTTTACTTTCCGTTGTAATACTGGATATTACTTTATATTCGGAATGTAATAATATTTATCTTTTGCTTCCGCTGTGCATTTATATAATTGTGTTGTTTGACTATTATGTTGCCAACCACGTCACGATACTCCCCACCGGGCCCACCGGTGACACGTGGAAAGTCGGGGTGTGACAATTTCTTTTTGTTTTCCGAGGCCTATTTTTTTTAATAGTTCTCAAAGACGGCTCTATCATCAAGTTAAATATGTAATTGATGTTACATATGAAAACATGCGTTGTGGAAATTATGAAGTGAACTGATTAGGGTAGCCATATTAGATAGTTACGCTACTCAATTTAACATCTCGATGAGATGGGAATACAGATAGAACGAGATGGGAAGACCGGAAGAGAACATTCACAATCTCAATAGCGATCAACTTCTCGATTCCTTATATTATTCAACATATACAAAGATAATGGCAGGGAAGAGTGTTTCCCTGCCATTGGTCGAAATTGGCGGTCGCCCATTATCTATTGGACCAACCATTTTATTATTTTATATTCACTTTAAAATTACGGTTTTGCCCCAGTTTAAAATTACGCTTTTCTTCCAACTAAAAAATATAATAACCCTTTTGCCAGCAGCTCAAAATTACGATTTTGCCAAAGGTTAAAAATTACGATTTTATCCTCAGCTTTTTATTTTATACCCGCTTTAAAATTACGATTTTGCCCCCAATTTAAAATTACGTCTTCGCCCCCAGTTCAAAATAAATTTATGCTTTTGCCCCAGCTCAAAATTACGATTTTCCCTCGGTTCAAAATTATGATTTCACCCAGAGTGTAAAATTACTTTTTTGCCCCCAGCTAAAAATAAAATTATAGTTTTCCCTACCTCAAAATTACGATTTTACCCTCGGTTCAAAATTATGATTTTCCCTCAGTTCAAAATAAAAATATGACTTTACACCCACCTAAACCGAAAATACGATTTCGCCCTTGGTAAAAAAATACGCTTTTACCCTCAGCCAAAATTACGTTTTCGCCCCAGTTCAAAATAAAATTTTCTTTTTCCCCCGGCTCAAAATTACGATTTTACACAAGTTTATTATTTTATACCCACTTTAAAATTACAGTTTTTTCCCAATTTAAAATTACGTCTTTACCCCCAGTTCAAAATAAAATTATGCTTTTCCCCCAGCTAAAATTTACGATTTTCCCCTCGGTTCAAAATTACGGTATCACCCTCAATTCAAAATTACGTTTTTCTGCCCGCAATGCAAAATAAAAATACGGTTTTCCCCTAGCTAAAAATTAGGATTTTACTTTTGGGAAAAAAAATTGATTTTCCCTTAAGTAAAAATAAAAATACGACTTTGCCCACAGCTAAAAATCGTGTCAAAAAGTTGCCTAACACTTTTTTTACTTTTTCTTTCTAACAAAACTATAGTACTGTTTTTTTAATTGGTTAAGAATTATTCGGTCATCGCCCCGCAACGCGAGCGGGGCAACACCTAGTTATATAACTACAATTTCAAGTTACGTATATAGTAACTTCACATGATTCATATTATTTTTTGTCTTTAAGTTTCTTTTTGTTTTTTATTTTACTTTTACTTTTTAAATTTAGTATTGATACTTAAAACCCCTTGACTCGACTTTGAAAAGGTTTTGTCATTTTTTATGTACATATCAATATAAATACCAAGTTGATTTAAGTTTAAGTGTAAATTTTTTTAGAAATGGGTAGGCTTAGGTATAATACGTTTTTGTGTTTTTTTTATCTATGTTTTTAGTTTGTCTAGGTTTTGATATAAATTTTGTTCTAAACATGTCAAGTCAAACATAATACGTTTTCATTAGACGATATAAATTCGATTTATTTTACGTTTTGACACCGCCGCAACGCTCCGTACCTTTATTCAACTAAAAAACATAATTTTCTTGCGTTCTTATTTTGATGTACGTGTCGGTATAAATTCAAGTTAGTTAACATTTCAATGTAAATTTCTTTCACGAATAAGTTGGGTCAAATATAATACGTTTTCATTCTTATTTTTAGAGTTAACTGCCATTTTCGTCCCCGTGGTTTGTCCAATTATGCCAGTTTATGCTAAATTTCAAATTTGCACCATTTTCGTCCCTAACATTCTTGAAACATGTCAGTTCCATCAAAAAAACTAAGGTTAAATCGAATAATTAGATAAACCACAGAGACGAAAATGGCAGTTAACTCATGTTTTTTTTGGACGGAACTGACATGTTTCAAGAATGTCAGCGACAGAAATGGTACAAATTTGAAATTTGATATGAAGTGGCATAATTGAACAAACCAAAGGGACGAAAATGACAGTTAACTCTTATTTTTTATATACGTTTTTAGTTTATCTACATTTTGACATAACTTTTGTTCGGAAACGAGTTAGGTCAAATATAATACATTTTTATTAGACTGTACAAGTACGAGTTACTTTACATTTCGACGCCGCCACAACGTACGGAAAAATTTACTAGTTCCAACGATGGTTTTTCTCACAAGCCCTTTAACTTGTTGGGCCATAGCTAACTCTTGACTGGGCTAGGCCCATAATTTTAACACTTAATTACATGGTGATATTGTTTTGTGTTACACGTATATATACAAATAGGTACCTTTGGATAAACCGTAAGAACCAACAGTTTAGTGACATATGTCCTCAATTAAAAAATTGATTTAAGTGTATTTTAGACTTTTTATACCCTTTTATTTATATTTCATTGATTAAGAAATCGGGCATGTTCGTGTTCGTTTATGTTCGTTCGTTTAAAGCCTAAACGAACAGTTCACGAACATAAATGAACATAAAAAAAATTAACTAAACATATTTGAATAAACATAAATTAACATGATTGAAGAAACAAGTCTAATATATTACATTTCATCCGAAAACACATCTAAATAAGGGTTCATGGATATACTAATTAGTTATATTTATATAAATAGTTAGAAAACCTAATATTTATATAAATTAACTATTTGTGTATTTATTAAAATTTATACGAACGTAAATAAACGAACGTTCACGAACATAAATGAACGAACACAAGGTGTATTCATGTTCGTTCATTTAATTAAACAAACAAATTTTTTGTTCTTGTTCGTTCGTTTATTAAATAAACGAACTTTCCGCCAAACAAGTTCATGAACAGTTCATAAACGTTCGATTCATTTACAGGCTTAAAAGGTTACGTCTGAACCGGTCAAATATAGATGTGTTTGGTTCATAAAAATGCCCAGAGTTAATTACTGTTTTCGTCCCTGAGGTTTGTCAAAAATAACGGTTTCAGTCCATTAGTTTAAAAATTGCGATTTCAGTCGATTAGTTTCATTTTCGTAACCACTTCAGTCCACTAACTTAACTCCATCCATTTATTTTGTTAACTTTGGGTGAAATTACCAAATTACCCCTGCTAACTTAACAAATTGTAATAAAAAAATTCTAAAAAATCTAAAAATAAAAAAAATTCCAAAAAAATTCCAAAAAATCTAAAACTTAAAAAAAAATTAAAAAATCATAAAAATTCTAAAAAATCCAAAAAAAATCTAAAAAATCCAAAATGTTTCATTAAATGTTTCGAACCCGAACCGTTTCGACGCGAAACGTTTCGAGCCGTACCGTTTCGACGCGAACCGTTTCGACCCGTACCGTTTCGACGCGAACCGTTTCGACGCGAACCGTTTCGACCCGTACCGTTTCGACGCGAACCGTTTCGACCCGTACCGTTTCGAGCCGAACCGTTTCGACGCGAACCGTTTCGACCCGTACCGTTTCGACGCAAACCGTTTCGAGGCGAACCGTTTCGAGCCGTACCGTTTCGAACCGTGTCGAAACGGTTCAGCTCGAAACGGTTCGGGTTCGAAACATTTAATGAAACGGTACGGGTCGAAACGGTTCGGCTCGAAACGGTTCGCGTCGAAACGGTTCGGCTCGAAACGGTACGGCTCGAAACGGTTCGCGTCGAAACGGTACGGCTCGAAACGGTACGGGTCGAAACGTTTCGCGTCGAAACGGTTCGCGTCGAAACGGTACGGGTCGAAACATTTAATGAAACATTTTGGATTTTTTAGAATTTTTTTGGATTTTTTAGAATTTTTATGATTTTTTAAAAAAATTTTGATTTTTAGATTTTTTGGAATTTTTTTGATTTTTTTGGATTTTTTTTTATTTTTAGATTTTTTAGAATTTTTTTATTACAATTTGTTAAGTTAGCAGGGATAATTTGGTAATTTCACCCAAAGTTAACAAAATAAATGGATGGAGTTAAGTTAGTGGACTGAAATGGTTACGAAAATGAAACTAATGGACTGAAATCGCAATTTTTAAACTAATGGACAGAAACCGTTATTTTTGACAAACCTCAAGGACGAAAACAGTAATTAACTCATTTTTTTTATTACAATTTGTTAAGTTAGCAGGGGTAATTTGGTAATTTCACCCAAAGTTAACAAAATAAATGGATGGAGTTAAGTTAGTGGACTGAAATGGTTACGAAAATGAAACTAATGGACTGAAATCGCAATTTTTAAACTAATGGACTGAAACCGTTATTTTTTATAAACCTCATGAACGAAAACACTAATTAACTCAAATGCCCACCTCTTAATGGTTCTGGTAAGTGGTAACACACGCTGAATGAAAATATTGACACTCATACTCCTTCCTTAAAAATAAACTGCACTCTCCTCTCCCCTTCAACATCGACGCCTCCATCTCCACTGCTTCCTCCATCCACCGGCCTCCTCGCTCCTCCGCCCTCCTCCACCACGTCGGCCTTCCTCTGCAGCCTCTGTTATACTACATCACCTCTCCTCCGCAGCCGCTGTTCTACATCGCCTCTCCACCGCAGCCACTGTTCTACCTCGTCTCTCCTCCGCAGCCACAGGTACGTGATGTTTATAACCAAACAGAATATCCTTTGTTTGACTCTCGTCATCATTTGACCCTCTCCCACATGATTTCCCCCGAATCCTATCTTACCATCCTGTTTAACCTTAAACCCTATAAACAAACAAACAACAGGCGACCAGAAAACTTAACCAATCCTAAAACCCTAATCCACCCTCACCATCGTCCTCTGTTTCTCACTCTTTATTCTTCTTTTATTTCCATCACTAATCTGAAGAGGTAAACCTGCAGAAATGTAAAGTTAATTGTTGTTTAAACTATGAATTTATTATTATGTTATAAAACCCACCTAGGTAGGTTCTTCAATTATTTTATAACTTTTGCAAATTATGATTATTCAAGTGAACAGAGGTGAGATTATTTTAGTATAAGTTACAGTTGCTTTCTTTCTTTTGAACATTATCACATTTTCTATTCAGCTTTGAGGTGTTGAGTAGTATGCATTCATTACATATTATCGATTTTGTGTTGAGGTCTTTCGACTTTTGTTGTACAGATAACTTTTTTCTTGTTGATACTATGACGGTATGACCTGATTTGATATGCTCATTTTTATAATAGTATGAAATAAATGTATGTTTATACAAGTTTAGAGTCTGAGTTTTTTACAAGTTCACAACTTTATGTGTTAGAAGTCACTAATTTACATGATCACTCCCTAGTTATATGCATACAAGTCAATTTGTTTACAAGGTTATATGTTTTACAACTCTCATGTTTTATTGTCGTATACACACTGAGCGTTATGCTCAGACAGTCAGACCGACCGATGTGCTTTTGTTTTGTTGTTAAGACTACTGGGGGATCAAGAGTTGAAAAGACATGTACAAATAAATGTAAATGAAGGAAGCTGTAATTTATTCTAATGTTTTAACTTCTAAGCATTAATGAAATTATGATATGATTCTGTATAGGTGACACGTCTGCCGTAGCTGGGTTGGTGTGTCACACATAATCATCACTAACAATAAACCTATGTGTTTGGGTGATTCTTGAAACCACAATGCTATTTGGTTATCCCTCTTGTCATTTATGACAAACAATAATAAAATTATTGCTGCTCTTTCTGACATAGATGGCAAGGTGGGATGCGATACTGTCTCTCCCTGTACAAAACCCTCCAACTTTGGAATTCTCGGCGTGTGATCTTGTTTGGTCAAAGGTAGAAGGCTATCGTGACAATATGGATAGACTCGCATTGGTACCATTTGCTAGAGTCGATGATTTCGTCCGTGGTGAATCTAACAATAAAGATTGCCCTACAAGGTTTCATGTAGAAGCCAGGAGACGCCGCTCTGCTAAGACGGATAGCAAACCTAAAGTTGATGGCATTCTTGAATATATTTTGTAAGTTTCTGATTATTATTTTAAGATAAAATAAGATTATCTGTTTTTTTACCCCCTTTTGGACCTAATTTGAGTGACTTATACTTTGATTTAAGAAGATGTATCTCGTTTCTCACAATAATACTTGTTTTTTGTGTCATTTTATTTAGTAACTCTTTAAAGAGTAAAATGCCATTTTCGTCCCTGAGGTTTGGCCGGTTCTGCGACTTTCGTCCAAAGATTTGTTTTTCCGCATCCGGATCCAAAAGATTTAAAATCTTGCCATTTTCATCTGGCTCGTTAACTCCATCCATTTTTCTCTGTTAAGTCAGGGGTATTTCCGTCTTTTTGCTAACTTAAAGGGCAATTCAGTCTTTTTCACTTTATGTAAAAAGACCGAATACCCCTGAAAAAGACCGAATTGCCCTTTAAGTTAACAAAAAAGATGGAAGTACCCCTGACCTAATGGAGAAAATGGATGGAGTTAATGAGCCGGATGAAAATGGCAAGATTTCAAACCTTGTGAATCTAGATGCGGAAAAACAAACCTTTGGATGAAAGTCGCAAAACTGGCCAAACCTCGGGGACGAAAATGGCATATTACTCTTCTTTAAATTATTAGATTTGTCAAACAGTTTAACACCTGATATACAAATTTAAACATGCCCAAACTCTAATTTTTCTGAATGTCATATAATTATTTTCAAAATGCACATTTCCTATATATACATTCCCTATGGGCGGGAATAGTTCTGTTTTTTTACTGGCTCAGGTGGGCGGCCAGTCATAATGTCAGAGAATAGTGCCACGCTGCTGTCTGGCACTCCCTCATTGGTCCTGGTATTTACGTTTTTATCCTCAATTTAAAATTACGAATTTGCCCATGTTCAAATTATGTTTTTACCCCTGTTAAAAATTTACAGTATTGTTATCACTTTAGCTTTTGGCAAATTCAGATTTTACCCCAACCCAAAATTACAATTTTGCGCTTAACTAAACATTTAAAATTACACTATTGCAATCATTTAAATTTTTTAAAAAGGTGTGTGAGAGAATAGTGCCATGCTACTGCATGGCACTCCCCATTGGCCTGGGTATTTTTCGATTTTACCCCCGGTTTAAAATTACGAATTTTCCCCGATTCAAAATTACGACTTTGCGCTTGGTTCAAAATTACAGTATCGCCATCGCTTTAGCTTTTGGCAAATTACAATTTTACCCCTGTCAAGAAATACAATTTGCCCTCCGTTAAAAATAAGGTATTGCCATCGTTTATGTTTTTTTAGCAAAACTATAGAATTGTTTTGTTTTAATTGGTTTACTCGATTTAATTTTTTTTTCATGTCAAAGAGTCACCTAACACTCGCTCATTTGTCCTAACAAATTAAAGTTTTGCCCAGAGCTAAAAACTACGGTTTTACCATCGTTTTAGTTTTTTTCTAGCAAAACTATAGTAATGTTTTTTAATTGGTTGAAAAATATTCGGCCTATCGCCCCGCAATGCGGGCGTGGCATCAACTAGTTTAACTACAAACATGATATTATTTCTAAAAAAACGTGCACATTCGTTAGATTTAAAGAGGGTATTTGTTGTTTTTATAGGTATTGGTGTTCTTTTGGTCCAGATGATCATAGAAAAGGGGGTGTAGTTAGACCAAGCAGGAGTACTTACGTACCGAAGAAAAAATCTGCCGGTAGGCCGAACACAAAACGAGGGTGCACTTGCCACTTTATAGTCAAACGTTTAATAGCTGAACCATCCGTCGCATTAGTCATATACAACCAAGATAAACACGTGGATAAAAAGGGATTGCCGTGTCACGGGCCACAAGACACGAAGGCCATCGGAACACGTGCTATGTACGCACCGTTTATCTCAGAGGATCTGCGGCTACGCGTCTTGTCATTATTACACGTTGGAATTCCGGTTGAAACGATTATGCAACGACACAATGAATCGGTGGAGAAACAAGGAGGTGTTTCTAATAGGGATGATCTTTTAACGCATAGATATGTGAGGATACAAGAACGGAATATTAGACGAGCAAGTTGTGAACTTGATGAAGATGATGACGTCAGCATCGGTTTGTGGGTTGAAAGCCATCAGAATCATGTGTTCTTTTATGAGGATTTTAGTGATAATGATCCGTTTTTGTTGGGTATTCAAACGGAATGGCAGTTGCAGCAAATGATTCGGTTCGGCAGTGGACGCCTTCTTGCTTTAGATTCAAGATTCGGAACAAATAAACTAAAGGTATGTTTGACCGGTTTATTTGTCAATGGGTCAATTTGGGTTCTATTTGATCTCAAACGGGTCAAATCTAAAAACGTCAACTAAAAGGGAAACTGATCTAACGGGTTGAACGTCCACTAAAGTCTGATATATGGCATGTAACCTCCTAAATCATTTTTTTTCAAAGATTTTGATTACGATTGTAATAATGTTGCTTTGTAATTAGGGCTGCAAACGAACCAAACGTTCAATGAACAATTCATGAAGCGTTCGGCGGGAAGTTCGTTTGTGTTTGTTCGTTCATTAAATGAACGACACGAACAAGAAATGTCGTTTGCTTAGTTAAATGAACGAACATGAACACAGGTCGCGTTCATTCATTTGTGTTCGTGAACGTTCGATAACGTGTGTATATGTCCGTTTGTTTCGATAGTTCATTAGTGTTTTTAGTTTTTATATTTTGTTTAAATACTTTAAAATTCAAACAAATAAAATATTTAATAAGTATCCGAGTAATATATTATGTTCATGAACGCTTGTTGGTGTTCGTTTGTTTCCATTTGTGTTCATGAACAATGGTTTGTGTTCATTCGTGTTTGTTTGCGTTTGTTACCCAAAACGAACATGAACACGTTCATTTCCTTAACGAATGAACATGAACATAAATTCTCATTCGGTAATTGTTCATGAACAATTCGTGAACACATATTTCATTAACAAACGAACACGGATGTATCATACCACCTCGTCAAATGAACTTGTTTCACTCTATATTTCAATAGTCTTTCTCATGGTGTTTTTTATCAATATAAAGTGTTTATTTTTTTCCGATTACAAATCTTATGCAGTACCCGATCCAAAGTCTTGTTGTTTTCAACTCCGACAACAAAGCAATACCTGTAGCGTGGATAATATCACCTAGTTTTTCGACATCCGGCGATACACATAGATGGATGAGAGCTCTCTTCAATAGAGTTCGCACGAAAGATCCTACGTGGAAATTAGCTGGTTTTATTATCGATAATCCTTTATTAGATATCCTCGCTATCAGGGAAGTATTTCAGTGTTCTGTATTGATCTGCTTTTGGCGGGTTCGTCACGCATGGCATAAAAACATAATGAAAAGATGTTCGAATATGGAGACAAGGGCAAAATTGTCAAAAGCTCTTGGTCAAATAGTCAAAGACATCTGTAAAGGGTTTGGAGCAATCGATTCTTTTGATAAATTCATGGAAGAGAATGTAAATTGCAGAAGTTTCATGGATTACTTCAAGGCAGTTTGGTATCCTAGAATGGGTTAGTAACAATTATAAAAAATTTAGAGTAAAATGTCATTTTCATCCCTGAGGTTTGGCCAGTTTTGCAACTTTCGTCCAAAGGTTTGTTTTTCCGCATCTGGATCCAAAAGGTTTAAAATCTTGCGATCTTCATCCGGCTCATTAACTTTATCCATTTTTCTCTATTAAGTCAGGGGTATTTCCGTCTTTTTTTTGTTAACTTAAATGGCAAAGCGGTCTTTTTCACTTTATGTACAAGCATTTAGCGTAATGTATAAGTATTCAAAAGTCGGAATTGCCCTTTAAGTTTACAAAAAAAAAACGAAAGTACCCCTGACTTAACGGAGAAAATGGATGGAGTTAACGAGCCGGATGGAAATGGCAAGATTTCAAACCTTTTGGATCCAGATGCGGAAAAACAAATCTTTGGACGAAAGTCTCAAAACTGGCCAAACCTCAGGAACGAAATTGGCACTTTACTCTATAAAGAAAGATCATCTTTTAATTTTTTTATATATTTTCGAGTTTATATTATTTTTCATTCAGGATCTTGGATCACTGCTTTAAAAACACTACCACTTGCAAGCCAAGAGAGTTCAGCAGCTCTTGAATTCTACCACAACCAGTTAAAAATCCGGTTGCTAAACGAGAACGATTACGACATCAATCACCGAGCTGATTGGTTGATAAACAAACTGGGTACTAAAATACAAGCCTACTTCTGGCTTGACGAGTACGAGGGCAAAGACGACTTTTCACGCTACTGGAAAGACGAATGGGCAAGCGGTTTAACCGCATGGCGAAAAGCTAGAACAATTCCCAACGCTGATATTGTCACAGAAGGTGAACGGGTCAAAGTTATTGACCATGTTGTATGGAACCCAGGGTCAGAATATGCTATTTGCGGCTGCGATTGGGGAGAAAAGGGTAATTTGTGCGAGCATGTTTGTAAGGTTATTCAATATTTTCGTGAAAAAGGTTTGGGGTTGCCGTCAGTCAGTTTACTGCAGTATAATCAAGGTTTGATTAATATGTTAAAATGCCCGCCTGCTAATTCTTTCATCCGTGACCATGCTGTTTCTTTAGCGGTTTGGGTTAACGAACAACTTAGTGCGCAATATGGAAAAAGTAGACGAAATGGTGACTCGGATGGGAGGGACGAGATGGTAAATTCCTGCACACGGATGGAAGTTGATGCGGAATCATGTTGAGTGTGTTGCGTATGCTGATCCTCTTTTTTGGCGCGTATAAGAGGATCGCTTAGGAAATGAGCGAGTTGTATATGTTGAATGATTAAGTGTAAGTTTCTACTGGTTTTTCCATTTTAAATTGTTCAGATAATTTTACACATTTTAACTTCATAAATTAAAAAGAAAATCATTTTCAAATTGGGCATGTAATTTTAATAATTGCAGTTTACAAGTAAAACCAAAGTTATGTTCAAGCAGGCCTAGTTGCAAGACATATATGACCCGAAAAGTAATAAATAGTGTATAGATTCTGACCATTATTATTTTGATATTAGATAAAAAATGTGTGCAATACTATTATTCTATTAACCTCAAAAGTAAAAGGAATTCTCCATTATCACAGGTAACATAAAAGATTTATTTTCTAGATGTGGCTATTTGAGTTATTGAATTAAGGATTAGGATCAAATACAAAGGATCCTAATTGTAAGAAGGATTTATAGAGTGACAAGTGTCCAGTAACAAAAAAAAACCCACTAGTCCACTACACAAAAAAACCCCACTACAAAAAAAAAACCTTAAACATCCACCACCACCAAAAACCTAGACCCCCACCCCCTCACCCACCCAAAAAAAAAAAATTATTTATTTATATTTTTTTTGCCAAGGGGGTGGGGGTTTAGGTTTTTGGGTGGTGGTGGGGGTGGGTGTTTAGTTTTTTTTTAGATTTTTTTGTTAGGTTTTTTTTTTTTTTTTGGGGGGGGGGGGGGGGGGGGGTAGGTTTTTTTTGGTGAGGTATATTTTTTTTTTTTTAATTGCCCGGTGAGGAGTTAGGTTTTTTGGGGGTGGGGGTTAGGTTTTTTGGGGTTTTTTTTTTTTTTTGTGAGGTATAGTTTTTTTTTTTTTTGTTTTTTTTGCCCGGGGGGGGGGGGGGGGGGGGGTGGGGGATTTAGGTTTTTGGGTGTGGGGGGGGGGGGGTGTTTAGGTTTTTTGTGGTGATGTAGTGGGTTTAGTTTTAGGTTATTGGACATTTGTCACTCTATAAATCTTTCTTACACTTCTTACAATTAGAAGCGTTTGTAGAATAAGTTGACCCATTTACTTAAAACGAATCAATTTATTGGCTTAAAATGGGTAAATTTGTTTACTTAAATTATATTATAAAAAATGTATAAAATAATGAAAGCATATCATAAAACAAAAAATAATAGAATACTATTATTTTGGATAAGATGACAAAAATTAACAAAGCTTTATATTCTTCTAAAATAGTATCAGTTAAAATGGGATTGACTAACATAAGTGTAACGCCTTCAAATTGATCACTGTCATTAATATTTTATTAGTGTGACGCCTTCAAATTGATTACTTCCATTAATAATTTTTTTTTATGTGACGCTTTCAAATCCACAATTTTCTATTACTATTTGAGAGATTTATTTATCGTTATATCATAAACTAAAACGATAATAAGCTTAGCGGATACGAAAAAACAATCATTTAGGATATGTTAATCTAGTATACAGTAGACAGACGAATTTGATGAATTTGATTCATGTATCATCTTATATCGTGTTTGTATCATCTAAATAGTCGCCACATGACTCGTGCTGGGGAATCCATTGATAAAACCCGAAACATTTGGCACAAGTAATTTGACGTGTATACTTATTATATTTTTATATGTAAAACAGTTATAGTTCCAAAATTTTAATCTCTGTTATTTAAAACTACAAATAATGTAAAATTGTATAACCAAAGGGCGGTGCTCTCGCGATATCAGATAACTTCCTCTAGGGAGGTCGCCGGTTACAGTCTCATTCATGACAAAATGTCATGTACCAGCCATGGGTAGGTTTCCCTTGAAATTGATGCGGGCTATGCCACTAGCACTTTATGCGATTGCGAGCATGGATGACCTTTTGCTTATGGATTTACCCCAACTGTCCGTCAACGTTAAAAAAAATGTAAATTTGTATAAAACAATAAAAAAAACTAAAACCTAATTGAACAACACATAAATATGAAGCTCCAATGGGGGGCTTCTTCTGTGTATATACTTTGACTCTTTCGACAACTACAACTGAGGAATCTCAGTTTCACTGATTCTGAATCTTGAAGATGATCCTCAGATGCAGCAGTGTCTCTCACCTTTATTCTCATCATAATCAAACACCCACCTTTTCCCCCACAAAATGTTCTTCAGGTAACCTAACAATTTGACCTTTTATAACACAATTCTAATCACTTTTTTTCTGAAAGTTTTAAACTTTCGAATTCGCAGAGAAGAAGAGTCTAATTGCGTACCCAATTCGACCCAACACCCTCTCTTTATGTAAGTCATTATTTGATTCTTGATTTTGATTCCTGTTGCATTGAGTGATTTGATTCTGGGATTAATATGTTAATGTTTTGGATTTTTTTTTTTTTTTTTTTTGTTAATTGGTGTTAGGTGAGGGTTCCAGATTAATATTTCATAGGCGTGTGTCTGGAGAGGCTCCTGAATGGGTTGACCCGGATGAATCTACAGATTTTGCATCAGTTTCGCCTCAGGTATCAACTTATTACTCCCTATTGCATCATACGGTCAGCGGTCATAGTGGCGAAGCTTGAGATTTCCGACCGGGTGTCTAAAACCTATATACCCAAAAAATTCTATAAAACGGGGGTTGAAAACGTATATACCCAAAAATTTCTATACGAAAACTACATACTCTCCACTACTGAGCGAAAAGTTCGGGGGTCAGCCGCCCCGCCCGCCCCCACTATGCTGCGCCAATGAGCGGTCACGTCGGTTACTTTTGTGTCAGCGTAAATTCAGGGCTAGCAAACATGAATACGACTCGTTTAACTATTTTATACCTCATGTCTATAACACAGTTGTATGTTTTATGTACTAGGAGAAATGATGTAGACTAGCCCCCTAATTTTAATATTTTTGAAAAGGTATAAAATTACATAGTGTACTTTTTATTAAACAGGTCAGGAATTGTCAGCCCTCACATCACACGGGTCGTGTAATTTAATAACACCAACTCATTCGGCTCCAGGGGTGTACCCACCCTAAGCCAAGGGTGGGCGGGCGCACCCCATGAAAAAATATTTTTTAGTGTTATTTTTCGCCGGAAATCCCGACCGCACCCCTTGAAAATTTTCAACCGCCCCACTTAGAAAAAAAATAATTATTAACCACTTGTTCACTTAATTATTTAATCCAATCAAAGCCCAATCTGCAATCAATTTTTATTAAATGATTTTGTTATTTTATTTATAGCTTTGTTTGTTTAAATTATTAGTTACAAGTAATCAACATTTAATATTAGGGCTTGAATGTTTAAAAATATAATTGAAAGTTATGGGTTATGGTTGAACATGATTGTTCATTTTGTTTAAGTGTTTAGTGTTGTTTTATGAACTTATGGAGCAAATTATATGAACCAATGAGGTGGTGGTCCATTGGCAAAGGCAAAGCCTTTAAAACACCTAGGTTTGGGAAGGGGAAGGTCTTGGGTTCAAGTCCCATAGATGACAGGGGATTAAAGAAATTAGCCGTTCAAAAAAAGGAACAATGAGTAAGAATGTAATGAACTTATGGCGTGTTTAGTATCTTTAGATGATATTTTAGATATTTTTCAAAAAAAAAAAAAAAACTGTAGGGCACAATTTTAAATACGTTTGTAATTTGTAATGACGTTTGACATGTTTTTGATGATTTATAAATTTTAGTTTGATATTCTTTTGTCTTACATGATCCGACCCGACCCGCTATGAACCGATATTTTTATACAGCTAGGGGTCTAAAATCTTTGAAAATATTCCGCACCTCCAGGAAAAAATTCCTGGGTCCGTCACTGTTCGGCTCGTATAAAAAGTTATGGTGATATACCAGTATAACATGTTATATCACCCCTTATGACCGTTTTCTCTATGTCATATGGCCGGATGGCGTGTTAGTGGTGTTTGTATGATGTGTCAGTGGTGTTTCTTTAGACGAAGCCTTTGCTAATCTATCTGAGTTCAGTGGTTATAACTTGTATTAAAAAGCATATAATGAATGTGTTTTTGCCGTATTATTCATGCTTGTGACATGTCAGATACTTGAAAAGAAGGCGTCTTTTCTGGATGTTTTAAAGAAAGCCAACTCGATATTGCCTCAAGTAGTTATCGCCACTACAATATTGGCTCTTGTCTATCCACCATCTTTCACATGGTTTACTAGCAGGTTAACTAACATTCCCTTATTTTCAAGATACTATTCGCTTAATATGAATCCACTGTTTGTTTCGTATGAAAAAATAAAAACATTTCAGGTATTATGCCCCGGCTTTGGGCTTCTTAATGTTCGCAGTCGGGTTAAATTCAAGCGAAAAAGATTTTATCGAAGCGTTTAACAGACCTAAAGCTATTATTGCCGGTTATGTCGGCCAATTTGTTATTAAACCGTTTCTCGGTTATTTGTTTGGCACAATGGCCATGACATTGTTCGGCCTTCCAACTCCCTTAGGTAATATTATTTTTTTTCTTTTTATTCTTAATATTCTTGTTTTAGTATATGTATGCTTTAACTCCAAGAATGTTTGATTCAGGTGCTGGGATCATGCTAACATCTTGTGTTAGCGGGGCCCAGTTGTCAAATTACGCCACTTTTCTAACGGACCCCACGATGGCCCCACTAAGTATCGTTATGACATCAATATCTACTGCTACTGCTGTTTTCGTGACCCCACTATTGTCTCTATTGCTCATCGGAAAGAGACTGCCTGTTGACGTAAAAGGAATGGTTTCCAATATTTTGCAGATTGTTGTTTCGCCTGTTGCCGCTGGCTTGCTTCTTAATCGGTAAGTATGTACTTGACAAGTAAGAAGTTTGACTTTAAAAGTCAAGCTCAGCTTTTTTTTAATTTTTCTCTTACGGGTGTTTTCTTTTTGTATATATAGATTTTTGCCAAGAATATCAGGTGCTATCAAACCCTTTTTGCCGCCATTATCAGTTTTAGTGACTTCTCTATGTGTCGGGGCTCCTCTTGCAATTAACATAAATTCGGTTTTATCGCCTTTTGGGCTATCAGTTTTGTTGCTTGTTACCTCATTTCATTTATCAGCGTTTATACTTGGATATGCATTTACTGGCGTTGCTTTTCGCAATGAACCAGAAGTCAAACCTCTTCAAAGAACACTTTCTTACGAAACAGGTTCACCATTTCCTCCTTGATATGTCTATAAAATGGCCAAAACTAATACTTTCGTTACACTATTTAAATATGTGACACTCACCCTTAAAATAAAACTTTATTTTATATAGGTATGCAGAGTAGTTTGTTGGCCCTTGCGCTAGCGAATAAATTCTTTCAAGATCCACTCGTTGGCGTACCTCCTGCAATATCAGTAAGTTTGTTTTTTAACTGTTAACTAACTTGAAATAATATAAATTACTTTCTTTCTTTCTTTTGTGGGACCCATCTTATTTCCTTGTACATAAAGTGACTGAGGCTCGTGTTAACTGTTTCGCTTCTTGCTGTTTGTGCAGGTTGTAATCATGTCACTAATGGGGTTTTCTCTTGTGATGATTTGGGCCAAGAAGAAAGTATGAGTTTCATGAATCCAGAACCGATTAGTCGATATTTCATGTGCTCCTGTTTTCTAAACCAAGTTTTTATAATTTTTAAAAATTCCATTGAGAAATTGTATAATCGAAAACTTGTATGGTATGAGAACGGGCCATTTCATAGTATCGGGGCTTGTCAAAATTAGGCATGATTAGCGCTAGTCCTTGTCGCTACCAAAATCCGCCATAGCTAGACTTGGATCCTAATAACAGTGCAAGATCAAACTCTTCAAACTTCATGCCGTAGCCTACAAGGTCTCGCATCACATTGATGGGGCTGCAGCCCCTGACTCTGCCGCCGCTGATTATGCCTCATACAAGGAACTAGATGCATTGGTCCTTCAATGGATTTACAGTACCATCTCTGAAGACTTGCTTGTTCGTGTCTTGGATAAAAATGCGACCGCACGGGATGCATGGGTTAAACTCTGGAAAGATCTTCTTTAGCAAATTGCCCACCTCGATTCTTGAAGGTTTTGCAAATTGCCAATTCGATATCGGAAAATCACAAGGTCACTTCCAATTATAAAACTTTCTCAAATAAGCCAGTTTGTTGTTGAGTAAAAAAATCTAATTTTTTTTTTTGCGAAAATTCTCGTATTCAAAATAAATGTCCGATAACAAGTTGATCGGTTAATTCAATAAGAAATGGGAGTTAGACCATGCGTAGTGGTAAGGGTGAATAATGTCCCCACCCTTGGGCGTTTTCCGCCATGTGGCAGCACAATCAACAAGGGGCATTATTGGACGTTTTTTTCTAAAATGAGTGTCGTGGGGATGTGGGCATCATGTTAAAAGGGTGTAAAGAATTAAATAAAAATAAAAAAACCAACAAAAAAAGCTGTTGGACTAAAAAAGGAAGATTAAATCTGATTGGCCAAAACAATGCCCCCATAGCGTGATTTAAATCACGCCAAAACAGAAAAATCAGCCAAACACGCCCGGGGGGTGGTGACCCGGCGTGTTTTAGCGTGTTTGGGCAAAAAAAACTGGGCAAACGCGCCCAGTACGCATGGTCTTAGCATATGATTTTGTTAGTACCATCCAACCAAATCCAATTTTATTTTTAATTATTCAATTTCAATGAGTAAGTTTTTAAGTTCAAGTAGATAATTAAGAATTTTGAGAAAATCTTTCATTTGTCAGTCATTATAGGTAATCCCATCTATATTATATTATTATCTATGGAATTTGAACTTGAGCTCCATACCATTTATTATTTTGAAAACGATAATTGTTTCTTTTATATAGGATAATCTGATTTTTAAAAACAATGAAATTTGATTATAAGTAGAATAGCTACCAATAAAGAGCCGGAAATAAGCCGATTACGAATTCATGATACTCATATTGAAATATGATAAAATCGCACCAAACTGTCCACTCTAGTTAATGATGTCTCGCAAAGTCGCAATGTTAAGAATAATTTAATATGAGGACTATTTTTGCAAGATGTTTGATAGATGGACATGTTGATTCCGAAGATAGCGATGTTGAGATTTTTCTTTTAATTCCGTTTGACATATAATTTTTTTTTTTTTTTTATAAAATCCCACATAATTTAGTTTTGAATTAACATCTAGAATCGTTCGACTTATGTGTATATGCTTTCAGAGAGCTACAAAGACTCCTAATCCGTTCATATGCGCATATAGACAAATTTTATGATCAAAGGTGACCATACACATGTTACCTCAAATAGTCCTTGTTTTCTTGGTATTCCCTTGTCTCAAATAAGAAAATAGATGTATTTTCACTTTTTTTATTTGATATTTCAGGATAGAAACTTAAGATAATGTTAAGTCATAAGTGGTAATATTTGATAAGATCAGAAGATCCTGGAAGAAGAATCCAAAATAGTTTTCTGCATGTCATGATCATGTCATTTATGGAATTTTCTCTCGGTTATAATATTTTTATTTAAGTTTGTATAATTGTATCGCAACTACGGCACTCGGTATTGGGGACAGCCTAGGGCCGGCGCCGTCCCAACACACCGCCCCCTAGGCCCGTCCCCATCTTCATCGTCCTCCTACAGCCGTTCACGCCGTATCTCTTCTTCACACACACACATATATATATATATAGAGGAAGGATCCACTAAAAAGTAGATTTTGCCTAAGTAGCCTAAGAAGGATTGTGATGATGACATGTGTCACTCCTAATAAGTAGGAATGAGGGGCATTTTGGTCCTTATAAATAGAAGTGAAAATGACATGTGGCAACCATTTTGTTTTTTTTAAAATACAACAAAAAAAATCTAGTACAAAAAAATCTAACACAAAAAATCTAGTACAAAAAAATATAGCACAAAAAAATCTAGTACAAAAAAATATAGCACGAAAAAATTCAGCAAAAAAATGTAGTACAAAAAAATGCAGCACAAAAAATTGAGAAAAAAAAATTTAAGACAAAAAAATCCAGCAAAAAAAATGTTATACAACATAAAAATACAACACATTTTAGTGGGTTTTTTTAGTCTTCATATTTTATATAGCAATATGGTACTCAAATTAAAGATAAAAAGACGCTTGATTTTATAGTGAAATTTTTATGAAAAAATAATGTCGTATAAAAAAGTTATGAACGTTTAAAAAATGAGGGTTGAATATGCATGTGCCTTGCATGTGGAGAGAGAAAGTCCATAAATAGGATTTTCCCAAGATACCCTTGCACTCCTCATTTCTCCTACACTCTCATCTTAACCATTGATTTGAAAAATGAATGGTTAAAATTCCTTCTCATCCTACTTAGGCAAAATAAACTTTTTATTTGATCTTACCCTATATATATATATATATATATATAGGCCTATCCTCCACACCCTAGGTCTATCCCCTTCTGGCACATCCTCACACCCATCCTACGTGACTGAACATCCTTTGAGTTTGAGTACTACCCTCCTCCACACCGAGTAGTCTAAAGATAGTGGAGTTAAAATGCTCACTGACAACGAAATACACTAATAGTTATGGATTAAAAAAATTAATGTAACTTAATGTATTTTTTTCGTGTGACTGTATATATAGGTAACATTTTTTATCTAATTTTAAACAGTACAAATTGTTGAATAATTCATTTTCTTTGTCACGTTAGATATATATTGGAATGGTTGTTTCAATCAGTAACAGATTGATTGAGTGTTTTGAGTTGTCTTCGTCCATGTACACCTCTAATCACTTCCAACAAGCAAAGTTGCTCGGATTTATATGTTGCAGTTGGGGATTAATGATTGTGAATATTATTCTTTCCTAGATTCGAGTCTACAGTGTTTTTTTTTTTTTTTTTTGGTGTTGAAAAAAGAGTCTACAGTGTTGAATACAATATTTTTTTTGGTGTTTTTTAATAGGGTGATTCTATACACACATCACTATAATCTTATTTTCACATCCCTAGTGTATACGGGTTGTATAACCTTATACGGCCCGTATATAATGCTTTTGCACAGAAATAAATGCAATGGAATTTTTTTTTGTTTTACATGTATACGGGCAGTATTACCTTATACGAGCCGTATGCAATTGTATAGGAGCAATATAATGTTATACGGCCAAATGTATACGGGCAAGAGAAATTGGTGGAACCCGATGTATACGGGCCGTATAATATTATACGGCCCGTATAAACATATCGTATACATTGTATACGACCAATTTTTTTTCACATAGTGTATACGGGCCGTATAAGGTTATACGGCCCGTATACACCATGCGAGAATAAGATTTTCCATGTGGGATTATTAACTCCCTTTTTAATGATAAGAGCAATATACAACAATTCAGGTTTATTAGATTTATAGGCTTGGTATTGTATAGTGTGTTATAGTCGTGGTGCAATTTTTGTTATCTTAGTGAGTAATAGGGTGACAATTTCTAATATGATGATTAGAAACACGACATTATAATAACTAGACTTGGTTGTCATGTCTAACTTGAGTAATAAACAATTTCTGTTTGGGTTAGTATCTTTAACTCTTTAATTAAGCGAGATGTGTTCTAATTGACCTGTTTAATCTGCTTAATTAACTGGTCAATCAGGCAAACCTCTTTTAAATAAAAACAAAAAATATACAGACATATATAATTTGTAATGTCAACTGAACAACTCGTTTAATCCATTTATTACAATTTGTTTACAGCTCGTCGCCTCGTCTCGTCAACTCGTCTATGACCCGTTAACCCAATTGACTTGTTTAGATAAATGATAAGACGATTAGTGTTCAGGTTACATGATTTTAAGTATGTTTGGGTCATTGTTAATGCCTTTGACTTGAATAATATATGTGTCTTGTTTTGGTTTATCAATTTAACCTACTCATCAATACAATATGATTATCACCCTATTGGTAGGTTGTGAGACGTTCAAAGGGTGCTACACCTTATATGATGAGGGGTCCTTATCTAAGGTTGTGGGGGTGTGGTTTAGGGCTTCCCGACCAACCTCTCTGCCACATCACCTTCACCTCACACCACCTTCCTCTTACCCCGTCAACCTCAACCTCCAATCACATGCTCCTAATCATTACAAATCACAAACAAGAATCGTCGGGGAGATCAGGGAAATATCCTCGTGGGCACCGAAGTTTGAACGGGAGGGGCGGTGTTCCCCGTCGGGGAAGGAGGCCACGTCCGCTCCCATACCTCCTCCCCACACCCACACCCACACCCCAACGCCTAATCAAATGACTTGCTTATGGAGTTGGAATACCAAAAAAGCACATCAAGAATGATAATGAAACAAGTCATGTTTAGGTTAATCAATTCAACTAGTTAACGCGAAACCTATCAATCAAGCATGATTATCATCCTATTGACAGGGTTTGAGACGTTCGACCATCAAGGTGCCAACATCTAAGTTGTTGAATGATGAAGCACACAAATAAACAATAATAACTCTTGATTTGGAATTTATCATCTTTAAAACTTCAAGAATCAGAAATATTAGGTTTTTATGCTCTTTTATTTGGTTTTATAATCATATCACATTAAATAAGATATGTATGAAGCTGTGCACTTATGTAAATATGGTAATAATGACGGGTTGGGTAACAAGTGAATACATAAAAGAAAAAAACGAGTCATAACCATAATGAGTTCGAGTCAAAATAGGTTAGCTATGAAATTGGTCCTTTTAGAAATAAAATTGTCAAAATGGTGGCGACGATAATGATGACGAGGTGGAAGTGACGACACACAATGGTGGTGGGCGGTGATCACCCATTGGACCCATTGTAAGTTAGCAAATTTTATGATAACGACTCAAGTTGACACACGTAATGTAAGCAAACCTAAATTCAGTATTTGAGTAATTTTAGTAATCTTAGATAAACCCATAACCAAAAATGTTTTTCCCATATTAATCTTTTCATTGATGGATGTGTTATAATTGTTGATCATGTACTATATAAAGTATTTTTGATGTAATTTGGATATGTTCTAACAATAAATCAACCTCATGTTAGGATTCTTTTATTAGTCATTCGCTAGAACTATGACAATGTTACACTTTCGTCTTACGTGATGTATATCGGTCACACATACAAAGCTATGACTAAGATGATGTCACAAAATGTTGGAATCGTAAATTTGTTGACTCCGTTATCCTTATGGTTAAGATATGGGGTTTTTGAGCTTCGTCTAGATCAACAAAGGATCCATATATCACGGGCAACATAGACAAACGACACTTGCATAACAACGTGTCACGTAGTATCCACGATGCCTAGCCTTCAAAGAGAACAACAATACGAGTACATATAAATATCATATAGCCAACTCAAAATTTTGTTTATAATGATGATGAGGCTAAACACTATGATGAATTATGAATACCCTAAAGTTCATATAAAAAGCCCAAAACTGAAGATAGCATGTGAACTAAAGAAAAAGAGTCGATGGGGACTTATCCTTGTGAAAGCTTAACGAATACTCTCGGAGTAATGAATTAATTACCTTTGTATTTAACTTTCTTTAAAAGATACTAAATCTTCATCAATAATTGATTTGAGTTTTTATTATATTAATAAAATAATCACATAAAGTAAGGAATCTCCAAAAATCGGCATTTACGTTAGAAAATAGTTGAAAGTGCTTTGAGTTTTCAATTTGAAGTGGTATCATCGAGTTTCAAATTAAAATATTTAAAACTAGGTTAGAACCGCATGTATTACACGGGTTGATTAAATATATTTTTATATACTAAGTAATAGAAAAATTACTGCTTTAAAAACTCGTGTATTACTCGGCTTGAATAAAGATAATGTAATCAGTTAACACACACAGTCGTCAAGATACGTTTTTGGGAAAGATGAACTTTCATGTACTATTTTTTTAAGATAGTTTATTTCATTCATACTTGCCAAGTTACATCAAAACAGAAGGTAGACGGGCAACAAGCTGCGTCGTCACCCCTTTCTGAATTGTAAACCCTAATCTACCAAAGACAAAACCATGTCCCACTATTTACATATAATAACATTTTACTTTGTTTTTTTATTTATTTATTAAAATGTTAGAAACATGTGTGTTACACGTGGTTAGATAAAAAAAAACTATTAAATAGTTATTATTAATAAAACCGAAAAAAATAATTAAGAAAACCAATTTAAATGAATAAGAGAAAAGAAAAAATAAAGATAAAGATTATATATCAATAGTATTAGTTGAATCTTTTATTAAAAGAGAAATATAAATATATAGATATAGATAAATGATTTATGAAGTTTTAGATTTATTTATTAAAAAATAATTATCTATTATTAAGGAGAGAAATGCAAGAAAACTAAAAAAATAGATGATTCCAGTGAATGACACGTGTCCCTTATTAGTTTCTTTTATTATATAGAGTAAATATAGATATCTATTATGGAATACAATGAGAAAAAATAAAGTATTCCATATGGTCCACAATGGTGTAGAATATATATAGAGTTAAATTCACGTACAAAGTGTTTTATCGTACGAAAGGCATGATAAAGCCAAAATAACGCAGTGGCATTTTCGTAATTATTTACTCATAGAGTTATTATCAAAATTACTCTACAAATGATCCTGTAGAGTAATTTTGATCTTGTAGAGTAATTTTGTAAAATGTTCTTGTAGGGTAATTTTGATCTTTTAGAGTATCATAATTACTCTACAAATGATCTTGTATGGTAATTTTGATCTTGTAAGGTAATTTTGTAGAGTAATTTTGATTTGTATATTGTTTGATAAACTTGCAGAATAATTTTGATACACTTGTAGAGTAATTTTGATGCAGAGTAATTTTGATACACTTGTAGAGTAATTTTGATAATTACCATACAAGATCAAAATTACTCTACAAGATAGACTGGTAGAGTAATTTTGATAATTACGCTACAAGATCAAAACTACTCTACAAGAACATTTTACAAAATTACTCTACAAAAACATTTTACAAAATTACTCTACAAAGATCAAAATTACCCTACGGGATCATTTGTAGAGTAATTTTGATAATTACTCTACAAGTATATAATTACGAAAAATGGCACCATGTGTTTTCAGCAAAACCTTCTGTTCGTACGTTTTGTACGTTAAAGTTATTTGTATTTGATCTTTTGTCAATAAATATAAGGGGTATTTGCCTATTTGGATATTATACGTAGAGGTGTTTCCTTTTTTTTTTCTTTTTCTCCTACACGATATATAATATTTATTAATGGGTTTCTACACGACTTGATGGAATTTGGTTTCGATTTTTGTACGGTTTGTTGGTATCAACACTTGTGTTATGCCTAAAAAGATACTGACAATTGTTTATAAAATTTGATACTGGTATCGATTTCGATAACCGACAATCAATATAGCTTACAGTACCAAAAAAATAGTCTATTTCATATACACCTCAGTTTTCAACAAAAATTAAACAGGAGCATCGAGAAAAAAAATTAAAAACACTTGCATATTCAGGGTTTTTAAGCAAATGAAATGCAAGTTATTAAAGAAAGTTACGATACCAAAAAAAATATTCTACATTGCATACATATCCGTTTCAACAAAATTTACACAAGAACGTCGAGAAAAAAAATTTAACACACTTGCATGTTCTGTTTTTATAGAGATTAAAGAAACGCAAGTTATTAGAGAAAAATCAGTTAAAGGAAACTAAGTTAAAGATATATATTATCTAAGGTACTATAGGTGAAATTAAAACTTGTAAAAACTATTATAAAAGTTCAGTCACTGTTCACTTTTCATTCGGTATATAATTTCCTCTCATGGTTATCGGCGAGTGTTTATACTTTTGGTTTGGTTGGGTTGTGAGACGTTTATTGTTGATTGTTAATGCATTAACATGTATTCTGTCTGTGAGGACAAATATATAGTTGTCCAAAATTGTTTATCCTTTATGTTTGGGTATGTCATGCCATGCTTCTGAGATTGTTGTTGAGTGGTTCTATATTGAAGGTTGTTCAGTTGGTGAAGGTGGTTTTTCAGCCTCCTCACTTTGTTTAACCTCTTTCGTTGGGTTTGTGTTGGTTGGACGATTGTTGTAGAAAGTTTTTGAGGTTTTGGTTATTTCTCGATAAGGATGATTATGTTGTTGTACCAGTTATTGGCATTATGTCTAAGGTGCAACCAATCTTATTGTCCTTGCTTACGTGGTGTCAAAGTGGTGATTATCGATTGTAGCAGTAGTAATATCTGATTTTGTAGAACTAGTGTAACACCTCGTAAAATCGTGTCCAATGGTGTGGTGACACGTGTAATGAACCCTAATAAAGTCAAACGTTGACTATGAGGGACTAATTTCGTAAAAATCGAAAACCTTGATTATAGAAGGACTGAAAGTGTCAACATACCTAAACTAGGCCTCTGAGTGACCTTATACGGTGTCCGTATTCTCAAACGAGCCACTTGTTGGACGAGAGGAACCGTTTGCGTAATTATGTGAAAGTTTGCGCGTCGAAGGGTTAAAAGTGTCAACATGTTAATTCTTACCTCTGAGTGACCTTTTTAACAAGCCGAGAGCTTCATAGTGTTTGAATATATTCTCGGGAATGCCTAATATTGGCCATGCAAGGCTTTTATGCCAATAAGTGAAGTTACGCGCAAGTTTGTAACTTAGAGGGGTTAAAAGCGTCAATATGTTTAATTATACCTCTGAATGATCTTTTAACGAACCCAAATCATTTTGATGTGCCATCATACTTTTGAGAATCCTTAATATGGGCTACATAGGGCTTTGATGCCATTAAATGATGATGAGCGCAAGTTTTCGCATTAGAGGGACCAAAACCGTTAATAAGCGAAACTACGCTTTCGAGCGACTTTAAGAGAACCAGAGACTCCGTAATGCTCGGTAACGTTCTCGGGAATCCCTATATGGGCTATACAAGACTTTAATATCAATAAATGGCATTACACGCAACTTTATGCGTTCAAGGGACTAAAAGCGTCAAAACTGCGAAAGTATGCATAGTTGCGCATACCTTGCAATCTGACCATACCCGTACATCCATAAATGTTTGTAATCATTAAAATATTATATTTTAATGATGGGAATGCAAAAAATTCCATCCGTCGCGAAATCTGGATTATTTTCGCGTCCGTTCGAACGTTCGTCATAATTAAGCGATAAACGCGACCGTACGACCGAACGAACTGGCATCCATAATATTTTTGAGCATGGTTGAAGTTAAATATACTTTAACTTCCTTATAGAGCTTTGAAATGGGGTTAACGGGTGTTAGAAGTGCCAAAAACTCAACGATACGCGTTCAGGGGCCAAAACTGCCAACAGTTGAAACTTTGCTGAGCTGACAGGGTCCTTACGGACCGTATACCAAGGACCATACGGTCCGTATGCAGGTTCCAGATACGAATTTTTGCTTGGTCTCCACTCTATTCCATTCTCATCCAATCAAAACCGAATCCTTGGACTTCAAGGCAATTATACAGCTGTTCTAACAGGTGTAGTGATCTGGTTAACCCTTCAAACACTTGTCTTAATCCTAATCATATCCAAAAACTATAAATAGGATGAGAACCCAACCATTTCAATGCTCATTTTCATTCATTCCTCCTCATCTCTCAACCTGGAGCTTTCTAATCTGGTTGGAGCTTGTTTTCTTGTAGAAAAGATAGCTAGGACTTGTTGTAAGTGCCTTGGCTCCCTCCTTGGTTCAGTCTTATGTTTTAAAAACCGAAAAGTCAAGATATCGTAAATTAACTTTGACTCTCGGTTTAAACTCTAATGGTCTAACCACTGATCAAAATGAATGTGGGTATAAGACCATAGTTAGGTAGGTGATTAACCCTTAAGAGGGCACCTCCTAATTCCTTCATTTGCTTAGTTAATTGTCGGGTCAAACCATTTAATTAAAAAGTCAAACTTGGCAGAATTGTGATTAATAAGTAAAACCAATAATACAAAGGTTATAAATTATATTTAACACTTTAATAACTTGGTAATTATTATTTAAACATGTCTAAACATGTTTAACCCGACAATTCTAAGTTTAGGGTCGGTTCGCAACCGAAGGTCGCGTAGTTTGACTTCTACGTTGACTTTTGGTTATAAGCCGAATTAGACTAGTATGCTACTGATTTTAGGTTCCGTTATGATCGTATTATAATGTAGCATAACCCTCTGGGATTATATTACATGATCATATTAGTAATCCGAGTCTTATGCAAGTTTCCATTAATATGCCATACTTTGACTATTATGCCCTTTTTAGCAAAAATAAGGTTTTAGACACCAATAAACTGTCAAACAACTTAGGTACTGATATGTTAACATGTTTAACATATTTTGATGTTATAAATCTGATCATAAACTGAGTTCGCGTATAATGTCGTGAATTGTGTTTTAAAGTGACCAAAATGCCCTTTAAGTGCATAGATCGGTTTTAAGCATAATTCCTTATACCAAACTCATTGCCTACTGATTTAATATCATAATTAGGATAATTTGGGATATCAATTCAGATTATAAACTGAGTTTACGCACAAGTTCTTGAATTATGTCTTCAAATGACGATAACGCCCTTTTGGCACCTAAAATGGTTTAAAAGCATAATTATCATACGAAACCTTCTTACTACTGATATATCATATTAAATAACATATTTTGGTCATATAATCCTGACCATAATATCATTTTTCCTAAAAGACCGCATACATCGTCATTTAACGACTTAAACGCCGTTTCGGCGCGTAGTATGGTTTTAAACCATAACTACCAACCAAGACTTGATACCTACTGATTTTATAAATCATTTTAAATATATTTTTACAGTAGGTATATGTTATAAACTCAGATTCCCAAATTAGCCTTCAAAACTATGTGTGAAATTACCAAAATGCCCCTATGGAGCATAATTTGGTTTTAAAATATGAAACACACATATGTTTGATATCATACTAATATTATATCATAAATAAAGTATTTTTAAAAGAATGTTTATGATCATAACATCAGATTGTACCCAAGTTCCTTTATACGACATAAAATGACCAAAACGCCCTTTCGGGGCATAGTTTGATTTTAAAACCTAAACGGGCATACAAGTTGATATCCCACTGATATTATAACTTGTTTAAAGTGTATTGGCATATGGAACTTGTTCATGACTCATCTGGTTACTCGTTAACGCTTATACGCGTACGGTGAGACTTATGTAACTAGTTTATGTAAGTTTGCCAAAACGGGTTTAACCTTATCATTTTAACTTCAAAATCCAGAATGTGTTTAGTTTACTCATATTATACAAGTATCCAAACTTGTCAGGTATAAATCACATTCTATTCCGGTCATCGCTTAATCTAGCTTATCGTACTGTTCTAGATATTTTAAGCTAGCCGGTCTAAGTCTACGACTTAAATAAGACCGTTAGCATTCTAAATTTGGTTATATATTACCATCACTCCAGACTAGAGCCACCCGGTAAAAGCTACCTGCATTTAGATAGATTGGATACGACTGAGTTGTTTTGCTGTGAATCAAGTATTAGCTCAGGTAAATACTTTTAACTTATTTTCCCTTATATGGGCTTGGGATACGGTATCATAAAAATACCGCTTGGTCGGGTATGAGATCATTTAGTCGGATTGTGATTTAATCTGCATAACCCGTTTTAATCTGTGTTGTTTGATAACATAAACATTGGGGGTTAACGACCGTGTCCTGGATATCCTCGGCTCATTAAAGTTAAAAATGGCCACGACCTATGCACGAGGTGTAGGCATGCACCCGACAGATGCAAATGCTAAAATATAAATAACCCACATGTTGGGGATAACTCCTTCGTGGGTTTTGTAAGTGGTGAGTCGGTTAATCATGACCGGCTTCCAAACCGGCCCCATATGTATGACAAACATGTGAAACAGTATACAAGATTTTATTAAAGATTGTCCCAAGTTATAAATGGTTTGTGCCTTGTGCACTTAAATCAATTTTCATAAATCTTTTCAAAAGAGTCAGTTAATTGTATTTACCAGTGAAAACTGACGTATTTTCCAAAGGCTAAGTGGCAGGTACTACTCGTAATAGGCTGGGGGATTGCTCGGTGTCGAAATAGAGGATCTTGCAAATCCTTAAAGATGCCTTAAAGTCTGCTAAACTTCATTTTATACATTCTGTAAAGATCCACCTGTGGATTCGATATTACAGGCTCGTTTATAATAAATACTTTGATATTTTCAGACATTTGAGTTTGTAATAATATTTTATATTCCAAGACTTCCGCTGTGCTATTCTGTGTATGTTTGACCATGATGATATCAACTATGTCACAATACTCCCTACCGGGCCCACCGGTAATATGTGGAAATATCGGGGTGTGACAGGTTGGTATCAGAGCCAACATTGAGTGAATTAAACACTAGTCTTTTGTGTTTAATCTCAATGACACAGTAGCATATTCCTTATAACTTTTGAGTTTAGACTTAACATAGGAATGCTCTCATCCCTATTAAGTAAAACATTGTTTTCGATTTTATGCATTCTAAATAAGTCGCCAAGCAAGGAAGCCGTGGATAGAGATTCTCCTCATCCGAAGCCAAGGAATGCCAAGCTTCACAATACGGCTAAAATAAGCGTGCGACCGGTTTGGAGGAAGACCTTTATGGATTCATTCCCAAAACCAAACCCATATAAATTGGAATCAGACTTCAGAGTCCATACCGAAGGTCCCTGAGGCTCAAATTTTAAAGTTTGCGCCAGTGGAGTCCATACCAGGTGGTCCCTGAGGCTCCTGTATTGAAAATAATACCAGTGGATCCTAATGATCCCTATTTCTTGCCTTCGAATTTTGAAATTCCAGATTTGGATTATATCAGTCAAACCCAATTCATGATCTATATCATTCCTTAACCATGAAATTCTTAAATTCTACTTCTATAACGGATCCTGATTGAAATACTTACCTTATTCATTAAGATCTTCAGTATCTCTACCATGTACGGTAAACAAAGAAGAGAAACAACTGAAATGGAGCAAGGAAAGCGTTAGAGAATCCTTCTTTCATAATATTCTTTTAAGTCCTTATTAGGACCTATCTCTTCTAATTAGTCCCCGTGTGGACATACCTTTTTCGACTTAAGACCCCTTATGGGCATTTGCTATTTAGTCCTTTTATGGACATTATCTTTCAATATAGTCCCTTGTGGACATTATAATTTCAATAAAGTCCCTTGGTGGACATACTATTTTAATACAGTCCTTTCATGGACGTATGATTTTATTAAAATCCCTTTTGAGGATACACTATTTTAAAATAGTCCTCTCATGGACTTGATGTTTCAATATAGTCCTCTCATGGACATAATAATTCATTATAGTCCTTTCAAGGACATATTATTTCATCAAAGTCCCTTTTATGGACAAATTATTACATTAAGATCCCTTATGGATGTGATATTTTATTATAGTCCTTTCAAGGATATGTTATTTCATTAATAAGTCCCATTGAGGACGTATCTTTCAATATAAAGTCCCTGTGAGGACATCTGTACAGCAAAGCCCTTTTGTGTGCGCACTGTACCAATATAGTCCTTTTATGGACATGTTATTTTATTAAAATCCCCTTGGGGATACGTTATTTCGAAATAGTCCCTTGAGGACATTGATATTTCGTTATAACCCTTATATAGATTTGCAATATTTTATAGTCCTTATACGGACTTATAATTTTTCCTCTTAGTCCTCTGTGGACAAATATATTACTAAAAGTCCTGATTAAGGCACTACTGAAAATTCCTAATAATCTAGGAAAGTTTTGAAAATTTTATGTAGGTATTCATTTCGTCCTTTATCCAACAATAGTTCTGAATTTTACTCGAACTTTATCGATCAGCTGAAAAATTTCAAAAGATCCTCTTAATGGTATAACCTAGCCTATATGTCTATGAACATGGCTGTGATGGTAAAACCCTCTTAAGAAAATTAATCCTTGTTAACATCCAAGAACATGTTAACATTCCTGGCTGTGTGACTTGAGAGACCACACTAGCTTCCAAAAGTACTTGGACTTTCCAAGCCACCTTCATAGCCTATATTATCAATACGAATCACGGCTATCAAACAACAATATGATCTATACATCAAAACATCCAATTAAGATGTATGCCTTTGGGCGAAGGTGTATTCATGACAATGATAATTTTATTGTATAAACTTCTTGTCAAAAGGGCGATGAGCTATGTTCGACCCTTAAAGGTCACTGATCCAAGAGATCATTGATTATATTTTAGTTGTCCTTGAGACAAGGTTTTTTGTGCTATCTAACTGTCCTGCGAGACGAGCCTTGTACTATATGGAAATGTCTCCATGACAAAGACATTGTGATCTTTACGATCCCCTGTTCAAGGTAGTGAGTTGTGCTCAAGCCTAATAGTCTATATGATCAATGCAATCATGACTAAAATCGTCAGTATGATGACTAAAATTTAACATCCTTAATAATGTTTTGCCTAAGGGCTATATTATATTGTCCAATTGAGACAAGGCAATTGTAATCTTTTGTGATTCCTTGCCCAAGGGGGTGAGCTATGCTCAAATCCCATAGTCTATCTGATCATTACGATCTTGGCTAGTATCATCAGTATGATGATCATAATATTAACATCCCTTGTGATGAAATGCCTATGGGCTATACTTTACTCTATTGTCGATAAGACAAAGTTAGTGGTGGTCTTCATGATCCCCTGTACAAAGTGGTGGGTTATACCCAACCCCAACAGTCTATATGATCAGTATGATCATGACTAATATCATCAAATGCAATGATGATATATGAACATCCATTAGTGATGTCAATTGGGTTACCTTTGTGCCAAATAAGTCGTCTTTAGAAACAATGACAGTTGTAGTTTATGACTCCCTGTCCAAAGGTGAAGAACTATGTTCAAACCTGGAAGCCTCTAATCCAATAAGATTGCGACTTATAAACTAACGTCCTTGATGACAAAACAATGAGTTATGTTTTAAAGTCATTCATGATAAGCTAATGTGCTATAGTTTGTCATTCGTGACAAGTTAACATATTAAGTGTTAACATTTCTAGTCACAGGCCTTTTTGTGCCAGCATTGATAAATGTCCTCCATGTCAGGACTTAGTGCCATATCTTATAATGTCCTTTGCGACGAGGCCTTCGTGCCGTATAATCATTTATGTCCTTCATGACTAGGCTTTATGCCATATCTTTTACGTCCCTCGCGACTGGCTTTTATGCCATATATGTATATATATGTAATAAAAGTCATGAAAGGCTAGCCTTTGAGCTATTTATAATCGTCCTTGTGACAAAGTCAGTTGTGACATTATGATTCCCTGCCAGGCAGGTTTTTGGACCCGCTCCAAACCTTAAAATGCCACTGATGGTCCTTTTGTGACCTAGACTAAATGTAATGGATATACATTCAAATAACATTCATTAGGAATGTTTGGAAAATAATAGCCTATACGGTTTATGGATGCCGTGACTGATCTATGTCAGGTCATCAGGATGATGACTAACAATTGCTTAACGTGGTGATTAGTACCAAGATTCGAGTATGGCAAACTCGAATGAGGTGGATAGCAGTCGCGATACTATTAAGGCAACAAAAGCTAATAATGCTACAACATAAACCTCAATATTAATGAAGTTAGTCTCCAAGCTGTAATTGACGCAGCAGTTTGAAAGGCCATGGAAAAGGTCATGAAACAGTTCAAAGAGTTAAATGCTTCTCGCTCTAAATTTCGTCCAAAATCACATTCAATGGCTCATGAGAAGAGCTTTGTTCACATTTCGATTGTTAAGGATGAACCAAGGGAGGAGGATAACTCCCAGAAATCTAGAAAAAGAGCAATTACGGGCTTAATAAGAACCAACATAAGTTCAGTAAGAAGCCTGCATGTAAGAATTGCTATAAAAGACACTGGGGACAGTGCTGAATGAATCAAAGACCAAATTAATGTGGTACCTACAAAGGAATTAGTCATCAGTCCCATGAGTGTAGGAACATAAGGAATGCAGTCTGTTACGACTGTGGTAAGAAAGGCCACATCGGATCTAGATGTCTTAAAGCTGCCAAAGAAGGTGCAGCTAAGCCTGGGAAGGCTAAGAAAGGAAATGCCTAAACTTACCTGATGAATGCCAAGAGGCAGTGCATGATGTTATCAAGTACATTCCTTATCATTTATCAATGATAATTTCTGCTAAGCATCCTGTTTTTAATACAGGCAATAATAAGTCCTTCTTAGACTATAAGCATAGAAAAACTTATGATGTTACTCATAAGAGCTCCAAATGCTAAGTATAAGGTATAAATTACCAAGGAAATCATAGTAACCGATTCTTCTATTATCGGCAATGATCCTTCTGAAAAATCTAAGAGTACTCTTTCTTTGAATAGAGTACGACAATATATGTTATTTTAATTATTTTCCTCATTGATTTTATCATCTGCGAGTGCCAGTTATGTTTGACAGAAGCGCCATATGAGGATTGGCGTAACCTAGTGTGTCCCAGAGATTGCTTCCATGCCTGATCAGTATGGAGGTTTAATGCATGGAACCACTAAGATATACCAATGGTCATATTGTACTAAAGTCAGCTAGTGGTATTCAAAGGAGATATCCATAATAGAAAATGCCTAAGTAGGCGTCTCTACTTAAGGCGTTCGTGCACTCGTAAAGCAGATGTGTCATCTGTATGGCACAATCGACGGTAAGTGGACCAAGGTCGAAGATTGAAGCTACCTCTATCATATTTGGATAACTTGATTTATTCTCAGATGAACTACCCTGTTTGACCTCTAGAGAGGCAAGATGGAATTAGGATTTACACCCTATTAAGAGCCGTATCTGTTACAGAAGCTCTATATCGGTCAGCATCAAAGGAAATGGAAGAACTGAGGGCTAACCAGATAAGTTAGGAAGAAAGGCTTGTACAGCCTAGCTCATTGTCTTAGGAGCTCTGACTATTATTGTTGATAAAGGGAAGCACAATGCAATACCCTTGTGCATTGGTTACTACAACCTAACTAGGTAACGATTAAGAATCGTTATTAGCTGCCCAGGATCATCGATTTGTTCGACTAACTATGAGGGTAGTTAATTCCTTAAGATTGATTCGGGTAGTAAGTTAGAATGACTATCTCACCCTAATTAAGTTCTCCTATAACTGATAGCATTATATAAGCATCAAGGCTGCTCCTTTGGAGACCTTGTTTGGGAGAAATAGCCAACGCCCATTTGTTGGGTAAGAAATTGGGAAAAACCCAATTAACAGGATCTGAGATTTTTCTTAAGGACGACGGATAAGATAATATGAATCAGTAATTGTTTGAAAACTGCCAGTGATCGGCATTAGAGCAATGCGAAAAAAGGGCACAAATCTCTTAAAGTTCCAAATGGGGAACAAGACTCTATTGAAAATACCAATATGAAAGAGTACCATACGTTTCAGTGTAAAGGGCAAGTTAAGCCTTGGATATATAAATCATTCGAGATCATCGAATGTGACGGCAGTATAGCTCATAAGCTAAACTTGCCTAAAGAGCTCGGTGAAATTCATGATGTGTTCCACATTGCTAACTTAAAGAAATGCCTAGCTGATAAATCGCTAGCAATGTCTTGTAAAGACGTATAGATTGATGAAAGCCTAAGGTTTATTGAAAGACCTATATCGATCAAGGATCGACAAGTTAAGAAACTCCGAAAAGGAGCATGTATCTATTGAATAGGTCAACTGGAATACCCGTAAAGGTCCCTAAATTACTATGGAAGTTAAGTCCATTACACGACAGAAAGTACTTCCATCTTTTTGAGAAAATCTCAGGGTCGAGATTTCATTTAAGGGGGTGAGGATGTAACGCCTCGTAAAATCGTGTCCAATGGTGTGGTGACACGTGTAATGAACCCTAATAAAGTCAAACGTTGACTATGAGGGACTAATTTCGTAAAAATCGAAAACCTTGATTATAGAAGGACTGAAAGTGTCAACATACCTAAACTAGGCCTCTGAGTGACCTTATACGGTGTCCGTATTCTCAAACGAGCCACTTGTTGGACGAGAGGAGCCGTTTGCGTAATTATGTGAAAGTTTGCGCGTCGAAGGGTTAAAAGTGTCAACATGTTAATTCTTACCTCTGAGTGACCTTTTAACAAGACGAGAGCTTCATAGTGTTTGAATATATTCTCGGTAATGCCTAATATTGGCCATGCAAGGCTTTTATGCCAATAAGTGAAGTTACGCGCAAGTTTGTAACTTAGAGGGGTTAAAAGCGTCAATATGTTTAATTATACCTCTGAATGACCTTTTAATGAACCCGAAGCATTTTGATGTGCCATCATACTTTTGAGAATCCTTAATATGGGCTACATAGGGCTTTGATGCCATTAAATGATGATGAGCGCAAGTTTTCGCATTAGAGGGACCAAAAGCGTTAATAAGCGAAACTACGCTTTCGAGCGACCTTTAAGAGAACCAGAGACTCCATAATGCTCGGTCACGTTCTCGGGAATGCCTATATGGGCTATACAAGACTTTAATATCAATAAATGGCATTACACGCAACTTTATGCGTTCAAGGGACTAAAAGCGTCAAAACTGCAAAAGTATGCATAGTTGCGCATACCTTGCGATCTGACCATACCCGTACATCCATAAATGTTTGTAATCATTAAAATATTATATTTTAATGATGGGAATGCAAAAAATACCATCCGTCGCGAAATCTGGATTGTTTTCGCGTCCGTTCGAACGTTCGTCGTAATTAAGCGATAAACGCGATTGTACGACCGAACGAACTGGCATCCATAATATTTTTGAGCATGGTTGAAGTTAAATATACTTTAACTTCCTTATAGAGCTTTGAAATGGGGTTAACGGGTGTTAGAAGTGCCAAAAACTCAACGATACGCGTTCAGGGGTCAAAACTGCCAACAGTTGAAACTTTGCTGAGCTGACAAGGTCCTTACGGACCGTATACCAAGGACCATACAGTCCGTATGCAGGTGCCAGATACGAATTTTTGCTTGGTCTCCACTCTATTCCATTCTCATCCAATCAAAACCGAATCCTTGGACTTCAAGGCAATTATACAGCTGTTCTAACAGGTGTAGTGATCTGGTTAACCCTTCAAACACCCTTCAAACACTTGTCTTAATCCTAATCATATCCAAAAACTATAAATAGGATGAGAACCCAACCATTTCAATGCTCATTTTCATTCATTCCTCCTCATCTCTCAACCTGGAGCTTTCTAATCTGGTTGGAGCTTGTTTTCTTGTAGAAAAGATAGCTAGGACTTGTTGTAAGTGCCTTGGCTCCCTCCTTGGTTCAGTCTTATGTTTTAAAAACCGAAAAGTCAAGATATCATAAATTAACTTTGACTCTCGGTTTAAACTCTAATGGTCTAACCACTGATCAAAATGAATGTGGGTATAAGACCATAGTTAGGTAGGTGATTAACCCTTAAGAGGGCACCTCCTAATTCCTTCATTTGCTTAGTTAATTGTCGGGTCAAACCATTTAATTAAAAAGTCAAACTTGGCAGAATTGTGATTAATAAGTAAAACCAATAATACAAAGGTTATAAATTATATTTAACACTTTAATAACTTGGTAATTATTATTTAAACATGTCTAAACATGTTTAACCCGACAATTCTAAGTTTAGGGTCGGTTCGCAACCGAAGGTCGCGTAGTTTGACTTCTACGTTGACTTTTGGTTATAAGCCGAATTAGACTAGTATGCTACTGATTTTAGGTTCCGTTATGATCGTATTATAATGTAGCATAACCCTCTGGGATTATATTACATGATCATATTAGTAATCCGAGTCTTATGCAAGTTTCCATTAATATGCCATACTTTGACTATTATGCCCTTTTTAGCAAAAATAAGGTTTTAGACACCAATAAACTGTCAAACAACTTAGGTACTGATATGTTAACATGTTTAACATATTTTGATGTTATAAATCTGATCATAAACTGAGTTCGCGTATAATGTCGTGAATTGTGTTTTAAAGTGACCAAAATGCCCTTTAAGTGCATAGATCGGCTTTAAGCATAATTCCTTATACCAAATTCATTGCCTACTGATTTAATATCATAATTAGGATAATTTGGGATATCAATTCAGATTATAAACTGAGTTTACGCACAAGTTCTTGAATTATGTCTTCAAATGACGATAACGCCCTTTTGGCACCTAAAATGGTTTAAAAGCATAATTATCATACGAAACCTTCTTACTACTGATATATCATATTAAATAACATATTTTGGTCATATAATCCTGACCATAATATCAGTTTTCCTAAAAGACCGCATACATCGTCATTTAACGACTTAAACGCCGTTTCGGCGCGTAGTATGGTTTTAAACCATAACTACCAACCAAGACTTGATACCTACTGATTTTATAAATCATTTTAAATATATTTTTACAGTAGGTATATGTTATAAACTCATATTCCCAAATTAGCCTTCAAAACTATGTGTGAAATTACCAAAATGCCCCTATGGAGCATAGTTTGGTTTTAAAATATGAAACACACATATGTTTGATATCATACTGATATTATATCATAAATAAAGTATTTTTAAAAGAATGTTTATGATCATAACATCAGATTGTACCCAAGTTCCTTTATACGACATAAAATGACCAAAACGCCCTTTCGGGGCATAGTTTGATTTTAAAACCTAAACGGGCATACAAGTTGATATCCCACTGATATTATAACTTGTTTAAAGTGTATTGGCATATGGAACTTGTTCATGACTCATCTGGTTACTCGTTAACGCTTATACGCGTACGGTGAGACTTATGTAACTAGTTTATGTAAGTTTGCCAAAACGGGTTTAACCTTATCATTTTAACTTCAAAATCCAGAATGTGTTTAGTTTACTCATATTATACAAGTATCCAAACTTGTCGGGTATAAATCACATTCTATTCCGGTCATCGCTTAATCTAGCGTATCGTACTGTTCTAGATATTTTAAGCTAGCCGGTCTAAGTCTACGACTTAAATAAGACCGTTAGCATTCTAAATTTGGTTATATATTACCATCACTCCAGACTAGAGCCACCCGGTAAAAGCTACCTGCATTTAGATAGATTGGATACGACTGAGTTGTTTTGCTGTGAATCAATTATTAGCTCAGGTAAATACTTTTAACTTATTTTCCCTTATACGGGCTTGGGATACGGTATCATAAAAATACCGCTTGGTCGGGTATGAGATCATTTAGTCGGATTGTGATTTAATAAATCTGCATAACCCGTTTTAATCTGTGTTGTTTGATAACATAAACATTGGGGGTTAACGACCGTGTCCTGGATATCCTCGGCTCATTAAAGTTAAAAATGGCCACGACCTATGCACGGGGTGTAGGCATGCACCCGACAGATGCAAATGCTAAAATATAAATAACCCACATGTTGGGGATAACTCCTTCGTGGGTTTTGTAAGTGGTGAGTCGGTTAATCATGACCGGCTTCCAAACCGGCCCCATATGTATGACAAACATGTGAAACAGTATACAAGATTTTATTAAAGATTGTCCCAAGTTATAAATGGTTTGTGCCTTGTGCACTTAAATCAATTTTCATAAATCTTTTCAAAAGAGTCAGTTAATTGTATTTACCAGTGAAAACTGACGTATTTTCCAAAGGCTAAGTGGCAGGTACTACTTGTAATAGGCTGGGGGATTGCTCGGTGTCGAAATAGAGGATCTTGCAAATCCTTAAAGATGCCTTAAAGTCTGCTAAACTTCATTTTATACATTCTGTAAAGATCCACCTGTGGATTCGATATTACAGGCTCGTTTATAATAAATACTTTGATATTTTCAGACATTTGAGTTTGTAATAATATTTTATATTCCAAGACTTCCGCTGTGCTATTCTGTGTATGTTTGACCATGATGATGTCAACTATGTCACAATACTCCCTACCGGGCCCACCGGTAATATGTGGAAATATCGGGGTGTGACAACTAGTCTATATCTTGGCTGGGAAATGTAGATGGCGATTGTGTTGTTTTGAGATTTTCTCCACACATTTTGCAACTACCATTGCAGCCATGGTAGATTTGGACTAAAGTATATTTCGTTGCTACAATTCTGAGCCTTTATTCCGTTGGCCTTTTGTTTTGTACCTTTTAGGTCGACCGAGGGGGGTATATGCTTGAACCCTCACCACCTTTCTTCTTTTACGCTATGTTCGTCTCTTTAGACGGATTACTTTTATTGGGTTTATGTGTTGCTAATGTAACCGGAATGGTTAAGTAACAACATGCTTACTATCAACTTCTATTGTACAAAAACGTTATACTTTTCGGTTGGGTATGTGATGCTCTTCTGAGACAGTTGTTGTTGTATATTTCTGTGTTAATGTGTGCTTGGTATGTGAGGAAGACTATTTAGTTGTCCGAGATTGTTTGCTTTTTTGCATACGGGTATATGATGCCATGTTTCTATCATTGTTTTTGTATGGTGGCCTATTGATGGGTGTTCAGTTGGTGAAGGTGGCTTTTAAGCCTTTAAACAATGTTTGCAGTCTTTGGTTGGGTTTGTGATGTTTTGGTCTAACGATTGCTGATGAAATTTTTTTAACTGTTGGTTTTGTGCTGACGAGGCGATGATGATTATATATTGTAGCAATAGTAATATTGGAATTTGTAGGTCCGATCTATATTTTGGCAATGTAGATGACAATTGTGTTGTCTAGAGATTTTCTTCACACCTTTTTGCAACTACAATTGCAACCATGGTAGATTGGCGCGGAAGCAAGTTCCGTTGCTACAATTTTGAGCCTCTATTCATACAATGTTAATTTACAAGATTTTTGTTCATTGTTGGTTTTACCTTTTGCTTTGTGATTTTTACTTGCTTTAGGTGGGTTGTTCCTTTAGTTGTTTCGACTATGTTAGCATTATTGTGACGTACGTTTGCTTTGTTAATTTATGCTTTTGAGATTTTTTATTTTTGGACGCGTGTGCTAATGCTTCCACTAAAGGCTTTACCTTTATTCTTTTAAAGCCTACTTTAGCATCCACTTTTGGTTGTTGGTGTTTGGTTTTAGCTGCTATGTTCGGTTACTATAACTGTTCAACATAATTAGCTTGAGGTGTAACGTTCTTACAACTCGTTAATTGTGTTGGTTCTATTGTTGTTGTTACGGTGTTGCCAAAGTTTTAGGTAGAGTATGCTTTGTAATTCGATGTGATGTTCAGGGGTCAACCTATTAAACCCCACACTGATCTAATACGTAACATCAAAACAACAAAATGAACAACATATCAATGTTGCCGTCTTTACATATAATTAGATGCTATTATTCTGTTTACTTCATTTTTGGTGATGCTTTGGTTTACATGGTGGCATATTATAGGTTTATCGTGGTTACGTTGCTTATTTCGGGTTGTTTGGTTTTGCCGATGTACGTGGTCGATGATAAGGAGGACAATAAGTAGCATATTTCGCTTACTTTCAATATGTTATACTTAGTGTAAAATTTTCTGTTTACAACAAGTAGCATTTTTCGCTTACTTTCTAAAGGCTATGAAGAATTCTCTATCTTGACATGGCAACGAAGGTGGCTTGAAAGAAGCCGCCGGTTGCAGCTTCACCTGAGCCTTTAAGTATATATCGTGTTAATGAATAACATTACCGTTTGTTCTTCCTCTTGTATTTTAATTTGTTGTTTTTTGGCCCTCCCTTTTTTGGTATAGTATGTGTTTTTCGGCCCTTTAACTTTTTAGGGGATTATTGTGCATTGACAATTGTAAGTTTACAAGTGTTGATTTAACTTTTACTTATTGTTTTGGTCATAGAATGTTGCGTTCAAACTTTGACAATGGCAAAGTTGATGAATTCATACCCCACTATTTGAAAAGATGCTAGCAATGTGTCATAGTGTATAGGTATGGACCCGTACACCCACAACTACTCTGCAAGAATGAAGCGTTAACTCAATGTAAGCATAATAGTTATTTATTTGGTCATATATATAACTATTAATTTGAAAAAAAAATTATACTCAAGGTATGTTAATTTTGTATTCTGTCAGGCAAAGTTAATGCCAAAAAAACTACATGTTTAGGCTTGTAATGAACAAGATAACTGGCTTCAGTGAGAAGCCCTGCAATGAACAACATAGCCGCCTTCAGGGATAATCCCTACAAAGAAGAACTCAACTTTTCAAGGCAAAGAGGTGTACCATGGATGCTAATGGAATTGAAGTTTCCCAACCGGATATTTGTATACCAACAGACAACTTTTGATGGAGTACACAAAAATTCAGTTGGGGTTCTTAGAGTTCATTAAAAGAGAAGACGCATTGTTAGACTAGGTAAGTGGTGCAGGTTAAGTCTTATCGAATGTTAACATGTGTTATTTTACTTGAAAATTTTGTATGGATATTGAAAGTTTGATATTGGTTAACTTACCAATCAGTTTAATATGTGTTATACATCTTCATATGCGCGTTTCTAAATTGTTAGACATGGTAGTTTCATATATCATCGAGTATAGTGTATGTTGATTTTAGGTCAAATAAGTTTAGCGTGCATTGTTTGTCTCTTCCTATTTTTATTCGTGTAAGCTTGATGGTTCTTAACGACCTATTTCATTTTCAAGTGACAGTTGTAAACCTGTTTTTTTACAGTCATGGGAGCCGCACCACATCACAGACGATTCCAAACTGTACTTACTTTAACTATGCTAATGACGAGGTATGACCCGAATTGGCTAACCCGGCCCGGTCATTACCTATTATTTTATTATAAATAAATAATCATAAACATTTATTCTAGAACATTCCATCCTGCATGGATAAATCACGTAACCAAATCCCCAACTTTTTGGGAAAGATTGTGCAAATCCCTGACTTATCGGAGCCCATCCTAAGTTAAGGGAAACCCTAATGATAAACTATAAATAGAGGTGAACATCTAAGGTATGAGGTATCTTTCTCCCGTTTAACTCTTCTCTCTACACATACTCTTTTACTCCCAAAACCGAGACTTATTCTCACGCCGGAGGGTGGTTACAGGAATAACCCCATTCCTGTAACGAGTCCTAACGGTGTTCTGTTTTGCAGCTAGCAGTTCGGATCGCCAAGAGTTGAAGTCCTAGTTGGATACTACCGTGAAGGTCAGTGTTTCTTCATTGGCGCCATCCGTGGGACCAATCAGTAGCGACAACAAGACTGAACCCAATGGCGAGCGATCAGAACATAGCAGTAACGCCAAGCCAGGCGATGTTAACTAGCAATCCGTTGTTAGAAACAAGCCCTGTCATCTCCATGCCGGCCTCACCGGTTCTGACCAGATCTCTCAACCTGGAATTCAAAGCAGAGGGGCCCCCACCGGGTTTTGCTGGCACTACCGCTGCCTCTTCTGGGACCGCAGCAGCAGACTTATTTTCGTACACTTCTCTACGACTCCAATCAGTTGGACCAATCACAACAGGCGTGAACGTTTCCGCCTCAGCCACAACCTCCAGTGCACATACCATGCGTCACGGCACTACGCCCGTTATTACGTCGGCTAGCCCAAGCACCGTCATACCGCAGGTTGGCGCACCTCAATACTATCAACCCTCGGTCACTTATGCCATGCCACCTCTGTATTCAGCAGCATTAACAGCTGCGTTATCCACACCACCCCATCAACCAGTGGTCATGCCGGCGGGAATCTTGAACGCCCCGGTCACACCGGGAAATTAGGCTTACTTTCCTGGGTACTATTATGCACCCCCATACGGGTACCTGCCCCAATACAATACCCCAACATATAATCCCCAGGGGGGGCCACAAGGTTACTCTCAACAATCGCCATACGCGGCCTATATGCCGCCTTAGTGGACCTTCCCAACATCACAACCTGTTTACAGTCAAACCCCGCCCACGGCGGAACCCGTGTATGATAGGGGAAACACGTCTAGGCCTCGTTTATCTCCAGGAAGAGGCCCCAACTCAATGCTAAATATCACTCCGACTCAACCCTCGGTCACCCAAGGTATCAGCCAGGGTGGGGCAACTCCACCATTGCAGCCCATCAGTGTCGAAGAAGACGAACTTACCAGACCCTACAAGCCAGTGGACGTTACTTTCAAATCCAAGTTTACCAGAAGAATAGCAGAAGCCCCTATCAAGGAAAAACCCAAGATGCCTCAGACTGTAGGCAAATATGATGGGCTAGGCGATCCTGACGACCATCTCAACCTGTTCAAAAGTGCCGGGGAAGTAGCCTGTTGGCCTATGCCCCTCTGGTGCAAGATGTTCGTCCAAACGCTGGTAGACGCGGCTCGAGTGTGGTGGGATAGTTTGCCCACAGGGGAGATTGACAGTTTCGAAGACCTAGAGGCTAAGTTTATCTTGCAATTTAGCCAACAGCGCAGGCACACGAAAGACCGAAACGAGCTCCTTCACATCCGCCGGCGAGACAATGAAACGGTGGAAAGTTTCATCGTTAGATTCAATAAAGAGAGCCTGGCAATCCCGGGTGGCACGAATGATCTAGCGTGTGGAGCTTTCCTACAAGGAGTAAACGATGATGAGCTACTAAGAACACTACATGGAAGAGATGGTGTGCCTCCCACCATCGACGAAATCCTAAGGATAGCTAAGGTGTACGTTATACAAGAAAAGGCCGTAGCCACCAGTCGCGCGGCTAATAGGAAAAAGGAGGCTCAGAAAAGCCAAGAAGATAGAGAACAGCGGGTTCTAAAAGTAAAGGTAAGGGAGACCGATACCAAAGGAGTGACAGGACGGACTCGCGATATGATAGGTCTAGAAATACCTATTCAAGGAATGAATCCTCTAAGCTACGATCCGATTACCCCAACCTGAGCAAGACGCCATCAGAGATCCTAGCTTCAGAAAACCTCAAGTTTAACTCTCCAAAGCCGCTGAAAGACAACCCTAACAAAGATACAAGCAAATATTGTGAATACCACAAAGGAAGCGGCCACGACACTAATGACTGTTTTCAGCTAAAGAAACAGATCGAATACTTCGTGACGGCGGGTAAATTGGCACACCTAGTGAGGGATATCAAACAGGGCCCGCCACCCGTCAAGGAAGAAAACGAAAAGGCGGCGGGTAAAAGGCCGCGAGAGCTAAACATGTTATACGCGGATAAGGGAAAAGGGGCAAAGCGGAGTTTCTCCACGCTCGAACCCTGGATGCTAGCAACTATGACCATCGAGCCTCGCGTAGAAGATTTGCACCTCACCACGGACGCCTTGATCATATCCGCTGCTGTGGGTGATTATCGTATGAGGAGAATCCTGGTAGATACCGGGAGTTCAGAAGATATTATCTATGAACATTGTTTCAATAGAATGCAGCCAGAAGACAAAAGGCTGCTTGAGTCGGTGCACACCCCTATTAAAGGTTTCATAGGGGAAAAGGTCGATCCAATTGGTCAGATTACTTTCCCAGTTACATTCGGACAAGAGCCCCTGGAAAGGACAATACTCCTAACATTCCTTGTGGTGCGTGCTGAGTCATACCACAATGTAATCATTGGAAGGTTCACCCTGGGGAAATTGGACGCTATAGTCTCCACAGCGCGAGGATTCATGAAGTTCCCTACCCCGCGGGGTATTGCAACGGTGTTTCGTGACAAATTAGGAGAGGTGTTGAATACCAAGAGATGCCGCCAAGGACCCACTGGTGCCATCGTCCCGGAAAGATGGGTATTAAGCACACGTCATCCGGATCAGACAGTTACAATAGGGGATAGCCTCTCCCCTGAAGTTAAAAACAATTTGAAACATGTGCTGAGAAGGAACGCAGAGATCTTTGCTTTCGAGCACTCTGACATGACTGGGATACCCCGCGACAAGGCAGAACACAAGCTAGCGACACTCCCTGGCATTAAGCTAGTCGCACAGGGTAAACGTAGTATGGCTCCGGATCGAAGGGCAGCGGTTGTCAAAGAAGTACGAAAGTTGGTGGAAGCTGGAATTCTCAGAGAAACAAAATATCATACATGGGTATCAAACCCTGTAATGGTAAAGAAGCCAGATGGCACATGGCGAATGTGCATTGATTTTAAAGATCTGAATAAAGCATGCCCCAAAGACGCATACCCGCTGCCCGAGATGGACTTTAAGGCCGATTCTCTGGTTCCTTATAGGTATAAATGCTTCTTAGACGCCTACAAAGGTTACCACCAGATCAAAATGTCCAAAGAAGATGAAGAAAAAACGGCGTTTCATACCGATGTGGGCATCTTTTGTTATACCAAAATGTCTTTCGGCCTGCGAAATGTCGGGGCCACTTATCAGTGACTTATGGATAAAGCTTTCGAAACACAAATCGGTAGAAACTTAGAGGTGTATGTTGACGATCTGGTAATCAAGAGCAGGGAAGAAAAACAAATGCTTGAAGACATTGAAGAGACTTTCCAAAAGCTCAGAGAATACAACATCAAACTCAACCCCAAGAAATGTTCATTTGGGGCAGAGGAGGGCAAGTTTTTGGGGGTAGTAGTTACCCGGGACGGCTTTAAAGCCAACCCGGAAAAGGTAGCCGCCATAACGCGGATGGCCTCTCCCAGGACTTTGAAAGAAGCACAAGCATTAAATGGGTGTCTAGTGGCTATAAATAGATTCTTGGCAAGACACGCCGAGAGGTCTTTGCGATTTATAAAGACACTAAAAGATTGCCTCAACAAGAAAAAATTCAAATGGACCAGCGAAGTGGAAGAAGCCCTGCAAGACATGAAACGTTTCATAGAGAAACTACCCATGTTAACAGCGCCATACCCAGGAGAAGTGCTTAAAATGTATTTGGCGGCGGCCCATAACGCGGTAAGCGCGGTACTCATGGTAGAAATAGATGGGAAGCAAACACCCATATACTACATCAACCGAGTGTTGGCAGGACCCGAAACGCGGTATCCAACTCTGGAAAAATTGGTACTAGCACTGGTTCACACCACCCGGCGACTGCGAAGATATTTTCAAGGGCACCGCGTACAGGTCTTAACAAACTACCCCCTACAACAAATTTTGCACAAGCCTGAGATCTCCGGAAGGTTGGCTAAATGGGCAATTGAGTTGGGAGCATTGGACATTGAGTACCGAAAACGAACAGCAATCAAGGGACAGGTGATTGCCGATTTTTTTGCTGAAATTCCTGAGGGAGAAATTATACAGGACCCCGCCATTCAGGACATCCCGGAGTCCAGTACAGCCAGACAAACTTGGAAACTCTATACAGATGGATCGTCCAGCGGGAAAGGCTCTGGAGCAGGTCTCATGCTGATCAGCCCAGACGAAATACGGTTGATGTATGCCTTACGTTTCGATTTTGAGTGTTCTAATAACGAAGCAGAATATGAGGCGCTACTCGCAGGCCTGAGGATGGCCCAGTCTATGGGGGCTACAATAGTTGACGCGTATGTCGACTCCTTGCTAGTAAATAATCAAGTAAATGAAACTTATGGGGCTAAGGATGAGTCAATGGCAAAGCATTTGGCCAAAACAAAGGAGCTTATAGCTTCATTCGACAATGTCACGCTCAACCATGTCCACAGAGGGAAGAACCAAATAGCAGATGCTTTGAGTAAACTCGCCACCTCAGGCATGGAAAGAGAAGTAAAGGTAGAAATATTGCAAATGCCCTCTATCGAGCCCCGGGAGGTTTCCGCCCTCACAGCGGAGGAACCCTGCTGGTACACCCCAATATTAAAGTTTCTCACAAAGGGTGAATTACCTCCCGCCAGGGCGGACGCCCACAAAATCCAAAACAAGGCACTGCAATACGAAGTCAACAACGACATCCTCTACAGAAAATCATACCTGGGTCCGCTGATGCGATGCGCATCTCTAGCAGAAGTGAGATATCTAATCCAGGAAATCCACGTGGGAATATGCGGCATTCATGCGGGACCCCGGGCAGTTGTGGCCAAAATCCATAACGCCGGGTATTACTGGCCAGGAATGCATGAAGACGCGGTAGAAGAACTCAGAAGATGCCATAGCTGTCAGAAATTTGCTCCTCAAACATTCCGACCCAAGAACAACTTAATCCCGGTCACAACGGCTTGGCCTTTCCAAAAGTGGGCGGTGGATATTGTGGGACCATTCCTGCTAGCCCCTGGAAAGCTAAAATACCTTATCGTGGCGATTGACTACTTCACTAAATGGGTCGAAGCCAAACCTTTGGCTAAAATAACCGCTGAAAACGCAAAAAAGTTCCTTTGGGAGCACATTGTGTGTCGGTTTGGACTACCACTGTATTTGGTAAGCGACAATGGAACACAGTTTACAGATAAGGTCTTGCAAGATTGGTGTACAGAACTCAAGATTCAACAAATCTTCACATCTGTAGCACACCCGCAAGGAAATGGCTAGGTAGAGCGGGCGAATCGAAGTTTGTTGGATGGAATAAAAAGAAGGCTGGGTTACGAAGGAACTTCCTGGGTGGAAGAACTGCCAAACGTGCTCTGGGCACATCGTACAATACCCGCAGAAGTCGGTTTACCCTCGCTAAGGCGTCTCACTACTAACGACCATAACGACAGACTCCTAAGGGAAGGCCTAGATATGCTTGAAGAAAGGCGTGAAGCGGCCACTATCAGCGAGGCAAAATATAAGAAGGCTTTAGAAAAATATTATAATCAGCGCGTGGCTCATCACAACTTTAAAGAGGGCGACTATGTCATGCGCGATAATGAGGCCAGTAGAGTGGAACCCACAGGCAAGTTGGGACCCAATTGGGAGGGTCCTTACGTCATCCAAGAAGACCTAGGCAAAGGAGCTTACCGCTTAGCAAGGCTGGATGGTACCGCGGTTCCATGTAGCTGGAACGCGGCCCAATTGAAAAAATGTTATATGTAATACTTCGCCCATAACGGCGGGTATGAATGTTTTTTTTATCTTTTTTGCAAGCAAGTGTAATTCATCTATAGCGATGTCTCTTTTCTTTTTTTTAAGTATTGGATTAATAAAAGTCATTCCTTTTATGTTTCCTCATTACTTATACAATAAAACTTACCACCGCATTTACACTGCACTATACGGTACAAAAAACTACCATCGCATTTAAATTGCACATAACGGTAAACAAGTACCCTTAACACGAAATATTTTTTCACATATATAAGTTAAAGGGTCAAAATATACAGCGCTAAGAGCGGGTATCTTGGTAATAGATACGATAACCGCTACAAAAAGATAGGTATTGTCACACCCCGACTTTCCACGTGTCACCGGTGGGCCCGGTGGGGAGTATCGTGACGTAGTTGGCAACATAATAGTCAAACAACACAATATATAAATGCACAGCGGAAGCAAAAGATAAATATATATTACAATCCGAATTTAAAGTAATATCCAGTATTACAACGGAAAGTAAAGGATCCACAGGCGGATCTTAAACATATCATTTGTTCAACAGACTTTAGACGCCTAGAACTTGCAAGATTCCTTAGTAGCGCCCTGAGCTTCCAGCCAATTACGTTCAGTACCTGTCACTTAACCTTTTTGGAAAATACGTCAGTTTTCACTGGTAAATACACTCAACCGACTCATTTGAAAAGAGTTTAAGAAAATTGGTTTGAATGCACGTGGCACAAAATATCTTTTATAATTTGATCAAAATGCTCAGAGGCAAAATTAATCTTTTATACTTGGAACAATTATATTTATAACCTTGTATACAGATTTACATGTTCGTTGTACGTTCAGGGCCCGATGTAGAAACCGAGTCAGATTAACAGACACACCACAAGTATAGGCCCACAAAAGAGTGAGATACCGTTATTACTTAAGCAACTGTCAGGTGTATGCCTACACCCCGTGCTTAAGACGTGGCCATTTTATAATACAATGATGTCAAGGATATCCGGGACATGGTCATTAACCCCTAAAGGTCTTTATTTCAAACAATACAGATTAAACCGGGTTACCTCAATAATTTAACCATAATAAGATTAAATATTCAATACCCGACCAAGCGGTATTATAATACCGTATTCCAAGCCCGTATAGGGAAAATAAGTTAAGAGTATTTACCTAAGCTAGCTCCTGTCTTAAATAGCAAGAATCTAATAACTCAGCCGTATTCACTTAAGTAAGCGTAGGTACCATTTACCGGAATGCTCTAGTCTGGAATGATGGTATAAATAACCAATTAGAATGCTAACGGGTCTTTAATTTAGCCTAAGCTTAGACCGGTTAGTCTTAAGGGAATATACGGTTCAAACGCATGATTAAGCGAAGACCGGAATAGAATGTGTTTTAGACCCGACAATTTTGAAGACTTGTATAATATGGGTATTTCATACACACTCTTAATTTTGAGATAAAACCGATAAGGTTTGACCCGTTTCGGCTAATTTATGTAAACTTGCTACATAAAACGAACCGTACGCGTAATAAGCGTGACGGGTATTCATGAGAGCCTTATACAGGTTTCCTAAGTTAATTATGCCTCAAATATGTTGTGACATCAGTAAGATGTCTTTCATTATGCCCGAAACGTATTTAACCACAAACTAGGCCCCGCAGGGGTAGTTTGGTCATTTAAAAGGTTATAAAAGAGTTTAAGTATTTACCTGAGTTACAGGTCTGATATTATCAGCAAAAATACTTATTTTGGTAAGTTATAACAGTAGGATAAAGTATATATGTGAATTTACCAATTATAACCAAACTATGCACCGTAGGGGCATCTTGGTAATTTCACATAAGCCGAAAAGCTCAAAACTGAAGTCTGAGTTAAACAACTTTTGCTTACTGTTAAAATATCATAATTTACTTAAAATATCAATAGCAAAAGGTTTGGAGTCGTTTAGATATGTAAAACTCATTTTATGGCCCGTAAGGGCAAAACCGACAATTATCGGATTAAGCCTACGACTATAAGTTATGCTCAGCCTAAAATTTATTAAAAATCTTTAAAAATCCCAAAATAATATATTACATCAGTGGGTAAAAGATTTGATATCAAAAAGTAGGCTTAACTAGGCTATACGCTAATTACGCCGTTTTATTAACATAAAGCTTTAATTTTACGCTAACGAGCATAACTCTTATTCTACACCTCAAACTGATGTCAAACTTTGCATACAAGTCTATATATCAGTAATTAAGGTTTCTACTCTTTTACATTTTCAAAAATCACGTTTTAAGGTGAAAAGGGCATAATGGTCAACATATGAGCAATTAACGGAATCATGCGTATTAATTGGTTAACTAATGAACCGTGGCGTATAATCACAGAGGGTTATACTAGCATGTAACCTGGTCCAAATGAAGCTCTTAGGTATTTCTAATCATACCAAAACGGGTCAGAACTGAAAGTCAAAGTAAAAGTCAAACTATGCGACTTTCGGTTCCGAACCGGGTCTAAATAGGAAATTGTCGGGTTGAACATGTTTAGACATGTTCTTACACTAATTACTAAGTTATAACAATGATCCAACAGGTTGTATATGTTCTACATTGCTAATTATGCATAAATTGTAAACTAAGTATCCTGTTGACTTTTTAAATACAAGTTTGACCCGACATTAGACCTAGTTAGAGTGGGAATCAGGGGGAACCCTTTTAAGGGTTTATTACCCACATAATTACCAACTTATAACTACTTTTGATTCGACTAATCACTGGACCATTAGTGATAAATCTTAAAGTCAACCGTTAATTACGACGGTTTGACTTTTAAGCTAAAACTAAGCTAAAACTTAATTAAGGAAGGTTTAGCAAACTTACCAAGGTCCTATGCACGAAATGTGATCACTTGAGAGCAGACTTGAGCTCCAGAAATGATCAGAAGAGCAAGAATGATGGTGTGAAGACTTGTTGCAACTCAAGGGCTTTATATAGCACTTTAATCACCACAAATCTTTGACACATGAGTCTACAACCCACCACAACTGATTAACACATGCCCCTAAGTGTTTAGGGGGTGCCTAGGGGTCGTCCAAGATGTGAAAAATCGGTTAAAGTCGCGCATAAAGGCCTTGGCAGACAACAGCCAATATTTTAGGAGCTGGGAGTCCCTCGCGTGGCGCGAGGGCCCCCTCGCGTGGCGCGACGGCGTCTGCAGAAAATATGAAATTTTGATTTTTTGCTATTTGATCCTTGGCTCTTCAAACTCCGTTTAGGCACTTGTTTCTTGCATTATGAACCCTCATAATTGATCTATAAGGGCTTGAAAACATATACCCACTTCGTTAAGTCCCCGGTTAACTTTATTGTTACCCGAAAAGTCCTAACTTTCAACGTTTACGCTTTAACCCTTCGCACACGAATTTGTTCATAATTTTCTCATACGATAACGAAACTTTACGAAATTTATAACGTGTATTCTAGTGAGCATAATTAACCGTTACAAAGCTTCGGGTTTGTCAAAAGGTCACTCAGAGGTATAACTTAAACATGTTGACACATTTAGCCCCTGTAGTTTGTAATCTCTCACTTTTAGCTTCGTATGATCCATGATTTATTCGTTTGAAGGTATGAGCATCATGTAGGGTTAATATACAATATATTTATTCACTGTTGACATTTAGAATACGTATATTCACATACTTTCCATATTTGTCAACTTTAGTCCTTCTATAACATTCTTTCACACGTTCAAGCATATGACACGTGTCAACACATTATAGGACGTGAATTTTCGAGGTGTTACAGGTATTTTGGTAATAAATACATGCAACTATCTTACAAAAACCAAGTACTTGTCCCTGTTGTTAAAATACCAACATACGGGAACCAAAAACGAACATGTTCTAAAACCTACTTCTAGGAAAGGTCAGCCATCACCTCTGCAGGGGTACGCAACACTTTTCCATAACACTCCAACGGATGCGGATCAACGATCAACTCATCGATACGTCCCTCATCCACCGGAGCAGCCATCACCTCCTGATCCTCAACCGGTTTCTTGCCAGAACGGCCACCACGACGTCTTTCATACACTACTTCACATCGTTGAATATGATCGGGTGGAAAGGCCCTTATTAAAGTATCAGCCGATAGAACAGCGGCACTTGCCTAGGCACGAGGAGGCTCTTCATGTATAATGCTCTTACAGGACCAGCTAACCTGGGGTAAGACGTCATCAAGAGGCACTCCTTCTCCCCTAATCATCTCCTCAGTTACCAGAACTTGGAGACGAACCAGGCCGTCAGCTGCATCTAGGCGTCGAAAAAGGTCGGAAAGTCTCTGTTTATAACTCCTTCGGCTCATCTTGTGGAATTACCAAATTTGGAAAAGGAAGCCTAATTTATAGAAGGATAAACAGGATTGACAGTGATGACGTTAGCAGAATTAATGAAAAATAATCATTACACGTCTAATCGGCACATTTCAGATAAACGGCAGCGCCATCAATCATGACATTAGCATTAAATGTATGACAAACAACTCAAGTAGTTGCACAAAAACCAAGTGAAACAGTGTTAATACAAAAAATCTAAGGAACAGTGTACATAACAAATGTAAACGGAAACACTCATTCCTCTTCCGACTGGCTCTAGCATCAGGCGTAAGGCATCCACGCCGTCATCAGCAACGTGTTTGGTTAAGTCAGCATAAGCGGGTAGTGGATCGTTGCATACAGCCTCCAAGGCATCCGCCATATCTCCCTGAAGTTTGCCCCTAGCCTTATGGAAATCGGGAGTAATCTTCTCTGGCTGTTGACAGTCAAAATAGCCCTTGTAGACACCATCATGATGACCAGTTTGATACGCGACGGCAGAAAGGCGATCTATTAACGCTGTAAACGGTCCCGATTGACGAAGATACTCAAACGCCCCGACCAGGCCGTTAGTTATCGGCCAATTCCTATCACTCCGTAAGGCAGCCAGTTGGCTAGTTAAGTTGTCCACCTCAGCGTTCGACTGCTCTAGGGCACTCTCCATTTCTTTAAGGCGCTCAGCAGAAGATTGAGCAAGCATATTCTTTTCAGTAACAAGGGAATCGCATTGATGCTGAAGTTTCCTAAGATGCTCTTCCCGCTCCTCCAACTCCGCTTGTTTAGCCTGGACTTTGGTATTAGACGCCTCTACTTCAACAGTTAAAGCTTGGTAGTGTTCCTGCACCTGAGACACAAAGTCAGTGTCAATTCAGAATTTTTCCACCTGGGCAGACATTTCAGATCTCACCTTTTGGGCTTCAGCAATAGCTTTACGCTCTAACTCCTCCTGTACACTCTTAGCATGAGCAAGGACCCGGTCCTTCTCCGCTATGTCGCGAGCCCATATAATCCGCTCCTCCGCAAGGTGGGCGGTCACTCTTTTAAGGTCATCCTCAGCCTTGTTCTTTTCTGAAAAAAACCTGCTCTCTCTCATCCCGGCGGCTTGGAGCTGACTCTCCAAGCGGTACTTCTCATCCTTCAGCTCCTGGATAGCAACCCGCGCTTGATGGAGCTCATTGTTGTCATGCATCCATCTACGCCGGATCTCTGCAAGCCTCCGGGGTTGACTAACGGAGTCCACCATAGTGGAATTCATCAAATTCTCATTGTTCAGTCCTTCAACATATGCTGACTCAGCTGGGGGGTAAGCCCGCTCGATCCAATGCTGAACAATGGGGGGGAAATCAGTCTTGAAGACTCAGCAATCTTCCACCGGGGCTGGTAGCGTTTATCTTGCATATTGGGATCCCAGTTAATGGTGGGTAAATAAAGATCATCACCTAAGCGAGCCCCATCATCAGCAATTCCACTGCTGGATCCCCCAGCATCGCTAGCAGCGGTACCTCCGGCACTAGTCGCTTCGTGAACAGCGGACACGGTAGGCATTTCTTTCTCGGTAACAGAGAATATGCCGAAAGGAGAGTCGAACAAGGAGGAGGGGGTGACACTTGAAGGCAGTGGTAAGGATACTGGGCTAGTTGTTACAGTCATGGCAGCTGTGGGTGGAGGCAGCGGAAGGGTACAGCTTACGGCGGCAGCAACGCTCGCCTGAAGCATCAGCTCGGTAAGGCCGGTCTCGAAAGTAGCGGGAGGCATAAAACCCACAGATGTCAGAGAGGCAGGGGTCACATTCTCAACTTGCACCCTAGCGGTAATACCTGTATGAAATCAAATATTCAGCAATGTAGCCTAAGGTAACACATGCAGACGAAATTACTTACCCATCGGCAGGGCATAAGCGGCTTGCATAGCCTCGAAGGCAGTCAGAGCAGGGACGGTCACAGTCTTCCGCTTTTTCGACACGTGTGTTGGACTCGTCAGCTCATCAATACCACCCGTGGATGTGGTCACACTCAACGAGGAAGCACCCGTCCCCATTGCCATATATTTCCTCCCGGGGATCTTCAACTTGATAGGTTTTTTTCTCTATGGCAACCACATTACCTCCTCCACTAGGGGGAGGTACTGTGATATAAGCAGTAGGGTCCGCCGGTACAGCCGGTAACAAAAATTGCTCCAAGTGGATTTTTAGGACATCCGGCTCCTGCTCACCAAGTACGCGGTCCGCAGCCTTTAAGGCAGCGTGCCGTGGAGGATCGACAAAATCAAACAAGCTCCATTTACCTATGAGATACACACATGTCAGTATATACAGCAGCGAAACAATGGCAAAGCCACAATTTACATACCTTCATCCTCCCTCCGGAAAGAAGGGTACAACTTTATATCATGCCATGAAAGGCTCATTCCTGCCATCACCAACGCCCCCTCCGGGATTACTGTACACTTAGACGGGTGCTCACATAGTTTGATATATAGGGCATTGGACATATAAGCATCTTTTGGAGGAGCCTCATCTTTAACCTTGTCTTTTAACCCCATCGCCCTCCACTGCATCTCTCCGGGAATGACAGTGGCATCGATGTAGAAGAACTTTTTTTTCCATTCATTGTCCCTTGAACTGGTAGGAATGTCTCTTAAACAAGATACCTCGGTATCCCTCCTGTTAAAGGTAAAAAAGGGGGATTTCCATACAAGAACGAAAAAAGCCCTAAAAACAAGGACTTCCGGAATATGCCTTAGGGCGATACAGGCAAACTCAAATTGTCGGAGTTTCACCAGCCCTAAGGGATGCAGTTGTGAAATATGGATGGGATAATGGTCAAGGACCAATTTGCAGAACTTCGTAATCGGCAGTCGGAAGTTGCAGAACTTAAAGAAGTCACTAAACAGGGTGATTTTACCTTGCTTCAACGGGAAGGCCGTGTCTGTTTTCGACGGTAACAACGGGTTCCATTCAGCCCTAATATTGTAATCTTGGAGAAGGTTATTGAACGAAGCCTGCTCCCATTTGACATACAGGGCATCGGAACTTGTTGGGGGCAGAGGAAGACGATTCACCGGTCTTGGATGCCATTTTTTAGGTTCAAGAAATGAGAGAGAGCGATCGTACAAAAAGAAGAAATTAAAATTCAAAATCCTTAAACATGATATTCTATTTATACGGAAATAGCAGTTTTTCGAATTCGAAAAGGCAAACAGATGGGAACCCACGTCGGAGCAGGGTGGTGACAGTTGTCACCTTAATGATGATTTAACTGTCACATCTTTTCTCATCGCCGCCATTTTTTTCAAAAAACGCAACGTTACCCCACTCGAGAAACTAACCCTCAAAAGGGGAATGTTTGACTTTTCCTTTTTTAGTCTGATTTCATGAATTTCATTCCATAACTTCGGACTGGGGGGACATGACGAGGTATGACCCGAATCTGCTAACCCGACCCGGTCATTACCTATTATTTTATTATAAATAAATAATCATAAACATTTATTCTAAAACATTCCATCCTGCATGGATAAATCACGTAACCAAATCCCCAACTTTTTGGGAAAGATTGTGCAAATCCCTGACTTATCGGAGCCCATCCTAAGTTAAGGAAAACCCTAATGATAAACTATAAATAGAGGTGAACATCTAAGGTATGAGGTATCTTTCTCCCGTTTAACTCTTCTCTCTACACATACTCTTTTACTCCCAAAACCGAGACTTATTCTCACGCCGGAGGGTGGTTACATGAATAACCTCATTCCTGTAACGAGTCCTAACGGTGTTCTGTTTTGCAGCTAGCAGTTCGGATCGCCAAGAGTTGAAGTCCTAGTTGGATACTACCTTGAAGGTCAGTGTTTCTTCAGCTAACATTTGATAGTTAAAATTATATAATACAAAAATCTTATTTTCTCAACTTGAAATGTCTTTCACATCTACCTTTTCTTTAAATATTCAATTAAACTATGAGTATTACCAAACCCTCATAAATATCAATACATATCCTATTGTTTTATGAGTAAGAGTTGAGATCCTGTACAAAGTGTGCTAACGATAAGAACCGTATGAACATATATGAGCCATTGATAGTTTAAATCAATGGTTGGTGTTGATTGTAAATAAAACCATTATAATTAATAATTAGTACTAACAAGTTAGTGGTAATTTCGTAAAATTGCTAATTTATATTAAATAATAAGATCTATTATTTATACGTATTTTAGTCATTTAGCCATTTTCCATTAAATACTAATTCCACCAAGATTTTTTAAACTAAAATAACTTTTGTATACTTCATTACTTTAAAAAAAAATTTATACCATAAAATCAAGTATTTTTTTTATCTTTAATATAAGTATCATATTGCTATACCTTTTTTTATTTATAAAAGTGACTTTTAAAAGAGTTACAAAAAAGTGTTTTATAATTGTGCTAGTTATGTAGTTAGAATTGTGCTAGTTATATACCGTGGTTTTGTGTTGTTAAAGTGTTAATTACTACAGATGTGGGATAGATGAGTTGGTTCATGTGCTGACATAGTACACGGGTGTGTGCTGATTATGTGTTAATTACAATAAAATACAAACAAACATCAAAAGTATATATAATCAGCACCTCTGTGTTTTAAATCTGAAAACTAAAAGTAGATATAATTAGCACATTTGATGCGCTGATAATGGAGAACGATTGAAGATGTTGTGCTAATGTCGTTTATGTTGATAATGGAGAGCGATTGAGGACGATGTGCTGATAATGGATAACAATTGAGATGTTATGCTAATTATATAGTGTAGTGCTATATTTTTTTAGTGGTTTCTGTAAGTTGGTTCGATCATGAAGTGTTACCAGATCATAGATATGTTAAAAAAATCAAACTTTAATTTGAATTAAACTTGATGGATTTAGAGATATTTTAATAATTTTTAAATTAGTTATAAATAAATAGGGTCAAAAGGTCTAAATTACCTCTAAACTAATTTTTTATTAAGGGACACGTGTCAATTATGTGTTGGTTCTTACAGTTTTTATAAATATAAATGTTTGTATTTGATTCCATCCCTTATCAGTAATACAACTCAATTACATAACCATATACCACAACTCCTTTTCTCTAACAATAAAATTTCATACACCGAAAACAAATGGTTACTCGAGAAGATTCTCGAACTTTACTATCTAATTTTTGTTTCGTGCTTCCCAAATTAAACATGTCGGTTAAGTTTTTCCTAAATCAATATCCAAGGACACATCCGTCTTTTCACACCATCAAGCAATACAATCCAACAAGGGGAAGGTATCACACCATACCATAACCTAATCAACAAGTTAAACAAACAATAACCAAAAGGACAATTTAGTCCTTTCACACTAATCCTCATCCTTGTAACATACATACATACATAATTAACTTATCCCCAAAGAAAAGAAAAAATCAAACCTTTCTTCCTCTCTCTCTCTCTCCTCCCCTTTATAAATAAACCCCCCACGCCCCACCCCTTCCCTTCAATTTATTTACAGAAAAACAATTTCAATTTTAATTTCAAATTTCAATTCAATCTCAACAAGATGGGATCTGACGCCAACAAGATGAACGACGGCACCAGCTTCCAACCCTCCGAGCCGGCTCCCTGCGCCAACGGCTGCGGCTTCTTCGGCGCCGCCGCCACCAACGGCTACTGCTCCAAATGCTTCCGCGACATCCGGATCCACGAAGAACAAGCCGCCTCAGCCAAAGCCGCCGTCGACAAGCTCGTAAACAACAACAACGTTAACTTTCATCAAACCCTAAACACTTCTGCATCGGGATCCGAACCTGTTCCGGTTTCGGCGGCGGCTACCCCCGCCGCCGCCGTGCCGGATATCAAGAAGCCGTCGAACCGGTGCTTGACGTGTAATAAGAAGGTGGGTGTGATGGGGTTTAAGTGTAAGTGTGGTGATGTGTTTTGTGGGAGTCATAGGTACCCTGAGAAACATGATTGTGAATTTGATTTTAAGAAAACCGGTCGAGATGCGATTGCGAAGGCGAACCCGGTTATTAAAGCGGAGAAGGTGGACCGGATCTGATGATGAAGATGTAAGGAAAGAAACCGGGTCGGGTTAGGTCGGGTTTGGATGGTGTGTGTTTATTGGGGTTGGGGGTGGGTGATGAAATGTTGAATTATGAATTTGGTTGAATATAAATTTGATTGGATGTTTAGTTTTTTAATTTTTTTATTATTATCTTTCGCTATCTCTTTGCCGTCTACTTTTGCTTCTACGCTCTTCTTCTTTGATGTGTTATTAATTTGATTGAATATAAATTTGATTGGATGACAATGCTTTAAGGCATTTATTGGTGATTAAGATACCTTTTTTTTAATTTAAAATTTGCCATTCATAAAAAAAGTATTTTACAATTTTGTTGATGTGTTATTAATTTGATTAAAAACCAATAAAAAATTAATTTGAGGATAGTTAATTTGTTTTTTTGAACCGCCGGATAGTTTAAATGAAATATCATGTATTTTTATGACTATTTAAATACAATTTTAAAATTAAAATGAAGACGTTGAAATACCAATGACAATGATTACTTTCCTTTGGTCCTCTTTGTTTTCTTTTTATTTTTTAAGGCGTTTTTTGTTGTTTTCTTCTACTTTACTTTAGTATTTGTAAATTTATTTAATTTAAAAACAAGTAGGTAGTTTAGTTATTATTAATTCTAATAATATATAGAATACACGAGGTTTGGAATTTGGATTGCATATTTTATGTAGTTTCAACCATCACGAGTTAGAAATTTTGAGTATTGGATTTAAAAAGTGCTTTCTATAAAATAGATTTCGCAAATTATTATTTCGTTATTTGTATAAATTTTGAGTTAATTATCATCTTTTCTATTATTTTTTATATTATTACAGTCTTTTAGTTCTTTTAGTACCAAACTGTACAGGTGATTGGGGACGGATCCAAGGGGTTTTTGCAGGTTCTCGGAAACCCCTTCAAAACCCCTTCAGTTTGGAAAAATGGAAAAATATTAGTGCAAATTTTGTATGATTTAAAAAAAGTTGGTGAAAATTAATGAAAATCTATCAAAAGAAACCATTTGAAAAAATTTCTTGGATCCGCCGTTAAAAGGTGATTTCACCGTAGTGTTTTAGAGTTCCTTGTATAACCTTTAATCTTATACTATATAATAAAAGAAACCTGTTTTGGGACACTTGTCATTCTCTCATTTAATTGATTAAATTTATTAATAATACTAATAATAATAATAACATTTAATCTAAATTAATACAAATTCTTATTATTAATAATATTTAATCAAATCTAAAATCTAATCTAATACAAATTTTTATTATCGATAATATTTAATCAAATCTAGAAAAAAATGGTTAAATTTTCACACTTATATTTAGATAAACAAATAGGTTTTTGTTATACGTAACACTTTTTTACAATTTATTCTATATAATACGAAAAAATAGTTAAATCTTCACACTTATATTTAGATAAACAAATGGTTTTTGTTATACGTAACACTTTTTTACAATTACAAGTATAAACTTTGTAAGTGTGTCGAATATTATTATATCTGTATACTTATAAAGATAGACCTTTTTTATATAAAACTAGATTAGAACCCCGTGTATTACACGGGTTGAATAAATGTAATTTTATATATTAAATAATAAAAAGTTATATTTTTATGAACCTCGTATATTGTACGGGTTAAATAAATATAATTTTATATATCAAATAATAAAAAAAAGTTATATCTTTAAAAACCATGTGTATTACACAGATTAAATAAATGTAATTTTGTATACTAAATACTAAAAACGTCGTATCTTTAAAAAAAACCCGTGTATAATCGGATTGAATAAATCTACTAAATAATAAAAAAAATTAAATGCTTAAAAACCCCGTATGTTACACGTGTTGAATAGATCTAAAAAAGAGTTATATTTTTAAAAACCATGTGTAGTACACATATTAAATAAATGTAATTTTGTATATTAAATACTAAAAACGTCATATCTTTAAAAACTCGTGTATAGTCGGGTTGAAAAATCTACCAAATAATAAAAAATTTATATCCTAAATAAATGTAATTTTGTATATTAAATAATAAAACGTCGCATCTTTAAAAAAACCCCGTGTATAGCCGGGTTGAAAAATATACCAAATAATAAAAAAAATTATATCCTTAAAAACCCCGCGTTTTACACGAGTAGAATAAATATAATTTTGTATACCAAATAATAAAAAAGTTATGTTTTTAAATAATTAGGATAACATTTAATATTAATTTATTGTTTATATATTTAATATAAGATAAGTAGATAAGAGAGGTATTTGTTTTAAAAATATATTAAATTAACTATTTATATTTGAGGATAATATTTTATTAAAGTATGATAAGATTTAATATTAAAGATCATTTACTAACTTTTTTATTATTTGGTATATAAAATTACATTTATTTAACTCGTGTAATAAATGAGGTTTTTTAAAGATGTATTATTTTATTATTTGGTAAACAATATTAAATTTATTCAACTCGTGTAATACATGTGGTTTTAAAGATATAAAATTTTTATTTGGTATATAAAGTTACATTAATTCAATCCGTACAATATGGTTCTTATATATATAACTTTGTATTATTTAATATATAAAATTATATTTATTCAACCCATGCAATAAAGGAAGTTTTTAAAGATATAATGTTTTATTATTTAGTATATAAATTTATTTACTTAACCCGTGTAATACACGGGGTTATAACCTAGTTATTGCTAAACAAATTCATAGATTTGTCATTGAAAGGTGATTACAAAGACTCAAATACGGAATATCAAACTTTGAATGGTATCATAATTTATTCGCTCTATATGGGTTGATTTCGATAAAAAAACATATAATCCGACTCTAATTATATTATACAAATAACAACTCAAATTAAATAACGGACCAAAATAGGTAACTTTTATCACAATTGATGTAATGATCGAGCAACTCATGAGCCTTTTTAACTCTTTAAAACACTAGTACAATAATTTACACAACAAATCAACCCGTTTGGCTCATCTTGTGGAATTCTCCAATATGTTGACTACCAAACAGTTTCTTGTCACTCTAAGCCTATTAATTCAAGTAACGATCATGGTCGCTACAATCAACACCATAACTACCCTACAACGAAACTTCGCATAATTCAACAACAATTCGTTTAATGTAACGGGTCAAGTTACATACCTTCAAAGTAGGCCCTTCAATCGTGATTCGCCACCCGCTTGTCCACTTGACGCTCCTGCGTCCTTTCCTATAGAGTTCATTTATGACATGTTTAGAACTCTCTTTAAATCAAAATTCGCATAATACACTGAAACATCATAATTATGCGTTTCAATTTTGAATTTCAGTTTTTTTAAGCCTTCTTTGAGGCATTTTCACAAACACTTTAAGGGCAGATTTTTACATGACTAAATATCAAGTCTCTAGCTTATCACTTAGCCCTAATTTCACATCAATCAACCATTTTACAAAATTATTAGCTTCTATAATTCTAAAGTCACTTCACAGTTGTCAAATTACACTAGAACAACACCCAATTTCCTAGTGTTTATCAAGTTCTACGTAACCCACTAATCACCTACAATGGTGTTCATGGATTTTACTAAAAATTCACATGATTTCAACTTGTATTTGTCTAGGGTTTGTCCCTAGACACTATATTGTTCCTATTCCATCATAAAACAAACATGCAACCATAAATCTCAGATTTCCCAATTTCATGAGAAATTCAAACAGAGAATTAACACCCAATTTTACATACCTAGTAACCCCCTTGTGATGAGGATCACTAATCTATGTTCGGACTTTGATTTGGACTGAGTTTGATCCTTCAATTTAGAGATTTTATGCTGAACTAGGGTTTTAATGGAGCTTGGGGTCGCCCCTGCTCTGGTCGATCTCCACCAAACACAGACAAATGTGTTTGTGTTTTATTTATTTAGATTTTATTAATATTAGTATCATTTTGAACACATTTGGTCCCTAAACTTTCCTTTGGTTCTAATTTTATCTTTTTAACCCATTTGTAGGTTACTACAAGGCTTTCACCTAACTGGGTTATTTAAAATCCTAGTTAGTTAACTAGTTTATTTATCAACTTTATATTTAAAATAAATAATTTGCATTTTTCGGGGTTGTTACAAGTCCACCCCCCTTAAGAGGGTTTCGTCCCCGAAACCAAAGTACGTACCAAGTAACGTAGGGGTAGAGACGTCGCATCTCCTCTTCGGACTCCCACGTAGTGTCCGAGCCCTTTCTATGCTCTCACTTGATCTTGACTTGATCGATTTGTTTATTTCGCAAGTGCTTAATCTTCCGATCTAAAATTTCTATGGGTCTTACAATATAATTCAAGCGAACATCCACTTCGATATCATCATAATGAATATAAGTTGTCTCATCCGCAAGACATTTCCGAAGATGTGACACATGAAATGTGCTATGGATCCCGCTTAGTTCCTCCGGTAGTTCAAGGCGATAAGCCACCTTGCCAACCCCGTTCGATGATTTTTTTTTAAATGGCCCGATAAACCTCGGGCTTAGTTTCTCTCTTTTTCTGAATCGGATAACACCCTTCCTTGGGGAAAACTTTTAGCATAACTATATCACCTATTTCCTATTCTTTGTCGCCCTTTTAATCGGGTTGTCTTTTGACCATTCAGTCACTGAGTCCGTCAGCATACTTACTTGACGCTAGTTTTATATTGACAAGCGCTCTACATAGGTCACAGTGTTATTTAGGCTACAACTTGTTTTATTGCCTAAACTAATTGGTCACCATTTTACCTCATACCTCGTCATTCGGGTATGCAATATTGCCGTCATCGGCCCTTTGTGTGCTTATAATTTCATATCTTGTCATTCACACTGTAACGTGATTACATTCTATATTACTTTTGTGTCCATGATCACATCACGCCACGTTTAGTTTTACATTGACTTTTCATTCTTAAGAATCTTTCCTCCGAATGCATCATCTTACAGCTTTCGGCGTTAGACCTATATTCTTTAGTACTAACCATTTTCTAATTTCTCTCTCGGTATTCATAGGTGTTAGAACATCGTTTCTTTACTAAAACTGAATTTTAGTTTGATGTTTTTCTCTTTAACCATGTCGATTAATCATATCAAGGAATTGACGACAAGGATTTTTCTTCGGGATTATCATTTTACACGAGAAATCATAATTGGTTCTCCACGCTTTATATTATCGACCCGTAGGTTCCTTTACTTAGCCTTGTAGACTATTCTATTAGGTCTTCACCTTTTTAGGGTGAGGCCCCCCGCCCCCAGCATGTTCCATTTGTATTTGCGACCCAATGGTCAATTTGTTCCCGTAAGCCTTTACATTGTTTATAATTTGGAGGTTATGGTGATCCCATGGATCATCTTCTATTTGTTTGGCCTTGACCGTAGTCTAAGGCTACACTCATTTTCTTTCGGATTATCTTTCCGGCTCTATGACTTCTTATGTGTCCTTCGCGCCGGTTTATTTTACTCATACCGTTATTTGGTTTATGCCTCTATTCCCTTTCAACCCGTTACCCGGGTTCTTGATCTTGATGTTTTTAACACTCCGGTTTCATTGGTTTGCATTTTCCCTTTCATACTCTTTTATGACCTATCCCATAGATTCAATAATATTTCACGCTTTCATTATCCAGGTTGCGCTTACTTGGGATATCAACCACTATACTATATTCAACCCACCCAACATTAAAGTAGTTGAACATGACTATCGAAATTTTTGTTTTTGCAAAATTTTATCGTTTTCTCAGTCATAACTCTTAATCCGAGTCTCTTGACTTTTAATTCGCGTTCTTGACTGTTGGTTACGCATTTATCTGAAAACATACCTATTAATTGAGTATTTTATCGATATTATTTTCATAGCAACCCTTCCGGCATTCCTTAAGACTTTGTTTCTCGATTATTCGGTCGTATCAGCAAAATCCACCGCTTTTACTCAACCAAGTCTTTTATTCTTTCACTCGTCTGGTTTGACTTGTTCGTGTGAGTTCCATCGCCTATGACAGTCAACTTTATCCTATGCCTTGACATTCTAAATTGTCAATTCATATTTTCGTTTACTTGATTCTTATCCCTTCCCTTGGGCTCATTATCTTAATGTAATATGCTCCCATTATCCAACTTCCGTTTACTTTTATTATCAAGCACTTTACTTAATTAATCCGTACACCACCTTTCTTTTGTCAGCGACCCTTAGGTCTGTTTCTTTTACAAATGTCCCGAAGGCCCATGTCTCAAGTCTTATTTGGTAAACTACTGTTATTGTTATTCGGCCTTTGGGGTTTACTCGTTCTTATTCTAACGCTTTCATAATGTTTGTCTTACTAAATCTTTTACATATTCACCCTCATCAAGGTGATTATCGTTCTTCCTCAGGAGGAATTTATTAATAACATGTTACTTGGGTATCTACCCATACCCGAGCTTTTAAATCCAAATTTATTGGTATTTCATTATTTACAGCAACAATTAATACATATTGTCCATTTAGTTTCTTTTTCGAGGATATTCCTATCCAAATCTTAATCCCTTGATTTCTGACTTTAACCCATTGTTACAATAACAAAATCAATTCATTTCATGTTATTGTTTCATATCATTGTATGGAATTTATCCACATCGTTTGTTGACATAAACGATGTTTCTATCTGTTTCATTTAGTTTAGCTTAGTCTATAACCATGTCCTTGTCATCTATTACTATTGTAAACTCCCAGGGTTCGGGTGTTATTACACTCCTCCCTATTATGACGCTTATCTTTCATTACGTTCTCGGGTTCGAGTGTGCGCGCACCCCTTCCCAAGGCAATATTTATCATGATTATTTTTACCTCGATGCTCAACATACAGTTTCAGCACCTCTTATAAACAATAGAACTTTTATTATTACCTCTTTCTATTTTTCAAAGCCTTGGTAATTTCGTTAACATTAATGTAGAATGTTAAATAAATCGATATAAAACAAACGATTTATTTGCACTCGTAATAATTAAAAATTCATGCTGAAATTTAATTTACAAGAGTATACCTGGAACGACATCAGGTTCAGCTTTAGCCTCCGTGGCTGTTATATAAAACAACTTTGTCCTTGATTTTTGGGCATCAGACTTTGTGTCGGTTGTGTCCTTGGTTCCAAGCCTCTCTGGACATTTAGACTTTTTATGTCTTGGCTTACCACATGTGCCCTTGTGAATTTTTCCACAAAATCTACACTGATTTAACACACTTTTTGTAACTCCCTTCTTGGGAGCTTTATTAGACTTGGACTTCTTTACCGGATCTTGGATTCATATCCAACACCCTCCTTTCTTCTATTTCTTGTAGTATGCTGTCTTTCAATTCAGCCATCATATCGTTCACCACCGGCACGATTGTGGTTTGTAATCTATCAATATACTGTGATAGACTATTTTCTAGAGCTTTTCCGACCTCTTCGGAAATCTTAGCTTTCATTTGTTCAGTCAATTGAGATGTCGAATCATCTCCGGTTACTCCGGACATTTCTTTAACTGAAACATCCATCACGATTTATCAATAATTATTTAATTCATTTCCATCTTATTATACGGAAATTTATATCACTCTCACTCAATCATAAATAATGTGTTATTCTTTTTCGGTTTGGTCAAGTATATATCTTGCCTTACTTTTCTTACTTAGTGTATTTTCCCGGGTTCGAGCGTATTCATACACTCCTCCCATCTTTCCGTCATCTTGAAATTGAAATGTTTACACTAATTGTTAAACATTTCATTTATGACATATGCGTCATTCATTTTGATCTAGCCAAGTTCACCACTTGCTTAAACCATTTATGCTTAGTGCACTTTTCCGGGTTTGAGTGTGTAAACACGCACTTCCCGTGCATATCAATTCAAATTTCCTTTTTTTTTCTAGTAAGTCTACTAAAGCAATTAATTCTTACCGGATGATCGATCAAGCTTGAACCGAACACTTTGTTAACAACCTTGAGCTCTGATTACCAACTTGTAACACCCTTCTAATTACTACTCGACTTAAAACAAATACATATGATTTTATATAGATAGAGTGCGTCTAGATTAAAATATAAGTCCAAAGAGACTAAACATTAGTCAACTACCGACTAACTAAAACAAAATTTAAAACTTCAAAACGTGGATGACAATTCATTTACAGCTTAACCATAGTCTAGACAAAGTTAAGTTTAACGCGGAAGCTTCAAAAAACTCGTGTTCGGTTCTTAAAAAGATGCTTGATCATCGTCCACATACTTGTAATACCTGAAACTGGAGATTTTAACCAAATCTTAGCATTAGAATTCTTAGAAATATTTCTTAATCGAAACTACGCTTAAAAACGGATTCGATTAGCTAGGATATAAAAGAATTTAGACAAAAATGTTTAGGATCTACCGTAACTTACGGTACCACCGTAAGTTACGGTGGTTGCTGAAAAATCCAGATCTGCCGTAAGGCAGTAAAGGACTGCCGTAAGCCTTTTGATGTCTACCGTAAGTTACGGTACCACCGTAACTTACGGTATTCTCTGTAAGTTCATGATTTGGTTGTTTTGTTTGTACGGCCAAACCAAATTCTCGAATCTCTCGTTCTATCAAACCAGCATGTTAATTTCTCGCATTCTATTATGTCCTTTATCAACTATAACAAAGGCCAATTAGCTATATACGAAACATTTGACACGCATAAATTGATTATTCGACCCGTTCTAACTTTACTCATTTCTCTATCATTTGACTAGGAAGCTTATGGCACTTTATACCCGACATCCGGGGCTTATTATCACCCGCATTTCTTTACCAATCTCATGGCTTAATGCTATTGTGATCGTTATCGCCTTTTTAACTCTTTAAAACACTAGTACAATAATTTACACAACAAATCAACCCGTTTGGCTCATCTTGTGGAATTCTCCAATATGATGACTACCAAACAGTTTCTTGTCACTCTAAGCCTATTAATTCAAGTAACGATCATGGTCGCTACAATCAACACCATAACTACCCTACAACGAAACCCGCTTGTCCACTTGACGCTCCTGCGTCCTTTCCTATAGAGTTCATTTATGACATGTTTAGAACTCTCTTTAAATCAAAATTCGCATAATACACTGAAACATCATAATTATGCGTTTCAACTTTGAATTTCAGTTTTTTTAAGCCTTCTTTGAGGCATTTTCACAAACACTTTAAGGGCAGATTTTTACATGACTAAATATCAAGTCTCTAGCTTATCACTTAGCCCTAATTTCACATCAATCAACCATTTTACAAAATTATTAGCTTCTATAATTCTGAAGTCACTTCACAGTTGTCAAATTACACTAGAACAACACCCAATTTCCTAGTGTTTATCAAGTTCTACATAACCCACTAATCACCTACAATGGTGTTCATGGATTTTACTAAAAATTCACATGATTTCAACTTGTATTTGTCTAGGGTTTGTCCCTAGACACTATATTGTTCCTATTCCATCATAAAACAAACATGCAACCATAAATCTCAGATTTCCCAATTTCATGAGAAATTCAAACAGAGAATTAACACCCAATTTTACATACCTTGTAACCCCCTTGTGATGAGGATCACTAATCTATGTTCGGACTTTGATTTGGACTGAGTTTGATCCTTCAATTTAGAGATTTTATGCTGAACTAGGGTTTTAATGGAGCTTGGGGTCGCCCCTGCTCTGGTCGATCTCCACCAAACACAGACAAATGTGTTTGTGTTTTATTTATTTAGATTTTATTAATATTAGTTTCATTTTGAACACATTTGGTCCCTAAACTTTCCTTTGGTTCTAATTTTAGCGTTTTAACCCATTTGTAGGTTACTACAAGGCTTTCACCTAACTGGGTTATTTAAAATCCTAGTTAGTTAACTAGTTTATTTATCAACTTTATATTTAAAATAAATAATTTGCATTTTTCGGGGTGTTACACTATCCAACACATAGTGGCACAAGGAATTATAGACGCAATGCCATATATTATTCAAACAGTTAGGGAAGCTGATAATAAAGGTAATCATAGCAGTAAATGACCCACTGAACCAGAAAACAGTGTGAACAATGGACCCATACTTCAAGTGCCCATTCCTAAAAGAAGAAGAACCATGTCTTATGGTTGTTCTTATAAAGAATTCTGGTCTTGTAAACCAATGGAATTCTCGGGCAATGAAGGGGCCATTGCATCTCTACGCTGGATAGAAAAGACTGAGGCAGTCTTAAAAATAAGCAAGTGCGCAGAAGAGGATAAGATAATGTTTGCTTCCAATCTGTTTAAAAACTCCGCACTAGAATGGTGGAACACTATCCTCCAGTCTAGGGGAAGTGACAGAATTTACAATATGGAATGGGAGGAATTTAAGAACATGGTAGAAAGGAAATTGTGCCCTCCTAATGAAAAAGAACAGATAGCAAATAAATTCCTAAACCTTAGAATGACTGGAGTGGATAGTAAGGGATACACTACGTTATTCTTTGAATATGCTATAATAGTGCCGACCCTTGCATCACCTGAACCAGTATTAATCTCCCGTTACATCTGGGGATTAATCAGTGAGATTAGGCATGTAGTCAAGGCAGCTAGACCTCAAACTATAGAAGAAGCTGTAGAACTATCAAACACCTTGACAGACGAATTAGTGCGCATACGAGAGGAGGACCAGAGGAGGAACTTAGCTCAAAGGCTTACCCAAGAATTTCGTTATGGAAATTCCAACCGTGGGAAAAATGTAGGTTCTACCTCTGCACCTTACTGCAAGGTCTGCAAAAAGAAGCACTCAGGAAAATGCTCCACTTACTGCAATTTCTGCAAGAAACCAGGACACAAGGAAGAAGATTGCAGGAAGAAACCTAATAATGGAATGTGCTTCAACTGTGGAGAAAAAGGTCACATCAAACCGAACTGTCTGAAACTAGCTCCAGCCACGAACAACAAGACTACTAAAAATGCTAGAGCATTTGTTCTGACTGCAGAAGAAGCGAAGATGATTCCGAATGTGATCGCCGGTACGTTTTTAGTTAATGATGTTTTTGCTAAAGTATTATTTGACTCTGGTACAAACCAAAGTTTTATTAATACTTCATTTTGCAAACTTCTCAATCAACCATTAACTAAACTCCCACAAGAATGTCTAGTAGAAACAGCGAATGGGGAAACCGTTAGGATTTCTGAGATCTTGCAGGGAGCAAGAGTAGAATTTTTAAATCAAAAGTTTATTGCAAACCTTTATCCAATGAATCTGGCAGGATTTGATGTTGTATTAGGAATGGATTGGTTAATAGCCAATAAAGCCAGTATTTTATGTGATCAAAAGTCAATCCAAGTAAATTCACCAAGGGGTGAAAAGATCACAATTAAAGGAGATAGGCCATCTAGATCCACAAAATTTATCTCTGTGATGAAAACAACAAGTTATATAAGAAAATGATCATTAGTGTATTTGATTTCTATAATCACTAACACTAAAGGAAAAGAATTAAAAGATATTTCAGTAGTATCTCATTTTCCAGATGTGTTTCCAGAAGAGTTACCAGGACCACCGCCAGATAGAGAAGTGGAATTCAGAATTCATCTACTACCAGGAACAGCACCAATTGCCAAAGCGCCATATCGTTTGGCACCCGCGGAAATGCAGGAACTGAAGAAACAATTAGACGAGTTGTTGGAGAAAGGATTCATACAGCCAAGTTCATCGCCATGGGGAGCGCCAATCTTATTCGTCAAGAAGAAAGACGGGTAGATGCGAATGTGCATTGATTACCGTGAATTGAACAAAGTCACGATTAAAAATCAGTATCCATTACCGAGAATCGATGATTTGTTTGATCAATTGCAAGGAGCTCGATTTTTCTCTAAAATTGACTTACGCTCAGGATATCATCAATTAAGGGTACATGAAGAGGACATTCCTAGGACCGCATTTAGAACAAGGTATGGCCATTATGAATTTACTGTCATGCCATTTGGTTTAACCAATGCCCCAGCTACATTCATGGACATGATGAACCGAATATGTAAGCCATATTTGGATAAATTCATAATTGTCTTTATAGATGATATTCTCATTTACTCCAAGAGTAAGGAGGAACATGCAGCGCATCTGCACACACTCCTAAGTTTATTGAGAAAAGAAAAGCTTTATGCTAAGTTTTCGAAATGTGAATTCTGGTTAGAACATGTATAGTTTCTTGGACATTTAATTAATCATGAAGGAATTCATGTAGATCCCACCAAGATTGAGGCAATTACTAAATGGAAAACCCCTGAGTCACCAACCGAGATTAGAAGTTTCTTAGGATTGGACGGTTATTATTGAAGATTTATTCGAGATTTTTCTAGAATAGTCATTCCCTTAACTAAGCTAACCTGTAAATCCATTAAGTTTGAATGGGGACCAAAACAGGAAGAAGCCTTTAAAATTCTTAAGCAAAGATTAACCAACGCACCCATACTAGCGTTACCAGAAGGAACTGAAGACTTTATAGTCTATTATGACGCTTCTAAGTTAGGTTATGGATGTGTGTTAATGCAACGCCAAAAGGTTATAGCTTACGCATCTAGACAACTTAAGAATCATGAAGAGAATTATTCAACCCATGATTTAGAATTAGGAGCTATAATTTTTGCCCTGAAAATTTGGAGACATTACCTTTACGGTAGTAAGTTTACCATTTTTACGGACCATAAGAGTTTAAGGTATGTTTTCAGGAAAAAGGAGTTGAACATGAGACAAAGACGCTGGATGGAGATACTTAGTGATGATGATTGTAATATCTAGTATCATGCAGGAAAGGCAAATATAGTTGCTGATGCTTTAAGTCGAAAGTATCATGAAAAGCTGAAAAGAGTACGTTCTCTTAAATTAAATCTACAAGTAGATTTAAATGAACAGATTAGAAAAGCACAAGAATAAGTAATTGTCCCGGCCCCCGGCCCGGTTTGACCCGGTTCAGGAGCCGCGGGACAGAAAATCCCGTGGTATTTATTTAATTGAGTTGACAGCGGAAGATTTTTAGCTGGATCTTTTTAAAACTGAAAATGCCCGATTATTTTATTTCATAATTCGGGATAAAAACCCCGGTAGTTTACAATAAGGTGATTTCACTGGGAAATCTTTATTTTACAAAACATGTTTCTTTATTTATATTGAGCCACTTCCTTAAGCTTGTAGTGCTTCACGGCACTTTTCCTGGATCACAACAGATCACCTGAAACATGTTTGAAAAAGGTTTTGTCAGCGGGAAATACTGGTGAATCATTCCTTTTTCTAAAAACGACGCGTTGTTATAATTTACAGTATTAAGAGCGATTACAATGTTTATACATATCAACCATCTGCCCACGGTATTTATCACTCGACCACCTATTGGCTATCTCGTTGTCCAATGGTGTCTGTGATTATGGTTATATGGCCCCTTGGCTAACCCGCTGTCCAATGGTGACGGTTATCAAGTAATGTATACAAAACCCCACATACCGGCTGTAATTGAAGACTACAAAGACTTAATCCCTGTAATTATAACCTTGAAAATATTTAGGGTTTTGTAAAGTAGTTTGATGAAAAGAGAATGACTCACATTGCAGATTTATTCGGGCAGAGTTTAGCCTACTGATAAGCCTGTTAACCTAATTTAACAATAATGCACACGAAACTAGGTCAGTAACTAATACAGCATTTACGATAACTCACGAGATGAAAACCTTCACAACGAATGACAAAGCGCGATACTTAAACATCCATCGAATTCACGACGAATGACAAGGTATAAACCCTAATTTGGGCAGCACTTAAACATCCATTGGATAGTTTCAATCGATCGGATATTGAATCGTAGCAGCGATCGAGTTATTACCCTGTTATCGCGGCAGAAATTCGAGATTGTGTGTGTTTCTGTAGTATTTGGATGATATCTCAGTGCATGAATCAAATTTTAACGTCGAACCAACGCGTAATTACAAGTGCCAATGTCTACTATATATACTCGAAAAAGGGCGCCCTCGCGTGGCGCGAGGGGCCTTCGCGTGGCACGTGGGGTACCACCCTAGCATAGGGTAGCCCCGTGTCCCAGTAGCTCAGGTGAGTTGGTCGTTCGTTCGAATTCTTTTTACACGTAAAACTGTTTAGATAATACTAACGGGAATTTACCCCCCCTGAGTTTTAGGGGCCCTGATCCTGATTCCGATGGTTCTGAAAATTTTAGGGGTTATGCAGAATTACTTGGGGGTCTTAATTAGAGTTTCCTATTGGACAAAATAAAATAATAAATATGACTTTTGATGAGAGTTGTTACATCCTCCCCACCTTAATAAAAATCTCGTCCTTGAGATTTACTGGAATAATGGAGGATATTTTCGTTTCATTTCCGATTCTAGCTCCCAAGTATATTCAGGTCCTCTCCTTGAATCCCATTTGACTTTGACCAGCACTAGTCGTTTGTGCTTGAGAAACTTGATCTTTCGGTCTTCTATTTGAAGTGGTTTTTCTACGAATTTTAACTTATCATTTACCTCTATGTCTTGAAGAGGTACCACTAGGGATTCGTCTGATAGACATTTCTTGAGATTGGATACATGAAATACATCATCTACTCCAGCTAGTTCTTCTGGTAGTTGTAAGCGATAGGCAACTGGTCCTATACGTTGGATTACTGGAAATGGTCCTACGTATCGTGGACTTAACTTTCCTTTCTTACCGAACCGAACTACTCCTTTCCAAGGAGAAACTTTCAAAAGTACCTTATCTCCAACTTGAAATTCCAGTTGCTTGCGTCGATTATTGGCATAACTCTTTTGACGATCCCGAGCAGTCTTTAGTCTTTCCTTGATTTGAGTAATCTTGTCGGTGGTCTCTTGCACGATTTCAGGACCTGATAATTGATTTTTCCTATTTCTGCCCAGCAAACCGGAGTTCTGCATTTGCGTCCATACAGTGCTTCGAATGGGGCAGCTTCGATACTTGCATGATAACTATTATTATAGGAGAATTCAATCAAAGGTAGGTGGTCGTCCCAGTTTCCACCAAAATCTATTACACATGCCCGGAGCATGTCTTCCAGGGTTTGTATTGTCCTTTCACTTTGTCCGTCTGTTTGTGGATGATATGCCGTACTTAAATTTAGTCGGGTTCCCATTGCTTCCTGGAAACTTTTCCAGAAGTGGGAAGTGAAACGACTATCCCTATCCGATACAATGGAGAGTGGAACTCCATGTAAGGATACTACTTCGTCTACATACAACTTCGCTAACCTTTCCATGCTAAAGGTTTCCTTCATGGGTAGAAAATGAGCTGACTTGGTTAATCGATCCACAATTACCCAAATCGCATCGTTACCTTTTCTGGTTTTGGGTAACTTAGTAACTAAGTCCATTGTTATGAGTTCCCATTTCCATACAGGCATTTCTAGTTGTTGAAGTAGAACCGAAGGTTTCTGGTGTTCTGCTTTAACTTGTGAACAAGTAAGACACTTAGAAACATATCTAGCTATGTCCTTTTTCATTTCTATCCACCAGAAATTATTTCTTAAATCTTGGTACATTTTATTGTTTCCTGGATGCATGGTATACCTAGATTTATGAGCTTCTTCTAAAATTTTATCTCTTACTTTTCCTTGTTTAGGTACCCAAATTCTTTTCTTATGGAATCTACAAATTCCATCATTTCCTTGCTCTAATTCTTTTATTCGTCCTTTCATTCCTTCAGCATCGTCCTTGATTGCTGTTTCTTGAACATTCTTTAGTTGTTCCATTAAATCTAACTGTAGATTTAATCTAAGAGCACGAATCCGTCGTTGTTTCTCATGATACTTACGACTTAAGGCATCTACAACTACATTTGCCTTTCCTTCGTGATACTGAATATCACAGTCGTAGTCGCTTAGTATTTCCATCCATCTCCTTTGTATCATGTTTAATTCTTTTTGCCCAAATATATATCTTAAGCTCTTATGATCTGTATAGACAGTAAACTTACTTCCGTGCAGATAATGTCTCCAAATCTTAAGGGCAAAAATTATGGCTTCTAACTCTAAATCATGAGTTGTATAGTTTTCCTCGTGCTTTTTCAATTGCCTTGATGCATACGCAATTACCTTCTTGAGTTGCATAAGCACACATCCTAATCCCAGTTTTGAAGCATCACAGTATACTTCAAAATATTATGTTCCTTCCGGTAAAGCTAAGATTGGAGCATTTGTTAACTTATGCTTTAAAATCTTAAAAGCTTCTTCTTGCTTAGGTCCCCATTCAAACTTAACTGCTTTACAGGTTAGCTTAGTTAATGGTACAGCTATCTTAGAAAAATCCTTAATAAACCATCTATAATATCCGGCTAAACCTATAAAACTTCTAATTTCCATAGCTGATTGTGGAACCTTCCATTTGGTGATTGCTTCTATCTTAGCAGGATCTACGTGAATACCTTCATGATTCACCATGTGTCCTAAAAATTGCACTTCCTGTAGCCAAAATTCACACTTCGAGAATTTGGCATAAAGCTTTTCCTTTCTTAACAAAGTTAAGAGTGCATGCAAGTGTTGACAATGCTCCTCCTGGCTTTTGGAATAAATAAGTATATCATCAATGAAGACAATTACAAATTTATCCAAATACGATTTACAGATCCGATTCATCAAGTCCATGAATGCCGCAGGTGCATTCGTTAGTCCGAAGGGCATGACTGTAAACTCGTAATGACCATACCTAGTTCTGAAAGCAGTTTTAGGTATGTCTTCTTCTTGTACCTTTAATTGATGATATCCAGAGCGTAAGTCGATCTTAGAAAAGTATCTAGCTCCTTGAAGTTGATCGAAAAGATCATCAATCCTAGGTAATGGGTATCGATTCTTAATTGTAACCTTATTCAGTTCCCTATAATCGATACACATTCGCATCGAACCGTCCTTTTTCTTTACGAACAACACTGGTGCTCCCCAAGGGGATGAACTAGGTTGTATGAATCCTTTACTTAGTAATTCATCTAACTGCTTTTCAATTCTAACATTTCAGTGGGTGCTAACAGATAAGGTGATTTGGCTATCGGTGTAGTTCCAGGAATTAGATGAATCCTAAATTCTACTTCCCTGTCGAGGGGTAATCCAGGTAGTTCTTCTGGGAATACTTCTGAGTATTCTGATACTACTGGAATTTCCTTAAGTTCCTTACTCTTAGTGCTAATGATTACTGAAATCATATACACTACTCCTTGCTTTCGTTCATAAGTAGCAACTTTCATTACTGAAATGAACTTCATGGGTTTACGTGGCTTATGTCCTGTAATCACGATCACTTCTCCGGTGGGTACCCGAATCTCCATAGAGTTCTTATCACAAAGGATTCAAGCATGGTTGGCTACTAACCAATCCATTCCTAACACAACATCGAACCCAGCTAAATTCATTGGTAATAGGTTTGCATGAAATTTATAACCTGAAAGTTCTATATTTTCTTTTTGCAAAACCTTATCTATGTTAATAGAATTCCCATCTGCCGTTTCGACTGTAAAAATCTGCATAAGGTTGGTTAAGGGTAAGTTAAGAGCTTGGCAGAATGAAGTATTTATAAAACTTTGGTTTGCACCAGAGTCAAATAATACTTTTGCGTAAACGTTGTGAACTAGGAACGTACCAGCTATCACATCTGGAATGAGTTCTGCCTCCTGAGTAGTTAATTGGAATGCTCGAACATTCTTCTTGGTAGCTCTGTCGGTCGGTTTGGCTTTATTGTCTGCTGGTTTGACCAACTTAGGGCATTCTGGTTTGAAATGCCCAGCTTCTCCACAGTTATAGCAGACCCTTGTTTTCTTTCTGCAGTCTTCTTCACGATGTCCTACAACTTTGCAAAAGTTGCAGGTTACATTGCATTTTCCAAAATGTTTCTTTCTGCAATTCCTGCAGAACGGCGGAGTTGAGGATTGCCCGGTTCCTTTCTTCTTGAAGTTGCTATTATTACCCACATGAAATCCTTGGGTAATTTTCTGAGCTAATTCATTCTTCCGGTTTTCATCTCTTGTGCGTACCAGCTCGTCAGTTAGGGTGTTAGCTAATTCTACCGCATCGTCAATAGTGCGAGGTCTCGCAGCTTTAACGATATTACGGATTTCACCAATCAATCCCCAAATATAGCGAGAAATAAGTACCGGTTCTGGCGAAGCCAGTGTTGGTACCACTATAGCATATTCGAAGAATGTCGAAGTATATCCTCGACAATCCACACCAATCATCCGATGGTTTAGGAACTTATTCGCCATTTGTTCCTTTTCATATTCGGGGCAGAATTTTCTTTCTATTAGTTGCTTAAATTCTTCCCAACTTATGGCATAGGCCGTATTTCTTCCTTTGGCTTGAAGTACCGTATTTCACCATTCTAGCGCCCCTTCTTTAAAAAGATGTGACGCATACATAACCTTGTCTTCCTCAGCACATTTACTTATCATGATTACTGCTTCAGTTTTCTCCAACCAACGTAGTGTCGCAGTCGCCCCTTCATTTCCTGTGAACTTAGCAGGTTTACAGGCAAGGAATTCTTTGTAAGTGCAACCAGGCGTTGCAACTTTCATTTTCTTAAGAAGTGGAGCTTGCAACCCGTCATTGTCATTATTAATATGGTTGCCGCCTCCGTTTATACTATTACTAAAATTGTCGCCTTGTGTGCGTTTGCTATGAATAATTTGTTGAGGTTCAATAGGTTTCTGGGCAGCAGCAAGGATTGCTGGAATAGCATTGGCTATTCCTTGAGCAACGATATTTTCTATATCTTGCCTAGTCATAAATTGAGCTCCCTGATTTTGCTCAGATTGATTAACTTCATTAACTGGTTCATTAGCAGGTTCCATCTGGTAATTAATATATATAATTTATTAGTATAGAGTAAATAGCAATTATACACCAAACAATCATACAAATTTCACAACACACATATATATATCCAAAATTATCGATTCCTCGATTTCCCTTTTTATATATCATATTATGCATCCGTACACACTGTTATTTTACAAAATTTTATTTTTATTTTACAAGATTATATTTTTATTATTATTATTATTATTATTATTATTATACAATCACGGCTACATTCTCACACCATCCCTTCTGCTGATATTTCAGAAACGACGCTCCCTCTCGTCGTACTTCCAGGAGATTTGCTCTCCCACTTCCCGAATCCTATTCCCTGCACCTATCAGCTCCTCGCCAAAATGGCGGAGTTCAGCTAAATTTTCATTGCTTATTGGTGGGTTTGGTATAGGTTCTGGGTCGAACTGAGGGAAAAAGGTATAAGGATTATTAAGGAGGTTTTGAAACTGCCAGTCATTAGTCCACCATTCGTCCATTTCTCCTAAAGGTTGGGTATGGATTAAAGGTTCTGGGATGGCTGGTTCCAAATTTATTGGAAGTTGAGTTTCGGCAGGATAAGGGTAAAGGTTGGTATTGATAGGTCTAATGATATCACAGCTTGCCAATATGCGATCCAACTCCTCTTGTAATGGCAACTCCTCGACTTGTTTAGAACTTTCCCCAATTTCCATTTCTACTCGCCTGGAATCTTTTTCGATCGCAATTCCTTTTCCTTTATCTATGGGATTCTCTATTTTGGGAACCTTTCTAGTTGCTGGTTTCCTCCTGCGTACACGCCTCCAACCTACAAATCTTCTCTTTTTATTAAGCTTTGGTTTCTCCGGAGGTGGAGCGTGGAATTCCATAGGTTCTTCCACATCGGGTATGTAAACAGTAAAGTCTTTGGAAACTTCCACTTTCACCGGATAGAGATTGAGATTCTGCAGGGCTTCAGATAACTCATTCATGCTGTTTAGCATATATGCAAAAATGCACAAAAATGCTAAGTTAAAATTTTATAACAAAATTTCACAGATAAACATTCAAGTATTATTGCATACCATGTGACTAATTTAATACAAAGGACAACTGACAATTAAAACATACTAGGGTTTATTGTAAACTTATTTATTTACTGGGTAAAGTTTCTGGCTTGTAGGTGATATGGGTGCTAGTACTGGGTCAGGGTATTTAAATGTTAGCATTTACTGCTACCGTAGCTAACATATAGAGATCTGCCCATTTTTCATCTAATTCGTCTTCCCATGGTGGATTACTGCCTAGTTTCTGGATTTCCTGATTACTCCTCAATTCTTTTGGTTGTGATTTCTTTATTTTCTCTTGACTTTTCCTAATAATCAAACTTCTTTTATTAGGAGAAAGTGGTTCCTCAAACTGTGCCTTACGGACAAATATTCCTTCCTCAGTATTTGTTGGGTATTTTGAGGATGAAGTTCCTTTTTCTTTCGGTGAAGTATCTAATTTATGGTAGATATCCGAAAGTCTTTGCTTACCCATACTGTAAACAAATATTCAAATATTAAAACACGTAATCACAAAAATGGCGATCAGTAAAATTAAGTATTTTCTAAATACTTAATTGGCTTAAATTAGTGGCTCTGATACCACCTTTTTCTGTCACGGCCCCCGGCCCGGTTTGAGCCGGTTCAGGAGCCGTGGGACAGAAAATCCCGTGGTATTTATTTAATTGAGTTGACAACGGAAGATTTTTAGCAGGATCTTTTTAAAACTGAAAATGCCTGATTATTTTATTTCATAATTCGGGATAAAACCCCGGTAGTTTACAATAAGGTGATTTCACTGGGAAATCTTTATTTTACAAAACATGTTTCTTTATTTATATTGAGCCACTTCCTTAAGCTTGTAGTGCTTCACGGCACTTTTCCTGGATCACAACAGATCACCTGAAACATGTTTGAAAAATGTTTTGTCAGCGAGAAATACTGGTGAATCATTCCTTTTTCTAAAAACGACGCGTTGTTATAATTTACAGTATTAAGAGCGATTACAATGTTTATACATATCAACCATCTACCAACGGTATTTATCACTCGACCACCTATTGGCTATCTCGTTGTCCAATGGTGACGGTTATCAAGTAATGTATACAAAACCCCACATACCGGCTGTAATTGAAGACTACAAAGACTTAATCCCTGTAATTATAACCTTGAAAATATTTAGGGTTTTGTAAAGTAGTTTGATGAAAAGAGAATGACTCACATTGCAGATTTATTCGGGCAGAGTTTAGCCTACTGATAAGCCTGTTAACCTAATTTAACAATAATGCACACGAAACTAGGTCAGTAACTAATACAACATTTACGATAAATCACGAGATGAAAACCTTCACAATGAATGACAAAGCGTGATACTTAAACATCCATCGAATTCACGACGAATGACAAAGTATAAACCCTAATTTGGGCAGCACTTATACGTCCATTGGATAGTTTCAATCGATCGGACATTGAATCGTAGCAGCAATCGAGTTATTACCCTGTTATCGCGGCATAAATTCGAGATTGTGTGTGTTTCTGTAGTATTTGGATGATATCTCAGTGCATGAATCGAATTTTAACGTCGAACCAACGCGTAATTGCAAGTGCCAATGTCTACTATATATACTGGAAAAAGGGCGCCCTTGCGTGGCGCGAGGGGCCTTCGCGTGGCGTGAGGGGTACCACCCTAGCATAGGGTAGCCCCGTGTCCCAGTAGCTCAGGTGAGTTGGTCGTTCGTTCGAATTCTTTTTACACGTAAAACTGTTTAGATAATACTAACGGGAATTTACCCCCGTGAGTTTTAGGGGCCCTGATCCCGATTCCGATGGTTCTGAAAATTTTAGGGGTTATGCAGAATTACTTGGGGGTCTTAATTAGAGTTTCCTATTGGACAAAATAAAATTATAAATAGGACTTTTGATGAGAGTTGTTACAGTAATCAAGAATGATACTGAGAAATTGAAAGGAATGATTAAGGAACTAGAACAAGGGACAGATGGAATTTGGAGATTCCATAAGAAAAGAATGTGGATACCTAAATTTGGAAACCTACGCCACCGTATATTAGAAGAAGCTCATAAGTCTAAGTATACGATGCATCCTGGAAGTGACAAGATGTACCAGGATTTAAGAAAGAATTTTTGGTGGATAGGAATGAAAAAGGATATAGCAGCATACGTTTCTAAATGTTTAACCTATTCACAAGTTAAAGCTGAACATCAGAAACCCTCAGGTTTATTGCAGCAGTTAGACATGCCGGTGTGGAAGTGGGAATTGATAACAATGGATTTTGTTACCAAATTACCCAAAACAAGAAAAGGTAATGATACAATCTGGGTGATTGTAGACAGGCTAACTAAGTCATCTCATTTTCTACCAATGAAGGAAACTTTCAGTATGGAACAATTAGCTAAATTGTATGTAAATGAAATAGTTTCATTACATGGAATTCCTTTATCAAATGTTTCTGATAGAGATAGCCGTCTTACCTCTCATTTTTGGACAAGTTTCCAAAAAGCAATGGGAACCAAGTTAAATCTAAGCACCGCTTATCATCCTCAAATGGATGGACAAAGCGAAAGGACAATTCAAACAATGGAAGACATGCTTAGAGCTTGTGTAATTGATTTCAGAGGTAATTGGGACGAGCACTTACCATTAATAGAATTTTCTTACAATAACAGCTATCACACAAGTATCAACGCTGCACCATTCGAAGCACTTTATGGACGAAAGTGCCGAACTCCAGTCTGTTGGGCAGAAATTGGGGAAAAGCAACTATCCGGACCTGAAATAGTGCAAGAAACAACGGACAAGATTATCCAAGTCAAGGAACGATTGAAAGCAGCACGTGACCGACAAAAGAGCTACGCTGATAACAGACGAAAGCCACTGGAATTTTAGGTAGGTAACAAAATATTATTAAAAGTCTCTCCTTGGAAAGGAGTAGTCAGATTCATCAAAAGGGGAAAGCTAAGCCCCAGGTATGTTGGACCTTTTGAGATTATTAGAAGAATAGGACATGTAGCTTATCAGCTACAACTGCCAGAGGAAATGGCAGGAATAGATGATGTATTTCATGTATCTAATCTCAAGAAATGCTTAGCTGATGAATCACTGGTGGTACCTCTTAAGGATATAGAGGTAAATGAACAACTTAAATTTGTAGAAAAGCCTCTACAGATTGAAGACAGAAAGGTTAAGAACCTCAAGCACAATAGATTAGTTCTAGTTAAAGTAAAATGGGACTCCAAGCGAGGACCAGAGCACACATGGGAGCTTGAATCAGAGATGCAAAGGAAATACCCACATTTATTCCAGTAGACCTTGAGGACGATTTCTAAAACAAGGTAGGGAGGATATAACAACCCTCTAAAAATATTTCTGACACCCCTAATATATTTAAAATATCCCTATATGTCTTAAAATGTCCCCCGAATACGAAATTGGCCCTAAGTACCTTTATATAATTTAAAATAAAATAAAAACAAGAAATTGGTGCCGCTCACGGGGCGCGAAGCTCCTAGGCAACCGAGTCGCGGGCCGCGACAGCCAGTCACCAGGGCGACACCCTGAGCTGCCACGTGGCAGCGACGTGTTGGAGCTAGGGGTAAGTCGGATCAGCTAGGGCCTACCCTAGCCACCCTCGCGGGCCGCGTAGCCCTTGGCTACCATCTTCGCCGGCGCGACGAAGTCCAGGAACAGCCCTATAAATAGAGGTCTTCAGCCTTCAGTCCAACTCGTTCATCTCTTTCTCTTTCCCTCGAATTTCTATATAATCAAAGTGATTTTCGGGCATAATACCCCCTAAATAACGAAGTTCTGCCTCGTTGTAAGTATTATAACCCCGGTTACGTATTAGATACGCTGCCCGATTGATCCAGGGTTCCGTAACGGCTGTCGTGGTTCTGCCCGACGTAGTCGTTGGAATGTCGTCTCGGGGAGGGTATCATTAATATAAATAATGGGTTATTATACTAACACGTGTGCATTTGTGTAAATTATAGATAATCACCAGGAAATCCTTAAGGAAAACCCTAAAACAGCAATGTGAGTAATCTCCTTTTTACAAATTGTTTTTACAAAACCTCACTTAATTAATGATATATTAAACAGTGATTGAGTATTTGTATTCTACAATTATCGTCGATATGTTGGGGTTTTGTATACAAAATTTGTTACTACATTGTGAGTATTAACATGACCACAAGTCGGGTTGACAGTACCGTGGGTGGTAATTAAAGTATATGGAAACAAATGTAATTGCGAGATCGCCCTCAATACTGTACAATGGTTTTTACGAGTCTTGATTAAACTGAGATTTACTCACCAGTATTTTCCACAATCCCATTGACAAAATGTTTTTAAACGCGTTTCAGGTAACCAAATGTGAAAGCCAAATAGAAGCCAGCTGGACAACACTGAAGGCTTGGAAAAGTGGCTATAAAGTTACCTAAAATAAAGAGATGTTTTATTTAAATAAAATAGCGTTTATCCCTATGAAAATGTGTGTACTTAAAACTTTGGGATTTTCCCATATGTTTAATCTGATAGAAGCGTGGTATTTTACTCTGATAAAATATTTCCTAACTACGATCCTGATGAAAGTTCCGCTTCCAAAATGATAAACCCAGATACCACCGAAATTGGCCGTGGCCGCCCGTTCCCGGGGAGTTAGGGGACGGGGGTTGCGACAACATATGCAGAAATGTCCTCCTGTGTTCTGAACCTCACAGGCCTTAATATTTGCCTTCTTGGTCTATCTCTGGCTATACAATTGTCTGGTGACTGACCACTTGTAGTTTCTGTAGGCTGATCATAACTTGTACTGGGATGTATTGATTCACCTGCAAGTTGTTCTTTTTCCACTGACTCCACCTCAATTTGAACTCCCTTTGCTTTATCATCAGAACCATCTGAGCCAGTGATCACATGTTTATACAAAACTTCTTCTATAACCTTCACATTTATGCTATTTATAACCCTGGGGCTGCCTTCTTCTAACCTCCATAATCTGTACCCTTTTACCCCATCAGTGTACCCAATCACCACACATTTTTTAGCCCTATTCTCTAGCTTACCATTGTTTACATATGAATAAGCCAAAGAACCAAATACCTTCAAGTCTTCATAGTCTGTTACAGGTAGTCCAGACCATTTCTCCATAGGAACCATCATTTCAATGGCTGAAGATGGTGTCCTATTTATAATATGTGCAGCAGTCTTCAAAGCTTCTGCCCAAAAACTTTTAGGTAGCCCAGATTGATGCAACATACACCTTACTCTTTCAAGTATAGTCCTGTTCATCCTTTCTACAAGACCATTTTGTTGCGGGGTTCCTAGTATTGTTAGATGTCTAGCAATGAAATTGTTTCTATAAAAACTGTGAAACTCGTTACTGCAGAATTCCAAACCATTATCAGTTCTTAACTTCTTGATTTTTCTTTCAGATTGTTTCTCTACTAGCACCTTCCATTCTTTGAATTTCTCAAATGCTTCATGCTTGTGTTTTAAAGGATATACCCACACCCTTCTTGAGTAGTCATCAATCAAGGACAAGAAGTACAAAGCTCCACCTAAAGACATAATTCTTGCTGGCCCCCATAAATCTGCATGCACATAATCCAGAACTCCTTTTGATCTATGAATCCCTTTTGAGAACTTAACCTCATGTGTTTTCCCATTATAAAGTTTTCACACAGCCCAAATTCACAGTTTACTAAGTCTTCTATCACACCTTGCTTTATCAGCTCCTTTGTACCTTGACTACTCATATGACCTAATCTTTAATGCCATAACATAGCAGTATTCTCTTTCTTTTCTGCCACTGCCACTTCTCCACACAAAGCATAACCATCTAATACATAGATGTTATTGGTCCTTCTTGTACCAGTCAAAACCACCATTGACCCTTTTATAACCCTGGCCTTCCCATTCTTGAGACTAACTATATACCCATCACTTTCAAAGGTTCCCAAAGAAATTAAATTCTTCGTCAAATTAGGAATATACCAGACATTAGGCAATTCTATTTCAGTCATTGGCAAGTTTAAGAACAAATGTGCCATGACCTTCTATCATACATGTAACACCTCGAAAATTCACGTCCTATAATATATTGACACGTGTCATACGCTTGAAAGTGTGAAAGAATACCCTAGAGGGACTAAAGTTGACAAACATGGAAAGTATGAGAATATAAGGGTCAAAATGTCAACAATGGGTAATTATACTTTACAATAACCCTACATGATGCTCATACCTTCAAATGAATAAATCATGGATCATACGAAGCTAAATATGAAAGAAAGTGAGAGATTACAAACTACAGGGATTAAATGTGTCAACATGTTTAAAGTATACCTCTGAGTGACCTTTTAGCAAACCCGAAGCTTTGTAACGGTTAATTATGCTCACTAGAATGCACGATATAAATTTCATAAAGTTTCGTTATCGTATGAGAAAGTTATGATCAAATTCGTATACAAGGGGTTAAAGCATCAACGTCGAAAATTATGACTTTTCGGATAAACATGAAGTGACCAAGGACTTAACAAAGTGGGTATAAGTCTTAAAGCCCTTATAGGTAAATTTGGAGGGCTCAAATTGCAAGAAATAAAGTTAGGTTGACCTTTCGAAGGGCCAAGGGACAAGATGCAACAACTAGAAAATGTTTAACCTGACAACAGGTCTCAAGCGGGCCGCGTAAGCCCAGGTAGACACTCACGCGGGCCGCGTCCGATCCCCAGTTACAGAAAAGTTGGACAGCAGCCTGTTTTCACGCAATAACCGACTTAAATCAGATATTTTCACCCCATGGGTGACCCCTACATGCTTTTTAGACCTAGGGGACATCTGTGGATGATCCATGGCCATTGCTAGGCTTGTGTGTCAATGATCTAAGTGAGATTAAACACTATATAAAGGCCTTATGTTGCAACCTTATGAGCACACCTTCCATCTGCATTTGTGGAGCATCTCTGGAGCTCAAGTGCCTTTCCAAGTCATCTCTAATCGTGCATAGGACTTCAGTAAGTATGCTTAACCTTTCTTAGTTGAGTTTTTACTTAGTTTTAGCTTAAAAGTCAAACCGTCGTAATTACCGTTTGACTTAGCAATTAATCATTAATGGTCCAGTGATTAGTCAAATTGAAGGTAGTTATAAGTTGGTAATTATGTGGGCAATAAACCCTTAAAAGGGCACCCTCTGATTCCCACTCTATCTAGACCATTTGTCGGGTCAAAGTTGATTAGAAAAAGTCAACAGAATGCTAATCTTCGAATTAACGCATAATTAACAATGCAGAAGGCGTGTAACCTATTTTATCACTCATATAACTTGGTAATAGGTATAATAACTTATCTAAGCTTGTTTGATCCGACAATTTTCTGTTTAGACCCGGTTCGGAACCGAAAGTCGCAAAGCTTTGACTTTTGCTTTGACTTCAGTTCTGACCCGTTATGGTATGTTTTAGAAATGCCTTAGGACTTTAATTGGACTAGGTTACATGCTAGTATAACCCTCTGTGATTATACACCTTGGTTCATTAGTTATCCAATTAATATGCATGATTCCGTTAATTGCCTTTATGTTGACTATTATGCCCTTTTCACCATGAAACATGATTTTTAAAAATATAAAAGAGTAGAAACCTTAGTTACTGATTTATAAACTTGTAACCAAAATTTGACATCAGTTTGAGGTGTAGATTGAGAGTTATGCTCGTTAGCGTAATTAGAAAGCTTTTTAGCGATTAAACGGCATAATTAGCATACAGCGTATTTAAACCCACTTTTTGATATAAAAATTTTTACCCACTGATGTAATATATTATTTTGGGATTTTTGAAGATTTTTATTTAATTTTAGGCTGAGCATAACTTAGAGTTATAAGCTTGAGTCGGTAATTGTCGGTTTTGCCCTTTTAGGCTATAAAATGAGTTTTACATATCTTTTTGACCCCAAACCTTTTGCTACTGATTTTATAGGATAAATAAATTATTTTAAACCTTCTGGAATAATAAAAATATCAGATTTCTATATAGAACCCGGAAACGGCTCCTAATCGCCTTTTTAAGCGTTTTTAACGCATAGTATGTACTAAAACTATTTTAAACATACAAGGGTTGATACCTACTGGTATTTTAGGTAAATTATAATATTTTAACAATAAGCAAAAGTTGTTTAACTCAGACTTCAGTTTTGAGCTTTTTAAGCTTATGTAAAATTACCCAAAATGCCCCTACGGTGCATAATTTGGTTATAATTGATAAAGTTTCACATATAGGCTTTACCCTTCTGTTATAACTTATTAAATTAAGTATCTTTGCTGATTATATCAGACCTGTAACTCAGTTCATTGTTCCAACTCTTTTATAACCTCGTAAATGACCAAAATGCCCCTACGGGGCATAGTTTGTGTTTAAATTCGTTTCGGGCATAATAAAAGATATCTTAATGATGTCACAACATATTTGAGGCATATTAACTTAGGAAACCTGTTTAGGACCCTTATGGCTACCCGTTACGCTTCTTACGCGTTCGGTTCGGTTTATGTAACTAGTTTACATAAATTAGCCGAAACGGGTCAAACCTTATCGTTTTTATCTCAAAATCCAGAATGTGTTTAGATTACCCATATAAGACAAGTCTTTAAACTTGTTGGGTCTAAATCACATTCTATTCCGGTCTTCGCTTAATCATGCGTACGAACCGTATCTTTCTTTTAAAACTAACCGGTCTAAGCTTAAGCTTAACTAAAGACCGTTAGGATTCTAATAGGTTATTATAAACCTTTGTTCCAAAATAGGAGACCCGGTAAAAGCTACCCGCATTTGCTAATTGTGAATTATACTTGCAAAGGTAAATACTTTTAACTTATTTTCCCTTATACGGGCTTGGGGTACGGTATATAAAATACCGCTTGGTCGGGCTTTCGACCTTAATCAATTGGTGGTTAAGTATTATCGAGATGACCTGTTTAAATATGTTTTGTTTGCTTAACGCCTTTGGGGGGTTAATGACCATGTCCCGGATATCCTTGGCATCATTTTACGAAATGGCCACGACCTAAGCGCGGGGTGTAGGCGTACACCCGTCAGTGCCTAAATAAATAATGTGGCGTGTCTATTGATCTTTAACCCGGCACGAACCGGGCTACTGAACGCATAAGGAACATGTAATTCTTTTACAAGTTTATATTTAAATAATTATCCCAAGTTATAAAAAGTTTGTGCCACGTGCATTCAAATCAATTTTATTAAACCATTTCAAAATGAGTCAGTTGATTGTATTTACCAGTGTAAACTGACGTATTTTCCCAAAAAGGTTAAGTGCAGGTACTAAGCGAACTAGGCTGGCTTTCTCCTAGCGTCCACAATAAGTCTCGCAAGCTTGGACGTCAAAATTGTTGAACAATGTTTCCTATTTTTATTTTTATCCACCTGTGGATTAATTTCAACTATTTATGATACTTGATATTACAATATTATATTCGGTTGAAATATATCTATCTTTGCTTCCGCTGTGCATATTAAATATTGTGTTGTATGACTATAATGTTACAAACTACGTCACGATACTCCTCACCGGGCCCACCGGTAATACGTGGAAATATCAGGGTGTGACAGGTTGGTATCAGAGCCAACATTGAGTGAATTAAACACTAGCCTTTTGTGTTTAATCTCAATGACACAATTGCACATTCCTAAATTTTTGAGTCTAGACAAAGAACATTGGAATAATCCAAAATGTTTTGTTTTTAACTTAACTTTGTCCTTTATATTTCGTTGTTATCTTATGTTATATTGACAGGTCTAAATATGCCGCCAATATTTTTCAGACGAAGAGGACGAGGCAAGGGGCCAATCACCGCCCCAATGATCACGAAGCCGGGCCTTCGCACAGGCGAGCTCCTTCTACCACTGCGAGTGCCGATCCTCGAGAGAACTGAAGGACCAATGTGGAGCCCGCTAGACGGTCTGTTTCACACAGTTCAACGCCTCCCTATCGTAACTCCTATGGGCCACAGTCAGAAAACGAGCCCGATAACCCACAACCTTCATATATACCTCTTCAGCTATCCCTTTCGCACAATTCCTTTGGTAACCCCACTCCTGTTTTTCGGGCCGGTTTAACCCGGCAAATTATATTCAAGAACCAGTGGGTTTTAACCCATTGGGACCGGAGGATCACTTTTCCGGCGATAACGCCATGGATATGGATGAGGACACCGACCCTATGGAGCCTGCAACCGGGACCCCTAACCATCCTATCGAGGTCTCGGATGGCTCATCTTTTCACGGATCACCCTACGGTGGTCCAGACAGTTTCCAGGCAAGGTTCAACCAGCATGAATGGTACTTCACACCTTCTCACCATTCATCACCCCACCAGCAGCAACAGCAGCAGCAAGATCCCTCTGGGGATTCACGTTTTGTGGCAGTCACGCCACCACCTCCACCGCCGCCAGTTCATCAAGCACCCCCAGAACCGCCGAGGCGTAGGAGGACAGGCGCGCGTATATCTGCGCGTGGAGGGGATTTTCATTTCAGTACCCCTCATCACTCAAGTGGCAGTCATTATCCGCCACTACACGAAGACCCGCAAATGGGTGGGCCTTCAAACCCAGTTGCACCGCAGCCACCACCGATGGGTTTTGATAACCCGATTCCTGCATACACTGGTTCAATGGCGTACAACCCGTTTGAGCAGACGGCTCACACCAACTATAATTACGCTGAAGCCGACCCATACTTGGTAGCGGCCAACTATAACGCCCTTCATCCTGAAGGACCGTATGGAGCTCCTTGGGGAGTAGGGTACCCAACTCATGGGTACCAAATACCTGCTAGACCTATAATTCGGCAACAATCGCAGCCGCCACGGTTTTCCCCACCCGAACGGGAAGAAATTCTTAAAAGATTGGACCAAGTCGAGCGAGATTTTCACAGAGATCGCATGGAGCGACAAAGTTTCTTCCAGGGATTGACAAGTTTAATAAAAGGGAAGAGCAAGAAGGACCATTGAATCCTTCAATTATTGATTGTATTTTCCTTGTTTTCAGTTGAGCCCCTGCGTGGGTCTGTCTTGCTGTTTTGACCCCTGCGTGGGTATAGTTATCTTTTGAGCCCCTGCGTGGGCCTATCTTTCTGTTAACCCCTACGAGGGTATGTTGTTTGTTTAAGTCCCTGCGTGGACTAGTATTTCAGTTTGACCCCTGCGTGGGTAACTTGTTCTGTTAAAAAGTCCCGTTTAGGGCGATGTGTAATTTTTTTTTAATAATTAATGGAATGTTAAGATTATAAATTTCATTTTTGCCATTATATGCATAAATAAATTATATGTGAAATAAATGAATCAAAATCATTCCTTTTAAAAATAATCTGCCTATTTAAATACTAACTAAGAATCTTAAAGGTATAACCTAGCCTGCATGTCATTATAAGACCTGGCCAAGATGGTAAGGCCTGTTTAAAAAGATTCAAATCCCTGTTAACATCTGAAAACATGTTAACGCTCTTGGCAGACGTGATTCGTTAAAATCACACACGTCATTCGTAATAGGATTCTTCAAAAGATTCCTAACTTAAACTAATGATATATAAATCATGGGTTTAAATCATCAATTAAGATGATCATATGTGACCATCCATTGGTAATATAATGCCTACGGGCCCTGCTCATTTTCATATGAGACAAAAGACAGTAGTAGTCTATGACTCCCTGTCGGAAAAAGGTAAGGAACTATGTTCAAACCTTCATGCCTTGATTCTCTGGAATCATGGTTTATGATTTAAAATGTCCTTGTGACTAGACTTTTGTGCCACTAATAATATTGTTATTATTTTATAAATAGGATATGTTATAATACAAATCATAAATAAATGTGAGTAACAAATTAACCAAATATGGCCTATGTTTACCATGGTTAATGAATTGCCATAAAAGACAATTCCATAATAAACTCCCAAATAAGTTATTGTCATATCTTATGCAACAGTTCAAGATACAATGGCTGACTCGGATGAAATTAACAGTCACCCAGTGGAGAATCAGAATGATGCCCGGATTAATATAGCGGGTGCTGAATTGCAAGCGTTAATAGACAACGCTGTTACAAAAGCAATCGAGCGGCAGTATAATGATTATAGCGGGACTCGAAGTAGGACCCTATCAACACCGCACTCAAAGCCTAGGACTCATTCTGAGGCTCACAGCAAACCACCACCCTCCAAGAAGGATGAACCCAAGAAAGGAGATGATGATCGACACTCCTCAAACCAAAACAGTGTTCCATCTCAAAAGATAATACTGAATCAAGGACCCCGTGATAAGGGTTGCTCCTACAAGTATTTCGTTTCATGTAAACCCAGGGATTTCACTGGGGAAAAAGGAGCAATAGACTGCATGACCTGGTTGGATGAAATGGAAACCGTGGTTGATATCAACGGGTGCGCTGAGAAGGATGTGGTAAAGTTTGTGTCTCAATCGTTCAAAGGTGAGGCCTTAGCCTGGTGGAGATCGTTGATTCAGGCTACAGGGAAGATTCCACTGTACAACATGTCATGGGAACAATTCGTTGCCCTCATCAAGGAGAACTACTGCCCTCAGCATGAGGTTGAAAAGATCGAGTCAGATTTTCTGTCCTTAGTGATGAAGAACCTTGACTGCCAAGCTTACCTCACGAGCTTCAACACAATGTCCAGGTTGGTTCCGTATCTGGTGACCCCGGAACCCAAAAGAATAACTCGTTTCATTGGGGGTTTAGCCCCAGAAATAAAGGCAAGCGTGAAGGCCTCTCGGCCAACTACTTTCAGATCTGTAACTGAAATATCTTTGTCCCTCACACTGGACGCGGTCAGACAGAGATCGCTGAGGAACACAGATGCCGAGAAAAGGAAACGTGAAGATGACAATTCACGAAGGTCAAACAAGAAGCACCGAGGGAGCAATGACCACAAGAAAGGGTCTGAGTCTAAGAAGGATGGGCATCAATCTGGTGATAAGCCCAAGTGCAAAGTCTGCAAGAAACAGCACTTCGGGAAGTGCAGGTTTGAATCGAACTCGCAGACACAGTCAAGAACTTTTGCATGCGGGATATGCAAGTCCAAGGAACACAAGACCTTGGATTGCAAAAAGCTGAAGGACGCAACGTGCTACAGTTGCAACGAAAAAGGGCATATCAAGTCCAACTGCCCAAAGCTTGCAAAGAAGAATGAGGAAGGGAAGAAGACCAATGCTAGGGTCTTCAGGATGGATGCAAAGGAAGCTGTTCAGGACGACAATGTGATCACAGGTACCTTCCTTATAAACGATGTCTATGCAAGAGTACTTTTTTATTCAGGCGCTGATAAGTCTTTTGTAGATAATAAGTTTTGTGAATTGTTGAAATTGCCTGTTAGAACCTTAAGTGTGAAGTATGAGGTGGAATTAGCAGATGGCACCTTAGAAACCACCTCAACCATATTAGATGGATGTTTCATATCCATTAAGAACCACTCGTTTCCTTTGTCCCTACTTCCTCTGAAGTTAGCCGGTTTCGACATAGTTTTGGGTATGGACTGGTTATCTCATAACCAGGCCCAGATTGTCTGCAATAAGAAGCAAGTGGTGATCAAGACTCCATCTGGTGAACCACTTACCATTCAGGGAGATACCCGGTATGGACTGCCTGAGCAAGTGACTATGCTCAAGGCCTCTAAGTGTTTGAAGAAGGGTTGTGTCATCTACATGGCACAAGTGACTATTGATGAGCCAAAACCCAAGATTGAGGATATCCCCGTCATTTCTGAATACCCTGAAGTGTTTCCTGAAGATCTACCTGGCTTACCACCAGATAGGCAAGTAGAATTCAGAATTGACATCATCCCTGGAGCAGCACCAGTAGCAAGGGCGCCTTATAGGTTGGCACCAACAGAGATGAAGGAATTGAGAACACAGCTAGATGAATTGCTAGCCAAGGGTTTCATTAGACCTAGTTCGTCTCCTTGGGGAGCGCCGATCTTATTTGTCAAGAAGAAGGATGGATCGATGCCTCTGTGCATCGATTACCGTGAACTTAATAAGGTCACTATCAGGAATAGATATCCATTGCCCAGGATCGAAGATCTGTTCGATCAATTGCAAGGGGCAAGCTACTTCTCTAAGATTGACTTAAGGTCAGGCTATCATCAATTGAAGGTTAAAGATGAAGATGTACACAAGACTGCATTTAGGACTCGTTATGGTCATTACGAGTTCCTAGTGATGCCTTTTGGGCTCACTAATGCACCTGCCGCATTCATGGATCTCATGAATCGTGTCTGCAAGCCCTACTTGGACAAATTTGTCATCGTCTTCATTGACAACATCCTCATCTACTCGAAGAACCAAGCTGATCATGAGAAGCATCTTCGATGTATTCTTTCACTACTTCAGCAGGAGAAGCTCTACGCCAAATTCTCTAAGTGTGAATTCTTGCTTCGAGAAGTCCAATTCCTTGGACATGTGGTTAGTGAGCGTGGAATACAAGTGGATCCCGCTAAGGTGGAAGCTGTCATGAACTGGCAAGAGCCAAAGACGCCTACAGAGATTCGTAGCTTCCTAGGCTTAGCAGGTTATTATAGGCGTTTCATTGAAAATTTTTCAAGAATTGCTGCACCCCTAACTTCCTTGACTAGGAAGAAAATAAAGTTTGATTGGGGCCCTAAGCAGCAAGAATCCTTTGATATCCTAAAGCAAAAGTTGAGCAGCGCTCTTGTATTGACGTTGCCGGATGAAATCGAAGAATTTGTAGTTTATTTTGATGCATCGCACACAGGTATGGGATGTGTGCTTATGCAGAAAGGCAAAGTTATTGCCTATGCTTCACGTCAATTAAAGGTGCATGAAAAAAATTACACCACCCATGACTTGGAGTTGGGTGCCATTGTATTTGCACTGAAGCTATGGAGGCACTATTTATATGGTGTCAAGTGTGTGATCTATTCTGATCACAAGAGCCTCCAACACCTGTTTAATCAGAAGGATTTAAACATGAGGCAGCGCCGATGGATGGAAACCTTAAATGATTATGATTGTGAAATAAGATACCATCCTGGCAAAGCGAATGTAGTCGCCGATGCCTTGAGTCGAAAGGAAAGGGTGAAACCCATCCGAATCAATGCCAAGAGCATTGAGATAAAGAATGGTTTGAACGAAAGGTTGTTAGCTGTGCAGAAGGAAGCTGTGCTGGAAGCTAACTATCCTAATGAAAAGCTAGGAGTAACTGAAGAACAGTTATCTCAGGGCAAGGACGGAATCCTGAGATTAAATGGACGAATATGGGTTCCAATTTATGGGGGACTTCGAGATGTTATTCTCTAGGAAGCCCACAGTTCTAAATATTCCGTTCATCCTGGAGCTGATAAAATGTATCAGGATCTGAAGGCAAATTATTGGTGGATAGGCTTGAAGAAGTCTGTAGCTACCTATGTAGCTAAATGCTTGACGTGTGCGCAAGTCAAAGCAGAACATCAGAAACCGTCAGGTTTGCTACAACAGCCTGAACTTCCCACTTGGAAGTGGGAAATGGTAACTATGGATTTTATCACCAAGTTACCTAAGACAAGGAAAGGAAATGACACCATATGGGTGATCGTAGACAGACTGACTAAGTCAGCACATTTCCTACCCATTAAGGAGACCTACAGCTCCGACATGTTAGCCCAACTGTACGTAGATAAGATTGTAGCTTTACATGGCATACCTGTGTCTATTATCTCTGACAGAGATACTAGATACACATCCCATTTTTGGAAAATTTTCCAACAATCTTTGGGCACGCGCTTAAATTTTAGTACGGCTTACCATCCACAGACGGACGGGCAGAGTGAGCGTACAATCCAAACCTTGGAAGACATGCTTCGTGCATGTGTGATTGATTTAGGTGGTAGTTGGGATAACCACCTGCCATTGATCGAGTTCTCATATAACAATAGCTACCATACCAGCATCAAGGCTGCGCCTTTCGAGGCCTTATACGGTAGAAAGTGTAGAACGCCCGTTTGTTGGGCGGAAGTTGGAGATGTCCAACTAACAGGACCGGAAATAGTTTTTGAAACGACGGACAAGATTGTCCAAATTCGTGACCGCCTGAAAGCTGCCAGAGATAGACAGAAAAGCTACGCATATTTAGGGCGTAAACCTCTGAAATTCGAGGTAGGTGACAAAGTACTGCTTAAAGTATCACCCTGGAAGGGGGTGATGCGATTTGGCAAGAAAGGCAAGTTAAGCCCAAGGTACATAGGACCATTCGAAGTCATCGAACGTGTCGGATCAGTTGCCTATAAGTTAAACTTACCTGAAGAGCTCAGTGGTATTCACAATGTATTCCACGTCTGCAATCTGAAGAAGTGTTTCGCTGATGAATCACTAGTCATACCGCATACAGATGTGCACATAGAAGAGAGCTTGAAGTTTGTTGAAAAACCTATGTCGATCGAGGATCGACAGGTTAAGAAGCTTCGAAGGAAGCATGTGCCTATTGTAAAGGTAAAATGGGATGCCCGTAGAGGTCCCGAGTATACGTGGGAGGTGGAGTCCACAATGAAAGAAAAGTACCCTCATTTGTTTCAGTAAATCTCTAGGTCGAGATTTCTTTTAAGGGGGTGAGGATGTAACACCTCGAAAATTCACGTCCTATAATATATTGACACGTGTCATACGCTTGAAAGTGTGAAAGAATACCCTAGAGGGACTAATGTTGACAAACATGGAAAGTATGAGAATATAAGGGTCAAAATGTCAACAATGGGTAATTATACTTTACAATAACCCTACATGATGCTCATACCTTCAAACGAATAAATCATGGATCATACGAAGCTAAATATGAAAGAAAGTGAGAGATTACAAACTACAGGGGTTAAATGTGTCAACATGTTTAAAGTATACCTCTGAGTGACCTTTTAGCAAACCCGAAGCTTTGTAACGGTTAATTATGCTCACTAGAATGCACGATATAAATTTCATAAAGTTTCGTTATCGTATGAGAAAGTTATGATCAAATTCGTATACAAGGGGTTAAAGCGTCAACGTTGAAAATTATGACTTTTCGGGTAAACATGAAGTGACCAAGGACTTAACAAAGTGGGTATAAGTCTTAAAGCCCTTATAGGTAAATTTGGAGGGCTCAAATTGCAAGAAATAAAGTTAGGTTGACCTTTCGAAGGGCCAAGGGACAAGATGCAACAACTAGAAAATGTTTAACCTGACAACAGGTCTCAAGCGGGCCGCGTAAGCCCAGGTAGACACTCACGCGGGCCGCGTCCGATCCCCAGTTACAGAAAAGTTGGACAGCAGCCTGTTTTGACGCAATAACCGACTTAAATCAGATATTTTCACCCCATGGGCGACCCCTACATGCTTTTTAGACCTAGGGACATCTGTGGATGATCCATGGCCATTGCTAGGCTTGTGTGTCAATGATCTAAGTGAGATTAAACACTATATAAAGGCCTTATGTTGCAACCTTATGAGCACACCTTCCATCTGAATTTGTGGAGCATCTCTGGAGCTCAAGTGCCTTTCCAAGTCATCTCTAATCGTGCATAGGACTTCAGTAAGTATGTTTAACCTTTCTTAGTTGAGTTTTTACTTAGTTTTAGCTTAAAAGTCAAACCGTCGTAATTACCGTTTGACTTAGCGATTAATCATTAATGGTCCAGTGATTAGTCAAATTGAAGGTAGTTATAAGTTGGTAATTATGTGGGCAATAAACCCTTAAAAGGGCACCTTCTGATTCCCACTCTATCTAGACCATTTGTCGGGTCAAAGTTGATTAGAAAAAGTCATCAGAATGCTAATCTTCGAATTAACGCATAATTAGCAATGCAGAAGGCGTGTAACCTATTTTATCACTCATATAACTTGGTAATAGGTATAATAACTTATCTAAGCTTGTTTGATCCGACAATTTTCTGTTTAGACCCGGTTCGGAACCGAAAGTCGCAAAGCTTTGACTTTTGCTTTGACTTCAGTTCTGACCCGTTATGGTATGTTTTAGAAATGCCTTAGGATTTTAATTGGACTAGGTTACATGCTAGTATAACCCTCTGTGATTATACACCTTGGTTCATTAGTTATCCAATTAATATGCATGATTCCGTTAATTGCCTATATGTTGACTATTATGCCCTTTTCACCATGAAACGTGATTTTTAAAAATGTAAAAGAGTAGAAACCTTAGTTACTGATTTATAAACTTGTAACCAAAATTTGAAATCAGTTTGAGGTGTAGATTGAGAGTTATGCTCGTTAGCGTAATTAGAAAGCTTTTTAGCGATTAAACGGCATAATTAGCATACAGCCTATTTAAACCCACTTTTTGATATAAAACTTTTTACCCACTGATGTAATATATTATTTTGGGATTTTTGAAGATTTTTATTTAATTTTAGGCTGAGCATAACTTAGAGTTATAAGCTTGAGTCGGTAATTGTCGGTTTTGCCCTTTTGGGCTATAAAATGAGTTTTACATATCTTTTTGACCCCAAACCTTTTGCTACTGATTTTATAGGATAAATAAATTATTTTAAACCTTCTAGAATAATAAAAATATCAGATTTCTATATAGAACCCGGAAACGGCTCCTAATCGTCTTTTTAAGCGTTTTTAACGCATAGTATGTACTAAAACTATTTTAAACATACAAGGGTTGATACCTACTGATATTTTAGGTAAATTATAATATTTTAACAATAAGCAAAAGTTTTTTAACTCAGACTTCAGTTTTTAGCTTTTTAAGCTTATGTAAAATTACCCAAAATGCCCCTACGGTGCATAATTTGGTTATAATTGATAAAGTTTCACATATAGGCTTTACCCTACTGTTATAACTTAGTAAATTAAGTATCTTTGCTGATTATATCATACCTGTAACTCAGTTCATTGTTCCAACTCTTTTATAACCTCGTAAATGACCAAAATGCCCCTACGGGGCATAGTTTGTGTTTAAATTCGTTTCGGGCATAATAAAAGATATCTTAATGATGTCACAACATATTTGAGGCATATTAACTTAGGAAACCTGTTTAGGACCCTTATGGCTACCCGTTACGCTTCTTACGCGTTCGGTTCGGTTTATGTAACTAGTTTACATAAATTAGCCGAAACGGGTCACACCTTATCGTTTTTTATCTTAAAATCCAGAATGTGTTTAGATTACCCATATAAGACAAGTCTTTAAACTTGTCGGGTCTAAATCACATTCTATTCCGGTCTTCGCTTAATCGTGCGTACGAACCGTATCTTTCTTTAAAACTAACCGGTCTAAGCTTAAGCTTAACTAAAGACCGTTAGGATTCTAATAGGTTATTATAAACCTTTGTTCCAAAATAGGAGACCCGGTAAAAGCTACCCGCATTTGCTAATTGTGAATTATACTTGCAAAGGTAAATACTTTTAACTTATTTTCCCTTATACGGGCTTGGGGTACGGTATATAAAATACCGCTTGGTCGGGCTTTCGACCTTAATCAATTGGTGGTTAAGTATTATCGAGATGACCCGTTTAAATATGTTTTGTTTGCTTAACGCCTTTGGGGGGTTAATGACCATGTCCCGGATATCCTTGGCATCATTTTACGAAATGGCCACGACCTAAGCGCGGGGTGTAGGCGTACACCCGTCAGTGCCTAAATAAATAATGTGGCGTGTCTATTGATCTTTAACCCGCACGAACCGGGCTACTGAACGCATAAGGAACATGTAATTCTTTTACAAGTTTATATTTAAATAATTATCCCAAGTTATAAAAAGTTTGTGCCACGTGCATTCAAATCAATTTTATTAAACCATTTCAAAATGAGTCAGTTGATTGTATTTACCAGTGTAAACTGACGTATTTTCCCAAAAAGGTTAAGTGCAGGTACTAAGCGAACTAGGCTGGCTTTCTCCTAGCGTCCACAATAAGTCTCGCAAGCTTGGACGTCAAAATTGTTGAACAATGTTTCCTATTTTTATTTTTATCCACCTGTGGATTAATTTCAACTATTTGTGATACTTGATATTGCAATATTATATTCGGTTGAAATATATCTATCTTTGCTTTCGTTGTGCATATTAAATATTGTGTTGTTTGACTATAATGTTACCAACTACGTCACGATACTCCCCACCGGGCCCACCAGTAATACGTGGAAATATCGGGGTGTGACAATATAGGTCCTGTCATCTCCCAGCTTCACTGATCCAAGATTTTCTGCTTTGAACTCTTTGAACAGACTCCTGTTTGGAGTCATATGATAAGATCCTCCAGAATCCATGATCCAATCATCTTTGGAACCATGATCAGTGACCACAAATACATCTACACTCTCATATCCATCTAAAGATTCTTCAGAAGACTGATGGCCTTGATTCTTTGAAGAACTTGCAGACTCATCATATTTCTTTTGTTTCTTGTTTCTATCTGGGCACTCTCTCTTCAAGTGTTTCTCAGAATTACATATGAAACACTTCCTTTTGAACTTTGACTTGGATCTACTGCTTTGCCCTTTTGATTTAAATGACCTCTGTTCAGATCTTCCCCTCACAACCAGGCCCTCACCACCATCTTCTTGTTCATAGGATTTTTCTTCAATTCCTTAGAGTTCAAAGCAACTAATACATCTTCCATTGAAAGTGAATCTCTCCCATACATGAGAGTATCCACAAAATGTTCATAAGAACTTGGTAATAAAGTCAAGAATATGATTGCTTGATCTTCATCATCAATAGCTACTTCAATATTCTCTAAGTCAATAATGAGTTTATTAAACTCATCAGTATGATCTTCCAGTGACTTACCAGAAGTCAAATTGAATGTGTAAAGCCTTTTCTTTAGATACAATCTGTTAGCCAATGACTTGGTCATGTACAGACTTTCTAGTTTGGTCCAGATTCCGACAGCCGTAGTCTCCTTTGAAACCTCCCTGAGTACTCTATCACCGAGACTCAACACAATTTCACTATGAGCCTTCTCCATTATCTCATTCTTCTCTTTATCTGTGAGACCCTCCGGAAGTTTGTCTTCCCCTTTTAAGGTATCAACCACTCCATTATGAACTAACAGAGCCTTAATCTTCATCCTCCAAAGACTGACGTCATTCTTGCCATCGAACTTATCAAGAATGAACTTTGTAGTTGATCCCATCGTGAATAATCAAACTCTCCGATCAATTTCCAGTTAAATTCTTGAGCCAACCAGGCTCTGATACCAATTGTTGAAGATTAAACCATAATTCAACCCAATGATTCACTCACAACTTTTATTAAACTCACGAATTGAACAAGAAAAGAATACAGACTCTCAATTGATTGTGCTCTCCTAACCCTAATGCCCAATCTCTCTATTTATACTGACTATTAGCAGCAGCTAATTAACCACAAACAACTGCCCTAACAACTGTTTTAACAAACTTGTTACAAAAATGACACTTATAACCCCGCACATTACTAAGAGTTCTAAACAAGAACAAGACTTATGCAGGAGTTACAGAACAGACCCTCTAATTCAGAAAATAGTCTATAAGAAGCTTAGACTTTCTCCAACTCTTCCAACAGGTTTAGTTTGTTTTGAACAGGGTACGTGTTAGTTCCCAGCCGTAGAATATAGTTAGGTAATCGATATGTTCGGGTTGACCTAATAAGTTCACGGATGACCCATTTATTTTTATATCTTTTTGAAAAATATTGTTATGTCAAAGCTTAGATAATTTGTTCTAAAATTTTAAGAATATAAGATTAAGGAGCATATTGTTTTCGGGCTCACATTTATGACACGATTTTCATATTTACGTCATATTTTCGTGTTCGACCCACTAACATTGATTGACTTATTAATTTAACGTCCCTAGTCATATATCTACTTGTAAGTTTTTTTTTTAAAGAAAAGGTGTTATGGTAAGTTTTACTTGCAGTTTTTAGAAAAGATGTCGTACCTTATATTTACTGAGCTAAAAAATTAAGTATGAATAGAAGCCAAAAGCCCCCTTTTGCAACTCATATAAAACTTGGATTTTAACTAATTAAAAACAAAACAAAGAAACATCATCAATTCTACTCGAGATAACCTGTATCAAATATTAAAAACAAACAACAATAGATTTAAAAACTATATAAATAAGTGAACCCATATAAATAAAATAAAATAAAATAAAATAAAATAATATAATATAATATAATATAATATAATATAATATAATATAATATAATATAATATAATATAATATAATATAATATAATATAATATAATATTACAAGCAATATTGAACTCTTTTGAGCCACCCAAAAACTGAGGACCAGCTTCTTTGAGCTCTGATGCATCCTGCTACACGTACGTGGTCTGCATTTCATCATCCTCCAATGCATTATAGATCATCCTACAATGAGCACAATAACATAATTAGAATGCACCTGACTAAAGAACGGGCAGTGTGTCTTTTCTGTGACTCATTGTGTTTTTTTTTATTCGACATTGTGTTATATTTTATGATCTATTGTGTCTTTGTATACTTCATATTTTTAGGGGTCTTTGTAGAATAACTTTATCCTAAATTGTAGAACTATGGATTCCTTATTCTTGAACAAGTGAAAACCTAAACGAGATGACCAAGTTTAAAAAAACGTTGCTTTTTCTCCTCATTGAGCTGGTTAAAGATCTCTGTAACATCAACAAGGTGTTGTCGTCGAACATACCTAGTAATTACAAAGAAACGCCACATGAAGGATCGTAGAAACTTGTATTTAATATCAGTGGCGGATCTAGAAGAAAAATTCAATGGTATCCTAATTTTTTTGACCTAGAGGTATCCTAATATATGCTTAGAAATTCTTGCACTAATTTTGCACTTTGCCGACAAAGTTGAGGGGTAGCCCGGGTTGCCCTTAATTACATGCAAGATCTGACCCTGTGTAATATAGATGTGCTTGGCAATCATGACCCATTCTTATAAATAATAGGTTGATTTTGTCATTTTTGTTTGCTACATACGTTCATTTATTTTTACTCGAATTATACAATGGAATTCTCAAACTTGTTAACTTAAAATGGGTCCAAATGGGCCAGTGGCCCAACACCACCGCTCCCACAAATAGAGTAACTAGTTATATGTATTTTTGTCATGGGCGGAGGATAACGTAGGCCTAGTGGTGCCTCGGCCCCTCATTTTTCGCGCGTAGTGTTAATTCTACCGATTTTTTTATTGTGAAATATTGGGTTTTTAAGAGTCTGGCCCTCACCGAGTTTTGGTTCAAGCTCCACCGCTGTATACAGTCATACAAATGATTAATTTATCCATAGATGGAATTATGGAAGCAAAGAAAGACTTACAATCTCATATTGTAGTAGAGGTGTGGCACAGCCAGAATAAACATCATCTAATGCCCGGTTACAAGATACAACGCGCATAACAAGCCATGCGTAATATATTCGGGTAAAATCACAGTGTTAATCCGCAATGCAGAATCGTAGGGATTAATGTAATCAAACTCTAAATCTGCAAAACATATAAGCTGCATGCAAAACAAAGATATTAATCACAAATGTTATTTATATAAATGCATTTATCAGTACTCTTAGATAAAAGATTTTAGGAACCCTATTTTCAATTGGCATATTGTGATTCACACAATCAATAAAACTAAACAATATGCATTAAAAAATAATGTGAATTCACCTGAAAAACAACAATAAGGAGGATAGCAATGAGGATGAAGAAGAATAGTAACCATGCAAACGTATCCCACATTTGCAATTAAGAAACAATCGCCAAAGAAATTAAGAAACGATCGCTAGGTGATTGGATCGTCGTGTTACTCCGGCCAACAATCTTTTCCGCCCCGGTGGATAGAAATCAAACGACAAAGAGGGGCCAGAGTGAAATGAAGGGTTAGTATGGAGGCCAACACATGAAATGAAGTTTTATTTTATTTTACTTTAGCAAGTACAAGGGATGTTACATGGATTAGTTATACCTACGGATGTAAACAAGTCCAAAGGCTCGTGATCAGCACGGTTAAAAGCTAGATCGAGCCGAACCTTAACGAGATCGAGCTCGAGCCTGAAATACAAAACTCTTTTAGGCTCGTGAGCCTAAACAATTTTTAGTTTTTTTTATATATAATATAATAATAATGATAATAACATTGGTGAGCCGAGCACGAGCCAAGATTTGGCTCATTTAAGCGATATTGAAGCGAGTTCGGACCGAGATATTAGCTCGTTTGAGATTGTTCTCAAAATAGCTCGAGCCGAGCTGAAGCTTTGGGTTTTATTCGCGAGCCAAGCTCGAGATCGAGTAAGTAGGCTCGAACCAAGCCAAGCTCGAGCCTAGTCGGGCTTAGGCTCGGCCCAGCTCGTTTACACCGCTAGTTATACCAATTTCATATTTTCGGGTTAGTGTTTTTGTGATGCTTGCGGCCTGGCTATTTATATTTGGATAAGAAGGCCGTTGGCCCGTGGGATTGTGAACCCTTTACTGTATGGGCCTAGAAGTGATTTTCACCCGTTAGAAACATCACAGTTTATGGCTTTATGCTCATTTGCTAGAAGGACAATTTTGGCCCAAGAGACAAATCGGGGACCAAATGGGCCACCAGACCCCAGAGACAGTTTTGGCCCAAATAGACAAAAGTGGGTCAGAATTTTGTTCAATTTGTCTAAGTGATAAAAGGTTTTATATTTTTTAACGGCAAATTTATTTTAATCAATCTCGTTGGCTTGTAACACGATTAGAAATAAAATCAATGGTCCTTTAAATCAAAACATTTATAACAAATCATGGTGGTACTTAACAGATATACTTTATGTAAATATAAATACAATCCCATAATTTAGGGAAGAGAAAATTACATGATCCTATCTATATTTACATAAAGTATATCTTATCATGTCTTAATCATTCAAGACTACATTGAATATTAAATGTAACACCCTGAAAATATAAAGTTTTATATTAGAATTATGAAGTATTAAATAAACGAGAACAAATTAACTAGAACTAGATAACCCAGTTAGATACGAGTCTTGTGATACCAAATAAATGGATGGAAACTCTTAAATTATAAATAAAACAATAATTGAGGGACCTAAGTTGTAAAGTTAGAAACTTGAATGATTAAAATCAAAATAACCCACACCAAACACACACTTAGGTGTGTCTGGTCGAACAAGAACACAGGGGCGACATAAGGCTCCCCACCAAACCCTAGTTCTTGTTGAAATTGATCAAATTGAGAGTTCAAATCGGTTCCAAATCGATTTTCAAGCACGAATTAGTGATCACCTTGTTGAGGGGATCATAAGGTATGCAAAATCTTGATGTTTTGATTCATCTTAAATTTTAGGTTAATTGTGAAAATCGAAATTGAGCTTGATTATGTGTTGTATAGATGAAATTGGAAGCGATATGATGTCTAGAGATAAACCCTAGATGATGTCTTGTTAAAATCTTGCATGATGCTTGTAGGGTTCATAATCACCATTGTAGGTGATTAATGGGCTTTGTAGAAACTTGATAAACACTAGGATTATGATTCTTGTTCTAATGTAATCCGAGTTTTATGAAGTAATTTCTGAAATATTGATGCTAAAACATGTGTAAATTTGCCTAATTGATGTTGATTTAGATGAAAATGACAAGTCATGAACTTGGTTCTAACTATGTAAAAATTTGACCCGCTAGGTGTTTGTTAAAATGCCTAAGTGAGGATTAAAATGTTAAAAATCGGATGAAAACGCAGATTTGATTATTATAGCGAATTATGCGTTAATGATCATGAAAAGAGTTCTAAATTGGTTGTGAATTGAACTCTTTAGGCAAAGAATCCGGATCGTCAAGCGGACAAGCCTGAGGGGATACGCGTTTGAAGGGTGTGCTTTAAAGGTACGTGACTTTGGTCCCGTTACATTACGTATAAACTTTTGGTTTTAGCTTGTTAATGGTGTCAAATTGTAGCATACGCGTTTGAAGTGTCATTGAAGTGGCGAAGTCCATTCGACACTCAAACGGGTCAAAGTATCGGTTAGAAATAGTTTGGCTTGACATTAAAGCGAGGATTTTCACTTGCCAACCAAACGGGTCAAAACTATGCCCTTATATTGATCTTGTGTATAAAGGCTCAAAAGCCTCATATTGCGTTAGTGCTAGATTGTAATTTAGCAATGAATGGATATACTAAGTTGAGTTTATGAATCCGTGTTATCGGGTCGAATGATAGAATCCAGTTACAAGGATTTCACAAAGTGACAATGCTTGAATTAGTAGAGAATAAGCTTGAGATTTGAATACGAGCGTAAAGCCATGTAATTGTAAGAATACGCCAAGAATTTCAAGCCCGGGAAATGGGTAAATAACATTAGAATGCCAAAAGAATATATGGTTATACCATATGCACACATAGTTAATGGGTCGAATAATCGGAACTAGGATTTTGGGGACCATTTGTTCATAATTCGGGTTTCGTTACGTGATATTTATATGAGTAGATCCGTAATTTTAATACGGTCACGTAGGAAAAAGAATCGGCAAAAACGGACAATCAGATAGGAAGTTATGCTTGTTTAAAGTTTGATTTTTGACAAAATCCGGAGCTGGGCAAATATGCAGGTCCAGAAACTGGACTGTAACACCCCAAAAATGGGTTTGGTAATTTAAACCCGATTAATATAAAGGAACGGGTAAAAATACCGTTAGGGGTAAAAGTGAACCCGTAAATGAATATTAACTAGGAATAATTAACCTAGTTGAATATTAGTATCTTTGGTATTAAACGAAGTGTTGTAGCCTTATTTAATTAAAACGAAACATGAGGGACCAAAGTGAACAACTTGAAAGTTGTTTTATTAAAAGAAAACAACACACACACATACACACACATCGTGTGTGTGTTCATCAACGAGCAGGGAAGGCTCCCATGGATCCAAAACCCTAAACTTCATCAAATTCTCCAAATTGAAAGGCTAAACGAAGCCCAAATTCACAACCGAACATGAATTAACGATCACCTTCACAAGGGGATCATAAGGTATGTCTTAAAACTTAGATTTGATGATCTTGTTTGAAGTGGGTTATGATCAATCCATGAATTTGTATGAAATTAAGCATGTAGAGGTGTTAGAAACACCAAATAGAACTTGTGTTATGAATAATTTCAAGTAATTGGGTGATTTAGAATGAAACCTATTGCATGAGTGTGAAGATGATGATTAGGGCTGTAAACGAGCCGAGCCGAGCCGAGCTAGACCTAGCTCGAGCTCGGCTCGAACTCGATTCGAGCTGGCTCGGCTCGAGCTCGAATTTCAAATCGAGCTGAGATTTGAGGCTCGAGCTCGGCTCGATTAGAATTCGAGCTAGCTCGGCTCGGCTCGATCTAGCTCGAACTAACAAAGAACCGCAAAATTTATTACTTAAAAATGAATTTCTTCATAGCCTAAGGGCCATAATTGTCATTTAATTTAACCATATGGCTAAATATGCAAGTATAAATAGTTAATTCACTTTCTCCATTGTCTTTACCTACTTTTATAGGGGAGATACTCCCTTACCTTTTGTTTTCTAAGCGATGTGGGACAAAAAATGAAGGATGTAAACCTTATCGAGCCAGCTCACGAGCTCACGAGCCGAGCCAGGCCAAGCTCGAGCTCGGCTCGTTTACAAATCGAGCCGAGCCGAGCTGGCTCGTTTACAACCGAGCCAATTTCGAGCCGAGCTTTCTTCAAGCTTTTTTCGAGCGAGTTTCGAGCGAGCTGCGAGCCACGAGTTTTTTGAACACCCCTAATGATGATCATGATGAACTTGTAGATGTTATAGTGTGATCTTGTGATGTATAAGGTGTTATATGATAGACCGAGATAGATAAACTTGATGTGGAATTTATGATTATGAGATTTTGCTTGAATGTGATGGTTCATAAGATGAAATAGGGAAGAACATGCTTAAAGCACTTGTACATTATGCTTAGAAAGTGATATACGCACCAAGTGTTTGATGAAATGCTTAGGAGAAAATGATAAGTGAGATTGTATGCTAATAATGAATAAATGTATGTAGAATGTGATGATGATGTATTAGATAATAGATTTGTATAAGGAATGTGTTTTGAATGGATTACAAGTGGGAAATTAGTTTGATAAGATGATATGGCAAGACACCTTCATTAAAAGGTATGTATGCTCATGTATGCTAATCATGTTATGATGAATGTGATGACATGTAGGGATAGGAGTCATGTCAACATGGACACAAGCATGGAAGGGCAACGGGCCAAGGATAAACACGGAAGCTATGCTTGAACTCGGACGCACGAGGTAAGTGAACTCCGAACTTACCCTTTTGTTTGGTATTGTATTTATGATATATGGTAATTATTGAATGTAGTGTAAGAAGATATGAATCGATGTTATTACTAAGTTAAGTTTTAGTGGAAATGGGTCGGAAGTGGTTAAGAAAGAGATTAGATTAAGTTTGGGTAAGAAAGGGAACTTACATAATGAATTATGCATAAAGATGAATTAAGGAGTTATACATGTAGGATGTAAATTGTAAGTACGTGTATGAATAGAAAGTGAATACATGCTTGAGTGGGTATTTAATTATATGCTTGAATGAATAAGATGAGTTATGTGTATTCGAGGACATGTTCATATGAAGGGAAGCTAATGATACTAACCGTTTTTCTATTGAGAATTAATGTGAAGTATAGGCATGTTAACAATGGAGGTGAAGGTTGACTCCGCAATCCGATGCGAGTGATCGAATGGATGGATGAAGGGGCTAGTAATAGAGAAAGCATGATATTTTGTCGCCTCATTATGCATATGTTAAGATTTTGTATTTTGTCACCGGTTGCTAATGATGTGATTGAATGTGGTGACTGCAGGTTGTATAGGTTTATGGACGTTTCATCAAGAAGTGTACGCGGTTGAAGATCGAGTCAAGACATGGATTGTACGTGGGTGTGTATGTGGTCACTTAATTTGATATAAGTATGCTAGTTTTTGATTAATTTATAAAAGGGGATTAATGTATTTAAGTGAAAGAAAGAATATCATGAAAGAAAATTTTAAGTTCGTATTTCCGCTGCGACTTTTGGTTAAAATGTGTTAGGGCGTTACATGGACCTGCTGGAAAAAGTACTTCCCCGAGCCACGCGACGGGGACACGTGGTTCTGGCGCGACACGCGGGGCCGCCCGCGGCACGCGAAAGCTTCGACTGAGTCTGGCGCGTGGCGTGACAGACTTAAAATCATAATTTTTATATTTTGTTATGTGATTGTTATTGGGGCTTGTCTAGACTCGTTTAACACCGTCAAAACTAATTATTTATGTGGTTTTGACCTCAGGTGCTGCTTGTTAGTTTCAGATGCCGATCAAGCGTGAAATCAAGAACCGAACACCATTTTTGAAGCTTCCGCACTAATCTAAACATGTCAAGACAATGTTGTTTTGTAAACTCTGTAGTTGTCAATGTTTTAACCTAGATGGTTGGTTATGTTAAGTTGTTAAAACAATGTACATCTTAACCTATTAACTAAGTTTTGTTAATTATGCATTTTGTTTTTAAAAAGTGCGTATTTTAATAGTAAAATAATAGAAATTTAAGACGAGTGTTACATTAAAGGACTAAAAATAAATTGCATTCTTAACATTCAAGTATTTATGTGACTAGTTACATTCACTAATTGAGTTAATCATGCATAATTATTCATCATGTGGTGACCTTGATAGCCGGAAGACGAGAGGTACATTCACTAATCGGCCTTTATCCCGATTGTCGAGTGTTATGTGCTTTATGTGTCTAAGGCTTGATGCAAAACTAATATCGAGTCGAGGGTCTTACTGTAAGCAACCTCTCAATTCCTACAGGGTAGAGGTAAGGTTATCTACATCTTACTCTACTCATACCCTACCTTAGCTTTGCTATTGGTGAGATTTACTGAGTATGATGATGATGGTATCCATAATTTTTTATTTATTTTGAATTCACACAAACATTAGAATTAGTTGGATTAAAATTGTAAAAAGGGTACTTTGAATCATTGATATCAATTTTTTTTTTTTTGGAGTGAAAAAAAAAAAAACAGTTACATGAATAAACTAATGGTTGAGGGATGTTTGAGCCCACAACCAAAAAAAGATGTGTCATCAAATATTGTGTCAACATCGTTTCCAGTTATATGTACTGAATAGAGGTGAGTAAAATGAAATGAAATAGTTATTTCTGCAACATTTCCATCGTACCATAGTTAAATGTTATTTGACATTTTTTTTTTGTATTTATAACTTGATTGCTACAAATTAACATGTACATGACCACTTGGTAGATACATTTAGATATTTTATATCTAATTATTATTGTGAAATGATATTTAACATTTTAAAGTAAGATAACGCAAGAAAAAATAGATACGTGATATTGAGTTTTCAAGTCTCACAACTATATATATAATTAGTTTCTAATAACCATCACTAGTGCTCTAGTGGTGGCCACGGGTATTTAAGTTCCACTTATGGTGGGCCCGGGTGAGTTTTCCCCTCAAGGTCTCAAGTTCGAGTCTTGGTGATAGGGGTTTCTCATTGAGGGGTTTAAATTGGGGATCTATTGTGCGAGGGGGCTCTCTAGCGCGGACCCGGTTAAGACAACGTATGCTAGACCTCCCGACATTCGCGAATAATTCACACCTTTCAAAAAAAAAAAAATTAGTTTCTAATATAACTATAAAGAGTCAACATAATTTAAAATAAACTACGTTAGTTAATACTCCTTTCTATCGTGTCTTCGCACTATTCGAGAAATTACCAATTATATTCATTCCACTTAGGGTGGACGGTATCCATCCCGTTCTGTCTCCATTCACCCTTCTCACGGTCTCCGGTCCCGAAACATATTTTGTCATATGGAAGGCCATGGGACATGTTTCAACGTGGTGCCCCTTGCCATGTCAAAACCACCCTTCTCCATCTCTTTCGTATCGTTCCATATTTACAACAACTATAAAGAGTCAACATAATTTAAAATAAACTACGTTTATTAATACTCCTTTCTATCGTATCTTCGCACTATTCGAGAAATGACCAAATATATTTATTCCACTTAGGGTGGACGGTATCCATCCCGTTGCGTCTCTACTCACTCTTCTCACGGTCTCGAGTCCCGAAACATATTGTCATATGGAAGGCCATAGGACATGTTCCAACGTGGTGCCCCTTGCCATGTCAAAACCACCCTTCTCCATCTTTCTTTCGTACCGCTCCATATTTACAGCAACAATAATCGTACCCAACAAATTTCACCTATAGCAAAGCAAATAGTAAGATCTAAAAAGGGTGAGAGAGAAAAGCGAACCTTTCCCGGATCTCACTATATAAAAAAACTACATCCAAAAAGATACCCAGCTCCAAAGCCAACAATAGACAAAGAAACACCATTTACTGCCCCATAGTTAGAAACTAATATTTAAATGTCTCACATTAATATTTAAATGTCTTACATAATAGAAGTAACCAGGGCTGTAAACGAACTGGACGTTCAGCGAACAGCTTATGAATCGTTTGGTGTGAAAATCGTTTATATTCGTTCGTTTATTAAATGAACGAACACGAACAAGAAATTCTATTCGTTAAGCTAACGAACGAACATGAACAAAGGATGCATCCGTTTGTTTATGTTCGTGAACGTTCGATAAGGTGTTCAATTATGTTCGTGAATGTTCGGTAATATGTTCATTTATGTTCGCTCATATATGTTAATTTGTGTTTATTCACTTAAAGGTTTTTATATGTTATATTTTTATTTTATTGGTTTTAGCTTTTTAAAATTTTTTGAAATCATAGTTATATTATATATGTTCGTTTGTATTTGTTTGTGTGCATGAACGTTCGGTTGTTTTCATGTATGTTCATGAACATTTATATGTGCTCTTGTGTTCCATAATGTTTGTGAACAGTTCATGAACAAATTTATTTTCTTAACGTTCAGAACGAATACGAACAAGAAATCTCGTTCGGTAAATATTTGTGAGCAGTTCATGAATATGTTCATTACTTAATGAATAAACACGAATAATGTCTTGCTCATGTTCGTTTAGAAACCTAGAACCAACCAGCCCTTTATTTCATATACTCTAATACATTTTTTACCCAAGAACACGAATAATGTCTTGCTCATGTTCGTTTAGAAACCTAGAACCAACCAGCCCTTTATTTCATATACTCTAACTAGGTTAATGCCCGCGTAATACGCGGGCTTCAACCAAAACCATATTATTTACTTTGAAATGAAATATTCTGTACAAATACATACATTGGAATAAAAATACAGAAAACTATTCAAATGCCGGAATATTTCGTTTTTTTTTAACGGCAACTCACTATTTATATATATAAATAGAACCAGCAAGGGGCTGAAAACACAAAACAACTACAAAGAAACGGAAAGAAAACAGAAAACAAAAGCACAGCCATTACAAAATTTCCGAAACACTAAACTCAGCCCACTTATCCCAGTCCAGCTTTGGTAACTTCGTTCGATGAGAAATCCAAAGGAAAACGTCTTCTTTTATGAGATCGACAGTTCTCCGGGTTGGAACAAACTGCCCCTCAAAAACTTTAAGATTCCTTGCATTCCAGGTTTGCAACATCGTAGCCAGAATAACCGTGTAGACGACTCTCTTCCATCTAGCCGACCCTATGTTGCCAGTAAAAGCTTTCACCACTTCCTTTAAACTGCACATATTAGTCATAGGGGGTATGCACATCCAAACCGCAATTTGCCACCATATACTGCAGGGCCCAAATACAATTAACAAAAACGTGATTCGCATCTTCTGTACCGTAACTCCATCTATCACAACAATTACCTGCATATCATATAATCATCCGTACATTATTATTGTTCAATAAATGTTTTAACCTACCAACACTTTTTCATCCAGTTTTTTTTTTTTTTTTTTATAAATGGGTTAAATATGTTAACTTTGATTACAAAAATCAAGACTACTTCAATTTAATTTTTTTTAAACAACATTTAACCCATTTCACTCGTCCCTTTTTAGCTCAAGGTAATAATAATCTGAATCGGTGAGAAACAATTTAAGAGGTTGTATGCAATAAAAGTGACTTTTGATAATTTGCAACCAGTTTGACCCGTTTTCTTTTTAACTATTTTTTAAAAATCTAAACCATTTGACCCGTTTAACATAAAACACAGATCAAATCGACCAAATTATGAAAACAGACCTGAGGTGGGGTGTGACCAAGAAGTTCATGTAATAGCATTCTTTCAGCTAAAGGATGTTCGGCAGGAAGTTCATACACGATTTGATTCAGAACCTGACAATTTTACAATCTTAATAATGACATATATGAACCAGAATATATGTAACCGTCTAATAACTTTATGTAAAGTCTATTTTTCCGTAAGATTTTGCACAAACTTTTTAAATAGGAGAGACCAACCTCCGCTTGGCGTCCTGCTTCCAATCTTACACTACTCGCATCATACATCACCTGTCATCAATTTCAACTTTAGAATCACAATATACAAATTATAAAAAGAGATAATGTATACATATAGACAAAGTATATAATAAAAGAGACCTTCAACCCATTTGACCCGTTTTATTTAAACAATTATCTAACTTAAATCTTTATAGCATAATACAAAATAACAGAGTAGTCATACTTACCTATAATATGCATAAATACAGTAGTTGCATCTTTATTCAATTTTATTGATTTAGAGTTGATCATGCGATTATTACAATCAAACACATATAACTTTTCATCTTTGGTAGATAAAAACATCAATGTCTCTATATTTTTGTCAAGACTATTTGGGCAGCATCCGTAAGGCTTTTAACATGACTATTTTTGATAAACCATATCCATTAATCCACTTTCTTTACAACAAATAATATACAAAACATTTCAACAGATTTTTGAATGATTATTACCTGAATAAGTCAACATAACCATGGACTAAAATACCATTAGTGGGTTTAGATTCCTACCTGCTTTCTACCACTTGACACATAAACTGAGAACATACGTCTTGTCATCAGTAAATGAAGCCTCACCAGCTTACAATGCAACCCATTAATCTGAAGAAAACAAATTTAACATAAACGGGGTGGTGATTCCTTAGAATGCAACTCCATCAGATGACATAACTCATATACTCACCCATAAGCATCTACAATCTCTTGAAAAGCAGAAGTAACTTTGTTTATGCGGAAATATGTAGGTGGTGATTCCTTAGAATGCAGAATCTCGAATATGGCCCCAACCTGTGAGTTACTGTCAACCGTTGCCCTCTGCAAAGCCTTTTGGATCTGCAACCCAACCCAATATCATGTGACAGTTTGTTAAAAATCTATGATCTATCCAATATCCATCCTGAGTTGAGCGATCCTCGTGGAAATAGTGCAACATACCTGAGTTGTAGCAAAAACAGGATGCAAGCCTTCTGCCACCAGGCATTTTTTTCGTCACATCAAAGAGAGTATACAACGTGTGGTAAATTGATTTTTCTTTCTTGACCTTCATCAGTTAAAATACAAGTTGATAAGATATCAGTTAAAAAGATCGAGAGAGTGCAGGAACAAAGAGAATAGTGAACTTACCAAATTATTCCAGTGTTCAAATTGATCAGCAATAGCCTGTACCACGCTGCTCCAGTGCAATGTTCCAACTTCAATAGTAGTTTTCAGTTCCGAAATTTTTCCAGACACCTATAAGTTGAAGTTTTTAAGGTGACTACACGTTTATAACGTTTACTTTTAAGTCAGCTAATTTAGCAATTACTTAAGGCAGATGAGAGAGGGTTAATCTGAAATTCTGCACAACAAATTTGGTGTAGCTACATAAGCCAGCTCATTACTTATTTTTTATTTGAGTATATGAATGAACAAAAAGACGAATACATCAAAAATAGTATACCAAAGCCATACAAATCATGACACAACTTCATGAGACCATCAACTATATAGAGGTAAATTCGAAAGAAATAAGCTTTTACATATACTTTCATATAAAGAGGAAGCTTCTTGATGAGGTACATACCTCTGTAATTAATTGGTATCGTTTTCCTATGTCATCTGTAAAGGGATAACGATTTGCTCCGAATGCATCACATATCTTTAAAACCTTGTTCTTTGCCCTTTCTCCAGAATAAAAGATGATGAAAACATTTTTCTCCACCTGTAAATAGTGCATATCGACTTCTCATAAGCTGAAAGAAACATACCATGCTAATGCTGGTAATCCGAAGTCATGAACGTATAACCATAAATGCAACCTTTCCAATGCACAACTTTCGTAGAAATTCTCTGCTATCCCATTCAAACGGTTCATCCTGGCCACCTCGACATGCCTACATATAATAAATAAATTTAAAGCGTTGTTTAGTAACGTCCGTCAAGGAATTGCATGTTAGAGTAGACATACCAGTCTTGGAGCCGAAAGATGAGCCAACAACTACTGTTCATGTAGCCTTATTCAACTTTCTAGTCTCCTACTTAACTATACAGTTGTATAAATCATCTCCAATTAACAACAAACTTCATGATATTTAGCACTTTAAATCATCTTCATATCGATCGAAACTACACACAGATAGATTAAAAAAACGCATCGAAACAACAGAAATTCATCAAAAACTTACGAAAACCTTCAAAGCTAGGGTTTCTTCAGCAACTTCCACCTGGTACACCTCTTCTCCAATGCATTTAAAAATGCTCAAAATCGTTATCTTCCAAATCAATAGCATTAGGGCAATAAATAAAATTGTCATTACTACCTTTTCTAGAACCTGATTTCCTTACAACATCATCATTTTCCACGTTAGGACATACGGGATATCTTTCTCCAAAATCAACATTTGCCATTTGAAAATACTTTGTTAGGGCAAACATCAAATTAGGGCAAACAGCAAACTAACCTTCTTCTTGAGTCCAGATGTGATTCCGTTTTTGGCCTCCAATTTGCGATGATTCAACACAGTTGATGGTGAAATTCGCCATTAATTTTGAGATTTTTCCCTGTGATAATAACAGATATAGGTTGGAAAGTTAAAATAGGAATATTCAAAAAACTCATCATACGATCAAAAGAAAGACGATTCAAATATTATCGAATCAAAGAAATACAAAAATACAAACCTAAACAAAATTTTATGTTTTTTTTCATCAACACAGGAATATTCAAAAAACTAAAGAAACAATGAAAACAAAGATCATTCACATAATAAAGAATCGATGAAATAACAAAAGACATCATTGTTTAAAAAGCAAATACCAAAAGACAAACAGTAACTTCTTTGCCGTCATCGACGTGTGTGTGAAGAACAGTTTAACCAATCAATCAAAACACAAAAAATATACAAAATTACAATCAAAGAACGCATAATTAAAACGAATCTAAGATGCATCTCAAAGAAATTAGCATAGATTAGAGATTTTGATAATTTCAAACCTGTTGATTGAGATGATTATAATCGCCGGAGACATTGTTGAAGATGGATTGAGGTTGTCGCACAGGTTGATTGAGAGCCGGAGGAGGCAGATGTTTTGGCGTTTAGGGTTTTAGGGCTTTTTTTAGGGGTAACGGATGTGGAATGATTGATGAGAGAGAGAGAGATTAAACTTACCAAATAAAATACATTCAATCCTCAACTATGACCTATGCCACATGTACTGCCACATGACTGCTGAGTTGGCTTAAACCATAGGGTGACAAGTGTCCCCCAATGGTTTTGTATATTATATATATAGATACATTTTTTACCCAAGAGAAAATTCTTTTTTATTGAAAGTAATTATTCACCAATATGGTTACACTACCTATAAAATTAACTTTATTGATTTAAGTAATGATCACTCTACTTCTCTTTATCAACCATACATATTAAAAAAACAAAAATGATCACATCATACCAAATATCATTATTTTTCCAAATCAATTAAAATGTGTCCTAAAACAAAAATAAACAACACAAAAACACCCCTTATTTGACTCACACTCCCACTTTCCTCCACCTTTCTTCCAAACACATACACACTCACTCCCAACAACCACATCACCTCGCCGGAGCCACCATGCACCACCGCCACTTCTTCCAATTCCGGCCACTCTAACCTCTCACTCCGGCCAAAATAATGCAACTGACTCCAACCACTTTTTCCCTCACACAACTAATATTCTTCCAAATTTATAATAATGGCAACGGAGACTACCACATCCACCACCCAACAACCACTACCACCACCGGTAACAACCGAGTCAACGCAGTCAACGGCCAAAAAAACTGTTAAAAACCGGTTTGAAGGGCTACTAACAATCCGTACAAAAGCAATAAACGGTAAAGGAGCATGGTATTGGTCTCATTTAGAACCAATCATCATCAACAATTCCGATAACGCCTCACCTAACGCCGTTAAACTCCGTTGTTGCTTATGCGACGCCGTTTTCTCCGCTTCAAACCCTTCAAGAACCGCCTCCGAGCATCTCAAACGAGGCACATGCCCAAACTTCGATAACGGTTCACCTAACGCCGTTAACCCAAAACCAACTTCCGTTACTAGTTTACCATCTCCGACGACGTCGTTTTCGCCGCAAAACCACCGGAAACGGAATAAAACCACCGCTCACTCTGTCACTCCGATCTCAATGATCCAACCCGAACCCGCAAGATTCTCAATCCACGGGTCATACCCGTACCCGAATCCGAACTCAAATAACCCGACCAGACCCGATTTTTTACCTGCATTGTTACCGGCTCCGGTGGCTATGAATGTGAATGTTTCCGGTACCCTAACCCTACCCGATCCGACCCAGCAGTACCATCAGTTATCCGGTGGGAAAGATGATTTAACCGCATTAGCTAAGTTGGAAAACAGTGTGAGAAAACTAAAATCTCCAAAAAGTCAACCGGGTCAAGCGTTGACCAAATCACAAATTGCTTCATCAGTCAACTTATTATCAGATTGGGTGTATGAAAACATTGAGAATATAACATTTTCAAGCTTAAATCACCCAAAGTTCAAAGCTTTCTTGACCCAACTCGGGTTACCGGCGTTGACCTGCCGGGAACTCGCCGGAGACCGGCTGGAATTCAAATACCAAGCTGCAAGATCCGAATCGGACGATCGGATCCGTGAATCGATGTTTTTTCAACTTTCGGCAGATGGGTTTGGGTCAAAATCAAAAGGGTATAATCTTTTTGATGAAAAGATTATTAATTTATCGGTGAATTTACCTAACGGAACAAGGGTTTTCCGGCGAGGTGTTTTTGTAAATGGGTATGTGTTTCCGGAGCATGCAGAGGATATTTTGATGGAAACTGTTGTGGGGATTTGTGGGAGTAATGGGAATGTTCAACAGTGTGTTGGGGTTGTTTCTGATGGGTTAAAGTCAACTGCTTTAAAGAATCTTGAAATGAAACATGAGTGGATGGTTAATATTTGTTGTCAGTTTCATGGGGTTAGTAAGTTGGTTAAAGATTTTAGTAAAGAATTGCCTTTGTTTAAGAATGTGAGTGATGGTTGTTATAAAGTTGCAAACTTTGTGAATAATGTGTCTTATGTTAGGAATTTGTTTCTTAAGTATCAGTTTCAAGAATCGGGTCGAGCACGGTTGCTGCGTGTACCTCCAGGAACGTCGGGAAACGGGTTCGAACCGGTGTTTAATATGGTGGAAGATGTGTTAGGTTCAGCTAGAATATTACAGTTGGTTTTAGTTGATGAGAGTTGGCGAAAAGATTCAATGGAGGATCAGTTTGCTAGAGAGGTTGAGGAAATAGTGAGGAATCCGCAGTTTTGGAGGGAAGTCGAAGCGGTTCATTCGTTGGTTAAGTTGGTTAAAGACATGGCTCGTGAGATCGAGAAAGAAAGACCGAGGATCGGGCAATGTTTGCCGCTTTGGGAGGAGCTAAGAGGGAAAGTTAAGGAGTGGTGTTTGAAGTTTCAAATAGTTGAGAGTGATGTCGAAAAGGTGTTTAATAGAAGGTTTAAGAGAAACTATCATCCTGCATGGGCAGCTGCATTTATACTTGATCCGTTTTATTTGATTAGGGATAGAAGTGGGAGGTATATGCCCCCTTTTAAATGCTTGACTTCTGACCAAGAAAAGGATGTTGACAAGCTTATAACGCGGCTTGTATCGCGCGAAGAAGCTCACATTGTATTGATGGAGCTTATGAAATGGCGAACGGATGGTCTAGATTCGGTTTACGCTCAAGCTGTGCAGCTTAAACAAAGAGACCCCGTTACGGGTAAGATGAAAATAGCCAACCCGCAAAGTAGCAGGCTTGTTTGGGAAACTTATTTAACCGAGTTCAATTCTTTGAGGAAAGTCGCGGTGAGGTTGATCTTTCTTCATGCTACTTCGTGTGGGTTCAAATGGAATTCGTCGTTTTTGAAACGGGCTCGATCAGGGAATGGTGTTGAGCAGGCGCAGAAGTTGATCTTTATAGCAGCTCATTCGCGGCTTGAAAGGCGGTGTTCTTCTTCGTCTTCTAACGACGACGATGATGATGATGATAAAGATGCAGGCTTTTGTGCAATGGCTAATGGTGAAGATGATATGCTCAATGAAGTTGTGTTTGATGCATCCTCTCCATAAATGTTGAATCTTTTTGTTGATTCTGATAATATTAGTCATAGTTTATTGTTTTAATTAATATATCATTTGATTTTAGTGCCATTTCTTGAGGTTGAAATGGTTTTTTTGCAAGAAATGACCTTTGTGTGATCAACTCGAGTGTAATTAATCAGTTAAATGATCTTGAATCTTTATAATTAGAGAGCAGAATTCCTATATTGCCCCACTCTTGAGTTTGATATATTCTTTTAGAGTAAATTACTTTCTAGTCCCTGTGTTTTAGTGGTTTTAACCATTTGTGTCCAAAATCAAAAAGTTTAACGCCCTGAGTCCCTAACCGCTCATTTTATAACGTTTTGGGTCCAATTTTGTTAGAAAATTTGGACTCAAAAGGTTATAAAAAAGTGTCTAGGAACTTAGGGCGTTAAACATTTTGATTTTAAACTCAAATTGTTAAAACACGAGTACTCAAAAAGTAATTTACTCATTCTTTTTATCTTTGATTCAAATATCTGCATTCAAACTCTCACTGCACTTACATCAACATCAAAAGGTGCATGCTTCCTGCTTGTTTAAGAGGTAAAACTTTGCTATGAAGACTTGTACATTGTGCATTAGATGTTGTACATTATGTTGACATAGTGTCATGGTTCTTGACTTGGAGATGGTAAAGTAGGTTTTTGAGGAAAAAAAGAATCTAAAGATGGAAAAAAGCTAGATTCTAGAAAAAGGATACTTCTTTTGGAAATATCTACATGGGGTTTAGTCAAAGAAACACTAACCTTAGAAGGACCAGAGTGCAATTTCTTTATATCAGAAGGGCTTATTTTGTCAAGTTTCAAATTTGTTTCTTTACTCCAATTAAAAGAAAGTGCAAGTCTCTTTCCAAAATTAGACCTTTTGTAATGAGACAGGAAAAGTGGCTAGAATTAAATATTAGTTTTTATATGTCACCAATACATTTGTTTAGAATATGGGGTATTGGGCGGGGTTGGGGCGTGGGTTGGGTATAAACGCCCAAGTCACCACCGCGGGTGGGCTTGGGTTTCGGCGTGGCCCCTTGGGCGGGGGTTTCAGCCCGGACGTTGGGCGGGGCTACCCACCTGACATGGCGGAACCTCATTGGCCAAGAGCATTAGCCCTTTGAAATTACCTTTTTTTCCACGCCACCCCAGCCACGCCCCACCATACCCCTTTGAAATTGGCTTTTGGTCTTGGGTACCTCATACTCCACGTGTCGCACCATGCCCCCAACCCACGCCCCACCATACCCCACGGTCTTATATATTTTTTTGGTTGTTAGTTTTACTTTTTATATTTGGATGCTGCCGAACCTTGTTATGAAAATAGGTGTTTATAGAAAAGAATTGTATAAAAATGACTTGTTTTTTTGGTTGTTCGTGTTTGCTGACCATGTTTTAGGTTCAACTCAGGTTATGGGAAAAAGAGAAAACCCGGTCATAAACGATAAACAGAAAACGCGGAAGCAAACTTCGTTTGACTAAATATTTTCTCAAACATGAATGGACATATGATGATGCAAACAAATAGGATATACCGACTACAATCTAAACAACCGAAAACAATAATAAAGAGATACAAAATTTAACGTGGAAAACCTCTCAAGACGAGAGTAAAAACCATGGGACTACTAGAGCCGCTTCAAATCTAATATCACATAATTAGAGCACTACAAAGTCTTCTCTATGCATACTAGAGGCCTAAAACAAACATCATATACTTGGAATCAACTTAAGCATATGGAATCAAAACAAAGACAAAAGAAAGAATGTAACCAATAAATATGTAGCTGCGAATAGGGGCGGTAAAACCCGATTTGCGGATGTAGTTAACACAAACCCACCGTTAGATAAGGTCGACCAGATGCTGTGAAGACTCTGTCTTGTTGATCAGTTCTGTTTAAACATGAGGGAAAACATGAAAACATACATGTCACCGCAGACAGTGTTGTGGAGGATCCAGTGAGGGAAGAAGCCATAGAGTTCGACAACTTAGTCAAGGTGATCTGGTTCCTCCTTAGGGTGCAGACTGATGATGGTGATGATTAAACCGAAAAGGGTATCGGTTTAGGAGAGGGAGGTCGATATTGATGTTATGATAATTAGGTTATGTGTCTTAACCTTAGAACCTCTACATAAGTCTCCTTATATATGCACCCAAGAGGAAACCTAATTAGTTAATAAGGGTAATATGGTCCATCAACAATTACCAACTAATTATTTAATAGGTTATTATATATTTTGATCTATATTATGTAAATGATTATAATGGCTACTAGATTAAATATTAAATCATAATATATTTAATCTTACATTCTCCCACTTAGCCGAGTAATAATTTACTATGAGTATTAGATAAGCCTGATCAGGAGTTAACACTCATTTTAGCCTTAAACAAGTACTATAGCAGAGAAATACAGCCGTTGAATCATTATGCGACTCAGGACCCCCATTAGTCATACTATAGCCTTAATTTAAAACCTAGTCGTTCTCATCAAAATACGCATAAGCCTTTTGTTTGATTTGTAACTTTATTTGTCTATATGCCATTATACCGGTTGAACATATTCTAAGAGACATACAAAATCAAACTGAGGAAATTTCATTAATCATAAAACATAAGCTAGTACAATATGCTTAAATAAGGTCTTTACTAAATCCCATATTCCAAAAATGTTCTTCGTAAACCTTAGGAGGGAGACCTTTAGTCATCGGATCTGCAAGCATATCTTTAGTACTAATATACTCAATACAAAGATTATTTTCCTCAACTCGTTCACGTACGAACATATATTTTGTATCGAGATATAAACCAGCTCCAGTCGAACTGTTATTGTTCGAGAAACTAACGGCAGCTGAATTATCACAATAAAGCTTCAATGGTCTAGAAATGGAATTAACAATCTTGAGTCCAGTGATCAGATTTCTAAGCAACATTCCATGACAGGTTGCGTTATAAACAGCAATGTACTCTACTATCATTGTGGAAGTTGTGGTCAACTGTTGTTTATGACTCTTTCATGAGATAGGTCCGCCTGCTAACATAAAGATATAGCCCGAAGTGGATTTCTTGTCATCTTTATATTTGGCAAAGCCGGAATCAGAATAGCCTACCACTTCTAAATGGTCACTTCTTCTATAAGTCAGTTTATAGTCTTTCGTCCCTTACAGATATCGAAGTACCTTCTTTAGCTGCTTTCCAGTGATCTAGGTCAGGATTAATTTGATAACGGCCTAGCATTCCAGCAATATAAGCGATATCTGGGCGAGTACAGACTTGAGCATACATCAGGCTCCCGACTACTAACGCGTAAGGTATCTGGCTCATTTGCTCCTTCTCAACCTCTGTTGTCGGACACTGGAATGAACCGAAAACATCTCCCTTAACTACTGGAGCGACGGAGGGTTTGCATTGTTGCATGTTGTAACGTGTAAGGACACGATCTATGTAAGCCTTTTGAGACAATCCTAAGATCCCTTTGTGTCTATCTCGGTGAATTTCGATGCCAATGACATAAGAAGCATCTCCAAGATCCTTCATGTCGAAGTTATGCGAGAGTAACCGCTTCGACTCATGCAACATGTCTAAACTATTACTTGCCAATAGAATATCATCTACGTAAAGGACAAGTATAGTAAAGTTGCTCCCACTCATCTTGAGGTAGGTGTATTGATCCACTTGATTCTTCATAAAACCTTGTTTCTTCCTGACTTCATCAAACTTGAGGTACCATTGACGTGATGCTTGTTTTAACCCGTAAATGGATTTCTTCAACTTACAGACTAGATGCTCCTGACCTTCAGGTTTAAAGCCTTCAGGTTGTTTCATGTAAACATCTTCGTCTAAGTCTCCGTTAAGGAAAGCGGTTTTAACGTCCATCTGATGCAACTCTAAATCAAAATGAGCTACTAGGGCCATAACGATCCTTAATGAATCTTTACGAGAGACAGGTGAAAACTTCTCTTGATAATCAATTCCCTCTTTCTGAGTGTAGCCCTTTGCAACCAATCTCGCTTTGTAGCGTTCAACGTTCCCATTCGGATCTAGTTTTGTTTTGAACACCCATTTACATCCTACGGGTTTGACACCGTTGGGTAATTCTACCAAATCCCAAACGTCATTTTTCTTCATGGATTCAAGCTCATCAATCATTGCTTTATTCCATTCAGAAGACTGATCACTGCTAATGGCTTCATTGTAAGAGATAGGATCATTGAGCTTTCCGGGATCCATTTCAGTCAGGTAGGTAACATAACCATCCCAATTAGTAGGCCTTCTTTGCCTAGATGACCTCCTGAGTTGATTATCGGGTTCAGCGTTGTCTTGGTTTTGAGCGTTTGATGTGCCTTCGTCATGAGGTATAATGGGTTCTGATTGTAGAGGTAAATTTATAGTTGGTGCAGTAGCTTCAGGTACAGTAGTTGCATTGGGTACAAGCGGAGTAATCGGAGTAATGGTAAGCGACGAGTCTCCCCCCCCCCGTGTCTTGTATTTCTTGCAATTCTTCGTAAGGGTTGGTACTGCTCCCACTGACCTTGAAATCCTCAAGGAACGCAGCATGCTTGGTTTCAACAATACGGGTGACATGGGAAGGACAATAAAAATGATAAACCTTTGAATTATCAGGATACCCGATAAAGAAACAGGTAACTGTTTTAGGGTCAAGTTTCCTGAGGAAAGGATTGTAAAGTTTTGCTTCAGCAATGCAGCCCCATACTTTCATATATTTAAGACTCGGTTTCCTTCCTGTCCAAAGTTCATAAGGAGTTTTAGGGACAGACTTAGAAGGAACTCTATTGAGTATATGAACAGCTGCTTTTAACGCTTCAGTCCAGAGGTATAATGGTAAATTTGTGACAACCTGAGATTTCAAGACCTTTCCTTTACGCGTCATCTGTTTTACAATCCTGTTTTATATTCCGTTGTACATTGCATCATGTATATTATTTTAGAATGATCTTAGTATAAGCTATTTAGTGGTTTAATGAGTGAACATTTAATAAAAACCTTTGATGACAAAAACCCTTTTCATCACAACACTGCTCGACAAAGAATGAACTTCGTCATTGACTTGCCCGACGAAGAATGAACTTCGTTGACGAAGAATGAAGTTCGTCGCCAGTGGGATCTTCGTCGGCACAGTTATCTTCGAGGCCCATGAGAGGCCCAATCCACTGACTTGAGCGTATATTGCATAGAGGGTTCTAATACATCACACAACTGACACATTGCAAACCCTAGACCCCCTCTAAACCTAACGACGACAGCAAACCCCCTTCGAAGCATTATCTTCTCGGTTTAATTACCCTAAGCACTGTTGTTTTATCTTGTATCAAGGTTAGTGTTTTGTTTCGTGCATTGGATTTATGTTCGATACATGATCATGTGTAGCGATAAGTTTGTATGAGTAATTAGGGATGCATGTTAATAGAAAGCTCGGTGATGATTGCAACAAACTGTATGATTTGATTTGTAGTGTATTCGATGTTTTGTGATGATTTGGAATTGTTGAATTAAACCGATGATGAACAACAGGTTAGGCCAACTGTTAATGTGATTTGGTAGTATCGCCTGAGTATTAGGGTTTTGGCTTGGACATCATGAGTATGAGAGTCAATAACTATGAACTGTAATTGATGTATTTGAGTAAAAGGGTTTGCTGTTAATAATGATGAACATTGCTGTGACACGATTAGAATTCAAGTGATCAAGTTGTTGAGTAATGATTGGGATCGTGTGAATGATTAGGGTTGAAACTGCTAGGTGAAGGATGTCGAACATCTCTTCGACGAAGGATAGGACCTTCGTCGGCTCACCCTTGACGAACCATCAACCATACTTCGCCATGATTCATCCTCGACGAAGATTGAATCTTCGCCGAGGGACTCTTCGTCACACGTATCCACAACGAAGGTTAATCCTTCGTCACACGGGATTCTTCGTCGGAGAAAGTTAGTAGGGTTACTGCTTATGTGTAAACCAACAGTGATGTTTATGATACTATGTTGATATATGTCAACGTTTATTAGAAATATTGGTTACTTATGATGAGAAATCTGGTTCCACTCATGGGAGTACTAGACCCAACTGTTATGTGTTGCTATGTATACAAACTGGGTACTTGATTCATGTTATGTAGTAAACTTGGTGATGAATACAGTCTGTGTGAAATACGTGATTTAGTCTGTTACAAAACTGATATTATTGATAATCACGATAGGGTTTGGTTGATTAACGGGAACGGGTAACATTCTATACCGAGCAAACCTAAGGTGAGTTCACTGCTCTTTTCCAAGCATGCGTCCTGGGGAGGGACATCTGGTAAACGTTCCGGGGAGGAATGTCGGGTAATTAGGTTTGACTGGAATGTTAAACCTGGGATGTTGGTTAATACACTCATTTCTATCATTAAGTCCCATCATATACCGATTGGTTGCCGGGGAGGCAACGGGGTTATTAGTTGATAGCGCTATTAGGTTTGGCACCCTCACACCGTACCGGGGAGGACGGTCGTGAACTAATTACCTTAACCACTTGACTAATGTTTGATAGAGCATTGGGGAAGGGCAAATCATCTGGAGCCATCTGAGGTAATCGAGTTATTAACAACATCAAATCTCTGAAATGTTTTATACTTATATCTGGTAACTAAAACGTGTTAACAAACATTGAACTCACCAGCGTCGCCTGACACACTTGTCTGCATGCTTGCAGTTCGTTAGATGTGACAACCCTCATAATTACATGTATCCGTACGATTCATTAATGTTAATTAAAGTGCTTGATGTCTGTGCTGAATTACTTAACTGCTTTCTGATTACTGTGTCATACTTACATGTGCTTTTTAACATACTAGTCTTGTGTAGAAAATTGACTAAATAGTCTTGTATACCTTCCTAAGTGTTGGGAATTAAAAGTGTTACAAAAAGAAACATAAAAGACACTAAATGGTATAACTTAGCACTTTAATGGAACGGTATCTAACCGAACAACCGGACATTACCCGGAACACTAAAATATTGCAAGAAACATTGTTCTTATTATTCTGAGCTAGTTATGGTCCCCGAACACTATGACACACTACATGAAACATGTAACACACTAAACACTAAACTTACCACTTTAATCTTCCACTAAATCACATCTTACCAAATAATTTTCATTTACCCCCCCCCCCTTGTGCCATAACCGGCCCCATAAGTGGCCCCACCCAAGATTTGTGCAAATCTTCCCTAAATCCCCACTAAATCTTCTCCTTGGACTTGTTGAGATTTGTTTGTACTTCTTAAAGCATAAAATCCTTTGGACAATAGATCATGTTGGATTATAAGTAACTTACCATCTCCATTAAACACAACACTTCCTCTCCTCCTCCCTCACTAACTCTCGGCCGAACATCCCTTTTTATACACCCACCATTTTCGATTTTGTTCATCCATTTCAAGTGCTTCCCAAGGTGCAAGGAGGTGGATTAAGAAGCTCGGTGATTGCGGAACTTGAAGGACCACTACCACAAGCCTTTATCCACTCATTTTTCCCCATTGATCTTCCCTAGCTATAAGCTAGTTGTAAGCCTCTTGTTAATCCTTATTTACTTCATGTTTTTAGTGGTTAATAGATATGTCTTGATGAAATCATATGGACACTAAAAGATCATGCACATAAACCTTGAACATAAAGCTTTACATAATATGAAAATGGATGAAACAAAATGAAATAATACTAGTATGATATTGTCTTGGTTATGTTGATGATTGGTTGTTGATTTCTTGGTAGTATGATGATAATCATCATATGGAACTTGTTAAATCATGATTGAAAACATGAGTTAACAAGTTAGGAGGTGATTAGGGGTTTTCATAAAAGAATCACCTCCATATTTAGACATGAACTTGGTGATAAAATGATTTCTTGTAAAAATAATAAACCAAGTGAACTAGTGATCTTGTAGATCTAAAACTTGTGCGTGATTTTCCTAAATAAACCAAGTTTAAAAGACGGTTTTCGAAAGACCATGATCCTTACACTATTTTGGAAATAAAGTAAGAATATGGACACTAGTGACACATGAAAATGTTGTAAATAAATATTTTTGTGAATGATGTTCACAAGTTGTGAACATCTAAAAATCCCGAGAATGAGATTTTAAATAAAGTAAACACACTTTGGAGAGTAACTAAAACCACTAAACGCCTCACCAAGTTACTACGCGTTTTTATGAGACATCAAGTTCATGTTGGTTTGTAAATGGAATAGTTTGCTCTTGGTAAATTGTTGTTGATTGTTGAATGATTTTCGGAAAAGAAAATGATATGCTTATTAGCATGGTCGCCTCCATTTACAAAGGAGACTCTGGCGAAATTTTCTAAAAACTCCAACACATAGAAAATATTTTCTAACAAGTGTTACAAGTGTATTTTTAATTATGATCTTTCCACAAAAGTCAGAGTGTGATATTTGAATTGTGTGGTATGTGATAGAAGTAATGGGTAGATAAACCGTACGTAGGATACGTGTTATGCATGCATGAGAAATTGATTGTTATCTGTACTTTATTAGGACGTGCTTGAATTCTGATTATTAGAGTAACTAATCTAACCGAGCAAACCAAGGTGAGTTCACACTCCTTCTAAGGCATGGGATTCCCGGTGGTTGGGAATGGGTTAAAGAACTAAAACGGAACCTGCATATCCTCCTTAGGTAGGATATGTACCGCCATCCTCCATGGGTAGGATGCCAATATTAAAAGAACTAAAACGGAACCTGCATATCCTCCTTAGGTAGGATATGTACCGCCATCCTCCATAGGTAGGATATGTACCGCCATCCTCCATAGGTAGGATGCCAATATTAATCCAGCGTATTCTCCTTGGGTAGAATACGTACGTTCGTCCTCCTTGGGTAGGACAACAAACTTAAAACTTACTAGACAAAACTCTATCATTAAGTCCCTCATTTTATATCAACTTAATCGCCGAGGCCAATGGCGAGCGGGTCATTAGTTAATAGCGCTATTAGGTTTAACAAACCTCACACCGTGCCAGTCAGACGGGCGTGTACTAATGGACTATGGAAAACTGTCAATGATGATAGACATTGATGTAGGGCACAACTTACTTTCGTTAGTAGTCGATATGGTAACAGTCTAGTGGTTCACATGGGGAAGCCCCCACTGATTATGGATATGGTTTGGGTTATAAAGAAGGAACTGGTTAATCATATTTCCAACTATGGGGTAACCCCCACGACAAGTAAGCCAGCAATAGACAAACCATGTTTTCGGAAACAACTTAAAACTAAACAACCAACTGTGAACTCACTCAACTTTGTTGTTGACTCGTTGTTACATGCCTTGCAGGTCGTTAGGTGCTTATGGAGCTTGCACAGAGAGGCGTGGTTGTTGTGGGACATGGACTGTCGAGTCCCATGTTAAACATTTAAACTTAAGAACTTATTACTTATGTTTTGGGTTTTACCTTTAATGCTTCCGCTGTTTAATTCGAACTTGGTTAACTAGCTTTTGATCACCAATTATATTGTGTGGTTGGATTTTATCTAGCTTAAATACATTGTTCAATATGATTGGTGGCTTGATCCTGGTCATGTCACACCTCCAAGCGGTGATACTCCGCTCGTGGATTTTGGGGGTGTGACAGATTGGTATCAGAGCCATTGGTTATAGCGAACTTGGTTTTTAAAAAGGGGAAAAGCTTTTTGAGAAAACCAGACTATAACCTGTGTAGTGCTCAACGATCCACAACGACGCTTCGCTCCACGTGCAAGGCTCAACACACTAGGTGGTATGATTTAAGTTTTATATTGCTTACTTGCTAGATTACCTTTGTATGGTGTGATGTTTATGGTGTGTTTATTTAGGGTAGTAGCATGCTGTCTATTAGCCCTACTGCGTTCTTTATGACACCCAACTGTTTACTTGAAACTTGACGTGTGATGATCAAATCCTTTTTTCGTCACCCCGCTACAACAACTGTTTATGCGTTCTAGCTATTCGTACGATCATCTGGACATGACGTCGCCCTTTGACCCTCCGTACATTCGGTTTGTACGTCAATATTCATGAAGACCAGACCTGGCACAAACGAACTCGGGGTTAGGAGAACTATACCCACACATCCCTGTTGACGAACCTCGTCATCTCCACCGGTCGTCATTACCAGAAACGAAGCAGCCACAGTTACACGCGTTTGTCGTTTTGCAACTCGCAACCCTACCAACCAAATTCTGTTTTGAACAAGTGATGTACTTCCGTGACCGCGATGCAACGAACTTCCCTATTTGTGTCGTGCCGCCACACCTCACTACTAGAATTGCTTCTAAGCAACAGATTACTTGGTTGAATTCTTCTGTTATTGGTGGTGTTATTGGTGGACCCCTGTTTTCGCTCGATTCTTCGCATGAACCTCATTAATTCCCTGTTTCTTCGATTGGCAACTGATTTAACGAAACGCCAACAACCATACCATGATTTTCACCGATCACAAGACTACCTTATCACCCTGTTGGATGGTTTATTAGCTCTCTCGTATACCCAACTCCGCGAATGAATACCATTACTGGTGAAATAGTCTTCAGGACATTTGGGGACGGAGACATGGATCACTCTGTCACACCCCGAAATTATCAGAGCCGGCGTGACTGGACTGGTATCTTCATTGCACAGCGGAAGCAAATAATCTAAGTCTTTTAGAAATTGAACGCCCACTAAGTACTCGACTCTTCATGGTTCTCCTATTCCAACCGTGCCATAATTTCTGAAAAGTAACCTGAGAAAGAAACATGCGAAAAAGTCAACATAAAGTTGAGCGAGTTCATAGTTTATTTGTAAAAGATTTGAAATAATCTTTTGAATAACCGGTTTGTGATATATTATTGAGAAAACGAATTTAGAAATCATTTTCTTGTCAAGTATATGGAAACTTTGTATTTGTAATGCATTATGTTCGTAAAACCATGTATTTGTAAACTCTCGTATTTGTAATGTTCGTATAACCGTCAATGCCCACCTTGACTTTGACTCCACGCCCGCATAAATCCTATGCTTTGAATTTGTATAAAACATGGTATTTAATTTGTATAAATCAAGTATTTCTGTAAGTATGTATGTCCTTGGTATGTAGCAATAAGGAAAAAGAGATCACCAATGGGTTGCAAAGCCACTGGTATGTGTGAAGTGATGCAGGAAAACTCAAACCTAGTAGATTTCGTCGGTAAGACATAGTCATCTCATGGTCCACTTAGCGGACTCAAGAGTGGGGCTCGCTACACCCGAATAGATCTATCACTCATGTCCCTCGGTCCTACAACGAGGATTAATGGCCTTAAGTATCCGCCTACCCACTCACATGATCTAGTAGTAAACCCTCCTTAGGATAACCATACCATGTATAAAAATGTCTGTATAATTGTAACATGTATTTTACCCCAGCCTCTAAGGCTGAACCCCGAAATTTATCAGAGCTGGCGTGACTGGACTGGTATCTTCATTGCACAGCGGAAGCAAATAAGCTAAGTCTTCTAGAAAACGAACGCCCACTAAGTACTCGACTCCACATGGTTCCCCTATTCCACCCGTGCCATAATTTCTGAAATGCAACCTGAGAAAGAAACATGCGAAAAATCAACATAAAGTTGAGCGAGTTCATAGTTTGTTTGTAAAAGATTTGAAATAAATCTTTTTGAATAACCGGTTTCGGAAGTATTGTTGAGAAAACAATTTAAAATCATTTTCTTGTCCTGTTATACGGAAACTTTGTATGAAAACATGGTATGTATCTTGTATAATTCAAGTATTTCTGTATGTATCTTGTATAAATCAAGTATTTATGTATGTATCTTGTTTAAATCAAGTATTTCTGTATGTATCTCGTATAAATCAAGTATTTCTGTATGTATCAAGGTTGTTAATAGGTTGCAAGGCCATTAACATGTGACACGACATAGGAAGCAACCAAACCATAGGCATTTTTCTAGTTGTCGATTCACGACTGAGACACAAAAGCACTAATCAGTACTAGTTTTCACCAAGAGTGTGGCTGCCCGGTCACCCGTTAGATCTAACCTTTTATTCTGTGGTCTAGGTATATTGTTGATTAATGGTGCTTATGGTACCCTATTCGTGACACAATTTCTCGTATCATTTCTCGTATCAATTCTTGTATCATTTCTCGTATCATTTCTCAATTCTTGTATTCATCATACCATTTGTAAACATTGTAACATGTATTTCACCCCCGAAGTTATAAAACTGAAAACAGTTAAAAGAAAAGGGGAGCATGAACTCACTGGGTTGTCTCGTTTTACGTACGCAGACCAACCTAGTCTCAATATTTTCACTAGACGATCCCTTTTGTTTTGTAAAAACCGGTATATTTAGTATAATCCATTCGTAAACCATTTGAGTTCCTCGAAATTCATTCGTAATATGATTTAGAAATATGAGTTTTCGTTCGTTCAAAAGCTTTGTATGTTCTTGCAAAACGTGCCTTGTCTAAAATATGCAGTCTTTGTTCATCGAGAACTTTGTGTGTTTTCTGCAAAACGTGCATGTCTTTCCACCCCGAAAACATTTATAAAAATGTAAAACTGTAAAAAGGTGGGGTTATGAACTCACCTGGATTTCCATGTGCAAAGCTAGCTTAATATGACTTTGTAATATCGTTTCCAAGACGTGACTCGCTAGCGTGCGTTCTACAATATTCCTAACACGGAATATCTTATAAGTTTCTAAATAAAAGCGGTAACTAGTCTACGTGTCACCGAGCTCTACTGAATCGTTGATGATAAGTTGTCAACTTAATAAAAATGATTAAGTTATACTTTGTCGCCCCGAGAAGTCGTTTGTGTATATAGGAATATTTACATGAAAATAATATATAACAAACTCGTATTATATATCGCGTTTCGTATGATCTTTGTCAAAATATTCGTATATGCCGTTTGGACGTATAAAATAAATATGAAAAGTTATATTTATTCTATAAAAATTTCATCGAGTCGTTGCATAAATATATACTATATTTATTTTATAAAAGCGAATCCGTGTTGTTGGATATTTGAAATAAATAGATAAGCTATATCTATTTTTATAAAAGGAATACGAGTCGTATGATATTTAAAATAAATATATAAACTATATTTATTTTAATGAAAGAATCGTCGTGTTGTTTGATATCCGAAATAAATATATAACACTATATTTATTTATAAAAGAGGTCGTATTATCGGCGTTTGAAACAATATAAATAGTTATATTGATCTTATAAAAGAATTGTCGAAATTTGAAGTTTAAAAATAACTATATTCATTATTGTAAACAATTCGCCGAATCGTCTTTTGTTGTAAGTTGTAAAGTGTTGTCGTAAGTAGCTATATATTTGTAATTGTCTTTATAAAAGATTATTCTAATCTGATAACTTTGTTTTATAATAAAACGCCTTTTGTGTTTACGGATTTTCTCGAAAAACGGGTAGAGTTTCCTCTGTTTTTGGACGGCCCCGACAACTGAAGTGTCGTTATTTTGTCAAAATTCAATCAAGATTCAAACATAATATATTTACTTTGTCTAATATAACAAGATGTAAACTATATTCAAGTTGGTTCGAGCTCGTTTGTCACGTTATATATAAAACTTTTGAAAATACGAAATAAACTGCGCCGTAAAATCTTTACCAATCTTCGCGTGCCGATACGTCGATTGAGCTGAGTTGACCAAGTTTGACCGAGTCTGACCGAGTTGACCGAACCGCTTCCTAATCTGACCCGAGTTGACCAAACCCGAGTCATGACTTGATGTTGACCAGCTTTGACTTCTGTTGACCGTTTACCCGAGCCGTTGAAACGTGGCCCGAGCTCTCTGACGCGAACCCGAAACTGAACATAACTCGAACCCGAACCGAACACACCTTAAACCTGAACCGAGCACACCCCCAAATCCGACTCGAGCACCTCTCAAATCTGACCCGAAAGAAACCAACTAAAACTCAAACCAAACTAACCCGAAACATCCACAGGTTACCTGAGCCGAACCGCGACCCGAATTGTAACACCCCAACCCGGAAGGGCTGACGTGTCACAATAACAGTATCATAAACAAAAGTCATAATTCCATTTATTTATTTGACAAGGATACAACCACACGACAATTAAACTTAAGGTTTATATACAAGCGGACACATTTGACTTGATTTACTAACATCTTCAGATTTATTATTAGGCTTTATTCTTCTCTCTTTACCCCTCCCGAAGTAACCTGCGAACCTGTATATACAAAAAGTTTACGGAATGAGCCGAATACTCAATACGGAATAATAGGCTCAAATAACAAGTGACGCTTTATAGAAATGTTATTCGGATGAAACGTAATTTCATAATCATATCATATGGATGTACCCATGAGCAAACTTAAAATGTGACAATACACAGGTAGCTACTCCTGCATAATTATCACATGAGATGGCGAATTGGCATACCCGTTATCCACCTCCTTAACTTAAATCCTAGGATCGATCCATACGCCTCCTAGTAGCTTTGTACCTCACTAGTACCTAGGGACGCCGTGAACTGATCTCTCCGTCACGGATGGAGCACATGATGTTGATGCCGCAACAACATGCTCGTGGGACACTCCACGAGAAGCGATACTCAGGGTATCAGAGTACAAATGGACTTATTCACATAACTTATAAAACTTATTTTCATAACAAGACGTAACATATATTGGAACATGCGATAATGAGTACAACTAACATAATACTATCGCATGACATGAAAGCTAAATCGAATGTTATGATTAGAATAGGAATCTAACGGACTGTCAAATGAATCGATAATCAAAGACGTGAGGAGTTTTAAAGGATATAGTAATTTAATGGTTTTATAACAATTTGAATATGAAGCAATAAGGAGTGAGGGTAAGGATCCGTACCTTAATAATTCCAAAGTGAAGCTACCTTGTGATAATATGAGCAGAGTTTAGACTACTGATTAAGCTTTTAACCTAATTTAAATAATATGCACACAAACTAGGTTAGTAACTTAATACAGCATTTACGATAACTCACGAGATTAAAATCCTCACAACGAATGACAAAGTGCGATACTTAAACATCCATCGGATTCACAATTAATGACAAAGTGAAATCACTTAAACATCCATCGGATTCACAACGAATGACAAAGTGTAAACACTTAAACATCCATCGGAATCACAACTAATGACAAAGTGAAATTACTTAAACATCCATCGGAATCACGACTAATGACAAAGCATAACCCAAATTTGAGCAGCACTTAAACATCCATTGGATTGATTTCAATCAATCGGACATTGAATCGTAGTAGCGATTGAGTTATTACCCTGTTCTGCAGCACCCCGCTATACTAATTAGTGAATCGTGTGTGTTAATTGAAGTAAACAGACGATAACTCGAAGTATATTACGAATTCTTTCGTCGTTTCAGCGCCCAGATTCAAGTGCCAATGTCCTCTATTTATACCCGAATTTTGCCCCCCCCCCTTACGGACCGTAACAATTAACCCTTACGGTCCGTAAGGGTTACCTATATTTTATAGAGTAGCCACGGTTGGGACTAGGCCTGATGACTTGACAGTTTCTCCAAATTCGTTTTTGACAGCACGATTTTAAGATAATTGTGACTAGGGTTTTACCCCCCCTGAGTTTTAGGGGCCCTGATCCTGATTCCGATTGTTCTGAAAATTTTAGGGTTTGTATAAAATTACTTGGGTGTCTTAATTAGGGTTTCCTATTGGATAATTTATAATAATAATAAAAGTTTTGGTTGATACACAGAAAGATGGATCATAAAATAAATGTTAGTTTATTGTAAATTATTATTATTCTTTTATTTCTAGAATAATGATTTTAAATTTATGGTTATTACAACTATTACCCCCTTAAAAGAAATTTCGTCCTCGAAATTTTTCAAATAAGAATATAACATATTACATAAGTAACGGAAACGGAACTTTCATAGCAGAGTTACTAACTTATATAACAAAATCTCCTAAACACAAATGTGTATCTGAAATTCAAAATTACGTTCATGACCATAATTGTCAATTACCTTACCACCATGTCCTAATGGTTCTTTCACTACGTGTCTTAATAACATATTTAATCATGCAGAAAATCAACATAGACTTACAGATAACAAGAGTGACTATTGGTACTGATATCTCCTACATAATTATGCTTAATCATAACTAAGATATATTCACATAAGGCAAAGCATGAATGACCATAAACAGAAACAAATGAACATAGATCAAAGAGCAAGGTTCACCGTTACCTTGACTGAAATTCTATTGTTCGAATAGATTAGGGTATAGAGAACGAATTGATTCTTCAGATTCCCATGTTGCTTCGTGTTCAGAGTGATTTTTCCAGAGGATTTTAACAAACGGAATTACTTTCCTACGCATAACCCTTTCTTGTCGATCTAAAATGGCTTCTGGTTCCTCTTCGTAGGACAAATCTTCGTGAATTGTAAGTAACGGATAACTAATGACATGGATTGGATGATAATTATATCCTCTTAATGAGGAGACATGAAAAACGTTATGAACGTGCGAGAGATGAGGCGGTAGAGCTAGTCGATATGATACTTCTCCAATTCTTTCAAGGATTTCAAATTGACCAATGAAACGAGGACTAAGTTTCCCTTTAATTCCAAATCTACGAACACCACGCCAAGGTGATACCTTTAAAAATACGTGGTCACCAATTTTAAATTCGAGTGGTCGTCTATGTTGATCTGCATAGCTCTTTTGTCTGCTCTGAGCTTCTTTCAATTTTTCTCGTGCCATAGCGACTTTTTCGTTTGTAATCTGAACTAATTTTGGCCCTTCAATAATCTTTTCTCCAACTTCATCCCAACGGATCGGTGCGCGACATTTCCGACCGTATAAAAGCTCAAAAGGTGCCATGCCAATACTTGATTGCCAACTATTGTTGTAAGCGAACTCAACAAGGCATAGATATTCATCCCAGTTTCCAGACCATTCAAGTGCACATGCTCGGAGCATGTCTTCCAAAGTTTGGATCGTGCGTTCTGACTGCCCATCTGTTTGTGGATGGAAAGCCGTACTAAACTTCAGTCGTGTACCCCAAGCTGCCTGAAAACCTTTCCAAAATCGTGAGGTGAAACGTGGGTCTCTATCGGAAACAATGGAAGATGGTGTGCCATGGAGTCGAATAATTTCTTGAAGAAATATTTCGGATAACTTATTAACCGAAAATCCTTGCTGAATCGGTAGAAAATGTGCTGACTTTGACAATCTATCGACAACAACCCATACAACATCATTCTTCTTGAATGTCTTAGGCAAACCGGTAACAAAATCCATTGTGATCTCATCCCATTTCCATATGGGAATATCCAATGGCTGTAACAGACCGCTTGCTCGTTGGTGTTCAATTTTCACTTGTTGGCAAGTGAGGCATTTACTTACGTATCGAGCAACGTCTTCCTTCATGCCATTCCACCAGAAGTTCTGTCTTAAGTCTCTATACATCTTGGTAGATCCTGGGTGAATTGAAAATGGTGAGCTGTGAGCTTCGGCTAACAATGACTCACGAAGGGTGGAGTCATCGGGTACACAAAGTCTTTTGCCGCACCAAATCACCCCATGAAGGTCTAGACGAAATTCAGATTGTTTACCCACCTCAAGATTTTGCACAATTGCCCAAAGTTCTCCATCTTGCTTTTGTGCAACTTTAATCCGTGATATGAGGTCGGGTTCAATCTGCATTCTAGCTAGATATCCATCAGATTTACTAACCTGAAGCCAAATGTTCATTCTTTCGAGATCCCTCATAATATGAGGCTGAATTTGTAAGCAAGATATAGTCCCGGAATTCTTTCGGCTCAACGCGTCAGCTACAACATTGGCTTTGCCTGGATGATATTGAATATTTGTGTCGTAATCTTTTAAAAGTTCTAACCACCTTCTTTGCCTCATATTTAGCTCTTTCTGGGTGAATATGTACTTGAGGCTCTTGTGGTCGGTAAAGATGTCACAACTTTCACCATACAGATAGTGTCGCCAAATCTTAAGTGCAAAGACGACTGCGGCTAGTTCTAAATCATGTGTAGGGTAGTTAACTTCATAAGGCTTCAACTGACGGGAGGCATAAGCGATAACCTTCCCATGTTGCATTAGCACACAACCTAATCCTTTCTTTGAGGCATCACTATAGACTTGGTAACCTCCTGATCCAGAAGGGAGAGCGAGTATTGGGGAAGATACGAGTCGTTTCTTCAATTCTTCAAAGCTTTTCTCTTGTTCCTCATTCCATACGTACTTCACCCCTTTCCTTAGGAGTTTTGTGAGTGGTAAAGCAATGACCGAGAATCTTTCAACAAATCTTCGGTAGTAGCCAGCAAGACCCAAGAAACTTCGTATTTCGGTAACAGAAGTGGGTCTTGGCCATTTTGTAATAGCTTCAACCTTTGTTGGGTCTACCATAATTCCCTCTGCTGATATGACATGACCTAGAAATGCCACTTGGCTAAGCCAAAAGTCACATTTGGAAAACTTCGCGTACAGCTTCTCATGCCGCAAGGTTCCAAGTACTGCATGTAGATGTGCTTCATGCTCTTCATGACTCTTAGAATACACCAGAATGTCATCGATAAAAACAATAACGAATTTGTCTAGGAATTTGTGAAATACACGATTCATCAAATCCATGAAGACTGGAGGTGCATTAGTTAGCCCAAAGGGCATAACCAAGAATTCGTAATGACCATAACGAGTACGAAAGGCGGTCTTGGGAACATCGTCATTCTTGATCTTTAACTGATGGTACCCGGACCTCAGGTCGATTTTTGAGAAGAACTGAGCCCCATGAAGTTGATCAAAGAGATCATCAATGCGAGGCAGAGGATACTGATTACGAATAGTAATCTTGTTCAGCTCTCGGTAGTCAATACATAAACGCATACTACCGTCTTTCTTCTTCACAAATAAGACCGGAGCACCCCAAGGTGAAACACTGGGTCTTATGAATCCTAGATCTAACAATTCTTGCAATTGTTCCTTCAACTCCTTCAGTTCCATCGGGGCCATACGGTACGGAGCTTTATAAATAGGTTCGGCACCAGGAATCAAGTCGATGGTGAATTCTACCTGACGGTCGGGTGGTAATCCCGGTAGTTCATCCGGAAATATATCAGGATATTCACGGACAACGGGATGGCTATCGATACTATTAACACTAGCAGAAGTATCCTTAATCGATGCTAGGAATCCAGCACAGCCGTTTGATATGAATTTTCGAGCTTTGAGTGCGGAGATAATTTTAAGAGATTTATGAGCTTGAGTTCCCTGATATATAATATCAGGATGATGAAGATCACCGAAAATAACACGTCGGGAATGACAATCTATAGTTACACGATGTCGAGACAACCAATCTATCCCTAGAATAACATCAAAGTCACACATATGCATTGGAAATAGATCTGCCTTACACACAATAGATTCAATACGGATCGGACAATCTTTATATACGTAAGTGATTACGGATGAATTTTCCATGGGAGTGGAAATGGTTAAAGTATGATTTAAGAGAGTTGGTCTTATCGGAAGGTACTTAGTAAACGAGTGGGATACTAAAGAATGGGTCGCCCTTTATCGAATAACACATAGATACTACGTTCACCAAGCTGAAGGGTTCCAGATACAGTACCTGGAGCATTAGCAGCGTCAGTAGCAGAAAGTGCGAAAACTCTTCCTCCAACATTGAGTTGGTTATTCTTCTTAGTGTCTTTCTTTGTACACTCCTTGATCATGTGTCCAGTTTGGACACATCTAAAGCATGCTCCTGTACTTCGGTGACATACGCCCTGATGTCTCTTACCACAAGTATTACATAAAGGATATGTAATCTGATTCGGGTTTACATGTTGATTCAGTGGTTGAGCTCTAATAGGTTCTGCATACAACTGAATCTGGTTTTGAGCAGGCCTCTGGTTTTGTGGTCTAGGCTGCCATGGACGTGCCTGATTTCCAGAGTTTTGATTTCCTTGCACTTTGCGGTCTTGATACTGTGGCGTAGTGGATGATTGGCCGATTGCCTGCTTAAATTGTCCTTCTCTGTTTCTCTTCTTATTATCCTCAGTTCGAGATAAAAATTCTTTCCTCTCGAACTCAAAAGTTTTGATTGCATCGGCAACTTCGGTGATATCCTTAAATTTCATGTACATGATCAACTTTCGAATTCGATCATTGACTGCCCACTTGCATTTCTCTGCCTGGGCTTCTGCCGATCCTGCAACGTCTCCTACAATACTAGCCAACCTTGAAAATCGAGTAATGAACTCAAAGGCTGGTTCATCACTCCCCTGTCGAATCACTGCATACTCTCTGATATAAGCTTCTTTATCAGCGGTAGAAAAATACTTGTCGTAAAAGATGGTACGAAAGTCGACCCATGAAAGATTAGCGTCAAAATCATCCCCTCCTTTGACTTGCTTATATCCATCCTTCCCACCAAGTTTGTGCGTCATCTTCAAGTTTGTAGGTAGCCAATCTAACTTTGTATTGCTCTGGAACTCCAAGAACTCCGAAGATCTTTTCAACATGAGCTGTCCAGTTTCTTGCTTCGACTGGATTAGTAGCGTGACTAAAGGATTTCGGCTTTTGTTTTTGGAATTTAGCGATCCATATGTCTATACTATAGTTAGTATGGTTTGTGGTATTTTCACGAGTTTCTCCACCAGAGATTGGATTCGTGTTATTACGTTCTGGATGACGAGTTTGTTGAATAACGGCCTCAGCTGTTTGGGCAACAAGGTTTGGAAGCAACCCGGCAACAGCCTGGTTGATAGCATTAATTACGTTTGGATCAACTGGAGTCTCATTCGAAGAAGTGTTGTTAAGCACATGGTTAGTACGAGTACTCCTACGTAGCGGAGGACGAGGAGGCATATCTATACGAATAGACATATGAGTTAAACCAAATAAGAGACCAAGTTGAATCCTATCATAGATATCTACCCATTCCTCACAGGTTTTAATTACTATCTTCAAGTTTTCTACTGGAAAGAGCCTTTGCTCTGATACCATAGCTGTAACACCCCAACCCGGAAGGGCTGACGTGTCACAATAACAGTATCATAAACAAAAGTCATAATTCCATTTATTTATTTGACAAGGATACAACCACACGACAATTAAACTTAAGGTTTATATACAAGCGGACACATTTGACTTGATTTACTAACATCTTCAGATTTATTATTAGGATTTATTCTTCTCTCTTTACCCCTCCCGAAGTAACCTGCGAACCTGTATATACAAAAAGTTTACGGAATGAGCCGAATGCTCAGTACGGAATAATAGGCTCAAATAACAAGTGACGCTTTATAGAAATGTTATTCGGATGAAACGTAATTTCATAATCATATTATATGGATGTACCCATGAGCAAACTTAAAACGTGACAATACACAGGTAGCTACTCCTGCATAATTATCACATGAGATGGCGAATTGGCATACCCGTTATCCACCTCCTTAACTTAAATCCTAGGATCGATCCATACGCCTCCTAGTAGCTTTGTACCTCACTAGTACCTAGGGACGCCGTGAACTGATCTCTCCGTCACGGATGGAGCACATGATGTTGATGCCGCAACAACATGCTCGTGGGACACTCCACGAGAAGCGATACTCAGGGTATCAGAGTACAAATGGACTTATTCACATAACTTATAAAACTTATTTTCATAACAAGACGTAACATATATTGGAACATGCGATAATGAGTACAACTAACATAATACTATCGCATGACATGAAAGCTAAATCGAATGTTATGATTAGAATAGGAATCTAACGGACTGTCAAATGAATCGATAATCAAAGACGTGAGGAGTTTTAAAGGATATAGTAATTTAATGGTTTTATAACAATTTGAATATGAAGCAATAAGGAGTGAGGGTAAGGATCCGTACCTTAATAATTCCAAAGTGAAGCTACCTTGTGATAATATGAGCAGAGTTTAGACTACTGATTAAGCTTTTAACCTAATTTAAATAATATGCACACAAACTAGGTTAGTAACTTAATACAACATTTACGATAACTCACGAGATTAAAATCCTCACAACGAATGACAAAGTGCGATACTTAAACATCCATCGGATTCACAATTAATGACAAAGTGAAATCACTTAAACATCCATCGGATTCACAACGAATGACAAAGTGTAAACACTTAAACATCCATCGGAATCACAACTAATGACAAAGTGAAATTACTTAAACATCCATCGGAATCACGACTAATGACAAAGCATAACCCAAATTTGAGCAGCACTTAAACATCCATTGGATTGATTTCAATCAATCGGACATTGAATCGTAGTAGCGATTGAGTTATTACCCTGTTCTGCAGCACCCCGCTATACTAATTAGTGAATCGTGTGTGTTAATTGAAGTAAACAGACGATAACTCGAAGTATATTACGAATTCTTTCGTCGTTTCAGCGCCCAGATTCAAGTGCCAATGTCCTCTATTTATACCCGAATTTTGCCCCCCCCCTTACGGACCGTAACAATTAACCCTTACGGTCCGTAAGGGTTACCTATATTTTATAGAGTAGCCACGGTTGGGACTAGGCCTGATGACTTGACAGTTTCTCCAAATTCGTTTTTGACAGCACGATTTTAAGATAATTGTGACTAGGGTTTTACCCCCCCTGAGTTTTAGGGGCCCTGATCCTGATTCCGATTGTTCTGAAAATTTTAGGGTTTGTATAAAATTACTTGGGTGTCTTAATTAGGGTTTCCTATTGGATAATTTATAATAATAATAATAAAAGTTTTGGTTGATACACAGAAAGATGGATCATAAAATAAATGTTAGTTTATTGTAAATTATTATTATTCTTTTATTTCTAGAATAATGATTTTAAATTTATGGTTATTACACGAATTCTCTGAACCGAGACACCCGAAAGACCTGAACTCGAGCCGTGAACTACATGTTTGGAACTGAATTGAGCTACCACACTCCTCCGCCCTCGTTCTCGCCGTCGGCCGCCGTAGACGACACAGGCGGCGACGCTGCTACCGCCGTCACCACCATCATTCTGATCTCTCTCTCTCTCTTTGCTCCTGTCATGCCGCCGTCGTTCACCACCACCGCACGGTGGTGGTGTCTTTGCTTGATCTGCCGAGGAGGGGGGTGTCAGATGTGGGTGTGACCGGTAATCCGTCGGCGTCGACACACCGGCTCCTCCGGTGTTTGTCGGCCATCATCGAGCAGGGAGAGGGTGGAGTTGTTTGAGTGGGTGAGGCATATGTGAGGAAGATGGGTGTTGTCTGAGCTTTATGTGTGGGGGTATTGAGGTATATGTGTGTTTATTTATAGTAGATGGAGTATAAGTCTTGTGTGTGTAAATAGATCTACAGAGATCTCAATCTAGGCAAAAGATTTATAGAGATTTGTATAGATTTTGAATATCTTGCAGAGATTTTGCATATCTTGTAAAGATTTTAATGAGATTTAATGAGATTTGATGAGATCTTGTGCAGATTTTTGTAGGAAAACCTCTAATATATTATGGGCAGGTTTAGGCTTGTGGGTTTTGGGCCTGGGCCCAGGGCCCACAAGCCCATCTCATGTGTCGGTGGCCCGTAATTCCTACGAGACACGTTTTCGCAACCCGAACATGTTGTAACGTCAAATGATAAAATTTTAGTATTAAAATACATAAAATACGGTCAGTAGTTGTTGTTTGTGCGTTTAGTCGTCGGTTGCGTAAAAAGCGCGTAATTTCGCGAAAAATTATATCGTTGCCGTCTTTACTCCGTTTTTCGATCCGGTTTCAACTGTAGTTACTAAAATTTCATTACGGAGCTAAATATAGCATAAAATGTAAGTTCTGAAGGTGACAGGCGTCTCCGTCGCTTTCGTTTCGTTGCCGATGCGTTTCCTACCGTCGCGTTTTTAGTTCACGTTTGCATTTGCGTTGCACGGAAGCCCAATAAATTCACAAAATTAATTTCATAAGTATAGAATATTCGTAGGAAATCCGTATTTGTCGGCATTGGCAGTATTTTGTACGGTATCAGTTCGTTGTCGTTTGATGTTCCGCAGATTCCACGCGAATCTTCATACGCGTACTGTAAAGTCAAATAAACGTCCCTAGGCACTCCAAAGGCCTAATTAAGTTAATTTGCGTCTTAAACACTATTTATTGTCACGTTAATCGCCTGTTAATTATGTAATTAGGAGACGTAAATCACCAGTTGTCACACACTCAACCCACCGGCGAACACGATAATTTATACGTTACCTGACCCACCTTACACTACCAGAGACGTACTATAATTTCATGATAGTTTTTCTAAAATACGCGGAATCTTTACACTAGCTTTTGTACCGACACATGATTGTTGATTTATGTTAGGTCTAAATTCTACCATTTGCTTAGACCAAACTGTCATTCTCTTACCACAGTGACATTACGTTCTCGCTACTCCACGTTGAGATACTGAAACGAACACGCACTCTCTTAGAGAATTTGGAAGGCTCAACCTTCGATCATTAGTGATCACTCCTTGAAACCTTGAGGGTGGTGATGTATTGTTGATACGATCATACTCTCTTGAACACGTTTTCGCGTCTTTCCTTTGGGACCTCACGACTACGCAGACGTATTTTGGATTCATTCCCACAACCCAAGGAACTCCTCCTAACTTGGTTGCTTACTTGATGAATCACAAACCCACCTAAGTTCATGGATTCAGGTGAATTGTTCCTCCTTCGCATGTGGGCGAGTCCGACAACTTTTGATGGAAGTCTCAGTGAATCTTAACACTACACACTTGTACGACAATCATGCTGCTATGTTGAATTCTTGTTCTGATTGATTTAACCCCGTGACAGCTATATTCGATCAACGGCATACTTTATCCTAACTATACCCAACTTGCGTACAACCAGCTGTGCCTTTGACATCAGGTAACCCCTGCTAGGGATTATTAAACACTTATTCATCGATTGCGGCTTCCCTTTCTCATGTTTCCCCACCCATACACGTTATACTTTTGAACCCTACGATCTTAAAAGTGTTCCCCGCGGACACTCGCTTGGACAAGTTACGCTCTATGAACGTTACTCAGTGAGCATTGGGCCATGAACATGTTGATACCCCAGTTACTTTTCCTTGATCTTGATACGGCCGATATGGATCCTCAGACACGATAGATATGTCCCTTGTTTTCTTTGACGACATCCGAACCCACTTGAAGAACTGTCCTCGCAACTACAAGAACTCTTGGAAAAGGGTTTCATACGTCCTAGCTCTTCGCCTTGGGGAGCTCCAGTGTTATTCGTGAAGAAGAAAGACGGTACCTTCAGAATGTGTATTGACTACCGCGAACTCAACAAGGTGACCGTGAAGAATCGTTATCCCCTCCCACGTATTGATGACCTATTCGACCAGCTGCAAGGGTCGAGCTTCTACTCTAAGATTGACTTAAGATCAGGCTACCATCAACTGAGAGTCCGAGATGAGGATGTCTCTAAGACAGCATTCAGGACTCGGTATGGGCATTACGAGTTTCTGGTTATGCCTTTTGGATTAACGAATGCACCTGCAGTCTTCATGGATCTCATGAACAGAGTGTGCAAGCCTTACCTGGATAAGTTTTTCATTGTATTCATCGACGACATCCTTATCTATTCTAAGAGTCAGGAGGAACACGAACGACACCTGAGACTTATTTTGGAACTCCTTCGAACAGAGCAGTTGTATGCCAAATTTTCGAAATGTGACTTCTGGCTTCGCGAAGTCCACTTTCTAGGCCATGTGGTAAACAAGGATGGGATTCATGTGGATCCATCCAAGGTAGACTCGATCAAGAACTGGCCTGCACCCCGTACACCAACAGAAATCCGCCAATTCTTGGGTTTGGCGGGCTACTACAGAAGATTCATCAAGGATTTCTCTAAGATTGCGCAACCTCTCACCTCACTGACTCAAAAAGGTGTCACCTATCGTTGGGGTGATGTATAGGAGTCTGCATTTCAGCACTTAAAAGATAGACTTTGTAGCGTGCCTATCCTCTCATTGCCTGAAGGCACAGATGATTTTGTGGTTTATTGCGACGCTTCCATCCAAGGACTTGGTTGCGTGTTGATGCAATGGGACAAGGTCATTGCCTACGCATCGCGCCAACTTAAAGTTCACGAAAGGAACTACACTACGCACGACTTGGAATTGGGAGCAGTTATTTTCGCACTTAATATATGGAGACATTACCTGTACGGTACCAAGTGCACCATTTACACCGATCACAGGAGTCTCGAGCATATCTTCAAGCAAAAGGAGTTAAACATGCGACAACGTCGATGGGTTGAGCTCTTGAATGATTACGAATGTGCGATCAAGTACCATCCGGGCAAAGCCAATGTTGTGGCCGACGTCCTCAGTCGAAAGGATACTACACCAAAGCGTGTACGTGCGTTACAGCTTACCATTCACTCTAGCCTTCCCGCCCAAATTCGTGATGCTCAGGTCGAAGCATTGAAAGCAGAAAACATCAGGGCTGAGTCCCTGGAAGGGTCGAAGAAACGGCTAGAACGAAAAGAAGACGATGCTTATTATGTAACAGGGCGTATTTGGGTTCCACTCTATGGTAATCTACGTGAGCTTGTGATGGATGAGGCACACAAGTCTCGTTATTCAGTACATTCTGGTTCGGATAAGATGTACCATGATCTCAAGACTACGTACTGGTGGCCTAGTATGAAAGCCAACATAGCAACCTACGTCAGTAAATGCTTGACTTGTGCTAGGGTCAAGGTCGAATATCAGAAACCATCAGGCCTACTCCAACAACCAGAGATCCCGACATGGAAATGGGAGCAAATTTCCATGGATTTATTACTGGCCTGCCTAGATCTCAACGCGGAAATGACACTATTTGGGTGATAGTGGATCGATTGACCAAGTCTGCACATTTTCTGGCTATCAAGGAAACGGATAAGTTTTCTACTCTAGCAAACGTCTACCTAAAGGAAGTAGTATCAAGGCACGGAGTGCCAACATCTGAGTTGTGGCAAGCTATGCACAAGTCCTTTGGTTCTCGATTAGACATGAGCACGGCATATCATCCACAGACGGATGGGCAATCTGAACACACCATCCAAACCCTTGAAGACATGCTTAGGGCATGTGTGATTGATTTTGGTAACGGCTGGGAGCGACATCTACCTCTAGTAGAATTTTCGTATAATAACAGCTACCACACCAGTATCCAGGCCGCTCCGTTTGAGGCATTGTACGGATGTAAATGCCGATCACCTCTTTGTTGGGCAGAAGTTGGTGACAGCCAAATCACAGGCCCGGAACTTGTGGTAGACACGACTGAGAGGATTGCTCAGATACGACAGCGAATGGCGACAGCTCGTGACCGTCAGAAAAGCTATGCTGATAAGCGAAGAAAACCACTCGAGTTCCAGGTTGGGGATCGAGTGCTACTCAAAGTCTCACCTTGGAAAGGTGTAGTTCGTTTTGGTAAACGAGGCAAACTCAATCCGCGCTATGTCGGACCGTTCGAAATCATTGAGAAAATTGGCAAGGTCGCTTACAAGTTGAATCTACCTAAAGAACTCAGCGGAGTTCACAATGTTTTCCATGTGTCGAATCTGAAGAAGTGTCTGTCAGATGAGACCCTGATAGTTCCTCTCAAGGAGCTCACTATCGACGATCAGCTGCGATTCGTCGAGGAACCAGTAGAGATTACTGATCGAGATGTTAAAATTCTCAAGCATACCAGAATACCTCTTGTTCGAGTTCGTTGGAATTCCCGTCGTGGCCCAGAGTTTACCTGGGAACGAGAAGACCAAATGAAACTCAAGTATCCCCAGTTGTTTAGTAAAAGTGCAACCACTACTGAGGCTGAAGCTACTGCAGAATTTCGGGATGAAATTCCAAACCAACGGGGGGATGATGTGACAACCCAGGAAAACCAGGAAACCACGCAACTTAACTAGCTTCCTCAGTAACCACGCGCTAAATTTCGGGACGAAATTTTCTTAACAGGGGGAGAATGTGACAACCCTCATAATTACATGTATCCGTACGATTCATTAATGTTAATTAAAGTGCTTGATGTCTGTGCTGAATTACTTAACTGCTTTCTGATTACTGTGTCATACTTACATGTGCTTTTTAACATACTAGTCTTGTGTAGAAAATTGACTAAATAGTCTTGTATGCCTTCCTAAGTGTTGGGAATTAAAAGTGTTACAAAAAGAAACATAAAAGACACTAAACGGTATAACTTAGCACTTTAACGGAACGGTATCTAACCGAACAACCGGACATTACCCGGAACACTAAAATATTGCAAGAAACATTGTTCTTATTATTCTGAGCTAGTTATGGTCCCCGGACACTATGACACACTACATGAAACATGTAACACACTAAACACTAAACTTACCACTTTAACCTTCCACTAAATCACATCTTACCAAATAATTTTCATTTACCCCCCCCCCCCTTGTGCCATAACCGGCCCCATAAGTGGCCCCACCCAAGATTTGTGCAAATCTTCCCTAAATCTTCTCCTTGGACTTGTTGAGATTTGTTTGTACTTCTTAAAGCATAAAATCCTTTGGACAATAGATCATGTTGGATTATTAGTAACTTACTATCTCCATTAAACACAACACTTCCTCTCCTCCTCCCTCACTAGCTCTGGGCCGAACACCCCTCTTTATACACCCACCATTTTCGATTTTGTTCATCCATTTCAAGTGCTTCCCAAGGTGCAAGGAGGTGGATTAAGAAGCTCGGTGATCGCGGAACTTGAAGGACCTCTACCACAAGCCTTTATCCACTCATTTTTCCCCATTGATATTCCCTAGCTATAAGCTAGTTGTAAGCCTCTTGTTAATCCTTATTTACTTCATGTTTTTAGTGGTTAATAGATATGTCTTGATGAAATCATATGGACACTAAATGATCATGCACAAAAACCTTGAACATAAAGCTTTACATAATATCAAAATGGAAGAAACAAGATGAAATAATACTAGTATAATATTGTCTTGGTTATGTTGATGATTGGTTGTTGATTTCTTGGTAGTATGATGATAATCATCATATGGAACTTGTTAAATCATGATTGAAAACATGAGTTAACAAGTTAGGAGGTGATTAGGGGTTTTCATAAAAGAATCACCTCCATATTTAGACATGAACTTGGTGATAAAATGATTTCTTGTAAAAATAATAAACCAAGTGAACTAGTGATCTTGTAGATCTAAAACTTGTGCGTGATTTTCCTAAATAAACCAAGTTTAAAAGACGGTTTTCGAAAGACCATGATCCTTACACTATTTTGGAAATAAAGTAAGAATATGGACACTAGTGACACATGAAAATGTTTTAAATAAATATTTTTGTGAAATATGTTCACAAGTTGTGAACATCTAAAAATCCCGAGAATGAGATTTTAAATAAAGTAAACACACTTTGGAGAGTAACTAAAACCACTAAACGCCTCACCAAGTTACTACGCGTTTTTATGAGACATCAAGTTCATGTTGGTTTGTAAATGGAATAGTTTGCTCTTGGTAAATTGTTGTTGATTGTTGAATGATTTTCGGAAAAGAAAATGATATGCTTATTAGCATGGTCGCCTCCATTTACAAAGGAGACTCTGGCGAAATTTTCTAAAAACTCCAACACATAGAAAATATTTTCTAACAAGTGTTACAAGTGTATTTTTAATTATGATCTTTCCACAAAAGTCAGAGTGTGATATTTGAATTGTGTGGTATGTGATAGAAGTAATGGGTAGATAAACCGTACGTAGGATACGTGTTATGCATGCATGAGAAATTGATTGTTATCTGTACTTTATTAGGACGTGCTTGAATTCTGATTATTAGAGTAACTAATCTAACGGAGCAAACCAAGGTGAGTTCACACTCCTTCTAAGGCATGGGATTCCCTGTGGTTGGGAATGGGTTAAAGAACTAAAACGGAACCTGCATATCCTCCTTAGGTAGGATATGTACCGCCATCCTCCGTGGGTAGGATGCCAATATTAAAAGAACTAAAACGGAACCTGCATATCCTCCTTAGGTAGGATATGTACCGCCATCCTCCATAGGTAGGATGCCAATATTAATCCTGCGTATTCTCCTTGGGTAGAATACGTACGTTCGTCCTCCTTGGGTAGGACAACAACCTTAAAACTTACAAGACAAAACTCTATCATTAAGTCCCTCATTTTATATCGACCTAATCGCCGAGGCCAATGGCGAGCGGGTCATTAGTTAATAGCGCTATTAGGTTTAACAAACCTCACACCATGCCAGTTGAACGGGCGTATACTAATGGACTATGGCAAACTGTCAATGATGATAGACATTGACGTAGGGCACAACTTACTTTCGTTAGTAGTCGATATGGTAACGGTCTAGTGGTTCACATGGGGAAGCCCCCACTGATTATGGATATGGTTTGGGTAATAAAGAAGGAACTGGTTAATCATGTTTTCAACTATGGGTAACCCCCATGGCAAGTAAGCCAGCAATAGACAAACCATGTTTTCGGAAACCACTTAAAACTAAACAACCAACTGTGAACTCACTCAACTTTGTTGTTGACTCGTTGTTACATGCCTTGCAGGTCGTTAGGTGCTTATGGAGCTTGCACAGGGAGGCGTGGTCGTTGTGGGACATGGACTGTCGAGTCCCATGTTAAACATTTAAACTTAAGAACTTATTACTTATGTTTTGGGTTTTACCTTTAATGCTTCCGCTGTTTAATTCGAACTTGGTTAACTAGCTTTTGATCACCAATTATATTATGTGGTTGGATTTTATCCCGCTTAAATACATTGTTCAATATGATTGGTGGCTTGATCTTGGTCATGTCACGTGTCACACCCCAATTTTTCACGTGTCACCGGTGGGCCCGGTGGGGAGTATAGTGACGTAGTTGATATCATCATAGTCAAACAACACAATATTTAAATGCACAGCGGAAGCAAAAGATAAATATATTACAAACCGATATAAAGTAATATCAAGTATTACAAACGGAATGTAAAGGATCCACAGGCGGATCAAAAAAAATAAAATGAATCATTTGTTCAACAGACTTTAAGGCATCCAAGCTTGCGAGACTTATTGTGGACGCTAGTAGACAGCCAGCCTATTACGAGTAGTACCTGCACTTAACCTTTTGGAAAATACGTCAGTTTACACTGGTAAATACAATTTAACTGACTCATTTTGAAAAGGTTGAAAATTGATTTGAATGCACGTGGCACAAAACATTTTATAACTTGGGATAATTATGTAATATAATCTTGTGAACGAATTACATGTTACTTGTGCGTTCAGTAGCCCAGATCCTGTCCGGGTTAAAGATCAATAGACCCACCACATTATTGAGTTATACACTGACAAGTGTACGCCTACACCCCGTGCTCAGGTCGTGGCCATCTCGTAAGATGATGCCAAGGATATCCGGGACATGGTCATTAACCCCCCAAAGGCTTTAAGTGAACAAGACTGTTTAAACGAGCCGATCAAATTATTCAATTAACCACTCAAAGATGTAAGATTTGATGCTCGATCAAGCGGTATTCTATATACCGTAACCCAAGCCCGTATAGGGAAAATAAGTTAAAAGTATTTACCTGAGCTAAATATAAATTCAATCCCAGCCGTATACCACCGAGCAAGTACAGATAGCTTTTACTGGGCTCCTAAATCTGGAACGAAGGTTTTTAATAACCTATTAGATTCCTAACGGGTCTTTAATTAAGCCTAAGCTTAGACCGGTTAACTTTCAAAAGGAAGACGCGGTTCAAACGCATGATAAAGCGAAGACCGGTTTAGAATGTGGTTTTGACCCGAAAAGCTTGCATGCTTGTTTAATATGGGTAACTTAAACACATTCTGGATTTTGAGACAAAAGATGAAAAGGTTTGACCCGTTTTGGTCAATTTATGCAAACTAGTTACATAAACCGAACCGAGCGCGAAAAGGGCGTCACGGTTAACCATAAGAGTCATATGCAAGTTCCCTGAGATAATATGGCTTAAATATGTTATAATATCAGTAAGATATCTTTTATTATGCCCAAAATGGATTTAAACACAATTTATGCCTCATAAGGGCATTTTGGTCATTTAAAGATTATAAAAGAGTTAAATCAGAAATCTGAGTTACAGGTCTGGTTTATACAGTAAATATACTTAATTTAACATGTTATAACAGTAGGGTATGACCCATATGTGGAATTTATCATTTAAAACCAAACTATGCACCTTAGGGGTATTTTGGTAATTTCACAAGGGCTTAAAAGGTCAAAGTTGGAAACCTGAGTTCAAAAACTTGTACTTACTGTTATCTTACAAAAATATACTAAAAACATCAGTAGGTATTAACCTTATATGTTTAATATGGTTATAGTACATAATATGCGTTAAAAACGCTTAAAAAGGCGATTTGGAGCCATTTCCGGGTTTTTAAAAGAAAGCTGATATTTTTATAATTCCAGAAAGCTCAAAATATTTTATTTAACAAATAAAATCAGTAGAAAAAGGTTTGGGGTCAAAAGGATTTATAAAACTCATTTTATGGCTTAAAAGGGCAAAATCGGTATTTACCGGATTAAACTTAGAGACCTATGTTATGCTCAGCCAAAAATTAAATAAAAATCTTCAAAAATCCCAAAATATTATATTATATCAGTGGGTAAAAAGTTTGATATTAAAAAGTGGGTTTAAATAGGTTATACGCTAATTATTAACATAAAGCTTTCAAATTACGCTAATGAGCATAACTCTTATTCTAGACCTCAAACTGATATCAAATTTTAGGTGCAAGTTTATAAATCAGTAACAAATGTTTCTACTCTTTCACTTTTTCAGAAATCACGTTTTATAGCCAAAAGGGCATAATAGTCACATTTAAGCATAAATCGGAAACATGCATATGAATCGGATAGGTATTGAACCAGGTTGTACAATCTCAGAGAGTCATACATATATGAAACCTGGTCCAAAATAAGCTCTAAGGCAGATCTCAAACATGCAAGAACGGGTCAGAACTGAAAGTCAAAGAAAAAGTCAATTTATGCGACTTTCGGTTCCGATCCGGGTTTAAACTGAAAATTGTCGAGTTGATCATGTTGAGACATGTTCTTACATTAATTACCATGTTATTTTAATGATCAAACAGGTTGCATGTACCCTACATTGCTAATTATGCTTAAACTTGCAAATAATCATTCTGTTGACTTTTTAAGATAAGCTTTGACTCGACAATTAACATAGTTAGAGTGGGAATCTGAAAATACCCTTTTAAGGGTTTGTTACCCACATAAATACCTACTTGTAGGTACTTTTAATTCGAGAAATGACTGAGCAAATTTCATTTAATCTCGAAGTCAAACTTAATTTACGACGGTTTGACTTTTGGTTAATTAACTAAGCTAGAACGAATTAGAGAGGGTTAGGAATACTTACAAGAGTCCTAATTATGCTTAGAGATCACTAGAAAGCCTGAGGTTGATCAGAGAACTCCAGAATTTAGAATACAAGTGAAGTATCAAATGAACTTACCTCCTTTATATAGTTTTCGGGACCTCACGAGATCGCGACAAGTGTCGGGAGGAGTAATCTGATCAAAACAGATGTCAAGAGGTCTGATAATTCTGTGGGCAAGCCCCTAGTATCGATTTTGTGAGTTAGAAACCAGTTTTGAGCAAAAACCAGCAACGAACAGGCTGTTAATAGCTGTTCTGCATTCTATGCAGGCCTCGCAGCCCGCGTGAGAAACCCATGCCTGTTACGCGGCCCGCCTGCAGGTCCACAACAGCAAACACAGTTCCAGATTTGGCAGAATTGGTCCCTGTGAGTCTTTAATGTCATTTAAGGCATGTTTAAGGCCCGTTAACCTCAATTTAAGGCTCCATCATGAAGTTTAAACATAGGGGACATGAAACATGCTCAAAAACATGTCGGATGTCGGTCCGTTTGGCCGTACGGTCACGTTGTGCGTCGAATTACGACGAAACACGAACGGACGCGAAAAACGATCCAAATTACGCGACGGATGGAATTTTATCAAGGCGATCACTAAAATAAAATATTTTAGTGCTTACATAAATTTTTGGGTGTCCGAAGATATTCAGAATGTGAGATACGCGCGAAAATGCAAACTTGTGCACTTTTTGACACTTTTAGTCCCTGCATGACATAAAAGTTTATTTTTGCGCACGAAACACCTCTAAGCCTATATCTAAGCTATATAAAGAATAAATAGGGTATGTTTAACTCCTGGTCATATTCCGGAAGGTTCGATACCCTACGAATCGGCATACTTTTGCCATTTGACGTAAATAGTCCTTAAATTGCGCAAAGTAGCGCGAAATGCCGTTTAATGTTATCCAAGCCTTCCATGGCCCATATTTATCCTTCCCAAGCATATACTTAAATATTAATATGCTCTCGTTCGCTTAGATGGTCACCGAAAGGCATAGATTCAAAAGTTGACGCTTTAGGTCCCTTTATTGCGCAAACTTGCGCATCTCATCATTTAATAGCATTGAAGCCTCACCTAATCCATATTAGGCATTCTTGGAAGTATTATTAAACATCACGATGCTTTGGGTTTGCTAAAAGGTCATTCAGAGGTATAATTAAACATATTGACACTTTCAGTCCCTCTAACTTGCAAAGTTGCGCTTAACTTTACTTATAGGCATAAAAACCTTAAACGGCCATTATTTGGCATTCCCGAGAGTATAATTAAATATTATGAAGCTTCCGGTTTGTTAAAAGGTCACTTAGAGGTAAGAATTAACATGTTGAGGCTTTTAACCCCTTTATTGCGCAAACTTTCAATTAATTATGCAAACGGCTACACTTATTAATCAAGTGGCACATTTGTGAATATAAACATCATAAGAAACTTATTTTTTAGGTATGTTATCACTTCCAGTCCTTTCATAATCAAAGTTTTCGATTTTTTTTTCGAAAAATTAGTCCCTCAATTTCAGTGTTTGACTTCATTAGGGTTTATTACACGTGTCAATACATCATTGGACGTGATTTTTCCGAGGTGTTACATCCTCACCCCCTTAAAAAAATCTCGACCTCGAGATTTTCTAAAATGCTGGAAGTACTTTTTGTCACATAATGGACTTAACTTCTATAGCATATCTGGAGCTTCTCCAAGCTCCCAAGTTGACCTCTATAATGGGTACATATATCCTTTTTGGAGATTCTTAACCTGTCGGTCCTCAATCGATGCAGGCTTCTCATCATATCATAAATTTTCATATCATTATGCGATAGTGCCTCTCGACTTATTGGTGAAACACGTCCTCAAATCTTTAGTGTGTACTGTATTGCGAGTTCCGCCAAACTCCTTAATTAGATTTTAGCTTATAAGCTATTTGATCTTGATACATTCGATTCTTTCGAATGATTTTATATATATTCAGAGCTTATCTAGCCTGATAATTTAACAAATTGGCACATCCTTTCTGTGTGATACCTTTTGTCGAACCTTATTCCTTAACAAGAACTTAGGAGGGTTGCTATTCTTATTACCCCTGATTTTCTACCGAATATTGGCAACTTACAGATGATTATGAATTTGTATGATCTTATTCGTTGTTTCCAAGGTAACTTTCAGATCCTGATAATTGGACTTCCCAAAGTCTCATCCATCAAACGGACGTTTTGATATTTTATCTATACAAGGTCTCCAAAGGAGCAACCTTGATACTTATATAACAACTATTATAAAAGAACTTATCTTAAGGCGAAATGGTTATTCCAACCACTGCTTAGAACTAATCCCAAGGAATAGTTAATCCTTGCGTTAGTCGATCAAATCGACGATCCTGGGCAGCTAATGACAATTCTTAATTGTTGTATAATTAGGGTTGCGGTAATCAATGCATAAGCAAAATGAACCGTCTTTCTTATTTAACTCTCGGAATATCGAGTTAGACTATATGAATCTCTTATCTAAAAGTTTACTTAATCAGGGTTTCGATTATTCCATAATCAATCATGGAGTTCTACAACACTCCGATCCAAAGTGGGATGTTAATCTTAACTCTACTCGCCTCTCAGGGGTAAACAGGGTAATCTTAGGAGAAGATAATTAAGGTACAAGGAGGTTACAGAGATTTCCAATTCTCGGGCTTCAGTTCATCAATCATATTCTGTATCAGATAAGTGACACATTTATGTTACGAGTCCATGAATTCCTTGATCAGGAACATTTACTTGGACCATTCCATTTTGGATATCTTCTTTGAATACCAATAGTTGACCTTAGCACCATATGACCATTGAGATATCCTTGTGGTCCCATGCATTAAACCTCCATACTGATCAGGTATGGAAGCAATCTATGGGACATATTAAGATACACCAATCCTCATATGACGCTTTTATCATACCGTCTGGTATCCGCAATCATTAGAGATCAAAGAGACATCAATTCTAAGTGTGGACGCATTACACCTAGAAAGAGGATACTTCTAAAATTCTACGACTGAAGGTTCTTGACAAGAACAGAAGAAACAGTTCTTATGATTTCGTCTGAAATTTTTTTTTTTACCTTACACTTATTATCTAGGGTTCTCACGAGAAAATTTCTAAAAATTTGCTAAGATTAAGATCTTATGAGAGACTTAGCGGTATCTGAATCCAAGCATAACTCTTAGTAATAAAATCGCAATAAAGGATTTATCTAGTGTCATTGTTAATGTGAACTGCCTCTAATCATGCATCAGGAGGGTTAAACGCCTCCATTCTTAATCCTTTTAAACTTAGCTGTAAAATCTTTGACAAACTTTAGGGCAGTCTCAGCTTTGACTAGTTACTTCTTAACCTATATAAAGTGAGTAGCTGAGGTAGATCCATAATGGATTTATAATGAGCAGGCTTCGAAACCTTAATGTGCCCTCTTATTGCCGACGCTAAACACTAATAATTATGTGCTTTAAGCTTAGATTTTTGGGTATACTGAATAGGGTACTATCTCAGCCAATGAATTAAAACTAGACCTCATACTGTCGACAATCTAGAACTTTTATGGCGAGAGTCAGAAAATTCTTAGTCTGTCTTTTCCCTTTTCGCGAAACGGATACTAGGTTTTTCTAATAAGGTCCTTAAAACTTGGACCATTCCACAATGTATAAGAGAATCCTTCTTGAGGATTTCATTAATGTCCTTACTAATTAAGAGTATTGCCATCGAATGACTGTGAGGTATACCTTACCATGTCCTTTCTAGCATAACCACTAATATACTTAATGGTTTCTACTTCATCCTTTCTAGTGTTTAGTCAACATAAGCAAGCCAAGAGTAACTAAAACATAGAGGTAAAATCTTGGATTCTAATACTTAGTCAACATAAGGAGGATAAGTAGGTGACTTACAGTAAGAAGTAAGGAAGTTATTGTACATGTGCTTATATTTAATCAAAATGGAAATTTCACAAACTTGGCACCTAGCTCGGTTGGCTAGGCGCGCGAAGGGGTGTGGCCTAGACCCAGGTTCGATTCCGGGGACGGCCGGTTCCACCATTTTTTTTATCGTACGGATACATGAAATTATGAGGGTTGTCTCATAAGGAGTCTTGATAATTAATTGCTTCTTATCATTCTCTATATAGGCTTGACTTCTAGGACGATCAATTCATTCTTATCACTATGTCGAGTCCCTTATTATTTAAATGGAAACAAGGGCGTCAGAAAAGAATGATTCCTAAATGGATATAAACATCCATCTAATATTGCTGGAGCAGTCTCTGAGGTACTATTGGTCAATTTTACTTAACGCTTAGAGTTTTAACAGGCAGATTTAATGATTTAAAAAATCTGTTGTCTTATGAAAGACTTATCTGAACCTGAATAAAATAGTACTCAAGCATGAGCGTTATTAATAAAGAAGTACCTGTTGTGACATTGTCATCCTGAATAGCCTCTTGAGCATCCACTTGAGAGCTTCCATCTTCGGTCTTCTTAGGCTCTTCAGGCTTCTTGGTTTTATTTGGGCAGTTTGTCTTGATGTGCCCTATTTCATTGCAACCATAGCAGGTTGCGTCCTTTATGCCTTGGCACTCCAAGGTCTTGTGCACTTTCTTGTTACAAATCCCACAAGACCTAGCTTGTGTTTCCAGAGTGCATTTCCCTTTAGTTGCCTTCCTTGGGCGACGGGTATTTATGTGCCCCTTCTCGCCACAATCATTGCATGTGGCGTCCTTCAAGTCCTTGCACTCATGGGTCTTGTGATCCATCTCCTTGTAGATGACACACCCCTCGGTCTGCTCATAGAAACATTTTCCAAAGTGCTTCTTCTTGCAGGTTTTACATTTGGGTTTTGCCTCCTTTGGCTTGGACTGGTTATAGTTTGAACCGGTCTTACCCTTTTTACAACATTTATTTGGGGTATCATCGCACTTTCGCTTATGATCCTTCAACACACGGTCCACAGCGTTGTTTACGGCTGTATCTATCATAGCCTGTAACTCGGTGCTTGTTAAGTTCAGTCTTGCATCATCATTCTGATCGACTAGACGATTGTGAGCTTCAGAGGGGTCAGCCATGGTGAAGCTTTGAAGGCTACAAACCAAGTAGAAAAAATTTGCTGATTTATCGATCTTGATGATTAAATAGCCATGGTGTAAATCAACCATATAGGCGAATAGATAGTATTAAATTTATTGATTATGTTTTGCCTAGGTTTTCAAATAAACCATCTTTGGCGTTTAAACGGAATATAATCCTTCATATTTATTAGACAGGGGACATAAGTCACGACTGTCAATGTCGTACCGACATTTTATATAGCACAAGTGCTTATTCCCAAGGACTTTTTGATGGCACAGAGGCCTTGTCACTAGGGAAATTTTTAAAACATAATCAATGATTCCTTTGGATCGGAAAATTTCATAGTTCATTGTCTTGACAAGAAGTTATGAAATAAAACTATCTTTTTCATGTATACATCTTTGCCCGTAGGTATACATCCCAGATGGATGTTTAGATGTGTACATCATGTTCGACGTTTATTAGCCATGATTCCTATTGATCATTTAGGCTAAATAAGGGGTTTGGAAGTTCCTAATATAAAGATGACAAGCGTGATTTTATCGCATCACTGTTGTCGGGAGTGTTAACACGTTTTCAAGTGTTAATAAGGATCTGAATCTCTTTTAAACAGGTTTTACCATCTTAGCTAGGTCTTCAATGACATTCAAGCTAGGTCAAACCTTTTAAGATTCTTTTTTAATACATATACTAACAGAAAAGGAAAAATATTCATTTTATTTAGGATTTTCATTATAATTATCCTAGATTTAATTAAAATACAACTATGGCACAGAAAGGCCAAGTCACGTAGACAAGTTTAAATTTATAAGCCCAGATTTTAGAGAATCGAGGCATTAAGGTTTTAATCAAAGTTCATTACCTTTTCTTGACAGAGAGTCAAAGACTACCACTGTCTTTAGCCTCAGAGGACATTAACTATAGCCCGTAGGCACTTCTTCACTAATGGATCTTTATAATATGATCATCGTATTAGATGATATTAGTCATGATCACATTGATCATATAGACTATTAGGCTTGAGCATAGCTCACCACCTTAGACAAGGAATCATAAAGATCACAATGTCAATGTCTCAAATGGACAATACATTATAGCCCGTAGGCGAAACATCACTAAAGGATGATTATTTCAAATAAGGGAATTTAGATTAACCCATTTTTTTAACGATGGCCTGTGTGACTTTAACGATTCACAGTTTGCCAAAATTGTTAACATACTTACAGATGTTAACAGGGATTGAATCTCTTGAATAGGTCCTACCATCTTGGCCTCGTCATATAGGCTAGGTTTACCTTTAAGATTCCTTTTTAGTAATTAACGCAAACAATCCTAACTTGGGATGTTAATAAGGGTCTGAACCTAAATTGAGGAACTGCCATCTTAGCCGGGTCTTAACGTGACACATGGCTAGGTCTTGTCCTTTTTAGATTTTATCATTTTATTATAATGGTAGATCTTATAATATAGGAATGATATTTTTTAAATATAATCGTTCCATTAAAACTTAAACAAGTATATGTGGTTGCCCTAAACGGGACTTCTAATAAAAATGACTCGCCCATGCAAGGGCTAATCAGAAAATAACAAAAGAACAAATAAAACGAATTAGGATTAGTCCTATGTTCTTGTCTAGACTCAAGGATGTGCAATTGTGTAACTGAGATTAAACACAAAAGACTAGTGTTTAATTCACTCAGTGTTGGCTCTGATACCAACCTGTCACACCCCAATTTTTCACGTGTCACCGGTGGGCCCGGTGGGGAGTATAGTGACGTAGTTGATATCATCATAGTCAAACAACACAATATTTAAATGCACAGCGGAAGCAAAAGATAAATATATTACAAACCGATATAAAGTAATATCAAGTATTACAAACGGAATGTAAAGGATCCACAGGCGGATCAAAAAAATAAAATGAATCATTTGTTCAACAGACTTTAAGGCATCCAAGCTTGCGAGACTTATTGTGGACGCTAGAAGACAGCCAGCCTATTACGAGTAGTACCTGCACTTAACCTTTTGGAAAATACGTCAGTTTACACTGGTAAATACAATTTAACTGACTCATTTTGAAAAGGTTGAAAATTGATTTGAATGCACGTGGCACAAAATCCTGGAATGAATCGGCAAGGTGGCCTACAAACTCGAGTTACCTGCTGAGTTGGGTAATGTCCATGATGTCTTTCACGTGTCGCAGCTAAAGAAGTGTTTGTCCGATGAAACACTTGTGGTACCGTTTCAAGAGCTGAAGATTGACGACAAGTTGCAGTTTGTTGAGGAACCCATCGAAATTATGGATCGAGAAGTCAAGGTACGTAAGCATAGTCGAATCCCGATCGTGAGAGTTCGTTGGAACTCAAGACGTGGACCGGAGTTCACATGGGAACGCTAGGATCAGATGAAGCTCAAGTATCCTTACCTGTTCCCAACTGACCAATCTAATTCTGTTGCAGCTAGTGAATCTCGGGACGAAATTCCCTTTCAAGTTGGGGATGATGTGACACCCGCGGAAAATCCACAGCCATCCTGACATAAATCTTGCCGTTTGGACTGTTTATCAAATTTCGGGACGAAATTTCTTTCAAGTTGGGGATGATGTGACAACCCGAGATTTCAAGACCTTTCCTTTACGCGTTATCTGTTTTACAATCCTATTTTATATTCCGTTGTACATTGCATCATGTATATTATTTTAGAATGATCTTAGTATAAGCTATTTAGTGGTTTAATGAGTGAACATTTAATAAAAAACCTTTGATGACAAAAACCCTTTTCGTCACAACACTGCTCGACGAAGAATAAACTTCGTCATTGACCTGCCCGACGAAGAATGAACTTCGTTGACGAAGAATGAAGTTCGTCGCCAGTGGGATCTTCATCGGCACAGTTATCTTCGAGGCCCATAAGAGGCCCAATCCACTGACTTGAGCGTATATTGCATAGAGGGTTCTAATACATCACACAACTGACACATTGCAAACCCTAGACCCCCTCTAAACCTAACGACGGCAGCAAACCCCCTTCGAAGCATTATCTTCTCGGTTTAATTACCCTAAGCACTGTTGTTTTATCTTGTATCAAGGTTTGTGTTTTGTTTCGTGCATTGGATTTATGTTAGATACATGATCATGTGTAGCGATAAGTTTGTATGAGTAATTAGGGATGCATGTTAATAGAAAGCTCGGTGATGATTGCAACAAACTGTGTGATTTGATTTGTAGTGTATTCGATGTTTTGTGATGATTTGGAATTGTTGAATTAAACCAATGATGAACAACAGGTTAGGCCAACTGTTAATGTGATTTGGTAGTGTCGCTTGAGTATTAGGGTTTTGGCTTGGACATCATGAGTATGAGAGTCAATAACTATGAACTGTAATTGATGTATTTGAGTAAAAGGGTTTGCTGTTAATAATGATGAACATTGCTGTGACACGATTAGAATTCATGTGATCAAGTTGTTGAGTAATGATTGGGATCGTGTGAATGATTAGGGTTGAAACTGTTAGGTGAAGGATGTCGAACATCTCTTCGACGAAGGATAGGACCTTCGTCGGCTCACCCTTGACGAACCATCAACCATACTTCGCCATGATTCATCCTCGACGAAGTTTGAATCTTCGCCGGGGACTCTTCGTCACACGTATCCACGACGAAGGTTAATCCTTCGTCACACGGGATTCTTCGTCGGAGAAAGTTAGTAGGGTTACTGCTTATGTGTAAACCAACAGTGATGTTTATGATACTATGTTGATATATGTCAATGTTTATTAGAAATATTTGTTACTTATGATGAGAAATATTGAAGAAACACTAGATAATTGACCGGAATCGAATTATCTAGGGGGTTTGAATCCGCATAAAAGGTAGGTTTTCTCTCGTTTGATCCGATGGAACAATCCTTCTTCTCCGGTAAACTCTGCAAAACAAAGCACCGTTAGCCTCGTCAAGGGGAGAAGAGGGGTTCTCTCCTTGACCCGACTGCGGCGTGAGAATAAGTAGGTGTTTATGACGAAGAAGAAGTATTGAAGAAGTGTGAGTAACTTGAAGCTTATACCTGAATTATCTTGATATTTATAACCGAGAGTTTGGGCGGGAAAACCCGTTGGTGAAATGTTAACGGAATATGCTAACCCCGTAAGCGGTTACATTTCCTTCCGTTAAACCTCTCGATCCGACGTGAGTGCACACGGATCGCTGTTTTGATCTATGGCTGGGGATCTGTCACATGGAAAGTGATCAAGTGGAGGTTTCTCTCCAATTACATGCTATTGTTGTGATTTCAGGGATGCCTGAGATGATGACACGTGTCCAGACGGTTATAACCGTCTTAGTGGTGCACGATTTGAACTCTTCTAGAAGATTACTGCTGTAATCCGGTGTGACTCTTTTTCAGTTACGTAAATAATATCCAAGTCTGGATATTATTAAGCGGGAATGCTTGTCTTAGGATTTTCATCCTTTATGAAAGCGCAAGGATTTATTGATTTCCTTTTGGCGCACAAGTGTTGTTTGCTATTTGTCGTAAGCCTTTCTTTTGTAAAACCAGTGCGCGGCCGCGCAAGGTAAAAAGGGCTTGAAAGACGAGGTTGTGGTATGGTCCCAAGTACTTATTACAAGGTTTTTTGGGACCTTACCCCTTCAAGTCCCCCCAGTCTAGTGTTGCTCTTATGCAAGTAATAGGAGCACTAGACTTATGAGAGGGGAAATGCTTTTTGGCGCGAAAATGGGGAATCTTCTAGGAGAAGATTTATTTTGCTTATTATAAAGATTTTGAAAATCTTTGACTTTAAATGGGGCTGGTACAGTAAGGACTGAGTGACAGGCTGTCACTGTCAGTTATCCCTTATTGTCCGTGTTTTGCACGCGGGCGTGAACTCGTGTTTGTGTTGATTTTCACTCGCTCCTGTTGCTTGGGTAACTGTGATATCCGAAAAAGGTGCTATGGCAGTTACCAATGTTATTTATTGCGGTGAGTATATAAGTGTGTTTGAGTTGCCTCTTTCTGTTAATCATTGCTCTGTTGAAAACTTTTCTTCTTCCTTTCTTCATTATCCGAGAACCTTGTCGTTTCATCCCCTTATGTCAACTGGGGAACACCAAGAGGACTTATCCGAAGAAATGTCTGCTGAACTTCCACCGTTAAAGTGGCCCAGAGCAACTTTTGATGGTTTGATTCGGAATCTTAAATTCCTGGAGAACTGGGGTGCCCTGTATCCTGAGGAGGGTCAGACAGCAGCAGATGCTCCGGCCGGGTATATCACCCTTTTTTGGGATTTTTTCTGTGAAGGCAACTTTCGTTTGCCTGTGACAAAAATTTTCCTTGAAATCCTTAAGTATTATAAGTTGCATATCTCCCAACTGCACCAAATGCATGTGAAGGCAACTTTCGTTTGCCTGTGACATTTTGAGTTTGTGTGTCGGACGATGCATATTGAGCCGTCAGTCCTTCGATTTAGGGTTTTTCACCAAATGCATTGTACCCAAGGGTTTTACTCGTTTGTCCAAAGGTCGTCTGCAAAGAAGATTTTACAGCATCCTCCAAAATCCTTCCATGACTGGAAGCAAAAATTCCTTTTTATCAAGGCAGGGGTGATTCCGGTGAGGATGGTTTTACGGGGAAAAGAAGACGTTCCTATTGAAACGCTTCGAACCCCTGTTGACGAGAATTGGTATCAAGATCTGAAGGAAGTTCCTAACATTGCCTTGCCGGAGAAAGCCCTTGTTGGTGCTAGTATGAGTCTGAATTGGAAAATGGACCGTGACGACAAGCCGGTGTACACGGAGGAAGGTCATGGTAAGATTGGGGTTTTTCTCCCCTTTTTGCCTTTCTTTCCCATTTCCTCTTCTCCTTTTTTTTTTGAATATGCTTTTCTTCTTCTGCAGTTATTTCACTGTATGTTGTAGCATACAAGAGAGAAGGCGGAAAAATGGGTACCATTAAGAAGAAACCTGATGAAGAGCTTTGGTACCATCGGATCGTGAGAAATTTTGTTCTTCCGCGGGATGCGGATCTGTCTGTTCAGCCTGCTGCTGGCGCTGGTAAGCTATGTGCATTTTGATTTACTGTTTGCTTTCTCTCTTTTTTTACGCTTTCGAGTGAATTGGTTTTGCGCTTCTGTAGGTGAATTGTCAAATTTGGACATAGGCCCCGAGAAGAAGAAACGCGCGATGGTTAGTAATGTTGCGCCCAAAAAGAGTGATGTTGAAAAAACTCAATCCTCCAAAGTTAAAAACGCTGGAGGGGAGAAGAAAGGTATGCGCCGTTCCTCTGACCCCTGGTGTGATTATGTGGTGGTTTCTGACTCTTTGGAGGGTCTTGCGCCTGCAGTTACTGTTAGGAGGCCGAAACCTGAACTGAGAGATACTGCCGATATTCCTCCATCTAACCCAGAAGATCCTATTGACCTGGAATCCAGTCCTGAACACTTGGTGCCAAGGAAGGCGGGTAAAAGGAAACATGCTGATACTGAAGTTGAGGGTCAACCCTCAAAGAAGATCCAAAGGAAGAAAATTACCAAGAAAGGCAATCTGAGTGCTTTTATTTCTGAGTCTGTTCCTGGTAAGCGTTGCCTTTGCTTCTTTTCCTTATGCGCATTGAATATTTACAGCCTTTGTTGTTTTGTAGAAGTCCCTGTTTCTCCTATTCCCACAGAGCCGCAACCTGTGGTTAACGAAAGGCTCCCACCCTCACCTCCTCGTGCTTCCGTTGCTGATCAGTTAGAGACCACGGAGGTTCCTGGTGGTGGTGTAGAAAAGACTGTTGAGGCCGACAAGCCTGTTGAGGTTGCTGTGGAAGTTGAAAAGGTTGTAAGCCCATCGGTGATGGATGATGCTGGTAACCCCTCAACTTCTGAACCCGCTGCTCGTGATAAGGAGAAAATTGCAGAAGAAATTCCTATTATAGCTTCTCCTTCCAAGGTTTCTGGTTCTATGCCTGAGAAAGTTTCTGCTGAAGATCAGGGTTCGTTTTCTGATGCAGGCAAAAGTTCTCCGATCCCCCCAGAGGAGACCCTGGGGGATTATTATTACAGGACTTATTCGGAGAAAGATGCTTCCGAGCTTCATGCCCCTGTTTGGAATTTGAAAAAAGGTGATACTTTCTCAGATTGGCGCGTGTGCCGAGATTGGTTGCAGGGGATATTACCGCCTAGGGAGATCAAATTTCAAGAAAGCCGGTCCCACGAACAAACTTATCATGTTTATCTTGAAGAAACTGCTTCTCATGCATCTACCACTTATCGTATAATGCGCGAATGGCACAGTATGCACAAGGAGTAGGATGCTTTTCAGGTGTCGAAGAAGAAATTTGATGTGGATGAAAACCGGGTTGCCCAGTTGAAAGCTAAATTGGAAGCTGATCAGGCCAAGTTTGAGGCTGACCGTAAAACTGAAGAGTGGTCTATTGCAGGTTGGAAGAGGAAAGTGGAAGCTGATGTTGCTCTCCTTTCCGAGGAACGCAAAAACTGGAAAAGAATTTGCGAAAAAGATAATGCTGAGAAGGTGAATATCCGCAATGCCATTAATAATCTCAAGGCTGAGATTGAAAAACTGAGGATGCGGAGGTAGAAAGGTTGAAAAAGGAGAAGGCTGAAGTAGAAGTGACGCTAGAAGAAGCGCGTTCTCATAGGGAGCGCAGTGAGCAACGAGAGGTACAAGCTTACGCCACTCTTGCTCTTAGGGATAGAGAGTTAGAAGAATTTACTGCTTTGCTTTCTGACCAGGAACAACTTAAAAAGGACCTGGATCTTGCGCATTCTGAAAAGGCTGAGACCTCTCGCCGTTTGACTGAACCTGAAGAAAAAATGGAAAATTCTGAAACGGCGCGGGCCACAGCGGAAAGAGAGCTTGAACCTTTTAAGAATGATATGGAATGGCTGAAAGATCGTGGAATTGCCTGTGTAAGTTGCTTCTTATCTTTCGTTGCGGGAACGTTTTTGAACCTTTCTGTTATTTACCCTTCCTTATTTTCATAGGTTGCTGAATCAGTGCTGAATTCTGAAGAGTTGGATAAAACCGTTGCATGGTTAATTGTTGCTGCACGAAAAGACGGGTATGCCCAAGGGTACGCTGAGTGCTCTCAGCATGTGAATAGCGCTTTGAAGGTTGATTGGGATGTCAGCAAATCCGCGACCTATGGCGTTGATACTGGTGCTGTGCTTTCTTCTTTGAAGGCAGAATTTAATAGCTTGCAGCTTCCCGTTATGGATCTTATAAATGTTGCGTTGCAATCAGATGATCACGTGGCACAACTAAAAGAAATCTTTCCGGATGACGGTGAAGATTTAGTGTAGGTTCCTTGGAAACTGTATTGAACACTTTTTTTGTAATATTTGGAATGTGTATCCCTTTCTTTGTTGGTGCGCTGTTGCGCAAGTAACTAAAACACTACCGTGTTTGATAGTTTTAAAGGCGTATTTGTACGCTGGGAATGACATGTTTTTTAGTTTATAATTTGTTGCATGAGTACAATTACTTTGATTAAGTAAGGCAATGAAGTTGGTATAAAGCTCACGTGTGAACTTATGGTCGTTTGTGACGTGATCACTGACCGTTCATGAGGCTTGTTTTGTAATTACCATAATGTTTTTGCGCTTACTAAAAGAAATTGCATGCATTTTGTAAGGAAAAAAACACAAGAATGATAGAAACTTTGCTGTTTATTTCTGGATAGGGCACAGAAGCCATTACAAAGTTTTCTAATAAATATATGAGACTTAACTTACTCTATTCTCCCGCTTTTTCTTAATAGATCGTGTTTTTCTGCACGGAAACCATAGAGTTTCTTCTTAATTCTTCGCCCTTTTGCTCGGACCTTCTTCCCCCCGAGTTATCTGCTTTATTTCTTTGCGCACATTTTGCAGTAGATGCGTGAGTTCGCCGCTTTTGAGGGCTTTCTCAATCTCGGTGCGCAAAGAAATGCAGTTGTTAGTGGTTTGCCCATTGTCTTTGTGATATTCACAATATTGGGCTGGATCTTGTCCGCGCTTGTTTTTCATGGGGATTGGTGGCTTGAACTGATAGTCTTCAGTGCTCAAAACTTACGCGGGGGTTTTAGTTAGGGGGGTCCATTGCCTCTCCCTGTTCTCCTGTTTGTTTTCCTTCTGCGCAGTAAGTTTGTTGATCGTTGACCGAGAATCTTCAGATGAGTGGTTTCCCGAGCCAGAATCGCGCCATGTTTTCTTGAACTTCCTTCCGCCTGTTGAGCTTAAGTCGGAGGGTCTGTTGTGTGGTGGCGGCGGCCTATTAGTGGTAAGGTTTTTTTCTGTTTGCGCATAAACTTTTGCCGCTGCCATTACTTTCTCCCAACTCTTTGGGAGTCCTTCCGTCCCAGATAGGACCTTGATCATATCATCGCATCTGACCGCGTATTTGAACTGTGTGCGGATCAGTTGCTCGTGGACTCCCCCGATCTCCAGTACTTCTTTATTATATCGGGTGATAAAATCCTCCAGACTTTCGTCGTCATGACGCCAAATATTCATGACATCTGATGTGTCTCGGATGGATCGTCGCTGTTGACTGAAATGAGTCAGGAATTTCTTGCGCAAGTCATTCCATGATGTGATGCTCCCGATGGGTAAATTATCGAACCAGATTCTTGCAGCGCCAGTAAGGGTCTGCACGAAGAGATGGCACCATAATGGTAGGGTCCAGCCACCTACTAGCCCTGCGCTTGTAAAAACCCTCAAGTGGTCATCGGGGTCTGTCAGCCCATTAAATTTACCCACATTGGATGGTAGTTTAGCTTTCTCAAGCGGAGCCAAAGCTATTTCCATGATGAACTTTGAATTTTCTGCTGCTTCTGCAGGGCGGTAAATCAAATCATAGTTGTGTTCAGCCTCAGGGTTGTAAACCGCACGGGGTTTACACTTGTTATAGTTCAGCCGACTAAACACACTGACGTTGTCACCTAATCGATAGGTTGGATCATCTTCATTGTGGTAGGTATTTCGTTGAGGGCCCAACCTAGTATGAACTGATGCTCTTCGATGGGAATGTGACTCGTCTCGATGCTCTCGTTGACGACTCCCAGATTGGGTATATTCATATCTCGATGGAGATCTAGAATATACCTCTGTGTCCTCGATGTGAGATGGGCCCTCACGTTGAGACGCATGAGCACGAGATCCTGGCCTTCGCGACTGAGTTTGAGGTGCAGTTTGTGCACACAGTTGTGTGTATACTGCATTTAGAGCTCCTTGTGACCTGACATACCAGGAGATTGGAGTTTCTCCTGGAGGCAGAATTGAGTGAACAGGGTTCTCTGGTAACACCCCTGGAGTGACAGGTTCATTTACTCGATTGGACTGAACCTCGTTGTCATCCGAGGCATCCTCTAGAATTCCTTCCACCTGAAAGTTGTTTCCGACGTTCGGCCGAGGGCCGGTTTGCTGATGAGACGACGTTTCTTCCATATGCAAACGGAATCAACAGGGTAGATCAAAAAACGAGAGAAAATTGGATGAGACAGAGAAAACGGTGGGCGCCAATGAAGAAACACTAGATAATTGACCAGAATCGAATTATCTAGGGGGTTTGAATCCGCATAAAAGGTAGGTTTTCTCTCGTTTGATCCGATGGAACAGTCCTTCTTCTCCGGTAAACTCTGCAAAACAAAGCACCGTTAGCCTTGTCAAGGGGAGAAGAGGGGTTCTCTCCTTGACCCGACTCCGACGTGAGAATAAGTAGGTGTTTATGAAGAAGAAGAATTATTGAAGAAGTGTGAGTAACTTGAAGTTTATACCTGAATTATCCTCATATTTATAACCGAGAGTTTGGGCGGGAAAACCCGTTGGTGAAATGTTAACGGAATATGCTAACCCCGTAAGCGGTTACATTTCCTTCCGTTAAACCTCTCGATCCGACGTGAGTGCACACGGATCGCTGTTTTGATCTATGGCTGGGGATCTGCCACGTGGAAAGTGATCAAGTGGAGGTTTCTCTCCAATTACATGCTATTTTTGTGATTTCAGGGATGCCTTAGATGATGACACGTGTCCAGACGGTTACAACCGTCTTAGTGGTGCACGATTTGAACTCTTCTAGAAGATTACTGCTGTAATCCGGTGTGACTCTTTTTCAGTTACGTAAATAATATCCAAGACTGGATATTATTAAGCAGGAATGCTTGTCTTAGGATTTTCATCCTTTATGAAAGCGCAAGGATTTATTGATTTCCTTTTGGCGCACAAGTGTTGTTTGCTATTTGTCTTAAGCCTTTCTTTTGTAAAACCAGTGCGCGGCCGCGCAAGGTAAAAAGGGCTTGAAAGACGAGGTTGTGGTATGGTCCCAAGTACTTATTACAAGGTTTTTTGGGACCTTACCCCTTCAAATATGGTTCCACTCATGGGAGTACTAGACCCAACTGTTATGTGTTGCTATGTATACAAATTGGGTACTTGATTCATGTTATGTAGTAAACTTGGTGATGAATACAGTCTGTGTGAAATACGTGATTTAGTCTGTTACGAAACTGATATTATTGATAACCACGATAGGGTTTGGTTGATTAACGGGAACGGGTAACATTATATACCGAGCAAACCTAAGGTGAGTTCACTGCTCTTTTCCAAGCATGCGTCCCGGGGAGGGACATCTGGTAAACGTTCCGGGGAGGAATGTCGGGTAATTGGGTTTGACTGGAATGTTAAACCTGGGATGTTGGTTAATACACTCATTTCTATCATTAAGTCCCATCATATACCGATTGGTTGCCGGGGAGGCAACGGGGTTATTAGTTGATAGCGCTATTGGGTTTGGCACCCTCACACCGTACCGAGGAGGACGGTCGTGAACTAATTACCTTAACCACTTGACCAATGTTTGATAGAGCATTGGGGAAGGGCAAATAATCTGGAGCCATCTGCGGTAATCGAGTTATTAACAACATCAAATCTATGAAATGTTTTATACTTATATCTGGTAACTAAAACGTGTTAACAAACTTTGAACTCACCAGCGTCGCCTGACACATTTGTCTGCATGCTTACAGGTCGTTAGATTCATGGTAATAGGACTTGCTATCTGGGAGTGCTGGAGTGGTCATGGGTCGAGTCTCTTGGATACATGCTCTTGTTTTTGTACACTTGTTTTGAAACAGCTAAATAACAATTTACATTATGCTTCCGCTAACGTTTTGATTTAAGTTATGATTTGGAACTATGTTATGAAATAAATGGAATCTTTTATTTAATATATTGTTATAGTTCAATGTGATTAGTGGCTGGATCCTAGTACGTCACACGTCCCGCGGTGTTCCCGCATGTGGTATTTTGGGGGTGTGACAAAATTAGTGTTGGCTAACATATTGTGTACCTTGTTCATAAGGGTACGGTTTCTTCTTTCAGTGACACCGTTTTGCTGAGGTGTACCAGGCATGGTGTATTGGTTCACAATCCCCTGGCCCTTACAAAACTCATAAAATGGACCAGGAGCTTGACCCACATCAGTATGTCTTCCATAATATTCACCGCCTCTATCTGATCTCACAACTTTAATCTGACGATCTAATTGCTTTTCAACTTCAGCCTTATAATCTTTAAAAGTTGTAAGAGATTCAGATTTCTCCTTAATAAGATAGAAGTACATGTAACGAGAATAATCATCAATAAAAGTGATAAATGAAGTATGTCCTGTTATGCCAGCGATTTGGTAGGGACCAATAATGTCAGTGTGAATAAGTTCTAATAAATTAGAGCTCCTAGTGGAACCTTTCTTATTCGCTAATGTCATTTTACCTTTAAGACATTTGACACATGTTCCAAAATCAGAAAAATCGAGAGGAGGTAAGACTTCATCATTTACGAGACGATTTAATCGTTCTCTTGAGATGTGGCCTAAACGCTGATGCCACAACATGGATGAAGTCTCTAAGTCTCGTTTCTCTTTCATATTTGTGAGTGATTCATTAATGTTATATGACAACAAAGATTTGGAAAAATTATCATCTAGTTCTAATCTATAGAGACCACCATCCAGAATACCAGTACCATAAAGAATAGAATCATAGAGGATAGAAAGTTTGCGATGACCATGGGAAACAATAAAACCGTCCATGTCTAACTTTGGTCCTGATACAAGGTTCCGAGTTACCTCGGGAACATATAAGGTATCATAAAGTTTAATACATAAACCAATTTTCATAAATAATTGTAATGTTCCAATGGCCTTCACTTCTAATTCTCGATCATCCCCAACCTTAAGCGTTCTTTGGTTTCTTTCCAGCTTCCGGATTGTAAGGAATCCCTGAGTTGAATTGTTAACATGAACCATAGAACCAGAATCAAACCACCAAGAATTAGCAGGAACATTTAAATTATAGGACTCAAGTATCATAAAATAATCGTTATCTTTCCTTAAAGTCAGGGCATTCCTTCTGCATATGTCCTGCCTTTTTTACAGAACTTGCAGTGGATTCTGCCTAAGGAGTTCTTAGAGCTGGAAGGTGCACTTGCATTAGGATTTGGCCTTTGGACTTTTGAAGCATCCTTCCTTTGATGATTGTTCTTCCTCTTCTTAGAATTGGAGGTGGTGAAGTTAGCAACATTAGTAGTGCGATCCATCCTCATACGCTCTTCCTCCTGTACGCACATATCGACCAGCTCACTCATCGTCCATTTGTCCTTCTGAGTGTTGTAATTGATCTTGAATGCTTCAAAGGACAAAGGAAGCGAAGTAATGATGAAATGAACGAGGAAACCATCACTGATTTCCATTTCCAGCCCCTTCAGCTTATTGGTCATGTCATTCATCATCATGATGTGCTCGCGAATGTCGCTCCTCCCATCATACTTAGTTGTCACTAGCTTGAGGATAAGGGTACTAGCGTGTGCCTTAGACGTCCCCTTGAACTACGCCTCCACAGAAGCCAAGTAGGTTTTAGCATCTTCAGAATCAGGAATGGCTCCCCTGATTGCATTGCTTATGGACTGCTTCATGAACATGAGAGACATGCGGTTACACCTAGTCCATTTTTCATGAGTCAACTGCTCAGCAGCAGTACTTTGTGGAGTAAGGTACGCTGGCTTATTCTCTCTTAGAGCATAGTCAAAGTCCAGCAATCCAAGTGTAAGCATGAGAGCATCCTTCCATGCAGCAAAGTTATCACCAGTCAAAGGTGGAATACCGCAATTGGGTGCTGATAGTGGAAATAAGATGAGCGAATTATGATACTAAGGAAGAAGTCCTAATGTGATCTAAGGCACATTATTCTAAGGCAGGCATAAATAATGACCATTTTAATTATGAAACTGTGATATTGTCTATTACTAACATCAAAATAATAGACTTAGTTAATATTCTACTTAAACGAAGACAAATCAGCTTTGGCCAGAAGTGTAATCATTTAAGCATGTGTGCAAAGTGGTTGTGACAATCAGCTTTGGCCAGAAATGAAACAATCACTTTAGTTATGCACATGTTAAGTATGCTATATATGAAAGAATTAAATTAGCTTTGGCCAGATATTAAGACATTCACATTTGTAATGCACACTTAACATAGCTTTCGTAGTACTTGAACGATAAGTAGATGTATTAAATCAGCTTTGGCCAGAAATGATACATCAGAAGCTCATTCAAGTTAAGCTATTTTTAGTTTTGTAAAACATTATCTGATTCTGATTAATTAACTAAGTATTTAAAAAACCAATTATTTAATAGCAAACCACCTGTTAGCGTGGATCGAACTCAGTTAAACAGTCTAAGATAATGAGGTTTCGAGTGAGATCTCGACTCAGTTATGAGATCTCGAGTGAGATCTCGAGTCAAGTCTCGACTCATCTTGTAACATTATGAGGTCTCGACTCATTAAGGTCTCGAGTCGCAACCTCAGTGTCTCGAGTCGTAATCATGGTCTCAACTACTGTGTTTTATGAGATCTCGACTCCTTGATGAGGTCTCGAGTCACAACCACGGTCTCGAGTTGTGAAGATTGAAGCCCTTAGTCGAAACCTCAGTGGTCTCGAGTCGAAACCTTATGGTCTCGAGTCGAAATCGTTGTCTCGAGTTGTAAAGATTTGAGAACACTTATGATTTCGAGTCGAGACCTTGTGGTCTCGGGTCGTTAAAAGGGATCTCGAAACTCCTGTTAACAGCTGTTAATGTAAAAATAACTGAAAGCTCGAAATTTTAGGGATTGTGTGATAGTGTTTCCTATTTTATAGTTGATCTAAACTTATCAAGGATTTCGAAAATTATAACTGGTTATCTTTTAACAGTTTTCAAAAATTTTAAGAGATAGAATTCAGATTAAAACAGTAAAAACACCCACTAATCCATATTTCATTCCAAAACGTAAGGAATTTTTCGAGTTTTCTTAGAACAAATGATGAACCCTAAAAAATAAAACATAATTCCGAAACCCGAAACCTGAAATTTTTAATGTTTCTAAACAGATTTCGGTCACAAAACATAATCCATTTGATTTCGAGTGAGCATATAATTATTCTTTTTCCGAAATCAGTGATCTCGAGTGGCTATATACAACTCGAAACCGGCTGTTAATTATATTAGGTTTTCAAAATTTCGTTTTCCAGATTTCTATCCCAGAATTGATGGATACGAAAACAGAACTGACTAATCAACATATGCTCTGATACCACATGTTGATAAGTTTTGTTTAAACATGAGGGAAAACATGAAAACATACATGTCACCGCAGACAGTGCTGTAGAGAATCCAGTGAGGGAAGAAGCCATAGAGTTCGACATCTTAGTCAAGGTGATCTGGTTCCTCCTTATGGTGCAGACTGATGATGGTGATGATTAAACCGAAAAGGGTATCAGTTTAGGAGAGGGAGGTCGATATTGATGTTATGATAATTAGGTTATGTGTCTTAACCTTAGAACCTCTACATAAGTCTCCTTATATATGCACCCAAGAGGAAACCTAATTAGTTAATAAGGGTAATATGGTCCATCAACAATTACCAACTAATTATTTAATAGGTTATTATATATTTTGATTTATATTATGTAAATTATTATAATGGCTACTAGACTAAATATTAAATCATAATATATTTAATATTACATGTCTAACAATATCAGAATGATCCAACGATTCAATCTTCGGGAAATTGACGATCTCTACCGGGTAGATTTGTTAGTCACGAAAATACTTCTTTCTAAAGCTTCTGTAACTCTTTTCTTTAAGGCTGGAGGGTGTGGGGTGCCACCCTTCCGCCATCTAGACCACCATAGCGCCCCCTTCCAAATTTGACCACACCGCCGGCGCCATAGCCGGGGCGCCATTGAAGGCCCGCCATGGTGGTAACGAGCTGAAACGCCATTCAGGTGGGGCCCACTAGTTCGACAACCAATCAAATGTTTTTTTTTTAATTTTGTTTAATAGGGGCTCCATCCACACCCTCTAAATTAAAGGGGGGCTCCATCGCTGACGTGGATCCTATGTGGACTTGATAAAGCCCCATGGGGCTCCATCCACACCCCATAGCCTAATTGTGTTACTGAAACAACGGCTGAGACCTTATCCTCTATTGATATAAATCACCTTTAAAAACAACTAATAGGCCATAAAAAAATATGAGGCTTCCCTCATGAGCAAAAAAAAAAAAAAACATCAGTATTCTTTGTAAACCACTTTTTCATATAAAAAAAAAATATTAAAGTTGCCTCTTTTAAAATCCAAGATTTTTTTTTTGTTAAGAATGAAACCCCACAATGAGTTGGGTGTACGTGGGTATCTTTGGGTGGTGTCACGTCCATAGGGTAGTTACAATAAGTATGTATCATGTGATTGTATTTGATGATTTTAACGTTAAAAAAGATGGGTGTTACTATACACACCTCCCTATTACTTTCTACACCCCCTCCTCTCACATACTTACAGGTGGGGCCTGCGTGGGACCGACAGTTTTCCTCTCACAAGAGGGGGTGTAGAAAGTAATAGGGGGGGTGCGTATAGAATAAGCCAAAAAGATATATGAAACGTGACAAGGGGTTTTGATTTTATTTATTTATTTGTAGAGAGTTTGTCAAAAGAGACTAAATCTATTGGGAATTATAAAAAAGATATCATGAAGTTATCTATACTTATCTATACTATATTATAATGCATGAGTGATGGGTATTTTAAGATAGCCAAAAAATAAGAATTTCTTCCATCTTTATTTATAAAAAACCCCTAAAATGAGGGTAGTTTCGTCTTTTAAACACTATTTATTTTTTAGCCTCTAAACTTATTACACTTAAATCACTGGGGTTTTAACAAAATTATTGATAATTAGTTACAATTCACCCCTCCACAACAAACTTATAATTTTTTACGTATTCTTGACATATCTTATAAAATATATTGTTTAAAAAAATCCAAAGACAGCATGACGACCTACACATTTTTGTCGACGTTTCGATAGTTGTCTTGTTCAATATCGACGCACGGATTAAAAGGTACAAATCGATAATGCTTTAATGTACAAGTAATTAATACTTGTGATCTAATGCGCCTAAGCTACAAAGATGGGCTCCATCTATGCAAATAAAAACAAAAAAAATTAAAAGTACCGTAACATAAAATGAAGATATTATATGTCACATTTTATTTTATTAAAACTGTCTAATATCTATACTTAGATATATCTTATAAAAAACTTAAAACTAACCACAACAAACTTCCTAAATAAAAGGGTGGCAAATCTAAAATTAAACCCTAATGCACTTCTATAGTTACCACTATAAATACAAAGTATGACACCCTTGTATCTAAACAAAGTTAAAAAATGGATCCAGTTCTGAATTCAATTGTTGCGAAAAACCAAGCATGCGAGATTGAAAATTATAAGGTCAGTTCTATTATATCGCAACAGTGAATAATTTTTTCTTTTATTTACTTTTATGTAAATGTTAACTTAATTAATTTTTCAGATTCAGTTGCATGATGAACATGCCAATTTAAACAACTCAGTTATCGAACAAGCTTCTAATGTATTGATTTTGCTGGTTTGAAAGTATTATTTTTTGCTTATATCTTTCATATTAACATGTTCGTTATGTTATTATATGTGTGTTTTATTGCAGGATGATGGTGATTAAAGTGTTCATATTATTTCTTATGATGGAATGTTTAGTCCATACAAGTCTAATCTTTAACGTGAATTTAGTGAAGAGGTAATTTTAATGTTTATTTAATCCTTTTTTTTTTACTTTTTATTCAATTTTTGTCCTTTTTAAGGATCAGAAGTTTGAGACTCAAAGGAAGAGATCCAAAAGACTCTCTGAATGGAAATAGAGTGAGGTTATAAATTTAGACGATTCTGTAGACAATGGCAAAAAAGATGAATTAGAAGATGCTGCCGATTCAAGCACAAACCAGAAAACCCGATTAAAAATATCTCGAATGTCAATTCAGAAGCGGAACGGATTTCATGCAGTCTAATATGAAATCTATCAAATGTTTTTAAGTTTTTTTTTCATTTTCAGTTGTCATGTTTGATCTAAACGTATGAATAAAGTTTATTTTATATTTAAACTTTATTTTTTGTGGTAATATAATGCAAGACCATATTAATAAAGTTCAAAATAGAGTTAGTATCCTAAATTTACAAGTCAACTGAACTTATATAAGTTAATATCCTAAATTTGTAATAAATAGATATTGCAGTTAGATATAGTCAAGCTGAAATTATAAAATATTGCAGTAATTCTTAGATATTAATCTAATAATTTGTATTTCTTAATTAAAAATAATAAAGTAATAAACTTTAAAGCTAAACTAAAAAACTGAACTTACTATAATATAAAGTTAATCAAGATATAAACTCTTAACATCCTATTTTTTATAAAAAATATTTTTAAAATTTTATAAAAATATTAATTTTTTATATATATAAAAACGAAATGAGTTAATAAAGTTAAAGGTGTAAAACGTACTTACGAGTCAACTACAATTTTTTTTTTTTTATAAAAACAAGATTTTAAACTTTAAGTTTATTAGATGAGTACCATGTGGATATTTAAAAAAAGTTATGAACTTTAAAGAATAAAATTATAAACTTTATCATTTAACCAACAAAATAAACTTACTTTACAACTAGAACAACTTATCTTTTCTCTTTTTGTCATTTGATTATTATTTTCTTATTAAAAACGAAACTTTACACGTGTAAAACAGCTTTTTTACTATATTTATAAACAAAATATTTTGTTTTTATAAAAAAATAATTATTTTATAAACATTTTTTTGTAAGAAGTAAAATAAATGAAATACTCTAGAAATTTACAATCATTACTAGACAACTACTAAATTGTGTTGCAAATTTTTAGGAATTATAAGTTCAACTATATTGTTATAGATGATATTAGTCAGTTTCAAAAGAATTCTTTACCAACTTGACTAGATACATAGTAAATTGTGCTGCATATTTTTAGGGATTATAAGTTAAAAGTAGACTCATATAGATAAGATTAGTTAGGAACTAAAAATCTGAACTTAGCATGATATAAAGTTAATAAAGATATAAACTCTTAACATCCTATTTTTTTTTATAAAATCAGTTCTTGAAATTTTATAAAAATATAAATTTTATTTATATCTGTAAAAAACGAAATTTAATAATTTAAGCTAAAGGTCTAAAACATACTTACGAGTTAAATACTATTTTTAATTTTTATAAAAACAAAAATTTTAAACTTAAAATTTATTGGATAAGTACTATGTGGATATTTAAAAAAAAGTTATGAACTTTAAAGAATAAAATTTTACCTTATAATTAACCAATAAAATTAACATACTTTACAATTATAACAACTTATCTTTTATTTTTTGTCTTTTAATTATTAATTTTTATAAAAAAAACTAAACTTTACATATGTGTAACACTTATGACATATTTTCACCACAATAATGTTGTCATAAATATTATTCGAATAAGACAACTATTAGAAACGAGTGCCGCAATGCAAATGTCGCCCCCGCCGCATCGCGCGGACACCCTACTAGTAATAAATATGAGTCATGAGATGCTCTTTTTTTTATTTTTATGTGAAAACGTTGATTTCCGATACTTATTTATTGGGAATGTATAAAAATGATATCATGAAGTTATAATAAAGAGTGAATTTCAGGGATTGTCCTTTATCTTTATACTCATTTTAAGGCGCTGTCTTTTATGTTTAAAATTGACGAGTTTTGTCCTTTATGTTTTCATATCATACACGTTTTGTCCTTTAGGCCTAACTCAGTTAGTTTTTTCAGTTAAATTTGGTCATATGCTTTGCACATGAGTGCATTTTTGTTAATTCAAAGGTTGCAGAAGCTTTGAGCTGTAAATCTGCTGTTGAACTTACCTTTGAATTGACAAAAATGTCCTCATGTGCAAAGCATATGACCAAATTTAACTGAAAAAACTAACTGGGTTAGGCCTAAAGGACAAGACGTGTATGAAATGAAAACATAAAGGACAAAACTCGTCAATTTTGAACATAAAGGACAGCGTCTGAAAATGGGTATAAAGATAAAGGACAATCTTTGAATTCACTCTTATATAAATATGATTATGATTATGTTTATATAAAAATGAATATTATAATATATGTATTTCCATTTCGGATTGTTTTTTAAATAGCGACAATTCTTTAGACCAAAATCAAAATTCAAGTAGACTTTTTACGAGTACTTATAACATAGTGTGATAAAGATTTAAATGAGAATGTTAAGTATTGCGAGAACTGTGAGAACGAATGAAAAAACTGCAAGAACTAGATTAAAAAACAATTCAAATTTAAAATTTTCTTTTACACTTATCATTATTATTCAAAAAACAATATTAGAAATCAAATTTACATATATACATATATAAAAAAAATTATACACGTGTAAGTTTGCCATTTACAAATGTGTGAATTTGTTGGATTACACATGTGTAAAAAATTATTAAAAGTGATTTTAAGAGGAAAGATGGAATATTTAAAGAGTAAATTCTCTTTTTAATATTTTATTTTAATTATAATGAAGTTTGTATTAAAAAATTGATTTTGATTGTTTTTTTTTTCATTTGTTCTTACCATTCTCGCAACATTTAGCGTTCTTAATGTAACTCTCCCCTATAGTCATATATTATATTAAGTATGTACATTTTAGTATTAGAAAATATCTTATAGCTATTTACTTCAATGTTTGAAAACCCATTTATTTTATTTAAAAAAGATCTTATAGCTATCTATTTCAATGTTTGAAAACCCATTTATTTTATTATATTACTAAAGTATACATATCATTGCAAACGATCTACATGTAACTATTCCAAAAAGGCCAATATGATCATCACAATAAGTCATTGACAAACGATGGGAATTATGTCACAAAACACTTTAGTAAAAAGCAACTCACAATGAGTCATTGACAAAAGATGGGAACTTTACATTATAATCGCATTTTCAATTTTAAAGTATTTCCCGTAAAACCTAATTTCAATATTTTGACACATCAACAAATAAAAATAAATTAACTTAAAGATCTTAGATTCATTTAAATAAATTAGGCGAATTTATTCTAATAAAAAAGTTGAATAAAATGTGACATAAAAATAACTTTTTAATTGAGTGAAATGAGTATAGAAGAAATAATGGAGGGTGTAAAAAGACAATAGTACATAACAACTAGGTACCTTTTTTATGTAAATGAGGGACCGGTTTAGTATTCACCTAATTAATTATCCATTTAGTGGACAAATTCAAATAATTGTCGGCAAGACCATATTTTTACAATAATTTGTTAGGATACTACAAAAAAAAGTGTATGGTGACACACATTTACAAAGTTTAGAATACTATGTAGTATTATATGTGTTTTATACACAACTATATACATGAGTTATGTGTATCAAACTATATTATGTGGTACCAATTTATAATCCGTACAACTTAGTCATAGAATAAAATTAAAAACCTATGATACAATCATACAAATATGATACATAAATACCTATATGTCCATATAATATATTTAGTAACAAAAACAAAATGTTCAAAAGATGAAACTTTTTAAGAAGAAATTATAACTTGTGTACAAATAGGGGATGAACAAGATCATGGTCTAACCATGGATTGGTTGTGATAGGTTAAGCAAGTATAAATGATAAGACCAAATACTAAAAGATCATATGTTCAACAAATGACAAGAATGGTTCACAACATGTGCAATTTCTTTGCATGGTTCTATTGTGAATTGCCTCGGCATATTTAAAACCAACATAAATTGCTCTTTCTTAGGATGAAAACTTTTTATGTGTGTGTTTTCTCAAGAGACAACGTGCCGATATATGTTGTCAAAAAGAGAACGTAGGATGCACAGTCAGAGAATGTACATCAACCTTGTGGTGTCTAATTACCGAACCTCACCTCTTGCGACACATAATCTTTTATGTGATCTCTAGTTTCTCCAAATATATTTTCATATTATGTGATCATAGATTAGTAAGATAACACTAAAACTAAAAATTTTAGGATAAGTATAAATTATATTTGTTAAATAAATCATAAATTACAATGAAAATAATATCCCTGACGCCAATGAGTAAAAAACAATCAAAAGTGTTGCAAATTATTAAGACGGAAATTTGTTTCATAATTGTTGCATTTTATTGACTTTTAGACCTCTTGAGTAAAGGTAAAATAGATATAATGATTATTGCAAGGATGACAATTTTCACTTTTATACAAGAATCTTTCTTTTTCTATACATACATGGTCCCATTATTATTTGTTTTTATACTTTTAGGGTACACCCCTTATAAGGTGTTAATATTCTCACACCCCTCAACTCTATCTCTCTCTGTATATACATAGATAGATTTAGAGAGAGATAGAGTGAAAACCATGTAGGAATAAGATTTAACCATGGTTATTGTAATTTTTGAGATTTGTTATCTTTATGAAATTTAAAAATTACAATAACCATGAGAATCAATTTTAACTTTGATTTTTACTTCATTAGAAAAAAAAAATGCATTATGGTAATTATGCTTGGGTTTATTTATGTTTTATGTAAACAGTTTATCTATTTCTTGTTTCTCTTGGTTACAATATAATATTTACTATGATCGGTAGGGATAGTGTACATTAATTCAGAAGTGTGATAAGGGTATTATAACTCTATATATAACACCATATAAACACCGTACATCACTATGTAATACCATATAACACCATATAACACTATGTAACACTATGTAACAATATATAACACTATACATCTATCATAGACATGCTATCAGACAAAATATAGTGTTATATTTGATATAAAGTGTTACATAGTGTTATATGGTATTATATGGTGTTACATAGTGTTATACGGTGTTTATATGGTGTTATATATAGAGTTATAATACACTTCTCACACTTCTGGATTAATGTACAAGATCCTCTACCTATGATTTTATAAAGTTTTCTCACCTTGTTACACAAACACCCAAAACTGATCCACTTTAGTCGCTTGTGTATTGGAGTGTAAATAATTATGTATCTATACACATGTCAGCAATATATATAATATGATAATATGTCGTACATTTGAACAACGAGATCTAGTAAAATGGGCACATTATGAGAGAAACAATACGCATTGGAAGAAATCAGAAGTACGTGTCTTGATACACAACATATAATTTTTTTATTTTTACTATTTTAAAAGATAAAGTTGTGAATTATATAGGTTCTAACACATGTTATTTAAAAGATAAAGTTGTGAATTATAAAGTTGTCTGCTTTTTTGTGTATATATATATAATCCGTTTTATATAAGATTCTGATCAATGATCATATGTGTGCATGTATGTGTACATATCATTGTAGAAGAAGTAATTATATAGAGAGCTATTTATACATAAACAGATAAATACATGTTATATATGTACATCTTTTAAGGAGATATAAACCTTTTAGCTTAACTAGTTATTATTCCAACCAAAACAATAACCCCATTTTGAGTTAAAGGGAATTTACTTTTTTAAACTCAACTTTGATTGTTGTCTTATAAATTACTGTCCATACTTCGCGTAAAATTTAGTTAAAAAAATACATGTAATATTAATTTAGTTTTGATAAAAATATAACATATATAAGTAAAAAAAAATGAAAGAAGTGATGTGGTACGTTGTTAAATAAAAGAGGGTTTGTTTTGTATATAGGAAAATGATGTTTTAAACTTTTATATTTGTTGTATATATTCGTCGTGATATAGTAAGAAGGTAAATGTATATTGAAGTGTAAATATCATATTTATAACTAGGCAGGAGTTTGTACAACCTCAACTTTTAAGACATCAACTTTATATATGACATGTCTATTTCATTTATCAATTGAATGAATACAATCACTAAATAATTTCAAACCACCTGTCGTATTTTGTAGGGAGTTGTTGCAAAAATATTTGCTATAAAAATCTATGTTGTTGACAATACATGTCTCTGGCTTTCACGGTAAATTAAATGGAAATATAACCACATAAATATAGTATTCAAACTCAAAATTTTGTAGGGAAATCAGGATAAGGTAAACAAAACCAAAATATACCGAATTTGTGTAATTATATTGCTTCTAAAGATTCATATAAAATGTCTTGTTACCCGAGTTATATCGCTAACATCTTAGTCCTCTCATGGTAAACCGGTAAGAAAAAGACGTTTGCCCGTGAACAAGCTACTCCATAAAAAAAAAAAAAAAAACTATCTCCAATGGATCTATTCGAGGGATGCCTAGACTCTTACCAACCCTTATCATTGTGAAATTTTGTTTTTAAAATGTGGGGGTGTGGGGGGCTTTGGTTTAGGGCATTGATCGACAAGTGACAGTCGTGGGGTCCACAAGGTGTGGTGTGACGTGGCAAGGCTGCTACTGGGTGTGGGTTGGCGTGGCTTCGAATGACGTGACTAGCCATGTGTAATTTGTTAGGTTTTTTTTTTTTAATAAACTAGCCGTTGGCTAACGGCTACCCTAAACGGTCAAATTTCAACAACCAATCCTAGCTAGCCAGCTCACACCGTCCCCCGCTCAACACCGGGATTCAAAACCACGCTAGCGGGGCAACGCCGTGCCCAACGCTGGCACGGTGTGGGTTAGCCAGCGTTGCCTGGCATCTCACACCCCATAAAACGCCCCACAGCCTTAACTAAGCCCTTCTCTAAGGGCGTTGCTTTTGTTGTTTTTGCATATGGGATGGGGCCAAAGTAAATGAAAAACTACAGTTTTATTTAAATATTACGTGTAGCGGGTATGTGACGTGAAATTTAAGAAGAGTAAGGATATTTTTATGGTTGTAAATGAAATAAGAGATTTTAAGGATTTGTAAGATATCATGTGACAGATGACGTGACAGCTAGGGCTGTTCATTTTTATCCAAAACCCGAAACCCGACTTGAATTCAAAGCCACCCGAACCTGAATTAGCGGATCTTCGAAAAACCCAAACCCGACCAACCCGAACTTTAAATGGTTCGGTTATCGGGTCACTTTTTCCCTACCAAAAACCCGAACAACCGGACCCGTAAAACCCGAAACACGAAACCCGAAAACCCCCCCGAACATTTATTGTTTTTTCTTATAGAATTGGTTTTGTTTGGAGTCTTTAATATACGAAACATTAAGTTTTTGGACTTTTATATATTATAATAACATATTGTCAAATAATATTTGAACTTTAATGATATTTTTAAAGTAGCAATATGAATTTTGATGATATTTTGTAAAAAAACATTAATTTTTCATTTTAAATCTAAACATGAAAACCGAACAACCCGACCCGAACTAACCCGAACAACCCAAAACCGACTAACTCGAACTTTAAAGGGGTCGGTTATTGGGTCAATTTTTCCTAGACAAAAACCCGAACAACCCGACATGAAAAACTCGAAACCCGAAGAAAAAACCCGATGAACACCCCTAATGACAGCTAAGGGCACCTAAGGGGGCATGAAGAAATATGGAACTAATTTTAGAGTTAATTAGTTTGGTTTATGTTCCTTTCATAATGGTTAATCTTCTTATAACTTTCTGAGCTCCGATTTGATCTGATCTTCCTATAAAACAAAACACCGTTAGCTCGTTAAGAGGGAAATATGGGGGTTTCCCTCTTAACCAGACTCCGGCGTGAGAATAAGTATTTGTTTTGAGGAAATAATTGTGTGTTAAGAGTGAGAGTAGAGGGAATGGAATGTTTAACCTGTGCATGGAGGTCTCTATTTATAGTCGGAGAGGTGTAAGAGGAGGTGGGCTGATGGGCCTTGGGCCGGAAGGCGACAACCAGAGAATATGCTATTTGTCTTGTTGGTATCGACCGCTAGTGTCTTCTAGAAGATCTCCGGTGCTAGCGCACCGTGATTGGAGCCACGTGTCTTAGTTGTCGGCCTTGTTGTCCCTCTGCCATCAGCAGGTAAGTGGAGATCATGGGGCAGGTGTCGCCGCCCCCTGATTGGTGCCACGTAGGCGTCCTTGTGTACTTTATGTCTCCTGCACGTCAGATGATCGTGGAGCACGATGGAGCATAGCCTGGAGGACGCTGATTGGCTTGTTCTTCTGCCACATTCACCTTTGGTACTTCCTGAAGTGACCTTGCGCTTTGACACCTGCGCGACCTTTGCTGAGCACGTCAGTAGCCCGCGCAGGGTTGCAGGAGGTGAAGGCTCTTATTCAGAACGCTAAGTATAGAAATTGATGTTACCTCTTGTTTGGACCTCGCGCGGGATCAGGCTCTGCTGGAGCATCCCGCGCGGGTTTAAAGATTGATCACCAAAGTGATTAAGGAGTATGGGCCCACGTACGACCTGAATGGTCTGCGCGGCATTTTTGGGACCATACCCCTTCAAGTCCCCCCAGTCTAGTGCTGCATCACGCACGAAGTGAGTGGTTGGAGCTCTGGACTTAGAAAAAAGGAAGTGCTGTGTTAGAAAAGTGCTTGCTAGATCTTGGTGAGTCGCGCGCGTGTAACTGTCTGTCAGTTACTACGGAGCGACTACCAGATTTGTTTGTTGAAAATCCTTGCCTTTGAGCGTAGGCGCGCAGATTCATTGGAGAAATGTGAATGCTGCGTGGCCTGGGTAACTTCTAAATGAAGTATGTAGTAGATTTGGGCGGGAAAAAACCTCGAATTTTGAATTCTGACAGGTTGGTGGCAAATGTCGTTGATGGCGACGTTTGAGTTGACTGCTGACACGGCCGTTATCAAGTTGTCACTGACGGTTCGGCTTTCCGTCAGTTGAGTGAGGCCCACGCGCGCGTGGTAACCATCACTATGGGAATTACGACGTACGTGGCAGCTGCTGATTGGATACGCGCGCGTTTTATCCGGCACGTCTACTCATCGCATTAAATACGATGAGTATATATAGTCGATGAGAGGAGAGACGAGATTACAAACCTCTTTACTTTCTCTCTTTTCTCTCTTATTCGTCTTTGAATCTTCTTTGAATCTTCAAACCATCAAAGATACACTAGCAGATCTTCAAGTTGGTTCTTTGAATATTCAAGTTTCCCAGAAAATATTCAAATCTTCCATCTAAATATCTATGGCTGAAGAAGAATCTCATCTTGAAGAAGGCCCCCTCCCCGTCCTCAAGTGGGATCAGGGGTTATTCGAGCAAATCACTAGGGGTTTCCGGTTTCCACCGGAATGGGATGCACAATATCCCAGCCAGAATCAAACAGCCACCGACGCGCCGCCGAGTTATATTACCCTCTTTGAAAACTTCTTTTTACAGGGCAACTTCCGGTTGCCGGCGACGGGGTTCATGGCCCATATTCTTCACTACTATGGGTTTCATTTATCACAGATGAGTCCACCCGGTATGGTGAGGGTGCGACATTTCGAGTTCTTGTGTCGATCACATGATATAGAGCCTACTGTGGAGAAGTTTAGGGCATTTTATCAGCTGATCAGAAACATGGGGTTCTATTCTTTTGGCAAGAAGATTCTTCTAAACCCTCCGAAGAGTTTCCATGACTGGAAACATAAATTTTTCTTCATTAGAGAGGAGGTTATCCCCATCGCCATGATCTTCCGAGCGCCGGACACAATTGATAAGGAGGAATTGCCAATTCCAAAGGGAGCTGATTGATATCTAAAGCTGACTGCGACGCCGAACCGGATTTTTGGTGAGAATGTTCTAGTTGCGACGCAGATGAGCGACCAGTGGCCAGCGGAAAGCAATGAAGTGCCTGTGTTGAAGTTCCAAGATAGAGGTTAGTTATTCCTTGGGTTACTTTCCCTTTTTTGTAATTCAGTCGCGATTAATTGTTCGGTTTTATTTCAGAGGCTCATCTTTACCAAGCTGCTTTCCCCACCTTTGGGGGGTCCATGGGGGTGCGCCCGCTGGAATCATGGGAGCAGTACTGGTATGAGCGGATCAAAGGTCATTTCCTGTACCCCCTCGCTGGAGCCTTTTCCAATCCTCCTACTGCAACTGAAGGTAATCACCATTGATGTTGAGGTGACCGGCAAGAAGGGCGGGAGTAGCCGCGCGACCGCCTGAACTTCTGATAAAGGTACTCTACGATTCCGTCAGAGTAACTTGGAGGACTATGTTGTTGCAAGCGACTCACTTGAGGGTTTGTCCCATATATGCGAGAAAAAGGCCAGCGCTGCTGGTTCAAAGAGCTCTGGGAGCGCGGGTTCGAGGAACCCTGATGTTGGCGCGACTCCCTCCTCTATCGCTCTGGATGAGGAGGAGGAGGAGGAAGAGGAAGAACAAGAGGAAGAGCCTGCTCTCAATCTAGTGAGCCGGAAAAGAAGCAGGGAGGAAGTTGCTGCTGAGCCCAAGGTGGCGCAGAAAGCTGGGGAAGCCCTAGTAATAGGCAAACAGAGCAGTCTGCGCTCTCTTTACAAATTTTCTCCGGGTTAGTTTTATGATTTCCTTCATGCTCTTTAATGAAATTTCTTTTTAATACTTGGCTTCTGCAGATGCCAAGAAGAAGACCCCTGAAAAGAAGGGTGTTGAATTTAAGGATCCCCAAGAACCGGCGCAGAAGAAAACCAAATTTGTGATCAAGCCTCTAAAGTCTGCTGAGTTGGAGGTTGAGAAAGAGAAAAAGAAGGCTGCTGAGAAGCCTTTTGAGAAGGAGAAAGAAAAAGAGAAAGAGAAGGTTGCTGAAAAGCCCGAGGGCGATAAATCTAAGGAGACCGGGGCCGCTGCTACTATTGCACATGAGAAGGCGCAGGGTCCGGAGGTCGTCCATATTATGGGGCTTGACCAGCCCCTTCATGAGAAAAAGAAGGAAACTACTCGAGGGAAGGGACCCGAGGTTGTTAAGCCAACCAAGCCTGCGCAGGTTGATGCCCCAACCCAAATTGTTCAAGTCACTTCTGCTACTAGGGGATCGGCTGCTGCTGCTCATAAAGAGACTACTACTACTACTGCAGGTGGCGCAAGTGCGGCTGGTGGTGCTGGAGGGTCCATGCCACAGACTCCTATCGGTCCTAAGGATACCTTAGGCGACATTTATTACAAAACTTACACCGAGGAGGCTCGTAGTGATGCTCCCCACTAAGCTCCATGGGGTTTAAAGCAGAAGGATACCTTCTTGGAGTTCGCTCCTTGCCGTGATTGGTTCTTGAGTTCCTTCCCTACTGGGGAAGTTAACCGGTAGAGGGCGCGATCCCATGATGCCTTGTACCATGCCTATGTTGTTGGAGAAGCCAACACCCGCGCCGCTAACCACCAAATCGTGCGCGAGTGGCGTACGATGGTTAAACAGCGGGGTGATTGGGAAAAATACCGTGAGCGTGTGCTAAGACAGGTCAAGGATTTTCAGAAGCTGAAGGCTACATTTGCTGAAGAGAAGGCCGCCTTTGACGCGGAGAAAAAATCTGAGGAATGGGGGCGCGAGGGCCTAAAGAGCAAACTACGTGCTGCTGAAGATCTCTTGTCCCAGGAGCGCGCAGAATGGAAAAAGATATGTGAAAAAGATAATCAACGCATGTATGTCGCGCGCTCTAAAATCACGGACCTTGAGGCTCAAGTTGCTGCTCTGAAAGGGAAAGTCGAGGAGGTTCAAGCAGATAAAGCACGTGTTGAGGTTCAACAGTGTTAGTGTAACAACTCTCATCAAAAGTTATATTTATTTAATTAAATTGTCCAATAGGAAACCCTAATTGAGACACCCAAGTGATTCTAAACAAACCCTAAAATTTTCAGAATTTTCAGAATCAGGATTAGGGCCCCTAAAACTCAGGGGGGGGGGGGGGGTAAAACCCTAGTTACGATTATCTAAATAACTCTCTGTCAAATTCGAATTTTGAGAAACTGTCGACTCAGCAAGCCTACCCATGCACGTAGCTACCCTATGAAACTAGGTTAGCAGTCGCGTAGCGCGACGACTATAGGGGTACCCAGTCGCGCTACGCCACTGGGTCAAAATTTCAGTATAAATACTAGAGTTTGGGACTTGATTCTGGGCACTGAAACGACGAAAAAATTCGAAGTATACGCTGAGTTATAGCAGAAACACTATCAAAACACACACGATCACTAATTGCTGCCGCAATTCAGGGTAATAACTCGATCGCTGCTACGATTCAATGTCCGATCGATTAAACTATCCAATGGATGTTTAAGTGCTGCCCACATTAGGGTTTATGCTTTGTCATTCGTCGTTAAATCGATGGATGTTTAAGTATCGCACTTTGTCATTCGTTGTGAAGGTTTTAATCTCGTGAGTTATCGTAAATGCTGTATTAAGTTACTAACCTAGTTTGTGTGCATGATTATTTAAACTAGGTTATCAAGGCTAATCAGTAGGCTAAGCTCTGTTCATAATTAAATCTGCAATGTGAGTCATTCTCTTTTTATAAAGTTTATTTACAAAAACATGTTTATTTTCAAAGGTTATAATTACAGGGATTAAGTCTATGTAATTTGAAATTACTGCCAGTATGTGGGGGGATGTGCACATAGCTACTAATTATTTATCATTTGTGGGTGAACGGACCCAACAAGTGATATGTCCACAGTCACAAGTCCGGTCAAGTGACAACTGGATCAGTTAATTTAAAAGATAGAAGCATTGTAATCACTCTTAATACTGTAAATTATAACAAATAGGTCGTTTTATTTAAATAAGAATGATTCACTCAGTATTTCCCCCTGACAAAACCTTTTTCAAACATGTTTCAGGTGATCTGTTGTGATCCAGGAAAAGTGACGTGAAGCACTATCAGCTTAAGGAAGTGGCTCAGTATAAAATAAAGAAACATGTTTTGTAAAATAAAAGATTTCTTCGTGAAATCTCAAGATTGTAAATTACCGGGTTTTATCCCGAATTGTGAAATAAAATAATCGGGAAATATTTCAGTTTTTAAAAGATCCTGAATAAAACTTCCGCTGTTAAATAAATACCACGGGAATTTCTGTCCCGCGGTTCCTGAAACGGGTTAACCCGGGTCGGGGGCCGTGACAGAAATAAGGTGGTATCAGAGCCACTGATTTAAGCCTATTAAGTATTTAGAAATACTTAATTTTACTGATTGCCAATTATGTGATTATGTGTTTTATTAACTGATTATTTGTTAGTTACAGTATGGGTAAACAAAAGCTGTCAAATATCTATCTTAAATTAGATAGGTCATCAAATGAAAAAGGAAGTTCATCCCAAACTCCTGAAGAAGGAATATTCGTTCGAAAAGCCCAATACGAGGAACCACTTTCTCCTGAGAAAAGAAGTTTAATTATTAGAAAAAGTCAGGAGAAATTAAGGAAAGTCAGAGAAAAGAAAGTTAAACAGGAAACCCAGGAATTAACCAGTAAAACACCCTGGGAGGACAAATTAGATGAGAAATGGGCAGATCTTTATATGCTAGCCACAGTAGCAGAAAATGCAAATCTCTAAATATTTTAACTCAAAGTTTTAGCACCTTTATTTATATATATACAATCCAGAAACCTTATTTAGTAAATAAATAAGTTCACAGTAAATCATGGTATATTTTACTTGTCAGTTGTTTTATGTATGGTATGCAATAAAATTTAAAGGTTATATATAAAATTTTGTTATTTTATTTTAACATTTGATATATATTTTGCATATATGCTAAACAGCATGAATGAGATATCTGAAGCTTTAGAAAATCTTAACCTCTATCCCGTTAAGATAGAAGTTTCCAAGGAATTCACCGGTTACTTCGCTGATAAAGAAGAACCCATGGAATTTCAATCCAAACCACTGGCAAAACCTAAACCCAAGAAAAGAGGCAGATTTGTGGGCTGGAGGCGTATGCGTAGGAAAAAGCCAGCAACAAGAAAGATTACCAAGACTGAAGAACCAAAAGACAAAGGAAAAGGGGTAGAAATTGAGGAAAATGTTAATCAAGTAGAGATAGAAGCTGAGAAGAGTTTTAAGCAAATAGAAAGAGAAGTCGGAGAAAGTTCTAGACAGAAACAGAAAATGACTCCCTGGGAAGTTTTAGATCATAAACTAGTAATGAGTGACCTTATCGGACCTGCCGATGGAAACCTTGAACTAGCTAATCCAAACCTTATATTTACTGAAGAAGATCTTTTCAATTATCCACTAGAAGCTCCAATTCCAATCAATCTGGAACCTGCTATTCCAGATCCTATTGTCCAATCTCAACCACTACCAGTAGAATTAGATGAATGGTGGACAACTGATTGGCAATACCAAAATCTTTTAAACAACCCTGATACATTTTTCCCACAAGTTGACCCAGAACCTCCACTATACCCAACTATGAGCCCGGAGAATCTGACTGAACTTCGTCTCTGGGGCGAAGAGTTAATTAATGCAGGAAATAGGATTAGGGATGTTGGAGAAAGAGTTACTTGGAAGTACGACGAAAGGGAGCGTCGTTTTTAAGAAATTAGCTGATCAGATAATGGGAGTTTGCAGGAATATTTGTTTAATAAAAAATATAAGAACCAGTATGTGTAATAACTTAACAATAAAACGTTGTATGATAATCGTGTGTACGAGGCATAATATAATATATAGAAATGAAACTCGGGAAATTGATAATTTTTGGTTATATATGTTAATGTGATTATGTGCAAACTGTTTTATTATAATTGTATTTATACTAATTATTTATATAAAATTTATTATCAGATGGAAAACGTTAATAACGAACCAGTAAATGAGGTTAATCAGTCTGAGCAACATCCAGGAGATCAATATATGACTAGGCAAGATATTGAAAATATTGTTGCTCAAGGGATAGCCAATGCTATTCCAGCAATTGTTGCTGCTATAAAGAATCCAATCGAACCGCAACAAATCGTTCCTAGTAAACGTATTTCTGAAGATAACTTCAGTAATAGTGTAAACGGAGGCAATGATCATGTTAATCATAATAAGGAACCACATCAAGCTCCATTTGCTAAGAAAATGAAAACTGCAACGCCTGGTTGCACTTTCAAAGAATTCTTTGCTTGTAAACCCACTGAATTTGCAGGCAATGAAGGAGCAACTGCATCACTGCGTTGGTTAGAGAAAACCGAAGCAGTAATTGCAATAAGTAAATGTGCTAACGATGATCAGATCATGTACGCATCAAATCTCTTCAAGGAAGGAGTGCTCGAATGGTGGAACACTGTGTTACAAGCTAAAGGAAGAAATAAGGCTTATGCCATGAACTGGGAAGAATTTAAGAATCTAGTAGAAAGAAAATTCTATCCTGAATATGAAAAGGATCAAATGGCGAATAAGTTCTTAAACCATCGTATGACGGGTGTAGATTGTCGCAGTTATACTTCGACATTCTTTGAATATGCTAGAGTGGTGCCAACGCTGGCTTCGCCAGAACCGGTACTCATTTCTCGCTACATTTGGGGACTGATTAGTGAAATCCGCAATATCGTTAAAGCTGTGAGACCTCGCACGATTGACGATGCTGTGGAATTAGCTAATACTCTAACTGATGAACTGGTACGCACCCAAGATGAAAACAGAACGAAGGAATTAGCTCAGAAAATTACCCAAGGATTTCGTACGGGTAATAATAACAGTTTCAAGAAAAGAGGAACAGGGCAATCTTCGACTTTGCCGTTCTGTCAAAATTGCAAAAAGAAACATTTTGGAAAATGCAAGGTATACTGCAATTTTTGCAAAACTGTAGGACATCGTGAAGAAAATTGCAGAAAGAAATCCATAATTTGTTACAATTGTGGAGAGACAGGACATTTTAAAACAAAATGTCCTAAAGTAGTCAAACCAGCAGACAACAAAACCAAGGCGACCGACGGAACTAATAAGAAGAATGCCAGGGCATTTCAGCTGACCACTCAAGAAGCAGAACTCATCCCAGATGTGATAGCGGGTACGTTCTTAGTTCACAACGTATACGCAAAAGTATTATTTGACTCTGGTGCAAACCAAACTTTTATAAATACTTTATTCTGTCAAGCTCTTAATTTACCTTTAACCAATATTAGGCAGATTTTTACAGTCGAAACGGCAGACGGAAATTCAGTTAAAATAGATAAAGTTTTGCAGGAAGAAAATATAGAACTTTTAGGACATAAATTCTATGCAAACTTATTGCCAATGAATTTAGCTGAATTTGATGTTGTATTGGGAATGGATTGGTTAGTAACCAACCATGCTCGAATCTTTTGTGATCAGAATTCCATAGAAATTCAATCACCCACCGGAGAAGTAATTAGGATTACGGGAGATAAACCACGTAAGCCCATGAAGTTCATATCAGTAATGAAAGTTGCTAATTATGAACGAAAACAAGGAATAGTATATATGATTTCAGTAATCATTAGTACTAAGGGTAAAGAACTTAAGGAAATTCCTGTAGTCTCAGAATATCCGGATGTATTCCCAGAAGAGTTACCGGGATTACCACCAGATAGGGAAGTAGAATTTAGGATTCATCTAATTCTAGGAACTACACCGATAGCCAAGGCACCTTATCGGTTAGCACCCACATAAATGTTAGAACTGAAAAAGCAATTAGATGAATTACTAAGTAAATGATTCATACAACCTAGTTCATCTCCTTGGGGAGCACCAGTGCTATTTGTTAAGAAAAAGGATGGTTCAATGAGAATGTGTATTGATTATAGAGAATTGAATAAGGTTACAATTAAGAATCGATACCCATTACCTAGGATTGATGATCTGTTTGATCAACTTCAAGGAGCTAGATATTTTTCTAAGATAGACTTACGCTCCGGATATCATCAATTGAAGGTACAAGAAGAAGACATACCTAAAACTGCTTTCAGAACTAGGTATGGTCATTATGAGTTTACAGTCATGCCCTTTGGGTTAACAAATGCACCTGCTGCATTCATGGACATGATGAATAGGATCTGTAAACCATATTTGGATAAATTTGTAATTGTTTTTATAGACGATATACTTATTTATTCAAAAAGTCAGACAGAGCATTGTGAACACCTTCATGCACTCTTAACTTTGTTAAGAAAAGAAAAACTGTACGCCAAATTCTCGAAGTGTGAATTTTGGTTACAAGAAGTTCAATTCTTAGGACATATGGTAAATCACGAAGGTATTCATGTAGATCCTGCTAAGATAGAGGCAATTACCAAATGGAAGGTTCCACAAACAGCAATGGAAATTAGAAGTTTTATAGGTTTAGCTGGGTATTATAGACGGTTTATTAAGGATTTTTCCAAAATAGCTGTACCATTAACTAAGCTAACCTGTAAAGCCATTAAGTTTGAATGGGGACCCAAGCAAGAAGAAGCCTTTAAAATATTAAAGCAGAAATTAACAAATGCACCAATCTTAGCCTTACCAGAAGGAACTGAAGATTTTGAGGTATATTGTGATGCTTCAAAACTAGGATATGGATGTGTGCTTATGCAACGCAAAAAGGTGATTGCATATGCTTCAAGGCAATTGAAAAAGCACGAAGAAAATTATACGACTCATGATTTAGAATTAGGAGCCGTAATTTTTGCCCTTAAGATTTGGAGACATTATCTGTATGGAAGTAAATTTACTGTTTATACAGATCATAAAAGTTTAAGGTATATATTTGGGCAAAAAGAGTTAAACATGAGGCAAAGGAGATGGATGGAAATCCTAAGTGACTACGACTGTGATATTCAGTATCACGAAGGAAAGGCAAATGTTGTTGCAGATGCCTTAAGTCGTAAGTATTATGAGAAACAACGACGGGTTCGTGCTCTCAGATTAAATCTACAAATAGATTTAATGGAACAATTGAAGAATGTTCAAGCTACAGCAATCAAGGATGATGCTGAAGGAATGAAAGGACGAATAAAGGAATTAGAACAAGGAGCAGATGGAATTTGGAGATTCCACAAAAGTAGAATTTGGGTACCTAAGCATGGAGATTTAAGACCTAAGATTTTAGAAGAAGCCCATAAATCTAGGTATACTATGCACCCTGGAAACAATAAAATGTACCAAGATTTAAGAAATAATTTCTGGTGAATAGGCATGAAAAAGGATATAGCTAGATATGTTTCTAAATGTCTCACTTGTTCACAAGTTAAAGCAGAACATCAGAAACCTTCAGGGTTACTACAACAATTGGAAATGCCAGTATGGAAATGGGAACTTATAACAATGGATTTTGTTACTAAGTTACCCAAAACAAGAAAAGGTAATGATGCGATTTGGGTAATTGTGGATCGATTAACCAAATCAGCTCACTTTCTACCAATGAAAGAAACCTTTAGTATGGAAAGGTTGGCAAAATTGTATGTAGATGAAGTTGTATCCTTACATGGAGTTCCACTCTCCATTGTTTCGGATAGGGATAGTCGTTTTACTTCTCATTTCTGGAAAAGTTTCCAGCAAGTTATGGGAACTCGACTCAATCTTAGTACTGCATATCATCCCCAAACAGACGGACAAAGTGAAAGGACGATCCAAACTCTAGAAGACATGCTCCGAGCATGTGTAATAGATTTTGGTGGAAATTGGGATGATCATTTACCTTTAATTGAATTCTCCTATAACAATAGCTATCATTCAAGTATTGAAACCGCCCCATTTGAAGCACTGTACGGAAGAAAGTGCAGAACTCTAGTTTGTTGGGCAGAAATAGGAGAAAGTCAATTGTCAGGTCCTGAAATAGTGCAAGAGACGACTGATAAGATTACTCAAATCAAGGAAAAGCTGAAGACGGCTCGAGATCGCCAGAAGAGTTATGCAGACAATAGATGCAAGCCATTAGAATTCCAAGTCGGAGACAAAGTATTGTTAAAAGTTTCTCCTTGGAAAGGAGTAGTTAGATTCGGAAAGAAAGGAAAGCTAAGTCCAAGGTACGTAGGACCATTTTCAGTGATCCAACGTATAGGACCAGTTGCTTATCGTTTACAACTACCAGAAGAATTATCTGGAGTACATGATGTATTTCATGTATCCAATCTCAAGAAATGTTTATCAGACGAATCACTGGTAGTACCTCTTCGAGATATAGAGGTAAACGAAAAGCTGAAATTTGTTGAGAAACCTCTTCAAATTGAGGATCGAAAGATCAAGTTTCTCAAACATAAACGACTAGGTTTAGTCAAAGTTAGATGGGATTCAAAGAGAGGAGCTGAATACACTTGGGAGCTGGAATCAGAAATGAAGCGAAAGTATCCTCATTTATTCCAGTAAATCTCGAGGACGAGATTTTTATTAAGGTAGGGAGAATGTAACAACTCTCATCAAAAGTTATATTTATTTAATTAAATCGTCCAATAGGAAACCCTAATTGAGACACCCAAGTGATTCTGAACAAACCCTAAAATTTTCAGAATTTTCAGAATCAGGATTAGGGCCCCTAAAACTCAGGGGGGGGGGGGTAAAACCCTAGTTACGATTATCTAAATAACTCTCTGTCAAATTCTAATTTTGAGAAACTGTCGACTCAGCAAGCCTACCCATGCAGGTAGCTACCCTATGAAACTAGGTTAGCAGTCGCGTAGCGCGACGACTATAGGGGTACCCAGTCGCGCTACGCCACTGGGTCAAAATTTCAGTATAAATACTATAGTTTGGGACTTGATTCTGGGCACTGAAACGACGAAAAAATTCGAAGTATACGCTGAGTTATAGCAGAAACACTATCAAAACACACACGATCACTAATTGCTGCCGCAATTCAGGGTAATAACTCGATCGCTGCTATGATTCAATGTCCGATGGATTAAACTATCCAATAGATGTTTAAGTGCTGCCCACATTAGGGTTTATGCTTTGTCATTCGTCGTTAAATCGATGGATGTTTAAGTATCGCACTTTGTCATTCGTTGTGAAGGTTTTAATCTCGTGAGTTATCGTAAATGCTGTATTAAGTTACTAACCTAGTTTGTGTGCATGATTATTTAAACTAGGTTATCAAGGCTAATCAGTAGGCTAAGCTCTGTTCATAATTAAATCTGCAATGTGAGTCATTCTCTTTTTATAAAGTTTATTTACAAAAGCATGTTTATTTTCAAAGGTTATAATTACAGGGATTAAGTCTATGTAATCTGAAATTACTGCCAGTATGTGGGGGGGTGTGCACATAACTACTAATTATTTATCATTTGTGGGTGAACGGACCCAACAAGTGATATGTCCACAGTCACAAGTCCGGTCAAGTGACAACTGGATCAGTTAATTTAAAAGATAGAAGCATTGTAATCACTCTTAATACTGTAAATTATAACAAATAGGTCGTTTTATTTAAATAAGAATGATTCACTCAGTATTTCCCGCTGACAAAACCTTTTTCAAACATGTTTCAGGTGATCTGTTGTGATCCAGGAAAAGTGCCGTGAAGCACTATCAGCTTAAGGAAGTGGCTCAGTATAAAATAAAGAAACATGTTTTGTAAAATAAAAGATTTCTTCGTGAAATCTCAAGATTGTAAATTACCGGGTTTTATCCCGAATTGTGAAATAAAATAATCGGGAAATATTTCAGTTTTTAAAAGATCCTGAATAAAACTTCCGCTGTTAAATAAATACCACGGGAATTTCTGTCCCGCGGTTCCTGAAACGGGTTAACCCGGGTCGGGGGCCGTGACAGTTAGCCCTTTCTTTTTTATGTTTTTTGCTTGTGAAAATGTTTCTATGTCATTTTTATCCTTTGTAGGATGAGTTAAAGGCGCAGGTGGCCAGTAGGGACAAGGACCTAGCTGCTAAAGATGTTGAAATCGCTGAGTTGAAGCGTCGGTTGCATGAGCAGACGAACAAGAATGAATCGTTAGAGATTGATCTCGAGGCGGAGAGGTTGAAAGCTGCTACTGCTGAGGAGGCAAACAGAGGGCCGAAGAGGCGCGAGATATCAGCACTTCCGCCCTCAACGTAGCGCAGAACAATTACTCCGAAGCCCAAGGCATCGTTGATACGCTGGTCTCCAAGTCTGAATGGATGCGCAGTAGAGGGGTAGCTCTGGTAAGGTTCCCCTCTTTTCTCTTGGGTTTTATTTTGTTGACTTGATCTCATTCATTGCCTTCTTTGTAGATGACTAACTCCATCCTGAATGCCTCTGAGCTGGATGCGGATGTTGCCGCCCTCATAGATGCCTCACGTGCTGCTGGGCATCGTGGAGGTTATCTACTGTGTGCTCATCATGTTGAAGAAGTCTTTGGACAAGAGTTTGATGTCAGCCATTGCTCGGTGACAGATCAGGCTGATGCTGCGTTGGCCCGTGCTGAAGAAGTTTATGATCATCTATCGTTGGCTGTGATGGATCTGGTTACCGAAGAGCTAAAACATAACGATTGGTGCGCGCGGCTGAAGACTGTTCTAGACCCTCCACAGACTGTGGAGTTATCTGATGAGGAAGAAACAGCCGGCGGAGATGGCGGTGGTGATGGAGAAGGCGATGATGGTGATGGTTATGAGTAGATAGTGTTGATAGGTTTTGTGCCTTGTAATTTTCTTTTTAGATGCTAGATGTAACTTATCGCGCAGTTGCGCTTTTTGAATCGAACTGATGATGTTTTTCTACTTTATTATGTAATTATTGCGCTGCTGCGCTTTTTGCAATGTGACATTTATGCTTGTTTTCCTATGTCAAGTTACAATTATTGCATTGTTGTTGGAAACTTTGGTTAAGTTAGCGCGAATAAATATAAGTGTCGCTCGTATATGAGTGTAACTGCCCGGTCTCGCACTATGATCGCGGAGGACCTTGGAGGCATAACTCAAGAGCTCGTAATTTACTGAAGTGTTTTCGTGCTAATCAAAAGTTTAACATTCATTTGTAACGTAGAAGTCATGATGTTAAAATCAAAAGGCATAGTCAATGCTTTCATTAAGTAGCTTTGAAACAGGCGTAAGGCCAACATACATAATCAAAATAAGATGGCGTAAAGCCAACTTAAGTAATTAAAAAGGCGCGTGGCCAACATAGCTGGATAGGGATGCATGGCCGAGAGTAGTCACATGTAACATTTGCGCAATTGTTGCGCGTTCCACGTGCGCGGGATGATGTATCCATCCAGGGTGCGCAGCTTGTATGCCCCTTTTCCAAGCACCTCATGTATTAAGTATGGGCCTACCCACTTGGGTGCTAGCTTCCCGGGGCATTCAGCATTGGAGGCTTCATTGTCCCTGAAGACGTACTCTCCTAGAGTGAAGGTACAAATGCGCACTCTTGCATTGTAGTACCTCTCCAACTGTGTCTTGTACTTGGCCTCTTTGATTCACGCTATTTCGCGTCTCTCTTCGAGTAGGTCCAAGTCTAGACGACGCTCTGCCTCGTTATCGATTTTATTGACCGCTGTCAAGCGCGGCGAGGGGAGGCCAATTTCAGCTGGGATAACCGCCTCTGAGCCGTAGACCAGGCTAAAGGGGGTTTCGCCAGTGCTCGTTTTCGGCATGGTTCGATGAGCCCACAGGATGCTCGGGAGCTCATCTACCCAGCCTCTTCTCTTAGTGCCCAGAGGGCTTTTATCCCTTCAACGATACTTTTGTTAACACTTTCTACTTGGCCGTTGCCCTGAGGGTGCGCAACGGAAGAGAAAGTGTGTTCGATATTCATCTCTTTCATCCATTCTTGAAGGTCTTCAGAAGCAAAATTGGTGCCATTATCGGTTACAATCTTCAGTGGGAGGCCAAACCTGCAAATGATGTGTTCCCATATGAACTTGCGCACCATCATTACAGTAGTTGAGGCGAGAGCTTTGACCTCCACCCACTTGGTGAAATAATCAACGACAACGATTATAAACTTCGCAGCACCAGGAGCTTCAGGGAAAGGTCCCACCATATCAATCCCCCACTGCTGGAAAGGCCAGCAGTGGACAGAGGGATAAGATCGTTTTTTGGGCGTAGGGTTTTTGGGGCGTGCCTTTGCAGGAGTCGCATTTGCACAATTCCTTTAGAGCGTCAACGTGCATCCCTGGCCAATAGTAACCAACGTTCATTATCTTCGCGACAACCATGCGCGGGCCCGCATGAATGCAGCAGATGCCTTCATGAATCTCCCTGATCAGGTAATTTGCATCTTGGGGGTCCACACAGCGCAGAAGTGACCCCAAGAAGGATCTTCGATACAAGATTCCACCATTCATCTCATAGAACAACGCTTTATTCTGTATCTTTCTAGCTTCCGCTTTGTTCTCAGGGAGAATTCCTTCTTGCAAATACTGGATGATAGGGGTCATCCAAGACGGTTTCCCTATCTCGATCACATTCACTTGATGCAACAAAACCGACGGGTTTTTTAAGACTTCAATTCTTACATCTTTGGCGAGATGTTGAAAAGCTGTTGAAGCGAGCTTGCTAAAAGCGTCTGTTGGTTTGTTCTCTGACCGATTGATATGAACTACCTTGTATGACTTGAATTGTTGAGGGCAACTCTTTCGCTTGCTCTAAATATAAGGCCATAACTTCACCTTTGCATCATACAACCCGTTAATTTGACTGGCGATCAGGAGAGAGTCGGCATACGCTTGTAGGTTTTGAGCTCCCATCTTGATGGCTAGGCGCAAGCCTGCCAAAAACGCTTCATATTCTGCCTCGTTGTTGGTATTTTTGAAATCCAACTTGATGGCATAGGTGAACTCATGCTTCTCTGGGCGAACAAGGCGCAATCCAGCTCCTGCGCCATCTTCATTCGTGTAGGATCGTTTTGACCGATCGAATGAGTCAATTTGAGTGTGTTTACACTATTTAGATGGCGGAAACATCTAAACAGTTTAGAATCAGACAGAATAGAGTAGAAAACAGATGAGATTCACTTTTAACACTTGTTCTCTGTTATATATTGACTTGAAAATCCGGCAGCACCTCGTTACAACTTCTCGGGATGCATACCATCTGAGAACAACACCAGCCTATATATAGGCACAAGATTTCGCTTCAACATACCTCAAGCGAAATCTCATCACTTGATTTCGCTTGAGGCTTACATCACACATCTTCAAGCGAAACCCTAACAAACTAAATTAAACTTTACATTTAGATCTCTACACTTTACATACTTGACCTAAACAGACCCTAGACATAAGACGTAGGCTTTAGACATCATGTATCAACAAACTCCCCCTTGGATAAAGCCGGAGTCTTTAGTCTTTGTCTTCAGATCTTCACATAGCTTTAAACATCTTTCTTTAAGCTTTGACTTCTACAGCAGCTTTCTAAGCTTCTCTTTCTCTTTTGACAAGCTCCCCCTTTCATTAATCTTCCATTTGTCACCTGAAATACCAGCAACAAGCTTCCTTTTACATCAATCTCATCTTCAGACTCCCCCTAAGACTCTGCTATCGGGATCTTAATCTGAAACTTTCACCTGCAAATCTTACACGTTTATAAGAATAAACATTTTAAATGTCCAGAATTGATGATCTGGTTCTTTCACAATTCTATAAAGATTTTACTATATAAAGAATCCAAACAACTAAACTCCACATTTGAAAATTTTGATTTTTAACACTTTTCTGATTAAACACAGTCACACCTAGTTAACCAAGTCCAAGTCAATGACCTTGATCAACTGCTTAGCCTACCAAGTCCAAATTAATGACCCTGGCTGACCAATTTTATGAAGTTGCTGAATTTCCAAGAAAATCAAGTTCAAATTAATGAACTTTTGAATCATTTTGATCTTTCAAACTCATTTTAACTAACAAACACTTGTACCAAACATTGTACTGCATCACCAGCTTACCCAATCCTCATCAATCTCAGACATGATCTGCACAAGACTTTGAACTTTCGATTCCCAATGTCAGTTGTCAAAAATAAAATGAGAAATTAAAATCTTTTTGGATTTTAAACTAAATAAGCTGAAACTATGTACACACAATCTTTTTGTGAGCGTGTCAAGGGATCATATCAGCTGCCAACAAGATACAAGTACCGTTAAGCTATTAATTCATTTTAAGCATTAAACAATTCACATAGATTGCCGATATACTGATCCTCTTAAATTCTCACAAAACTTTCAATCTGCTCGGGATACAGGATTAGTGTTTTAGGACTTAAACATCTACATGTGTCCCACCTCAGTATATACTCCCGTATCCAGACCCCAGTATTCAGTCTTACAGGTGAATATACCTAGATGATATCTGTAAGGGGTTAATTGCGAGGGCCGGTAGAGCTCAGGTCGATCTTTCGATACGCAGAGAGATGACGGCTTCGACTTTTGGTGGGTCCCCTTTGGGGATCTTCTTTACAACAGCACATGATTAACAATTTTGCAATGTGTTATCATTTTTTATGCTGAGCGGAGGCTTATATTTCAAAGCAGCGTAAAGTATTCTCCGGGGACTAGGCCATTGCTTCCGCAAAATCAGAAGTCCCGGGATAATACCCCAGATATCACTAAGCATAAAGACCTAGTATCTCAGAATACGGGACCCTTCAAACAGGATTTCAGGGGTTACCTATATATCCTGGAAGTGTTCCCCACGAAGATGCAAGTAAATTTTATGTTTATATCCCAAACTAATCTACTGATTTTGTGAAAACCTATCGGCACATCTTTAGTGAGACTGCTTAATTGCATTTTATACATTCCATTTCTTTAGCGTACTGCACCTGTCTAGCTGATGTACTATCATTTCCCTTTTATACACAAACTCATTTTTACTTTTTCAAATGTTTTTGGTTTTTATAGATTTTATCATGTTTTTGTATTTTTCTGCAAACTTTCTCCCCCTAAAAAGAAAAACATATTTGTGTGTTTTTGTTTTTATCGAAAAGCAGAAAAATAAACTGTACAAACAAAATTGACAACACGACAAAGGTTCACGTCAGATCGCCGTCCAATTCGGCATCACATTCAACAACCCTCCCAGATTGCAGATTTTTCATTCCATTTAATTTTAAAAGATAATAAAACCTCTTTTTGTCAAATGGTTTGGTATAGAAATCCGCTTTCTGTTCATCGGTGTGCACGTATTCAATCCGAATTAATTTTTTCTCGTTACAATCACGAATAAAATGGTGACGGATCTCAATGTGTTTTGTTTTTGAATGGTGAACCGGATTTTTAGTAATGTTAATGGCTGCTTCATTGTCCACGAAAATTTGAGTATCTAAGAATTGCAAACCAAAATCACGCATTTGCTGTTGGATCCAAAGGATCTGCGAACAACAGCTGGAAGCTGAAACGTATTCAGCTTCACAAGTAGAAAGCGCTACAGTGGTTTGTTTCTTACACTGCCAGGTAACGAGTCGAGTTCCTAAGAACTGACACCCGGCAGTGGTGGACTTTGCGTTCTGCTTGCAGCTTCCAAAATCTGAATCAGCGAAACCAGATAAAGTAAAGTCACCCAATCTAGGATACCACAAACCGATGTTTGGGCAGCCTTTCAAATACCGTAGTATACGTTTCACGATTGTCAGGTGTGATTGCTTCGGATTCGACTGATATCTGGCACATAAGCATGTCGGATACATGATGTCCGGACGGGAAGCTGTGAGATACATCAGGGAACCAATGATTGATCGGTACAATGTTTCATCCATCTTCGTTCCATTCTCATCTGGACAAATCCCATGATTCTGTGCAAGGGGAGTGGACGCTGGACTGCAATCTGCCATATCAAACTTGTCTAGCACATCCTTCACATACTTTGACTGATGAATGAAGATTCCGTCGGGCATTTGTTCTACCTGCAACCCGAGGAAAAACTTCATTTCGCCCATTGAGCTCATTTCAAACTTTTTCTTCATCACTAGCTCAAACTCTTTGCACATATCGTCATTGGTGGATCCAAAAATGATATCGTCCACGTAAATCTGCACAATCAACAAATGGTTGTCTTTTTCTTTAATAAACAAAGTGCTATCTACTGTACCTCTTGTGAACCCGTTGTCCAGCAAGTATGTCGAGAGTGTTTCATACCAGGCTCTCGGGGCCTGATGAAGTCCATATAATGCCTTGTCAAGTAGAAACACCTTGTTTTTGTGCTGTGGATCTGTGAAACCCGGCGGTTGCCCCACATACACTTCCTCTTTGATAGTTCCATAGAGAAAAGCAGATTTCACGTCAAGTTGATATACTTTAAAGTTCTTCCATGATGCAAAGGCCAGAAAAATCCGAATTGCCTCTAGCCTTGCAACTGGTGCGTAGACTTCATCGTAATCAATTCCTTCTTGTTGACTAAATCCTTGAACGACCAGTCTTGCTTTGTTTCTCACCACGACTCCTCTATCATCACGTTTGCATTTGAAAACCCACTTTGTCTTGATTAACTTCTGATTTGGTGGAAGATCAACAAGACTCCAGACACCCAACTTTTCAAACTGTTGTAATTCCTCCTGCATTGCATTAACCCAGCTCTCCTCGGTCAATGCTTCCCTGTACGTCTTGGGTTCTATCTGCGAGATAAAACACTTGAAAGAAACCTCTTTCTGCATATCAGCAATAGATGAATAAAAACACGTAAGGGCTTGATCTATTTGGTGTCGAGTTTTAACACCACTTTGCAAGTCGCCAATGATCTGTTCTGAGGGGTGATAGGATAATGTTCGTGGCATTACACTGTCAGGCACTCTAACTTCCGATTCCAAGCTCGTAATATCAAGATCAATGGTTTGATCTTCAGCTTCATTTGGATCCTCGTCAAAAGTCGGAGCGGGTTCCGCTTCTGAGTCGTCAGATTCGTCTAATGGTGAAACTTGATCCTCTGGTGGTTCATGAGCTGTTCCACTTGGTCCTGCTTCATCATCGTGAGTACCCTCGGTGGGTTGAGGAACTTCTAACGGACTAGATATCGGCTCCTGTGATACATTTTGCTGATAGAAGTACATAAGAGCTACTTCCTCCTCACTCGGCTCAACCGGCAAATGAAACGACTCCCAGAGTTTATCATAATCGAACATGAATCTTTGTCCGGGAAGTTGTGGTGACGGAGTATGCTTCTGACAATCCACATGAAGGACCTGAATCACCTTGCTCAGACATGGTACAAACACCCTTTTGAGTGGGCTGGCGTATCCTACAAAGAAACCTTCATTTGATTTTGCCCCAAACTTTCCGTCTTCATCAATGAACGTACACGGTGATCCGAAAGGTTCCAAGAACTCAAGATTCGGCTTATACCGATGCAGTAACTCAAAACACGTTTTTCCATACTTCTTGACAGTAAGGACTCTGTTCAGTGTATAGCACGCTGCAGATACTGCTTCACTCCAGAAGAAAATAGGTAGCTTGGAATCTGCTAACATTGTACGTGCTGTCTCTATTAGGGTTCTATTCTTTCTTTCAGCTACGCCGTTTTGCTGTGGAGTATACGGCGCACTGAATTCATGAAGAATTCCCTTTTCATTGCAGAACTCGTACATTCTGTTGTTTTTAAATTCAGTTCCATTGTCGCTTCTAATTCTCCGGATAGGCAGTTTGTATACAGTTTCCATCTTCTTGAAAAGTATCATCAAAGACTCAAATGTTTGATCTTTCCGTTCTAAGCACACAACCCAAGAAAATCTTGAAAAATCATCTGTAACCACCAAGCAGTACAAATCCCGGCTGATGCTCCTAACATTGACAGGCCCGAAGAGATCCATGTGCAATCTCTCAAGAGGTAACCTGATCGAATTCATGACCTTCAAAGGATGTGACTTTCGAACCTGTTTACCTTTCTTACATGCAATACAATCATCATTTAAATGAAAATTTTTCAAGTTTACCCCCTCGACTAAATCATTATGAACCAAAAAATTCATTTTGCGAATATGAATGTGGCCCATCTTTCGATGCCACATGATAGAATCTTTTTCTGTCGCTTTGTTTTTAGACACAAAACACTGTTTCTGATGAGATGTTGGCGTTGCTGTGCTCATATCAAGATAATAAAGATCATACTCCCGAGGTGCACGCAACAACACCATCTCATCAGGGATTTTAAACCCTGGTTTCAACACAACACATTCAGTTTTTGTAAAATGTACGCTGAAATCTTTATCACAAATCTGTGAAATACTAAGTAGATTGTTTGTCAACTCCACTATGTAGTTTACTTTGTCAAAAGATATCACACCATTTGTCAAAATTCCTTGACCAACAATTCTTCCGCCTTGACTACCAGCAAACCCTACATGACCTCCATTGATGGATTTTACATCATAGAGCAAAGCAAGCGTCCCAGTCATGTGCCTTGACGCACCACTATCCATGATCCATTTTGATAGAATTGACTTGGGCAGCCCCTGCACATATCATATCAAATTCATTTAAACAATGAACTCCATGACTTTTTAACTGATGACACACTCCCAAATACTAAATCACACTTCTCATCAGTTTTAGGAAAGTTAAACATGACATTTGGAACAACAGATTCTACTTTTGATTTTAACATATTTTCTTTGATAGGAGGAAACTCTGCAAGAAACTTATCAAGCTCAGATTCAAATTTGTGATTATCATTAACACCCACCTTTGATTCATAAAATTCCTTTACCCCTTTGACTTTTCTGTCAACCATTTTTCCAAAAATATTTTGAATAGTAGGATTAAAAGCTTTTGAATCAAACTTTAACTCGTTCTCCATTTTCTTTACCTCAACTGATTGTGATTTGGTTTCAACAACTTTTATTTCATTTTTCAAAATGTTTTCCATCTTTTTCTTCTCAACCGATGATTTTGATTTTACAGCCCAAAATTGATTTTCAAAAGTTTTCGTTCTTGGATAAAATTTTGAAGTCATTTGAGGCTTTGAAGATTCACCAATCTCAAAAGTCGATTTCGGCTTATCTTCCGACTTCAATGATTCACCTCTTTTCAAGATGCGGATTGGTGAAACTATTGGTTTTTTACCCTTTTTGTCAATTGATGGCTTAGGTCGAGATTTCTGTACAACTTGTTTAATGACAGGTTTTTCGAAAACTTTCTTGCATTGTTTTGCCATATGTCCAATCTCATTGCAGCGATAACAAATTCTTTTGTCATATTCGACAAAAGTTGAATTGAATGGTTTTTCTTTCAACTTCTTTGCCATATTGAAATCGTCAATGGCCTTTTGACTAAAAATGTATTCTTTTTCATTTTCCATGTTTGGACCAGCACGAAATACTGATTTGTCATTCTTTTTAGCCATCCCCTTTTCAAAACCAATCCCTTTTTTCTTCAAGTTGTTACCATTTTTCTTGTAATTACCTTTACCCTTCCATTCTTTCTTTTCCGAAGTTTTAGGTTTTGAAAAAATTTCTTTGCTTTTAATCTCATCAATTTCAATTTCGACCAGTTTAAAGACTTTTTCAACATTTTCAATTTTCACATTCTGAAGAGGATACTCAAAATCAAAGTAGAGTTTGTCTGTTCCAATCATAGTATATGCTACCATAATCGAATCATCATTCTCACTCTTATCTGATTTCGGTATGAATCGGTCTAGAAAATTTCTTTCATCTTCAGAATCACTGACAACATTCTCAGATTTCTCACTTTCCTCATCCAACACCTGATCAACAACCGTTTTGATAACCTGAGATTCATTGTCGGTATCGGATGGGGAAAATGTGACATCTATGCTTTCAGGTAAATCATCTTCAATTGTTTTCAATTTGAGATTCAAAGCCTCTTCCACCCCATCTGGATATTTCTGTGTGTAGTGACTCCACATTGGGGGTGGAACGCTTTTAAAGACTGGTGCAGCATATGGCTGCTGTGGTACAATCTGTTCAAGGACATATGATGAAGCCACATAACTCATCAATTTTTTATCAATTCGCTCATTTTCGATTTTCACCAATTCAAGTTCCTTTTTAAGTGAAGCAATTGTGTCTAGATGAAAATTGACTTCAATATGTTTTTCCATTAAAGTTGATTTTGTCAATTTAGTGGCTTTGTCATTTTCAAAACTTTCATCTTGAATCATCTTGATTGACCTTGCAAGAGTGTCGTATGCCACTTTGGCTTGATCAAGGTCAAACTTGATCAAATCAGTGTGGTTTTTCAATTCCTGATACTTAGTGTCTTTTTCAAGGCACTCCATGCATGGTTCTAGACACTTTTTGCACGGTGTATCAGAAATTGAAACAACCTGTTCAACAACCTGTTCAACACAATCAATTTTACCGACTTTATCCGACTCTGACTCAGACACTTTGACTGATTTGGTATCCTGAACTCCAGATTCCTCCTGTGTGACTGACTCACAACTGACAGACTTTGACTCCTCTTTTGTGACAGACTCACAACTGACAGATTTTAACTTCTTGAGTTCTGAAACTACCTCTCGTAGTTTTGCCATAAGAGCTTGATCAGCTATCTCTTTCAATCTCTCTCCAGTGAACTCTTTTGATACATCTATCAATTCTTCAACAACTTCATTCTTTTCTTCAAACCTAGGACATAATCCAGTCTTTGGTTCTTCAAAATGATCTGCAAAAGATTTAGAAAAATCAGGAGTTAATATAGATTTCATTGATTTTCCTAAAACCTCATACTCAGGATATGTTTCAGCAGTTATTTCTTCTAAATTCTCAGCATTTTTAGTAGAAATCTCATCAATCTTCTCAGAAGATACTTCATCAACTTTCTCAGAAACCTTATCAGCAACTGTTTTCTCTTCAGAAACTTTTTCAGAAATCTCACAAACTTCAGCAATCATAGCTGTTTCATCACTGCCTGGAATATATTTATCCCAGCTGAAACCTGAAGCAACCTTTTCATCATCTTGATTGACTATCATTGCCTTTTCTGGTTTGTTCTCAATCTGTGGCCTCTGAATAACTTGCTGTTGATTCGGTCGATGATAAATTGCTTGCTTGTAGTAGTCGTTGGTGAACGGATTTTGATGGTTATTTACTTCACGATTTGGGCATTCTCTTTTGAAATGACCACGTTCTTTGCACTTGAAACATGTAACTTTTGATTTGTCGAATCCAAGCTTTTGATCAGGACCTGAAAGACTATTTCTCCCTGTGATCTCCATGAATCGTTGAGCCCTTCTAACCAAACTTGCCATTCCCCACTTTATGTCAATCAATTCAAGCTCTTCCGGGTCGATCTGATCATAATCCTCTTTGGTCATGTCAGGATTTCCAATTTTACCCGCCACTAATCCTTCATACGCCTCAAGAACGGAAACAAGTAATGCAATGTGTTGTTTCGCGGCTGTTTCAGTAATTTCATTTCCATTCTTAATATTCACCGCGATGTTGCAATGTACCCCAGAAACATATGCCTGATTATTTGAACTTGTAGAGCTTTGAGGTGAAAATTGCTCTTGAGCTTTGAAGTTTGGATCATAGTTCACAAATGGTGAAGGTTTGTTTGATTGTGGAGTGTTTGTGAAACCACTCGTACTTGCATCTGCGCTAAAACCCGTCTGTATCTTTGGACTTTGATTTGTTGCTACAGGAACACTTTCTTTGTAGTACAGAGATATGTCTTGCTGCACATTTGCTGACTTCATTTGTTTTATCTTTGTTAGTTCCAATTCATGTGCTTCAAGTTTCTCAATGAAAAAACTCAGATTCATGCTAGCAAAACTTGTCTTGTTTTTCAACACCATCAGATATGTTCCCCATTCATCATAAGGTAAAGCATCTGCTAGTTTGTCGATCCATTCTTCATTTGTTTTGGTTATCTTCAATCTTCCCATCTCCAAAACCAAATGACAGTAACGTTCAATCAACTGCTTTGTGGTTTCCCCTTTCATTCCTGTGAAGATATCAAACTGCTTGTTTATCAATGCTTTTTTACTTTTCATCATTTCTCCACTTCCTTCAAACTTTGCTAACAATGTATCCCAAATGGATTTCGAATTATCTTCGTGTTGTAATAATACTAAGATATCCTCCTTAATTGCTTGTTGAAGGATGCTCATCATCTTCTTTTCAGCCCTAAAGTCTGCTTGTTCCGTTTGATTCAAATTTGCAATCATCTTCTCATGACCAATACCGTCTACAGGTGGTTCGTACTTGTTTTCAGTCTTCAACCAGCTTTCAAAATGATTAGCTTGAACCCATGTCTTGAACCTTCCTGCCCAACTTGAATATTCATCAAGACTCATCAATTTTGGAGGTTTCTGCATGGTTCCCAATTCATTCTCCATTGTGACGTTCTGAATTATACTACTCGATTGTCCAGCTACCATACCACTTCCCGAGAAGAAGTTATAAAACTCTTGGTTTTCCATTTTTAGAAGTTTATCGAGTAAATTTAAAATTTTTCACACACACTTTTCACAAAATCAGACTATCGAACAAGTTCACGAACACTATGGACTATCAGTAATCTCAAGCGAAATCACTCAAACTTTAAGCGAAATCACAGAAGATTTCAAGCGAAACTCACAAATCAAACACAGTATGATTTCGCTTCAATCAGCAAGATCTCAAGCGAAATCTATGGTTTCGCTTCAAACCAAATTTTTATCCAAACACAAACTTTTCAAGCGAAATATACGATATCGCTTCAAGCAATCAGAATATTTCAAGCGAAATCCAAAATTTCGCTTCAAAATACCAACAATCTAACTGCTCGCTCAAGCGAAATCAGGTTTTCAGGTCATTTTTGTCAGTTTTAGTCCGAGTTTTAATCTGAAATTCTCAAGGCTTTGTTAAAACTCACTTTTACACACACTGTGAAAAGATTAGTCCATTTTGTCCGTGTTTTCGTTCAGAAATCAGTTTTTGTGAGTAAAAACCTACTGATTCAAGTGAACACACTCATACTTGGCTCTGATACCAATTGTAGGATCGTTTTGACCGATCGAATGAGTCAATTTGAGTGTGTTTACACTATTTAGATGGCGGAAACATCTAAACAGTTTAGAATCAGACAGAATAGAGTAGAAAACAGATGAGATTCACTTTTAACACTTGTTCTCTGTTATATATTGACTTGAAAATCCGGCAGCACCTCGTTACAACTTCTCGGGATGCATACCATCTGAGAACAACACTAGCCTATATATAGGCACAAGATTTCGCTTCAACATACCTCAAGCGAAATCTCATCACTTGATTTCGCTTAAGGCTTACATCACACATCTTCAAGCGAAACCCTAACAAACTAAATTAAACTTTACATTTAGATCTCTACACTTTACATACTTGACCTAAACAGACCCTAGACATAAGACGTAGGCTTTAGACATCATGTATCAACAATTCGAGGCCCCGTCAGTGTATAACAACCATAACCCATCTGATGTGTCTTTAATGGGATTATCAACAACTTCACAATCTTTGATCTTATCTTCTGGAACTTCAGTGATGAAGTCCGCTAAGACTTGGCCTTTAATTGCTGGGCGCGGCCTGTACAGAATGTTGTGGCCCCCCAGCTCGATTGCCCACTTTGCTAAAAGTTCTGACGTCTCTGGTTTTTGAAGGATTGTGCCAATATGGAAGTTAGTGAGTACAGTGATTACATGCCCAGTAAAATACCTGCGCAGCCTCCGAGAGGCGTGTAGCAGCGCGAGCACTAACTTTTCCATTGTTGAATATCGTGTTTCTGGATCCGTGAGCACCCTACTAACATAGTAGATTGGAGTTTGAACTCCGTCTCGTTCTACCAACAAAACCGACCCAACTGCCTTGTCCGAAGAAGACAAGTACATAATGAGTGGTTCCTTCTCGAATGGCGCGGTTAGCGTAGGGAGCTTGATCAAACACTCTTTCATTTGCTGGAAGGCGGCTTCTGCTTCTGTCGTCCATTTGAACTGTTTCTTTTTCACGCAGTTGCGCAAAGTACTGATAAAAGGGTACGATTTTGCAGCGTGGTTTGATAGAAATCGATTAAGCGCGGCTAGGTGTTGTTGCATATTCTGTGACAACAGCTTAATAGTTTGATTATTTAGTCTTTGGATATTTTGTATTGGGCTTAGCATATTGGTTAGGGAGTTAATTAGTGTTATGGGCTTGGAGAATGGCCTAGCCCAGACCAAAGCCCATGTGCAAAGCTTGTCCTATATAAACAAGGCTTAGCATTAGGGTTTAGGTTAGCCACCGGATTGAAAGTGATTGTGTGTGTATTCTTCTTCTACTTGTTTTCTGTGAAATCTGATCTAGAGGATTCCGCACTCTAGGTTAGATCGACGATTCTGTTACGATCCATACGGAATACGGGACCTACACTAGGCGACCGGCTAATCTCTGCATCTCTTTTATCGTGCGCGGTGACGGCATCCGCTCTATGGCTTGAACTTTTTCGGGGTTAACCTTGAAACCGTCGTTTGTAACCACGAAGCCTAAAAACTTGCCTTCCTCCATACCAAAAGAACACTTAGCTGGATTCAGCTTCATGTTCACGCTTCTCAAAGAGTTAAACGTCTTCTCTATGTCCTTGAAACCATACCCCTTCAGGGCACATAGCATTGGAGATAATCTAAAGAGTAAAGTATAATTTTTATCCCTGTGGTTTACACCAGATCTCACATACAGATCTGTTAGCTAATTTCAACCAATCCAGTCCCTGTGATTATCAGTTGCAATCAATAACATCCCTGGGGCTAATTGGACGTTTATAATCTTGTGATAATAATAAAATATCCCTCCACACAAGTTTATTTACCATATCAGTCCTTGCAGTTATAATTCATATATTCCCTTCAAAACTCTTTTCTAATCTAGTAACTAGCCCCCAAAAGCAATTAATCAACCACCAAAGCGATGTTGCTAACAACAAGAACAATGATGTATGCAAAATGCAACATATAAATTATATCAATTATGGCATAAAACTAACCCTTTTTTAGTACAAATGTTGGAAAAAGTGTGCTTTTGTCTTCCTTTTGTATTTTCAGGATTAAATGAGCTCAAATTAACAAAAGAAGCAAAAAGACAGCAAAATCTAACATAAATACAAGAAAAGGAACAAACGTGACATGCCCGACCCCACGACAGCATCTTCCCAAGCAAAACAAGAAGACAGAAGACTGAACACGCCCCGTGCTCAGCCAGCACGGGGGCGTGCCCAAGTGTCAGCAGAAAAGACAAAGTGGTAGAAGCTTCTATTGCCCACCACGGGGCCGTGCTCAGCGGACACGGGGACGTGGTCAACTATAAAATTCGCACAATCTAGGCAAATCTTCATAGTAGAAAGATTCTTCTGCACACGGGGTCGTGCTCAGCGGACACGGGGGCGTGGTCAACTAATAAGACAAGCTGCATTAAATGAATAAAGAGAAGGATGTGGACACGGGGCCGTGCCCGAGCTTCTGTTCAGCCTATAAATAGGAGTGCTTGGCTCAAGCTCAAACCATCCCTTGGCACACCACCTCTCTCACACTTCACCCACCACCCACCACCACCATAACACCATCATCCACCACCATCATCCATTGTCCATCATAGAGTGTGTGAGTCGTCTCGGGATCCAAGATTGATAGTAAGAGTTCTTGACAATCAAGGCCATGTTTGCCTAAGTCTCTTACATCACTTGGTGAAGACAAGTGTCTAGTGTAATACTTTTTATTTCTAATCTTTTTGCACTTTTTACTTGGTTTTGTATTAATGACTTTAATAACTAGTTTCTTATGTTGAAGGTGATTCTTCCTTATCGTTTGTCCGTGGTGTCTTGGCCTTATTTTACTGTCTATATAAAATAAAAGATTTTCACCATTCATATCTCCACGGTCTATATGGAGGTATGTTGGCTACCTGGTCGGGGGTTAAGGGAACGGTTTGGTAAGAGTCTTGCCATTGTTCAGCGTTTAGAGGTCCTGCAATGGACCTGGGTTAAATTTAGTAGGGCCTCCTTCAATACTTAACTGTATTGGATGGCGGGGGTCCAAACTCTTTGATCCCCTCATAAGTTAACTACTATTAATACTATAACCCGGCTATTTAGGACTGTATCCCTGCTGACTCAGACTACTTAGTCGAGGGTAACGTCACCTCCAAAAGAGGGGCCTACCATAATTTGCATTAATAACTTAATTAATTATCTTTCAATAATCCGACCCTTTAGGATTGTATCCTTGCTGACTCAAACTACTGGGTTGAGGGTAACGTCACCTCCAAAAGAGGGGCCTACTACAATAACTAAGATAATCTCTTAAACAAGTGCAAAAGTGCGGAAATAATCAAAGGTTACACTATACACGAGTCGGAACCAAGTGATTCATCTTGTCTATCTGTTTTTCTTTTATTTTTATTTTCAGCATTTTAGTTAGTTTTTATTTTTCTTAGTTTAAAACATTTTTCTAAACTTTTTGATTTGATTAGACGTTGAGGATAAACCGGTACTAAAAGCTCTTGTGTCCTTGGACGACCTCGGTATCTTACCAACACTATACTACGCTCACGATGGGTGCACTTGCCCATATGTGTGTTTAGTGTTAGTAAATATCGTGTTTTATAAATTTAAAACTTGGCTAAAAAAGTGTTAAAGGGCTTAAAATATACACCTAATATATATAACACTTCACACGCATCAAGTTTTTGGCGCCGCTGCCGGGGACACAACGATTTTAAGAAAGTTAGGAATCAACGGCCTAATCGTTTTTTCTTATTTTTCATTTTTTTTAGGATTTTTCTTAGTTTTTCAGTTTCTGCAGAGCTCAGCACGGGCCATGCCTGGTCGGACACGGGCCGTGCCCACCATTATCACTGGCAGTTTTTATTTTCCGAGTTACAGAGAGCTGAGCACGGGGCCGTGTCGGTGCAACACGGGGCCGTGTCCAACTCCCAGTAACAGGGATCCGGAGAACAATTACTGTAAATTTGACCATGGGCCGTGTTCATTGAGCACGGGGCCGTGGTGAACCTTCTGACCAACATTCTTTTCTATTTTTATCGCAGGACTTGGAACCTTGGCGCCACATTTGAACTTCCTACGTAGTGCATGAGCTCCAGTTCTAGTAGAGACATAAAAGAACCTCTAGAAGAACCCGAACGCTTTCTCAGAAAAAGACTTAAAGCTAAAAACCAAGAGAAAGTTTCAGGGGACCCACTTCCAATGGCGGACCAACGTACCCTCATGGATTACCTACGACCCACTGTAGGTAATCTAGGTGCCGCTATCAATGCACCGAATGTCGAGGCCAATAACTTCGAACTTCGGCCGCATTTGATACAAATGCTTCAAAACTCCGCAACCTTCCATGGGCTTGTGGACGAGGATCCCCATCTACATATTACTAACTTCTTAGAAATATGTGATACCTTTCGGATCAATGGAGCATCAAACGACGCCATTCGCCTTCGGATGTTTCCATTTTCACTAAAAGCCCGAGCTAAGGCTTGGCTTAACACCCTCCCAGTTGGCTCGGTAAACACCTGGGATGAACTAGCCCAAAAGTTTCTATATAAGTATTTCCCTCCTGCTAAAACGGCTAAATTAATGACTGAAATTAATACATATTCACAAGAGGATGGGGAATCCTTATATGAAACTTGGGAAAGGTTCAAGGAGCTACTAAGAAAGTGTCCTCATCACGGTCTTGCGGTATGGCAACAAGTATCCACTTTCTACAATGGGTTGTTGCCACACACAAGACAAACACTTGATTCTAGCTCCGGGGGACTTTTAGGTAATCGTCGCCCAAATGAAATATATAATCAAATTGAGGAAATTGCTCAAACTAATTTTCAATGGCACACTCCCCGAGGCAATAAATCTATTGCCCCGGGCGCCCATAAGGTTGATGAAAGCACTTCTTTACAAGCCCAAATCGAAGCCCTTTCTTCAAAAATAAAAAAATTAGAAATGACAAAAACGGTCTCGGTTATGGCTTGTGAAGGGTGTGGTGGGCCACATGAAAATTGGAGTTGTATGAAAGAATTAGATGAACAAACGGAAACGGTAAACTACATTGATAACAGACCTAGGCCGTCGGGTCCTCCAACGGGTACCTACAACCAAGGATGGCGTAACCACACAAACCTTGGTTGGAGAGATCCCGGTAATAGTAGTAACCAACAAAACCAACGAACTAACTTTCAACAACCACAAAACTTTTCTCAACAACAAGGTGGACAAGAAAGGCTTGAAGATACTGTATCTCGCCTCATCTCCGACACCGAAAAGAAAAACTCGGATCGATTTCAGCAATTAGAATCGAATTTTAGAAATCAACAAGCTAGCATTCAAAACATTGAAAAACAATTAAATCAAGTAGCTCAAAATTTCCCCGAGAGACTACAAGGCGCGTTACCGAGCAATACCGAAACCAACCCAAAAGCGCAAGTACATCTCATCACATTGAGAAACCGAACCGTGGGTCCCGAGGAGGCTCCATTACCGGCAGTTGAAAGAAGCCAACCCACGACTTCACCCGCACCCCAACCAGAAAAGGCTTCTCCACCAATTCAAGAGCACACTAAGACTCCTCCGGTTCCATACCCCGGTCGGTTAAATCATCAAAAGACCGATGAGCAATACGCAAAGTTCGAAAATTTACTAAAACAATTGCATGTTAATATTCCTTTTATTGAAGTCCTTACCCAAATGCCTAAATATGCAAAATTTATGAGGGACTTCCTCACTCATAAAAGGAAAATTGAATCATTGCAATTAGTTAACTTAGGTGAAGAATGCTCCGCCTTAGTACTCAACAAACTCCCACAAAAGAAAATTGATCCCGGAAGCTTCACGATTCCTTGCTCGATTGGGGAATCCCCCGTTCGTAATGCATTAGCCGATCTTGGGGCTAGCATTAACCTCATGCCCACATCAATGTTCAAACGACTCGGCCTAGGAACAACGAGCCCTACAAAGATGAGCATACAACTCGCCGACAGATCCGTCAAATTTCCACAAGGTGTCGCTGAAAATCTATTGGTCAAAGTTGACAATTTCGTTTTCCCAACCGACTTTGTCATCTTAGACATGGAAGAAGACGCCGATGTTCCTCTCATCCTCGGGAGGCCATTTCTATCCACCGCCCAAGCAGTGATTGATATGAATGACGGAACACTAACATTGAAGTTTGGGGACAAGGAAGTAAAGTTCGGAGTGGGAAAGCGAGTAGAAGACCCGGTCGACTACATGAAGGTCATAGACTCAAGTTTGGATGACGCTCTCCGACGGTGTAACATGGGATGTGAAACATCCCACTTGAGTAACATATGACCAGGCTTTGGGTCTAGCCAAGGACCCTTATAAACGTGGCGCGCCACGGAGGCATTCCGCGGAACTATCCTTAGTTTAATTTAGATTAGTTTTTATGTTTTCTAGTTTAGTTTTAATTTTCAGGAATAAAACACACTTGAGATGGCAAAGGATACAAGGGAAACTTGAACCAGCACCCCATGCAGGAGAACAGGACCGTCCGACAATTTTCTTCATTTACAGTAAGCTCGGCACGGGCCGTGTCCACCCAACACGGCCCCGTGCTGCACAGTCTGCGGAAAAGATCCAGTTCAGGTAACTGGACACGGGCCGTGTTCACCCAACACGCCCCCGTGTCCAGACTTCTGTTTCTCTTGATTTAATTTTGTTACTGGCACTTGAACACGGGGCCGTGCCCGGACAACACGGGGCCGTGTTCAGCGCCCAGTAACACAAAATATTTGCTTAAATCACACCTTTTACACATTCAATCAACCTAAAAACTTATTTTTGAGACACATTGAGGACAATGTGTAATTTAAGTGTGGGGGGGGGGGAAGCTAAAACCTTGAATCTTGCAAGTCCTAAATACAAGCCTTACACAAAACTCTATTGGAAACGCTAATCACCCCAATTTTTTTCAAAAATTTTCATTTTTTACTTGTCTAGGTTTAATTTGGGAATTTCAAAGTTCTAAAAAGGTTATATTTTTACGAATTTACAACCGATAGCGTCGTGATAAAAAGAACCAACATAAGAAAATTATGAAAAGGCATGACAAACTTAGTTAAAATTTAATTATATATACTTGATCACATAAAAAACCCATTCCCACAAAAGTGAGTTTTGAGCCTTTACTGAGCATACAAATACATATCTTTAAACTAAATGCTCATTTTTCGTTTCTTGTGTGAATAGCCGCTTGGTTCTTACGACTTTAGAACTTGCCATGACGATACATTCCCGGTCCTTACCAACTTAAACCCAAGTAAGTAAATTATGGAGGCATTAGGACTAACCCTTTTTATTTCTACACCATTATTTTTCTTTTTTTTACCACCTACCCAAAATCCCCCTAGTTAGCCCCTTTGAGCCTAAACCTTTTCATTTCATAACCTATTTTTTATAAACATACCTACATACCTATTTACATATGTCCAAATAAACATCAATCATAACATTGATGTGTGTAAAATGCAACATATAAATTACATCAAATGAGGCATAAAACTAACCCTTTTTAAGTACTAATATTGGAAAAAGAGTGTTTTTGTCTTCCTTTTGTATTTTCAGGATTAAATGAGCTCAAAAACGCAAAAGAAGCAAAAAGACAGCTAAATCCAACATAAATACAAGGAAAGGAACATTAGTGGACTGCCCGACCCCTCAACGGCACCTTCCAAAGCAAAAAAGAGAAGACAGAAGGCTGAACACGCCCCGTGCTCAGCCAGCACGGGGCCGTGCCCAAGAAGCAGCAGAAAAGACAAATCTATAGAAGCTTCTATTGCCCATCACGGGGCCGTGCTCAGCGGACACGGGGGCGTGTCGAAAGTACAGCAGGCGCATTTATTGTAATTGCGAATTACAATTAATAAGGAGAGAGATTGTCAGACGGACACGGGGCCGTGCCCAGCGGACACGGGGCCGTGCCCAGCGGACACGGGGCCGTGTCCAGCACTCTGTTCAGCCTATAAATAGGAGTGCTTGGATTCATTTCATCTCATCCCTTGGCACACCACCTCTCTCACACTTCATCCACCACCCACCACCATCACCATCACAACACCATCATCCACCACCATCATCCATTGTCCATCGTAGAGTGTGTGAGTCGTCTCGGGATCCAAGATTGATCGTAAGAGTTCTTGACAATCAAGGCCATGTTTGCCTAAGTCTCTTACATCACTTGGTGAAGACAAAGTGTCTAGTATAATACTTTTTATTTCTAATCTTTTGCACTTTTTATTTGGTTTTGTATTAATGACTTTAATAACTAGTTACTTATGTTGAAGGTGATCTTTCCTTATCGTTTGTCCGTGGTGTCTTGGCATTATTTTACTGTCTATATAAAATAAAGGATTTTAACCATTCATATCTCCGCGGTCTATATGGAGGTATGTTGGCTACCTGGTAGGGGGTTAAGGGAACGGTTTGGTAAAGGTCTTGCCATTGTTCAGCGTTTAGAGGTCCTGCAATGGACCTGGGTCAAATTTAGTAGGACCTCCTTCAATACTTCACGGTATTGGATGGCGGGGGTCCAAACCCTTTGATCCCCTCATAAGTTAACTACTATTAATACTATAACCCGGCTATTTAGGACTGTATCCCTGCTGACTCAGACTACTTAGCCGAGGGTAACGTCACCGCCAAAAGCGGGGCCTACCACAATACTGCATTAATAACTTAATTCATTATCTTCCAATAATCCACCCCTTTAGGATTGTATCCCTGCTGACTCAAACTACTGGGGTGAGGGTAACGTCACCTTCAAAAGAGGGGCCTACTACAATAACTAAGATAATCTCTTAATTGTGTGCAAAAGTGCGGAAATAATCAATGGTTATACTAGATACGAGTCGGAACCAAGTGATTCATCTTGTCTATCTGTTTTTCTTTTATTTTTATTTTCAGCATTTTAGTTAGATTTTAATTTTCTTAGTTTAAAACATTTTTCTAAACTTTTGTTTTGGTTAGACGTTGAGGATAAACCGGTACTAAAAGCTCTTGTGTCCTTGGACGACCTCGGTATCTTACCAACACTATACTACACTCAACGATGGGTGCACTTGCCCATATGTGTGTTTAGTGTCAGTGAAATATCGTGTTTTATAAATTTAAAACTTGGCTAAAATAAGTGTTAAAAAGGGCTTAAAATATACACCTAAAATATACGACACTTACCGCACATCAAGTTTTTGGCGCCGTTGCCGGGGACACAAGGATTTTAAGAAAGTTAGGAATCAACGGCCTAATCATCTTTTATTTTTCTTTTTTTTTTTTTTAGGATTTTCTTAGTTTTTCAGCTTCTGCAGAGCTCAGCACGGGCCGTGCCCGCTGAACACGCCCCCGTGCTCAATTATTGGAACTGGCAATCCTGTTTTACATCAGACAGTAAGCTGAACACGGGGCCGTGCCCACTCAACACGCCCCCGTGCCCAAGTTTCAGTTACTGAAAACAGAACCGTTAGATCCCGGCGGTTGGTAATTTCTGACATAAACATGAGTGATAGTAATTATTTTTACTTTCGGCACTCTTATGGTACGTGGTGTCCATTATGTGGTGGCGAACATGAAGAAGTAAAATGCTACTTCCTAAATTATAGGCCCCACTACATGGACCCACCAACTTCTCACAACCTTAAGAGGGGCGAAAGTAAAAACAAGCACTGTTTCTCCCTCGAATGCGCCCAGCCAGATATTCTAGGGGAAATGCTCCTTGATGAGTTATTTCAACTAGAAGATCTAGTTCAGAACTGGTTAGAAGAGCTTAGGAAGGATTTTATTAATCCACCCCAAGACGATAACCATGAAGAAAAGTTGGAGCCGCATTCCGACAACCTCATTGCTCCCGAAAGTACCTTCGTACCTAGCAAAGACTTGGACGATAGTCGTCCCTGTGTCGATTGTGCCGTGAAGGACTCTCCATCGACTTCGTTCGGTGCATACATAGACCTGAGTGATTCGGCATACACCTTCTTTAACAAGAGCCCGGGAAAGGGTTGGACTTGTCCACCTAGAATAAAAATAGGAATTACCCTCACCGACAACCTCTTGCGTTCTCGCCTTAGTCTAGGGCAATTAAGGTATATTAGGCACTTTGGGGTTGTTCCAACCAGTCAGGAACCACCCGATACTAACAAGTGCCTTAAAAAACTAGACAACTTCATAAAACAGTTCCTAGACACGGGGCCGTGCCCAGCCAACACGCCCCCGTGTCCATCGAAAGATTCCATTCTGATCAGTACGTCAGAATACGGACAAACTGTGTCAGAATTCCACCTGCACACGGGGCCGTGTCCACTGAACACGGGGCCGTGTCCAGGATGCTGTCATTTTCTATAAATGCAGCCAAGAATTCTGCACATTTGGACCAACTTGGGACAGAGAATTGCAGGAATCTTCTCTCAAACTATCCTAGGTAAGTCTAAAAGAAGGTTCCAACAACCCATCTTGTCCTTTCCTCTTTTAGCCATTTCCTTCTTCTCCATCTTTCTCCAAGAGCTACCATTGAAAGTTTGGAATTCCTCCAACTCTATGGTAGGGATGAATGAGTTTTGTTCAAGGAATCTTGGTAAAAACATGTTATGAAACATTGTTTTAAGTTATTAGTAGCTAAAAAGGCCCCACAAGTTCAGAAAATAACTTAAAAATCCAAGTTTCATTGTTCCAAAACTCTGCAGAAAGATGAACACGGGGCCGTGCTCAGTGAGCACGGGGCCGTGTCCGGTCACTGTTTCATTAAATAAACTATTTTTAGTTTATTTTTCGTAGGATGCCGAGTGAAAACAGCAATACATCTTCTGTGCATTCGTCAAACAGCCAAAGAGGAAGAAGACCCTCCATTGAAGCTACACTTGTGCACTATGTGATAGCATTAAGGGAGGCTCTCGATGAAATGACGTCAGTAGAGGAGGTCCTAATCGACCGTATCAACGATCTTACGATGGGACTTGAAAGCAGCTTCCAAGAAATTAACCTCTTGCACCAGAGGTTAAATATTCTTGTAGCACCTCCAATGGAACCAGTCCTTCCTCAACAAGATTGGAACCTGGCACTAGGAATCAACAACCCTACCGGGTGGGAAGACTTTCCAGCGGAACCTCCCGTGGAACACCAACAAGAGGTCCCGGTGGAAGTTGAAACTCCTCAAACTAATGCCAATGAGCCTTCTTTTCTCCTTCCAAGGGAGGTGGAAGAATGGCTCGCCGACATTTGAGGAGAACCGCACGCGGAAGAAGGAGTTCAATTAGGCCTTGTTTAACCAAGATTAATTACTTCTTGGAAATTTTGCTAATTAAAATAAAGGCTAGGACTCCATGGTTTGTTATTTCTTTGTTTTATCTAGATTAATTTAGGATTATGTAAGTTCTCTCTATGATGAAATGGAATGATGGTTTTAAGGTTTGGATGGTTTGTAATGAATAAAACACACTCATGGTGGTAAAGGATGAAAAGGGGAACGAGAAAAATGAACCCATGCACAAGAACAAGGCAACCCGACAATTTTCTCCATTTCAGAAGGTTCAACACGGGCCGTGCCCAACCAACACGGCCCCGTGCCGAACCCCCTGCAGAAAAACGCCCAGTTCAGGTACCTGGACACGGGCCGTGTTCACTCAACACGCCCCCGTGTCCAGACTTCTGTTTCTCTTATTTTAATTTTGTTACTGGCACTTGAACACGGGGCCGTGCCCGGACAACACGGGGCCGTGTTCAGTGCCCAGTAACACAAATTTTTGCTTTTTAAACATTATTTTACACATCTAATCAACCTAAAAATTTATTTTTGGGACACATTGAGGACAATGTGTAATTTAAGTGTGGGGGGGATGCTAAAACCTTGAATTTTGCAAGTCCTAAATACAAGCCTTACACAAAACTCTATTGGAACCGCTAATCACCCCAAAAATTTTTTCAAAAATTTCATTTTTTTTTACTTGTCTAGGTTTAACCCGGGAAATTCAAGTTCTAAAAAAGGTTATATTTTTACAAATTTACAACCGATAGCGTAGTGATAAAAAGAACCAACATAAGAAAATTATGAAAAGGTATGACAAACTTATTTAAAATTTGATTATATATACTTGATCACATAAAAACCCATTCCCACAAAAGTGAGTTTTGAGCCTTTATTGAGCACACAATTACATATCTTTTGACTAAATGCTCATTTTTCGTTTCTTGTGTGAATAGCCGCTTGGTTCTTACGACTCTAGAACTTGCCATGACAATACATTCCCGGTCCTTATCAACTTAAACCCAAGTAAGTAAATGATGGAGGCATTAGGACTAACCCTTTTTATTTTCTACACCATTATTTTTCTTTTTCTTTTACCACCTACCCAAAAAAATCCCCCTAGTTAGCCCCTTTGAGCCTAAACCTTTTCGTTTCATCACCCAAACAAAAAACCCTTTTTACCCACCAAAACCTTTTTCATTTTTAACCCTTTATTTTAGTAACAAGTTCGGTTCTTCGTAAAAAAAAAAAAAAATTTGATAATGATGAAGCAAAAAGAAAATAAACAAACGAGTTAATAAAAAACAACTTAGTTTGAATAAAAGCTTCATCACAATAAAAAGTTGCAAAAATACGAAAACCGACACTTGTTACGCTTTTAGCCCTTTTTCTACTAACCACTAACCCAACAACCTACCTTTAACCCTAGCCTAACCCTTAACCCGCAAAGTCCTCTTGATATCTACAAAGGTATAAAAGTTAAAAAGGAGGAGGATTGATTTCTTGGCAAGCCTATGGTAGGAATAAGTTCCATGCCGCTCTCGAGTGATTCACTAAAAATACACCTTCGGCCGAGTGTGAGTGATTTCCCCGTGAGGTATGTGAACTTGTATATAAATAGAATTTTAAAAAGGCATGTTATGCCCAAATAAGTAATTTCTTTTATGAAAAGTTCTAAATAAATCATTACGAATAGGAGTGTAAATAAATAAAAATAAAACCCAAAAAGATCTTGGAAATCCCGACACTCTACGACAAGCCCAAAACCTTCTCTTCTACCTATTCCATTTGGGAGTGTAAGCCACATATTAAAGAGTTTTGCTTGAGGACAAGCAAAAGTTCAAGTGTGGGGGTATTTGATGTGTGTAAAATGCAACATATAAATTACATCAAATGAGGCATAAAACTAACCCTTTTTAAGTACTAATATTGGAAAAAGAGTGTTTTTGTCTTCCTTTTGTATTTTCAGGATTAAATGAGCTCAAAAACGCAAAAGAAGCAAAAAGACAGCTAAATCCAACATAAATACAAGGAAAGGAACATTAGTGGACTGCCCGACCCCTCAACGGCACCTTCCAAAGCAAAAAAGAGAAGACAGAAGGCTGAACACGCCCCGTGCTCAGCCAGCACGGGGCCGTGCCCAAGAAGCAGCAGAAAAGACAAATCTATAGAAGCTTCTATTGCCCATCACGGGGCCGTGCTCAGCGGACACGGGGGCGTGTCGAAAGTACAGCAGGCGCATTTATTGTAATTGCGAATTACAATTAATGAGGAGAGAGATTGTCAGACGGACACGGGGCCGTGCCCAACGGACACGGGGCCGTGTCCAGCACTCTGTTCAGCCTATAAATAGGAGTGCTTGGATTCATTTCATCTCATCCCTTGGCACACCACCTCTCTCACACTTCATCCACCACCCACCACCACCACCATCACAACACCATCATCCACCACCATCATCCATTGTCCATCGTAGAGTGTGTGAGTCGTCTCGGGATCCAAGATTGATCGTAAGAGTTCTTGACAATCAAGGCCATGTTTGCCTAAGTCTCTTACATCACTTGGTGAAGACAAAGTGTCTAGTATAATACTTTTTATTTCTAATCTTTTGCACTTTTTATTTGGTTTTGTATTAATGACTTTAATAACTAGTTACTTATGTTGAAGGTGATCTTTCCTTATCGTTTGTCCGTGGTGTCTTGGCATTATTTTACTGTCTATATAAAATAAAGGATTTTCACCATTCATATCTCCACGGTCTATATGGAGGTATGTTGGCTACCTGGTAGGGGGTTAAGGGAACGGTTTGGTAAAGGTCTTGCCATTGTTCAGCGTTTAGAGGTCCTGCAATGGACCTGGGTCAAATTTAGTAGGACCTCCTTCAATACTTCACGGTATTGGATGGCGGGGGTCCAAACTCTTTGATCCCCTCATAAGTTAACTACTATTAATACTATAACCCGGCTATTTAGGACTGTATCCCTGCTGACTCAGACTACTTAGCCGAGGGTAACGTCACCGCCAAAAGCGGGGCCTACCACAATACTGCATTAATAACTTAATTCATTATCTTCCAATAATCCACCCCTTTAGGATTGTATCCCTGCTGACTCAAACTACTGGGGTGAGGGTAACGTCACCTTCAAAAGAGGGGCCTACTACAATAACTAAGATAATCTCTTAATTGTGTGCAAAAGTGCGGAAATAATCAAAGGTTATACTAGATACGAGTCGGAACCAAGTGATTCATCTTGTCTATCTGTTTTTCTTTTATTTTTATTTTCAGCATTTTAGTTAGATTTTAATTTTCTTAGTTTAAAACATTTTTCTAAACTTTTGTTTTGGTTAGACGTTGAGGATAAACCGGTACTAAAAGCTCTTGTGTCCTTGGACGACCTCGGTATCTTACCAACACTATACTACACTTAACGATGGGTGCACTTGCCCATATGTGTGTTTAGTGTCAGTGAAATATCGTGTTTTATAAATTTAAAACTTGGCTAAAATAAGTGTTAAAAAGGGCTTAAAATATACACCTAAAATATACGACACTTACCGCACATCAACATCATCATATTTCTCCTAATTCATCTAACAAGAGTTCATCATACCCACATAATACATCAATCTTTCAACAAGACTTGGACATAGGTGGTGATTCTAGTAATCATCTTCACCATAACTAACGGGTTTCACCCCTAATCATCAAATTAACACAAACCGTACATAACCCATGTTCTATACGAGGATTCTAACTCTTGTACATGATCAATTTCATATTAACTCACGGATTAGAACAAAACCCACTTCACACATGATCACCAATCTTAGATTTAAGACATGCCTTATGATCCCCTCGTGATGGTGATCATTTATCCATGCTCGGTTTTGATCTTAAGCGTCATCTTGCCTTTCGATTTGAGAATAAAGATGAAGTTAGGGTTTGAGGCTCCATGGGAGCCTCCTGCTCCTTCTCGAACACACGTATGTGTGTGTTTGTGTGTGATAAGTTATTTAATAACTTGACTTTCACCTTTCCCACTTTAGCCCCTCGGGTTTGCCTTTAAAACATAACTGACATTACCTTTCTCTTTTAATACTTTTGACCATACCCTTAACTAGGTTAAATAGCCTAGTTATTTATTTCATGATGTGTCATATAGGAACACACGACAAATATTAATATTCGGATTTTTGGGGCGTTACAAGTCTACCACCCTTAAATGAGGTTTCGTCCCCGAAACCTTTCTTACTTTCATCGAACACACATTATCTTTTCTTCCAGTCCATCTATACGACCACCAGCCCATCCTAATGAGAATCTTCTATCTTCAAGAACCCGTTCCGGAGTTCTTATTAGTGTCGCTTTCACTAATAGCGCTAATTTCTAACAACCTTCATAGCTAGTGGTTTATTCCTCGTTCAAATATTCATTCATCATGTGTAATATATCCTTTTGTTTACTTAAATAATTCCATCATTTCATTATTAACATTCTTTCTGTTTATTTGCACATTCATATCGTTTTCGTCGACTAAACGATCTTACTTTGTAATTTATACATACTCATATATGCCTAACTTTAACTGGTACATAAAAAAATGGATAACTATTCATTCCTAATTCATAAACTATTCAAATAATTGACTTCTTCCTAACCAATCCATACTTTCCTTATCATACCTTCATATATCATTTTCATTTCCTTGACCTGTCAATAACGGGCCCATACACATACTCCTTCAACCTGTAGTCATATTTACATTCGTATGATCCGTTCTCAACAGATCTAATATCTTCATCTATTCTTTTTAAAGTTACATTCTCTACATGCACTGTATAACATTTACTTTTGTTTTGTCACCACAACAAAACTACTATTACATAATCACATCTACGTGCTTAACTCTAACGTTAACCTTATTCTACGTTTTCTACAATTACTTGTTACTTGCATACTGACGTGCTTGTCGTGGTACACGTAAATTTAATCCAAATAACAACTACTAGATAGTGGTAAATGGGTATCGAACTCGGAGAGTATGTGGAAAGTGTGTTATTTATGTAGCTTGCAATTTAACTACAATTAAACTAAAATGCAGAAATTGAAATTCAAGAGTTGATTGTTTTGGTTTTAAGAACTAATATTAAGTTAATTAAATTTGAAAATCAAAGAGTGGTTTTGTAAACATATTAAGAACAAGTGACCATCCTAGATTTCAGGTTGTCATCCACACTAATATTTATGCTTAACTAGAAAGAACCACATAGACATGGTTCATGTTTGATCATTTGTTTGTGATGAAAGAGAACTAAGTACTTGGGTTATAAAACGCAAGGTTGTTACTCGATGATCAAATGACAATTATCTAACCCTTAATCCGCCCATGATATCTTGATTACCAACGGAACCCAGAATGTATGGTTTAGATTAACATTAAACAAGAATCAATACTTTACAAACAAACATTCAAACACCATAATAACTCAACAAACATTTAAAGTTATTATTCTAGAAATCCAAACATAAACATAGTGTTTCAAGACAAACCTTACATCCAGGATGATCACAAGAGAATTTAGCTACTCATCTCTTGCATTACCATACTTGTTCTTAAAAGTAATATTGTTCAAAAGAAAACAAAGATTCAAAGAAAGATGATTATTACAACTTAATAACTAGTGTTTATATAGATGTTCTTCAGTCCCCAAGTCTCCATAAATGCCCCAAAATTCGGCCCTTCATGTGAATGTGATTAGTAGACAAAAATCGGCCTAGCATTAGTGTTCCCACAGCAGCATTTAAGGAGAAACGTGCAAGAAAGTCAGACAGAGCCGTAACCTACGGCTCACTGCCGTAGGTTACGGCAGTCAAAAAGTCCGTTTTGTCAACTGGGCGCCGTAACCTACGGCCCTCCTGCCGTAGGTTACGGTGGTAATGAGTCTTACGGCACCGAGCTTCTGTTTTACGATGAAATACTTGGAAAATTGATGTGCGCCGTAACCTACGGCCCTCCTGCCGTAGGTTACGGTGGGCTTCAGCATGGAATTTTGTTTTCAGCATAACTTTCTCGTTTCAACTCCGTTTTCTTCGCCGTTTTCGCCCACGTTCTCGTAATTTCATCCCCTATCATGTCATCATCTAAATTCTTCAATTGAAATAGTTGATTTTTTCATTTATTCTCCGTATTCCTTCCGTTTTAAGCTCCAGTTGTACCTGAAACACAAACAACCGTAGTTATCTAATTCTAGACAATTACCCGATTAAATGTAGGATAAACTCGTCTTTTAACATCATTAAGGGTTGTCCTATGGACCACCCGTCACATACCTTTACGTTACCTTTAAATCATTTCGTTCATTCCACATTACTATTGCTTTCACTTCATACATTAATTAATTTACATCTATAAATGTGTCATACTAGTTCATATCTATCCAATCATGAGTTAAACATTTTACTAACCTCTTTTTCATTTCTCAAACCAACGACCCGCAACCCAGATCGACCATCTACTCCTCGAGTTCTAGCCGTACAGGCCAGGTTTCATTCCTCCGTGTAATGAGCTTCCGCTTGTGCACATCCTTTCACCAATACGATTGGTTTCATTACATCAATAGTTCTAACATTATCATCAACAACATCGGCGGTTAGCATATGTCATTTAAACATTCATTACTCTAGGTGATTACCCACCTATAACTCTTCTACAATTTCCTACGTACCTACTATAACGTACCACACATTCTAACTCTTACATGCAATCCTTTCATTCTATTAATCATTTCGCCAACTGAAGTACACGCTCGTACTTCCTTCCATTCATGCTTACTTGCAAAGACCTTATTATATCGTTTCAATATTCCTTACCAAGCTTACCATTCCCGCCCATACTCAAGTTATTGTCCGGGTCACAGCCCGTCATCATTCTGACTTCTACGAGTCAATTACTAACACATCTAACATGTAACTTATACAAAACTTCGTCTATTATACTATCACCTTTTACTTTATACTTATTTCTATGACCCGTTCGACTCAATCATGGTCAAACTGTCGACATCTTCTTATGCGGATTAATTTCGTCTTTTTATATTTTTAAATCCGTCTCACGGATTCAGACGCATCATTCTTGCTTTTTCATTCATTGAATCCGCCTTACGGATTCAAACATTACATTCATGCCTTTCATTACTTCTGTGTTTTGAATCCTTCTCGCGGATTCGAACATATTATCCATGCCTCTCATCCTTGAATCCGTCTTACGGATTCAAACATATCATCCATGCCTTTCATCCTTGAATCCGTCTCAAGGATTCAAACATTGCATTCATATCTTTCATTCCCTGAATCCGTCTCCCGGATTCAAACATATCATTCATATCTTGTTGATCCGTACTTAATTACGGATTCAACATTCTTCATTCTTATCAGGCATGTTTTTCATTCTTACATAGTACTCTCAATTTCCCGAGAGTCTTACTTCCCATTTCACCCACTCGCCCGCCTGCTACCCAACTCTACCGGACATACCTGTAACAATTATCATGATCTCACGAACGTCATACGTTTATCGTGTACTGGCCAGGTACACAATCCACATAGTAGTTTCGTGCCTTCATGTAATTGTCACCTTATATCCGTGGACTTAGGTTTCGGCTCATGTATCACTTTCAGTACTTCATTACTATTCTATCATTATCCTTCATTTAACATTTTCCTTCTCTTAATGAATTTTATTGTTACATATACCCACATATCGAATTTACGTACCTGGATTCAAATTTGGCTTATTACCTCTTTGCCTGCCTTAGTATTCATCCTAGACTGCTTTCACAGATCATCCTCTTCAAACACTTATGCTTACCTCGCACATACAAAACCGTCAGTTTCTTTATACGTATACATAAGTACATACTTACAGTAGCTTTTACCTTTGGATCTTGATCGAGTCTTAGATTGTACGGGTTTCTTATCTCAAGAGCACACAAGTTTGAGTTCAAGTACTTACCTTCTCGTACTTGATTCCCTCAAACCAGGGCTCTGATACCAACTTGTAAGACCCTAATTTGTAATTGACAAAAGTCGCAGCGGAATTTCGTACCATAAAATTTTCTTACGTTATAAACATCTTGACGTACTTAAATTCATTTTTAAAGTTAACTCTTTCACAATAAATACATTTATTGAACTTATTTACAATAAGAAAACATAACTTAGCTTCACTCAATTACGTACTCAACACTCCCGTACAATCTATCTTGTGACTCGATCTTTGATCGCTCCTCTTTAGAATGATAATCTGTCTCGGACAACCTGCACTCACCAAACACATACAAGACATTAATACCTTTTTATAATTATAAACGATGCTTAGCCTTGGTTTATTTCCGTTTCTTTATTCCTTTACATTAAACGTTCCCTCTGAGTACCTCATCTCTGGTGAGTCTTCGATACTGTGCCTGCATTATACCTAAATCTCCATGTACACGCATAACAACGTAAAAACTTAATCATACTGAATGACTTACATACATACCTAAACTTCATACATACTATCTCCATATATACATACGTACACACATGCATACATACCTACTTGCATACATACTCACACACATACATGCCAACCTACATGCATACCTACATATAAACACATCTACATCATTATATACATATCTACATGTACCCATACTTACATCATTACGTACACTCATGACATTATACATATATACATACATACAGCCCTACTTGCATCATACCAAACTCATACATGCCTACTCTCATACATACCATCATATATCCACGTACTTGCTCGCATACTTATAAACATACCTACATACCTATTTACATATGTGCATACACTTACGCTTATAAAAACGTAAGTTAAATTAGTCATACGTAACTTGAAACGCGTTTAAACGAGTTCCCAAGACAAAACGAGACACGAAAACAATTTTCGGAGAAACATAACCCGTCGCGTCGCGCGACCCCCCGTCGCGTGGCGCGACGCCCTCAAATGGGCAGAACATGTGCAGCTGGTTGCTGCATATTCCCAGCACGATCCGGTTTCACGGAAACAAGCATAACTCTCTCGTTTTTGATCCGTTTTACCCGATTCTTTTTCCTATACGTCCGTAATTTAATTCTTCATCTAATGGAGTTAAAATCCAACATCCGACTTAATAAAATTTCAGACTTATAACTCTTCGGATTATTACCCTCTTACCAAATTTTGACCCGTTCATGCATTCATCAACATAACTTGTTTGTTTTACCATAACCTCTTATAAACCTAATAATATCAGTGACGTCTATCATAAAATACTAAATTCTTGGATGTCTTGCATCCTCTTAACACATTATCGTTCATATGCTTATTTTGACCCTTTAAGGGTATTCGCGCATTAATTGGTCTATAACTAACAAAACCATACTCCCCACTTCCATACTTGTCCAAAACATTACACTAATCGAATAACTTGTTTCTAAACTACTTTTAAGATCGTTTGCCCAAAATACCCATCAAGGGCATTTTGGTCAACTTTAATCCCATCATTTACGACGAAAGACTACAACACATATTTGACCTCAAACATCGTGTTTAGTTAATTAAAACACCATATTACTTAATCAAACTAAGAAGTGATTACGGAAATCACTTACCTTATGCGTCCGTGCTCGTATCCGATTCCTTGCCTCGTTTGACCCGTTAACACCTCCTGCTTGAGCTCGTCTCGACGTGATTCCTATACTCTCATTTCATCAAAATCACGCTCTTATTATCATATTCATTTGTACATGTTAACAATCATATCAATCGCATATTTCACACTTAACTTTCATTAGTCATTTCTAACAAACATAACTCATATAATCATATCCGTATACGTTTAAACTCATGTAACTCATCATGTCATTACATTTAACACGGATTGCTATATCATGTACCATACGACTTCCTATAATCCTACATTTACGACAACGAGTCAAATCATGTTTCTTATACTTAGTTGACTTTCAAAAGTCAACTATTAACCATACTTAACTATCGACTTATCATCATATACTCGCAACATCACAACCGACTATACGGACGACACTATATACATTTCATCATACATTTGGTGTGCGTACCACCTTCTAAACATAACGTACAACTAATTCATGCATAATCTTCTAAACTCATACATAATGCATCAAGTCCTACTACTAATCATCATGTATCATTTCCAAATAAACATCAATCATAACATCATCATATTTCTCCTAATTCATCTAACAAGAGTTCATCATACCCACATAATACATCAATCTTTCAACAAGACTTGGACATAGGTGGTGATTCTAGTAATCATCTTCACCATAACTAACGGGTTTCACCCCTAATCATCAAATTAACACAAACCGTACATAACCCATGTTCTATACGAGGATTCTAACTCTTGTACATGATCAATTTCATATTAACTCACGGATTAGAACATAACCCACTTCACCCATGATCACCAATCTTAGATTTAAGACATACCTTATGATCCCCTCGTGATGGTGATCATTTATCCATGCTCGGTTTTGATCTTAAGCGTCATCTTGCCTTTCGATTTGAGAATAAAGATGAAGTTAGGGTTTGAGGCTCCATGGGAGCCTCCTGCTCCTTCTCGAACACACGTATGTGTGTGTTTGTGTGTGATAAGTTATTTAATAACTTGACTTTCATCTTTCCCACTTTAGCCCCTCGGGTTTGCCTTTAAAACATAACTGACATTACCTTCCTCTTTTAATACTTTTGACCATACCCTTAACTAGGTTAAATAGCCTAGTTATTTATTTCATGATGTGTCATATAGGAACACACGACAAATATTAATATTCGGATTTTTGGGGCGTTACAAGTCTACCACCCTTAAATGAGGTTTCGTCCCCGAAACCTTTCTTACTTTCATCGAACACACATTATCTTTTCTTCCAGTCCATCTATACGACCACCAGCCCATCCTAATGAGAATCTTCTATCTTCAAGAACCCGTTCCGGAGTTCTTATTAGTGTCGCTTTCACTAATAGCGCTAATTTCTAACAACCTTCATAGTTAGTGGTTTATTCCTCGTTCAAATATTCATTCATCATGTGCAATATATCCTTTTGTTTACTTAAATAATTCCATCATTTCATTATTAACATTCTTTCTGTTTATTTGCACATTCATATCGTTTTCGTCGACTAAACGATCTTACTTTGTAATTTATACATACTCATATATGCCTAACTTTAACTGGTACATAAAAAAATGGATAACTATTCATTCCTAATTCATAAACTATTCAAATAATTGACTTCTTCCTAACCAATCCATACTTTCCTTATCATACCTTCATATATCATTTTCATTTCCTTGACCTGTCAATAACGGGCCCATACACATACTCCTTCAACCTGTAGTCATATTTACATTCGTATGATCCGTTCTCAACAGATCTAATATCTTCATCTATTCTTTTTAAAGTTACATTCTCTACATGCACTGTATAACATTTACTTTTGTTTTGTTTTGTCACCACAACAAAACTACTATTACATAATCACATCTACGTGCTTAACTCTAACGTTAACCTTATTCTACGTCCTTCTCGAACACACGTATGTGTGTGTTTGTGTGTGATAAGTTATTTAATAACTTGACTTTCATCTTTCCCACTTTAGCCCCTCGGGTTTGCCTTTAAAACATAACTGACATTACCTTCCTCTTTTAATACTTTTGACCATACCCTTAACTAGGTTAAATAGCCTAGTTATTTATTTCATGATGTGTCATATAGGAACACACGACAAATATTAATATTCGGATTTTTGGGGCGTTACAAGTACTAGTTACTTGTTCGAATCGCATATTCACAGAAAATGTGAACATCTTGGCCTTGATCGGAGTAGAAATCTGGTGACTTGGGGTTGATCAAAGAAGTTCGTGGGGAGCCGGCGGGGTTTTGGGGGTAAAGGAATTGAAGTGGTGCTTATAAAAGAAGATTGAGGATTGATATGGTTGATAGGGGTAGTTTAGCTGAAATGGCAAGTTTTCCCCTGTCAACGTTATCTATTTGGACGGTAACTAACGGTAGTTAGGGAGAGGGATGTTATTGATTGTAATTGACAACCACAGGGACTGGAATGTTCGAAATTGACAAACAAGGGCTGTATGTGAGATTCGGTGAAAACTACAGGGACAAAAATTGTACTTTACTCTAGTCTAAATGTTTTATTTTAATATTGTATGAGAAGAAGAGGGTAGTAAATGCTTAGTGAAAGAGAAGGTTGAGTTGAACCGAATGATTTTTCATATGTAAGTGGAATTGTATTTTTAGTCCAAGACCCACAATCGTTGTTTGGATTTGCTCGTAATTAATGCCCCCCGGTACGATGGCTATCCATCATGAAAACGTCAAACATGGTGATGATCTCACTGTCATGGACGTGTAGTTTTGACTAACAGGCCAAAGGTTTATAAGTATGTTCGGGTGTTGCTCTTTGCTATTTTGGACATCTTAGTGTTTGAGATACTCAATGGTTGTATGAGGATTTGATGCCTGTTCATACCGCTAAATGCTCATTATTGGAACCGAGGCCGAGCAATGATCTAGCTCATATAAAGTGATAAGGTCTTGAGTTGTCATTGTGAAGATAATAATTTCGGTTTGATGTTCTTATAGTCCGGATGAGCTGATAAGGTTCAAAGATTTCATAATCGAACGTATGGATTATCCAAAGTAGCTATACTTCAGATAGATTGAAAAGGTTTGGAGGTGTCGTATCCCAGATAAGTAGTTAAATTTGGAGTTGTCATACTTCATATAGGTTGATAACACCCAAATATTTTGTACTTCAGATGGATTGATACGGTCAGGAGGTGTTGTACTACGGATAGATAGTTATGGTCTGAAATTGTCGAATTCCGGATAAGATCAAGAGGTATTGTACCACCTTCCTTTATTTTTATATTTATTTTTTCAATTATTCATGTACCAGCACTTGGACTTTTTAATGATATTTAGAGTTAATTATATATGTAGTTTAGAAAATGTTTGGTTTAACTTTGAAAAGTAAGATGTTTAGTTAAACTATATAGATGAAGATAGAGACTCACATAAGAATATGTTACAAGTGGTATATATTTTGAAATAATATATGAGAATTAAATACAACCAAATTTTTGATAGTTAGGAAATTTGAAATAAATATGATTCTATAGGTTAATATAATCAACAAAACAAAAAAGGTAATTACAAAAAGGGATTGACCCACAATAGTACGATTAGTGGATCCCATAATAAAAGATAAATATGATGTATGTAGAATCGAAAAATACAAGATAGATATGATGTATGTAGAATCGAAATAATGCGTTCTACTTTTGCAAATATTGCCCAAGCCTAGCCAACCGTAATTGGTTTCCTTTAGTTACATAGTTATTAATTGAGTTATGTTAGAGGGAGAGGATCATGAGAAAACTAGATATAAATGAGAAAACCAAAAAAACTAACCAAAAAAGCACTAAAAAGGAGGGGGAGACTTTTAATGAGGGGGGGGGGGGGGGGGACTTTTAATGAAGGAGGGGTAAAATTGGAAAAAAAATATATAACTTTTCAAATATTTCCCATTTCTCCATACGTTATCATTTTAAAACAAAAATAGCACCATAAGATCACAAATTTTTGTATCTTTCATTCAAGTATATTCGAGCATATTTTTTATGACATAAAAAAAGATTTATAGTGTCGTCTTGTTTTCAATACTATTATTATAGGAGTGCACATGTGCAATATAACATGTACTACAATTGCATTACATGCTTAAAATTAGCTTTTTGAGTCTAGTTTAGCTTTTAGGGTTAGTTTTTTTGGAGGTTTAGGATTAGGTTTTTGGGTGTGGGGGGGGGGGGGGGGGGGGAGGGGGGGTTTAGGTTTTTTTCGAGTTTATGTTTAGGGTTTAGTTTTAGGTTTTCAGGAGGGTGGGGGGTGGGGGGGGGGGGTTTAGGTTTTTGGGGGGTGGGGGGGGGGTTAGGCTTTTGGTGGGAGGGTGAATTTAGGTTTTTGGGGGGTGGGGGGTTTAGGTTTTTGGGGGGTGTCGGTGGGGGTGGGTTAAGTGGTTTAAGCTTTATGTATTAGTGCACATATGCAGTACAACAAAAAAAAAAAAAAAAAATTGAAAATTTTTTTCTAAGCATAAAAACTAGCGATTTTTTTATTAAAAATTGTAAAAAAAAAATTGGTATGTTTTTAGGTTTTTTTTAGGCTTTTTTGGTTAGTTTTTTGATTTTCTCATTTAAACTAGTTTTCTCATGATCCATCCCTTATGTTAGATGGGTTTTCTTTATTTGATAACTTTCACATTACTAACATATAATGCAATAAATCATTATATATCTTCCAAAACTACTATGTGATAAGTAATTTATTTCAAATTGGTATATTGACAACTTACTTATATGGCCAATGCCTTATTACATTGACAACATTTCATAATTTTACTATTTGTGCACATATCTAACATATATGCTAAATGGTGGACAAATGAACAAACTTAAATGGACCTTAAAACATTAACAAGCATATTAACAAATGAGACCTTTGTTCACATCCAATTATTAAACTTCAATATTAAGAAACATAACAAAAAATAAATAAATAATTAACGATTTAAGATATGAGTAGATTCTGTCTCGAAGAAAAGATGGGATTTTAATTGTTAATGATATCAGAAGTAGTAGCTTTTTTTTTTTTTTTTTTTGAGAAATACATGTGTGAAAGTTTATTTTAAAAATAGTAAGGAGCCAAATATAGTTCGGCTTTACTATATTTTCGCTATGCTTTATAAAAGTGATCTCTAACTCATTTTTAGTAAAAAAGAAACTACAAGATGAGAAAAAATGTAAAAAAAAAAATTCCACTTCTCACATTTAGTATATTAAGCTTACTAGGTTAGAACCCCGTTTATTACACGGGTTTAATAAATGTAATTTTATATACTAAATAAAAAATAATATATTTTTATAAACCTCATTTATTACACGTGTTGAGTAAATATAATTATATACATTAAATAATAAAAAAAATTATATCTTTAAGAACCTCGTGTATTGCGCGGGTTGAATAAATGTAATTTTATATACCAAACAATAAAAAGTTATATTTTAAAAAAACCATGTGTATTCACGGGTGAAAGAAATGTAATTTTATATGCTAAATAATAAAAAAAGTTATATTAAAAAGAAACTCCGTATATTATACGGGTTGAATAAATTTAATTTTATATAGCAAATAATAAAAATGTTATATCTTTAAAAACCATCTGTATTACACGGGTTTATCTATTGTTACAAAAAAATATTTCTAAATCAAAATAGATTTTTTATTATTTTTTAAATTAGGTTAATACTATTTTAAATTTTTGGTTTGATTAATAAGTTGTTTAATATATTTTCTCATAGTTAACAATAAATAACATGCATGTTTATCTACTATTAAGTGAAACAATGCTTTTTAGTTTAGATAAGACTTTACGATTTGAAGTTTTAGTTTAGATAAGACTTTAATATTTGAAGTTAAGTTTATGCCAATGATTTAGAGTTGATAAGATTTATATTAATTTAATTAATATTTAATAATTTAAATTAAATAATAGTTATCTACAATTAATAATGGTCTAGAATAACGACAAGTGTCCTTTTATTGGTTTCTTTTATTATATGTATAGATTTGTACAATAAACTTATTAGTAAAAAAGAAACTACAAGATGAGAAAAAATGTAAAAAAAAAAAAAATTCTCCACTTCTCACATTTAGTATATTAAGCTTATTTGTACAATAAACTTATTGTATATTTATATAATATCATTTTGTAACATTTGTAGGCTTGAAGGATTGTACCCATATGTTTAGTGAGTTGTACTCACATTTGGGTTCTTTTATCTTTATTTTGTCATGATTTAGCTTCCATTTATTAATTCGAAACAATTACTGAACCTATGAAAATTTATCAATGATGTTTGTGTTATAATTTTTTAATACTAAATTTATCGATGAAAGGTAAACATTTATTACACTTGCTTTTCAATGGTTCAAACCCGTGAAGTTCACAGGTTATAAAACAATATACTGTTGCCACATGGTTATTTTACATTTAAAAGTAACTTTTATATTTATTTGAATAACAAATGATGTGTTGGCATGATGGTCGCAAATGATGTATTATATTCTTTGTAACATAAATGAAAAGGGTATTGAAAAGAAGCATTGCTTATATAATTATCATAAATAATAATTAATATAAATAACTTTCTCGAGCCCGGGAAGCAATTCCGGGTGATAATCTAGTATTGATTATATAAGAAAACAATTGGGTCATTTGTATTAATCTGATTGGTGTAGTTAGCAAGGTTATTTCTAAGGTGTTAGCGAATCGGCTTAGGAAGGTTATTGATAGTTTAATCTCGGAAACTCAGACTGCTTTTATAGCAGGAAGGTACATTCTGGATGGTCCTCTTATTACTAGTTATTATACATTTTTAACCCACTTAATATTAGTTGATTTAATTTTTCTCTAATAATTTACGTTTGTTAACTCTATTAAAAAACTGAATGCGTAGTTGTATTTTTTTATAACTCTCCGTTATAAATTTATTTGAAAATGGAATTGTATCCAAAATAGATTTTTTATAACTTTACATTAAAAAATTAGTTAAAATTGAATACACATCTGTGTTTAATTTTTCATAACTGAATATGAGTGTTGGTACCATGATGACGAACCGAACCGACTCCAATCTAACATTGGTACATATATCAGTATTACTAAAACTGGTAGTAATATTTCTTTTAATAGTTTTTGATCCATCTATGTAACACCCTCCCCGTAACCCGGGTGATTATGCACAATTGATACACTTACAACGGAAACAAACTAAACATTCATTAAAACTTATAATAGTCTGAGTACAACACTTTATTTATTTACAAGCTTTTGGCAACTAAGAACTCCTTAATCTTCTAAAACTCCACAACTGTCAAGTAGTTCCTATAGCTTTCCTCATGACTCACTTGAGATAAGTATACTCAAAACGACGTCAGATATATACTGGTGAGCTCATACTACACAATTTTTATAAAGACAGACCACAGTTTACATTATATGCATACACAATATGGGCATGTGACCACATTATAGTCAGGTTGGGCCTCATTGAACCTTATAGGTCACATTTGACTTGTCACAAACCACCGTACAAGAGACATACTGGTCCTCCAGCTGTGCCCCATACGGCCGTCACATAGGTATGAGTGTGTGTCGCTGGACCTTATAAGCACGAAGTACCTGTGGGTACAACACCTTATTACCCTTCCCAGAGTGACACACCTCATTAAGTTTAATAGGATCCCATATACCCCTACTAACACATGCATACTGCAGCATTCTCATTATTACGAGTTATGGACGAGTATACTATCACAGTTTAAAAGACAAGTATGATGACTCACCTGATTAGCAGTTGCTTAACTGCCGCAGTACGACTGGGTTATGTCTCAAGGTCCTGACACAATTACATAATCCTAGGTTAGGTACTAGAACACCTAACTAGTCATTATCATGGTTGGATATTGGTTAGTGCTGCCTTGTTTAAGCATGGTTGATCAGTCTATGCTTAACTAAGGCTAGGCTACCCAATACCCGCACCTGACAATAACCCTAGTACCTATAAATAATACTAACATTACTACTACTAATAATAATATTACTACTAATAATAATACTCCTAGTAACTACTAAGATTAAATAATAAATAATTAAACATAGACGTAAACGAGAGCATACCTTAAAACTATCTACGACACGTTGATGTAGAGTTTCCATACTCCTGCTCCTACTCGCGCTCCAAAAACGACTACTAACAACACCCAACGGGGTATCGTATACTCAGGATTCTCTATACTAGAGCATTCCCGTTAAAGAAACTGGTACCTAAACAAATTACTGAGACTCTTATTTAAAGGAAGCAAGCAGGCACCTCAACTTATTTATGTGGCGATGTGGGATCAAGTGACGTGCCTACCTGCCTGCTTGACCTGCTAGCTTGCTTGCTTATATATATTAATTCAGATGTTTCACTCGTTTTTCTCGTATAACTTTTAAAATACGACGGTTTATAAAACGACGAATATGTCATTAGAACGAGCATATTTTTATCTACGTTTTAACCTAAATTTCATTAAAAACGGAGTAAGGTCAAAAATAATATATTTAATTATTAATATTAAACGGTCTCCTATATTAGCCAAGGCTTGTCAAGATGTTTCACCTTTCACCCAATCATCTTTACTCGTTTAACAATATATGAAATATAAATTACATAATTCATACGTTTATAACCAGTACATTGAGGTTCGGGGTATTACATCCTTCCCTCCTTACAAAAATTTCGTCCTCGAAATTTGTCATCACTTAAAAAGATGAGGGTACTTATCTTTCATTATGTTTTCTAATTCCCATGTAAAGTTGGGTCCATGACGTGCGTTCCACTTGACTTTGACTAACGGGATTTCCTTCTTGCGTAACTTTTTAACCTTCCTATCTTCGATTTGTAGTGGTTCTTCAACGAAGTTGAGTTTTTCGTCAACCTGTACGTCTTCCATGGGTATTTGTTGGGCTTCGTCCACTAGGCACTTCCTTAAATTTGATACATGAAAAGTATTATGTATTCCTGCTAGCTGTTCAGGAAGTTTTAGCCGATAAGCCACTGATCCTACTTTGCTTGTTACTTCAAACGGCCCAATGTATCGGGGTTTCAACTTTCCCTTCTTTCCAAACCGAATCGCTCCTTTCAGAGGTGATACCTTAAGCATTACTTTATCCCCTAGTTGGAACTCTAGGGGTTTACGCCTCTGATCTGCATAACTCTTTTGTCGATCTTGAGCACTTTTCATCATTTCTTTTATTTGCTAGATCTTTTATGTGGTCTCCACAATGATTTCTGGTCCTGATAGTTGACTTTCCCCTACTTCCGTCCAACAGATAGGAGTTCGGCACCTTCTTCCGTATAAAGCTTCATAAGGTGCAGCTTTGATGCTGGCGTGATAGCTATTATTGTAGGCGAATTCGATGAGTGGTAGATGAGTGTCCCAACTTCCACTAAAATCAATTACACAAGCCCGAAGCATATCTTCTAATGTCTGAATAGTCCGTTCAGTATGCCCATCTGTCTGAGGATGATATGCAGTGCTTAGATTAAGCTTGGTTCCTAACTCTTGTTGGAAACTTTGCCAGAATTTAGATGTGAAACAACTATCTCTGTCTGATATGATCGATACAGGCACCCCATATCGTGAGACTATTTCTTTGATGTAAATTAGAGCTAGCTTGTTCATCTTATAGTCCTCACGAATTGGCACAAAGTGTGCAGACTTGGTCAGCCTGTCCACTATTACCCAAATAGTATCATAACCGTGACTTGACCTTGGGGGCTTCGTGATAAAATCCATGGTGATTTTCTCCCATTTCCATTCTGGAATCTCTGGTTGTTGCAAGTATCCAGAGGGTTTTTGATGTTCTGCCTTCACCTTAAGGCATGTAAGGCACTTTTCCACATAATGGGCAATAGATCGCTTCATTCCTGGCCACCAATAATCTCTCCTTAAATCCTTATACATCTTGTCACTGCCAGGGTGAATGGAATACTTAGACTTATGAGCTTCCTCTAAGATTGTATCATGCAGTCCTCTAAAATTAGGAACCCATATCCTATTGTTGAACCTAAGGATATTATCATTTCCCATTGTCAGTAGCTTCAGTATCCCAATCATTCTTTCTTTTACAATATGATTCTCTTTTAAGGCTTCTTGTTGTATATTCTTAACTTGATCTAAGAGACTAGTTTTAACATCTATTCTGGTTGCACGAATTCTTATTGGTTGAGGTTTCTCTTTTCTACTTAGAGCATCTGCTACTATGTTTGCCTTACCTGGATGGTATTGGATCTCACAGTCGTAATCACTTAATAACTCCATCCATCGTCTCTGACGCATATTGAGCTCCTTCTGCTCAAATATATGTTTTTAACTTTTATGGTCACTATAGATAGTGCACTTTGTACCGTAAAGATAGTGCCTCCAAATTTTCAATGCGAACACTATGGCACCAAGTTCCAAATCATGGGTTGTGTAGTTCCGTTCATGAATCTTCAACTGTCCAGAGGCGTAGGCAATCACTTTGCCTCTTTGCATGAGTACACATCCCATACCATAGTGAGATGCATCACAGTAGACGGCAAAATCTTTCGTTCCTTCAGGAAGTGACAATATTGGGGCGCTACATAACTTATGCTTTAACGTGTTAAAGGCTTCTTCTTGTTTAGGTCCCTAATTAAACTTAGAGGCTTTCTGGGTTAGTGTGGTTAGTGGTGTTGCAATTTTTGAGAAGTCTTGAATAAACCTTCTATAGTATCCTGCTAACCCTAGAAATCTTCTGATTTCAGTGGGATTCTTCGGTACTTCCCATTTCTTGATGGCCTCGATGTTTGCAGGGTCAACTTGTATTCCATGTTCATTTATCACGTGGCCTAGGAATTGCACCCCACGTATCCAAAATTCACACTTAGAGAACTTTGCATAGAGTTTTTCTTTCTTGAGCAATTCAAGGACTGCTCTCAGGTGTTATTCATGTTCTGCCTCATTCTTAGAGTATATAAGGATATCGTCAATGAAAACGATTACAAACTTATCGAGGTAAGGTTTACAAACCCTGTTCATGAGGTCCATGAACACTACAGGTGCATTGGTTAATCCAAATGGCATTACCAAAAATTCATAATGACCATACCTAGTCCTGAAGACAGTCTTAGGTATGTCTTCTAGTGTAACTTTCACTTGGTGGTATCCAGACCTCAAGTCTATTTTAGAGAAATAGCTTGCCCCTTGTAATTGATCAAATAAGTCATCGATCCTGGGTAAAGGGTATTTATTTGATGTGCTAAAAGTGGTCTAATTAAACTAACTAATTTTAACCCTAAATTAGACACTCTAAGTTTTAAATTTATAAAAATAGATTCTCTAAAACCTAAACCACACCACCGGCAAGTGTACCGGTCAATGCAGTATAGCCTAAGTAAGTCCGAGTATCGAACCCACGAGACTCTCTGATTACGCTAATACTCTATCTAGACTAAGACTGACACAACTTAACTAATTGTTTATTTGAATTGGGGGGGGGGGGGTTTACTAAAAATCCTAAAAATGCAAATAAAGATTAAACTAAATTAATTAAATTAACTAAACACGAACTTGGACGAAGACTTAAACCAGTGGCGATGAAGACTACCTAGGCTAGACGCATGTTTAACTTGGAGTGGATTTCTATTCGAAACTAACGTGGTATGGATCCGGGATCTTTTAATACTAAACCTATTAAGACACCAACTAAGCCCCTCAACCCTTCTTGAGGTGAAACTTATGGCACTACCTAGGCCGTTACGACTACCGGTTGTTAGATTTCCTTACAGTCCTCTAACTTCTTGAAAAGTGCCTTAATATGACAATCTACCTTACAGCGCGAAAGTCTAAGGCAACTATGGATTCTAACTTGGTTTAATAGACACGAGTATGATTAGGGAACTAAGACCGATTTCTTACAAAACCTAATCCTAGCTATATACCAAACCGAGACCTATTAATAACCCCGAGCCTTACAACGACAAGATTAGTAGAACACTTGATTTTATAAGATTACCGAATATTACTTCTAAGGTTATCCGCACGATTTCACATTAAAGAATTAGAGATTTATTATGTGATATAGACACTCACTTAAATCTAGAACCCTAGCATGACTCTATTATGTGATAAAGACCGTCACCAAGAATCATACGAAGCAATAATCAATATTCAAACAATATCAAGCACGCATATGCACCAAATCAAAGGTTCCAATGTCGTTTACTTTTCAAGAAAATCCATAAACCAACATTATTAACGAATAAAAATCCAATCTTTATTAAATAATTGTCACTAGCCTAGGTAGTTGAAGGTATTTAGCCAAGTAACATAATCTTAAAGACAATCAAACAAGGTTTAGAACAAGAATTCATCGACAACGAACAAAGAAAAATAGTAAACTAAAGAACTCGAGTAGAAAAACCCGTTTATTCCTTGCTCTCCAAGCTTCCCGCTCGATCCCGTAGATTCCGTAGCCTTGAATTCCTTGCAAAAGACTTCACAATTTTTCGTCCAATCTCTCGCTCCTGTCTTCGTGCGTCTCCCGGTAATTCTGTGCGGCTCCTCTAATTCTCCTCTTTCCGTATGTATATTTTAAAATATGGCCCAAACTCATGGGTTTCATTAAAATTCCGCTGGGCTTTAAGGTTTTGACGGCCCTTTTATTTTCTTTTGTCTCTATTTGTCCAACCCCACAATGATATAATATGGCCACCACTTTGTGTTCGTCCTTTTTTTTAGTCAACAGCAAGCCCAACTTCTTCTTCTATTTTGCTTTTTATTCAATTGTCTCTTCTTATTTTGATTTTGGAGCTGCCCATATATACTTGTTCGAAATAATATACCTATAGTAGGTAGCAGCCTTTTCTTATGAATCAAATATTATATTGAAAATAATATTGAGATCTTATATTGTGGCAAGCCTCTGACTTATAAAATAGAGATAGTGGCTTTGACCCATTCATAGAAAATAGCTGCAATTTTTGCTTCTGTCACTGACGTCATACTCTGCCTAACGGACTAGCTATTTCCTTATTACTCTTTTTTGCCCCATTTGCACCAGGACCTGGCCCAACACAAAATAATATAATATACACTAAAAACTAAATAAAACAAATAAAATCTATACAATAATTATATATTTTACGCGGGACCAATATGTGTATTTTACCTCACATCATTATTCTTTATAGTGGCTTTATTCAAGTCTCTATAATCGATGCACATACGCATCATACCATCTTTTTTCTTGACAAACAAGATAGGTGCTCTCTTTGGCGACGAACTAGGTTGGATAAACCCCTTGTCAAGCAACTCTTTTAGTTGCTTCTTGAGTTCTTGCATTTCTGTCGGGGCTAGTTTGTACGGCGACTTAGCAATCGGTGATGTACCGGGAACTAGGTCAATGCGAAACTCAACCTGTCTATCCGATGGTAGTCCCGGGAGCTCATCGGGAAACACTTCGGGGTATTCTCGTACTACTGGCACGTCCTCGACCTTCTGCTTTTCTATAGTGTTTACGACATATGCTAAAAAGGCAACATACCCTTTCCTTAGGCATTTATGTGCTTGTGCTATCGTGATGAGGTCCTTAGTCTTGTCAGTGCGGTCTCCCGATACAGTTAGTTGTTTGCCGTTGGGTAATCGGAGTCGGACAATCCTTTTGTCACATATAACTTCCGCATGATATGGTGTCAACCAGTCCATTCCTATGACTATGTCGAATTCTCCAAGTTCCATAGGCATTAGGTCTATAGGGATAACATGGTTGTTTAAGCCTATTTTACAATTCTTAACAATGTCAACTATCTCTCTTTGACTTCCATCAACCATTTCTACTGTAAGGGCATGATCTAAGTTTTGGGACGCCTGGTTCAAGTAAGGTCTAAAGCTAGCCGAAACTAGACTTCTATTTGCACCAGTATCAAATAACACACGTGCATATACATCATTTACGAGATACGTACCCGTGATAACGTCTGTATTGGTCTTGGCTTCTTCCGTGGTGAGTACAAATGCACGCCCTTTTGGCTGATTTGGTTGTGTCTTATTATTTCTTTTGAGTTGAGGACATTCGGATCTCATGTAGTTAGGGTCTCCACATTCGAAACACTTCTTCTTTTCCTTGCATTCTTGAAGAGCATGACCCGTCTTTTTACAATTTGGACAAGGAAAACGACATTCCCCCGTATGAAAGCGTTTGCAAATTTGACATTGAGGAAATGTTTTAGGCCTTTTAAAGTTGTTATTCCGGGTGCCCCCTTTCTTTCTTCCCACTTCCTTTTTGGTGCGGGAGATTCAGCCTGCCGCAGAATCATCTCGGCAGCCATGACGGCTCCAGCCTCAACAGTTTCTGCAAAAGTCTCGGGGGATTTGGATTTGATAAACACCTTCATTTCAGAGGGTAGACCCCAAATAAACCTATTGATCAGTTGTTCCTCAGTCAATGCTAAATAAGAAACCGGTCGAGATATGTCGTTGAAACGAGAAACATACTCTCGATAGGTTTTATTTCCCATTTCTAACTGAAAGAATTCCACTTCCAGTTGCTCAGTCTCACTGGGAGGACAACACTTAGCAAGAAACTTATGAATAAACTCCTCCCGCTTCATCTCCTTAACCTTTTCTTTTCCCTCTGTTCGGACCACAATGTTCCACTAGTGAAGGGCTTCAGCTTCAAACATATGTACGGCGAACCGTACTTTGTTGCGGTCATCACACTCACATATGTCTAATACCGACTCCATTCTGTTGAGCCAGTCTTGAGCTTCTAGTGCTCCCTTTCTACCGTCGAAGGACTGAGGTTTACAGGACATGAAGTGCTTATAAGTACATTCCTTTGATTTTGAATATTCACATTTTCCTTCTAGTGGCATTGTTGCAATAGTGTTTTTCTTTTCGCCCATTATTTCCCTTTGTACCGGCTTGGATGCAGCTGAGCTTTCTTCAGGTCGTTCTCTTGACTGGTTATCATTACTGGTTTGTGCATTGTTTATTATCTTAGCCACTTCCGTAGCTATATTGTGAATATCTTCAGCATTTAAACGCATGCTCACACTAGACTGAGATCTGAGACTGCGAGAGGGAGTTTGAGTCCTATGAGAAGCTTCCTCTCTCCTTCTGTTATTCAGTTCATTTCTAGACCCTTGTTCATCTCTATGTTTAGACATTGTCACCTTCCTATAGGGATATGATTATAAAGAGTTACTGGTATGTATGATACATCATAATAATATAACAACTATATACATCACATATATATATAGCACATAAAAGGACACAACATAGTTTACTTCTTCTAGCGTCACTCAATTGACTATGCAAGTACTTTTCCTGAGAACATGTTATTTGGCCTAGTCTGAGTGTGCTATTAATCTTTAGAGAACTACTGGTTAAAGCTTAGGCATTCCTGCAATACCTAATTCGCTAAAACCTCGGGCTCTGATACCAACTGTAACACCCTCCCCGTAACCCGGGTGATTATGCACAATTGATACACTTACAGCGGAAACAAACTAAACTTTCATTAAAACTTATAATAGTCTGAGTACAACACTTTATTTATTTACAAGCTTTTGGCAACTAAGAACTCCTTGATCTTCTAAAACTCCACAACTGTCAAGTAGTTCCTATAGCGTTCCTCATGTCTCACCTGAGATAAGTATACTCAAAACGACGTCAGATATATACTGGTGAGCTCATACTATACAATTTTTATAAAGACAGACCACAGTTTACATTATATGCATACACAATATGGGCATGTGACCACATTATAGTCAGGTTGGGCCTCATTGAACCTTATAGGTCACATTTGACTTGTCACAAACCACCGTACAAGAGACATACTGGTCCTCCAGCTGTGCCCCCTACGGCCGTCACATAGGTATGAGTGTGTATCGTTGGACCTTATAAGCACGAAGTGCCTGTGGGTACAACACCTTATTACCCTTCCCAGAGTGACACACCTCATTAAGTATAATAGGATCCCATATACCCCTACTGACACATGCATACTGTAGCATTCTCATTATTACCAGTTATGGACGAGTATACTATCACAGTTTAAAAGACAAGTATGATGACTCACCTGATTAGCAATTGCTTAACTGCCGCAGTACGACTGGGTTATGTCTCAAGGTCCTGACACAATTACATAATCCTAGGTTAGGTACTAGTACACCTAACTAGTCATTATCATGGTTGGATATTGGTTAGTGCTGCCTTGTTTAAGCATGGTTGATCAGTCTATGCTTAACTAAGGCTAGGCTACCCATTACTCGCACCTGACAATAACCCTAGTACCTAAAAATAATACTAACAGTACTACTACTACTAATAATAATACTCCTAGTAACTACTAAGATTAAATAATAAATAATTAAACATAGACGTAAACGAGAGCATACCTTAAAACTATCTACGGCACGTTGATGTAGAGTTTCCCTACTCCTGCTCCTATTCGCGCTCAAAAAACGACTACTAACAACACCCAACAGGGTATCGCATACTCAGGATTCTCTATACTAGAGCATTCCTGTTAAAGAAACTGGTACTTAAACAAATTACCGAGACTCTTATTTAAAGGAAGCAAGCAGGCACCTCAAATTATTTCTGAGGCGATGTGGGATCAAGTTACGTGCCTACCTGCCTGCTTGACCTGCTAGCTTGTTTGCTTATATATATTAATTCAACCGCTTCACTCGTTTTTCTCGTATAACTTTTAAAATATGACGTTTTATAAAACGACGAATATGTCATTAGAACGAGCATATTTTTATCTACGTTTTAAGTTTCATTAAAAACGGAGTAAGGTCAAAAATAATATATTTAATTATTAATATTAAACGGTCTCCTATATTAGCCAAGGCTTGTCAAGATATTTCACCTTTCACACAATCATCTTTACTCGTTTAACAATATATGAAATATATTACATAATTCATACGTTTATAACCAGTACATTAAGGTTCGGGATATTACAATCTAATTATGTGTTGATATTATTTTGGGAATATCACGACTCATTCAGGCAAATCTCGAGAATACAACATAATGGAACTCCAAATAAATTATCATGTTTAGTGATATAGTTTTTCAACTTTCATAACTATGAGATTAGACTTTTACAAGCCCAATAGTAGTACTGGGCTTTATTCAAATGTAGCCAGCCTACCTAAATTAATATATCGGAGTTTGATTTCTTTGACGATTAATAGATTTCACATTAACAAAGTTGTGGATTCAGAATTCTTTTCAATGAAATCACTATAAATATCATTACAAAAATACATAGCACAATGTCAATGAGATGAACTTGGAACCAAATATGTTGGCAGAGGCGTCTATGAGATTCAAGTACCCTGTTCGAGCTCGAAAAAATGTGTAATTCCGTAATGTTTTATTATTATTGTTTTTTTTTTAAATCAAATTGGTATTGGGCTCAATAAACCTAATGCCAAGTGGGCTAACTTCTAAACCATAAAAAATGATTTGTAAATGATATATTGGAATTGTTATATGTTTACTATTTAAAAAAATTGAACATATATATATCAGATTTTTTTTACAAATCACATGCCCCTCGAAATCACGGGCCTTGTGCGGAAGTCTTCCCTGCACACCATCATAGCCGCCACTGCATGTTGGCCCTTTTATGCAATTCTTGAGTCTCTCCTCTCCTGTGATCCATATTGTCTCATCATTGCATAATAGCGTAAACGTGTGATATATCTCCCGTTACTCATCATATTAACACAATGTTGGTGCTTTTACGCAATTCGTAAATCTCTCCCGTGATTCATATTAACTCGTCATGTAATAGTGTGAACGTGTTATATCATTTCTTATTTTAATGGGGGTTGAAGGTGAATTTTTTTTGTTTTTTTTTTTGAACGGTAAATTTCTTTTATTCTCTGCTGTTTGTGAATTTTTTTTGTTAAAGAATTTTGTAATCAACTAGCCTAAGAGGTGATAAAATTTAATGTATGGGACTTGAGGTGACACTTACATAGAGAAAAGATCTCAGATGCGTCTTTATCTAGAATCGCCTATATTTGACAATTACTTGGAACTAATTAAGCGAGATGTTGTTCAAAATTTCATGTGTTAAAAGTACATGAAACTTTAATGAACCAACGAAGAAGGTGACATGTTTTTTTTTTTTTTTTTGACTTGAGAACATATGAGCGCAATTCAAGAAACACATGCTATGTGTTTGTTTGGTACAGTGGTGAGCCCTGTGTTTCTAGAAATCACGATGCGCAGTTTTCTCTGTTTGAACCTTTTTGGTAATTTATTTCATTTAAGTTTCATATACATTAAGGGGCTGTTTGGCAACTTCTAAATGAGTGAGTGCTGAACCAGTAAGATATCTGAACCATTAAGTGAGTGTTTGGGTTAGCTTATTTTGGAGCTTTTAACTTTTAACTTATTAACTTATAAAAAGTTAATAAGTTCTTTTGATAGTGTTTGGATAAAGGTTGAGAATGAGTTTTACTAGACCTGGCAAACGGGTCGGGTTGGGTCGGGTCCTGGGTCAACACGGGTTCGGGTCAAAATGGGTCAATTAAAAAAAGGGTTGTTTTGGTTCGGGTCAAAACGGGTTTGGGTCGAAACGGGTTCGGGTCGGAACGGGTTCGGGTCGGAACGGGTTTCGGGTCAGAACGGGTTTCGGGTCGGGTCGGGTTAGTTAAAAAAATGTTTTTTAAGAGATTGTACATCAAGGGGCAATTTTGTCGGGTTAAAACGGGTCCGGATTGGTTCGAGTTGAGAATGGGTTCGGGTCGGGACGGGTTTGGGTCAAAAAAGTGGGCTTCTTCAGTGCAGCCTCTCCGGCGGTACAACAATATTTCCGACCCTCGTTGACCATGCCATTGTGCCTACAAGCACTTAAAACCCCACTGAATGTAATGGAATTGGGCATTAGAGTTCCTTCATCAACCATCCGTCTTAAGTATTCTAAAGCTGCCAGAGCCTGCCCATGCATTGCAAATCCAAGAATCATTGTGTTCCATGATGTCACATCACGTTTTTCCATTCTTTCAAATACGATTTTTGCATTTTCTAATGATCCACATTTACAGTACATTTCTAACAAATAATTGTTGACCAAAACGTCATCAGCCACTTGAAACGGTACGGGTCGAAAAGGTACGGGTCGAAACGGTTCGATTCGAAACGGTACGGGTCGAAACGGTTCGCGTCGAAACGATACGAAACTCGTCCCGACCCGAAACTCGTCTCGTGCGGAAAGTCGTGTCAGCCCAAAATCCATTGTGATCCGAAACGGTTCGATTCGAAACGGTACGGGTTGAAACGGTACGGGTTGAAACGGTTCGCATCGAAACGGTTCGATTCGAAACGGTACAGATGCTAACCGGTTCGATTCGAAACGGTACGGGTCGAAACGGTACGGGTTGAAACGGTACGGGTTGAAACGTTACTGGTCGAAACGGTACGGGTCGAAACGGTACTGATGCGAACCGGTTCGATTCGAAACGGTACTGATCCGAAACGGTTCGATTCGAAACGGTACGGGTCGAAACGCTACGGGTTGAAACGGTACTGGTCGAAACGGTACTGCTGGAAACGGTCGGTAATGGTCAAAATATCTTACCCAAACCAACCCATATAATTTTAAGACACTAACCCACATCGACCCATTTCTTTAATGTTGTTGTCACACCCCGATATTTCCACGTTTCACCGGTGGGCCCGGTGGGGAGTATCGTGACGTAGTTGATATCGTCATAGTCAAACAACACAATATATATGAATGCACAGCGGAAGCAAAAGATAAATTATATTACAATCCGAATATAAAGTAATATCCAGTATTACAACGGAAAGTAAAGGATCCACAGGCGGATCTAAATAACAAGGAAAACTGTTCAACAGACTTTGACATCTAGAGCTTGCGAAACTTGAGTAATGATGTCTGGAGTAGCCAGCCTATTTCGTCTAGTACCTGCACTTAGCCTTTTTGGAAAATACGTCAGTTTACACTGGTAAATACAACTTAACTGACTCATTTTGAAAAGAGTTTGAAAATTGATTCGAATGCACTTCGGCAAAATATCTTTTATAACTTGGGACAATTATTTAAAAATAATCTTGTATACAGTTTTACTCATTTGTCGTCCATTAGTATCGGTTAGAAGAGCCGGCTTAAGTTAAGCGACACGCCACAGGTATAATGCCCACAAGGTTGATTCCTTTAAGTGGATTACCAGTTTTTACATATGCAACTGTCAGGTGTACGCCTACACCCCGTGCTTAGGTCGTGGCCATTTCGTAAAATGATACCAAGGATATCCGGGACATGGTCATTTAACCCCCAAGGGCCATACACCAAATAATACAGAATAAAACGAGTTATGTAAATACATTAATCACAATCCGATTTAAATGACTACATACCCGACCAAGCGGTACTTTTATAGTACCGTATCCCAAGCCCGTATAGGGAAATAAGTTAAGAGTATTTACCTGAGCAAAGTATCAATCAAATACAGCAAATGCAAGTACTTTTACTGGGCTCCTAATCTGGAACGAAGGTTTATAATAACCTATTAGATTTCTAACGGGTCTTTAATTAAGCTTAGAATTAGACCGGTTAGTTTCCAAAAGGAAGACACGGTTCAAATGCATGATAGAGCGAAGACCGGTTTAGAATGTGGTTTTGACTCGACAAGCTTGTATGCTTGTTTAATATGGGTAACTTAAACACATTCTTGATTTTGAGACCAAAAAGATATGGTTTGACCCGTTTCGGCTAATATATGCAAACTAGTCACATAAGCCGATCCGAACGCGACAAGTGCGTAACGAGTAACCAAAAAAGTCCTCAACAAGTTTCCTGAGTTAATATGCCTTAAATATGTTGTGATATCAGTAGGATACCTTCCATTCATTTAAACTCAAACTATGCCCCGCAGGGGCATTTTGGTCATTTTAAAGGTTATAAAGGAGTTCGGATATAAATCTGAGTTTCGGGTCTGATGTAATCAGTAAAATACTTAATTTAATAATTTATAACAGTAGGGTATCAAGTCTTGTATTTACAAAATGGTCTTGATACATACTATGCGTTACAAACGCTTAAAAAGGCGATTTGGAGCCATTTCCGGGTTTTCAAAGGAAAGCTGATATTTTTATAATTCCAGAAGGCTCAAAATAATTTATTTATCATATTAGATCAGTAGAAAAAGGTTTGGTATCAAAAGGATTTGTAAAACTCATTTTATAGCCCGAAAGGGCACAACCGGCATTAACCGATATAAAGCTACAACCCTATGCTATGCTCGGCCTAAAATTAATTAAAAATCTTCACAAATCCCAAAATATTATATTATATCAGTGGGTAAAAAGTTTGGTATCAAAGATTGGGTTTAGATAGGCTATACGCTAATTACGCCGTTTAATTTATAAGAGCGTTCTAATTACGCTATTGAGAATAACTCTTAATCTAGACCTCCAACTGATGTGAAACTTTCGGTACAAGTTTATAAATCAGTAACTAAGGTTTTCATTCTTTTACATTTCCAAAATTCTCGTTTTAAGGTCAAATGGGCATATTGGTCAACATTAGGCATTTAACGGAAACATCGGACAATCAATGATTCAAGTAGTATAAACACAGAGGGTTATACTATCAAGTAACTAGGTCCTAATGGAACTTTAAGGCATGTCTAAACCTATCAAAATCGGGTCAGAACTGAAGTCAAAGCAAAAGTCAAAGTTTTGCGACTTTCGGTTCTGAAACGATCCTTAACTGGAAATTGTCGAGTCGGACATGCATAGACATGTTTTTATACTAATTACCAAGTTATATGAGTGATAAAATAGGTTACACGTCTTCTATATTGTTAATTATGCGTTAATGCGAAAATTAGCATTCCGTTGACTTTTTACAATAAACTTTGACTCGACAAAAGATCTAGTTAGAGCGGGAATCAGAGGGTGCCCTTTTAAGGGTTTAATGCCCACATAATTACCAACTTATAACTACCTTAAGTTTGACTAATCGCTGGACCATTAGCGATTAATCAATAAGTCAACCGTTAATTACGACAGTTTGACTTTAAGGCTATAAGCTAAGCAAAACTTAATTAAGGAAGGTTGAGGATACCTACAAGTGTCTAATGCACAATTAGGGAAGCTTAGAAGATGGCCTTGAGCTCCAGAATTCTTCAGATGTTGAGTTGTGAAGGGATGATCAAATGTTGCAACTCATGGTGCTTTATATAGTGAGTTTGATCTCACAAGATCATGCCAAACAAGTCTACCAATGATCCAAGATGCATATAAGTGCCCCCCCTAAAGCCTAAAACCATTAAACAAGTCCCTAAAATCGGAAAATGGCAGATTGAGGCGGTGGAACGGGCTGGAACAGGCAGCTGCCTGTTTTCTGTCGCTGGGCAACAGCTTACGGACCGTAAGGTCCTGGTGTTACGGTCCGTAAGGACCTGGTCAGCAGGTTTCTCAAATTTGTACTTTTGGTCCCTGGTCCTTCCAAACGTCGTTTTCACATTATTTCTTGCATTATAAGCCCTCTAAATTGATTTAAAAGGGCTCCAAGACTTATACCAACTTTGTGAAGTCCTTGGTCACCTTGTGTTTACCCGAAAAGTCATAAATTTCATCGTTGACGCATCTAACCCCTCGAATACGAATTTTATCATAACTTTCTCATACGATAACGAAACTTGGTGAAATTTTTATCACGCATTCTAGTGAGCATAATTAATCGTTACAAAGCTTCGGGTTTGCTAAAAGGTCACTCAGAGGTATATCTTAAACATGTTGACACGTTTAACCCCTGTAGTTTGTAATCTCTCACTTTCTTTCACAATTTGCTTCGTATGATCAATGCTTCATTCGTTTAAGGGTATAAACATCATGTAGGGTTACTGTAAAGTATATTTATTCATTGTTGACATTTTGAACCCTTAAATTCACATAGTTTCTATGTTTGCCAACTTTAGTCCATCTGGAGTATTCTTTCACACGTTCAAAGCTTATGACACGTGTCAATACATTATGGGACGTGAATTTTCGAGGTGTTACATCCTCACCCCCTTAAAAGAAATCTCGACCTTGAGATTTACTGAGACAAATGAGGGTACTTTTCTTTCATTGTGGACTCTACCTCCCACGTGTATTATGGACCTCTACGGGCATCCCATTTGACCTTTACAATAGGCACATGCTTCCTTCGAAGCTTCTTTACCTGTCGATCCTCAATCGACAATGGTTTTTCCACAAATTTCAAGCTCTCATCTATATGCACATTCGTATGTGGTATGACTAGCGATTCGTCAGCTAGGCATTTCTTCAGATTGCAGACGTGGAATACGTTGTGAATACCACTGAGCTCTTCAGGTAAGTTTAACTTGTAAGCCACTGACCCAATACATTCGATAATCTCGAATGGTCCTATATACCTCGGGCTTAACTTACCTTTCTTACCAAACCGCATCACTCCCTTCCAGGGTGACACTTTAAGTAAAACTTTATCACCAACCTCAAACTTTAGAGGTTTACGTTTTGGATCCGCGTAGCTTTTCTGCCTATCTCTGGAAGCTTTCAGGCGATCGCGAATCTGGACAATCTTGTCCGTTGTTTCAAAGACCAAATCAGGTCCTGATAATTGAACTTCCCCTACTTCCGCCCAACAAACAGGCGTTCTACATTTTCTACCATATAATGCCTCAAAAGGCGCAGCCTTAATGCTCGTATGGTAGCTATTGTTATAGGAGAACTCAACCAATGGCAGGTGGTTATCCCAACTACCACCTAAATCAATTACACATGCACGAAGCATGTCTTCCAATGTTTGGATGGTACGCTGACTTTGCCCGTCTGTCTGAGGGTGGTAAGCCGTACTGAAATTTAAGCGCGTGCCCAAAGATTGTTGGAAACTCTTCCAAAAATGTGACGTGTATCTAGTATCTCTGTCAGAGATAATAGACACAGGTACGCCATGTAGAGCTACAATCTTATCTACATACAATTGGGCCAACATATCGGAGCTACATGTCTCCTTAATGGGTAGGAAATGTGTTGACTTAGTCAGTCTGTCCACGATTACCCATATAGTATCGTTTCCTTTCCTTGTCTTTGGCAATTTGGTGATAAAATCCATTGTCACCATTTCCCACTTCCACGTGGGAAGTTCAGGCTGTTGTAGCAAACCTGACGGTTTCTGATGTTCTGCTTTGACTTGCGCACACGTCAAGCATTTAGCTACATAGGTAGCTACAGACTTCTTCAAGCCTATCCACCAATCGTTTGCCCTTAGATCCTGGTACATCTTATCAGCTCCAGGATGAACGGAATATTTAGAACTGTGGGCTTCCTGAAGGATAACATCTCGAAGTCCTCCATAAACTGGAACCCATATACGTCCATTTAATCTCAGGATTCCGTCCTTGCCATAGGATAACTGCTCCTCAGTTACCCCTAGCTTTTCATTAGGATAGTTAGCTTCCAACACAGCTTCCTTCTGTGCAGCTAACAACCTTTCATTCAGACTGTTCTTTATCTCAATGCTCTTGGCATTGATTCGGATGGGTTTGACCCTTTCCTTTCTGCTCAAGGCATCGACGACTACATTCGCCTTGCCAGGATGGTATCTGATTTCACAATCGTAATCATTCAACGTCTCCATCCATCGGCGCTGCCTCATGTTTAAATCCTTCTGGTTAAAGAGGTGCTGGAGGCTCTTGTGATCAGAATAGATCACACACTTGATACCATATAGATAGTGCCTCCATAGCTTCAGTGCAAATACAACGGCACCCAACTCCAAATCATGGGTGGTGTAATTCTTTTCATGCACCTTTAACTGGCGTGAAGCATAGGCAATAACTTTGCCTTTCTGCATAAGCACACATCCCATCCCGGTGTGTGATGCATCACAATAAACTACGAATTCTTCTATTCCATCAGGCAATGTTAACACAGGAGCATTGCTCAATTTCTGTTTCAGAATATCGAAGGATTCCTGCTGCTTAGGACCCCAGTCAAATTTAATCTTCTTACGCGTTAGCGAAGTCAGGGGTGCAGAAATCCTTGAGAAGTTTTCAATAAATCGCCTATAATATACTGCTAAATCTAGAAAACTACGAATCTCTGTAGGCGTCTTTGGCTCTTGCCAATTCATGACAGCTTCAACTTTAGCGGGATCCACTTGGATACCACGCTTACTAACAACGTGTCCAAGAAATTGGACTTCACGAAGCCAGAATTCACACTTCGAGAACTTGGCATAGAGCTTCTCTTGATGAAGTAGCTTCAGAATGCAACGGAGGTGCTTCTCGTGATCAGCTTGGCTCTTTGAGTAAATGAGAATGTCATCGATGAAGACGATGACAAATTTATCCAAGTAGGGCTTGCAGACGCGATTCATGAGATCCATGAATGCGGCAGGTGCATTAGTGAGCCCAAAAGGCATCACTAGGAACTCGTAATGACCATAACGAGTCCTAAATGCAGTCTTGTGCACGTATTCATCTTTAACCTTTAATTGATGATAGCCTGACCTCAAATCGATCTTGGAGAAATAACTTGCCCCTTGCAATTGATCGAACTGATCGTCGATCCTGGGCAAAGGATACCTATTCTTGATAGTGACCTTATTAAGTTCACGGTAATCGATGCACAGACGCATCGATCCATCCTTCTTCTTGACAAACAAGATTGGTGCTCCCCAAGGAGACGAACTAGGTCTAATGAAACCTATAGCTAGCAAATCATCTAACTGCGTCCTCAACTCCTTCATCTCTGTTGGTGCCAACCTATAAGGTGCCCTCGCAACAGGTGCTGCTCCGGGAATGATGTCAATTCTGAATTCTACTTGCCTATCCGGTGGTAAACCAGGTAGGTCTTCAGGAAAAACTTCGGGGTATTCAGAAATGACAGGGATGTCTTCAATCTTAGGTTTCTGCTCATCGATAGTTACCTGTGCCATATAAATGACACAACCCTTCTTCAAACACCTAGACGCCTTGAGCATAGACACTTGCTCAGGTAGTCCATATTGGGTATCTCCCTGAATGGTAAGTGGCTCACCAGACGGAGTCTTGATCACCACTTGCTTCTTATTGCAGACTATCTGGGCTTGGTTACGAGATAACCAATCCATGCCTATCACTATGTCAAAACCGGCTAACTTCAAAGGAAGTAGGGATAAAGGAAAAGAGTGGTTCTTAATGGATATGAAACATCCATCTAATATGGTTGAGGCGGTTTCTAAGGTACCATCAGCTAATTCCACCTCATACTTTACACTTAAGGTTTTAACAGGCAATTTCAACAATTCACAAAACTTATTATCTACGAATGACTTATCAGCGCCTGAATCAAAAAGCACTCTTGCATATACATCATTTATGAGGAAGGTACATGTAATAACATTATCGTCCTGGACGGCTTCCCTTGCATCCATCCTGAAGACCCTTGCATTGGTCTTCTTGACCTCCTCAGGCTTCTTGGCGTACTTAGGGCAGTTGGTTTTGATATGCCCCTTCTCATTGCAATTGTAGCATGATGCATCTTTAATCTTCTTGCAATCAACAGTTTTGTGCTCCTTAGACTTGCATATTCCACATGCAGGTGATCCTGACTTAGAATTGGACTCAAGTCTGCACTTTCCAAAGTGGCGTTTTTGGCAAGTCGTGCACTTTGGCTTTTCCTCTGTTCGCTGAATATTCCTTCCAGACCCAAACTTCTTAGAATCAGTGTTTCCCTTGTGCTTCTTCTCTGACCCTCGTGAGTTATCATCCTCACGCTTCCTCTTACTTTCTTCAGAATTCTTTAGCGATCTCAACCTGACCGCATCTAAAGTAAGGGACAAAGATAGATCAGCTGCCGACCTAAAAGTGGCAGGTCTCGAAGCCTTAACACTGGCATTGATTTCTGGGGCTAAACCCCCAATGAAGCGAGCAATTCGCTTGGGTTCCGGTGTTACTAGGTAAGGAACCAGCCTGGACAGTGTATTGAAACTGGTGAGGTAAGCTTGACAATCTAAGTTTGTCATAACCAACGATAAGAAATCGGACTCAATCCTCTCAACCTCGTGTTGAGGGCAGTAGTTCTCCATAATGAGAGTAACAAACTGTTCCCATGACAAGTTGTAGAGCGGGATCTTCCCAGCAGCTTGAATGAGAGACTTCCACCATGCCAGTGCCTCTCCTTTGAACGATTGTGATACATACTTCACCACATCCTTTTCAGCACAACCGCTGATATCGACAACTGTGTCCATTTCATCCAACCAGGTCATACAATCAATTGCCCCTTTCTCCCCAGTGAAATCCCGGGGTTTGCAGGAAACAAAGTATTTATAGGTACAGAACTTGGTACGTGGTTCATTATCGAACTCTATCTTCTTGGATGGAACACTGTGTTGAATAGATGAATGTCGATCATCATCCTTCTTTGACTCATCTTTCTTTGGGGGTGGCTTGCTATGAGCCTCAGAATGAGTCTTAGGGACAGACTTAGAGTGGGGTACAGATGTGGCTTTACTATGAGTCCCACTATACTCCCTGAATTGCTCCTCTACAGCTTTAGATACAGCTGTATCAATCAGTGTACGAAGTTCTCCTCTGGTTATATTAATCTTATCATCATCGCGGTTTTCCAGAGGATGACTGTTTATCTCATCAGAGTCAGCCATGTAGTCTTAATTGCTACAAAAAGAAAATAAGGGCAAGGTTTATTTAGAAGCCCATACAGTACTATCGTTCTTGACGATTTATTAACCATGTTTTTAATACACATTTTAGTTAATTTGTTAAATATATAATTGTTCAGGATCTTTATCATAATCCTAAATTATAAGTTAATAATAGCACAAAAGGCCTAGTCACGTAGACAAGTTTAATTTATAGGCCTTGATTTTTTCGAAATCGAGGCATTAAGGTTTGAATCCAAGTTCATTACCTTTTCTTGACAGGGAGTTGTAGGCTACCACTGTCTTTAGTCCCAGAGGACGTTAATTATAGCCCGTGGGCACTTCCTCCTTAAAGGAGGATTATATAAATAAGGGAATTTTAAAAATAACCCATTTATGAATGACTTATGTGATTTTATCGTGTCACATTTTGTCAAGCATGTTAATACGTTTTCAGATGTTTAACAAAGATTTGAATCTCTTGAATAAGTTTTACCATCTTGGCCATGTCTAGGGCTGTAAACGAACCGAACGAACACGAACAAGGCCTTGTTCGTGTTCGTTCGTTAAGGAAATAAATGTGTTCACGAACGGTTCATGAACACTTACCGAACGAGATTTTATGTCCGTGTTCGTTCATTAAGGAAATGAGCGTGTTCGCGAACGGTTCACGAACACAAATAAATTTGGCGAACGCGACGAAGGATAAAGATAGACGGCCTTGAGAGTAACACTCGAACTTGAATCCCTTATTGTGGAACGGATGTCGATCGTATTCGCCGATGTAAATAATGAGAAATGAAAGGGAAATGATGCATAAACTAGGTGAAAGTGGGTTTCTTAGTTTAATTGTTAGGGTAATAAAATAAATAAAAGTTTAATAATATAAAAAGTACAAATAAAATATAAGTAAGTACAAAGATCTTCAATTAAAACACAAACATACGAATATAAACGAATGCAAATCAATGAATGTTCACGAACACGTTCACGAACACCTTACCGAACGTTCACGAACACAATCGAACGAACGAGACCTCTGTTCATGTTCGTTCATTTAACTAATCGAATGAAATTTCTTGTTCATGTTCGTTCGTTTATTAAACGAACGAACATAAACGAACTTCCCGCCGAACGGTTCACGAACTGTTCGCTGAACGTTCGGTTCGTTTACAGCCCTAGCCATGTCTATAATGACATTTAGGCTAGGTTTTACCCCTTTAGATTCTTTTTTTTTATTTATAATTAACGCAGAACACCCCTAAATTGAAATGTTAACAAGGATCTGAATCTAATTGTGGAACTACCATCTTGGCCCTGTCTTAATGTGACATATGGCTAGGTCTTGTCCTTTTTAGATTTTTGCAATTTTATTATAATGGTAGATCTTATGATATAGGAATGATATTTTTAAATATAATCTTTCCATTAAAATTTAAACAAGTATATGGTTGCCCTAAACGGGACTTCTAATAGAAAATGACTTGCCCATGCAAGGGCTAATCAGAAAAATAACAAAGGAATCAAATAATGACAAAATAAAACGAATTAGGATTAGTCCTATGTTCTTGTCTAGACTCAAGAATGTGCAACTGTGTAACTGAGATTAAACACAAAAGGCTAGTGTTTAATTCACTCAGCGTTGGCTCTGATACCAACCTGTCACACCCCGATATTTCCACGTTTCACCGGTGGGCCCGGTGGGGAGTATCGTGACGTAGTTGATATCGTCATAGTCAAACAACACAATATATATGAATGCACAGCGGAAGCAAAAGATAAATTATATTACAATCCGAATATAAAGTAATATCCAGTATTACAACGGAAAGTAAAGGATCCACAGGCGGATCTAAATAACAAGGAAAACTGTTCAACAGAATTTGACATCTAGAGCTTGCGAAACTTGAATAATGATGCCTGGAGTAGCCAGCCTATTTCGTCTAGTACCTGCACTTAGCCTTTTTGGAAAATACGTCAGTTTACACTGGTAAATACAACTTAACTGACTCATTTTGAAAAGAGTTTGAAAATTGATTCGAATGCACTTCGGCAAAATATCTTTTATAACTTGGGACAATTATTTAAAAATAATCTTGTATACAGTTTTACTCATTTGTCGTCCATTAGTATCGGTTAGAAGAGCCGGCTTAAGTTAAGCGACACGCCACAGGTATAATGCCCACAAGGTTGATTCCTTTAAGTGGATTACCAGTTTTTACATATGCAACTGTCAGGTGTACGCCTACACCCCGTGCTTAGGTCGTGGCCATTTCGTAAAATGATACCAAGGATATCCGGGACATGGTCATTTAACCCCCAAGGGCCATACACCAAATAATACAGAATAAAGCGAGTTATGTAAATACATTAATCACAATCCGATTTAAATGACTACATACCCGACCAAGCGGTACTTTTATAGTACCGTATCCCAAGCCCGTATAGGGAAATAAGTTAAGAGTATTTACCTGAGCAAAGTATCAATCAAATACAGCAAATGAAAGTACTTTTACTCGGCTCCTAATCTGGAACGAAGGTTTATAATAACCTATTAGATTTCTAACGGGTCTTTAATTAAGCTTAGAATTAGACCGGTTAGTTTCCAAAAGGAAGACACGGTTCGAATGCATGATAGAGCGAAGACCGGTTTAGAATGTGGTTTTGACCCGACAAGCTTGTATGCTTGTTTAATATGGGTAACTTAAACACATTCTGGATTTTGAGACCAAAAAGATATGGTTTGACCCGTTTCGGCTAATATATGCAAACTAGTCACATAAGCCGATCCGAACGCGACAAGTGCGTAACGAGTAACCAAAAGAGTCCTCAACAGGTTTCCTGAGTTAATATGCCTTAAATATGTTGTGATATCAGTAGGATACCTTCCATTATGCCCAAAACGCATTTAAACTCAAACTATGCCCCGCAGGGGCATTTTGGTCATTTTAAAGGTTATAAAAGAGTTCGAATATAAATCTGAGTTTCGGGTCTGATGTAATCAGTAAAATACTTAATTTAATAATTTATAACAGTAGGGTATCAAGTCTTGTATTTACAAAATGGTCTTGATACATACTATGCGTTACAAACGCTTAAAAAGGCGATTTGGAGCCATTTCCGGGTTTTCAAAGGAAAGCTGATATTTTTATAATTCCAGAAGGCTCAAAATAATTTATTTATCATATTAGATCAGTAGAAAAATGTTTGGTATCAAAAGGATTTGTAAAACTCATTTTATAGCCCGAAAGGGCATAACCGGCATTAACCGATTTAAAGCTACAACCCTATGCTATGCTCGGCCTAAAATTAATTAAAAATCTTCACAAATCCGAAAATATTATATTATATCAGTGGGTAAAAATTTTGGTATCAAAGAATGGGTTTAGATAGGCTATACGCTAATTACGCCGTTTAATTTATAAGAGCGTTCTAATTACGCTATTGAGCATAACTCTTAATCTAGACCTCCAACTGATGTGAAACTTTCGGTACAAGTTTATAAATCAGTAACTAAGGTTTCCATTCTTTTACATTTCCAAAATTCTCGTTTTAAGGTCAAATGGGCATATTGGTCAACATTAGGCATTTAACAGAAACATCGGACAATCAATGATTCAAGTAGTATAAACGCAGAGGGTTATACTATCAAGTAACTAGGTCCTAATGGAACTTTAAGGCATGTCTAAACCTATCAAAATCGGGTCAGAACTGAAGTCAAAGCAAAAGTCAAAGTTTTGCGACTTTCGGTTCTGAAACGATCCTTAACTGGAAATTGTCGAGTCGGACATGCATAGACATGTTTTTATACTAATTACCAAGTTATATGAGTGATAAAATAGGTTACACGTCTTCTATATTGTTAATTATGCGTTAATGCGAAAATTAGCATTCCGTTGACTTTTTACAATAAACTTTGACTCGACAAAAGATCTAGTTAGAGCGGGAATCAGAGGGTGCCCTTTTAAGGGTTTAATGCCCACATAATTACCAACTTATAACTACCTTAAGTTTGACTAATCGCTGGACCATTAGCGATTAATCAATAAGTCAACCGTTAATTACGACGGTTTGACTTTAAGGCTATAAACTAAGCAAAACTTAATTAAGGAAGGTTGAGGATACTTACAAGTGTCTAATGCACAATTAGGGAAGCTTAGAAGATGGCCTTGAGCTCCAGAATTCTTCAGATGTTGAGTTGTGAAGGGATGATCAAATGTTGCAACTCATGGTGCTTTATATAGTGAGTTTGATCTCACAAGATCATGCCAAACAAGTCTACCAATGATCCAAGATGCATACAAGTGCCCCCCTAAAGCCTAAAACCATTAAACAAGTCCCTAAAATCGGAAAATGGCAGATTGAGGCGGTGGAACGGGCTGGAACAGGAAGCTGCCTGTTTTCTGTCGCTGGGCAACAGCTTACGGACCGTAAGGTCCTGGTGTTACGGTCCGTAAGGACCTGGTCAGCAGGTTTCTCAAATTTGCACTTTTGGTCCCTGGTCCTTCCAAACGTCGTTTTCACATTATTTCTTGTATTATAAGCCCTCTAAATTGATTTATAAGGGCTCCAAGACTTATACCAAGTTTGTGAAGTCCCTGGTCACCTTGTGTTTACCCGAAAAGTCATAAATTTCATCGTTGACGCATCTAACCCCTCGAATACGAATTTTATCATAACTTTCTCATACGATAACGAAACTTGGTGAAATTTTTATCACGCATTCTAGTGAGCATAATTAATCGTTACACAGCTTCGGGTTTGCTAAAAGGTCACTCAGAGGTATATCTTAAACATGTTGACACGTTTAACCCCTGTAGTTTGTAATCTCTCACTTTCTTTCACAATTTGCTTCGTATGATCCATGCTTCATTCGTTTAAGGGTATAAACATCATGTAGGGTTACTGTAAAGTATATTTATTCATTGTTGACATTTTGAACCCTTAAATTCACATAGTTTCTATGTTTGCCAACTTTAGTCCATCTGGAGTATTCTTTCACACGTTCAAAGCTTATGACACGTGTCAACACATTATGGGACGTGAATTTTCGAGGTGTTACATCCTCACCCCCTTAAAAGAAATCTCGACCTTGAGATTTACTGAAACAAATGAGGGTACTTTTCTTTCATTGTGGACTCTACCTCCCACGTGTATTATGGACCTCTACGGGCATCCTATTTGACCTTTACAATAGGCACATGCTTCCTTCGAAGCTTCTTTACCTGTCGATCCTCAATCGACAATGGTTTTTCCACAAATTTCAAGCTCTCATCTATATGCACATTCGTATGTGGTATGACTAGCGATTCGTCAGCTAGGCATTTCTTCAGATTGCAGACGTGGAATACGTTATGAATACCACTGAGCTCTTCAGGTAAGTTTAACTTGTAAGCCACTGACCCAACACATTCGATAATCTCGAATGGTCCTATATACCTCGGGCTTAACTTACCTTTCTTACCAAACCGCATCACTCCCTTCCAGGGTGATACTTTAAGTAAAACTTTATCACCAACCTTAAACTTTAGAGGTTTACGTTTTGGATCCGCGTAGCTTTTCTGCCTATCTCTGGCAGCTTTCAGGCGATCGCGAATCTGGACAATCTTGTCCGTTGTTTCAAAGACCAAATCAGGTCCTGATAATTGAACTTCCCCTACTTCCGCCCAACAAACAGGCGTTCTACATTTTCTACCATATAATGCCTCAAAAGGCGCAGCCTTAATGCTCGTATGGTAGCTATTGTTATAGGAGAACTCAACCAATGGTAGGTGGTTATCCCAACTACCACCTAAATCAATTACACATGCACGAAGCATGTCTTCCAATGTTTGGATGGTACGCTCACTTTGCCCGTCTGTCTGAGGGTGGTAAGCCGTACTGAAATTTAAGCGCGTGCCCAAAGATTGTTGGAAACTCTTCCAAAAATGTGACGTGTATCTAGTATCTCTGTCAGAGATAATAGACACAGGTACGCCATGTAGAGCTACAATCTTATCTACATACAATTGGGCCAACATATCGGAGCTACATGTCTCCTTAATGGGTAGGAAATGTGTTGACTTAGTCAGTCTGTCCACGATTACCCATATAGTATCGTTTCCTTTCCTTGTCTTTGGCAATTTGGTGATAAAATCCATTGTCACCATTTCCCACTTCCACGTGGGAAGTTCAGGCTGTTGTAGCAAACCTGACGGTTTCTGATGTTCTGCTTTGACTTGCGCACACGTCAAGCATTTAGCTACATAGGTAGCTACAGACTTCTTCAAGCCTATCCACCAATCGTTTGCCCTTAGATCCTGGTACATCTTATCAGCTCCAGGATGAACGGAATATTTAGAACTGTGGGCTTCCTGAAGGATAACATCTCGAAGTCCTCCATAAACTGGAACCCATATACGTCCATTTAATCTCAGGATTCCGTCCTTGCCATAGGATAACTGCTCCTCAGTTACCCCTAGCTTTTCATTAGGATAGTTAGCTTCCAACACAGCTTCCTTCTGTGCAGCTAACAACCTTTCATTCAGACTGTTCTTTATCTCAATGCTCTTGGCATTGATTCGGATGGGTTTGACCCTTTCCTTTCTGCTCAAGGCATCAACGACTACATTCGCCTTGCCAGGATGGTATCTGATTTCACAATCGTAATCATTCAACGTCTCCATCCATCGGCGCTGCCTCATGTTTAAATCCTTCTGGTTAAAGAGGTGCTGGAGGCTCTTGTGACCAGAATAGATCACACACTTGATACCATATAGATAGTGCCTCCATAGCTTCAGTGCAAATACAACGGCACCCAACTCCAAATCATGGGTGGTGTAATTCTTTTCATGCACCTTTAACTGGCGTGAAGCATAGGCAATAACTTTGCCTTTCTGCATAAGCACACATCCCATCCCGGTGTGTGATGCATCACAATAAACTACGAATTCTTCTATTCCATCAGGCAATGTTAACACAGGAGCATTGCTCAATTTCTGTTTCAGAATATCGAAGGATTCCTGCTGCTTAGGACCCCAGTCAAATTTAATCTTCTTACGCGTTAGCGAAGTCAGGGGTGCAGCAATCCTTGAGAAGTTTTCAATAAATCGCCTATAATATACTGCCAAACCTAGAAAGCTACGAATCTCTGTAGGCGTCTTTGGCTCTTGCCAATTCATGACAGCTTCAACTTTAGCGGGATCCACTTGGATACCACGCTTACTAACAACGTGTCCAAGAAATTGGACTTCACGAAGCCAGAATTCACACTTCGAGAACTTGGCATAGAGCTTCTCTTGATGAAGTAGCTTCAGAATGCAACGGAGGTGCTTCTCGTGATCAGCTTGGCTCTTTGAGTAAATGAGAATGTCATCGATGAAGACGATGACAAATTTATCCAAGTAGGGCTTGCAGACGCGATTCATGAGATCCATGAATGCGGCAGGTGCATTAGTGAGCCCAAAAGGCATCACTAGGAACTCGTAATGACCATAACGAGTCCTAAATGCAGTCTTGTGCACGTCTTCATCTTTAACCTTTAATTGATGATAGCCTGACCTCAAATCGATCTTGGAGAAATAACTTGCCCCTTGCAATTGATCGAACAGATCGTCGATCCTGGGCAAAGGATACCTATTCTTGATAGTGACCTTATTAAGTTCACGGTAATCGATGCACAGACGCATCGATCCATCCTTCTTCTTGACAAACAAGATTGGTGCTCCCCAAGGAGACGAACTTGGTCTAATGAAACCTTTAGCTAGCAAATCATCTAACTGCGTCCTCAACTCCTTCATCTCTGTTGGTGCCAACTTATAAGGTGCCCTCACAACAGGTGCTGCTCCGGGAGTGATGTCAATTCTGAATTCTACTTGCCTATCCGGTGGTAAACCAGGTAGGTCTTCAGGAAAAACTTCGGGGTATTCAGAAATGACAGGGATGTCTTCAATCTTAGGTTTCTGCTCATCGATAGTTACCTGTGCCATATAAATGACACAACCCGTCTTCAAACACCTAGACGCCTTGAGCATAGACACTTGCTCAGGTAGTCCATATTGGGTATCTCCCTGAATGGTAAGTGGCTCACCAGACGGAGTCTTGATCACCACTTGCTTCTTATTGCAGACTATCTGGGCTTGGTTACGAGATAACCAATCCATGCCTATCACTATGTCAAAACCGGCTAACTTAAAAGGAAGTAGGGATAAAGGAAAAGAGTGGTTCTTAATGGATATGAAACATCCATCTAATATGGTTGAGGCGGTTTCTAAGGTACCATCAGCTAATTCCACCTCATACTTTACACTTAAGGTTTTAACAGGCAATTTCAACAATTCACAAAACTTATTATCTACGAACGACTTATCAGCGCCTGAATCAAAAAGCACTCTTGCATATACATCATTTATGAGGAAGGTACATGTAATAACATTGTCGTCCTGGACGGCTTCCCTTGCATCCATCCTGAAGACCCTTGCATTGGTCTTCTTGACCTCCTCAGGCTTCTTGGCGTACTTAGGGCAGTTGGTTTTGATATGCCCCTTCTCATTGCAATTGTAGCATGATGCATCTTTAATCTTCTTGCAATCAACAGTTTTGTGCTCCTTAGACTTGCATATTCCACATGCAGGTGATCCTGACTTAGAATTGGACTCAAGTCTGCACTTTCCAAAGTGGCGTTTTTGGCAAGTCGTGCACTTTGGCTTTTCCTCTGTTCGCTGAATATTCCTTCCAGACCCAAACTTCTTAGAATCAGTGTTTCCCTTGTGCTTCTTCTCTGACCCTCGTGAGTTATCATCCTCACGCTTCCTCTTACTTTCTTCAGAATTCTTTAGCGATCTCAACCTGACCGCTTCTAAAGTAAGGGACAAAGATAGATCAGCGGCCGACCTAAAAGTGGCAGGTCTCGAAGCCTTAACACTGGCTTTGATTTCTGGGGCTAAACCCCCAATGAAGCGAGCAATTCGCTTGGGTTCCGGTGTTACTAGGTAAGGAACCAGCCTGGACAGTGTATTGAAACTGGTGAGGTAAGCTTGACAATCTAAGTTTGTCATAACCAACGATAAGAAATCGGACTCAATCCTCTCAACCTCGTGTTGAGGGCAGTAGTTCTCCATAATGAGAGTAACAAACTGTTCCCATGACAAGTTGTAGAGCGGGATCTTCCCAGCGGCTTGAATGAGAGACTTCCACCATGCCAGTGCCTCTCCTTTGAACGATTGTGATACATACTTCACCACATCCTTTTCAGCACAACCGCTGATATCGACAACTGTGTCCATTTCATCCAACCAGGTCATACAATCAATTGCCCCTTTCTCCCCAGTGAAATCCCGGGGTTTGCAGGAAACAAAGTATTTATAGGTACAGAACTTGGTACGTGGTTCATTATCGAACTCTATCTTCTTGGATGGAACACTGTGTTGAATAGATGAATGTCGATCATCATCCTTCTTTGACTCATCTTTCTTTGGGGGTGGCTTGCTATGAGCCTCAGAATGAGTCTTAGGGACAGACTTAGAGTGGGGTACAGATGTGGCTTTACTATGAGTCCCACTATACTCCCTGAATTGCTCCTCTACAGCTTTAGATACAGCTGTATCAATCAGTGTACGAAGTTCTCCTCTGGTTATATTAATCTTATCATCATCGCGGTTTTCCAGAGGATGACTGTTTATCTCATCAGAGTCAGCCATGTAGTCTTAATTGCTACAAAAAGAAAATAAGGGCAAGGTTTATTTAGAAGCCCATACAGTACTATCGTTCTTGACGATTTATTAACCATGTTTTTAATACACATTTTAGTTAATTTGTTAAATATATAATTGTTCAGGATCTTTATCATAATCCTAAATTATAAGTTAATAATAGCACAAAAGGCCTAGTCACGTAGACAAGTTTAATTTATAGGCCTTGATTTTTTCGAAATCGAGGCATTAAGGTTTGAATCCAAGTTCATTACCTTTTCTTGGCAGGGAGTTGTAGGCTACCACTGTCTTTAGTCCCAGAGGACGTTAATTATAGCCCGTGGGCACTTCCTCCTTAAAGGAGGATTATATAAATAAGGGAATTTTAAAAATAACCCATTTATGAATGACTTATGTGATTTTATCGTGTCACATTTTGTCAAGCATGTTAATACGCTTTCAGATGTTTAACAAAGATTTGAATCTCTTGAATAAGTTTTACCATCTTGGCCATGTCTATAATGACATTTAGGCTAGGTTTTACCCCTTTAGATTCTTTTTTTTTATTTATAATTAACGCAGAACACCCCTAAAGTGAAATGTTAACAAGGATCTGAATCTAATTGTGGAACTACCATCTTGGCCCTGTCTTAATGTGACATATGGCTAGGTCTTGTCCTTTTTAGATTTTTGCAATTTTATTATAATGGTAGATCTTATGATATAGGAATGATATTTTTAAATATAATCTTTCCATTAAAATTTAAACAAGTATATGGTTGCCCTAAACGGGACTTCTAATAGAAAATGACTTGCCCATGCAAGGGCTAATCAGAAAAATAACAAAGGAATCAAATAATGACAAAATAAAACGAATTAGGATTAGTCCTATGTTCTTGTCTAGACTCAAGAATGTGCAACTGTGTAACTGAGATTAAACACAAAAGGCTAGTGTTTAATTCACTCAGCGTTGGCTCTGATACCAACCTGTCACACCCCGATATTTCCACGTTTCACCGGTGGGCCCGGTGGGGAGTATCGTGACGTAGTTGATATCGTCATAGTCAAACAACACAATATATATGAATGCACAGCGGAAGCAAAAGATAAATTATATTACAATCCGAATATAAAGTAATATCCAGTATTACAACGGAAAGTAAAGGATCCACAGGCGGATCTAAATAACAAGGAAAACTGTTCAACAGACTTTGACATCTAGAGCTTGCGAAACTTGAGTAATGATGCCTGGAGTAGGGGCGCCTATTTCGTCTAGTACCTGCACTTAGCCTTTTTGGAAAATACGTCAGTTTACACTGGTAAATACAACTTAACTGACTCATTTTGAAAAGAGTTTGAAAATTGATTCGAATGCACTTCGGCAAAATATCTTTTATAACTTGGGACAATTATTTAAAAATAATCTTGTATACAGTTTTACTCATTTGTCGTCCATTAGTATCGGTTAGAAGAGCCGGCTTAAGTTAAGCGACACGCCACAGGTATAATGCCCACAAGGTTGATTCCTTTAAGTGGATTACCAGTTTTTACATATGCAACTGTCAGGTGTACGCCTACACCCCGTGCTTAGGTCGTGGCCATTTCGTAAAATGATACCAAGGATATCCGGGACATGGTCATTTAACCCCCAAGGGCCATACACCAAATAATACAGAATAAAGCGAGTTATGTAAATACATTAATCACAATCCGATTTAAATGACTACATACCCGACCAAGCGGTACTTTTATAGTACCGTATCCCAAGCCCGTATAGGGAAATAAGTTAAGAGTATTTACCTGAGCAAAGTATCAATCAAATACAGCAAATGCAAGTACTTTTACTGGGCTCCTAATCTGGAACGAAGGTTTATAATAACCTATTAGATTTCTAACGGGTCTTTAATTAAGCTTAGAATTAGACCGGTTAGTTTCCAAAAGGAAGACACGGTTCGAATGCATGATAGAGCGAAGACCGGTTTAGAATGTGGTTTTGACCCGACAAGCTTGTATGCTTGTTTAATATGGGTAACTTAAACACATTCTGGATTTTGAGACCAAAAAGATATGGTTTGACCCGTTTCGGCTAATATATGCAAACTAGTCACATAAGCCGATCCGAACGCGACAAGTGCGTAACGAGTAACCAAAAGAGTCCTCAACAGGTTTCCTGAGTTAATATGCCTTAAATATGTTGTGATATCAGTAGGATACCTTCCATTATGCCCAAAACGCATTTAAACTCAAACTATGCCCCGCAGGGGCATTTTAGTCATTTTAAAGGTTATAAAAGAGTTCGAATATAAATCTGAGTTTCGGGTCTGATGTAATCAGTAAAATACTTAATTTAATAATTTATAACAGTAGGGTATCAAGTCTTGTATTTACAAAATGGTCTTGATACATACTATGCGTTACAAACGCTTAAAAAGGCGATTTGGAGCCATTTCCGGGTTTTCAAAGGAAAGCTGATATTTTTATAATTCCAGAAGGCTCAAAATAATTTATTTATCATATTAGATCAGTAGAAAAAGGTTTGGTATCAAAATGATTTGTAAAACTCATTTTATAGCCCGAAAGGGCATAACCGGCATTAACCGATTTAAAGCTACAACCCTATGCTATGCTCGGCCTAAAATTAATTAAAAATCTTCACAAATCCCAAAATATTATATTATATCAGTGGGTAAAAAGTTTGGTATCAAAGATTGGGTTTAGATAGGCTATACGCTAATTACGCCGTTTAATTTATAAGAGCGTTCTAATTACGCTATTGAGCATAACTCTTAATCTAGACCTCCAACTGATGTGAAACTTTCGGTACAAGTTTATAAATCAGTAACTAAGGTTTCCATTCTTTTACATTTCCAAAATTCTCGTTTTAAGGTCAAATGGGCATATTGGTCAACATTAGGCATTTAACGGAAACATCGGACAATCAATGATTCAAGTAGTATAAACGCAGAGGGTTATACTATCAAGTAACTAGGTCCTAATGGAACTTTAAGGCATGTCTAAACCTATCAAAATCGGTTCAGAACTGAAGTCAAAGCAAAAGTCAAAGTTTTGCGACTTTCGGTTCTGAAACGATCCTTAACTGGAAATTGTCGAGTCGGACATGCATAGACATGTTTTTATACTAATTACCAAGTTATATGAGTGATAAAATAGGTTACACGTCTTCTATATTGTTAATTATGCGTTAATGCGAAAATTAGCATTCCGTTGACTTTTTACAATAAACTTTGACTCGACAAAAGATCTAGTTAGAGCGGGAATCAGAGGGTGCCCTTTTAAGGGTTTAATGCCCACATAATTACCAACTTATAACTACCTTAAGTTTGACTAATCGCTGGACCATTAGCGATTAATCAATAAGTCAACCGTTAATTACGACGGTTTGACTTTAAGGCTATAAACTAAGCAAAACTTAATTAAGGAAGGTTGAGGATACTTACAAGTGTCTAATGCACAATTAGGGAAGCTTAGAAGATGGCCTTGAGCTCCAGAATTCTTCAGATGTTGAGTTGTGAAGGGATGATCAAATGTTGCAACTCATGGTGCTTTATATAGTGAGTTAGATCTCACAAGATCATGCCAAACAAGTCTACCAATGATCCAAGATGCATACAAGTGCCCCCCTAAAGCCTAAAACCATTAAACAAGTCCCTAAAATCGGAAAATGGCAGATTGAGGCGGTGGAACGGGCTGGAACAGGCAGCTGCCTGTTTTCTGTAGCTGGGCAACAGCTTACGGACCGTAAGGTCCTGGTGTTACGGTCCGTAAGGACCTGGTCAGCAGGTTTCTCAAATTTGCACTTTTGGTCCCTGGTCCTTCCAAACGTCGTTTTCACATTATTTCTTGCATTATAAGCCCTCTAAATTGATTTATAAGGGCTCCAAGACTTATACCAACTTTGTGAAGTCCCTGGTCACCTTGTGTTTACCCGAAAAGTCATAAATTTCATCGTTGACGCATCTAACCCCTCGAATACGAATTTTATCATAACTTTCTCATACGATAACGAAACTTGGTGAAATTTTTATCACGCATTCTAGTGAGCATAATTAATCGTTACAAAGCTTCGGGTTTGCTAAAAGGTCACTCAGAGGTATATCTTAAACATGTTGACACGTTTAACCCCTGTAGTTTGTAATCTCTCACTTTCTTTCACAATTTGCTTCGTATGATCCATGCTTCATTCGTTTAAGGGTATAAACATCATGTAGGGTTACTGTAAAGTATATTTATTCATTGTTGACATTTTGAACCCTTAAATTCACATAGTTTCTATGTTTGCCAACTTTAGTCCATCTGGAGTATTCTTTCACACGTTCAAAGCTTATGACACGTGTCAACACATTATGGGACGTGAATTTTCGAGGTGTTACAGTTGTCGACCCGCTTTGACCCGAAAAAAACAAGATGGAATTTCAAGTGACCCATTGTGACCCAATTAGTTAAAATATCTTACCCAAACCAACCCATATAATTTTAAAAGCAACCCAAATTGACCCATTTGAAAGGCTTTGGGTCAAGATTGCCCCCTCTAAGTTTTACGCTTGAAAAAGGAGACAATGAGAAGTAGAATTTCTAAATTTTCTGAATTTTGACTTATAAGAAGTTAATAAGTCATAAGTTAAAAGAAATCCCAAACACCCCCTAAGTGCTAGTATAATGCTTAATAATTCAGAAGCAAATGTCTAATCAATTCAGATAAGAAGCCTTACCTATTTAGAGGCAAATTTCAGAACCATTCAGACATCTGCTTATGAAACAAACAGTTTGAACCATTAAATGCTAAACCAATAAAAGGTCTTAACCATCAAGAACTGAAACAAACAACCCTAAATGTTTCCCAATTGTTTCGAAGGTTTTCAATAGCGAATAAGTTCATTTTTTTTTTCTTATGTATGAGTTTGAATGAGTCGCTTTAGGTATAAATGCATTATAACTTAACTGTGGCTGTACACTTTTTTTTTAACCATTTTGTTAAACAGGAACGGAATCTCCCTTTTTCCTGTTTTATTTTCGTAATAGCTAGAGTATTATAAATTTCAATTTGCTAACATTTTATAAAACTTGATACATTTTTATATAACTTATATTTATATTAATCATTTATAAACTTCAATAAGCTTTTAACGTTTTAGCCGCATTGCAAATTTTAGTGTATCGTTTATAAAACTTCGGGGTTGAACTAAACGCTATGACTTTTTTCGTGTGGAATGATATTACAACAAATTTTATGACTTTTTTTCTTATAAACTTTATAACTTTGAATCTTTGACCATTTTTTAATTGGAGTGCAACTCACATTCGTCTTTTTTCTATTAACACGTTTTCTGTTCGAGAATGACAATGCACATTTGCCTTCGTTGACTTGTAAATTCATTATTTAACGGAATATATATTAAATTAGTTTTTTGTCATCATCGTAGGCACGAAAATCTATCCATTTGTAATTATTTCATAAAAAAATATATTAATAATAACAACTAGACTGGTAGGTACTCCGCGTTTTGCGATGAGGAACGTTTGTTGTGCAGAATTGTTTTAACAGTACGTTCGATAGTTACTGGTGTAAGTTGTTACAAACCGTTACTACATTGGAAAGGGAAAAATATTGTTTTATACAAACTATTACTAAATTAAGATAATGATAGTATTGTGTAAATCTACTAGTTGTTTTCAACCACTTGTTCATTAGTGTTCACCCCTTAAAAATGAACGTCGAAAAGAGGCAAAAAATAATCAAGTTCACATCGAAACAACGGTAAATGGCTAATGTAAGTTTTTAATTCAATATAGGTAGATATGGGAGATGAGATGTAAAAAGGTTATTTAAAGATAAATAAAATTTAGAGATAAATGTGATTTTTAACTAATGTCTATGTTTTTTTTTTTTTTAACGGCAAATTTGGATCACTGACGGACCACTGGAGTATCATCGTGCCACCAAAGGAACCACCCGATCATATCCATCTCCACTAGACATAATGCCACACCAATTCAGGAGGAAACCCAATAAATATGAAAAAACCCCCCTTGTGGGAATCGAACCCAGGACCTATTGGTCCCAAATGTCGATGATAGTATACTACAACTTTTCTAGCATATTTTTCTCCTAATCAACTCAATTTGGTTATTATTTAAAAATCTAGCAACTTAATCATCATGTTTAGTTGAAAAAAGTAATATATATATCGTGTATTTACGTAGTAGAGTAATTATGTAAAATTAACACTAGAGTGATTACATAATTACTCTACTAGTTTAAATACACGATATTTTTTTAGATTCTAAGATTGAAATACATGCTTAATAAGATATGAAAGAAAATGTTAAAAAAAATTCCTCCTTCATTTCTCAAGTTTATTATGTTAAGCTTATTTGTACAACAACTTTACTCTATATTATTATTATACATTTTTACCCCACTTAATTTTCAGTTGATGTTATTTTTCTCTAAAAATTTATATTTGTTAACTCTATAAAAAAACTAAATATGCAGCTGTGATTAATTTTTGTATTAACTTTCGTTATAAATTTAGTTGATAATGGAATTGTATCCAAAATAGATTATTTCTTTTTGTTATCATAAGCTACAATGATTGTTGGTACCAAGGTGACGAACCAAATCAACTCTAATCGAACACAGTGTTACACGTATCATTATTAGCGAAGCCGGTAACATTATTTATTTAATGGTTTTGGTCGATGTAAATTACGCGTCAATATCATTTTAAGAACATCATGACTCATTTGGCTACTATATTGAATACCGAAACCGTAACGACCTAAACTAATACCGATCAAAATCTCACTACGTCACACACGGGGTGAATCGAGTTGTATATATAATAGGATTTATGAATGTCGAAAAAAGATGTTTCGCCACATGTAGATCAAATTTTGTTCACTAAATTTGAAAGAAACTATCATACATTTATATAAAATGTGATAATTACAAAAAAATAAATAAAATAAATACAAAATTAAGAAAAAACCCTTTAGTCTTTCCTACTTTCGGATCAGAAATTCTTCACCTGATTCCCTATCGACCCGTTTAATCCACTTGCTATTTTTCACTTTACCTGAACCCGACCCGGATTCAACCGCTGCCACGTGCGCAATATCCAGCCCATTTCCCACCGGAAGAAACACCGATCTCACAATCCGCCGTGATCCACCGTCGTCAAACAAACTCCGCAACCGGAAACCCGAAACCACCGTTGAACAAGCGTTCTTACAAACCAACACCGCCCCGCGGTGGCCGAACTTCGCCGCTTTTAAAACCCGAGCAAACTCATGTTTTCTCGAATCAACGACCAAAAAATCGATAGCATCCAATTCATTAACCACCGTCTCTGGGTCTCCGACGATTACTTCGGGTGACATACCGCACTTCGCCATGCTTGCGACGTACTCTGTCCCCGAATCCTCGTCGGGGACTATGCACACGTGCCTACCGCACGTGTGGGTTGACGCTACCGCCAACCCAATGCTTGTTGTTAACATGTCGCCGCGACACCATGTCTCGACGATGAGCGTCGCGTTCCAACCCGCGGCCATCGCGGATATCAACTCCGTCACACTTGATCCTTGGTAAAGCTCACACTATTTAAAAGTTAAAAAAATATATATTAAAATTCGAAAACAAAAAATCGTACACAATAATATCCCTCTTATAAAGTAGGGACTGCAGAAAGTTGAGGTCAGGACAAACCTTACCTCTATTTAGGAGACAGAAAAACTGCTTCCAGACCAGAACCTGGAAACTGGAATGAATCGAACAAGGAAAAGATAAACATACCGATTTAACGGTGTCCATGAAAGCTTTTGCGGCCATCTCCGGAGACCATACAAGTTTCATCTTTTGGAAATTTTTGTTGCTTGTATTTTTTTGGGGGTAGTGGTTTTCAAATATGTGGAACGAGTTGATTATATATGACAAGTTAAGAATATTGTTTGTTGGTCTAGAAAGGGAGAGGGGGTGAGATCGTTGACTCTTCCAGAATCCAACGTGTGGGGTTGGTTAATATGCAAAAAAAAAAAAAACAATGGGAAGTTTGGTTTGGTGAGACCGAGTGGTATCCAATTTGTTATTTGTTTTTTTGGATTTTCTTCTTTAGTAAATAACAAAATCGTTTCTGAGTCTAAGTCACTTTTGTCACTTCAGTCTAAAAATAAAACTTTTTGTATTTAGATTCTTAAGGTTTTATTTTTTTTGCCATTTTCATCTAATTGACGAACTAGATTAGAATTTTCTGTTAACTTCTCATTTTTTTGTCGTTTTCCTCATTTAAATGAAGGGTATAATCATCAGTGTATGCCATTATATTTTAATTAAACGAGAAAAACGAAAAAAATTGAGAGAAGTTAACAGAAAATTGTAATCCAGTTTGCAAATTGGATGAAAATGACAACAAAAATGAAACCTCAAAGACCTAGATACAAGAGGTTTCATTTTTGGACTGAAGTGACCAAAGTGAAATAAACTTAGGGACCGTTTTGGCATTTTACCTTTTTTAACGACAAATTTGGACCACTGACGAACAACTGGAGTATCATCGTGTCACCAGCGAAACCATCCGATCATATCCATCTCCACTAGACGATAAAAACTTTTACACCAATTTAGAAGAAACTCAATAAATCTGGAAAAACCATCCTTATGGAATCGAATCGAGTGGAATGGTATCCAGTTTGTTATTTATTATTTATTTATTTTTTTGTGACCGAGTGGAATACAATTAACATTTAACGGTAATGATTATTAATTGGTTTGAAATCCAAACGTCATAATCAGATTGTTAAGGATAATATTGTCAATGGATGTGGTCATCGAGTATTCAAACACCCAACTCCGCGTTTGCTGTTAGCTTTATCTCTTTCGGCAAAATAAAGATAAAAATTACGTAAGCAACTGTATAAACGTACTTGTATGTGGATGAAATTGTTAGGGAATTTTTAAATAAGAGATCATGGATTGAGTTTACTGGTTATAGGAGATATCACACGTATACTGAGTTGGAGATGTAATGAAACCCCTTCAAGGGATGTTAAATATGCCTAAAACATGATTGATAATAAAAAGTGTATTATTATTATACATATTATTATTATTATATTATATTATATTATTCTTTATATATATATATATATATAGGGGATGGTTCAAATGAAAACCACTTTTATTTTGAAAACTCGAAAACTAACTAAAAAAAGCCTAAAAAACACACAATTTTTCAATTTTTTTATAAAAAATCGCAGGTTTTTATATATATATAAAAAAAACTTTTTTTTCAAAAAAAAAAAAAAAAAAATTTTTGTATTACACATATGTAATATTACACATGCACACTACAAAAAAAAGTTTTTTTTTTTTTTTTTTTGGAAATTTTTTTTATATACTAAAAGTAGCGAAAATTATTATGCAAAAAAAAAAAAAAAAATTTGGTATGTTTTTTTGGCTTTTTTAATTAGTTTTCGAGTTTTCACAATAACTAGTGGTTTTCATTTGAACCTTCCCCTATATATATATATATATATATATATATATATATACACACATACATACACATATACACATATTAAAGCAAACTTCCCATGAACAGTACTTAAATTTTTTATAATATTATCTATATTTTTTATTATTTAATTGATTTCTATGATTATTATTATATATACTTAAATCATTATTAACTCTATATTATTTATGAAATTTGGTGAACAGTAGTTTACCTGTTTTGAGTCAAATCAAATTACAATTTTGTCCCGTTTAAATTTACAATTACGCCATTATTTTTGTTTTGTTCCTACCAGCTAAATTACGATTTTGCCATCAATTTAAATTTACACTTTTATCTTCATTTTGTTTGCTTTTCCAGTAAAATTACGATTTTGCCCCCAATGTATGAGTATAGACACAAGATGGGGGAATAGTGCTAGGAAGCTGCATGGCACTCCCCCGTTGGCCCAACCAATTTACAATTTTATCCCCGCTTTAAAATTACGATTTTGCCATCAGTTCAAAATTACGTTTTTACTCCCAGTTCAAAATAAAATTATGTTTTTGCCCCCAACACAAAATTTCCATTTTGCCCTCGATTCAAAATTACGATTTTGACCCGTTTAAATTTACAGTTTTGCCATTAGTTTTGTTTTTTCCCACCCAGCCAAATTACAATTTTGCCATCAGTCTAAATTTACATTTTTGCCATCGTTTTCCTTTGCTTTCATAGTCAAATTACGATTTTGCCCCCAGTGTAAAATTACAGTCATGCCATCGGTTTAGTTTTTTTTCTTTGAAAAATCTATAGTAGTGCTTTGTTTTAATTGTTTTGACTCGGTGTAATTTTTATTTGTGTCAGGCTGCTGCCTAACACACGCTCATTTATCCTGAAAAATTACAATTTTGCACCAGTTTAAAATTATTGTTTTTCTATTTCTTAAACAAAAGTATGATAGTGTTTTAATTTAATTGTTTGACTCAATGTAATTTTTTTGAGATCGTTTTATGTGTAGTATGTACAAGTAACCGAAACACAAACGTACATGTTATGAGAGAAAAATATTCGGCTTAGTGACCCGCAACGCGGGAGGGGCAAAATCTAGTTATTATTAATCTATTCTTTTAGTTCGTATCATGGTTGTAAAAGTTGCTAGGCGCTCCCTAGTCGGTCGAGCAGGGACTAGAGAGTACTCGGGGAGTCGTGAAGTACTCTAACATGCTAAATCATAAAGAAATTAATTTTCGAAAATTATATATATATATATATATATATATATATATATATATATATATATATATATATATATATATATATATCAAATAACATAAATCTATATTTATACTATATAATAAAGTAAATCAACTGGAGGACACTTAAATATAATAAAGAAGATAATTTTGAAAAAGATTGTGCCGATTATTATAAAACTTCTTGAAGATGCACTTAAGTATGCTCAAGGATTAGACCGAGTTAAAGTTGTTTAATAAAGAAATTGTTAACCTATGTATGTCACACCCTAACCGATGACGGAATCATCGGGGCGCGGTACTGAACGAAACAGATTGTCCAGGAGAATCCACAACAACTATTAGTGACAATATATTTATCGTTCACGTCCCATACCATAAACATATAAAACATAAACAGTTATGACAGACATTGTTCTCAAAGACAATTAACAGTTCCGACAACTCAGATTTTATTCGTGGGTTTCTAGACCACCCTACTTGATTCCATAAAAGATCAGCAAACATAGCGTCCTAGACACCTGTCACATACGTTAAAATAAAGTCAATACACATAGTGTAAAGGTGAGCATACAAGTTTAATAGCATATAGTATAGCGAAAGCGTTTTACGCGTAACCAACATGTATCACGTAACGGGCAAAGCAAGTAACTATCAGACTATGTTCACACTTAATCACGAGACTGTGATGTAGAGTATGCGCGACACATGTCCAGCGGACACGTGAAGTAAAGTAAAGTGATCCCTATCAACCCCCGTCCACGACAGGTGCTGAGTCCAAACTATACTACTATCGTTGCTAGAGGCGATACCGTGTAACACTGTCTAAGCATAGTGGCAAGCATTCATAGATCACGTATAACATGCGGGAGCGGTTAGCGTTAAAAGTGTTGTGTCGTGTGTTGTTGTGTTTTGGTAGCGAACGTATGTAACACCCAAAGTGCGTTTAAAAGAAAATGGGTTCGAGTATACTCACAGTATGTGTTTAGTAAATAAACACAGCCTTGGATTGAAGGGAGCGCTTTGGAGTTAGCCTGAGCATAGAACGATATTGTAAGCGTTGAACAGCGTGTAAACAGCATGAGTGCCGAATGGTGAGTCGGTCGGATGATCATCCGGACGGATGGTCATCCGGACGGATGACCATTCGGTCAGCTGATCATTCGAGGGAGATGCGAGTGTTTGTAAATCGTTTGAAACTTTTGAAGTTTTCGTTGTAGTGTAAATTTAAGTCGTTCGATCGGATGGCCATTCGATCAGATGGCTATTCGAGTGAAAGCGTGAAATTCTTTGAAGTTTTGCAAAATTGTTTAAGTATTGACTTACTGATAAAAGGGCGAGTGACCTGCCGAATAGTCATTCGATTGAATGGTTATCCGATCAGATGGCTATTCGATCGACGAACTGATGTTTTGAAAAATCTTCGCAAAGCTTTCTAAGTTAGAAGTTTTAACGGAGACGGCGTGATGGCATGTCAAACAACGGAAACCATACGAAGTCCAACTCAATCGATCGGATGGGAATCACCCCATTCGACTAGGCTGAACTGTTCTTGACGGAGTTTAATGTTCAACCCGTGAATCGGTCGTCTCTTCGGTAGAAATCCATTCTCAAACCGGTTCTGTAACACCTTGTAAAATCGTGTCCAATGATGTGTTGACACGTGTAATAAACCCTAATAAAGTCAAACGTTGACTGTGAGGGACTAATTTCGTCAAAAATCGAAAAAAAAACTTGGAATATAGAAGGACTGAAAGTGTCAACATGCCTAAACTAGGCCTCTGAGTGACCTTATACGGTGTTCATATTCTCAAACGAGCCACTTGTTGGACGAGAGGAATCGTTTGTGTAATTATTTGAAAGTTTGCGAGACGAATGGTTAAAAGTGTCAACATGTTAATTCTAACCTCTGAGTGACCTTTTAACAAACCGAGAGATTCATAATATTTGGTTATATTCTCGGGAATGCCTAATATTGGCCATTCAAGGCTTTTACGCCAATATGTGAAGTTACGCGCAAGTTTGCGAGTTAGAGGGGTTAAAAGCGTCAACATGTTTAATTATACCTCTGAATGACCTTTTAACGAACCCGAAGCATTATTATGTGCAATCATACTCTCGAGAATGTTTAATATGGGCTACATAGAGCTTTGATGCTATTAAAAGATAATACGCGCAAGTTTTCGCGTTAAATGGATCAAAAGCGTCAACGTCTAAAACTACACCTTTGAGTGACCGTTTAAGCAAACTGTAGCATCGTAATGTTCGGTCCTATGCTTGGGAAAGATTATTATGGGCCATGGAAGGCTTTGATATCAATAAATGATATTACGCATCACTTTATGCGTTAAAAGGACTAAACACGTCAGCGGGTGAAACTATGTATTTTAAAGGTCTTTTAAAGGAACCGGGAACTCCGCAATGCTTAATCATACTCCCTGGCATGCCTAAGACTGATCACTAATGGTAGTATATCTTATATTAACAATATATAAGTTTATATAAGGTTTTGGTGCCAAAAATTACAAGAAAGAAGGATTAAAGAGGCATTTACAAATAACAGGGGCCAAACTCGACATTTTGCCAAAACTGGAATCTGGGCCGACGCCCTGGCGGGCCGCGTAGGCTTGGGCCGCCCCTTACGCGGGCCGCGAGGCCCGTATCTGCAGCAGTCATTTTTTTTATTTTGTTTCTCACTTACTCACCACTCCAATCCAATTCTTGGCCATTAAGCTCGATTTTTCTTGGACTCCAAGCTGATTATACAGCTGTCAAGACACTTATAGTGATCCTAGGGACCCTCCAAACACATGGATTGATCCTACAAATCCTCAGAAAACTATATATAGGCCTTAAACCCATTCATTCCAACTTGCACCTCCTCTCATTCTTCTCCTCTCTCAAATTCTGGATCTTTCTGATCTGATTGGGAATTTATGTTTAGTAGAAAAGATTGCTAGGACCCTTTGTAAGTGTCTTAGTCCCCTCTTTAGTTCAGATTTATAATTTAAAAACCGAAAACTCAAGTTATCGTACATTAACTTTGACCTTCGGTTTAAACTCAAATGGTCCAGCCACTGTTCAAGATGAATGTGTTTATGTGACCATAGTTAGGTAGGTGATTAACCCTTAAAACGGCACCTCCTAATTATTTCGTTTGCTTAGTTAATTGTCGGGTCAAACTATTAAGTTAAAAAGTCAAACTGGACAGAATTGTTAATAATAATTAAAACTAATAAAACAGAGGTTATAAATTATATTTTAACACTCTAATAACTTAGTAATAATTATTAGAACATCTCTAAGCATATTCAACCCGACAATTCTGAGTTTAGGGTCGGTTCGCAACCGAAAGTCGCAAAAGCTTGACTTTTTCTTTGACTTTCAGTTTTGACCCTATTAAGCTTAAATCCTTTATGTTTTAAGCTTCCATTAGGACTACATTATATTGTAGTATAACCCTCTGGAGTTTTATTACCTGGTCCTTAGTAGTTCGAATTATATGCTCATGTCCGTTATTATGCTTATAAATGCCATTTTTACCCTTTTGACATATAAACGAGATTTTTAGAAATGTGAGTGGACAAAAACCTTTGTTACTGATATAAAATTATGTCTCGAAAATTTGACACAAGTTCTTGGTCTCAAACAGAAGATATGCTCGATATCGTAAATTGAAGCTTTTTATTAATTAAATTGCGATATCTTGCATAACTCATGTTTAAGCATAAGTTTTGACCCAAAACTCATTACCTACTGTTAAGATATTATTTTTAGGGATTTTTTCAATTTTTGATCATATTATAATCTGATCATATCATGGAGTTCTTGTATAATTCGGTAAATGACGATAATACCCTTTTTATGCATAAAATGAGAGTAACAAACGATTTGAATGCCAAACCTTTTTCTACTGATCCTATATATTAAATAAATTATTTTGAGCATTTAAGACTGATAAAAGTCTCAGATTTACATAACCATCTTAATTATCGTCAATTAGCGAGTTTTACACTAATTAGGTGCATAGTATGGTTTTTAAACCATATTTAACACCTAAGACTTGTTACCTACTAAATTTTTAAACAAATTTTAATATTATTACAGTAAGTATAAGTCATGAACTCAGACTTCAAAAAATGTCCTTAAAAGCATATGTGAAATGACCAAAATACCCTTTCGGGACATAGTTTGGCCATAAATGGTAAACCTCACATATATGTAATATCTTACTGATGTAATGTGATAAAATAAATATTTTTACTGAATGTTTTAGACCAGAACCTCAGTTTATTATAAAATCTTTTTTATAAACATTAAAATGACCAAAATGCCCTTACGGGACTTAATTTGGTTTTAAACACTTTTTGGGCATATATGTTAACATCATACCGATGTATTAACATATTCTCAGCATAATAACATTTGAGATCTTTATATAATTCATTTGGTTACCCGTTACGCAATTATGCGTTCGGATCGGTTTATGTGACTAGTTTACATAAAATAGCCGAAACGGGTTTAACCTTATCATTAAAACTTCAAAATCCAGAATGTACTTAGTTTACCCATATTATACAAGTATTCGTACTTGTTGGGTCTAAATTACATTCTATTCCGGTCATCGCTTAATCTCGCGTATTGTACCGTTCTAGATACCTTAAGCTAGCCGGTCTAAGTCTACGACTTAAATAAGACCGTTAGCATTCTGAATTGGTTATATATTACCATCACTCCAAACTAGAGCCACCCGATAAAAGCTACCTGCATTTAGATAGATTGGATACGACTGAGTTATTTTGCTGTGAATCAAGTATTAGCTCAGGTAAATACTTTTAACTTATTTTCCGTTATACGGGCTTGGGATACGGTATTTAACAATACCGCTTGGTCGGGTGTGAAATCATTTAATCGGATTGTGATTAATAAATTTACGTAACCCGTTTTAATATGTTTTGTTTGATAACATAAACATTGGGGGTTAATACGACCGTGTCCTGGATATCCTCAGCTCATTTCATTTGAAAATGGCCACGACCTATGCACGGGGTGTAGGCATACACCTGACAGATGCAAATGCTAATATAACCCACATGTTGGGGATAACTCCTTTGTGGGTTCTATAAGTGGTGAGTCGGTTAATCATGACCGGCTTCCAAACCGGCCCCATATGTATGACAAACATGTAAAACTGTGTACAAGATTATCTTAAATAATTGTCCCAAGTTATAAATGATTTGTGCCTTGTGCACTTAAATCAATTTTCATAAACTCTTTTCAAATAAGTAACAGGTACTACTCGTAATAGGCTGGGAGTTGCTCGGTGTCGAAATAGAGGATCTTGCAAATCCTTAAAGATGCCTTAAAGTCTGCTAAACTTCATTTTATACATTCTGTATAGATCCACCTGTGGATTTGACATTACAGGCTCGTCTATGATAAATACCTTGATATTTTCAGACATTTGAGTGTGTAATAATATTTTATATGCCAAGACTTCCGCTGTGCTATTCTGTGTATGTTTGACCATGATGATATCAACTATGTCACGATACTCCCCACCGGGCCCACCGGTGATATGTGGAAAGATCGGGGTGTGACAGGTTGGTATCAGAGCCAACGTTTGAGTAAATTAAACACTAGCCCTTAGTGTTTAATCTCAAATGACACAGTAGCATAATCCTTAGACCTTTTGAGTCTAGACTTAACATAGGAATGCTCTCATCCCTATTAAGTAAACATTGTTTTCGATTTTATGTATTTTGAATATGTCGCCAAGCAGAGAAGCCGTGGATGGAGATTCTCCTCATCTGAAGCCAAGGAATGCCTAGCTTTGTATCACGGCTAGAATGAGCGTGCGACCGGTTTGGAGGAAAGACCTTTATGGACCTATTTCCAAAGTCAAACCTATTGAAACTTGCAATCAGACTTCCGAGTCCATACCGTACGTCTCTGAGGCTCAAAATTTTGAAGTCTGTGCTAGTGGAGTCCATACCAGGTAGTCCCTGAGGCTCCCATATTGAAAATAATACAAATGGATCCTAATGATCCCTATTTCTTACCTCCAAGTTTTGAAATCCCAGATTTGGATTGTATCAGTCAAAACCCAACCCGTGATCCATATCATTCTTTAACCATGGAATTCCTGAATTCTACTTCTATAACAGATCCTGATTGGAATACTTACTTTATTCACTGAGGTCTTTAGTGTCCCTACCGTATATGGTAAACCAAGAAGAGAAACAATCGAAATGGAGCAAGGAAGGCGTTAGAGAATCCTTCTTTCATAATATTCATTATCCTTTAAGTCCCAATGAGGACCTATCTCTTCTATATAGTCCCTGTGTGGACATACCTTTCAACTTAAGACTCTGTATGGGCATTTGCTATTTAGTCCCTTCGTGGACATTATATTTCGTTATAATCCTTTCGTGGACTTGGTATTTCAATATAGTCCTTTCATGGAAATTATACTCCATCATAATCCTTTCATGGGCATATTATTTCATTAAAAATCTTTTCGTAGACATATTATTTCATCAAGGTCCCCTGGCGGACATAATAATTCATTATATTCCTTTTGAGGACATATTATTTCATCATAGTCCCTTCATGGACATAATGATTCATCAAAGTCCCTTTTTGGACATATTATTCCAATAAAATCCCTTGTGGATATGATATTTTATTATAGTCCTTTCAAGGACATATTGTTTTATTAATAAGTTCCAATGAGGACGTATCTTTTGACAAAAAAGTCCCTACGAGGACAATTGTTTAATAACGTCCCTTCGTGGACATGTCATAACATAAAAATCTCATTGCGGACATATCTTATAGTCCCTATAAGGACTTATATTTCCTTTTAGTCCCTGCGTGGACTAGAGTTGCTTTAAAGTCCATGTGAGGACATCTGTACAACAAAGTCCCTTTTGAGCGCACGCTGTACCAATATAGTCCTTTTATGGACATGTTATTTCATTCAAATCCTTTTGGGGATACGCTATTTCGAAATAGTCCCTTTGAGGACATGACATTTCATTATAATCCCTATATGGACTTATAATATTTTATTGTCCTTATACGGACTTATATTTTTCCTCTTAGTCCTCTATGGACAAATAAGATACTGAAAGTCCTGATAAAGGCACTACTGTAGATTTCCTATTGATTTATGGAAATTTTTGAAAATTTTATGTAGGTATTCGTTTCGTCCTTTATCCAACGATAGTTCCGAATTTTACTCGAACTTTATCGATCAGCTGAAAATTTCAAAAGATCTTCTTAATGGTATAACCTAGCCTATATGTCTATGAACATGGCTATGATGGTAAAACTCTCTTAAGACAATTAATCTTTGTTAACATTTAAGAACATGTTAACACTCCTGGCAGTGTGACTTGAGAAACCACACCAGCCGTCAAGGTATTGGATTACGTCCAAGCCTTAAAGCCTATATGATCAAAATAGATCATGGCAAGTATCATCAATGTGATGATTATACCATAAACATCCATTAGTGATGAAGTGCCTACAGGCTATACTTGTTGTCCCATAAGACAACGACAGTTGTGGTCTATGACCCCCTGTCTAAAGATGTTGGACTATATCCAAGCATCATAGTCTATACGATCAATATAATCGTGACTAATATCATCTAATATGATGATCATACATAACATCCTTGGAGATGTTTGCCTACGGGCTATATTATACTGTCCAATTGTGACAAGAAAATTGTAATCTTTTATGATTCCTTGCACAAGGGGGTGAGCTATGCTCAAATCTCATAGTCTATATGATCCATGCGATCATGACTAATCTCATCAACATCTTAATCATACTAAACATTCCTAGTAATGTCTCGTCTACGGGCTACATTCTATCGTCCATGTGAGACAATGACAGTTGTGACCATTATGGTTCCCTGTCTAAAGTAGAAAGCTATGCCCAAGTTTTGCAGTCTATATGATCAGTGTGATCATGACTAATATCATTAAATACGATGATTATATATGAACATCCATTAGTGATGTCAATTGGTTTACCTTTATGCCAAATGAATCGTCTTTCAAGACGATGACAGTTGTAGTCTATGACTCCCTGTCCAAAGGTGAAGAACTATGTTCAAACCTTGAAGCCCCTAATCCAATAAGATTGCGGCTTATAAATTAATGTCCTTTGTGACAAACCAACTAGTTACATTTTTAAAGTCATTCATGACAAGCCATTGTGCTATAATTTTGTCGTTCGTAACAAGTTAACATACTAAATGTTAACATCCTCTGTAACAGGCCTTTTGTGCCAGATTTTATAATGTCCTCCGAGACAGGCCTTTGGTGCCATATCTTATAACGTCCTGGTGACGAGGCCATTTGTGCCATATCTAAATGTCCTTTGTGACAAGGCCTTGTGCCGTATAATCATTTATGTCCTTCATGACTAGGCTCTACGCCATATCGTTTTATGTCCCTAGTGACGGGCCTCTGTGCCATATTGTAACAACTCGTATCAAAAGTCCTAGTTATTAAATTAATTTGACCAATAGGAAACCCTAATTGAGACACCCAAGTGATTCTACACAAACCCTAAAATTTTCAGAATTTTCAGAATCAGGATCAGGGCCCCTAAAACTCAGGGGGGGGTAAACCCTAGTTACGATTATCCATATAACTTTCTGTCAAAATCGAAATTTCAAGAATCGTCGACTCAGCTAGGCTAGAATTACACGTGGTAACCCTATGGTGTAATGTGGTCCCTCGCGTCACGCGACGCCCAGGGCAGGACCCCTCGCGTCACGCGAGGGGGGTCAAAATTGGTGTATATATAGAGGAGTCTGGGACTTGATTTTGGGCATAGAAACGACGTTCAAACTTCAAATCTACGCTGAGTTATGCTCTGTTTACCACAATCAACACACACGGATCACTAATTGACGCCGCAATCAGGGTATTAACTCGATCGCTTTTACGATTCATTTTCCGATCGATCAATAATCCAATGGATGTTTAAGTGCTGCCCACATTAGGGTTATGCTTTGTCATTCGTCGTTAATTCGATGGATGTTTAAGTATCGCACTTTGTCATTCGTTGTGAAAGTTTGATCTCGTGAGTTATCGTAAAAGCTGTATTAAGTTACTGACTGAATTGTGTGCCTGTTATTAATTTAGGCTAAAAGGCTAATCAGTAGGCTAAACTCTGCCCGTATAAATCTGCAATGTGAGTCATTCTCTTTTTATCAACTATTTTACAATACCTCAAATTATTTTCAAAGGTTATAATTACAGGGACTAAGTCGTGGATATCTTGAATTACTGGTTAGTGGGGTATTGTGCACATTACTAATTTTCTCCCAGTTAGGTTCATTGACCTACTAGGGACAATCACTGTTAGGTTCATTGACCTACAGGGATAATCATCACTATTTAGGTTCATTGATCTAATAGTGGTATCACCATCGTCACCATTGTGACTTGTCACCATTGTGACTTGTCACCATTGTGACAGAGAGCCAGATAAAAATAAGATAGAAGCCATTGTAATCGCTCTTATGCTGTAATTAATAACTATGTATCATTATGCAAAATGAATGATTCACTCAGTATTTCCCGCTGACAAAACCTTTTTCAAACATGTTTCAGGTGATCTGTTATGATCCAGGAAAAGTGCCGTGAAGCACTACAAGCTTGAGAAAGTGGCTCAGGATAAAATAAAGAAACATGTTTTGTAAAATAAAAGATTTCTTCGTGAAATCAAATGATTGTAAATTACCAGGGTTTTATCCCGAATTGTGAAATAAAATAATCGGGAAATATTTCAGTTTTAAAAAGATCCTGATGAAAACTTCCGCTGTTAAACTCAATAAAATAAATACCACGGGATTTCTGTCCCGCGGCTCCTGAAACGGGTCAAACCGGGTCGGGGGCCGTGACAGAAAAATGTGGTATCAGAGCCACTTATCGAGCTACTGATTTAAGCCAATTAAGTATTTAGAAAATACTTAATTTTTATTAATTGCTATTTTGTGATTATGTGTTTTATTATCTGACTAATTTTGTACAGTATGGGCAGATCTTTATATGCTAGCCAATATAGCAATTAATGCAAAGCCTTAAATAATTTAACTCAAAGTTTTAGCACCTTTATTTACAGTCTAGAAACCTTATTCAGTAAATAAATAAATTCATAAGTAAAACCTAGTATGTTTTCATATTCGGTTGTTTCATAGTTACCCAATATGAAATAATATTTAAAGGTTTTCTATGAAATTTTGTTATAAAATTTTAAAATCAGTAATGGTGTGTTTTAATTTTCAGTTATTACATAGTATGAAATAATATTTAAAAAGTTTTTCTATAAAATTTTGTTATGATTTTAACTTAGTAATTGTGTGTATTTTGCATAACAGCATGAGTGACTTGTCTGACGCCCTTCAGAATTTAAATCTCTATCCAGTAAGATTAGAGGTTTTCAGAGATTTCAATAGGTATATACCAGACATAGAAGAACCTATAGAATTCAACGCTTTACCTCTCGAGAAACTCAAGCCTAAGAAAATGGAAATTGAGGAAAGCTCTAAGCAAATTGAGGGGTTACCATCTCAGGAAGATCTAGATTTTATAATGGCAAGTTATAATACTATTAAGCCTGTTAATGAAAATGTTTTTATTCATTCTCTTGAAACACAACTACCAATAAACTTAGAACCAGCTATTCCAAACCCTTCAATCCACTCGCAAATAGACGAATGGTTGACTAATGAAATACAGTTACAAAACAATCCCTATAAGCTTTTTCCTCAGTTCAATCTAGAACCTTTACCAAATTCCCCAATGAGTAACGAGAATATGGCTAACCTTCGCCATTTTGGCAAAGACCTAATGGATGCTGAGAATAGGATCCAAGAGATTGGGGGACAGATCTCCTGGAAATACGGTGAGAGGGAACGCCGTTACTAGAATATCATCTGACAAAGGATAGGGGAATTATGGAACTGTGATGGTGTAATAGTAATAGTAAAATCAGTATGTGTAAAATAAATAATAAAACGGTTGTATATAGAAGCATGATATAATCTATAAAACAAATAAAATTTTAGAAAATTTACAATTTTGTTTGTATATTCATTTACATAATTATGTGCAATTAATTGTGACATTGGATTATTTCTTTTATACTAATCATTTATCTATAAATTAGATATCAGATGGAAAACGCTAATAATGAACCAGTTAATGAAGTTAATCAATCTGAGCAACAACCGGGGGATCAATTTATGACTAGACAGGATATAGAAAATATCGTTGCTCAAGGGATAGCCAACGCTATTCCAGCAATAGTTACTCAAGGGATAGCCAACGCTATTCTAACAATTGTTGCTGCTATTAAAAATCCAATCGAACCGCAACAAATCGTTCCTAGCAAACGCATTTCTGAAGATAACTTCAGTAATAGCGTAAATGTAGGCGGTAATCATGTTAATCATGATAATGAACCACGGCAAGCTCCTCCTCCTAAGAAAATGAAAGCTGCAACGTCTGGTTGCACTTATAAAGAATTTCTTGCTTGTAAACCCACTGAGTTTGCAGGCAATGAAGGAGCGACTGCGGCACTGCGTTGGTTAGAGAAAACCGAGGCAGTAATTGCCATAAGTAAATGTACACAGGATGATCAGGTCATGTACGCGTCAAACCTTTTCAAAGAAGGGGCGCTAGAATGGTGAAATACGGTGTTACAAGCAAAAGGAAGAAGGATGGCGTATGCTATGAACTGGGAAGAATTTAAGAGCTTTGTAGAAAGAAAATTCTGTCCCGAATATGAAAAGGAACAAATGACAAATAAGTTTCTAACCCACCGGATGGTGGATGTAGATTGTCGAGGGTATACTTCAACATTCTTCGAGTATGCTCGAGTGATACCAACCCTGGCTTCGCCAGAGCCGGTACTTATTTCTCGTTATATTTGGGGATTGATTACCGAAATCCTTAATATCGTCAAGGCTGCGAAACCTCGCACGATTGATGATGCAGTGGATTTAGCCAATACTCTGACTGACGAACTAGTACGGACAAGAGAAGAAAATAGAAAGAAGGAAGTAGCCCAAAAGATTACCCAAGAATTCCGTTCGGGTAACCATAACAATTTCAAGAAAAGAGGGAATGGGCAATCTACCACTAGTCCATTTTGCAATTCTTGCAAAAGGAAGCATTTTGGAAGATGCAAAGGATATTGCAATTTTTGCAAAATTCCAGGACATCAAGAAGAAGACTGCAGGAGGAAGAAATTTTCAGTCTGCTACAACTGTGGAGAAGCTGGACATCTTAGGCCAGATTGTCCAAAACTGAACAAACCATCTGACAATAAAGCCAAAATTTCAGAAGGAGCAAAAAGGAATGTAAGAGCCTTCCAGCTAACTACTCAAGAAGCCGAGATGATTCCAGATGTGATAGCCGGTACGTTCTTAGTTCACAATGTTTACACAAGAGTATTATTTGACTCTGGTGCAAACCAAAGTTTTATAAATACTTCATTCTGCCAACTCTTAACTTACCTTTAACCAGCATTAGGCAAATTTCTACAGTAGAAACGGCAGATGGGAATTCAGTTAAAATAAATAAGGTTCTGCAAAACGTAGAAATAGAATTTTTAAATCATAAGTTTTCTGCAACCCTATTATCTATGAAATTAGTTAAGAATAGATTGGTTAGTAAACAACCATGCTCAAATTATCCGTGATAAGAATTCCATAGAAATTTGTGCACCCACTGAAGAAGTAATAATGATTACAGGAGATAAGTCATGTAAACCCTTAAATTTCATATCAGTAATGAAAATTGCTAATTATGAACGAAAGCAAGGAATAGTATATATGATTTCAGTAATCATTAATACTAAAGATAAAGAACTTAAGGAAATTTCTGTAGTTTCAGAATACCCAGATGTATTCTCAGAAAAGTTACCAGGATTACCACCAGATAGGAAAGTAGAATTTAGAATTCATCTAATTCTAGGAACTATACCGATAGCCAAGGCATCTTATCGGTTAGCACCCACAGAAATATTAGAAATGAAAAAGCAATTAGATGAATTATTAAGTAAAGGTTTCATACAACCTAGTTTATCCTCGTGGGAGGCACCATTGTTGTTTGTTAACAAAAAGGATGGTTCGATAAGAATGTGTATTGATTATAGGGAATTGAATAAGGTTACAATTAAGAATCGATACCCATTACCTAGGATTGCTGATCTTTTCGATCAATTCCAGGGAGATATATATTTTCTAAGATCGACTTACGTTCCGGATATCATCAATTAAAAGTACTAGAGGAAGACATACCTAAAACTGTTTTCAGGAATAGGTATGGTCATTACGAGTTTACAATCATGCCCTTCGGATTAATGAATGCCCTGTAGCATTCATGGAAATGATGAATAGGATCTGTAAACTATATTTGGATAAATTGTAATTATCTTCATCGACGATATACTTATTTATTCCAAAAGTCAGGAAGAACATTGTCAGCACTTGCATGCACTCTTAACTTTGTTAAGAAAAGAGAAGCTTTACGCCAAATTCTCAAAATGTGAATTTTGGCTGTTAGAAGTGCAATTTTTAGGTCATATGGTGAATCATGAAGGTATTCACGTAGATCCTGATAAGATATCAGCAATTACCAAATGAAAGGTTCCGCAATCCGCAATGGAAATTAGGAGTTTTGTAGGTTTAGCCGGATACTATAGACGGTTTATTAACTAAGCTAACCTGTAAAACAGTTAAGTTTGAATTGGGATCTAAACAAAAAGAAGTCTTTAGGATCTTAAAGCATAAATTAACAAAATCCTAGCCTTACCAGAAGGAACAGAAGATTTTAAAGTATACGGTGATGCTTTAAAGCTAGGAGTTGGATGTGTGTTAAGGCAACGTAAAAAGGTAATTGCGTAAGCATCAAGGCAATTGAAAAAGTACGAAGAAAACTATACCACTCATGACTTAGAATTAGGAGCCATAATTTTTGCCTTAAGATTTGGAGACATTATCTGTATGGAAGTAAGTGTACTATCTATACGGATTACAAGAATTTAAAATATATATTTGGGCAAAAAGAATTAAACATGAGGCAAAGGAGATGGATAAAAATCCTAAGTGACTACGACTGTGATATTCAGTATCATGAAGGAAAGGTTGAAGACGGTTAGAGATCGCCAGAAGAGTTATACAGATAATAGACGAAGGCCGTTGGAGTTTCAAGTTGGAAACAAAATGCTATTGAAAGTATCTACTTAGGAGTTGTTAGATTCGGTAAGAAAGGAAAGCTAAGTCCAAGGTACGTAAGACTATTTCCAGTGATCTAATGTATAGGACCAGTTGCTTATCGTTTACAACTACCAGAAGAGTTAGCTGGAGTACATGATGTATTTCATGTATCCAATCTCAAGAAGTGTCTATCAGACGAATCTTTGGTAGTACCTCTCCAAGATATAGAGGTAAACGAAAAATTAAAATTTGTAGAGAAACCTCTTCAGATAGAAGACAGAAAAGTGAAGTTTCTCAAGCACAAACGACTAGTGCTAGTTAAAGTCAAGTAAAGTAGGATTCAAAGATAGGACCCTAATATACTTGGGAACTGGAATCTGAGATGAAGAGAAAGTATCCTCAATTATTCCAGTAAATCTCGAGGACGAGATTTTTATTAAGGTGGGGAGAATGTAACAACTCGTATCAAAAGTCCTAGTTATTAAATTAATTTGACCAATAGGAAACCCTAATTGAGACACCCAAGTGATTCTACACAAACCCTAAAATTTTCAGAATTTTCAGAATCAGGATCAGGGCCCCTAAAACTCAGGGGGGGGGGGGGGGGTAAACCCTAGTTACGATTATCCATATAACTTTCTGTCAAAATCGAAATTTCAAGAATCGTCGACTCAGCTAGGCTATAATTACATGTGGCAACCCTATGGTGTAATGTGGTCCCTCGCGTCACGCGACGCCCAGGGCAGGACCCCTCGCGTCACGCGAGGGGGGTCAAAATTGGTGTATATATAGAGGAGTCTGGGACTTGATTTTGGGCACAGAAACGACGTTCAAACTTCAAATCTACGCTGAGTTATGCTCTGTTTACCACAATCAACACACACGGATCACTAATCGACGCCGCAATCAGGGTATTAACTCGATCGCTATTACGATTCATTTTCCGATCGATCAATAATCCAATGGATGTTTAAGTGCTGCCCACATTAGGGTTATGCTTTGTCATTCGTCGTTAATTCGATGGATGTTTAAGTATCGCACTTTGTCATTCGTTGTGAAAGTTTGATCTCGTGAGTTATCTTAAAAGCTGTATTAAGTTACTGACTGAATTGTGTGCCTGTTATTAATTTAGGCTAAAAGGCTAATCAGTAGGCTAAACTCTGCCCGTATAAATCTGCAATGTGAGTCATTCTCTTTTTATCAACTATTTTACAATACCTCAAATTATTTTCAAAGGTTATAATTACAGGGACTAAGTCGTGGATATCTTGAATTACTGGTTAGTGGGGTATTGTGCACATTACTAATTTTCTCCCAGTTAGGTTCATTGACCTACTAGGGACAATCACTGTTAGGTTCATTGACCTACAGGGATAATCATCAGTATTTAGGTTCATTGATCTAATAGTGGTATCACCATCGTCATCATTGTGACTTGTCACCATTGTGACAGAGCGCCAGATAAAAATAAGATAGAAGCCATTGTAATCGCTCTTATGCTGTAATTAATAACTATGCATCATTATGCAAAATGAATGATTCACTCAGTATTTCCCGCTGACAAAACCTTTTTCAAACATGTTTCAGGTGATCTGTTATGATCCAGGAAAAGTGCCGTGAAGCACTACAAGCTTAAGAAAGTGGCTCAGGATAAAATAAAGAAACATGTTTTGTAAAATAAAAGATTTCTTCGTGAAATCAAATGATTGTAAATTACCAGGGTTTTATCCCGAATTGTGAAATAAAATAATCGGGAAATATTTCAGTTTTAAAAAGATCCTGATGAAAACTTCTGCTGTTAAACTCAATAAAATAAATACCACGGGATTTCTGTCCCGCGGCTCCTGAAACGGGTCAAACCGGGTCGGGGGCCGTGACACATATATATATTAAAAGTCATTTAAGGCTATCCTTCGAGCTATTTATAATCGTCTATGTGACAAAGACAGTTGTGACATTGTGATCCCCTGTCAAAAAGGTTATGGACTTGGTCCAAACCTTAAATGCCAATGATGATTCTCTTGTAACCTAGGCTAAATGAAACTAATATTCCTTCAAATAACATTCAGTAGGAATGTTTGGAACATGATAGCCTATACGGTTTATTGATTCCGTGGCTAATCTATGTCAGGTCGTCAGGATGATGACTAACAATTGTTTAAGTTGGTGATTAGTACCAAGCTTCGAGTATGATAAACTCGGATGAGGTAGACAACAGTCGCGATACTAATGATGCGACAAAAGCAAATGATGCTACAAACATAAACCTCAATATTAATGGAGTTAATCTCCAAGCTGTGATTGACACAGCTATAGGAAAGGCCATGGAAAAGGCCATGAAACAGTTCAAATAGCCGAGTGCTACTCGCTCCAAATCCCATTCAAAACTACATTCAATTGCTCATGAAAAGAGCTTTGTTCACACTTCGAATGTGAAGGATGAACCAAGGGAGGAGGATAACTCCCAGAAATCTAAGAAAAAGAGCAAGTACGGGCTTAATAAGAACCAACAAAAGTTCAGTAAGAAGCCTGTATGTAAGAACTGCTATAAAAGACACTGGGGACAGTGTTGAATAGAACAAAGACCAAAGCAGTGTGGCATCTGCAAGGGAACTGGTCATCAGTCCCATGAATATAGGGACATAATGAACGCAGTTTGTTACCGCTGTGATGATAAAGGCCACATCAGAACTAGATGCCATAAAGCTGCTAAAGAAGGTGCAGCTAAGCCTGGAGAGGCTAAGAAGGGAAATGCCTGAACTATCTGATGAATGCCAGAAGCAGTACATATTAATAATATCATCGGGTACATTCCTTATCATTTATCAATGATAATTTCTGCTAAGTGTCATGTTTTTAATACAGGCAATAATAAGTCTTTCATAGACCATAAGCTTAGCAAACTTTTGATAATACTCATAAGAACTCCAGATACTAAGTATAAGGTAGAACCTACCAATGAAACCATAAAGACCGTTTCTTCTATTTTCGGCGATGATCCTTCTGTAAAAATCTAAGAGTACTCTTTCTTTGAATAGAGTACGACAATATATGTAATTTTAATTATTTCCTCATTGATTTCTATCAACTGCGAGTGCCGACTATGATTGATAAAAGCGCCATATGAGGATTGGTGTATCCAAGTGCGTCCCATAGATTGCGTCCATGCCTGATCAGTATGGAAGTTTAATGCATGGAACCACTAAGATATTCCAATGGTCATATTGTACTAAAGTCAGCGAGTGGTATTCAAAGAAGGTATCCTCTATGGAAATGCCTAAGTAGGCGTCTCTACTGAAGGCATCCTTGTATCCATAAGACAGACGTGTCATTACCATGGCACAATTTGATGATAAGTGAACCGAAGGCGGGAATTGAAGCTATCTCTATCACTTTTTGATAACTTGATGACTTCCCCATAAAGCTACCCTGTTTACCTCCTGAGAGGCAAAAGTGAAGTTAGGATTGACATCCTATTATGAGCTGTATCTTCTACAAAAGCTCTATATTGGTTAGCACCAACGGAAATGGATGAACTGAGAGCCAATCAGATGAGTTATAAAGAAAGGTTTGTACAGCCTAGCTCATCATCTTAGGAGCTCCGACTATTGTTGATAAAGGAAAGCATGATGCAATACGCTTGTGCATTGATTACTACAACCTAACTAGGAAACGATTAAGAATCGTTATTAGCTGCCCAGGATCGTCGATTTGTTCGACTAACCATGAGGGTAGTCAATTCCTTAAAGTTGATTCGGGTAATAGTTGGAATGACTAACTCACCCTAATTAAGTTCTCCTATAACCAATAGCATTATATAAGCATCAAGGCTGCTCCATTGGAGACCTTGTATAGGAGAAGCCCGTATGTTGGGCGAGAGTTGGGAAAAACCCGATTACCAGAATCTGAGATTTTTTTTAGACGACGGATAAGATAATACGAATCCGTAATCATCTGAAAGCTGCCAGTTAACGGCAGAAGAGCAATGCGAACAAGAGGCGCAAATCTCTTAAAGTTCCAAGTAGGAAACAAGACTCTATTAAAATAACAACATGGAAGGGTATGATACGCTTCAGTATAAAGAGCAAGTTGAGCCCTGGATATTTAGGACCATACGAGATCATCGAATGTGTCGGCAGTATAGATTATAAGCTAAACTTGCCTAAGGAGCTTAGTGGAATTCACAATGTGTTCCACATCTTTAACTTAAAGAAATGCCTAGCTGATAAATCGCTAGCAATGTCTCATAAAGACGAACAGATTGATGAAAGTCTGAGGTTTATTGAAAGACCTATATCGATCAAGGATCGACAATTTAAGAAGCTTCGAAAGGAAGCATGTACCTATTGCATAGGTCAATTGGGATGCCCGTAAAGGCCCCTAATATACTGCGGAAGTTAAGTCCATTATACGACAGAAAGTACTTCTATCTTTTTGAGAAAATCTCGGGGTCGAGATTTCTTTTAAGGGGGTGAGGATGTAACACCTCGTAAAATCGTGTCCAATGATGTGTTGACACGTGTAATAAACCCTAATAAAGTCAAACGTTGACTATGAGGGACTAATTTCGTCAAAAATCGAAAAAAACTTGGAATATAGAAGGACTGAAAGTGTCAACATGCCTAAACTAGGCCTCTGAGTGACCTTATACGATGTTCATATTCTCAAACGAGCCACTTGTTGGACGAGAGGAACCGTTTGTGTAATTATTTGAAAGTTTGCGTGACGAAGGGTTAAAAGTGTCAACATGTTAATTCTCACCTCTGAGTGACCTTTTAACAAACCGAGAGCTTCATAATATTTGGTTATATTCTCGGGAATGCCTAATATTGGCCATTCAAGGCTTTTACGCCAATATGTGAAGTTACGCGCAAGTTTGCGAGTTAGAGGGGTTAAAAGCGTCAACATGTTTAATTATACCTCTGAATGACCTTTTAATGAACCCGAAGCATTATTATGTGCAATCATACTCTCGAGAATGTTTAATATGGGCTACATAGAGCTTTGATGCTATTAAAAGATAATACGCGCAAGTTTTCGCGTTAAAGGGATCAAAAGCGTCAACGTCTAAAACTACATCTTTGAGTGACCGTTTAAGCAAACTGTAGCATCGTAATGTTCGGTCATATGCTTGGTAATTATTATTATGGGCCATGGAAGGCTTTGATATCAATAAATGATATTACGCATCACTTTATGCGTTAAAAGGACTAAACACGTGAGCGGGTGAAACTATGTGTTTGAAAGGTCTTTTAAAGGAACCGGGAACTCCGCAATGCTTAATCATACTCCCTGGCATGCCTAAGACTGATCACTAATGGTAGTATACCTTATATTAACAATATATAAGTTTATATAAGGTTTTGGTGCCAAAATGACAAGAAAGAAGGATTAAAGAGGCATTTACAAAGAACAGGGGCCAAACTTGACATTTTGCCAATACTGGAATCTGGGCCGATGCCCTGGCGGGCCGCGTAGGCTTGGGCCGCCCATTACGCGGGCCGCGAAGCCCGTATCTGCAGCAGTATTTTTTTTATTTTGTTTCTCACTTGCTCACCACCCCAATCCAATTCTTGGCCATTAAGCTCGATTTTTCTTGGAGTCCAAGCTGATTATACAGCTGTCAAGACACCTGTAGTGATCCTAGGGACCCTCCAAACACATGGATTGATCCTACAAATCCTCAAAAAACTATATATAGGCCTTAAACCCATTCATTCCAACTTGCAGCTCCTCTCATTCTTCTCCTCTCTCAAGAAAATAGAGGTTATAAATTATATTTTAACATTCTAATAACTTAGTAATAATTATTAGAACATGTCTAAGCATGTTCAACCCGACAATTCTGAGTTTAGGGTCGGTTCGCAACCGAAAGTCGCAAAAGCTTGACTTTTGCTTTGACTTTCAGTTCTGACCCAATTAAGCTTAAATCCTTTATGTTTTAAGCTTCCATTAGGACCACATTATATTGTTGTATAACCCTCTGGAGTTTTATTACCTGGTCCTTAGTAGTTCGAATTATATGCTCATGTCCGTTATTATGCTTATAAATGCCATTTTTGCCCTTTTGACATATAAACGAGATTTTTAGAAATGTGAGTGGACAAAAACCTTTGTTACTGATGTATAAGTATGTCCCGAAAATTTGACATCAGTTATTGGTCTCAAACAGAAGATATGCTCGATATCGTAAATTGAAGCTTTTTATTAATTAAATTGCGATATCTTGCATAAGTCATGTTTAAGCATAGGTTTTGACCCAAAACTCATTACCTACTGTTAAGATATTATTTTTAGGGATTTTTGGATTTTTTGATCAGATTATAATCTGATCATATCATGGAGTTCTTGTATAATTCGGTAAATGACGATAATACCCTTTTTATGCATAAAATGAGAGTAACAAACGATTTGAATGCCAAACCTTTTTCTACTGATCCTATATATTAAATAAATTATTTTGAGCATTTAAGACTGATAAAAGTCTCAGATTTACATAACCATCTTAATTATCGTCAATTAGCGAGTTTTACACTAATTAGGTGCATAGTATGGTTTTTAAACCATATTTAACACCTAAGACTTGTTACCTACTAAATTTTTAAACAAATTTTAATATTATTACAGTAAGTATAAGTCATGAACTCAGACTTCCAAAAATGTCCTTAAAAGCATATGTGAAATGACCAAAATGCCCTTTCGGGGCACAGTTTGGCCATAAATGGTAAACCTCACATATATGTAATATCTTACTGATGTAATGTGATAAAATAAATATTTTTACTAAATGTTTTAGACCAGAACCTTAGTTTATTATAAAATCTCTTTTGTAAACATTAAAATGACCAAAATGCCCTTACGGGACTTAATTTGGTTTTAAACACTTTTTGGGCATATATGTTAACATCCTACTGATTTATTAACATATTCTAAGCATAATAACATTTGAGAACTGTATATAATTCATTTGGTTACCCGTTACGCAATTATGCGTTCAGATCGGTTTATGTGACTAGTTTACATAAAATAGCCGAAACGGGTTTAACCTTATTGTTAAAACTTCAAAATCCAGATTGTACTTAGTTTACCCATATTATACAAGTCTTCGTACTTGTTGGGTCTAAATTACATTCTATTCCGGTCATCGCTTAATCTCGCGTATTGTACCGTTCTAGATACCTTAAGCTAGCCGGTCTAAGTCTACGACTTAAATAAGACCGTTAGCATTCTGAATTGGTTATATATTACCATCACTCCAGACTAGAGCCACCCGGTAAAAGCTACCTACATTTAGATAAATTGGATACGACTGAGTTATTTTGCTGTGAATCAAGTATTAGCTCAGGTAAATACTTTTAACTTATTTTCCGTTATACGGGCTTGGGATACGGTATTTAACAATACCGCTTGGTCGGGTGTGAAATCATTTAATCGGATTGTGATTAATAAATTTACGTAACCCGTTTTAATATGTTTTGTTTGATAACATAAACATTGGGGGTTAATACGACCGTGTCCTGGATATCCTCAGCTCATTTCATTTGAAAATGGCCACGACCTATGCACGGGGTGTAGGCATACACCTGACAGATACAAATGCTAATATAACCCACATGTTGGGGATAACTCCTTTGTGGGTTCTATAAGTGGTGAGTCGGTTAATCATGACCGGCTTCCAAACCGGCCCCATATGTATGACAAACATGTAAAACTGTGTACAAGATTATCTTAAATAATTGTCCCAAGTTATAAATGATTTGTGCCTTGTGCACTTAAATCAATTTTCATAAACTCTTTTCAAATGAGTCGGTTAATTGTATTTACCAGTGAAAACTGACGTATTTTCCAAAGGATAAGTAACAGGTACTACTCGTAATAGGCTGGGAGTTGCTCGGTGTTGAAATAGAGGATCTTGCAAATCCTTAAAGATGCCTTAAAGTCTGCTAAACTTCATTTTATACATTCTGTATAGATCCACCTGTGGATTTGACATTACAGGCTCGTCTATGATAAATACCTTGATATTTTCAGACATTTGAGTTTGTAATAATATTTTATATTCCAAGACTTCCGCTGTGTTATTCTGTGTATGTTTGACCATGATGATATCAACTACGTCACGATACTCCCCACCGGTGATATGTGAAAAGATCGGGGTGTGACAGGTTCTCTACTAAAGAATGAGTAGAGAGCCTGAATGAGTCCAGATTCTAACGACTTTGAGTGCAAAGTGAAAGATGCTGAAGAAAAGTTTGAAATAGTTTGAAAATGTTTAGATTTAGGCGAAATCAGTGTAAAAACATGTAGGAATCCCTTAGATCCGAACCATTCTTGATGAGATGAGGTTATTCAACAGTGTTCATCGGAAACCGTGATGCCGTCACCTTAGAACAGCCCGAATCAGGCGATTTCATGGTGAAAGTGTAAGATTTGATGGAGAAGATGATGAGAAAGTGTGTGCTGATGATGGAAGTACAAGATTTAGAGTGAAAACTTACAAGAATCGCGTGGAATCGAGAGAGAAAGGGCTTGAGAGTGCGCTGGTCGGATAGAGCTGTCACATCAATGAATAGTTGATGTGACAAGGGGTATTTATAGGTGAGAGGAGAAGTAAGGCGGTGCAAGAAAGTGGGTTGGATGGCCAGTCGATCGGATGGCCATCCGATCGGATGGTCATCCGGTCGGATGCTCATTCGATCGAGTGGTCATTCGATCCGACGGCTCGTGCAAATTGGTTTTCCGACTTTCGTTTCGTGCGTTAAGCGTTGCGTTGCGTTTAAGCGCGTTGCACGTAAGCGATGCGATGAGATAACCATACGATATTTAACAACTAGTTACACAAATAACATAACTACTACACACTTAAAAATGAATATGCGTTTCGAGTTGCGATGACAGTGCGATGCGATAGAGTTGCGTTTGCGTTTTCGAATTACTTCCCAAAACATATATAGAAAGCACACACAAGTAGAGAACATAGCAACACACACAATAATAGTCATAAACCTAAAGTACGATACCCGTTCAGTTTGTTACTTACCGGTGTTTTATCCGTAAATACCGGTACCATACCGGTTGGTTATCAAAATTACAAATTTAGAAGCAGAGAAAACAACGTAAAAGTGAAAAAAGAAGAAGGAATAAATCATGGAAAATATTATTAAGAATAATAGATACTCAAACTTTTATTTAGCAGCATGTAATAAAAAATTTTCTTTCCCATGAAGGGCATCGAACCCGAGACACTCACTATATTTGAATGTTCATACAACTAACTGAATTGCGAAATTTTTTCTTAATAGTTTCACGCAATAATAACTATAATATATACATAAAGCGGAAAAGGAGAAAAAAAGAAAAGAAATAGCAAAGCAAAGAAAAACGATGGCAAAAAATGTAAATTTAAATTGAGGGCAAAATCGTAATTTGGCTGGAAGGAGAAAAATAAAACTAATTGCAAAACTATAAATTTAAATGGGGCAAAATTGTAATTTTGAACGGAGGGTAAAATTGTAACTTTTAGTTGTGTGCAAAAGCATTATTTTATTTTGAACTGGAGGTAAAAACGTAATTTTGAACTGATGGCAAAATCGTAATTTTAAAGCGGGGATAAAATCGTAAATTGGTTGGGCAATGGTGGAGTTCCAGGCAGTTGCCTCGCACAATGCCCCCATCTTGTGTCTGTATTTATACATTGGGGGCAAAATCGTAATTTGACTGAGAAAGCAAACAAAACTGATGAAAAAAATGTAAACCTAAATTGAGGGCAAAATCGTAATTTACTTGTGAGAAAGAAAACAAAACTAATGGCGTAAATTTAAACGTGGCAAAATCGTAAATTTGAACCGAGGGCAAAATTGTAATTTTTCACTGGGAGCAAAAGCATAATTTTATTTTGAACTGGAGGTAAAAACGTAATTTTAAACTGATGGCAAAATCATAATTTTAAAGCGGGGCAAAATCGTAATTTGACTGGGAAAGCAAACAAAACCGATGACAAAAATGTACATTTAAATTGAGGGCAAAATCGTAACTTACCTGAGAGGATGAAAAGAAAACTAATGGCGAAACCGTAAATTTAAAGGGGGCAATATCGTATTTTTGAACCGAGGGCAAAAGTGTAATTTTTCACTGAGGTCAAAAGCATAATTTTATTTTGAACCGGAGGTAAAAGAGTAATTTTAAACCAATAGCAAAATCGTAATTTTAAAGAGGCATAAAATCGTAAATTTAAATTCGATGTTTAAAATAATATAAATTTACTGTTCATCAGATTTCGAAAATGTTATAGAGTAAATTTTTAAAAATCGACATTTTTAAAACTTACAGAGCATACGAAATATATTTTTAAAACATGTTTGATTTGAAACACATGTTGACAAAAGATTTCATTGTGATATTTGTTTGAAAAAAAAGCCTTTTGACAACCGGTTTGTTAGACCAATATTATTAGCACCAATTCAACATATATACATATACATAGTATCTCGTTTATTACACGGGTTGAATAAATATAATTTAATATACAAAATAATAAAACAATATATATTTTAAAACCCCGTTTATTACACGGGTTGAATAAATGTAATTTTATATATTAAATAATAAAAAAGTTATACCTTTAAGAACCATGTATATTGTACGGGTTGAATAAATATAATTTTATATACCAAATAATAAAAAAAATTATATCTTTAAAAACCCATATTAGTTGTTGTAAATTAATAATATATAAATATGGATTAGCCTAACAATTTATTGTTTAAAAAATATAACACAAGTATGTAGTTAAAAACTTGTTTCAGCAGAATATGTGAGCCGACTAATATATTTTATTAGGCATAATGCATGACTATATATGAAAAGTATGAGAGATATTTATCATCTCTTATGGTTAACATGTAATTAACTTCAATATAAGACATTAACATATTATAAATTAGAGTAAAATGCACGGATTATCCTTGTGGTTTGGTGAAATTTCACCTTTAGTCCTCAACTTTTCAGAATTACACTCTTAGTCCCTGTGTTTTGACATGTTACTCGGATAGTCCCTAAAGCGGATGAAGGTTACTCGGATAGTCCCTGTGGTTTGACAAGTTGTTACTCGAATAGTCCCTGTGGTTTGACAAGTTGTTACTTGGATAGTCCTTGGCATTTCACACCCACTTAACCAGAAAAACTAACCTCCATCCGCTTGGAGTCATATATGAGTAACAACATGTCAAACCACAAGAACTAAGAGTGTAATTTTGAAAAGTTTGGGACTAAAGGTGAAATTTCACCAAACCACAGGGACTATCCGTACATTTTACTCTATAAATTAGCATATTATAAATTAGTGCATAGATGTGTTGTACTCCATGCTTTGGGGGATTTTCAAAAAATGATTTGATATTACCCTTTTAACACAAAACTCTTTGATTTTTTTACTTTCAACCCAAAAGTTTTCATCCTTTTCATTTTAACCTCATAACTTTTTTACTTTCAACTTTGGTCCCTTATCCTTTATATACTTCACAAAATTTTCATTTTACGTTTCATTCTAAATTTTACGAGATAACACGACGCAACGTACGTGTATAGTTCGACGTTTTTACGTTTTGTTTTACGCTACGCTCTAAATTTTGCAAGTTAACATGGCGCAACAGTGCGTGTGTGATTAAACGTTTTTACATTGTCTATTTTTTCCCGTTTGCCAGGTTTCTCGCAACGTGCTGGTCCTAAATCGACTTAATTATCATTTTCAATGTTCACGTTTTGGTCTAATTCTCTGCATTAACACGCCGCAACTTCAGTGTTGGTAGTCGCTAGCGATGATGTGGCATTAATGCTATTTGTCACGGTTTTACGCCTCCACCGCAAAAAATCCCATTAAACAGAACTTTTTAACCAAGTTAGTGATTTGGATGAAAATGACAAAAAAAGACAAAAGTGAAGGACAATATGACACAAAAAGTCGTTTTAGATGAAACCGGCAAACATGTCTAAACCTCAGTGACGATTTTGGCAATTTACTCTTTTTTATAACATAATATTTAATATTTTAAATATTAATTTCTTTTATTCATTTTTCTTTTAATAATACATTTGGTATTTAATGATATGTATTCGTCAGGGTCGGGTCAGGCAACGTGTCGCATCAAAATAGGTAACACAAAAGAGGTTATTTTGATTCCAATCAAAACCGGCGTGGGTCAAAATAATTTTAGGACTGAACATGTAACTTGATATTTACTAATGAGTGGAATTTAATATTTAAATTTAAAATTTGTTTTATTTAGTTTTTTTTAATAATATGCATTCATTTTTCTTTTAATAATACGTATTGGTAGGGTCAGATTAGACAACATGTCGTGTCAGAACAAGTCACACAAAATGGTTATTTTGGTTGGAGTCATAACGGGTATAACCCCCACGAAATTTCCGAACCTTTGGTTAGTGTCATTACCGTAACAAATCTAAGTATTATATACCTTGAAACCTTCCTAAGGTTAATTGAGAAATTAGAATCGTCAAAACACCAAACTCAAAGTCTAGGGACTAAAAATACCAAAAACCTTAAGTTACCATGTTGTTCCACCTAGCAAGACACTAGTCATCTCCTAAGACACCCATGTTTTGCTACTTTTCACCATTTTGCCACACTTACTCTAGTCTTGACATATAAAGGGACACTAATCCTCATCTGACACTAATCCTTATCTTAGAACACCTTGGGACAATTGTCTTAATCTCCTCAAACTTCCTTGCTATAAATACGCCTTTGAACCTTCATTTTTCTTCACACCTTTCATTCAAACACACAAGTCTTGTGTGAACTTCTTAGTGTTTTCCTTGGGAGCTCCCCTTCTAGTCTTTTTAAGGAGTCCTCTAAAGCAAGTAAGTCTCTTTCTTTAGTTCTTTCACTAAGCTTTTAGTTTCATAGATTATTTCTGTCCAAATTCATATTTTTACGCATAGTAAAAATACCAACGTGAACACATAAGTGTTTTTTTTCTGTTTTGGATAGATTCTGTGTTGTCATTTTGAACGACCATAACTTGGTCAAAACTTAACCAAATGAAGTAAAATCTTACTTCATAACTAAGTACATCGAATTTTTTTTAACAATATATTATATGCTTAAAAACACTTTAGTTTGGACCCTCAACCGTTTTAAACCAAACTGAAGGTCAAAACTGAACGATCTGCAAAGATCCGCAGTTTTGACCATTTTCTGGGTTCCAAATAGAAAAACTTTAAAAGTTAAAGTTGTAGACCACATTCTAATTTAGTAAACTAGAAACTTTAATAATTTTTCGATAACATTAATATTTTTAACATGTTTTACAAAAACAACACAGAAGCTGCCAAAATTTCCTATCTTCTAAAAACATCTAAACTTCTTCAAAGTTACGATGTTTCCATAACCTACATTCATCCACAAACATTATCACAACAAAAATTTGACGAACAGATCCTTATTTCTAGAAACACTTGAGATTTGCGAGTACGTGTAGACACATCATCTAAGCAACCTGTGCGTACATAGTCCCCACTTTTCCATTTTAAAATCGTTTTGGGGTGATTCATATGTGCTAAGCATTTTCTCAAATAACATGTATGGCATATGTGTATACTAAGTGCTCTGTACAATTTATGTGGTGAAATAAAGTACAAATCCCAAATCCTTGTTGGATACTCAAAGTACTACTTTAAATCCTTGATTGGATTTCTAGAAGTACTTTCACAAGTTCTTTGTTGGTTTCTATGCTAAGTGTTTATGTGCAAATCATGTATGGTGAAACAAAGTACAAATCACAAGTTAGATCCTTGTTGGATTCTCAAAGTACCATTCTAAATCCTTAATTGGATTTCTAATAGTACTTTCACTAGCTCATCACGATTTCTATGTTTATGTGTGAAGTTGTGTGGCGTTATAACATATAATATAAAAGTGATTTAGAATAACGAGACGAGTGTAATACGATAAGGGCATGGTGGATACGTCGCTGGTACTTCCTATATATAAGCGCTCTTATTGTATTACCCATCGTAGCGTTATCCAAATCACTTGAATATTCTATGTTGTAATGAAACAAAGTACAAGTGAAACAAAGTACAAGTGAAACAAAGTATAACGTTCAATTTTTGTTAACACAAATTTCTTGGTTTTATACATAATGCCATCCACAATACACTTTTGCCACAATGTTTTATTATCAAATACGATGTGTTGCAGTACTAAACTTTTTGCCATATATTGGCTACAAAAATTTATTTTCACTCGTCAACTCGTGTAGTTGGACAATGTATTGCAATAATAAACTTTTGTCATATACTTGGCCACAAAACCTATGTCACTCACTAACATTATTGTTGATCGTCTAATTTCACATATGTTTCAGGTATCGACATTTCAAGCATGCTACACATAGGAACACACTCGAGCCTTAGATTGCTTTTAAATTTAAAAATAATTACTTGTCATATAATAAGTAATATTTATTAAGGGTAAAGTTATTCTACAAAGTCTTCTAAATTTACGAAGGGTACAAAGATATAATGATCACAAGATATAACACAATTCCAAAGAAAAAATATACAATGAATCGCAAAAAGACACAATGACGGAAAGAAAAAAACACAATGCCAAATAAAATGACACAATGATATAAACAAAAATTCTAAAATCGACCAACAAAAAAAAAATAAAAAATCCGAAAGTGTAAATGTAAAATCTAGAATAATAGAGTTCGACGAGACAATTCCAGTACTGTTAGAGTGAGTTTAATAGAAGTCTATTCGATACCCTTTCCACGACTTTTTATTTTTAGGAGACTATATATTTGAAAATTTTCCTATTTATTAATTAGTTGAATCTAATATGTTAGTTTTAAAGTTCTTTAATTCATTTTTCTTTTAATAATACATTTGGTATTTAATAGTATGTATTTGTTTCTCTTTGAATAATACGTTTGGTATTTAACTATACGTATTGGTCGGGTCTGGCCAGGGAGCATGTTGGGTCATACTAGGTAGGCCACGTAAAGAGAGTTATTTTGGTTTGAGTCAAAGTGTGTTCAGTTAAATTTTGATAACATGATGTCACATAATATTTAATATTTATTAATTAGCTGAATTTAATATTTTAATTTTTAATTTCTTTTGTTTATTTTTCTTTTAATAATATGTTTAGTATTTAATAATATGTATTGATCGGATCACTTACACACACCGATTATGTCAAAATCTAACAAACCCATAGCACTGCGTGGGCTCAATTACTAGACACACTTGACACCTAGAATAGATATCCTTATCTGTTAGGTTATAATACATGATCTTGTATTAAATATCTCGTCTTTAATACTAAACTAGTTGATTTGCACCGCGCTTTGCGGCGGCATTTCGGTTGGTATCGATTTGATTTGGTTTGTTTTCGTATTGGTACGATACAGACATTTGGTATAGTAATCACCACACATTTTACATCTATTGAAAACAAAAAAAAAACGAACATGGTACTGGCATCGATGTTGTTTGGATGATATAGGTCCAGCTGGTCACATTATCTGTATTGTTTCATTGGCGGAGTTGTATAAACGAAATATTTATCGAAACCAAAAACTATAAAAAAGAATACGAGTACCGCTACCGATATTGTTTGGTTCGGCTCGGTACAATGCAGTACAGTAGTGATATGGTGTTAGTTTATCGAAACTAAAAATCATAAAAGTAAATATCGGTACCAATACTGATGTTGTTTGGTCAATTTTACGTTCGGTATGGTAGCACATGGTATCCATTTTCAATAAGATTGACCAAAAACCATAAAAATGAATATCCGTACCGATGTTATTCAGTCAATTTTTCGTTCGGTATGGTAGCGGCGTAACATCCATTTTCAATAAGATTTATATCGGGATATTGGAAAAAAATCAAATATAGTTGCGTCTTTGGATCATTTTTAAAAATTTAACATAATAAAAAAGTAAAATACTATTAACAAAATATACTATTCATGGTCCTCCGTGCCGCTACCAAACCAAATCGAAACCGATTGAAAATTTTCTGTACCGGTACCGGTTTTATTTTTATTATTTTTGCTTTCGATAAACTGACACCATATTGCTACCATATTGTATCAAACTGAACCGAACAATACCAGTACCAGTATGCGATAACGGATACTTTGATCGTATGTTAAAAGTTATATAAAAATATGTTTAAAATCAAATTATATAATAAACCAATATAATAATGAAACCTTAGAAAAAACCAATATTAAAAAAATTTGAAGCACTCTTCATCACAGGTTTCTTATCGGTATCGGTATCAATGTTATTAGCTCGATATCAGTTTTGTTTGTCAGAGTACCAATATGGTACTGACACGTGCTATAATTAACTTTAAAAAAATACTGTTTACTACCGTAATAAAAAACCAAAAATATACTATATTTGACCATGCTCGGTTTTAAATGAACTTTTTATTGGAACGTAGATAAAAATAATCGTGTCGCAACGGTGTATTCAAAATTTTATAATTAAGACTATATTTTAAAATTTATAAGAGAAAACAAAATATGTTTAAAAGTAATTATAATATTAAAACAATTAGATATAAAACAAATACGTTTATTAATGCAGTGGAAACTACAATGCTTATATATGATATTGCCACTCGATGTAGCAACCAAAAAAAGGAAACCCAATATTAAAGCCCTATATTTGACCATGCTCGGTTTTAAATGAATTTTTTTTATCGAAACATAGATAAAAATATGCATGTCGCAACGATATATTTAAAATTTTATAATTAAGACTATATTTTAAAATCTATAAGAGAAAACAAAATATGTTTAAAAGTAATTATAATACTAAAATAATTAGATATAAAACAAATACATTTATTACTCCATTTGAAATTACAATGCTTATATGATGTAGCAACCATAAAAAGGAAACCCAATATTAAAGTCCTAATATATACACACATTAAAATACTTTTTTTTTTCATGTTTTCTACCATAACAATTAACAATTGATTAAAAAAACCATTGACATTTATTTAAACATCTAAAAACATTACATAGATAATGCCAATATCATGCAATCATTGTCATTGTATTTTATCAAATTCATTAGACAATAAAAAAAAATAGAAAACTTACTGTTCATGGTAAGTTTCTTATAATAGTTTTTTACATCGCACGTTGCGTCGAAACCGGGCAAATGATAATGTAAAACAAATATGATTCGAAAATAAAGCATGTTGTTTAGAAAGTCAAACAATTAGAACGATTTAGTTTATTATCGTACCGTTTTATGATACCAATAAATACTTTATTTTGAGTATAACCTCGTTTTAACAAAACTTATAACGAATGTCAGGGAATACGTACTTAAGTTTAAAAAAAAAAATTTATAAACGTGACTTATAAAAAAATATCAAATTAATCGAGAAATTAATATATGTTAAAAAAAAGAAAAAAAAACAATTATTAAAAAAAGTAAAGGAAATAGATTTAAAAAAAAAAGAAAAATATGCTATTAAAAGTAAACATAATAATAAATTATTATAATATATTAAATAATAAAATAATAAAAAACTATATATTATTATAAAAATAAAGTTACTATTCATCGTCACTCGAAATCAATATATAACTAGTGTGATTCCCCCTACGCGATGCGGCATGTATTCGATCTGTATCGGTTCGCTAGGCGGTGGGAACTCGGTTAGTATTGGTTGGGTTCCTTTTAGTATCGAGTCAATTCATTGGGTTTTCGGTCAGTATCTATTCAGTGTGTCACGGTATCGACAACCGGTATAGCAATTGAAAGAGATATATATCAACACGTGTTTTATATCTATAAAAAAAACTATAAAAATGAACATCGGTACATTTACCAATGTTATATCGTTACACCGTTTGTGTCTCCATAGCACATGGAGTTTCATCGTTACCATCACTGTTTACTTAAATCACCGTTGTCGCCTCACCACCACTTTACTCCTATAAACTTAACGCTTTAAGTTATATTAGATAAATATCTGGTTCCAAAATCTAATTATTTTTGTAGAGTTTAAAACTAATTTGTCAAGTAATATGAATATTTCATATGATTGTAAAAATAAAATATTAACCGAAACACCATAATAACTATCGTAGTTAATATTACATGGTCTATTTATAAATTAACAAAAAACAATATGCATAGCTAGCAAACAAAAATTTGTGATTATTCACCCTCCATCAATTTTATTATCTATAATCTATAATCTATAATCTATATCTATAAACCTATATAAAGCATTTCACGTGGATAGAAATGTCATTTTCCCTCAATTTTTTAAGACGCCATCTCAAAGTCTGAAGCTAAGTTCCATAATTTTCATCCTCTCTCCCAAATCTGCCCCTCATTTAACCCTCATTAATAGGTATCAATGATTTCTTACATTCCTCACCCCCGTCGACTGTTCCACATCCCCTCACCGCATGAAAAATTGAATACTGCAACTTGAATCGTTTCGCATCTATGTCAAACCGTCAGAGATACACTTGAAATCCATGAAGGGAGTATAAATCCATCAAATGGTACCTGCATTGCACTCGGTTTGGGTTAGATTTGACTCCTAGGGTTCCGGTCGAGACTTCCAGAGGTATGTTTTTGGGTTTGAATTTGAGTTATCTTCTTCTACTCTGTTACCTCCCACAGATTTTTGATAGCTAATTTAGTTCTAATTTATTGATTATGGATGCTTGTATTGCCCGATTTCATACATGAAAAGTTTGCTGGTTTGTGTCCTTCTCTTTATCTCCTTTAAATTGTGAACCCTAATTTATCTCAAAATTAATACCGAACCGAATATGCATAATTTAAATTAATCTGAGTTGCATGTTGGATTCTTGCAGATTTCGACATCTTTTCTGTTGTAAGAGCGTTAGTTGACTCGAGAGTCAATCTCAAGACGAGCGAGTCGGTTTTACTTAAGTTCGAAGGGATCACCAGTCTCCTCTGGTAGTTATTTTTTATTCTGCTACTCCGACTAATCTCAAGGTTAATATTTATCTGTGTTTTTTTATATTTCTTATTGACCTAGTTTTGACTTACGTTTTCGTTGTTTATATCTGATCTGGATTATAGATCTGTACGTCGTGTTTGCTGTCTTCACTGCCCTAACTCAGGTATTAGATCTATACGAATCACTTTTGATTGATAATTTACTGCTGATTGAATAGTTGTTGTGGTTATTTATTTGGATCTAAGATCAGATTATGTTACTGTTGTTATATATAGTATTTGAATTTTCTTGTTTATTTTGTTGACTGACTTTGAAAGTTATTCTAATTCCATGGATTAAACTTTAGTAACTAGATATAGACTGTAATTATGTTTTAGTGTTCTCAAGTAGCTAATATGTATGAAACTTCATCTATGTTGTTGCATTTGAAATTCAGAATTTGAGTTATAGTCTTGGTTTAGCGCACAAAAGCGACAAGGTCTAAAACTCTCTAAACAAGCGCAAAAGCGCAACGTTTTTTTGTACCTGAGGTGCAAATGATTATATAATCTTTTATTATATTTCCTGTAGGTTCTAGCATCATTTACCCAATATATAGAGACAAGTAACTAAGTAAGCTTTATATATGTTTTAGAGTAAATTGCAATTTTCGTCCTTGAGGTTTGGGCACGTTTGCCATTTTCGTCCAAAATGACACTTTTGTACCATTTTGCCCCCCACGTTTGGCATTTTTTGCCATTTTCATCCAAATGCCTAACCAAGTTACTTTATATTTGTCTGATGTGGTAATTTTGAAAATTTTCAAATATAAGGGGGTAACTTGCAATTTATGTGTTATAGATATATCACAACACATACATACATACTACACTCATCTACCACCCTCAACAAACGCCGCCACCACCACGACCATCAACAACCTGCAACTCCGGCACCATGTCCGGCACAACCATCGCAAATCCGACCCATCTCTCTCTCTTCTGCGATCGTGAAGGGTGATGGCAGATGAGGAGTCGCCAGCCACCACCACCACCACCACTCTCTCTCTCTTTCTCACCGTTTTTCTCTCTCACTACGGCAGCCGGATGTTTCTAATCTAGGGTTTCGCTCAGATCTGATGAAGATGATGTTAATGGCGGTTGCTGGTGGAGTTGGTTGGTGGTTGTTGAGTGACGAACGGCGGTACAGATGACATGATTGAGAGCTAGATCGTTTTTTAACCAGAGATTTGGTGAATTTAACGGTGACGGGTGGTTAGGGTTTCGATTTTCAATTGAACAAGATGACATTGGATCGGGTTGTTGATGATGATTCGCCGTATGGTCAAGGGTCGAGCTTTTTGTTGAATGATAGACCTCCTGTGGATGATGCTGATGATGATGATGTTAATCCGTCAGTTTCTGCTTAAGGATCTGTTTTGGGTTCGTGGGGGAATAAGAAATGGGGTGATATTGCTTCTTATTTTGCTAAAAAGGTAAATCTGGTATTCAAGTTACTTTTTTGTTGTTTGAATGTACGATGAGTTCAGATACATGAATCGATCAGTTAGACTTTCTTGATGTATTTTGCAAAATGACTGTTATTGAAATGCTTATGTGTATACAGATTTGCACTTGTTGCAGAATTTGTTGAGATTATTGTATGATGTTTGCTAGATTTGATTGAATCACTGGTTGGGGGTTATGGTGGTGGTTGGAGAGAGAGAGAGAGAGAGAGAGAGAGAGAGTAAAGAGGGAATAAGAGATATGTTGTGGAGGTGGTAGGGATTGGTGGCGGAGGTGGTGGGGAATGGTGGTGGTGGTGATGGTGGATGAGAGAAGAGAGAGAAAGATGAGAGAGAGAGAGAGAGAGAGAGACAGAGAGAGAGAGAGAGAGAGAGTGGACTGATGAAACTCTATAAATTAATACTGATTCACTCTATAAATTAAAAAAATTATTAAAAAAACATTATAAATTAAAGAGTAAACATTACAAGTTACCCCCTTATCATTAACAAATTTCAAAAATACCCCAATTTGACGTTATAAAGTGACTAGGTTAGGCATTTGGACGATAATGGCAAAAAGTTACAAATGTGGGGGGCAAAATGGTACCAAAGTGTCATTTTGGACGAAAATGGCAAACGTGCCCAAACCTCAGGGACGAAAATGGCAATTTACTTTATGTTTTAATATGGAAATTACATACATGCACAACCTGAAAGGCCTGTTGTAAAACAACCTCAAGCACAAAAATATGGGACATACATGAGGCGCGCGCCTCAGATTCAATTTTTTTGCCACGAAATTGTGCCCCAGGTGTGCTCTTTTACAAAAAGTGCGCCTTATGCTACCGAAAGCGCAGGGGCTTGAGCCTCATTGCTTTTTTAAACTAAGGACTTATAGTTATGTATATATCTATTTGTGTTTTTGAGTTTTGTTATAGGCTTATAGTTATTTATGTACATGAATGGTTGGTCTTTACAGAGTTTATAGTTACTGTTGGCGGTTCTGGCTTGAGTCGGTTGAAGAATTCACAGCATAGTTCAATTATTATGTAAATTATTTTACGAGTTCAGGAAATTTAATCTTGAAAAATAAAGACTTCCTCCATGATATTTGTTGGAGCATTCAACTACATTAGGGAGATCTGCTACATTACCGCTCCATTAGGGACCAATTTTAGGGATGCAACAGTGATTCCTTAAATATACAGATTCATTATTCATTCCCTATATCTATTCTTCATATTTTTTGTGAGTGGGAGATAGAGAAAAAGTAATAGACTAGAATAAAGAAGTATTATTAAATTGAATAGGATTATAGGAATGAGAGGTGTGAGGTTTTTAAAAAATAAACAAATTTTAGGTAGATAAAGGTGTTGTTTAGCTAAATTAAGGATGGGGATAGAGCACCTGGTGTGCGTACTCTCAGCAGTCTATGTGAATAACATGTGTAGTTCAAAGATTTAATTTTTACTTCTCTGCATGTACTCATGCTGAAAATTGTACTGTAAAAGAACCCACAAACATCTTTGTTTCTCCTCGCATTACAGGAATTGAGCCTACCTAACAGAAATGGTATATAACGGAAACATATTAATGTTCATATCAGTTTGACATAGAAGAGTAGCAGAGCATTGATAATTCACTACTCACCAAGTTACCAAATAGTAATTACTGCTATGTGAAACTTGCTTGCATAAATGTCATAGAAAGTAGAAACTCCTTTACTTTCACGAAGTTGAAAAAGAAGAACTAATGCTGATACATCTTCATATGTCTTTATGCCTGCTTGAAATGACCCGAGCTTAAACGAGCTCGAGTGTGAGCCTAAAAACAAGCTCGTTTAGTAAACAAGCCCAGACCCGAGCTTCACTTATCGAGCTCAAGCCCGCTTGCGAACCTAAACGAGCCCACTGTTTATATACTATTTAGTTAATATACTATTTAGTTAATATATTAAATATATATTCAAATAATTATAATTACTATTTATAAAATTACGAAAAGATAACTAATTTATATATATAAATGAAAACTAATATAAAAAATATAATTAATATAAATTAATTAATTGTGTCAGTAAACTTTAGATGACATTTTGTAGTCAACACTTTTGCTGAAGGTACAACTGGAGGCGTATTTTCTAGCAGCAAAGTTGGAATTCATTCGCAAACCATTGCAGAAGTAGGTTATGTAGAATTAATGCGATTGAGACTATGGATGAGCTCGCTACCGAACTGGTATCGGTACTGAAAATACCAGTACCGACAATCCCAAAAAATGGGTACCAGTTCCAATCTTTATATGAAATGTTTTGGTCAAATCCAATCTTTATAGTTTGACTTTTAAGTTGTCCTATATTAATCTATGTTTATATTGTGTCATTTTTTTATTTTCACCAGGCAAAACCGACTTAAAAGTTTGATTTTTCGTATTCTGCCATACTGGTTAATGTTGGTGCAAAGCTGGTTGGGTCGGTTAACGGGCCAAAACTGGTTGGGTAGGTTAACGGGTTAAAATATGTTGCCATATAACAGGTACTACTCAATATATGGACATGTAGAGAAGCATGCCGAAGAAATAAATAAAGGTGTTGGCGCCTCATCTTAAGAAAATTCGTTGGAGATTCTGCACAGGTTAGTCTTGTAAAAAGTTCACATCTTTATTGATCGGTACTATGCACTAAAGATGTTGTACATTTCAACAGAGTATGACATTGGCAGAGATAAAGCACATGAGTGGTTTTCAAAGAACCTCCCTGCAAATCTCATGGATAAAAATAAGATGATGAGAAGCCAGTTTTGAAGAGCCTGATCAACCAATGCAGAGTGTGAATGTGATCATGCAGATAATATTTGAAGCCACTATTCCACTTGCTGGCCTTTATGCTCTTGGCATGATGAGGATATCTTGATGATTTCAGCTCCGATCCTCGTAAATTTGATATTGATAGTAGTGGTGAGATCATACATGCCATATGATGGTCTGTAAGTGTGGGTCATATGTTAAATCCCAAACTTAGTGTTACAATAGTTATATAATTGTATAATTACCATGTCCAGAATAATGTAGTCGAGTGCAACAGAATATGGCATCTTGTTAGTTCTTACATGATGTGAAGAGTTTATTCTTCTGTTGATAAGTTTGTGCGTTCTTATATGGTTGCGATTGGATGTGTAAGTTTGAGCTATCATTTCCGTAATCCGATGGTTATTTGGTGAAAAAATCAATCGATGTGATCGCATTATGCTCTTCTTATACGCGCAATCTAAATCTCAGGTAATTAGTAGTTTTTACTTCTTTTTTTTTAATACAACCTTAGTTGAAATTTTATATCTCCATTCTCCATGTTATGGGCTGAGCAGAGGCAGGGAAGAACCGCCCGCACTTGTGACAGTGAAGTATATCGACTTGTCACTGAACCATCTTTTTGGCCAATTAGAGAAATTTGAGCCACAACCTATTATGAATATCATGTTCTCATCGTGTATTGTCGACTCCGCCGCAACGCGCGGGTTCCCCACTATATGCAAATAACAAATTAACAACAATAATAATAAATAATATATTAATGTTTCTTCTACTGATCCTAGCTACTCATTGAAAGAAACAATAATAAATCAGAAAATATCATATCAATGTTTCTGCTATTAAGTTAGTGAACAATAGATATCTCCTCTTTATAAGGGCTATTTTGTAATTTGATGTATCAATGTTAAAGTACTATTCATCAGCAAATGCAATTCATATGTATAATATAATAATAATGTAATATATAATATGACTTTATATAATTACGTCAAGAATTAATTATATTTTAAAATACTTTTTGTAAAACTGAATTCGACGAATCAATCAAAATAAGTTACTTGAATACTTAAGGCTATATGATATGGCAAAAAAATATAATGGGATTCATAATAGCATAACAAATATTAGATCTTTGAATTTAACTTAATAAATATTAATTGGTTTTAATGTGTCATAGTTCTGTGAGCCCAATTTTCCCCTTCTCTCATTTAATACATTGATTTATGTCTCACAATTAAAAAAAATGTGAATTTCAGTCTTATCTTGTCTCAAACTATCGTTTTATAGTTTACGAATTTTTATTACTAACTTATAATATTTTCTTTATTCAATCCGTGTACTACATGAGTTTCTATATGTAAATATATAACTGATTTTTTTTTTATAATGTAGTAAAGATAACTAGAGTAAGTTTAGTGATTGCAAGGCATGTTTTGGCGGTTTAGATTCTGTTGATAATGTTTTTTGTGATATGTTTGATTGCTATGGTGCTATAGTGCAAGCACTCTACATGGTGCAGTTTCGATTTTGCAAGGAAGACATTATTCACACAATAATACTTCGCAGGTGGATGGCTCAAAGACACATAAAAAGTATATTCTTTCAATCTTTTACACTTCGTGTAGGCTATTATGGAAAGCTAGAAACGATTTGGTCCTCAACGGAAGGAAAAAAACATGCAGAACGGACCGTGAAAGAGGTGAAGATGATGTCGTTCAGTTGGATTAAAGTCAGATCCATATGGAAGACTATAAGCTGGGAAAAGTGGTGTGAATCTCTGGCTGAGTGTTTCTTATCACGGTGTTTGTTTTCTTTACTTAATTGGTGTCTTTGTGTAATACTAGCACTGATGTTCTTGTTCTAATACTGTCCTTAGCTTCTTGTTGTTTGCTTTTTATATACTCTTTTTCACCCGTTCAAAAAAAAAAAAATAAAAAAAAATAAAAAATAAAAATAAAGATAAAAATAAAAAAAATAACTAAAAATACCCACAAATATAAATAACTACAACAATGCAATGGATAAGGCTAAGTTCATGCTCGACTGATTTTATGTTTTTTTTCTCTCTCTTAATAGATGCCGACATTTTATATAACGTGCTTTGCTCAACAATATAGCAAACACTTTCACATCCTTTAGTTGTTAGCTCTCTAAACACAAATAGATTTTGTATTGGTTGTAGATATTAGACAGTTCTACAAATATGTAACAGTTCACCCATTAAATAGTACCTAAATTAGTAATAACTTCCAATACTTGTAAGTTTTTACTAAAATATATCATACTAGTCTAAGTACCCGTGTGTTACACGGGTGGTCTCACAATAAATTATAATATTTAATAAACATAAACTTTTAAATGAAAGCAACATAGGATCAAACCCGCAAAATACCACTATACCTATAATGGTTGGTTACAAAGGACTAAAGGAGTACAATACAATATGTAAACCGAAAAGTAATAAACCCAAGAGATTGCGCCTTCAAGGTGGCCTGGACACAAAACACCCATGTGGACTTTTACACCCATAGTTGGGCCTTCATGAAGAATCAGCAGCTTCAAAAAAAAACAAAAAAACAAAAGACCCCCAAACTTGGGCTTATGAGCATGCCTATGTGACCAGCCAACTCCCCAACATTGGCTTTTACAAAAAAAAAAAAAAAAAAAAAAACAAAAAAACAAAAAAACAAAAAACCAGGACTTCAAAATTGGGTTATCCCCATCAGACCAGCTAGACTCCATAATCACAAGTCTTAAATGCAATGAGGCCTGACCCACTATCCTTGTCTCGATGGATCCATCCAGAGAATAATATAAGTTGCGCCATTAAAATGCAATGAGGCCTGGCCCACTATCCTTATCTCGATGGATCCATCCAGAGAATAAGTTGCGCCATTAAACATAATGTACCATGCGGCCCATGTAAACCACTCTTAAGTAAAAACTACCACCCTATTGGGCTTGCGAATGGGCCTAAAATTAACAGCTATATGTGCATATACATATATCATGGAGTTAATAACCCGTGTGTTACACATATTACCCAAAGTAAATTATATAATATTTAACAATGTTAACATTAAATTTGAAATGAAAGAAACGTTCCATTACTTGTATTAAATTCCCGATCAACCCTTACAATCTTCTAATCCAAATAATTTCAACCAAAATTTAATCAAACATAAGGCAACTGGACGTACCTGCTGAGGAGGTTGTCGAAAAAGAGATTAAGTGGGTTTGCTTCCTGCTCGCCAATGGGGTTGAATAATAAAAGACAAATTCCATAAATCTTTCTTATAGTTGAATTACGTATTATATTATATATACTATCAAAATAGGTCAAAATATAGTGAATAAATGAAACGAATCAAATATAGCTAACAAATTAAATGGGTCAAAATATAGTGAATTACAATGAAACGGGTCAAATTATGGGAATTTAAAATGAAAAGGGTCCAACACGTCACAATATAGTGAATAGATAATAAATGGGTAAATATTCAGGAACTTAATATGAAACGGGTCAAAATATAATGAATAAATCATACATTCACAACAATATGATTTCTAAAGATATACATACATTGTCAAAATATAATGAATAAATCATACATTCACAACAATCTGTACAGTGTAAATATTACAAAGATAAATATCGCTCATACCAAATAAACTAAAAATGCCAAATATATGATCACTCAAGAACATTGAACTTACACGCTACAAGTATTGTTTGCAAAATGCTGTATGGCTCCAGCTGCTGTCCGAGATACAGAAACTACAAAAATTTTAGAAAAAAAAACACACACAAATGTAAATTTGTAAGGATGAAAAAAGAGATTACCTATTCATCTGCTAAATTAAGAGGCAGTCCCACAATGCTTTCTACCTTCAGAAGCTTTTGTTTTCCCCTTTTGAGACTTTTGTTTCTTCTCCACACTCATTTCAGCCACCAGCCACCAGTCTGATAGCACAGTAGAGAAGTCAAACGTCAACCACTGGAACAAATATAAGTCAAAGTTTACGATGTAACAAATGTGTGAGACCAAACCTTTCACATTTTGATGCAGCCCCCACTATCTTTTCCTTGTTATAAGGCGTACGACACACTGGACACCTCCCTTCTGTATCATATTTCTCAGCCATATCCATAATGTGATGCCAGCACCATACACAAATCTGTAAACAATGAGTGTTTATGTTAATAAGTCACATATACCATACATACCCTTAATTAACCAATCGTTCACATAAAACGTAAAACAGAACCATACTGGTGTTTCACTAATACAATTAGCTCAAATCGAAATAAAGTCCGTAATGTAATTTTTCTATCACATTGGTGTTTTAGTTGTTACATCTACACAAAAGGTATCAAAGAAGATATAAAAAACACATACCGTTACATCAGAATCATTCCGTAGATCAACTCATCCCTCTTATGCTATCCAACCACCAATCCAGCATTTGCCTAAATCTTTTTCATTCAGCAAACGAATCAATAAAATCTCATCAATAATGTTGTAATTTGATTTTAGGGTTTCCCTCGAAATCATGTGCGCATCATCTCAGAATCAACAATCGATTATCCCATTATAATTTTAGAGTTATTCTGCTTCGTTTAGATGGTGAAAAAGAAATGCAAAATCGAAAGAACAACCAGATCTAAAATAAAACACAAATGAGAAATCAAATTAACCTAAAATTGAAATCAAACCTGAGAGCTTTAACAAAGCTGATACTCGGCTCCAGTCACGGCTCGTTGAACATCATTGCTTGATTTGACTGGAATCAGGGATCCTCTCGTGTAGCCGCTATTGAAGGGATTGTTGGAGAGCACAGCGGCGTGGAATCAAAATAATGGTTTTGAGAAGCCATGTGAAGAATCTGGTTATCAATCTAGGGTTTCAATTGATAATGGGAACGAATTCATTATTTTGGATATGATTGGAATTGATTGAGAAGAGATTAGGTTTCCATATTGAAGAACGTTACAAAACTGATTGAAGGAGAAAAACCTTTTGCCGCTTATATGAAATTGAAGGAGAATGGAGAAAAAGTAAGATTGCCGCTCAAAATCTAATTATCTGCCTAAATAGCTATGCCACATCATGGTCAATTGGTCAAAGCTATTTTGCTTTAATATAAAAGATAGATTATAAATGATACAATGTTGGTTCAAATTAACAATGTAGAAACATAAAAGATACTGGAACTTGATTACTTTATTGATGACACACAAATATGCATATATAGCATTTATACAATACAAGAGGACAACAACAACTGACTCTAAACATAAGATATGAGATAATCAATCAATAAAATGGGAAACTACTTCCTAAAGACTAAGACTCCTTTGGCTGACTTGGTAATCTTCCATTAGACACCTAACCATTCCAAATTCAAACATAATCATAGCATTTTAAATTACATTCAAGAATTTCCACAATGGAAAATCGAATAAACAAGTATCACCTTTGAATTAAGAGCACATTTTTATCCCATGTAAAGACTTGCGTCAGATAGCCTTTGAGAGGGTATGGCTACTAATGATTTCTTTTTCTTTGTTACAAACCCGAACTCATCACTAGTCTCAAACTTTTCATCTTTAGGCAAGTTCCACTCAAAAGAATTCAAAAGAGAAGCTAACATATATGTTAACAGCTTGTCACCCAAGGGGATTCCAGGACATATTCTTCTTCCTGATCCAAACGGCAAAAACTTCACATTATTTCCATTGTAATCCCATTTACCGTTTAAAAACCTCTCCGGTTTGAACTCCAATGGGTTAGTCCAGTTGTTGGGATCACGATGAATTGCCCAAACATTTATATACACGACTGTATCTTTTGGGATTGTGTAGCCACCCACCTTGCAAGATTCATCTGGGCATCTCTGGATTAGGAGGGGAAGTGGAGGGTGTAACCTGAATGTCTCCTTAATCACTCCATCCAAATATGTCAACTTGGGCAAATGAGATTCTTCAACAATATTGTTTGTACCAATAACCTCAGTTAATTCATCTTGAACCTTTCTCATTACAACTGGATTATTCAAAATCTCTGCCATCACCCATTCTACCATTGTCGATGTTGTGTCAGTTGCAGCGACTATGATGTCCTGTTGAAAATAGTCAAAAACTCTATTGGTAAATAATATTATCTATGATTGAAAGCTAAAATTCAGATTTCTGTATATAAATTGATTACAATGAACATGATAATAATAATAATAATAAAGCTACCTACAAATGATACTGATGATAATAAAAACGTGAATAACTATCATAGTATTCAAATCCGAGAGAGACTAATAACTACCAACAAACTTAAAAATAAATGATAAATCTAATCATATTAACTATAATAGATAGTAAACTCGGCTAACACTTGTTTTAATTAAAGTTCCCATTTTTAGTCGAGCTTGTGTTAGAAAGAACACAAAAAATTTTAATAAAATTATACCATTAGCAGAGCCTTAATTTGGATTATGTTAAATGATACTGGAGTGTCTCTTTGATCTTTAAGCTCCAATAGGATCTGTAGAAAATCCTTCCTCCCATCTTCTTCAACCGCGCTATCGATTTTGCTGGAGTTAGCTTTGATTCTTTTTTCTATAATGTTGTCAAAAATCTGATCAACATATTCCAGTTGTCTCTGCATATCTCGCCGCCTTTTTTGTAGATCAAACCATGATAACAATGGAAAAAAATCGGATATGTTTGGTGCTCCCATTAACTTCATAATTTTGGATTCAACTTCATGGAACCCATCTCCAATATAGCTCTCTTCATCAGATTTGCTACAACCCCATAACATGCTTGTTACAACATTAAGCTCCGTGTTGAAAGCCATTTCATTAATATTGACCTTTTCCCGATTTTAGCATAAACTTCATTCACCATCTTTCTCACTTCACGCTTTCTAAAAATCTGACACGCTTTTAGACATGCGTTGCTCATCACCTGGCTGACTAAAAGCTTACGCATGTTACGCCAGTGTGCTGTTTTACTGTTGGTAAACGTAATATCAGACCCTCCATAAGTGATCACTGACGCTGCTATTGGAGTGTTGCGGTTAGCAAAGGTCTGGTCCTGGTCACGAGCCACGAATTTTTTTTGGAAATGGTATATTTTAAAAATATTTTTAGGATAACGGGGAAGTCAAAAAAAAAAAAAGGAAATTGGGGTATCCGCTATTCCTAATAGCGGATTAGGAAGGATTGGGAAGAAGAATATGGTGTGCCGTACGAGGTGTCAGATTTATTTCCTAAGCTGCTATTCTGAATAGCGGATTAGGAGGAAACCATTTAACCCAGTTAACTTTTAACAAACCAAACTAACCCCTTTAACTATCTATCTAACCTTCGTTAAATAATATTATTTTGTTAAATAATATTATAAACAATAATATAAATGGTTCAAACCTAACTGATTAGAATATTATGATAAATATTATCTATCTAACCCCTTTAACATTTTTTTATTTTAACAGTTTGATTGGATGCCTTATCGGCACGTGCTGCAAAGACTGCCGGAAATGTGTAGAACATGCATAAGCAGTTGGAGGTCACGATGTTTTATAATTTATTGGAACATAGTTGAATATCATCCGGTGGAAAGGATTATGAGGCAGTTTGGATTTCTTCAGGAGGTCCCCGCCCCATTCCCTTTTTCACGTCAAGTATCTTGCAGTTCCACCGTGATCATCGAAACCAGTATGGACAACACCGGGGACGTGCCTCGGGTCCTTTATATATAATACAGTATGCTCATGGAACCAATCATTGTAAGTAGGGTGTGCCGTAGGCTTGTTGGTCGGCACACCTTCCACCACATTTTCGTGTCTATGGTTCCAGTTTTCCACGTATACTGGTTTCGATGATCACGGTGGAACTGCAAGATACTTGACGTGAAAAAGGGAATGGGGCGGGGACCTCCTGAAGAAATCCAAACTGCCTCATAATCCTTTCCACCGGATGATATTCAACTATGTTCCAATAAATTATAAAACATCGTGACCTCCAACTGCTTATGCCTGTTCTACACATTTCCGGGAGTCTTTGCAGCACGTGCCGATAAGGCATTCAATCATACTGTTAAAATAAAAAAATGTTAAAGGGGTTAGATAGATAATATTTATCATAATATTCTAATCAGTTAGGTTTGAACCATTTATATTATTGTTTATAATATTATTTAACAAAATAATATTATTTAACGAAGGTTAGATAGATAGTTAAAGGGGTTAGTTTGGTTTGTTAAAAGTTAACTGGGTTAAATGGTTTCCTCCTAATCCGCTATTCAGAATAGCAGCTTAGGAAATAAATCTGACACCTCGTACGGCACACCATATTCTTCTTCCCAATCCTTCCTAATCCGCTATTAGGAATAGCGGATACCCCAATTTCCTTTTTTTTTTTTTGACTTCCCCGTTATCCTAAAAATATTTTTAAAATATACCATTTCCAAAAAAAATTCCACGAGCCACGACCTTCACTAGGTCCGTGGAGTTTACCACAACATGAAGCTTACTTCCAAGCTGCAGGCTGAAGATGGGACCATATTTGTGAGCCATCTCGGTTAATCTTTCATGTAAGTTGGAGCCTAGAAACGGGAGGTAGCCTACAACTGGTAAGCCGTAAGGACCTGGTGGCAAAGAAGTTGTATAGAATAACATCCATAGATGGTACAAATGGATGTTATTCTATACAACTTCTTTGCCACCAGGTCCTTACGGCTTACCAGTTGTAGGCTGCCTCCCGTTTCTAGGCTCCAACTTACATGAAAGATTCACCGAGATGGCTCATAAATATGGTCCCATCTTCAGCCTGCAGCTTGGAAGTAAGCTTCATGTTGTGGTAAACTCCACGGACCTAGTGAAGGTCGTGGCTCGTGACCAGGACCAGACCTTTGCTAACCGCAACACTCCAATAGCAGCGTCAGTGATCACTTATGGAGGGTCTGATATTACGTTTACCAACAGTAAAACAGCACACGATCATTTTGGCTACACATGTTATGTTAGCAGGTCTCCCTGTTAGACCGTGGGGTATGGGGGGCTTGGGTTGGGGCATTTGTTGACACGTGGAATGGGAGCCCCCCCCACCAAAACCCACGCCCATGGGGTATGGTGGGGCTTGGGTTGGGCTTGGGTTGGGTGCACCACGTGGCAGATTGTTAAAAAAAAAATAATAACACAAAAAGAGTAAGCCAATAAGAGCAAGCCAGCTAGCATGTCCCCCCGCCCCACGCCCGGCTTAAAAGCCAAGCCCCAAGGGCCACGCCCCAACCCAAGCCCACCCGGGGTGGTGCCTTGGGCGTTTTCCCCCAACCCACGCCCAAACCCCCGCCCCATACCCCATAGCCTTATATTTATAGTTGCTTTAGGACTGAGGACATACCACAAGCATACGGCATGAGTGACACCTGTGGATATTTTAAAATTTTGGAGAAGCTGTCTTAAATTCTAATATGCTTCTACGTAAAAGTCAGATAAAAGACTTACGTAATTGTTTTTGTTAATACCAGTTATTCAGAAATGGACAAAGTGTATAGTTCGCTTGTCTACACCAGAAGACACCTGCGAATCAATTTGTCTATTTCCGACATAATTTTTTTTTTTTACTTTTATTTATCAATTACAGGTATGTTTTGCAGGAAATAGGTTCACTTTTTATTAAAATAAATTACAAAATAAATAATAAATAATAACGAGACTCTCGTTATTTGTGAGAAATTCGACAAGTAGAATACCGGTTACAAAACTAAATAAACGAATATAAAATACAACTAAATTGTACCAATCTTGATTCAAAGCCAATGTCTTTGAAAACTTCAACCGCACCCACGAGATCGAAACTCTGCTGCAAGACAAGTAAAATTATTGACGGTTTTGGTTGAGGCACGTATTCAACACGCTTCCCTTAAAACAGATTCCGCGCTTCCTCTCAGACGGTTCTGTCTCCCAGGGTACAACAACCGGAACAGTATGTGTACTGTCGGAGATGACACTTGCGCCCGAGATAGCATCGGGTATCATGGTGTTTTAATTTATGTGGGAGAATAAATAAATATAAGTTGGTGATGGTGGAAGAATTAGAGAGTACTCCTCTCTAAATTCTATAAAACTTTTCTCTAGTATATATTTTTTATCTCATTTTTCTCCATTTTCTTTATTTTCATTCTTGCATCCAACAAAGAGTCATAAAGTACCTTTTATACTCAAAACTAAAAGTCCATGTTTAATTTCTATTATTTAAAGATAATTGTAACAATAAAAACCATCATTATGAGTTTTAAAAGTCATAAAACCATCAATTTATGAGTCAAAAAGGGATTAATTTACATGTTAATGTCATATTAAATAAAATAATAAGACATAATAAAACTTACATCATGTCTCTTGAATAGAGATTAAAAGTCATAAAACCACCAATTTATGACAAGGATGAATTTATACTAGAGTCACCAAAGTTTAGAAATATTCATTTCAATCACTTAACTTCGAGCATCGATATTCTATTCATCTTAGTTCCATTTTGGACATAGTTTGATTCATTATTATGATGCTCTCACAACATAGAACACAAACACACTAATTATTATTTATACAACACACACACATATATATATATATTGATGTACAAAATATTTAGTGAAAACTCATTTTCACTAAAATTTCCAACATGTTTATTTATAAGAGTACAATAAAGATAATTACAAAGAAATCCTCATCAAATCATATGTATTAACTATGATAATATACAACAATGAACCCTAACTAATATATTATCTCTAAAAGTGATGTTGTGAAAGATCCCATCACGTATTGTGTGTCCCTATTTGAATATAAATTTATGAATCTAAGTTAGATGAAACTTGTTTCCCTATTTGAATATAAATTTATGAATCTAAGTTAAATGAAACTCGTTTTAAAAAATAACCAGATACACAAAAACTATTTTCTAAACGAAGCCTTGGGTTAGTGTTTTTTGATTTTCATCTTTTACAATTCATTACCTCAATATCATTAAAACTGGTTGTGAAACTTGATTCTTGAACAGGGCCGGTTCAAAATATTGTAGGCCCGAAGCGGATAACAAAATTGAGGCCCTTTTTGTAAAAAAAAGGAACTAATTTGCTTTTCATCTTATGATTCATATACCATCTCTATATATACATAGTTATATATCGTAAACCTCAACGTCAACAATTTTAAAACCAAAATCACCTACATATAATATGTTTTCTTAAGAATTTGGGGCCCTAGGGAAGTGGAGACATAAAGCTTTTGCTTTATTTCACTCCCCATTGAGCCGGCCCTATTCTTGAATTTAGGTAAGTTGTGAAACTTGTGTTGATGCATATTTTGTGTCTGTAACTTGTCTTTATTAACGATGTATTTGTACGGTCTTTTTAGTTATCGAGTCTGTATTCGCCGTCGACCTTAGTTGGATATCCTCCTATCTTACTTTGGTCCGACAAGTTTGTCTTGTTTGATTTGTAATGTTATATGAACAATGCATGTTGCATATTTGGGTAGTATTTGTGTTTGTGTGTTTATACATATCTGCTGCAAACTGTCTAACAGTTTTCAGCCTATCAGACTGTGCAGCCATTGACGAAACACCATGTTTCGTCGAACACATATATGACGAAAGTCCTTCATGGTCAAAACTCAATGTTTCGTCGTGATGGGTGACGAAAGATCTTGTCTTTCGTCGTCCATGATGTTTCGTCAGGCCCATTTCAGTGTTTCGTCAACACTTGGGCTGGGCTGCCTATATAAACACAACATGGTTTCTGTGTGAAACTATGAGAGCATACCTACTGTGAAAGTTTACTGTCAAACATTGTGTGTATTTGTTTGATCCTTGTTCTCATCCGTTTTAATCAATTGACTGTGATTCGTTGGTTACTTGGTGTTGTTATTATCTGTGTTTGGTTTGGCATCGTCACGGGGATTCTGCACTCGTGACCGTGTTTGTGATAAACAAGGGTTTGGTTTCGTAATCGATCCTCCGAAAACGGACCTACAAGTGGTATCAGAGCATTGGCTCTTATCCTTGTTTAAAACCAAACATAGTTGGGATTTTATCTAGTGTTGTTGATTTTCTGAAAATTGTTATCCTTGAAGTTCATATTTTTCTGGAAAAGCTTCTGAAAATCCGTTAGATCTTGTTTGTTTGCTAAAATGTTTTATCAAAAACCTTGTTAGTTTGCATATTTACATAGTAAAACCGGGTTTTTAGTGAAAGTTTTGTGCAAATCTGTGATTCGGAAAATTCTCCGGTGAAAAACTTGGCCGGAAAGTTCAAGTGTTCATCAGTGTTGTTCATATCTTCAAAGTGTTCTTGAGATATTTATTGATTTTTCAATTAAAAGATAAATTGAAAATGGATTAAAATATTGACACCATACTTGGGTTGGTAAGCAAGGTATGTTGTAAGTTGAATCGGGTGTTCCTTGTCAGAGAAAAGATAAGATTTCCTTTGAAAAATCGCACCAACTTTCTCACCAACTATCTGTGACCTTATCTCGACGAAAGACATAAGCGACGAAACCCCCTAGTGTTTCACCAAAAGGAACTTCGACGAAACACCTAGTGTTTCGTCAAAGGTACTTCGACGAAACACCTAGTGTTTCGTCAAAGGTACTTCGACGAAACACCTAGTGTTTCGTCAAAGGTACTTCGACGAAAGATCTTGAGTTTCGTGGCAAGTGTGTCTGACGAAAACCCATCTTTCATCAGACTTGGTTTTTCGCCGAAGACATAGAGTTTCGTCGAGACACTTGTCAATTTTTTTAACAGAGGCTTTGCAAAAGTGGTTTAACAGTGTGTTTTCAAGTGTGTGATTAGGTATTATCTTTCATACATCAATCATGAGTAGTACTAGTCCATGGGATTGGAGTACAGACCCAAGACCAGGTGAAGATCGATCAGACTTCCGCAGCCGTTTGGTTAAGGAATGTTATGCCACCACAATCTATAAGTGCAAGTCAATGGGCATTGGTGACGAACCAGAATCAAAGTATTCAGAATCTGTTGTTAAGTGAGAGTGAATCGGGTAGCAATAATCGCCCGCTAAAGCTGAATCATATGAACGACTATCCGACATGGAAAGGTCGTTTCCACACGTATGTTCTAGGTCAAAACACCGAGTTATGGACGTGCTTCATTTCGCCATCTAACACAGCTCTTGAAGAAGCAGGATCAAATGCGACAACCTTTATGAATATGCAAGAAGCCGACAAAAAGGCATATGATCTAGAGAAGAAGGCGTTTTCTATTCTCACACAAGCACTCCACAAAGACATCTATCATCAATTTGGTTATTGTACTAGCACAAAAGCCTTGTGGGATGCCTTGGTAGCAAGTGGAGAAGGGAATGCGGCTACAAGAAAGACACGACATGATTTGTTGAAGAAGGAATTTGAAGCATTTCAATTCATGGATAACGAAACACTTAATGATATGACAACTCGTTTTTATCGTTTAATTAGTGAAATGTATTCTTATGGTGTTATTGCAACTCAACAGGAAATGGTTGCAAGGTTTACTGATGGTCTACCTCCAAAGTGGAGTTCATTCATTGAACTGTTGAAGCATACGGGTACTTTAGATACTGTCAGTATCTATGAATTCATTCAGAAGCTGGAGCACAAGAATGATGAAGAAATCCGAAAAGCTAAACGGATTCCAGTTCCTCAGAATACTGAAATGTACCTCGGTGGTTTTAATCCTGCAGCTAGTTCCAGTTCCGTTCAGCAACCAAAACTACAAACGGCGTTTGTGTCCAATACAAGCTCGTTTCCCTTTCCTCAGTCAGCTCCTCCACCGGTTTTCGATCCAAGTGCCTATCTTCCGCCAGCGCATGTTATTGCTCAAGCTCATGCTTTTTCAAAACCTCAATTCGATGCAAGTGCCTGGCTACCTAAACCCCAACCTCCACCTCAAGTTTCCACTACTCAACCTCAATTTGATCCAAATGCTTATATTCCGCCTCCACCACAAGCCCAACCACAACAACAGCAAGCATCTTACAGTAACAACCCTCCACCACAAAACCCCAACACAGTCAGAGTTGATACTTCAAACCTTTCAAAAGTAAGCATCGAAGTGGCAAAGGAACATATGGAACTTATCAATACAATGGTCAGTGCCTATTGCGGATTGGTCGCAGGTCAAATTGGAAACATCAATATGACCAATGAAGATTATCAACAGATAGACCGTGATGAAATGGAGTTAATGGATATCAAGTAGGTGTTTGCAAATGCTGTTAGAAGGGCAAAGGACTTTATGAGTCGAACTAGAAGAACTTCCTTGGAAGGCAAGAAGGATACGAAGTACGGTTTCGATAAGGATGCGGTTACATTTTTCAATTGCGGTGAAAAGGGTCACTTCAAACGTGAGTGCACCCGATGGAGCAGGCAAGGCAGTCAAAATCCCTTCCGTAATCAGACAAGTACTTCCAACACAAATCAAGCTAATTGTGAAAGAGGGATAGTAGCAGTGAACAACACAATGAACCAAACTCAGGCTGGACCTCAAACACCAACCGAGCATTAGTCGTTCAAGCTGACGAAGGGTGTAACTGGTCTGTACAGTTTGGAGATGGTGATCAAGAAGGAGGAGGAACCGCATGCTATGCAAAAATCATCAATCACATCAAGCATGTTCACAAAGAAGAATTCTCTGAAAGTGATGATAGTTCGGGTTATAGCGGGAGTTCGGATGAAGAAAGCTCGGATTCGAGAGGTTATAATTCAGAATCTGATGTGAAAGAAGAGTTGAATTCTGATGTTGATGATTTATTGAAGGAAGCTGAGGAGTTAAAGTGTCAGAAATCTATTCTGATCAAGAAGGCTGCTGTTGCATCAAAGGAAATGGAGAAGTTTTTCTCTGAAGATGGATCTTTTTCTTATCAGACTGCCTTTATGGCAAATGTCTCAGCCTCGACGAGTCAGGTAAATTCCGACACTCCTACTCCTAGTGTATGTAATTTGTGTGCATATTTGAAAGTGGAATCCGAAAAGGTTCATAGTCATAATCAAAGTTTGGTTATTGAGCTGTCTAAATGCAAAGAGGCAAATATGGCTTTAGCTCGAAATGAAAAGGATTTTAAAGATGTAATCGAAACTTTAAAGAAAAGTGTTTTCGAATTAACAAAAACTGTTTTCAACAAACAAATTGGTATTAATAACTACATTAATATCATTGAGGAAACAAAGAAAGAGTTAGCCGTGGCCAAATGTGAGCATGATGCAATCAAGCTCAAATTGGAGAGTTATTCTAACTCCCGATATGTGCTCGATCACATCATAGACACTCAACAGCTGTAAGGGAACAAGAAAGGCGTTGGGTATAAGTCGTGTCCACCCCCTTTGAGACACAACTATTCTCGAATGCCCGATGAAGAGGAAATGCCTCGTTATGAACCCAGTGTGCCTCTTGATTATGAGGAAGTTACTACTGGTTTAGGGTTCAAATCGGACAGTTCCTCGAGTACCTCATCTGAAGGAATATACACTTCAACGTTGATGAATCAAAGTTCTCCAATCATTGAGGACTATGATTCGTCTGATGATGAATTAGATGTGAGTGACCAAAATGAATCACTTGACAAGATGAAAGGAGTAGAAATTCCTATTGAGAATTACATTCTTTGTGATCCTCCTACTCCTGCTGTGCAACCTGTTGCAAAAGAAGTGATTAATCCTGTTAAGGAAGTGAAGGAATCGGTGTCCGCCATTAAGAGTAATAATGTGTTGTACACTTTGGTCGGTGATACTAAAATTTATTCGGACAATGATTTTCCAATTAAAAATGTCAATCCGTCTTTAATAGATAAAGTTTTTGAAGACAATACGAGTAAATTTTTGGGAAAGAAAATTCCAGGAGTTATTGTAACCCGGTGTGATCCTGTTCCAAAATCAAAAATTAGAAAACAATTTGGAAACCAAAGATCACCAACAAAGCAACAACCTATTGCTTCTAAGGGTAAACAGCCAGAAAAGCGAGCTCAAAATCCTAAAGTTTCTCAATCAAAGTTTGAAACAAAAGGAGCTCGTTACAGGAAGAAAAGCAGTAATGTCCAATTTGTAGCATCAAAGGGTACTGATAAAATTGAGACTTTTGAAAATAAATCAAACACTGATTTTGTCCAACAAGTCAAAATTTTAAAACGCAATAGTCAAAAAAATTACACTCAACACACAAATGGGTGTGATGAAAGAGCAAGTACCTCAGGTTCTACCGTTTCGACATCAGTTCGTCAATCGGATTCTCCTAAGTTTGTTGAAAGGAGAACTTGTTTTAAGTGTGGGGAGTTTGGTCATATCATTAAAAATTGTATAAACACTCCCAAAGAGAAATTTGTTGAGAGAGCCCCTCCTGAAAAGCTTCACCCACAACGTCGTTCTGGTTCACCAAAACATGATAAACGAACCGTTAAAGAACAAGAAAAATAAAACGACGTCAAAACGTCAAGGCAGTTGAAAAGGCTTTAAAATCTGAAGTCAAATCTGTTAAAAAGGAACCAAGTTCATCACAACCGTTAAAACTAGAAGTTTCAAAATCTTTTCATAAGAATCAAACTGGTAAACAAAAACAGACTTTGAAACCTAAAATGGGTGAAAGTTCAGGGGGAGGTGCTGTGTTTGAAAATCATCAAGAAATCGAGATCACTTTTCGTGATGCTCAGGGATGACCCAAGACCACTAAGGCTTGGGTCCCCATCCTCAACTAATCGTTGAATGAAATGTGCAGGATGTTCCAGGAGGAACTGTTAATAGTCATTGGATTGTTGACAGTGGAGCATCTAGGCATATGACAGGCGACTTACGGCTTCTTTATGATGTGAAAAATATTAGAGGAGGCTACGTCGCATTTGCTGGAGACAAAGGCGGATATATCACTGGAGAAGGAATGATCTCCAATGGTGTTGTGTGTTTCGATAAGATCAATTATGTTCGTCAAATTGATCACAATCTTCTGAGTGTTTCGTAAATCTGCGATAAGAAGTTTACCGTGCATTTTGATGATGCCGGTTGTTATGTGCTGAAGCCTGGTTTCAAAATTCCTAAAGAATGGATTCTCTTATCGGCTCCAAGAGTTAATGATCTTTATATTCTTGAAATGAGCCAAGCGATTACGACATCTGCACAAGTGACATGATTTGTCTCGAAAGCCACAGAAAAGGAGTCTATATATTGGCACAGACGAATGGGGCATATTCACTTGAGAAAAATGAACCATTTTGTGAAAAACAACCTTGTGAATGGTGTGCCTATGAGAAGTTTTCATCTACAAGATGTCTGTGTATCGTGACAGAAGGGAAAGCAAACGAAGAAATCTCACCCGATTAAGAAAGTCAACACTGTTAGCACGCCTCTCGAACGTCTTCATATGGACCTCTTTGGACCTATGAAACACAAGACAAACTTTGGGGAAGCTTATTGTTTGGTGGTTACTGATGACTATTCTCGATTTTCTTGGGTATCTTTTATGGCGCACAAGAGTGAAACTCCTGAAATCCTCAAGAATCTTCTTACTTTGTTAGAAAATTTGTATTCGTTGAAAGTGAAGAGGATCCGAAGCGACAATGGCACTGAGTTCAAAAACCGTATAATGGATGAGTTCTGTACTTCAAAGGGCATTCTTCATGAATACAGTTCTCGCTACACTCCACAACAAAACGGTGTCACTGAGAGGAAGAATCGGACGATAATAGAAACTGCAAGAGCGATGTTAGTAGAGTTGGAGCTTCCTGTTCAATTCTGGGGGGAGGCTGTGTCTACTGCTTGCTACACGTTAAACAGAGTTCTCACAGTTAAAAGGCATGACAAAACTTGTTTCGAACTTCTACACAAAAGGAAACCGGATATTTCTCACTATGAACCTTTTGGCGCTCCATGTACTATGATTGAGCCGCACGGAAAGTTTGGTCCCAAAGCTATCGAGGGTTTCTTCCTTGGATATGCTACTCTAAATTTTCGTGTATGGAATCTGGCGTCCAAAAAGATTGAGCTATGGAATGAAGTAAAGGTTCAAAGGTATACTGATTCTGTTAGAGCTCCGGGTGATCCTTGGATGTTCGATTATGATGGGCTATTTGACTCCTTTAATCTGCCAACCTTTGACGAAGCATCTGCTGCTTCTCAAATGCCATTTGAAAGTGACAATGCTGCTGACTCGCCATTGGTAAGACCAATTATTGTTAACCCCCAAGCTTCTACTTCGGTTAACAACATAGTTCAAAATGAGGACTTTGAAGATGCTGCTGATTTCAATGAGTCATCAAAAGATGATGAATACAATGATGCGAATGAAGGCACTTCAGCTCCGGTTGCTCCCGTTCAAGGTGCTTCTGAAGCAACTCCTCATGTGCAGAATGTAGACACCGCTGAAGGGAATGCATCCACTTCTACGCCTATGCCCGGTGTGGATTTGGTTGTTGATCTTAATCTTAACAATTTGGGTATCAATACTCGTGTTTGTGATGCCCCTGAAACGAGAATTCATGATACTCATCCGCAGCAGAATATTATTGGAGATGTCCATCGCGGTGTGCAGACGCGTAATCAGCTGAGAAACAATCAGAATGTTGGTTTGTATTCAGCCATCAGAGAATCTGGTCTTCAAAATGACTGGTCCTTCATGTGTTATGTTTCACAAGAAGAACCCAAATCTTGGAAAGAAGCTTTAAAAGATAATTCTTGGGTGGAATCCATGTAGGATGAACTGCATCAATTTCAAAAGCTGGGTGTTTGGAAGCTTGTTAAAGGGCCGAAAAATTACAAGAAAATTAGCACACGTTGGGTTTTCAAATGCAAAAAGGACGATCGTGGAGTAGTCCTTCGAAACAAGGCGAGATTGGTTGTTTAGGGATTTCATCAAATCGAAGGCATTGAATACAATGAAGTTTATGCACCGGTTGCACGTTTGGAAGCTATTCGGATCTTTCTAGCTTATGCTTCATTTAAAGGATTCAAAGTCTACCAGATGGACGTCAAAAGTGCTTTCTTACATGGTGTGGTTGATGAAGAGGTGTACGTCTAACAACCTCCGGGTTTTTAAGATCCTATTCATCCAGATCGGGTTTGGTTGCTCAACAAAGCTCTTTATGGTTTACATCAGGCACCGAGAGCTTGGTATGCAACCTTATCAAATTATCTGCTGGAGAATGGTTTTCGGTGAGGTCTTATTGATTGCACTCTCTTTATCAAAGAACACGATGGAGATCTTCTGTTGGCACAGATATACGTTGATGATATAATATTTGGTTCAACTAATGATTCTTTGTGCAAGCAATTCGAGCGTGTTATGCAGGGAAAATTCGAAATGAGCGCAATGGGGGAAATGACTTTCTTCTTGGGCCTACAAGTTCAACAAACCGAGTCTGGGATATTCATCCATCAGACTAAATATGTTGGTGACATCTTGAGCCGGTTCCAGATGTCTGATGCAACGCCCATTGGTACCCCACTTCCCCAGAATCACGGGATTACTCCGGATCTGAAGGGTGAAAGTATTAACTCTTCATATTATCACGCTATGATCGGATCTCTCATGTATCTCACAGCCTCGAGGCCTGACATCATGTATCCAACGTGCCTGCTTGCAAGATATCAAGCCAACCCGAAGGCCTCACATCTGGCAGCTGTTAAAAGGATTTTCCGCTATTTGAAGGGTTGCCCGGACACCGGTCTCTGGTACCCTAGGGATGATAGCTTCAACTTGATCGCGTTCAGTGATTTTGATTTTGGCGGATGCAAAATTGACGGCAAGTCAACAACAGCGGGATGTCAATTCTTAGGAAATCGCCTGGTCACGTGGCAGTGCAAGAAGCAAACATGTGTTGCTACATCAACTTATGAAGCTGAATACATTGCTGCCTCTAGTTGTTGCTCCCAAGTTCTTTGGATACAACAACAAATGCGCGACTACGGTTTTGAATTCCTATCTACTCCTATTTTTGTTGATAACAATGTTGCCTTACAGATCACTAGAAATCCTGTGCAACATTCCAATACCAAACACATCGAAATTAAATATCACTTCATACGTGATTGTTTTGACAAAAGACTAATCGATGTTGTTAAAGTTCACACCGATCACCAACGTGCCGACCTGTTCACTAAAGCTTTTGATAAATCACGTTTTGATTATCTTTTTTTGGTCAATGGCATTAAGGTGATACCCGAGTAAAACTTCTTTGGCTAATCGTTTTTGTAAATATTTTCTTTAAAAACTCTAAAAATACAAAAAGATTTTCGTTTTCGTAACCTTTTAGCATTTTAGGGGGAGTAAATTCAAGAAAATACAAAAAAATTTGAAAAAGTCAAAAATCCCAAAATATGTCTTTACTTTCTGTCTTTTCTAAATTCAGGAAAATACAAAAACATTTGAAAAAGTCAAAAATCCAAAAAGATGTCTTTACTTTCTGTCTTTTCGTTTGAAAAATTCAAAAAAAAAAAAAAAAAAAAAAAAAATAGAAAACCAAAAATGAGTTTCTTGGATAAAGGAAAATGATGATATTCACTAGTGTGGTCGATCAACATGTTCAAAAATGTAAAACAAAAAAAATTGAGAAATGATAAGTATCTCTACTAACGATGTATCAGTAGGCTCATAATCAGATTAAAATATGCAGGATGATACAAATCTAACAGACTTCAATTCAGGTGGGAACCATCCATTGGCATATGGTCTTGGTACCGAAATTTCGTTTGAGAGATGGCCGAGGTTCTGAGATATTCGGTCTTTATGTTGTCTTATCATCTGGGTATCATGGTTGTATCTTTTACCGGAAAATAATGGAGACGAAGTCTAGATCTTCCATGATACTATACATACGTGTACTTATTGCATTCGACCTCAATAAGTGATCAACAATTACATGTCCAAACAAATAAGTGATAAAATATCACATTTATCCGGGAGTCAAGTTCGTCTCTTTGCTGTACGTTGTACTGACCTATTCATGGACTTGCTCCTGTGCCCTCATGCATATGAAAATCAAGTTCCTCATCAATAAGTGATTCTATCACATAGGGCTTGTTTTCAATAAAAAATAAGTGAGTATCTCACATTCTTTTATACGGTCAAACAGATGATAAACGGTATACTCACCGGTAAGATGAACTCTCGTGCATACCTTGATACGGGAATGTGTCGTGAGTGGATGAACACCGACTTGTAAGTATAATCCTTACCATATATCGTATCTCCTAATTATGATTACATCTGATCAGTTTGAGCTTAAGTGGACAACAATACCGATAATCGTGTTAGTATACTTATCCAAAGCTTTAAACCGAACAAAAATCATGATTGACAAAGACCGTAAGCTGGTATGATTCCTTTTCCTTGAAACTCACAAAAGGATTGCTTTTGTACAGTCGTTTACTGCTTTTTCATTGCTTTTCGTTAGTTTACCGCACTTTAAATTCTAGTTTAGTGTAATTTGTAAAGTTCATTTTTGATTAGCCGAAGTTGTAGCTTGGTGTTTTCTGCCGAAAGCCTGAACCTACTTCATAAAATGTCCTTTGCATTTGGTAAACTCAATCAAAATGAAAAACTATTCAAATAAACAAAATCTGTTCAAAAGTGTGCAAAATTTCAAAAGAGTTGGTAATTTTTGAAAAAGGTTTGACGAAAAACCCTAAGGTTGACGAAAGACCAAAATGTCGACGAAAAACCATTCTTGGTCAACTGTGGTCAAGTCTTGGTCAAAATTGTTTGTGTTCATGAGAAACACCTTGTTTCGTCAAGGTCACGACGAAACTCCATTGGGCCTTCTTAACTTTCGTCATGGGCTTACTGTTCAAGTCCAACCGAGCCCAAACAAGTGTTTCATCGAGCCCATCTCAAGTTTCATTGAAGATGAAGGTTCGTCGGGGTATGAGTATATAAGGGTCCCAGTAGTCAGAAGACCTCACTTTTTCAAACCAAAAACTCTCTGTTTCATATTCTCCAATACTCCACACCCCATACCTTTTTCACCGACCCTCAAAACTCTTTGTTTCTTTCAAAAATTTTCAGTAAATCAAGGTATACATAGGGTGTTCTTTCATGTCTCGATCTGTATGAACCCTCTCTATTTGTTCGAAGCTTTTTGACAAACCCTTGAAATACCCTGTTTATTTGATGTTTTCATGATATAAACTGGTTGTTTGTGTTGGTATTTCATAAAAACTGATAGATATAGGGTTTGTGTAAGGATTTGTACCTTTATTTGGGTTAGGTTTCGGATAACAAAAACAGGGGATGGGTAACTGTTTGATGTTTAACTGTTTTGGGTGTTTTCCGGTCAAACTCGTGCCAGTTAAACTACTGGGTTTGTTTCGTCTTGATTGTGATTAACACAAAGTGTCATAATGTTGGTGTTTGTGAATCATTCATTGATTAACCGTCAATCGACGAAAAAGCCTTTGATTTTGAAAACCCCCAATTCGACGAAACCCTAACTGTTGACGAAACCCCTTTGACGACGAAACTTATGTTTCTTCAAACTGAAGACGACAAAGCCCCCTGCGACGAAACAACCTTTTAACAATGGAACATCTTTCGTCGAGAGACTGTCGACGAAACTCCACTGGTCAAAGGTCAACTCTGACTTTGTTTGACCAAGGGTGTTTCGTCATGCAGAAGAGTGTGTCGTCGAAGTGATAGAGTTTCGTCGTCCAGTACTTAGAATATTTTCAAGTTTGGTGCCCTTTTTCACAGAAGACATGTCTATACTTGTTCACTGTTCAATTCATACTCTAACATGTCTACACATATGTTATTACACATGTTATATCTTTGTGACTTATTGTGGACGTTTTCGAATACAGATGGCACCGAAAGAGAAGAAACGTAAGCCCACGACCAAGATAACCGACAAACTGGAAGAACTTGTGATGTCTGAAAGGCGTCACAATATGATTGCCTATCTTGATCCGGAAGGGAAGATCACTAAATTGAAAGAGATCACGCAGTGGATAAGGGAGTCGAGGATAAACAAAGCTGTCACCTTTTGAACTCCAGTTTACAAATCGCTCGTTAAAGCATTCTGGGATTCTGCAACCGTTGTCGTAATTGACGGAACTGAGTTTATTCAAGGGCAAGTAAATGATGTGAACGTGAATGTCTCACCGGAAATCTTGAACACCATTCTAGAACTGCAAGACGATCCGAATGCACCGTCCTCTATTCCAATCATGTGCACACGTGGCTGTCTACTAAGGATGAAGTGTATTGGTGATATATTTAGCAGTCAAATCAACAAGGGAGATCTGCCTATGCGGTACAAGTTCTTATTACACGTACTTATTCAATGTCTTAGCAACAGGAAAGCTGGCTATGACATGGCAGGCAATGATCTCGTTGGACTCATAGTGGCATTAGTGCTGAATAAACCGTTTAGCATTTCAAAGTACATCTTTGCCAACATGAAGGAGAACATGACAAGAACTGGTGGTCGTACAACTGGGCATAAATTCTGGATGTATCCTCGTTTTCTGCAGATGATTATGAATGTCCAGCTTCCCGGTCTTCCAAAAGTCGACAATGATATCTTGAAGATAGATTCGATGATCGAGCATTCACTGAAGATATTTAGGGGCCTTGCAATAAAGAGATACACAGAAAGCGAGCCACCTAGGAAGTTGTTCGGTGCTCTTGATAAAACCGACTACATCGCTCCAGAAGATGACAAATGGCGTCACAATGACTGCCAATCTGATGATGAGGAGCCGGAGTTAAAGAAAAAGATGGAAGAAAAATTTGGTCGAAAAGATTCTGATTCTTCCGAGAGTGACAGTGATGGTGATGACTAAGGTGGTGATGATGGTGATACAGGTGCCGTTGGTGCATCTGGTGCTGGTGCATCGGCTGCTGGTACAGCTGGTACTACTTCAGCTGGTGGTGATGAGGAGGATATGGAATCGGACGACAATCCACCTGAGTCTGGGTACGAAGTTTACTTTGATGAACGTGGTGTGAAAAGGTTCAGGAGGATTAGACAAGAAGATGACGCTGAATACGTTCCTTCGGATACCGAAGCTGAACGTTTGAAGACAAAGAAAACTGTTGCCCGACAAAAGAAGAAAGCTAGAAAGTACATTGGTACTTCATCTGCGCAGCAATCTGTTCCTCAAGAACCTACACAAGAAGCGAAAATGGATCCAAACCTTGGATTCACGACCACTGAAGCTTCTGCAATGGTGTCGTCTCCTCCAAGATCTCCAGAACCATCTCCTGTAGTGACTTCAACTCCTGAAACTCCTACAGTGATTCCTCAAGCTCCAGCTCGCTCTATTGCATTGACCATTCGTGCAACTACATCGCAGCCGACCGCAGAGCGCAGACAGACTATATTTTCTCAGATGCAGCAAGATGAAAAGGTAGACTTCCTATTCTCTCAACTGCAAGCTGCAGCAGGTCAAATCAATAGGCATTCTGAAGTGATAAACGTTACAAGAGCCGACTCGATCAAAAAACAGTTGGAAATAAATACGTTGAAGTCCACTGTTGGTCGTCAGCAGGCAGAAATCACTCGCCAACAAGCTGAGATAGAGCAACTAAGAGCTGAAAATGCTCGCTTGAAAGCTGTAGATGAAGAGAGAGAGCGATAGTTGCAACAGATGCGAGCATCGGATAATACTCGCGGCATTGACATGAACCGTATGAAAGAAAGCAGCTCTAAACTTCAGAAGTTGGCAGAGGCTCTCAAAGAAAGGCATGACTATATGAGAGAGTGGTACGATTCTTGAAACACCACGATAACTGATGGGGTCAAGCGAATAACTGATGGGATCATGATTCAGAGGATCCAGGGAACCCTGACCCTTCTGCCACATCAGAGCAACCGCCATCAACTACCTCTTCTCAATTGGTTGTCTTCAAGCCTTCGCAGCTTGAATCGGCACAAGGAACCTCTAGTGGAGCCGTTGAAGAGATACAACAGCTTGAAAGCAGTTCTTACATCGAAATCTCTTTGCCTGGTACATCTTTTGTTCCTAGCACTGCTGATCTTGCTTTGAAGGCTGTTCATCCTATCACTGGAGAAATTCTTGAAGAAGGAGAGTTTGTATCGGATCTTTCACATGAACAGCTGCGTGCCTTGAACGAAATGAAAACAATTGAAGATTCTGTGATTGATCAAATGCCGGTTGAACCAGAGACTGGAGATGTTGAAAACATTGAAGATATTGTGTTTGAAGGCGAAACCAGCAAATCAACTTATGTTTGTGCTGACGGAATGGAGTTTGATTCATTTGATGAAGAATGGATGAAAGAGAATCAAGAATACATTGATGAGCAATTAAAGAATCGCACGTCTTTTGATAATCCGACTGATTCATTCCAAGAATGGAGAAAACGTTTCTTGTCAAAGGTTGAAAAGCCTACGCCTCCCGAAGCACAGGTTGATTTTCTACAATTTGAAAAGGTTAAGCCGCATGGGAAAATTCTGAGCTGGATGTTCGTAAAGGAAATTCACTGTGTTACGATCAAACGCGAACACGGTATCCAGTACTTCAACTCCATGCCGAGTATCCTATCTCTACCGTTCTATGATGTTGCTGCCTTATCGAAGCTGGAGATCATTAATCGTTCAAACTACTTTGGCGCAACATTATTTGCAAAGAAAATCAAGTTCGAATGGAAGAAAGGATGGAAGGATGCGTTGTACAAGCCACAGTTTCCAATATATCAACAGATCAAGTTCACGTTGGATCCAGCGACCAACACGGCTAGATACAAGCTCATATATCAGCCGGCGAAGGTCTTGAACAAGATTCCGTTGATGCCTATGGAACAGAACTTTCTTGAAGAAATGGCGTTGTGGTGTTACGACTCGGATACTCATGAAGCGGTGATTGTGTTTAAGGATGATCGTGAGAATTTTCGGATGCTAGATCCGACGTGGATCGTGAATATGTCGGCGAACGACATCAGCAAGCTTTTTCGACATGACATCTTTTACGAAGACAAGGACGCTCATCAAGCGCTTCAATTTCAACGCATCGCTTGTTACTGCTTTTACCGAGGAATTCATGCTAGAAGCACCTGGACGCTGAAACCCTGAAGATTGAAGACCGAAGACCAAGTAACAGAAAAGGTGGAGTTTGTTGATGCATATTTTTTGTCTGTAACTTGTCTTTATTAACGATGTATTTGTACGGTCTTTTTAGTTATCGAGTCTGTATTCGCCGTCGACCTTAGTTGGATATCCTCCTATCTTACATTGGTCCGACAAGTTTGTATCGTTTGATTTGTAATGTTATATGAACAATGCATGTTGCATATTTGGGTAGTATTTGTGTTTGTGTGTTTATACATATCTGCTACAAACTGTCTAACAGTTTGCAGCCTATCAGATTGTGCAGCCCTCGACGAAACACCATGTTTCGTCAAACACATATATGACGAAAGTCCTTCATGGTCAAAACTCAATGTTTCATCGTGATGGGTGACGAAAGACCTTGTCTTTCGTCGTCCATGATGTTTCGTCAGGCCCACTTCAGTGTTTCATCAACACTTGGGCTGGGCTGCCTATATAAACACAACATGGTTTCTGTGTGAAACTATGAGAGCATACCTACTGTGAAAGTTTACTGTCAAACATTGTGTGTATTTTTTTGATCCTTGTTCTCATCCGTTTTAATCAATTGACCGTGATTCGTTGGTTACTTCGTGTTGTTATTATCTGTGTTTGGTTTGGCATCATTACGGGGATTCCGCACTCGTGACCGTGTTTGTGATAAACAAGGGTTTGGTTTCGTAATCGATCCTCCAAAAACGGACCTACAACTTGATACTTGATTAAAACTTTAACGCTTTTAGAACTTTGTTAGTGATTTTAGTTATTCTTGATTAAAACTTTAGTGATTCCAGCTATTCTTGATTGGAATTTTATGGATTGAAACCCTACTAGACTGTCTAGACTAGGGTTGTCCAAACCGCTCGTCGCTCGTTCGGAAATTGCTCGGAAAAGACTCGTTCGATTTGAGGCTCGGTTGTAAATGTGCCGCTATGTTTGGTTCGGTTTATAAACGAGCCAAGCATGAGCAAAGGTCCGCTCAGCTCGGTTCGGCTCGAATTCTTGTTTTTAATTAGTATATATATATACATATACACACATATATAAACACGTATACACAAAAATATAAATTATACATACATATATATGTATATATATACACACACACACCTATATACACACACATACACATATAAATAAATATAAATTAAAGTTATAGTTTTATATATACCACATATGTACACTAATATAAATTATACATATATAAACACACACGCATACAAATATACATAAATATTAATTAAATTTGGAGTAAAATACAAGAATCGTCATTTATGTTAACATCATAATCTTCAAAAATGTCACACCCCCAAAATCCACCATGCGGAGTATCACCGCCTGGAGGCGTGACATGACCAGGATCGAGCCACCAATCATATTGAAAAACGTAATTAAGTAAATAAAACCAACCACAATACAATTGGTGACCAAAAACTAGTTAACCAAGTTCAAATTAAATAGCGGAAGCATCAAATGTAAAACCAAAGCATAAGGTATAAGTTTAGTAAGTTTAACATGGCACACACTGTCCATGTCCCACAACGACTCCTTCCTCTCGTGCAAGCTCCATAAGCATCTAGCGACCTGTAAGGCATGTAACAACGAGTCAACAACAAAGTTGAGTGAGTTCACTGTTGGTTGTTCGTTTTAAGTTGTTTCAAAAACATGGTCTTCGTTTAGTTGGCTTACTTGCCGTGGGGGTTACCCCATAGTTGAAAATATGATTAACCAATTCCTTCTTTCCCAGACCATACCCATAATTAGTGGGGGCTTCCCCATGTGAACCACTAGACCGTTACCATATCGACAATTGACGAATAATAGTTGTGCCCTACGTCAATGTTCTATCATCATTGACAGTTTGCCATAGTCCATTTGTACACGCCCGTCCGAACGGCACGGTGTGAGGTTTGTTAAACCTAATAGTGCTATTAACTAATGACTCGCTCGCCATTGGTCTCGGCAATTAAGTCGATATAAAATGAGGGACTTAATGATAGAGTTTTGTCTAGTAAGTTTTAAGGTTGTTGTCCTACCCAAGGAGGACGAACGTACGTATTCTACCCAAGGAGAATACGCAGGATTAATATTGGCATCCTACCTATGGAGGATGGTGGTACATATCCTACCCAAGGAGGATATGCAGGTTCTGTTTTAGTTCTTTTAATATTGGCATCCTACCCATGGAGGATGGCGGTACATATCCTACCTAAGGAGGATATGCAGGCTCCGTTTTAGTTCTTTAACCCATTCCCAACCACCGGGAATCCCATGCCTTAGAAGGAGTGTGAACTCACCTTTGGTTGCTCGGTTAGACTCTCAAAAATAGCTAACAGTCAAGGTCGGTCAATCACGTCCTAGTATGATTACCACTTAGTTTATTAGTGACTTCAAATAAGCACGAAGTTCCTACATGCATCTATCACATAACATGCATCACTTTAACGGTTCATGCCCATATAAACTTCCCATCTATTCCCGTTCATAAGCAAACATAAGACATTGCACATAACACTTTCATATAACATGTTAGATCATTCTCAGATAACCTACCCGATATTTAGACACGCAAATTACTACTTATGTCGTTTCAGCTTTTACATTCTAAACTGGGCTGTTTTCGGGAATTTTAATAAAATAGTTAACCTATTCCAAAAATTCCCAACTTTTTATAGAAGGTCTTAAACGATCCAAATATTATTGTGTAAAAATATCGGGATCCAATTCATTACCAATATTTTATAAAAAAATCATTTATCTGACTGCAATCAGATTCATCACTTTCTGACTGCAGTCCACGGAATAACTTATTTAAAATTCATCGTAAGTCCGATTTATGAAATTCCAGTGGGAGAATTACTATGACATAAGTGTCCATCTACAGTATAAATTTCGTGACCTAATTCTACACAGATTTCAAGTTATGACGAAAAACATAACACATATTTTCAGCAGTAAAAATGCAGCTTTTGTTGCTGTGAAAAACGACCCCTTTAAAAATAGTAAACGAAGTCCAAAAATTATGATTCTAGTGCCATTAGAACCGTATTTCATAATAACACGTTATAGACTCAAGAAAATCAGTTTTTCGTTAAGTTATGATATGGTTACAGCCAACTGAAGTTGGCTGTAAACACCAACCAGCTTCCTGTTTTCAGCTCTTAACTTTCTAACGCGTGTTCGATTGATTCTGTTAACATGTTTAGCGAACAACAACGACTCTCATACACACTTACAGCAGGTTATAAGTCATTCATACCGTGTAACCCTAATCAGCACATAATCATCATATTACATCTTTATGTAAACCTTATGTAATGCTTTATGTTCATGTTTTTAGTTCTTGTTCTTAGTGTTCTTGTAATATTCATCATACATCAACTTTTATGTAACACCACGTAAAAATCACGTCCAATGATGTATCGACACGTGTCATGAGCTTTAAACGTGTAAAAGATTACTTATGAAGGACTAAAGTTGACAAACAGAGAAAGTATGTGAATGAAAGGATTCAAAGTGTCAACAATGGATAAATATATCTTTTAACAACCCTACATGATGTTTATACCCTTAAATGAATAAATTATGGATCATACGAAGCTAATTGTGGAAGAAAGTGAGAGATTTCAAACTACAGGGGTTAAACGTGTCAACATGTTTAAAGTATACCTCTGAGTGACCTTTTAGCAAACCTGAAGCTTTGTAACGATTAATTATGCTCACAAGAATAAGTGATAAAAATTTCACAAGGTTTCGATAAAGTATGAGAAAGTTATGATAATATTCGTGTACGAGGGGTTAAAAGCGTCAACGAGGCAAAATTTGTCTTTTCGGTTATCGTTTAACGAAACCGGACCTATTGATGATTGGTTTTATCTCATGGATCATAGAAATATAAATTTCAAGGGTTAAAAGTGCCTAAAATGGAAGAAATTACGCATTTGAAGGTCCAGGGGGTGAAAGTGTCACATTTTGAAACATGTTGGCTGATATGTGGGGTGCTGGCGTAGCGCCACCACCTGGGCATCCGTCCACGGCACCACGTGATGGAGTGCCAGTTCAGCAAACTCTTCCTTAACGTGGCAGCTTGCATGTGTGCTCGAATCCGTGAGTTTGCCACCCTCTAGCTCCTTGAAACACGTCCCATAACACTTGTATTCATCCCTGGAGATGCCCTAACACTTGTATCCATCTCCTTGACCCTCCATGGCTATATATAGGACCAATTGTTGCAACTTATGAACTCACACTTTGAGCAATTCACTTGGAAAGCTTCCAAACCTTTGTTCTGAAGATTTCTGGAGCTCAAGGGCACTTCCCTAGCATTCTTAGTCGTGCATAGGACTTCAGTAAGTGTCCTTAACTTTCCTTATTCAGTTTAGCTTAGTTAATTAGCCTAAAGTCAAACCGTCGTAATTAAGATTTGACTTCGTCATTAATCTTAAATTGTCCAGTCAAATTTCAAATTGAAAGTACCTATGAGTTGGTAATTATGTGGGCAATAAACCCTTAAAAGGGAACCCTCTGATTCCCACTCTAACTAGGTCAATTGTCGGGTCAAAGTTAATTTTAAAAAGTCAACAGAAAGTGAATTTTCGCATAAACACATAATTAACAATATAGAAGCTATGAAACCTGTTTTATCACTCATATAACTTGGTAATTAATGTAAGAACATGTCTAAGCATGTTCAACCCGACAATTTTCAGTTTAAGCTCGGTTCGGAACAGAAAGTCGCAAAAGTAGACTTTTGCTTTGACTTTCAGTTCTGACCCATTAGAGCATGTTTTAGAATTGCCTTAGAGCCCTATTAGGACCAGGTTATTGATTAGTGTAACCCTCTGTGGTTATACAACTTGGTTAATTAGTTATCCGATTCATATGCAAGTTTCCGTTATATGCCTAAATGTTGACCAATATGCCCTTTTGACCTTAAAACAAGAATTTTGAAAATGTGAGAGGACAATAATCTTTATTACTGATTTATAAACATGTCTCTAAATTTTCACATCAATTGGAGGTCTAGATTAAGAGTTATGCTCATTAGTGTAATTAGAAAGCCTTTTATTAATTAAACGGCGTAATTAGCATATAGCCTATCTAAACCCAATTTTTGACACAAAGCTTTTTACCTACTAATATAAAATAATATTTTGGGATTTTTGAATATTTTTATTTAATTTTAGGCTGAGCATAACATAGAGTTCTAAGCTTGATTCGGTAATTGTCGGTTTTGCCCTTTTGGCCTATAAAATGAGTTTTACAAATCTTTTTGATACCAAACCCTTTTCTACTAATCTAATATGATAAATAAAATATTTTAAGCCTTCTGGAATAATAAAAATATCAGCTTTCTTTATAAAACCCGGTAATCGCTCGAAATCGCCTTTTTACGCGTTCTAAACGCATAGTATGTATTAAAACCATTTTAGATATATAAGACTTAATACCTACTGATATATTAAGTAAATTTTTATATTCTAACAGTAAGTAAAAGTTTTTAAACTCAGGTTTCCAGTTTTGACCTTTTAGGCTTAAGTGAAATTACCAAAATGCCTCTTCGGTGCATAGTTTAGTTATAAATGGTAAATTTCACATATAGGTAATACCCTACTGATATAACCTATTAATTTGAGTATATTTACTGTTTATATAAGATCTGAAACTCAGAATCATATTAAATCTCTTTTATAACCTTTTAAATGACCAAAATACCCCTTCGGGGCATAATTTGAGTTTAAATTCATTTGGGGCATAATAGAAGATATCTTACTGATGTCACAACATATTTAAGGCATATTAACTTAGGAAACATGTGTATGACTCATTTTGGTTACCCGTTACGCACTTTTCGCGTTCGGATCGGCTTATGTAACTAGTTTGCATATATTAGTCGAAACAGGTCAAACCATATCGTTTTCATCTCAAAATCCAGAATGTGTTTAGTTTACCCTTATTACACAAGTATACAAGCTTGCCGGGTCTAAACCACATTCCATTTCGGTCTTCTCTTAATTATGCGTTTTGAACCGTATCCTCCTTTAAAACTAACCGGTCTAAGCATAGGCTTAATTAAAGACCTGTTAGGAATCTAATAAGTTATTAAAAACCTTCGTTCCAGATTTAGGAGCCAAGTAAAAGCTATCTGTACTTGCTGATTTGATATACGGCTGGGATTGAATTTATATTTAGCTCAGGTAAATACTTTTAACTTATTTTTCCTTATACGGGCTTGGGGTACGGTATATAAAATACCGCTTGGTCGGGCATTGAATTTTTAATGGTATGAAGATTAATTTATTGAAATGTCCCGTTTAAATTGTTTTGTTTGCTTAAAGCCTTTGGGGGGTTAATGACCATGTCCCGGATATCCTTGGCGTCATTTTATGAAATGGCCACGACCTAAGCACGCGGTGTAGGCGTACACCCGACAGTGCATAAATAAATAATAAGGTATAACCGCCGGTTACGGGAATAACTCGCCGCGGGACTATATCATGTGGTGTGTCTATTAATCTTTAACCCGGTGTCAATCCGGGCTACTGAATGTATAACGAACATGTAATTCTTTTACAAGTTTATATATAAATAATTATCCCAAGTTATAAAATGTTTTATGCCTTGTGCATTCAAATCAATTTTCTAAACCTTTTCAAAATGAGTCAGTTAATTGTATTTACCAGTGTAAACTGACGTATTTTCCCAAAAAGATTAAGTGCAGGTACTAATCGAAATAGGCTGGCCTCTCTTTAGCATCAATAAGAGTCTCGCAAGCTTGGATGCCTTTAAAGTCTGATGAACTATGTTTCCTTTTTATTTGATCCGCCTGTGAATCTGTTTCAACTATTTTGTGATACTTAATATTACAATTTATTCGGTTGAAATAAACCTATCTTTTGCTTCCGCTGTGCATTTAAAATTGTGTTGTTTGACTATGATGATATCAACTACGTCACGATACTCCCCACCGATCCCACCGGTAATACGTGGAAATATCGGGGTGTGACATTTTAACTACTCAAAATGGAAGTAAACACGAGTAAATCAAGAACTTACTACTAGCTTAAAGCTAGGGAAGATCTCTAGTGAAAAGGATGGTGAAATTGGTGTGAGAAAGCAAGTAATGAAGCTCCTTGATGATCCACAAGTTACAAGCTCCTTTGAATCACCTTCTAGTCTCGAATGAAGCTTAAAAAAAAGATGAATGTGGTGTTGATATGCTGGTGATGGTGGCGGTTGTAGTGTGGCCGAGAGGGAGAGAGAAGAGAGTGAGTGAGAGAGTGTAATCTTTGTGAAGATATGAGGTTATGATCTTGCCATACTTATAAGGATTTTCATCATATTTTGCTCACTACTACAAGCAACAATCCAATATAATATTAGGATATAATCTAGGAGCAAGATGTGAAGTATGGTGGGGATCTTGTGTGGGTCCCTTGGGACCGAAATCGGACATGGGGGGGGGGGGGGCTTGATGCAAATTTTTGCAACTAGTAGGTAATGGTAAGTTGAATTTAAAGTATATAATTCCTTATGTTAGTTAGTTGATATTTAGGGGTGTGTTATGGTGTACGGGGATCATGACTAGCCAAGAATAATAAAACAATGTATTTGACAAAAATTTGGTGTCCCGGGTAATGTCCGGTTGTTCGGTTAGATACCGGTTCGTTAAGGTGCTAAGTTGTTCCGTTTAGTGTCTTTTATGTATCTTTTTGTAACACTTTTAATTCCCAATATTTCGGAAAGCATACAGGACCATTTAGTCAATTTTCTGCACAAGGCTAGTATGTTAACAAACACATGTAAGTATGACGCAGTAATCAGAAAGCAGTTAAGTAATTCAACACAGTCATCAAGCACCTTAATTAACATTAATACATCGTACGGATACATGTAATTATGAGGGTTGTCACAAAAAAGTACAAAAATATACTCGATAATTGCAAACGCTTGTATGTTAAGTCCTTTATCCCTAACCGAGTTAGGGACAAAGGGCATAACGTGCAAGACTTTGCAAACATCGAGTACGTTTTTTTTGAAGATAAAGGATAGAGTTTGAAATCTAGTGTTAACATAAAGGACGATTTTTGTTATTTACTCTTAAAGTTATAGTTTTATATATACCATTCTATTAGATTTTATTATATTATATATAAATTTACAACGATATCTATACGTTCTATCCCAATCATGCCAATACAAAAATTAACACCAAATCTAAAAGTTTAACCTTAAACCGTTAAACGAAAGTCTGCTCATCGCCTCAATCTTTCTTGTTGTTACCCTAAGTCAATCGTCTTCTCCACTCAACGTCATTGTTCGTGTAATATGATCATAGCCTCATCAGCCATAACATTGTTATTCATAAAAAAATATTATGCCATAAAATGTGTCTGTTTTTAAAGTCATAAAAACATAAGACCCATAATTATCACTATCTCTCTCCGCAAATTTAAATCAGGAGACACGGTTGTCAAAATCGCTCGAAGTTCGCTCGAAATGATAACTGCTCGAAAAATGCTCGTTTGATTTGAGAATCGGTTTTAAATGAGCCGCTCCGCTCGGTTCGGTTTGTAAATGAGCCAAGCACAAGCAAAGGTCCGTTCGGTTCGGTTCGGCTCGTGAACAACCCTAGTCTAGACACATTCTAACTTTGAGCAAATAGAAATCTAAGCATAAAAAAAGGACGCAACGTAAAAAAAATGTGTCCATTACTAGCTCTATGTAGGTAGCCTTTGTAAAATAAATAATAAAAACTTTTAATTAAAAATTAAATTACAAAAACTGAAGGCAAGCAATAAATTACGATGCGATTACAACTTAAAGAAAATGAAATACAAAGAGGTCATTCGTCAAATAAATAAATAAAGCACTTTTCATAAAAAAAATAATAATTACAAACTATAAAGGCAAACAATACATTACAATGAGATTACAACCAAAACAAAACAAAATACAAAGGAGTAGAAGCTTTTGCTAAGTATCCTTGTTCAACATAGGCCCCTTAAAACATATTAAGTGTCTCGAAGGAAAATTCCTCTGTTTTCTGGTGTATAATTGCCGAAGCAGTTTGTACCACCTGGGAAAACACGAGAACACTGGAATTCCAAACAAGATGATCACACATATTGCTAGAAAATTCTTAGAGAGAGTTGTAGTTTTTCTATGTGTCTTCTATCCAAGGTGAGCCTTGGTTTTATAGTCAACACAAAGTTGAAACAACTACATGAATTAAGAACGAAAAAACAATATGCATTGCACGTCTTCAGTGCATTGTAATTCGGTTTTTGAATCTAAATAGAGAATGCTAAGTTTGATCATAAGTGTTGGTGCACTAAATGTCTGCTGATTACGTCATTATCAAGTCTTGTGTCTAGGATTGTTTGAATGATCACATAATAGGGTTTAAGTTAGGGTTTTTATGTGTTAAACACAAGATTTCGCTTGAGAGGGTATGTGAGTGCTTGAAGCGAAATCAACTTAAGAGATTTCGCTTGAACAAGTCTCAAGCGAAATCATGTATTCTATAAATAGGGGTTAGGTCATTTGAAGCGATATCAGTTGTCATTGTATGTGAGTCGAGGTGCTGCTGAATTTTTGTCAGAAAATCATTGTAAAGACTCAGAAGGCATTAATAGAAAGAAAATTAAGAGGAACAAAGCTGTTATGACTTTGTATACATTGATTCCGCCTTTGTATTCAGAGATGAACACCTTAACTGACTTTTAGAGGTCGTACAACGGTCCAACAAGTGGTATCAGAGCTCAGGACGAGGAGTTCATACCATAGCAGCGGATTCTATTCTTTCTACTCATTTCTTTTTACATTTTTCAGATCTGAACTAGTTCCAACGGTCGAAATGGTCTGATTTTCGAGTATAACGTGTAAAACTGAGTTTTAACAAAGCCTACAAAGTTTCGGACTAAAATTCAGACTAAAACATGTTAAAATTGACCTTAAACTGGATTTCGCTTGAAAATACTCGAAGATAACAGGTTGATTTCGCTTGAAAACAGACATTTTCCTGAAGCGAAATAGTGGTTTTCGCTTGAACAGTTGAAGCGAAACTGTTCTTTCTGTTTCGCTTGAAGTGTATTTCTGAGATTCGCTTGAAACTGTTTAATCTGTTCTTGTGAGATTTCGCTTGAAGGTCTGATTAGTTGAAGCGAAATAGATTATTTGGAATTTCGCTTGAAGGTTCTGATCAGTTGATGCGAAATAGAGATTTTCGCTTGAAACAGTTTTATTAAACTGATTTCGCTTGAACAATATTATATTACTGTTTTCGCTTGAAGCTGATTACTTCAAGTATTTTGCTTGAACTTGTTGATTTCTCAAAATCTAAATTTTTTTTTTCTAAGTGTTTGACTGATTTTTCAGGTACGTTCAAGATGGATGATATTTTCATGAACCCGTTTAGCGATATGTACGCATTCGCAGGAAACTCGGGAGATGATTCTTCTACAAACAACAACAATACTAATGAGAACGAGAATACTCCGAAAGAAAAGAAAAAGGAAGCTTGGGAATCTGAAAGCGCATTCGGAACGTTCAATAAACCCCCAAAGCTAATGGCTATTGAGGAGTACAGTAGGTGGTCCAGAAAGTTCGAAGACTGGTTGATGGCATTCGCATTTCCTAGCTGGAAGAGTTTGAAAAACGGTTATGAACATGGAAAGAAATATGGTGAAACTTTAAGAGCAGCTGAGGAGATTGAATCGTTTGTAGCTGAACAAAAGTGTGTGGCATTGTTATTTCAGTCAATCCGGGAAGACATAATCTCACTTATCGACTATTCAAATGCAAAAGATCTTTGGGAAAAGTTAGAAAAGAAATGTATAGGTAGTCAAGAAATTAAGAAAAACAAAAAGAAACTTCTTAGGAAAGAGTTTGATCTGTTTGGTTGTCTTAAGAATGAGTCAGTATGTAAAATGATAGAAAGGTTCGGTCATCTGAAGCTGGAATTAGTAAGACATGATATCGACATTCCTGAAGAAGATCTTATCGACAAATTGTTCGATTCGTTGCCTGACGAGATGGATTGGAGATATTATGCGCTGATGCTGAAGAATACCATCAAAGAACCAGAAAAGTTTACATTAGATTTGCTGATTGAGAAACTTGAAAGCCATGAGCTGGAGTTAAAGAAGACGTACAAAGTTAATCATTCATCTTATCAACAGAATCTGGATCTATACTATCCAAAGAGTATGATGCCAAAAGCTACTTCACCAAAGACTGCATTTTCTGCTGAAAATGTGTCTACAGCCGGCAAAGAAAGTCAAAGTGGTCAAAGCAGTGGAAGTCACAGTGGTTTTCACAGTGGATCTTCATCTTCTGGAAGTCATTATGATGCAAAGAATCGTTTTCAATGCAACATCGCGATAGATCTGAAGAACGCACAGAATTTTGATGCGGAGTCGGCCAAGCAACAAATGGTCTTTCTGGCGTCTGTTTTGGAATCCTACGAAGGACTGGTAGCTGGGAAGATTGGCAATACAAATCTGACAAAAGAAGATTACGATCAGATTGATCCGGAGGAAATGGAACTGATCGATATTCGTTGGGCAATGGCAAGTGCAGTTCGACGTGCACAAAGATTCATGGAAATTACTGGAAGAAAAACAATTGGTGGTGCTTCTACTAAGCTGGGGTTCGATAAATCGAAGGTGACTTGTTTCAAGTGTAAGCAGAAGGGTCACTTCAAACGAGAATGCCGAAACGCTTATGCTGATGAGTCGGAGAACCCTTTCAGAGATGATTACTACAAGAAGGCAATTTATCATCAGAATAAATACGAGCCGCTTAGATTGAAGCAAGTTGAAGACAACAAAGATAAATCTAGAGCTCTTGCGGTGATTTACGATGATGAGGGTTATGACTGGAGTCAAGAGATTCTACCGGAAGAAGATGCGGTTGGTTACGCATTCATGGCGAAAAATGATGATCCTAAGCCATGGAAAGACGATCGAACTGAAGACCAAAAGTATAGATATAGAAAAATGATAGCTGAAAACAAAATCATTAGAATTTCTGGTGTCTTTCTGGAAGCTAGAAGAGCAAACAGATGGGATCCAGATAGAGAGTGCTATCTTGATAGGTATGGCAACATTGCGATTGATGACAAAACGCTAGATATCGAAGCCATCATCAAGGAGTACAAAGAAGAAGATGAATATTGGCAACACAAGTGGTGGGGAACTCCAACTTCGAAAATGATTGAAGAGGAGAAAGAGAAAGAGAGAAAAGAAAAAGAGGAGAAAGAAAAGAAAGAAAAGCAAGTTGATACAGGCTTAATTGATACTACGCAAGAGTTGACAGCTGAGAATTTGGGAGTTATGGCTGACAAAGTGCTAGCTGCAAAAGCACTTGAGGTAGATCCTAATTCTGTCACTGAGTCAAAGGGATCGGTTAGTCAAAGTGTGTCAACAAATGCATCAGGTAACAAGATTGAGTCAGATAACAAGATTGATGGGAATGCTGACTGCAAAAATTGCACCAAACAATGCAATTTTTGTAGCACTGTCACGTATCTTAACAATGAGAAAATCCAGAATCTGACAACAAAGGTTAGAAATGTTGAAAATCAGATTCTCGATCGTGACAAAAGTGTAAGAGCTTCAACTGAACGGATCAAAGAATTAACAGTTCAAATTGAAAATGATAAAACTGATCGTGAGAAAATAAAATCTGAAAATGAAAAGTTAATTCTTGAAAACCGTCAAATTTCTGAAAAGTTTGAGAAATTGAAAAGCGTTGTCAAAGATAGTGATGATCGTAATGGTAAAACATTTAAAGAAAATGAACATCTAAGAGCTGTTTTGAGATTAAAGGAAGAATTGATTAATGAACAACTGGATCAAATTGCTAAACTGAAACTTAAAGCTCAAGAAGCTGAAATTGAGAATGAACGAATCCAGTTGAAGCTTAACAGCTATAAATCAGCAAGCTTTGTTTTGCAGCATATTGTTCCTAAACCTATAGGGAAAAACAAAGATGGCGAGGATGTGTTTTCTGATGGAACGGGTGTAGGTTTTCACAAAGTTCCACCGCCAATTTTAGACAACTACACGAAAAAGCAGTCTAGTTTGGTGGAAATTGAGGAAGAAAGTGAAGTTAAACTTCCTGAAAACATTGATGTCACGTTCACATCTTCCAATGACGAGGGTGTCCAAAGTGATGTGGTGAAAAGTGTGGTAGACAAAGTGCTTAAACCGGATTGTGACACTTCTGAGGAGGATGGGTGTTTCTTGAATAAATACATTCCGAAACAAAAGTCCAAAAACAACTTAAGTGATGAACCGGGTCTTGTGATGTACAAGATGGCTGGATCTGATAAGTTGTATTCGGATTCTGAGTTTCCCATTGAGAATGTTAATGTGAAAAAGTTGACAAATGTTTTCAAATTGGTTGAAGTTGAGCTGTCGGAAGTGAACAGTTTGAAACAAACAAAAAGGCAAATGAATTTTGAGAAAGATAAATCTTATTACAAAAGGCCTGTTGTTCCACCAAGGTTTTATAATAACAATCGAAACAATTGGTCGGGAGGTTATAGGGATGGTAAGAGTTATCAGCAAAGAAGGTTTCAAAACAAAAGGTTTGCTGAAAAGAAGGTGTTTGTGAACAGTTCAAGTTCACTTTCAGATGAGGAAAATAAAATTTTTTCAAAATCAAATGAAGAGTTCTTTGAGAAAAGAGCTTCACATTATCGGTCTGAAGGCACAAGTCTAGGTGTTGATACTCGAACATGTTTTCGATGTAATCAAGTTGGTCACATTGCACGAATATGTACCAATGTGAAGCCTAAGACTGAAAATGTGAAGTTTCAACAGAAGAAAGTTGATGTGAAGGGTAAAGCACCAATCGTTGTTGAGAAAAAGAATGTGAAAAATGACAACATCAAAGTGAAAAATGAACCCGTAATGATAGTGGTAACTAAAAATGACAAATTTTATAAGCGGGTTGCTTTATCTCAACAAGTTTGGAAACCAAAAACTGAAATGAAAATTTTAACTTCTGAAGTGAAAAAGGCTGAAGAATCAATTACGGTTGATTATGATGAAAATTTTCCACCTATGAAGGCTAAAAATTTCAAAATTCAAATTGCGAGAGTCAAGGTTACACCTAAGGCTGATGAGGCCTGGGTGGACACCATGTTCGAATAAGCAGTTTGAATTGCCGGAGCTTCCTGGATCGCGAAGCATGAATCGGCATCTTTATTGAAGTGTTTTAAAATCAACTTGTGGTATATGCAGGATCTTCCAAGAGCCATTTCAAGATGGATCATGGATAGTGGCGCGTCTCGACATATGACAGGAAAAACTGCATTGCTGTATGATGTAAGGAACATTAATGGTGGTTATGTGGGATTTGCTGGTCATGAAGGTGGTAGAATTGTTGGTGAAGGAACGTTATCCAATGGGATTGTGACGTTTGAGAGAGTTAATTACATCACTGAGCTGGAGAACAATCTGCTTAGTATCTCGCAGATTTGTGACAATCAGTACACTACTCACTTCACTGATAAAGAGTGTTTGATTCTGAAACCTGGTTTTGTTATTCCTGAAGAATGGATTATTATGAGGGCACCTAGAGTGAATGATTTATATGTGTTAGACATGTCTGTAGCAACTACAACTACTGGTCAAGCACATTGTTTCGTGTCTAGAGCAACTGAGAAAGAATCCAGATTGTGGCACCGAAAGATGGGGCATATTCACCTAAGGAAGATGAATCACTTGGTGCACAATGATTTGGTATTGGGTGTTAATATCAAAGGTTTTCATCTGGAAGGGGAGTGCATTAGCTGTGTCAAAGGCAAGCAGAAGAAAAAGTCACACCCTACAAAGCAAGTCAATTCAGTTTCGAGACCGTTGGAAAGACTTCACATGGATTTATTTGGTCCTGTGAATGTCAAGAGTATTACAGGAGATTACTATTGTTTGGTCGTTACTGATGATTATTCCAGATTTTCATGGGTTTCTTTCTTGAAGACAAAAGATGAAACATTTGACAGTTTGATGGGTCTGTTCAGGAAGATTGCGAATTTGTACCAAAGGCGTATTAAGAGAATTAGAAGTGATAATGGTACCGAATTCAAGAACAGCAAGATGGAAGAATTTTGTGATGAAAGAGGTATTTTGCATGAGTTTAGTGCTCCGTACACTCCGCAGCAGAATGGAGTCGCAGAACGCAAAAACCAGACACTAATCGAGACGGCTAGAACTATGCTCGCAGATTCAAAGTTACCGATTAATTTTTGGGCTGAAGCTGTTTCCGCCGCATGCTATACGCTCAACAGGGTTCTTACTGTCAAGAAGTTCAACAAAACATGCTTTGAGCTAATCAATAACCGCAAACCGAATTTGAAGTATCTAGAACCGTTCGGGTCACCCTGTACGGTTATAGAACCTTTTGGAAAGTTTGGTCCGAAGTGCATTGAGGGTATTTTTGTTGGTTATTCAAATCCATTACGACGTGTCTTCGTTCCAAGTGAGAAGCGGATTATTGAAGCTGCAAATGTTGAATGTCAAGGTTATACTATGCCGCCGCAGAATCCTGGTGATTCATGGCGTTATCATTATGACAAACTTTGGGATTTGTTTGACATGAGAGAAGAATCAGAGGATGAAGAAGATTTCTTTGATGAGTTGGATATTTTGCGTGAATATGAGTCACAGTTAAGGTTCCCAGATGAGTATTTGAGGAGACCACGGGAAACTTCAAATGACGATGAAGCAGGTCCAAGTAATGCTGGTGAACATGATGATGTTCAACAGAATGAAGTTGCTCAAGATAATCAGTCGGCTCAGAATGATAATCTAGAAACTGAAAACATGCCAGTATTTGATCACGGTGATTCAGATTAAGATTCTGAGGGGGAGCAAATTCAGATTTCAGGTCAAAGAAACCAAGTTGGTGAACAAGATGCAGAGCAGAATGTTACTAATCTGGAGGGAAATGTAGATGTTCCAAGTGAAGTGATGCCGAGAACTTTTTCATATCATCCAGAGGAGTTGATCATAGGAGATTTGCAGAAAGGCGTTCGCACTCGAAATCAGATTGATAAAGGGCTTACATGTTTTTACACAAAAGTTGCTCCTTTGCAAACTGAATTTTCTTTGAGTTGTTTTATTTCGCAGGTTGAGCCAAGAACTTACAAAGAGGCGCTTACTGAAGACTCTTGGGTCAATGCTATGCAGGAGGAACTTAGTCAATTCGAGAAATTGGGAGTGTGGAAGTTAGTTGATTTGCCGGATGGTCATAGGAAAATTAACACCAAGTGGGTGTTTAAGTGCAAGAGGGACGATAGAGGAGTTGTCATAAGGAACAAAGCTCGACTCGTTGTTCAGGGATTTAGTCAACAGGAGGGAATTGATTTTACCGAAGTCTATGCTCCTGTAGCACGACTAGAGGCAATCAGAATTTTCCTAGCATTTGCATCTTGGAAGAACTTCAAAGTTTATCAGTTGGATGTTAAATCGGCGTTTCTTTACGGGAATGTTAAAGAGGAGGTTTATGTCGGTCAGCCGCCGGGCTTTACCGATCCAATCCACAAAAACAAGGTCTACTTATTGGACAAAGCACTGTATGGTTTACACCAGGCCCCGAGAGCTTGGTACGAGACTTTGTCTCAACACCTACTCGCTAACCAGTTCATACGTGGAAAAGTGGATGCCACTCTCTTCACTAAAGAGGTCGATGGTCATCTTCTGATAGTTCAGATTTATGTGGACGATATAATCTTTGGGTCGACAAATGAAAATCTATGCAAAGATTTTGAATCAGTGATGAAGCAAAAGTTCGAAATGTCATCAATGGGGGAGATGAAATTCTTTCTGGGATTACAAGTTGAACAACTTCCTGAAGGAATTTTCATTCATCAGTCAAAGTACGTTCATGATATTGTAGAGAAATTTGGAATGTTAAGTTCTACTCCAGCTGCTACCCCACTTGCAACAAATCATGGGATTCACCCAGATCTCACCGGAGACAGGGCTGATGAAACGTTTTACCGATCCATGATAGGTTCTTTAATGTACCTAACTGCTTCACGTCCTGATATCATGTATCCAACGTGCCTCGCAGCAAGATTTCAGTCTAACCCGAAAGCATCGCACATGATCATTGTGAAGAGGATTTTGCGCTACCTGAAAGGAACTCCTTCATTGGGGTTGTGGTATCCTAGAAAAGGTGATTTTATGCTCGAAGGGTATTCCGATTCGGATTTCGGATGCTGCAAAGTCAATTCAAAATCAACAACTGCAGGATGCCAGTTCTTTGGTCCTAGATTGGTTACCTGGCAGTGTAAGAAACAAACGTCTGTGGCGTTATCTACATGTGAAGCGGAGTACGTTTCTGCTAGCAGTTGCTGCTCTCAGATCTTGTGGATACAGCAACAGATGCGCGACTATGGTTTGCAGTTTCTTAACACACCTCTTTTTGTTGATAATGAGGCCGCAATAAATATTACTAAAAATCCAGTACATCACGCTAAAACTAAACACATAGAAATTCGTCATCACTTTATTCGTGATTGTTTTGAGAAAAAGTTGATACGAATTGAGAAAATCCACACAGACGAACAGAAAGCTGATTTACATACCAAAGCTTTTGATAAAAATCGGTTTAAATATTTGTTAAAACTGAATGGTATGAAGCTTCTGTCAGTGTCGGATGGAATTGTGGGCGTTGATGAGAGTACTGTTGCGGATGAAGACGAGAAACAATCTGCAATGGTTTGTCGAATTTTTACTTGTTTTGGTATTTAGGTGGAGTAGATGTTTGTACATAGTTTATTTTCAGAAAATACAAAAACAGTAAAAAATGCAAAAATACAAAAACATGATAAAATCTGAAAAAGAGCTTGTGTATATAGGGAAAATGATAGTACATCAGCTAGACGATCACAGTATGCTAAAGATCTAAAAAGTATAAAAGAGTTAAACAATCTTACTGATGATGTGTCGATAGGTTTTCACACACTTAGTAGATTTATTCGGGATATAAACCTAAAATTCAAACTTGTGAATTCGTGGGGAACACTACTTGGATATATAGGTAACCCCTGAAATCTCGTTTGAAAGGTCTCGTAATCTGATATACTAGGTCTTTATACTTAATGATGTCTGGGGTATTATTCCGGGACTTCTGCTGAACGGTGGTTCTGACCTAGTCCTTGGCTAATACTTGCTGCAATGCTTGAAACACAACATTAAACCCTCAGCATGCTGAAACAATAAAATTGATATATGCTGCTGTTGTAAGCAAAAAGATCCTCTAAAGGGGACACACCGAAAAGTCGAAGCTGATATCTCTCTGCGTATACGGAAGTATCGATCTGAGATCCCTCGGCCCTCGCATACCTAAATTATATACATATATCATTGTAGTATTCTCACCTGTAAGACTGATTATTGAGATTCTGGATACGGGAGTATATTCAAGAGGTGGGACACATGAATGATCTAAGTTCTTAAATTCATCTAAATCATATCCTGAGTAAATTGAAATTTGTGTGAAAATTTAAGATGGATCAGTATATCGACAATCGAGGTAAATTGTTTAAGTCTGTGTATGAAATGTAGCTTAACGGTACTTGTGTTTTGTCTGAAAAGCTGATATGATTCCCTGACACGCTCACAAAAATATGTTTGTAAATAGTTTACTTTGTTTACTTTCTTGCAACTTAAGTTTTCTGTATTTCATTTCTTAGTTTAGATCACTTTGATAAAATCCAAAAAGATTTTATTTCTGCTTTATTTTCCGACAAACCAAAGTGGAGAGTTGATTGTTGGATTCTCATATGTTTGAAGCAGATGCAGGAGATTCTGGACTGAATAATGAGGAGAGCTTACTTTGAAGAAGTTTGAATTGTTTGAAATGACAAAAACAAGTTCATTAAATTGATACTTGTTATTTTCAGAAAATGTTTGAAAATGTTGTTTTAAAATCAGTATTGATTCGTCAAAAGATCAACCAAGGTCATTAATTTGGACTTGGTAGATTAATTGAGTAATCAGGGTCATTAACTTGAACTTGAATACTTGAGTGGATTGTTAAAGCTGATTGAGTTTGTGTTTTATTGTTGAAAAGATAGAATGGTTATGTTTGTTTGTTGAGTAACAGGTTTGGACTTTATTATTCCCAACGGAAGCTATTTGTTAAAGCTTGAACCAGATTTCTCAGATCCTAGCATATCGAGAGGGGGAGTCTGTGAAAGGGGGAGTCTGGATCAACAGTCAAAGGGAAGATTGAAGTTTAAAGTTTAAAGATTGAAGATAAAGATTGATGAGAGTTTTTACAATGTTTGAAGATTGTTAAAGACAAAGACTTGAAGCCAAAGACTTCATCAACATCCAAGGGGGAGTTTGTTGGTGCACTAAATGTCTGCTGATTACGTCATTATCAAGTCTTGTGTCTAGGATTGTTTGAATGATCACATAATAGGGTTTAAGTTAGGGTTTTTATGTGTTAAACACAAGATTTCGCTTGAGAGGGTATGTGAGTGCTTGAAGCGAAATCAACTTAAGAGATTTCGCTTGAACAAGTCTCAAGCGAAATCATGTATTCTATAAATAGGGGTTAGGTCATTTGAAGCGATATCAGTTGTCATTGTATGTGAGTCGAGGTGCTGCTGAATTTTTGTCAGAAAATCATTGTAAAGACTCAGAAGGCATTAATAGAAAGAAAATTAAGAGGAACAAAGCTGTTATGACTTTGTATACATTGATTCCGCCTTTGTATTCAGAGATGAACACCTTAACTGACTTTTAGAGGTCGTATAACGGTCCAACAATAAGTGTTGCTCCATTTAGTGGAAACTAATATGCAATTATAACTGTTGCATCCACACACATTGATTCGCTGTTATGCGCCATGCAATGTCGCACACTAGTACATTAGCACCCAAAGTACAAACATGCCACATGGCGTCTGCCATATAGATCACACACCTTTCCATCTGCATCCGCGACACGTGCGTAGGGCAAAGTGTGCCGCATTGCACCCATCGCCCATATCACATGAATGTGTGCGAATTCGAGTTAAGGGCGTGATTACATGGAATCCATAAGGAAAGAGAGTTTAGACTTATATATTACCTCAAGTTTTATCTTTCTTCCTATCTAGGACATGTTTCACTCTACGAATCTCACGCACGGTAAAATTTTCGCACCTTTGACAACTTAAATTCGAGTATTGATATCTCATTCATTTTAGCTTCGTTTTGGACGTTGTTTGGTTGGTTGCAAAGTTCTCACATCTATATGTAAGTATACACATATGTATACATATATGAACCATAGTTACATATAAATATTTGTGTATAAAGTCGGGAAAAAAATTTATATTTCTCTTATTTTTGTTAAAACTCATATTGACAACAATCTAGACGTATTAGTTTTGTAAATACCAAAAAAGACGTATAATTTTGTACATACGAAAAAAGACGCGACTGGTATGAATTTTTTTTATAACACCCTTGTTATATAGGATAAAGACAAATTTGACTTTTCTTTCTAGGGTTTCGAGATTGATTTATTCCCAATGGCACTAACTGATGGTAAGGAAACAAAAATATCCATGTTATGACGAGATTTTTTAACGGGCAACAAATCAATCCCGAGTACTTTGGGGGCATCCATTGGACAAACGAAGTACTTCGAGAGTAAACCGAGTCGTTCACCACCACTTCTGGGGAAAACCCGGTAACCCACCCGCGCGTAGGCACGACGGTGAAATTACCGGTAAAACCCGTTTGGCTCAAGGATTGAACCCAGGTTTCCCTGAGTATCCTATCATTGGGGTCTGCCATATTGACCACACACCTTTCCATCTGCATCCGCTACACGTGCGTAGGGCAAAGTGTGCTGCATTACACCCATCGCCCATATCACATGTTCAGTTTGGTTTGGTTTTGGGCGGATAGCGGGAATCGTTAAGGGCGTGATTACATGGAATCAATAAGGAAAGAGAGCCTAGACTTATATATTACCTCAAGTTTTATCTTTCTTCCTATCTTGGACATGTTTCACTCTATGAATCTCACGCTTGGTAAAATTTTTGCACCTTTGACAACTTAAATTCAAGTTTTGATATCTCATTGATTTTAGTTTCGTTTCGGACGTTGTTTGGTTGGTTGCAAAGCTCTCACATGTATATATAAGTATACACATATGTATACATATATGAACCACACTTACATTAAAATATTTGTGTATAAAGTTGGGAAAAAATTTATATTTCTCTTATTTTTGTTGAAAACTCATATTGTCAACAATCTAGATGTATAAGTTTTGTAAATATAAAAAACGACGTATAATTTTGTACATACCAAAAAGGACGTGAGTGGTTTGAATTTTCTTTTATAACACCCTTGTCATATAGGATAAAGACAAATTTGATTTTTCTTTCTAAGATTTTTGAGATTGATTTATTCCCAATGGCACTAATTGATGGTAGGGAAACAAAAATATCCATGTCATGATGAGATTTTTTTAACGTCCAACAAATCAATCCCGAGTACTTTCGGGGCATCCAATGGACAAACGAAGTACTTTGAGAGTAACCCAAGTCGTTCACCACCACTTCCAGGGAAAACCCGGTAACCCACCCGTCCGTAGGCGCTGACGTGTGCGTGTGAGGGTATATATATTTTTTATATATTTTAGCTCTTTTTACTCACAAATTCAAGTTTTAAATTTATAAAACACGATATAATACTATCACTCTAGACACATGTTAGGGCAAGTGCACCCATCGCAGACATAGTATAGTGATGGCAAGATACCGAGGTCGTCCAAGGACAAAAGAGTTTTTAATACCGGCTTATCGTTAACGTCTAATCTAACAAGTAGACAAGAAGGAATCACTTGGTTCTAATTCCTCTTTTATGTATCCTTTAATGATTTCCGCACTTTGGGCATTTTAAGAGATTATCTTTAAGTTATAGTAGTAGGCCCCCTTCCAGGCAGCGTTACCCTCAACCTATTGGTCTGAGTCAGCAGGGATACAGTCCCGCAAATTCGGATTATTGAAAGATAATTAAATAAGTTATTAATGCGAAAAGTGGTAGGCCCCCTTCCAGGAAGCGCCCTTTGTCTTAGTCAGCAGGGATACAGTCCTCGCGGGGTTGGTTTAAAGTTTTAATAGTAGTTTATAGATAAAGGATTCAAGCGGTTTCTTACTTCTGGGGCGAACAGTACCGCCCAAACCGTGAAGTAATACTAAGCTTGAACCAGGTTCTCATGGGATCTATACACTCAACGAGACATAGAATTACCCAACCACCTTCTAACCCCCTTCCAAGTAGTTAACGTGCTTTATAAAGACCGTAAAGACACGAATATGTGAATCAACAACATATGAGGAATGGTTAGATAAATTCGCATTTAATATAAAAAACTAGTTATTAAAGTTATTAATACATACCCAAATAAAAAGGAGCCAAAGATTGGAAATCAAAAAATAATACATAAAAGATTTGTCTTCACCAAGTGTTGTAAGAGTTTAGCCAAGCATGACCTTTGTTTGACAAGAACTCTTATGATTGATCTTGGATCCCGAGACTACTACACACTCTAAATGTTGGAAGATGGATGATGGTGATGGATGATGCTGTTGTAGTGGTGGTGGAGTAGTGGCAAGTGTGAGAGAAGTGGTTTGCCAAGGGTTGGTTTGGAATGAAACCAAGCACCCCTATTTATATCTGAATTCAGACGTTCAACACGGCCCGTGCCTGCCTGGCATGGCCCCATGGCTTTCAATCTCTCTCCTCCTCATTAACTGTAGTGTTAGACTTCGTACTAACACGACCCCTTGTGTCAACGGCACGTCCCGTGGCCAATGTACCTGCTGTACTATCTCAGATTCTGCGAATCTTAGAGTTGACCACGCCCCGTGTTGCCTTAGCACGACCCCATCTTGATCTTCTGATTTATCTTTTGTTGTTGTCTTTTTATTCTACGAAGAGCATTAACTGGGCACGACCCCGTGCCAAAGCTTCTGATCTTGTTATTTTCTTGGGTTGGATGCGGATGGGGGCTTGGCGAGTTGTGTCAATCCTCCTTCACTTTATTTTATGTTGGTTTTTGCTGTTATTTTGCTCCTTTTACGTGTTTAAACTCTTTTGACCCTGTAAATTAAAAAAGGAACAAAGAAACAAGCTTTTTCCAACATTAATACCGAAAAAGGGTTGATTTTATGCCGTATTTGATAAATTTATATGTTGTATTTTACGCATATCAAATACCCCCACACTTGAGTCTTTGCTTGTCCTCAAGCAAAACTCTATAATGTGGCTTACACACCCAAACGGAATAGGTAGACGAGAAGGTTTTGGACTTATCTTTAGAGTGTCGGGAATCCAAGTTCTAATTTTATTTTGTTTTTATTTTATTTTCCTCATGATTTATTTAAAACACAAATTAAGACATTATTTGTTTTTGGACATAACATGCCTTTATAAAATCCTGTTTAATTATATACAAATTTATACACCTCACAAGTAAACATTCAACACTCGGCCGTAGATGTATAAGTGAAGACGCTCGCACCCGGTTTGGAAATTACTCCTACTATAGGCTTGACAAGTAATCAAAACTCCTTCTTTTTGACGTTTTAATCCTTGTAAGTATCAAGAGAACTTTTTGTTGGCTATGGCTCGGGTAGGTATACCTAAAATTGTAAAATGTCGGTTTTTTCTTTTGAAAATTTATTTGCTTGTGACTTTAGTTAAAATCTACATACTTATAAGCGATAATTTTTGGTTATTTATTTCAAAGCTACATTTTTTAACTAAGTCACTGTTTTCATATTTTTCAAAAGTGCAGCGTTTACTAAAAATAAGAGGTGTGAAAATAAAAAGGATTAGTTTTGGGGTGATGGGGGGTTGTTTTTGCAAAAAATACATTTTTGCGGGTTTTTAGAAATGAAAGGTTTTAAGGCTCAATAGGGTTTATCTAGGGGAGTGTTTTTGAAAAAGAAAGGAAAATAAAGGTTTTAACTGAAAAACGGGTTTAGTCCTAATGCCTTTGTCATTTACTTACTTGGATTTGTGTCGGTAAGGACTTGGAATGTATTGCTTTGGCAAATTCTAGATTTGTAAGAACCAAACGGGCTATTCACACAAGAAACGAAAATTGAGCAATTAGTATAGATGTTTATTTATATGCTCGTTAAAGGATCAAAACTCACTTTTTGTGGGAAAGGGGGTTATAGTGTAAAATTGTATATATAATCAAATTTTTACAAAGAATTGTTATGCCCCTTTTTATAATTCTCTTAATTGGTTCTTTTTATCATGATGTTGTCAGGTGTAAATTAGTAAAAACATAATTTTTAGAACTTATTTCACCTAACTAAACCAAGATAAGTAAAAGAAATTAAAAAAAATTGAAAATGTTTGGGGTGATTAGCGGTTTTCCAAGTTTGGGGTGTAAGACACGTTCACACACCTTTCCATCTGCATCCGCCACACGTGCGTAGGGCAAAGGGTGTCGCATTGCACCCATCGCCCATATCACATGAACGTGTGCGAATGCGAGATAAGGGGGTGATTACATGGAATCAATAAGGAAATAGAGCTTAGACTTATACATTTGTTGATGCAGTTTTGCGTGGCTGTGGCTCGGTTCGGTTCGGCTCGATTCAGTTCGACTCAACTCGGTTCAAGACTGAAGTAGACGACGTTCCTCTGTCGTACGACCCGACATTCGCGTTACGAGAACGAAGACACGATACGATACGATACGAGAATGACATCATCATGACATCATGATGACATTATGATGACATCATGATGATGATGTCATGACTATAAAACCATGCAAATCTGTATTGTTTATATTCACTCACGAAGAGCAAGCATGCATGTCCTAAAGACTTGGAGCTTAGCCATAATGAAGAACCTGCATGGAAGTCAACGAAAAACACCTTCTTCGTGGGACTTGGTTCTTTGCTGGTACATCTCCACGAAGAACCATATGTTTCGTGCGTTGCTGATACTTGGGCTATATAAACAACTTAGAGATCTCATTTCAGTGTGCTGGTAGAAGCTTAGAGAGAGTGTAGTGAGAGAGAGAGTTATCGGAGTGCTTGTATTTGTATAAATCTTGTACCGAAACTCTGTCGATTTGAATACACATCTTGTTAAACGTTGAATCTTTGTTTCGTGATTACTCTCTCGCTCGGTTTGTGTCGTAACGGGAAATCCACACTCGTTACAGCATCCGAAACAAGAAATCATCGTAGTCTGACGATCTGTATTGGGACCTACAAGTGGTATCATCTGGTTGAGCCCATTTCTACACAAGACTCTGAGAGTATGAATTTACTGTATACGCTGGTTGGGGATGATAAAGTCTACTCAAACAAAGATATTCCAATTAAGAATGTAAATCAATCTTCAATCAGTAAAGTTTTTGAGGATTCTTGGGTGGCGTTTATGGCACACAAGAGTGAAACTTTGGAAATTAGCAATGACTCGTACTGCCTCATGGTGACAGATGATTATTCAATATTCTCTTGGGTGGCATTTATGGCACACAAGAGTGAAACTTTCAAAATTATCAAAAACTTAATCACTATGATTGAGAATTTGTATACTTTGAAAGTGAAACGCATACGCAGCGGCAATGGAATTGAATTTAAGAATCATGCTATGGAGGAGTTATGTAGATCCAAAGGTATTCTTCATGAATTCAGTGCTAGATACACTCCTCAACAAAATGGCGTCGCTGAGCGTAAGAACCGCACATTGATCGAATCAGCAAGGACTATGTTGGAAGAGTCCCAGTTGCCCATTCCATTCAGGAGTGAAGCTGTGGCCTCTGCTTGCTACATGATGAACCGAGTCCTTACAGTAAAAAGACACAACAAGACCTGCTTTGAGCTTGTACATAAACGAAAACCAGACTTACAATTTCTTGAACCGTTTGGGGCTCCTTGCACTATGATATTGGAGTGTCTCTTTGATCTTTAAGCTCTAATAGGATCTGTAGAAAATCCTTCCTCCCATCTTCTTCAACTGCCCTACCGATTTTCCTGGAGTTAGTTTTGATTCGTTTTTCTATAATGTTGTCAAAAATCTGATCAACATATTCCAGTTGTCTCTACATATCTCGCCGCCTTTTTTTGTAGATCAAACCATGATAACAATGGAAAAAAATCAGATATGTTTGGTGCTCCCATTAACTGAATAATTTTGGATTGAACTTCATGGAACCCATCTCCAATATAGCTAGATCCCATCCCTTCATCAGATTTCCTGCAACCCCATAACATGCTTGTCACAACATTAAGCTCCGTGTTGAAAGCCATTTTATTAATATGACCATTTTCCCAATTTAGCATAAACTTCGTTCACCATCTTTCTCATTTCAGGTGTTCTAAAACTCTGAGAAGCTTTTAGATTTGCGGTGCTCATCACATTGCTGACTAAAAGCTTACGCATGTTACGCTAGTGTGTTTTACTATGGGCAAACCCAATATCAGACCCGCCATAAGTGATCACTGACGCTACTACTAGAGTGTTGTGGTTAGCAAAGGTCTGGTCCTGGTCATGAGCCACCACCTTTACTAGGTCCGTGGAGTTTACCACAACATGAAGCTTACTTCCGAGCTACAGGCTGAAGATGGGACCATATTTGTGAGCCATCTCCATGAATCTTTCATGTATGTTGGAGCCTAGAAACGGGAGGTAGCCTACAACTGGTAACCCGTAAGGACCTGGTGGCAAAGAAGTTGTAGAGAATAACATCTATTTGTACAATAGAAATACTAGTGCCAAAACAGAAACGGTGAAAATTTTGCGAGCAAGCTCGTCTTGTTCGTTGTTAGCTTCCCACCAGTAGGGGGTCATTTTGACATAAATTTTATATCCAAGTACTGATATCCACATGTTAGGTTAGCAGTCTGCCTGTTATATTTATAGTTGGTTTAGGACCGAGGACATGCCACAAGCATACGACATGAGTGACACCTGTGGTTATTTTAAAATTTTGGAGAAGCCGTCTTAAATTCGAGCATTCACATCCACTCCATTATCTTTAACCCTATAATTTAAAAAAAAAAACACTTCTTTTTAAAATTTACCTCCCATTTTAAAAAGGGTGAGGGTATTGGTACATCCCTACTTTTTAAGTGCACATCCCCCCCCCCCCCCCAGAGGTGGCATATAGGGCAATAAGGTGAGTATATAGTGTGAAAGCAATTAATGTTCCAGAAAAAAGGGTTTTGATAAGCCTCTCATTGCCCTATGAGAGGCGTATAAGGTTGTGGTAGTTGGAGCATTAAACCCTATACGCCTCTCATTGAGCAATGAGAGGCTTATCGGCACGACTTTTGATGAATTTAAGGTATAATTACTGACATGAAATGAGTTTAGTCTGAAAAAGCGTGAAAGTGACCCATATGACCCTTATCGACCAACAATGTTTATTTACCCAAAACATACGGGATTTATGGCTTTCAAAATTTTTCAAACTCACAAAATTCCGATGAAATGATGAAAATTCTTAACTAAAAAATTTGGTTGAGACCGTGAAGCATAAAGATGTCATTTTGGGACATTGATAATATTTTTGGCGAAGATTCGAACCAGTCGTACGTCTCCGAAAGTGTTTGGTTATCCGGAATTGATCGAGGTGAGGAGGAGGTTGTGTCCGTGCCTCGTTGTGATGACGGGGGTGTGCGACCCGTGTTACCTGACTTGAACCAGGTGTTTGTAGATGAGGGGGAACCATCTTACATTGCCCAAAGTTATCCGCGACACGAATACGGGACTTACCATTCGTATACGGAGAACAAACACAAGTTAGAGTATGAGGAAGGTGCTAAGGAGTATGAGAAAAATGATAACGAAGTCGAAGAAGGTGCTAACGACTTTGAGGAAAATGATAACGAAGTCGAGGAATGTGCTAAGGACTTTGAGGAAAATGATAACGAAATCGAGGAAGGTGTAATGCACTTTGAGGAGGGTGTTGACGATGACGAACCTGCTAACGAGGAAGGTGTTCACGACGACGAACGTGCTAACGAGGAACGTGCTAACGAGGAAGGTACTAATGACGAGAAAAAAACAAAAAAGGTATGACATAACCGTCAAATACGTGTTATTCGTGTTATATAATGTTGATATAATTTTAGAGTGAAAAAAATGATTTTGTATACGTGTTATTCGTTATATATAATTTTTATTAGGTAGGAGAAATCTAGAAAATGTTTGACCCGTCCCGAACTTAACCCGAACCCGAACTGAAAATTGTGTCATACATATTAACCCGATTTCGTTATCATTTTGGTGAAATATTATAGTTATATATAATTTTTATTAGGTAGGAGAAATCTAGAAAATGTTTGACCCGTCCCGACCTTAACCCGAACCTGACCTGAAAATTGTGTCATACATATTAACCCGATTTCGTTATCATTTTGGTGAAATATTATATATGTTCTGGTGAAATATTTTGTTAAAAATAGATTACTTGGGCTTGTAAATGAACCGAACGAACACGAACGAGGCATGTATACTGATTAAAAATAGAAAATGTATGACACGAAATTTCATACAAACCCAAAAATGTGTCATACATATTAACCCGAACCCGATGTTGAACCCGAGTTTTTTATTGTTTTTTCGACAAATTAATATATTAATTTCATTTATGTGGATTTCTAATGAACCTTTTTTTTTGAGGTATTTGGGTCACTTGAAGAATTGAAGAATTGGGTATACAAAAGAGAAGTTGCGAAATGTTACGTCATTGTGACCCAACGAACGATAACAAAAGGCAAAGGTGCGTCAGCAAGGACAGTGAAGATATGGTTACAATGCGATCGTGGCGGTGAACCCAAAAGTAAAGCATCAGTTCGGCGTTCCGGTAGCAAAAAGGTTGGTTGTCCTTTTAGTCTGATAGGGAAACTAGACTCAAGTAGTGGTAATTGGAGCCTTGTGGAGAAGAAAAACATACACAACCATGAGCCTACTGAATTTCTCGAGGGCCACGCGTTTGCTAGAAGGCTGACCCCGGACGAAGAATCACTGGTGGAGAGACTTTATCTGCAAAATATGGAGCCTACAAATATACATTTAACCATAAGAAATCAGTACCCACATGGCATGTGCATTCTACAAGACGTACAAAACATGATTAAAAAGATTAAACAAAAAATGTACAGCGATCAAACTCCAATGCAGATATTGGAGAGCATGTTGCAAGAAGAAAACTACGTTTATTTCACCAGAGTGAATCCCTCCACAAACGCGGTCGAGGAGGTTTTTTTCGTTCATTCGAACTCGTACAACATGTGGGGTGCATTCCCACATGTGTTGATGATTGATGCTACCTACAAGACGAATGAGTATAAGCTTCCGTTTATTCAAGTTGTGGGTGTGACATCGACACACAAGTCTTTTTGTGTGGCTCATGCGTTTATCTCTAAAGAAAAAAAAAGATAACTTCTTATGGGTCCTGGAGAAGCTCAAAGAATTGTTGGTAGATTGCATGGAGCCACGTGTAATTGTATCAGATAGGGATCAAGCTTTGATGAATGCTTGCGATAAAATATTCCCAAAAGCTTCCAAATTGCTATGTAGGTGGCACATCTCACAGAATATTCTAAAACACTGTCGGGCAAAATTTACGGATGAAGACTTGAAAATATTCAAGCTTTCTTGGTCTCGACTATGTAGTTCTCCCACTCTGATGCTATACAATTATAACTTTCAGCGGCTTTTCACGCGACTGGTTAACGACGAACGATCAGGTACATATTATATTAGTTTACATACATTTATCCATACATATATACATACAAACATTACAAATCATTGTATTCAATTTTTTTTTTCAGATGTTCTGGATTATTTGTATGAAGTGTGGCTGAAAGATTATAAAGAAAAGTTTGTTTGAGCTTGGACTAACACAGTCCCCAATTTTGGTCAACATACAACCAACAGAGTTGAAAGCCAGCATTCTAAGTTTAAGAGATACATTAAAGGGCCAAACAACTCGCTCCATAGACTTGTGTGTCTTGTTGGAAAAGTTGTAGAGTCACAAAAGATACAAATAAAACTTAGTTTTCAGGAGAGCAGGTCCGTGCAAATGGGGGACCACAGATTTCCATTTTTTGACAACCTACGCGGTAATGTTTCCTAAAAAGCCTTAGAGTTATTGGTTATCGAGAAGAAGAAGCTACATGCGTTGAGGGCATGAGGGGGGGACTTGTGGCCACCAGCTTTCTACGGGTTGTGGGTTGCCATGTGCTTGTCAGATGGAGTGGTGGGAAAATACAGGTAACATAACAATAACATATGCTTCGATCCATAGAATATAATCATCATTATACTTCATGTTTTAACAATGATTCTTGAAAAACAGGTTGCAAAATTCCACTTGCCGCGATAGACAAATTCTGGACAAAACATGATTTTTCGACAGAAAAACTTAATCAAGACGAGTGTAATATTGAGGCGGAAATGGATAAACTCACACAGCAACTACAGACGCAGCCACCTCTTGTGTTAAAAAGTATGTTGTCGAAGATGAAAGCGGTGTTGAATCCAAGTATGACTGACCATCAACCGCCTGAGTTACAACAAGATACCCGGGGCCGCCCAACTACGAAAGCAAAACAACAAAAGAATGAAGACCTTGCGAGACGTAAAGATAAACAAACCGAATCACAGAGGAATGACTACACTTAAAAGCCAAATGTGCGAAGTAGTCGTTCAAAGAAAAGCAAAGAAGAAAAAATACACTTCCGATTATAGATAAAGACTTTCCACTGTTGACCGGGCACAGGTACATACGTACATACATACATATATTTAGAATTCTTTTTCAATTTTTTATTTTTTTAATATTTTTTAGTTTTTTATTTTTTTTGCCAATTATAGATACAAAAACATGATCAAGCGTTTTAAGGATTGGCTTCCATCTAGCTATCGGAGATACATAACACATATCGAAGATGCCCAGCCGGACAGTAACTGTGGGGTTCGATCCATAGCTATGGGTTTGGGGTATGACCAGAAATAGTGGAAGTGGGTCTGCCAAGAGCTACTCGACGAGATGTTCATTAACAAAAAGCGTTGGGGGCATATACTCGAATAATTGGACAAGGGATGTTACAAAAATGTGTATCAATCGATAAATTGGTTAAATGTTGAACCTGCACCTATGGCATGCTGGATGTGGTTGCCCTACACAGGGTTGTTGGTGGCTCAAAAATTTGGGGTGACTGTTCAACATTTAAGCAACGGTGTTTGTCAAACTTACTTCCCGATGTTCGATGGACCGTAGGTTTACCCGAACCATTCCATTTTAATGATTGCTTATGTCGAAGATAGCCATTTCATCATGGTTAAGTTAGCGGATGATAGCCCGATGCCAGTACCAAATGGACTTTGGAATATATACCGAAGTATGGAAGCTATGGAATGGGAGACAATGTACATGTCTCGTATTGCACAGGGTAGGGCGTTACTACGTAGTAATAGAACTCGACAAAAAGAAGTTATTGACTTGTGTTAGGTGTAGCATCCGTGAAACATAGTGTACGCAACAAACTTATTAATGTTTCTCTTTAATATAATTTAAATATATTGTAACATCCGTCAAATATAGTGCACGCAACAATTTTTTTATAATTTTTTTTAATTAAAGTGCTTCATATAAAAAAAAGGAGTATAAAATAAAAGAAAACTATTGTTTTAAAGGGATTTAAAATTATTAACTCAAACTAAAAATGAAATCTGTTTTTTTAATAAAAGAAATTAATTTTAATATAAATAAATGAATAATAAAAAATGTCAAAAATGCAAAAAACCGGCCATAAACCAGTTTCAACGCGGCTCGAACTCGTGACCTCCCAGTTAAATGCACCCGTCCCTTCCACTGGGACAAGTGTCTCACCCATTGATTATCCCGATTATTATTTCTCTTATACTAAGTTTCATAGATTCAAAATTCAAAAAGGAAAGTACAACTCCTATACGCCGCTCATTGAACCATACGGCTCTCATTGAACATAAACACTTTCCCAACTTCAATAAAGGGGTAAAATAGATCTAAAATTTGAAAACTCACACACTAAAACACCAAGAACACACACACAAACGCTCTGGACCACACGATTTTCACAAGACAAACTCTGGACCACACGATGAAGGTTAGTTTGTATTCCAAATTTTATTGCTTAATCTTCAACCTTTTTTTATTTTTTGGTTTTATTTCCGCCGTTTGTGGTGGTGTTGGGTTTGACGGTGGTGGGGGATTGACGGCGGTGGGGGATTGACGGCGGTGGGGGATTGGTGGCGGTGGGGATTGACGGCGGTGGGGGATTGACTGTGGTGGGGAATGACGGCGGTGGTGATTGACGGTAGTGGTGGTGGTGGTGGTTAGGCGGGTGTGGTGGTGGCTGTGGTGGTGGTGGTGGTGGTTGTTGTGGTGGTGGTTAGGCGGGTGTGGTGGTGGCTGTGGTGGTAGTGGTGGTGGTGGTGGTGGTTAGGCGGGTGTGGTGGTGGCTGTGGTGGTGGTGGTGGTTGTGGTGGTGGTGGTGGTGGTTATTGTGGTGGTGGTTAGGCGGGTGTGGTGGTGGCTGTGGTGGTAGTGGTGGTGGTGGTTAGGCGGGTGTGGTGGTGGCTGTGGTGGTGGTGGTGGTAGCGTAACCCTACCCGACCCCCGGCCCGACACGTTTGCCGGGTCTAGACTTATATCATCATTTTTTTTAAATGTGCATATGTTATTTTTATTATTATATTTATTAGTTTTAACAATATATTTTCGGATGTCGGGTCTACTGCTATTATTGTATGTTTTATTAACAGAATATCGAAAGTCGGTGTTTTGACGGTGGTGGTAGCGTAATCCTTATGGAGAAGTACACTGCGTTCATATTTCAGATTCAAACGCTTAACTGCGTTCGTATTCCAGATTCATGCACCGGAACGTCCACCAACGACAATGCTTCTGCACCCACAATCTGTGACGGTGGAAGTAGATATTTACCGGTGACTGTGAGGGTGAACTTGAATGTCCTGGAACCTCCACCAACGACAATGCTTCTGCGTCAGCAACCTCGAGGGAGAACTCCTTCTGTATGGATTGGTTCTTCATGCTGTGGAACCGGTTACTGAGAATTCTTCTGCAACAACGAGGGAGCGCCAGATCAGGTCGGAGGTTCTTCATGTGGTAATGGGGAAGCGGAAAGCACGTTTACCGTGGAACGCATCCTTAAACTTGATAGCAATAATGTGGTGACCGAATAGAGATCTGAATAACCGATACAGTTTCCAAGAATTTAAGAATATGTAACAGTTAGCGATTTAGGGTTTAGGGTTTAGTCGTTACATTTTGTATTAAAATGACATGTTTTGTGTATTAATATAAAACGATGTTTCGTGTATTTATTGCGTTATGGTTAATAAATGAAAAGTGAAAAATAATTAAAGACATAATAATTAATAAATAAAAATTTTGACATTTTATAATACACAAAATTCATTTCATAAAATATCGTCATGGGTCAAAGACCCTACCCGACCCCCTGCCCGACCCGTTTGCCGGGACTAGATATAACATCGTTTTTTTTAATGTGCATATGTTTTATTATTATTATTATCATCATTATTATTATTATTATTATTATTATTATTTGTTGTTATTATTATTATTATTATTTATTATTGTTATTATTATTATTGGTCAATGAGCAACTCAATATGTGCATATGCTTTATTTTTATTATTATTATTATTATTATTATTATTATTATTATTACTATTATTACTATTACTATTACTACTAATATTGTACGATACGTCGGGCCAAAACGTATTTAAGCAATGGTGTTTGTCAAACTTACTTCCCGTTGGTTCGATGGTCCGGAGGTTTACCCAAACCATTCCATTTTATCGATCGCTTATGTCGAAGGTGTCTATTTCATCATTGCTAAGTTAACGGGATGATTGCCCGATGTCGGTACGAAATGGACTTTGAAATACCTCACCAACGTATAGAAGCTATGGAATGGGTGACAATGTACATGTATCGTATTACACAGGGTAGGGCGTTAGTAGATAGTAATAGAACTTCACGAAAAAGAATTTGTTAACTTGGCAAAGGTGTAACATCCGTGAAATATAGTGTATGCAACAATTTAAAAAAAATATTAATTAGGGTGTTTTATAACATAAAAACCCTTAATTACCACATAAAATTTTAAAAAAAATTAATTTCATATGAGTCGTATAGGGCAATGAGACCCATATACAACTCCTATAAGGTGCTTATTGACCAATAAGCCTCCCCTGGTGGACACCTTATGAGTGTCTCGTTGACCAATAAGCCTCCCCTTTAAAAGTGGAATCCACCAGGGGATGCTTATTGGTCAATAAGCACCTTATAGGAGTTGTATATGGGTCTCATTGCCCTATACGACTCATATGAAATTAATTTTTTTTTTAAATTTTATGTGGTAATTAAGGGTTTTTTTGTTATAAAACACCCTAATTAATATTTTTTTTTAAAAAAAATTGTTGCATACACTATATTTCACGGATGTTATACCTTTGCCAAGTTAACAAATTCTTTTTCGTGAATTTCTATTACTATCTACTAACGCACTACCCTGTGTAATACCATACATCTACTAACACCTTTGCAAAGTTAACAAATTCTTTTTCGTGAAATTCTTTATTGTTGTTATTATTATTATTTATTATTATTGTTGTTATTATTATTATTATTATTTATTTTTAATATTATTATTATTTATTATTATTTTTATTCTTATTATTGTTGTTATCATTATTATTTATTGTTATTATTATTATCATTTATTATTTATTGTTGTTATTGTTATTATTGTTGTTATCATTATTATTTATTGTTATTATTATTATTTATTATTTATTGTTGTTATTGTTATAATTTATTGTTATTATTATTATTATTATTATTGTTGTTGTTGTTATCATTATTATTTATTGTTATTATTATTATTTATTATTTATGGTTGTTATTGTTATTATTTATTGTTGTTATTGTTATTATTTATTATTATTATTATTATTATTATTTATTGTTATTATATATTGTTGTTATTGTTATTATTTATTATTATTATTATTATTTATTGTTATTATTCTTATTTATTATTTATTGTTATTATTTATGTTGTTATTGTTATTATTTATTATTATTATTATTTATTTATTATTATTATTTATTTATTTATTTATTATTATTATTATTATTATTATTATTGTTGTTGTTATTATTATTATTTATTGTTATTATTGTTATAATTAATTTAATAAATTTTTCGGTTTTAGTTAATTTAATAAATTTTATGTTATAATTAATTTAATAAATTTTTAGGTTTTACTTAATTTAATAAATTTTCTGTTATAATTAATTTAATAATTTTTTTGGTTTTAATTAATTTAATAAATTTCCTGTTATAATTAGTTAAGTAAATTTTTTGGTTTTAATTAATTTAATAAATTTTCTGATTATATTAAGATTAAAAAAGAAAAAACCCAAAAAAATTATATAACCCGCCTCTACACCCGGATCGAACTCGTGACCTTTTCCTTAAATGCACCCGTCCCTTTCACTGGGACAAGTGTCTCACCAATTAATCATCCCGATTATTAATTTTCTTATGCTTAGTTCCAGAGATTAAAAAAGAAAAAAATCTCTCCGCCCCTTATTGCCCTATACGCCGCTCATTGATTCAAAAAATAAAAAATCTATCCGCCCCTTATTGCCCTATACGCCCCTCATTGATTCAAAAACTACTTTTCAGGTTTGACCAAATAGATAATAGATCTAAAACTTTTTAACCCCACACACTAAAACACCAAGAAACACACACTGTCTCTCTCGTATAGCTCGGCTTAGAACGTATCAACCTATACGGTCCATATTTTCATAAACGGTTAGTGTATTATTTCATCTTTCCTTTGTTTATTTTGTTTTTTTTTTAAAATTTTGGCCGGTGGTGGGGGATTGACGGCTGTGGGGGATTGACGGGGGTGTTGGGTTTGACGGTGGTGTTGGGTTTGACGGTGGTGTTGGGATTGACGGTGGTGGGGGATTGACGGCGGTGGGGGATTGACGGTGGTGGGGAATGACGGTGGTGGTGATTGACGGATGTGGTGGTGGTGGTGGTTGTGGTGGTGGGGATTGACGGCTGTGGTGGTGGTTAGGCGGGTGTGGTGGTGGCTGTGGTGGTGGTTATTGATGGCTGTGGTGATGGTGGTGGTGGTTGTTGTTGTGGTGGTGGTGGTGGTGGTTGTGGTGGTGGTGGTTGTTGTGGTGGTGGTAGTGGTGTTTGTGGTGGTGGTTGTGGTGGTGGTTTGTCGATTATTTAGATGTTAATTTGTTAAAAATTTGTTACATGTTTATAAAAATTGTAAACAGTTTATAATATGACACGTATTATATATTAATTTTTTCAGATATGTCTTCAGACGAGGAGGAGTTTGGTGCGGCACAGGTGCCTGGATTCGATGAGATGGCCGGGGGTGATTGTTTGGGTATTCCCTATATGGACTACCTGAACAATTCTTGGGAGTATAAACGTTTTAACAGGTTGCGACAAATGAAGGTGGGTCGACAGAGGGCGTTGTCATGGGAGGCTTTACGGGAGGTCGGGGAGGAGGAGAGAGCCCGGGGTTTGATCAGGGAGAATTCCCTGTGGGATCGAATGTTTTCGGTGGCGGCTGGGCCGTCTTATAGGACCATGATGGTGGAGTTTCTGTCACATTCTTGTTTCGTCCACGGCCGGCTGACCGGTCCAATTCGGATATGGACGATCCGAACGTGGAAGCACCGCCTCCCGAGGTATCTTTCTGTTTGTTCGGGCAGCGACAAAATTGGTCGCTGCGTCAGTTTGCTATTGCCACCGGGTTCTATACCGATGATGAGTTGGTTCAGGACATCTATACCACTGTGATTTGGGCTATGCCTGATGATCAGTTGTTTGCTTGGTGGCCCATTCTATGTCATGGACCCTTCGGTAAGAAGGCCTGAGTTTCTGCGATTCCTGACCCACTTGTTCGCTACATACACCGCTGTATTGCCACGTCGATCTCTGCGCGTGGCAAAAGCAACGAGTGGGTCACGAAGGTGGATCTATTCTTTCTGTACTGCTTATATACGGGCACACCGTGCGCCCTCCATCGCTGTCTGGCGGAGTATTTCGCCTCGTACGGCAAACAGCAGAGGCATAGCCGTTTGATTGGAGGGGCGTTTATCACGCGTATTGCCTAGTATTGCGGTCTGTATTACCCATTCCTTGAGGATATGCCGGCCCCAGCACCACATGAGCCCTTAGATCTTAGGACGATGAGAGGGATGAAGATTGTGGTGAACTTTCTAGATATCAGGCATCGGTTTGTTGACGATCACCAACAGATTTATGAACCCCAACCGATAGTCCACCAGGCACTGCTCGAGGCTGGGGAGGTGGAGATGCCGCATATTGCTGACGTGCCTGCTATGGATGGAGACATGGAGCCTCAGGTTGACCAGGGGCATCCGCAGGAGCCGCCACAGATTCCACAACGCGTTTATCATGCAGTGCGGTTACCTCAGTCCACCCAACGGCTCCTTGAGAGGCTGGTGGCGGGTCAGGATGGTATGATGGCGAGCTGGACACATCAGTTTTAGCGGATGGACAGGCGGATGGACCGGATGGAGGATTTGATGGAGTGGGTGATGGCTAGTGAGGCCGAGAGACGTACCCAGGCGGGGTTGCCGGTTTGACCCCGCCACATCCACGAGTGTATCCGGGTTTCGACATGGAGGCAGGTCCGTCCGGGACGCAGGCAGGTGGTGGGGATGATTCTGACGACAGCGATGAGGAAATGGTGGATTAGTATTTGTATTTGTTGGGTGAATTTTATTTTGTTAAACATTTGTGGGCATGTATGAACAAATATTTATTTCTTTTTGTTTATTTGGTATGTTTAAACATTTGTAACTTGATGAATGTTTGTTCGTTTTGTTATTTATGCTTAGTCGACTTATTATAAAAGACAACATTTTTTTAAAAAACTTAGTATATATAATAACAATGATAAATAACAAGACAAACAACACAATATTCGATTACATTTTTTTTAAAACTTAACATATATAAAAAATGACATTTATAACTAATATTCGATTACATGTCTTGCATAAACTTACATACTAACAATGAAAAATAACAAGACAAACAACACAAAACAAATCCAACTGATTATCAACCAACATTCCCTCTTACGAACAACCCTTGAATGAATATCTTCAAATTCCGCTTCTTGCAATTTATAAATTCGAACCTCCTCTCTCAAATACTTGACTTCGTTTTGAAGCACAACCTTTGTATCCATCCCTTTGATGACCACACATGCCCGACGACACATGGGAGGATCGACCCACACAAAGAAGTTGCACTTAGAATGCTGACACGAAAAAAAAAATCACTAATATACAAGGGTTAATGGAAAAAAAAATATATTAAAAACATACCATACTGTGACAAGTGTAAAATTGACGTCCGGGATTAGCTTCAGTCCAAGATGTTCTTAGTGCAGCCGTCCTACCACATTTTCAAACAACCATTGTGAATTTGTGATTATGAAGATGGTGTATATTTCTGTGGCAAGTAAGGATGACAAAAATACCCGACATTTGCAACCAACATATACAAGCTTTAAAAAAAAGCAAACCAATATGTCACTCATAGGCCCATACGCGCGTATGGTGGGTACGGAGGCTGACAACTTTTCAGCCCATATGCCTCGTATAGCCCGATGAGACCCATATCCACCTACCTTTTCTGAAAAGTTGACTGGACATTTATGACACCCCACTTGCATATGACTCTCATTGACCCATACGGGTCTCATTGAAGTTCAGTTTCATTTCCTTTTATAGTTTAACCGAGAACAAGTACATATCCAAATACAAAAGTTATTTTTTGGACGAGTTCTGGACCACACGATGACAATCCGGAAGGGGACCACACGCGTCTCTCGTATAGTTTTTGCTCTCGTATCGGTCTATATGGTCGGAATATTCAAGGTTTGTTTACCCTTGTTTTTTGTGGTTTTATTTTGGCGGTTTGTGGTGGTGTTGGGGTTGTGGTTGTGGTTGAGGTGGTGGTGGGTCGGCTGTGGTGGTGGTGGTGGGGGTGGGTCGGCTGGGGTGGTGGTGGTGGTGGTGGGTCAGCTGTGTTGGTGGTGGTGGTGGTGGGTCGGCTGTGGTGGTGGTGGGTAGGCTGTGGTGGTGGTGGTGGTGGGTCGTCTGGGGTGGTGGTGGTGGTGGGTCGGCTGTGTTGGTGGTGGTGGTGGTGGGGGGTCGGCTGTGGTGGTGGTGGTGGTGGGTCGGCTGGGGTGGTGGTGGTGGTGGGGGTGGGTCGGCTATGGTGGTGGTGGTGGGTCGGCTGTGGTGGTGGCGGTGGTGGGTCGGCTGTGGTGGTGTTATTTTTTTTTTTTTTTTAATTTTTACAATATATTTTCGAATGCCGAGTCTAATGCTAAATTGTATTTTTTATTAACAGGATATCCAAAGTCGGTGTTTTGACGGTGGTGGTAGCGTAATCCTTATGGAGAAACTACGTTCGTATTTGAGATTCATGCACTAGAACGCCGATCTAGGATTACGTGTTATCGGAGTAGCCCGTTGCCTCGTCAGCTCCCAGGGACGCTAGCCAACGCGGTCTGCCCTGTAACATGTCCTTCCAAGAGAGGAGTTCATTAGTGTTCTCATGAGCCTTCCACCAACGGGAATGCCACTTCGCTCACCATCCTGAAAAGACGCGGAAGGCTGGACAATGGTTGATAAACGAAATGCCGACTCCACTGCTCCAACCTCCTGATCCCTTATGCCATTTCAGTGTGGTAGATGTGAAGCAGAATCCCGTTGGAAGGTAGGGTTCGGTACGCAATTTCAAGACAGCCAGGGCTGTCTTTATATTGTGTATGCTGCACCCATCGTTTTCCGGTACAGGAATTCAAAAATATGTAACAATTAGCGATCTAGGGTTTAGGGTTTAGTCGTTACATTCTGTATCAAAGTTACATGTTTTGTGTATTAATATAAAACGTTGTTTAATTACATTTTGAATTACGTTTCTTGTTGCGTTATGGTTAATAAACGACAATTGAAAAACAATTAAAGACTTTCAGAAGCTGACATTTTTTAACATACACATTGCGTTATGGAAACAATTAAACACATAATAATAATTGATAAATAAAAAAGTTGACATTCAATAAAACGTTATAATATACCCATTTAATAAAATTTGACATTTAAAAGTTTGACAATTAAAGACGTAATAATACTCATTTAGTAATATTAAATAAAAGTCGTTTAATAAAAATTTGACAGTTAAAATTTTTGACAATTAAACACATAATAATAATTCATAAATAAAAAACTATGTTACAATATATACAATTCGTTTTATAAAAAAATTGACATTTAATAATACTTATAAAAAATGGCATTTTATAATATACACAATTCATTTCATAAAAATATGAAGTTTTTATAATACTAACACAATTTTTTATAACAACATTTTGTAAAAAAAATATTAATTTTCTTATATTAATATTTCACAACTTCCCCATACAAATACCCTATCAAAAATAAACTTCCTTACACCCCAATCATTGGTAATCATTGGCTGACACCCAATGATTGGCATTAATTAGATGGTAGGTACCATTTTCAAACGTATTGGGCAATGAGGGGCGTATGGGTGGGGCCAGTTTGAGGCGTATTGGGCAATGAGAGTCATTTAGGGTTAGGGGATGTGTATTTACTTTTGGGGGGATGTGTGGATACCTCCACCGTTTAAAAAACCCTCCACATCCTATCCTTTATATGTATCTCTATATTCTTTTTTTATTAATTGTTTTCTCTTTCTTTCATTTATAGTTAAGCAGTCTTAACTACCCACTATTTTGACTCATCCAAAATCTCCGTTGAAATTGCAGATTAATGTAACACAACTATACCCGCACCAAAAAACGGGCCGAGCCAATACACCCAGTGGCTGTTCCATGTCCAGCAAACCACAGCTGGGCCAAAGGACACTGCAGGATTCATGGATGCACCATCAAATGCATGTTTCTTTCTCTCTTTTTTTTCAACTCAGTAACATGTGATTAACATTTTCCATTAAATGCTCTAACCTAATTTTTTGTACTCACCACCATCATTGACATTTTTTATTACTCCGTTGTAAACTAAACAAGAAAAAAAGGAAGTTATGTCTATTTTTAAAATCGTGTCTCCCCATTACCAAGTTTGACAGGGAAGGATCATCCTTTTGCACATGTCTAGAGAGTACAAAGTACAAAATATTTAATAGGGAAAATTGCCCGGATAGTCCCTGTGGTTTGCTCAAATTTCACCTATAGTCCCCAAGTTTTGCAAATTCGTTCTCGGATGGTCCCTGGTTTGGATGAGGGTTAGTTTTCTCACTTAAGTGAGTTTAAAATTACAAAAAAAAACCCTTACTAAAAAAATTAAAAACTAAAATATAATTTTAATTAAACATTTAGAATTTAATGGGCCCCACCATTAACTAAAACAATTTAATTAAAATAAAGCCTTGTGGGCCCTTCCCCACCCTCACCTCTTCTTCCATCACATGCAACCACCGTATCACCACCTACCTCCACTATAACCACCACCTGCAACCACTTTCACCCTGCATTTATGTCGTTAACTCCACCAATGGGTGTTTTGTAACACCCATCTAATTACTACTTGATTTTCATCGAAATACATACGATTTTATACATAAAGCATGTCTAAGTTAAATATTGACATAAGTTCCAATGTGACCAAAAAAAACAATTAGTCAACTACCGACTAATTCCAAACATACATAGGTTGTTTAGCAATTTGTTTACATCCCAAAAACATTGTCCATTAAAGTAAATATCGCGGAAGCTTCTAAAGTGTGTTCGGTTCTTCAAAATTTGCTTGACCGCCATCCGTAAGATCCCTCTTTGTCACCTAAGGTCAAAACAACTAAGAAGTTAGTTTTGACAAAGATATAGTACGTATAAACAAGTTCCGTCATTGAAACATAAATAAAAAAAATAAAATTTCAGACTGATCCTGTCGCGTGTCACGGCAGGACCCTTTTTATTTGTCGCGTGGCGCGGGAGCCCCCCGTGTGTCGCGCCAATTACCAGGTCTTCCCCCGCGTGGCGCGGGGTATTACGTTTTCCAGCAGGTTGTGTTTTGTGAGCTGCATTTTCTGCCAGCTCCGGAAAACTCAGATTTTAACTTCAAATGAGCATATCTTTTGACTCGTAAGTCCGTTTTATGTGATTCTTTTTCCCAAACGTCTGTAAATTCATTACCGATGTACCTATTACAATTATCATTCCGAAAAATTTATTTACGGACCGAAAGACTTTATGTCCTTACGCATTTATTCGACCCACTCTAACTTTACCCATTTTACTACTATTTAACTAGTAAGTTTATGGCACTTTATACCCAACATCCGGGGCTTATTATCACCCGCATTTCTTTACCAATCTCATGGCTTAATGCTCTTGTGATTTTCATCGCCAATTTAACTCTCTAAACACTAGTACAATAATTTACACAACTAATCGACCCGTTTGGCTCATCTTGTGGAATTCCCCAATATGATGACTACCAAACGATTTCTTGTCACTATTAGCCTATTACTTCAAGTAACGATCCTGGTCGCTACAATCGACACCATAACTATCCTACAATGAGAGTTCGCATAATTTTAACAACAATTCGTTTAACGTAACGGGTCAAGTTACATACTTGCATAACTAAACAACATTATCAACCAACAATTCTAATTAACTATTTTGACCCGTTTGTTTGTCGAGTGAACTTCGTCACTTCTATGACATACCAACTCGCAATTGACACTACATTCTCATTAACATTTCTAAGACTATTGTTCATGCATAATGTAACGAAACCGAAGTTACGTACCTTTAGTGCACGCCCTTTAAACGCGAATCGCCACCGGCTTGTCCACTCGACGCCCCGGTATCTGTTCCTATAGAGTTCAATCACGACTTGTTTAGAACTCCTTTTTAACCATATATCGCATAATTTTGTCAAATCATCACAATCCTGCGTCTAACTTTAAATTTCAATTTCGAGCCTTCTTTGGGGCATTTTTACAAACACTTAACGGGCAGAATTTTATATCATTCATATTCAAGTTCATAGCTTGTTATTTAGCTAAACTTAACATCAATAAAGCTTTCATATAACATTTAAACATCATCATTTCAGAAATCACTTTCTATGACCCGTATTACACTAGAATAATCATTCTAAACCCTAGTGTTTACTAGTTTCCCACAAAACCCATGAATCACCTTCAATGTGTTCATGAGATTTTCAGGAATTAGCCATGATTTCGCATGTTATTGTCTAGGTTTTACTCCTAGACACTATATCAACCCTATTCTACCCAAATAGCAAACATGCAACATCAATTTTCAGATTTCCCAATTTCATGAGAATTTCAAACAGAAAATTAACACCAAATTTTACATACCTTGTAACCCCCTTGTGATGAGGATCACTAATCTATGCTCGATTTTTGATTTTGACTTGGTTTGAGCCCTCAATTTGTGAGTTTTGTGATGAACTAGGGTTTGATAGGGCTTGGGGTCGCACCCCCTGTTCTGGTCGATCTCCAGGAGACTCCAAATGGAGTGTTTATGTTTTAATAAAATATTTTTATTAAAACTAGTTTCAAGTTAAACACTTTTGGTCCCTCTAGTTTCCCTTAGTTTATTTTTATATTTCTTTAACTACACACAAGTCATTATCTAACTAGGTTAGTGTTATTCCTAGTTAGTTTATTTTACCAATTTATTTGCAATTAAATTTGCAAATTTAAGAATCCATGTTTTCGGGATGTTACAAGTCCACCCCCCTTAAAAGGGTTTCGTCCCTGAAACCAAAGTACATACCAAATAATGTAGGGTAGAGACGTCGCATTTCCTGCTCGGACTCCCACGTAGTGTCCGAGCCTTTCCTATGCTCCCACTTGATCTTAACTTGATCAATTTGTTTGTTTCGCAATAGCTTGACCTTCCGATCCAAAATCTCCAATGGTCTCACCGCATAATTCTGGCTATTATCCACCTCGATATCATCGTAATGGTTATAAGTTGTTTCCTCCGTTAGACATTTCCGCAATTGCGACACGTGAAACGTGCCAGGTATTCTATTCAACTCTTCCGGTAGCTCGAGGGGATAAGCCACAATGCTAACCCCGTTCGATGATTCTAAATGGCCCGATAAACCTCGGGCTTAGTTTCTCTCTTTTCCTGAATCGGATAACACCCTTCCTTGGGGAAAACTTTTATCATAACTATATCACCTATTTCCTATCCTTTGTCCCCCTTTTAATCGGGTTGTCTTTTGACCATTCAGTCACTCACTGAGTCCGTCAGCATACTTACTCGACGCTAGTTTTATATTAACAAACGCTCTACATAGGTCACAGTGTTATTTAGGCTACAACTTGTTTTATTGCCTAAACTAATTGGTCACCATTTTACCTCATACCTCGTCATTCGGGTATGCAATATTGCCGTCATCGGCCCTTTGCGTGCTTATAATTTCATATCTAGTCATTCACACTATAATGTGATTACATTCTATATTACTTTTGTGTCCGTGATCACATCACGCCCTGTTTAGTTTTTACATCGACTTTTCATTCTTAAGAATCTTTCCTCCGAATGCATCATCTTACAGCTTTCAGCGTTAGACCTATATTCTTTAGTACTAACCATTTTTTTTTCTAATTTCTCTCTCTCGGTATTCATAGGTGTTAGAACATCGTTTCTTTACTAAACCTGAATTTTAGTTTAATGTTTTTCTCTTTAACCATGTTGATTAATCATATCAAGGAATTGACGACAAAGATTATTCTTCGGGGTTATCATTTTACGCGAGAAATCATAATTGGTTCTCCACGCTTTATATTATCGACCCGTAGGTTCCTTTACTTAGCCTTGTAGACTATTCTATTAGGTCTTCACCTTTTTAAGGTGAGACCCCCCCTAGTATGTTCCATTTGTATTTGCGACCCAGTGGTCATTTTGTTCCCGTAGGCCTTTACATTGTTTATAATTTGGAGGTTATGGTGATCCCATGGATCATCTTCTATTCGTTTGACCTTGACCGTAGTCTAAGGCTACACTCATTTTCTTTCGGATTATCTTTCCGACTCTATGACTTCTTATGTGTCCTTCGCGTCGGTTTATTTTACTCATACCGTTATTTGGTTTATGCCTCTATTTCCTTTCAACCCGTTACCCGGGTTCTTGATCTTGATGTTTTTAACACTCCGGTTTCATTGGTTTGCATTTTCCCTTTCATACTCTTTTATGACCTATCCCATAGATTCAACAATATTTCACGCTTTCATTATCCAGGTTACGCTTACTTGGGATATCAACTACTATACTTTATTCAACCGCCCAACATTAAAGTAGTTGAACATGACTATCGAAATTTCTGTTTTTGCAAAATTTTATCGTTTTCTCAGTCATAACTCTTAACCCGAGTCTCTTGACTTTTAATTCACGTTCTCGACTGTTGGTTACGCATTTATCTGAAAACATACCTATTAATTGAGTATTTTATCAATATTATTTTCATAGCAACCCTTCCGGCATTCCTTAAGACTTTGTTTCTCGATTTATTTGGTCGTATCAGCAAAATCCACCGCTTTTACTCAACCAAGTCTTTTATTCTTTCACTCGTCTGGTTTGACTTGTTCGTGTGAGTTCCATCTCCTATGACAGTCAACTTTATCCTTATGCCTTGACATTCTAAATTGTCGATTCATATTTTCGTTTACTTGATTCTTATCCCTTCCCTTGGGCTCATTATCTTAATGTAATATGCTCCCATTATCCGTCTTCCGTTTACTTTTATTATCAAGCACTTTACTTAATTAATCCGTACACCACCTTTCTTTTGTCAGCGACTCTTAGGTATGTTTCTTTTACAAATGTCCCGAAGGCCCATGTCTCAAGTATTATTTGGTAAACTACTGTTATTGTTATTCGGCCTTTGGGGTTTACTCGTTCTTATTCTAACGCTTTCATAATGTTTGTCTTACTAATTCTTTTACATATTCACCCTCATCAAGGTGATTATCGTTCTTCCTCAGGAGGAATTTATTAATAACATGTTACTTGGGTATCTACCCATACCCGAGCTTTTAAATCCAAATTTATTGGTATTTCATTATTTACAGCAACAAATAATACATATTGTCCATTTAGTTTCTTTTTCGAGGATATTCCTATCCAAATCTTAATCTCTTGATTTCTGACTTTAACCCATTGTTACAATAACAAAATCAATTCATTTCATGTTATTGTTTCATATCGTTGTATGGAATTTATCCACATCGTTTGTTGACATAAACGATGTTTCTACCTGTTTCATTTAGTTTGGCTTAGTCTATAGCCATGTCCTTGTCATCTATTACTATTGTAAACTCCCAGGGTTCGGGTGTTATTACACTCTTCCCTATTATGACGCTTATCTTTCATTACGTTCTCGGGTTCGAGTGTGCGCGCACCCCTTCCCAAGGCAATATTTATCATGATTATTTTTACCTCGATGCTCAACGTACAGTTTCAGCACCTCTTATAAACAATAGAACTTTTATTATTACCTCTTTCTATATATTTTTTTTTCTAAGCCTTGGTAATTTCGTTAACACTAATGTAGAATGTTAAATAAATTGATATAAAACAAACGATTTATTTGCACTTGTAATAATTAAAAATTCATGCTGAAATTTAATTTACAAGAGTATACCTGAAACGACATCAGGTTCAGCTTTAGCCTCCGTGGCTGTTATATAAAACAACTTTGTCCTTGATTTCTGGGCATCAGACTTTGTGTCGGTTGTGTCCTTGGTTCCAAGCCTCTCTGGACATTTAGACTTTTTATGTCTTGGCTTACCACATGTGCCCTTATGAAATTTTCCACAAAATCTACACTGATATAACACACTTTTTGTAACTCCCTTCTTGGGAGCTTTATTAGACTTGGACTTCTTTACGGATCTTGGATTCATATCCAACACCCTCCTTTCTTCTATTTCTTGTAGTATGCTGTCTTTCAATTCAGCCATCATATCATTCACCACCGGCACGATTGTGGTTTGTAATCTATCAATATACTGTGATAGACTATTTTCTAGAGCTTTTCCGACCTCCTCGGAAATCTTAGCTTTCATTTGTTCATTCAATTGAGATGTCGAATCATCTCCGGTTACTCCGGACATTTCTTTAACTGAAACATCCATCACGATTTATCAATAATTATTTAATTCATTTCCATCTTATTATACGGAAATTTATATCACTCTCACTCAATCATAAACAATGTGTTATTCTTTTTTTTTTTGGTCAAGTATATATCTTGCCTTACCTTTCTTACTTAGTGTATTTTCCCGGGTTCGAGCGTATTCATACACTCCTCCCATCTTTCCGTCATCTTGAAATTGAAATGTTTACACTAATTGTTAAACATTTCTTTTATGACATATGCGTCATTCATTTTGATCTAGCTAAGTTCACCACTTGCTTAAACCATTTATGCTTAGTGCACTTTTCCGGGTTTGAGTGTGTAAACACGCACTTCCCGTGCATATCAATTCAAATTTCCTTTTTCTAGTATTCTAGTAAGTCTACTAAAGCAATTAATTCTTACCGGACGATCGATCAAGCTTGAACCGAACACTTTGTTAACAACCTTGAGCTCTGATTACCAACTTGTAACACCCATCTAATTACTACTTGATTTTCATCGAAATACATACGATTTTATACATAAAGCATGTCTAAGTTAAATATTGACATAAGTTCCAATGTGACAAAAAAAAAAACAATTAGTCAACTACCGACTAATTCCAAACATACATAGGTTGTTTAGCAATTTGTTTACATCCCAAAAACATTGTCCATTAAAGTAAATATCGCGGAAGCTTCTAAAGTGTGTTCGGTTCTTCAAAATTTGCTTGACCGCCATCCGTAAGATCCCTCTTTGTCACCTAAGGTCAAAACCACTAAGAAGTTAGTTTTGACAAAGATATAGTACGTATAAACAAGTTCCGTCATTGAAACATAAATAAAAAAAAATAAAATTTCAGACTGATCCTGTCGCGTGTCACGGCAGGACCCTTTTTATTTGTCGCGTGGCGCGGGAGCCCCCGTGTGTCGCGCCAATTACCAGGTCTTCCCCCGCGTGGCGCGGGGTATTACGTTTTCCAGCAGGTTGTGTTTTGTGAGCTGCATTTTCTGCCAGCTCCGGAAAACTCAGATTTTAACTTCAAATGAGCATATCTTTTGACTCGTAAGTCCGTTTTATGTGATTCTTTTTCCCAAACGTCTGTAAATTCATTACCGATGTACCTATTACAATTATCATTCCGAAAAATTTATTTACGGACCGAAAGACTTTATGTCCTTACGCATTTATTCGACCCACTCTAACTTTACCCATTTTACTACTATTTAACTAGTAAGTTTATGGCACTTTATACCCAACATCCGGGGCTTATTATCACCCGCATTTCTTTACCAATCTAATGGCTTAATGCTCTTGTGATTTTCATCGCCAATTTAACTCTCTAAACACTAGTACAATAATTTACACAACTAATCGACCCGTTTGGCTCATCTTGTGGAATTCCCCAATATGATGACTACCAAACGATTTCTTGTAACTATTAGCCTATTACTTCAAGTAACGATCCTGGTCGCTACAATCGACACCATAGCTATCCTACAATGAGAGTTCGCATAATTTTAACAACAATTCGTTTAATGTAACGGGTCAAGTTACATACTTGCATAACTAAACAACATTATCAACCAACAATTCTAATTAACTATTTTGACCCGTTTGTTTGTCGAGTGAACTTCGTCACTTCTATGACATACCAACTCGCAATTGACACTACATTCTCATTAACATTTCTAAGACTATTGTTCATGCATAATGTAACGAAACCGAAGTTACGTACCTTTAGTGCACACCCTTTAAACGCGAATCGCCACCGGCTTGTCCACTCGACGCCCCCGTATCTTTCCTATAGAGTTCAATCACGACTTGTTTAGAACTCCTTTTGAACCATATATCGCATAATTTTGTCAAATCATCACAATCCTGCGTCTAACTTTAAATTTCAATTTCGAGCCTTCTTTGGGGCATTTTTACAAACACTTAACGGGCAGCATTTTATATCATTCATATTCAAGTTCATAGCTTGTTATTTAGCTAAACTTAACATCAATAAAGCTTTCATATAAGATTTAAACATCATCATTTCAGAAATCACTTTCTATGACCCGTATTACACTAGAATAATCATTCTAAACCCTAGTGTTTACTAGTTTCCCACAAAAACCATGAATCACCTTCAATGTGTTCATGAGATTTTCAGGAATTAGCCATGATTTCGCATGTTATTGTCTAGGTTTTACTCCTAGACACTATATCAACCCTATTCTACCCAAATAGCAAACATGCAACATCAATTTTCAGATTTCCCAATTTCATGAGAATTTCAAACAGAGAATTAACACCAAATTTTACATACCTTGTAACCCCCTTGTGATGAGGATCACTAATCTATGCTCGATTTTCGATTTTGACTTGGTTTGAGCCCTCAATTTGTGAGTTTTGTGATGAACTAGGGTTTGATGGGGGCTTGGGGTCGCACCCCCTGTTCTGGTCGATCTCCAGGAGACTCCAAATGGAGTGTTTATGTTTTAATAAAATATTTTTATTAAAACTAGTTTCAAGTTAAACACTTTTGGTCCCTCTAGTTTCCCTTAGTTTATTTTTATATTTCTTTAACTACACACAAGTCATTATCTAACTAGGTTAGTGTTATTCCTAGTTAGTTTATTTTACCAATTTATTTGCAATTAAATTTGCAAATTTAAGAATCCATGTTTTCGGGATGTTACATGTTTCTGGACTGCCTGAATATTAACAAGTCGTTATAATTCACCTAGAAAGTCAAAATTAACAAAGTACCATCTAATACTAAAATCAAATATATCCAAATAACAAAATCAGGTACATAACCATCAAACTACAGTTAGGCTAAATCAATAAAATGGGTTAAACATGGATTAAAAAACTAATGCATATCCTACATGGATACTTATTTTCTGTTCCTTCTTCTCCCAAGCTTGTTATTATTATTGACTAAACCTCCATTTTTGTATCGCTGAGACGACACGGTTTGAAAACAGAACTGAGAAATTAGGGAAGCCCATAAACACCCACCGGAAGGTTTCGGATCTGAGAAATTAGGGTGTTCGGAGATGACGACGGTGGTGGTGGTGGTGGTGGTGGAAAGTGATCTTGTGAAAAGGAAGGAGACTGAAGAGGGTTTGAGAAGGCAGGTGGGGGCCGCAATTGGTGGAGTTGACGGCAGAATTGCAGGGTGTGATTAGTGGGAGGTAGACGGCGGTGTTTGATGTTGTTGGTGACGGGAGGAGATGGTCATCTGGTGAGTTGCAGGTGGAGGATGACAAAGGTGGAGTGGTGCTGTGGTGGTGGTACAAGGTGAGGGGCTTTGGACGGGAAGGTGGAGGTGGATGGTATACAACGGAGGTGAAAGGTGACGGCGGAAGGATGGTGGGGAATGGTGGAGGAGATCGGAGGTGGCTGGAGAGTGGAGATATAGAGGAGGTTGGGGAAGAAGGTTGGAGATTGTAGGTTTTGTGAAGAAGAAAGAGTGGGTGTGGGACCAAGGGTTTATTTAATTAAATTATTTTATTTATTAGATTTTTAATATTAAGGGTATTTTTGTAATTTCAAACTCACTTAACTGAGAAAACTAACCCTCATCCACACCAGGGACCATACGAGAACGAATTTGCAAAACTTGAGGACTATAGCCATAATTTTAAAAATGTAGGGACTATAAGTGAAATCTGGGCAAACCACAGGGACTATCCGGGCACTTTTCTCTATTTAATACGTAGCACATAGGAAAGTCAGTCAAGTAAAAAATAATAAAAAATAATAAAAAATTATAGCAGGTTACACTTTAAAAAAACCAAGAAAGTTGACTTCAATAGCAGGTTACACTTCAAATGCACCACCAGCTAAGATATTTGCAGCCACTATGTAACTACTGAAACTAACTGAATATCATTTGTTAATCAACTTACCAGACCACCGGTTGCAATGATGAAATTTTCACCTTGATCAAACGGGTCAAGGGAAGAGACAAACCACTTATTGCACATTATAATATACATTCACTTGGAAAACAATAATGATCAAATCAAATATCATGCCATCCATTTTCACTACCTTTATACTACAAACAACAATTTAAGATACGGAATCATGCCATGTTTGACCTATTTAACAGCCTACATAATGGATTTACACGTAAAGCCAAAAACACATAAGTATGAGGTTAGACAAAGCTACAAAATATGTGTAGTAATACTTCCTTGTAACACTAAAATATAGATGGTAATATTTCCGTGTAGCACCCAAAAAACGCGATAGTGTTCGGTTCAAAGCTAATTATGTCAGCCATTTGTTCAGCAATGAGCCCAACTAGTTCCTTTTTGGAGATGGAACCTGAGCGGGAACTCTTCTTGGACTTGGGCTTTTCGGTTGAGCTTGAAGAAGTCATCTAGAAGTTTGAAAGAAAAGAAAAGGATGAGACTTGATCATAAATTTTAAAACAAGGTTTTTGAATGTATAAGCATGTAAGTATTCACGTATCACGAATATTTCACATAATTTGCATGTATTCGACAAGTATTCAACAAGTATAAACACGTATGAATGCGTAAAAGAGTATAACTTTAGTTTGTTCTCAACAGTTATTATTGTTTTTGATTGCGCGAGACATGCGAATGGTGTAACAGTTTTGAAATGAATGAGGTAACAAGTATAAAATCACATATAAAACGAATCACATAAAAGAGAGGCTCATAAAACATGGGATTGTTCCAGGTAGAGAAACATCGACTATTCCAAAGTAAATCGAAAGTCCTTTCAAATTAGAGAAACGTGCTTTGGCCTATAATAATGGTTGTAAAAGTCCTGCCTTTGCTCCGAGTACTCCCCGAGTACTCGCTACAAGGTGGGCTGCCGAGGCACGAGTACTGTTCTCCCAGGTCAATTACTCCCCGAGTAATCTCCGACTAAGCCGAGTACTTCCCGAGTACTCCCGAATCCGACTAGGGAGAGCCTAGCGACTTTTGCAACCATGGGTAAGATACTCTTGTCGAGAAGCGATTAACGGTATCTTACCCTTCCAGTTACTACACGTCTCTAATCGATCGAAACAATCAAAACTTTGGCGAGATTGAAAATTGTTAGTGCAGTTGTCTGTCGACTACATCTTTGTTCGAGTCTTAGAGAGAAGAGAAAGAAGATGCACCTTATGTACCTTCTCCGGAGCATGTTTCGGTGTCACAATCTACTCTGAGAGGTAAAAAGAAAGCTGCTAATCGAAAGAGAGCTACACCAAAGATTAAAGTATCAAAGCGTCCTCAGAAGGTCATGCAAACGCTTCCTACATCTCCACGACAACCTACTCCTCCATCACATTTAACACCATCACCAATTCATTCACCATTACATCAATCACCATTAAAATCACCACCACATGATCCTTTACCACTTCAATCATCACACAAATCAACTCCAAGACAATCCACGCCACAACATGTTTCACCAACTCATCAAGAATAACCAGTTACTTCTTTGAATCAAATATTTCAAACACCACCTCATTCACAACCTATCATTCACACTACACCAGGTTCTTCAGGATCAAAAAGTTTTCCATCTGTTCCTCCAAACATAAGTATTGGGTTTGACGAATCTGGAGATTTAGATTTTGTGAATGTTTTTTCAGTTGAAAAGTGTTGAAAAGAAAGTGGATGATGTGATTGCTGAAAATAAAAAGTTGACGGATGAAAGCAAAAAGACTGCTGATAGAGAAAAGACTCTTGCTGGAAGGGTGCAGAGATTGGAAGGTGAGAACAAAGTGTTAGCACTGAAAATTGAAGTTGGTCAGACTGAAATCGAAGTTTTGAAAGCTCGAGTGTCTGAATTAGAAGAAGAGAAGAATCGTCGAGAGAGTGAAAATGAAGATTATAAGTTGAAGAATAAAGAACTTATGGCTGCTAAAGTGCTACATGAACATAAGCTTTACATGCTGAATAGAGTTGTGGAAAGCATGTTAGAGACATCAGTGGAAAAGAAATATGAAGAGTTGAAGTTAGAAGATCTTAGTGCAGAACGTCAAGCAGAATTAGAGAGGCAGATGAAAGATATGGATAAAGTAGTGGAAGGATGTTATGAAATGTCTATTGTACCTTCGATGGTAATAGAAAATCCTGAGCCTATATCTTCAGTTCCTGGCATAATCGAAGAAGAAATTTCAACGCCTAAATTAATCAATGAAGAAGATGAAGAAGATGATGAAGATGATGATGAGGATGAGTTTGTTTATACTGCAAGCAGTCACAGTTCTAAGGATAATGATGATGATGATGCAGCGGAAGGTTCAGGTGTTAGAGTGAGTGATGTATCAAAAGAAAAAGTCATTGAAAATCTGTTAAACAACACAGTCAATGAAGAAAGTGGTGAAGCTAAGAGAAAGGGGGAGTCGAGTAAAACACAGATTGTAGAGCATCATGAACCTTTGTTCTTACGTTTAGATGTGTATAAGGAGATGCTAAAAGATGTAAATCTTGAGATTCCAATTGATCTTGAAGCAGATTTGGAAACATTTGATATCAATAAACATCAAGATTATAAGTATGATTATGTTGAAGATGCTGATATCTACGATAGAGTTGAGATTGAAGAATGTTCGGATAATGAAGAGATTCCTGAAGATACTTCAAAACTTCCAACGTTAATGGAGTTCTTTGCTGCGGAGAACAGAGATGAATTACGTCAGAAAGTGACTAAAGCGGTGAATAATAACATATTTGAATGTTTGAGGAAAGAAGCTGAGCAAGAAGGCCAAACTAATGTTGATAAAGAAGGTCAATCGAAAGCTGAAGAAATTGATCGTTCTAAATGGTTTAAAGATTCTCATGAAAGAAAATACAAGAGGCCATTAAAGTTCTTTCAACCAGATCAAAATGTTTCGCTTGGCGATATCATTAGTTGGGGTTTTCTTCCACAAGTTAATGCTTATGCTATTCGGAGAGAATATGGCGTCCAGTATTTTGCACGTTTATATGATATAATGTCATTACCGTGGTGGGACGTTGATGAATTAGCAAAGGTAAGAGTCTTGGAGTACAAGGTGCGAAAGAATGATATTGCGATGTGGGGCTACATCAAATATGAACAATTGAAGCCATTTCGAAAATGGAAGCCACATCGTCCAAGGCGTGTTCAGAGTGTTAATCCGGAAACTGGAGCTGTAGAAGTTATTCTGAATGTGAAGCTTCCACGTACAATGAAGACAATTCCAATGCCAGAAATGGAGCAGGATTTTTATAAAGGCTTTGTTGAATGGGTTTACAGTTGTAGAACAACTGAGGCAATAATCACGTACAGAGCTGGTGGAGAGCTGAGATATGTTCATGTTTACGATCCGATGTGGTTAGTTAATTGCTCAGCTAAAGACATAGAATGTTTATTCATTCACAAGATTCGCTACTCTCCAGCAGATAAAGAGCAAGCTCTTCAGTTTCAAAGGGTTGTATCACTGTGTGTTCAGAAAGGTATCAACTCTGAAAACAAGTGGAAATCTTCGTGGTGGTCTTTAGACAAGAAGATGAAACAGAAAGCAAAGCGGGAGCGTGAACGTGAGAATCAAAAGATGGAAGAAAATAGAGGAAAGTTTATGAAGGAACAAGAAAAAGAAGAAAAGGCAAGGAAGATAAAGAATGAGAAGATCAGGGTTGCGCTGAGTAAAAAGCCAAAACCGAGGGAAGAGAAATTCAAAGCTATCTGAAGGCCTACATTCAAGACAAAGACTGCGGCTTCATCCAAGGGGGAGTTTGTTGATGCACAATGTCTAAAGCCTGTGTCTTTGTAATGCTAGTTTAATGTATAGGGTCCAGATAGGTTATTTTGTGTTAGTACAGGGGGTTAAAGTGTAATTTTATAGCTTTCATGTTTGAGGTCCGCTTTTGTGGCATGTGTCCACAAAAGCGAACCAGCTTAGTAGTCTGGACCGCTTTTGTGAACATGTCGTATAAGCGGACCAGGATATCTATAAATACCCCTGATGTGTTCTTCATTTGTAACGTTTTTCTGGAACTCAATGTCGAACTGCTGACCGTACGACAAGCGTTATCAAGTGAAGAACAAGTATTTTAAGTGTGAACAAAAAAATTTAAGGTGGCAAACTTGTAATTAATGAGAACTTTCATTAAGTTGCCTTGACCATATAAATAGGAGGTTATATCATGATTTTAGTAAGACTTAAGATTTTTTAGAAGATTTGGAGAAGACTTGGAGAAGACTTTCTAGAGAGAGAAAGTGTAGAGAGAGAAAGTAGTGTAAACGTGAATTTTTGTACCGGATTTGTCACATCATTCAATAAAATCACGTTAGTAGTACGATAGTGTGTGTTCAGTCACGTACGTTCACGGATTCCACACGTGAAACGTCCGTTACGCAATCGAACGGTGTCAAAACCGGTCCTACAATTGGTATCAGAGCTAGGAGCTCGATTGCTTGATCAAACACATCGTTTTCGTACCAGATTTCAGCTGATTCAGATCCGATTTCATCTATTTCTTCATCTTCTACCTATTTCTTATGTTTTTCACTGAAAATCGTCAAATTGAACAGGTTTTTACGGTCCGAATCATCTGATTTTTTGATATGTTGTGCGTATATACCTGATCTATAACCCTACCAAGTTTCAGATCCAAATTCCTAACCGTTTAGGAGAAATCGAAGATTTTCAGTCCGATTTTGCGTAAAAGTTGCAGGTCTGTTCATAGGGAGGTCCGCTTATTTGAACAATACCTGGTCCGCTCATTCGGACAATACCTGGTCCGCTCGAACGAACAGGTCTGGTCCGCTCGAACGAACAGGTCTGGTCCGCTCGAACGATCATTCTCTGGTCCGCTCATACTGACAATACCTGGTCCGCTTATCCGGACATTGACCTGGTCCGCTTTTCTGGACATTTATCAGGTTCGCTTATGTGGTAGAGTTGGTTCGCTCATATGGTTCATTAATAGTGGGTTCGCTTTTGTGTCATTATCTTCACGTGGTGGTTCAGATCGTTTATAAGTTGTCGGATAGTTAATTGGTTGGCTTTGAATGCACCGACCCACTAATACAAAAGGCCCAATCACACTTATCTGTTTGTTTAAGCAATTGATAACATCATCGATAATCTTAGTTGGATTTAATGAGTTTGTCAGCCAAGTAAAGCTCACATGATATCATTTGATTAAATGTTTTGACAGTTTACGGCCCAATCAGTGAAAGACAAATTGAATCCATTTCGATACAATCAAGTTCATTCATTTAGTGATTCTGTCCTAACAACATTGAATCGAATCCTCAAATCTTTGACACGGGTCTTAGATTGATTTCACAAACACGCACGTTTACATATTCAGTTCGTTTTAAACTGATTGTGTATTTGTTTGATTGCAGGTAATTCGAGGTGATTTACAAGGCCGCAAATACCAAAAAGTTGTTTTTAAGTTGTGGTTAAAATGTTTGACGAAGAGGAAAACTATAACCTTGAAAGGTTAAATGATTGGTTTGATGGGTGTTGGAGTAAATATCAAAATGAGAATAAGGATATTTGGGATAAAAGATTTGAATGTTTTTTGTGTATGAAAAATGAAACAATGGATATGTTGGAAAGACAGTTTAATTGTCTAATTGAAAAATTAACAAGGTACGAGATAAGGATATCAAATGCTGAAAAGATATCAAAATTTGCAGACGCGTTACCTTCAGAGTGGGATGAATTTTTGATTGAATTGAAAAAAGATTCTAGGTTCTCAATTTTTTATCCAAATGAATTTATAAATAATCTCAAAACACTCAAGTATGAAAATGAAAAGAAAAAGAAAGAGTTGATGAATGTAATAGATAAAAATCTAGACAAAAGAAGTTTGGATGTGATTGTTGAAATATGCAAAAGAGTCAATATGTGTCGTGTAGCAAAAGATGTTATGAAATATGATATTAAGAGGGGTTGTTATATTGATGAATATATGAATCCTCTTGATTTTGTTAAAATTTTTTGTGCAGGCACATACAAGACAGAGACACAGGATATTTCAAAGAATGAAGAATCCAAGCAAGAAGGAACTTCAAAATGTGAAGTTGTGTGCTCAAAATGCGAAAAATTCGAAGCAGACAACGTTAAACTCTTGAAGGATGTGGAGAGTTTAACATTGGAAATCAATCGTGTGAAGGATGAGAAAAGAACTGATGATAAACAGATTCTTGAAATGACAGAAAATTTTGAGAATTTGAAATATGAAAATGTCAAACTGTTGAGTGGTTTGAACAGTTTGACATTGGAAAACAAAATTTTGAAAGAAAAGGAAAAAGATTTTGAAAATGAAAAACTGAAAATTGAAAAAGATTTTCAAATTCAAATAAAGATTTTAGAAGATGAGAAAGATATTTTTGGTAAAAATAATCTTGAAAAACAAATTGCAATAAATTCTCATCTCGCTAAAATCATTCAGCTTGAAAAAGAAGCTGAAAGTGATCGGAATAAAATTGCTGAGTTAGAAAATAAGTTGAAAGGTTTTGTGTCTTCTACACCTTATGTGTGTCCAGAACCGATCAATTCTGTTCCAATAAGTGACAATGTCACAAACTTTGACAATGTCAAAGATGAGGATTGTGATGAAGGAACTGATGATGAAAATGAAAAACAAACTAAACAAAAATTATTTTTAGAATTAAAAGAAAAATTTAAAAATACTGTTTTGCAATCTACTGAAATAGGTGAATGCTCAAAGCAAAAACATGTTAAGAAGAAAGTAGAACAGAAACAAAAAATTAAAAATTCAAAAAATGTTCAAAACAACAATAAAAGCTCATCAGTTCAGTCATCCAATCGCTATAAAAAACCACAAAAAGTTGAAAATTTAAACTCACAAAAAGTTGGTAATAAGTGGTGCAGGTTTGACCACAGTGCTTCAAAGTCAAATCCAGCTTACAAGAGGAATGATGACTACCACAAAGCCAGACAATGCTATGATCTGAGCGTTTGGTGTGAAGGTGGTACATGGTACGATAACAGGGTGTGTTACAATTGTGGTTATCAAGGACACATTGCTGTTAACTGCGAGAGTTGGAGCTATGAGACGAGAAGATGCTATAATTGTCAAATCAGAGGTCACATTGCCAGAGATTGCCCAATGAGATTTAAGAGGAGATCGAGGGCTGAATTTCATGGAACGGTGAAAAAATCAGTCAAAGTCGATGAAAAGACTAGAACACAGAAACAACAAGAAGTGAAAGAACCGAAAGTGAAGCTTTCACAAGGACAGAAAGATCGACTGAGAAAGAAAAGAAAGAAAGCTCGAGAGTATCTCGAAAGGATTTTGTCCTCGGATACAACAAGTAAAACAGAGAAGAGTTCTGATAAATCGTCTTGCTTTTCAAAGAATGATAAATCTTGCAAAACGAATTCATCAGATACAAATCTGAGGACAGAAGAGAAAGGAATTTTGAAGAAAGACAAAGTTGTTAATCAAAGGATTAACAAAACAAAGAAAGTGAAGTTTTCACTTCCTGGTGATGAATTTGTTTCTTCGGAAACAAAGGAGCCATGTGTTGGCGATGAATCTGACTTGTCAAAGTCAGAAGATCCACCAGTTGAGCAAAAAGGAGAAAATTCAGTTCCGCCAATGGATGATATCAACTTTCCACCATTGCGAGCTGAAAATTATAAACAAAAAGTTGACGAAGTTGAAATTTCAAATCAATCTTTTTCTGAAAAGAAAGATTTTGATGTTGAAAAAGCCTTTAACCCCAATGTTCTAAACATTTTTGGAAAAATGGTTGACGGAAAAGTCAAAGGGGTAAAGGAATTTTATGATTCAAAGAGGAATACCAATACACCGAGTAAAAATAACTCGGATGCACCCAAGACTGGTCAGGCTTGGGTGTCACCATTCTGTAACTGAAAAACCTGACTTGCCGGAACTCCCAGGTTGGTAATTGGGGAGTAGGAATCGGCATCTTTCTTGAGAAATTCACTTCGGTGATATTTCGACTTTCAAAAGATAAATTAAGGACATTAAGTTGTACTTGATTCATCTTTCCTATAAGTGGTAATTTGAAGAACAATGTGATGAAGTGACCCCGAATCTACAAATGATTAGTAAACAAACTAATTTTTTCGGAAAAATCATTTTGATTAAAATAAACTTAAGTGTTTTGAAATCATAATGGGAAAATAGTTTGTTGTCAGGGGGAGTTCTGATTGTTTAAGCCGAGTGAATGGCGAATTGAAGCGATTCGATATCAGTTGTCAAGTTGGTTGTACAGTTTGTTTTCAAATTTTCCTAAAATGTGTTTGCATTTTAGGGGGAGTAAAATTTTAGAAAATCCAAAAACATTTGAAAATTTGAAAAAGTCAAAAACATTGAAAAAATAAAAAATGAGTTTTGTTGAGACAAGAGGAAATGATAGTAAATCAGTGGACTATCATAGCATGCTAAAGAAATGAAATGTAAAATGTGATAAACGGTCTCACTATAGATGTGACGATAGGCTCAGCTAGACTAGTAGATTTGCGATAACGATACAAACTTAAATGAAAAAGCCTAGTTCTAGTGGGAAACACGGTTGAAAGCATAGTACTTAGTTTTGTCCTTCTTGATTGTGTGCCTACTCAGTAATCGCTGATTGTCGAAAGACATAAAACTGGTTAAGTTTGTGAACTTTCACAACTTTGCTGAAAAGTCGCTGTGATTGTGCATTTTATTTTGCAAAGATTTAAACTTGTTTTATTTCTTTATTTTGTTTAAGCATCGGACATTCTCTGCGTATACGTGAGTATCGACCTGGATGTTGTTGCCTAAACGTTCTGCTTTATTTTCTTTGGTGTTTCGTTTAAGCTTTGGATCACCTCTGCGTATACGGGAGTATTGACCTGGTGGTTAAAGCCTAAACAACTTCAACTTGTTTTATTTTTCTTATTTTGTTTAAACATTGGACTTTCTCTGCGTATACGGAAGTATCGACCTGATTGTTAATATTTAAACATTCTGCTTTGTTTTCGCACAAATCACAGTTGATAAAAGTTTAAAGGCATTGCTTGAGATAGTGTATTACATGATGAGGGGATATGCTGAGATCGTGGGGACCATAAGAACTTAGTGCTATCTAAATATACCTTAACGTATCGATAAGCATTTCGAAAGTTTTTAGTTTGAGTTTATGTGGACAACAATATCGTCAATCAACGTGAATCGTTTAGAACTTAAAACGATTAAAAGCTTAACGGTGCTTGTGATGTGTCTCAAAAACTGATATGATCCTCTTTCGCAAACTCACAAAAATATGTTTGTACATATTTCATTTCTGCATTACATTTCTCTTATTACAAAATCCAAAAGGATTTTAGTGTGTTTTAGCATAATTTTTGAAAAATCCAAAAAGATTTTCGACAACTGATGTTGAAAAGCTGATATTCAAAATCTCAAAGGCTAAACAAGATGAACAATTGGTTTGGTTAAGATGATGAGAAGTTGGAAGATAATCCTCAAATGTTTAGATGATTCATTAATTTGAATCACAATATCGTGTATTATATGTTTGAGAATTTTGAGTGAATTTTTTTAGAGTCAAAATTATTTTGTCTTACGAGAGGATGAGATGTGTAGGTTTCTGATTCTGTTGCTTCAGAAAGCAAGGCGTCGATCCCAAAAGCACGAAAGCTTGACGAAAGGGGGAGCCTGAAGATTCTGAAGAAAAAGAGCAACGGAAGCTGAAGACAGATCCACCGGGATTCTGTTCGAGCAAGAGTATTTGAAGACTCTCACTAAAGATTCCGTCAACATCCAAGGGGGAGTTTGTTAGTGCAGTTGTCTGTCGACTACATCTTTGTTCGAGTCTTAGAGAGAGAGAGAAAGACAAGCCGCTATGAGTTTCACTACGAGATTGACTACGGCAATATCCAAGGGGGAGATTGTTGATGCATTTAATGTCTATCGCCTTCGTCAATCCGAGTCGTAGTGAAAAGTCGGAAGAAATCAAGCGCATAATGTTATATTTAGTTAGAAATGGCAAGGTGGCAAACTTGTAATTAATGAGAACTTTCATTAAGTTGCCTTGACCATATAAATAGGAGGTTATATCATGATTTTAGTAAGACTTAAGATTTTTTAGAAGATTTGGAGAAGACTTGGAGAAGACTTTCTAGAGAGAGAAAGTGTAGAGAGAGAAAGTAGTGTAAACGTGAATTTTTGTACCGGATTTGTCACATCATTCAATAAAATCACGTTAGTAGTACGATAGTGTGTGTTCAGTCACGTACGTTCACGGATTCCGCACGTGAAACGTCCGTTACGCAATCGAACGGTGTCAAAACCGGTCCTACAAAAATCGAGGAATGGGACTTAATCAGCAGGATGCAGGTTTCACCCCTAACTTGATGATTTCGTACCCTAATGTGGTTGGTACTCGTCAGGTCAAAATATAATTTCGACACTTTGATGAGGGTCCACTAGAGTTTGAATTGGAAATTTACCATTAAGATGTGGATTTCATTCCTAACTTAATGGCGTAATTTTGTGCAAAAATAAAGTATAAGCGGGATGAGAGTCGTTCACCAAATTGTGGGTTTCACGTCTATTTTGGTAAACTCGTCTCTTATATATAAAGAGTGTCTTTAAGTCTTCAAGTGTATTGTGTAAAATGTCTTAGGAAAGACATAATGTAAGTATTTAGACCAAGAGAAAAGAAGGAAGCAAAGTAGGAAGCATAACATTTTAAGCATGAAATAAGAATGGTCAAAATGAGGTACTTACTATAGACTAGATCGAACATGGCAATTCTACCTAATTCCCTATATTTATGGCTCTGATACCAATCTGTCACACCCCAACCAATGGCGGAATCATTGGAGTGGGACGAAGAAAGATTGCAAGAGACTTCATAACACTATTTGTGACAATATTTAAATAAACCCGTTTCATTTCATAACTTCAAATTGTCAAACATTACATAAAATTCAAATAACAACATGTTCATAATCATAAAAATAACAAAATTTGATACAACATTTTAAACCTAGCACGTCTATATGTGTATCTAAGCATCGTCGCTACTTCATTTCATAGCACCATCATCCTCAACCTGTAACATGTTTAAAATAAGGTTCAATGCAAAAGCAAAGGTGAGTATACAAGGTTGATACATACATAGCATAAAAAGATTATGTTTAAACAATTCCTCATGGCAAGCTAATGATACAAGATAAACATTAAAATCGGCATGTGTTTAACAAATCAAACCAATGATGAAACGCAATAAGCTCATGACATAACCTCAAGTCTACGGGTGGTGCGTTAATCCTATAGCACTATATATGTCAAGGATAGGCTCGATCGAAGCTAATGATAAGTCTAACACAAAATGAATAAACCCAAGTTCAATGTATCAAGTAATCACATATGCAAGCATGTTATAGGAATGTTTGTGCATTTACGAATAAAGTTCATGTGTAAGTTTCATAAGGAAACATGTTACACCCCAAAAAGTGGTAAACGTAAAGAGGGGTTTTGAGTATACTCACGGTTTTGCAAGCTTTCCACTTGATAGTCCCGCGAGTGTTGTTGTGGAGATTAGTTTGGAGCACCTTGTCCTTCTACACGAAGAAACGTAGGTGGGTGAGTAAGGAGAATTTAACGGAAGATTAAGATTCAGAGATTTAAGTTATATGATAATAACATATGAGAAAATAATCATCTAGTTATTAATCTTAGATTATATAATCTAGTACTTTGACAAATGACCACTAAATCATCATCAAAGGTTCGATTATGTGGTTAATATATAGGTATTATATAATGTTCATTATGTCATGTAAGTCAAGCATGAGGTAGGAGGATGAATCCTCCATTTAGGAACCTCTTATTATATCATGGAAGTCATGTAGGAGGTAGGAAGAACAAGTCTTCCATTTAGGCACCACTTGGTGTTCACCACTACACTTGATGTAATAAACATTCAAGAAGGGTCATGAACTTACAAGTATGAAATGAACAAGAACAACTAATCTATTGAAAACATCAAATAGTGTGTGGATTTTCAAGTGGAATAGCCCAAGCTTGTTCCATAATCACACAATCATCAAGTTTCAAGCTTGAACACTACTTGTGGGTAAAACCCTAACCAAAACAGAAAGTTTGTGAGATTTTAACCTCTGATTTTACATGTCTCAACCTTGTTTTTAAGCCCAACTAACCATAGATATGGTTATGAGCATATGCACATAGGTTTAAGATGAGATAACTCAAGTTTAAACAAGATTTAACAAAGTTTGAGTTAAAACAGAAAGATCAGTTAACTTTGGAGCCTTTGGCGACGTCCGAGACTCTGGTTTTCCAAGCAAAACCTATGGAAACGTTCCTAAGGTTAATCCAAGTAAGTAGGAAAAAGAATCAAGCAAAAAGGTTAAGAAATGAGTGAGATATGCTCACTTTTGTAAGATGTTGTGAATCTGTATTGCACTTGTAATCAGCTGCGTGTTTAGAGGATTTGGGAGTGATTAGAGGGAGTTGTGAAAGTGAAAAATGCTTGGAATGCACTTGGGTTTTATAGGGAAGGATTAGGGTTGGGTTAGGTGAGGTTTAAATGCAAGAAACACACTTAAAACCAATGAAAATCCATCAAAAAGTGACCAACCAGCGAGCTGGTTGTGTGGTTTCCGTATCTGTGATCCTCTCTGGGCGCGAAGACAATAGGCAGGCCGGGTCGCGGGCGCGAGCCTGGTCTGGTGTGTGAACAAGTTTCAAAATTGGCATTTTAGGCCCCTTGAGTTTCTTTTAGTGGTTTTAGGTATTTTAAGGGTTGTTTATGACATATAAGCATAGTTTAAGGATCAAACATGTAACATGAACATAAAACAAGTATAATGAAGTATGTTTAAGTGTATGAACATCGTATTTAAGTATCATATGCATTCGAAAGACGTATTATTCGTAAGTTTCACGTATTAACTCATAGTTTCCAAGAATTACGAAGATGTATCAAATGTTTCACGAATTCAAATGTACGAACATGTATGAAGTATGTATAACACGGATTTAAAGAAATACGAGTTTTATTTATGAATCAATTCTCGGATTTTACAATGATTACAATGAAAGAACGATTACAAGATCACAAGACTTCCAAAAATAAAAATACAAACAAGGCTTTCTAAACATGGAAAGTACGAAGAAGCAGGGTGTTACAAAACTGACCCTGTGAACCCCCACCAGAATACTGACCCTGGGTGTTTGACCTTGAACTACCAAACTGACCCTGCTGATTTGAACTCCCACCAGAATAATAACCCTGCCCCCTGTTTTGATTTGAACATGTTTAGAAACCGGGGGGGGGGGGGGGGTTACCTAAAGAACGGAAGGTATTATTGTTACTATGCCAATTGGACCCTAAATTTGAATTGTTGAAAGGGTTCGTTGGACCTCGGTTTGCTATGAACTCAACCAACTCAAGAGTGAGCGTGGGGCAATCTATGGTATCGTGACCCCCTACATACATCACACCTATCTACCCTAGCTCTTTGGTAAGCTTCCTCTCAAGGTTTTCCATTGCCGCGACCATCGATGTATCCAAGCTAACTTGGTGCACCCCTCGGCCGGCCGAGGAGGTACTAGAGACATGAATGGAAGTCCTACTGATGGCGTGATGATCGATGTCAGAATGTGCGAAACTCTAAAAAAGGTAGTTGCATTCGGCCACTGTTTTCTTACACATGAGGTGGCCTCCTACTGAAGTGTCGAAACGGGCTCGAGTCTCAGGAGTGAGACCGTTGTAGAATTTATCTACAAGTGCCCAATCAGATAGACTATGTTGGGAGCAACGGGATAGCAAAGTTTGAAATCTTTCCCAGGCTAGATGGTAAGGCTCGTCAGGCTCCATCCGAAATGAATGGATCTGATCACGAAGTCGAGATGCCTTGGCGGGTAGAAAGTATTTGGCAAGGAAGGCATCTCGAAGGGTGGCACAGGTGGTAAACGTACCCGCAGGCTGCGAATCAAGCCAGGTGGCTGTGCGGCCCGCAAGTGAGAAAGGGAATACTTGTAGGAAATGGGAATCAAGGTTAGCTCCTTCTATAGAGAAGGTACCACAAAGGTGGGAAAGGCGGTTGATATGAGTAGGTGCGTCTTCGTCATCACGACCATGAAATTGACATGAGTTGGTAATATCGGTCATGATGTACGAAGGAATTTGCCAATACTTTTCATTTTCGATGGCGGGTAAAGTGATGGGTGAATTCGCACCGGTAAAACCGGCGGTGGAGCGTTGGTGAATTATGGGTTGACGGGTTCGGAGTGAAGTCGAAGGCTGGTGGTTTAGATTGAAAAGTAGAGTCAGAAGAGGCGGAAGATGAAGTAGAAGTTTTACTAACCTTAAAACTAGAAGACGAGGAAACAGGCTTGTCAATCATCGGCTTCGGCGGTCCCTGCGAACGTGTATGGGGCATTCACTGCAAAACCGATAATAAACAAGTAAGACGACTCTAACGAAAGACTCAAAAATAAAATAAAAAGACACTAGAATTATTTAGACTCCTACGACTCAAAAACCCAAATAGCACGTAATGATATCATATAAGTCCAAACAAAGTAATCAACGCAATTGCCAAGAGTCCCCGACAACGGCGCCAAAAACTTGATGTGCTAAAAGTAGTTTAATAAAAATAACTAAAATTAATCTAATCTAGACACAAAGTAATACTATACAGTCTCTAAACTCGACTAAACTACTAAACGGCAAGTGAACCGATCGACTCTAGTCAAGCAAAGTAAGTCCGGATATCAAAACCACGAGACTCTAATTAATTACGTTGACGACTCTATTTGAACTGACACTGACACTCACACTTAACTGTTTTCAGTTTTTTTTTTTTTTGGGGGGGGGGGGGGTTCTAAAAATCCTAAAAATTGCAATTAAATTAACTAGATTAACTAAAACGAACTAACTTTGGACTTTTACTCAGATGGTGAAGAGACTACCTAGACTGGAATCCTGATTGCTTTAGTAACGATTTTTATTAGGATATTAATTATTATGGAACCGGGATCTTATAATCCTAAACCTTTCGAGATACCAAACAAGATCCTCAACCCTTCTTAAGAGACACTTATGGCACCCTGGAGGCTGTTACGAACACAGGTTGGTTAGACTCTCTCTCAAGACATCTAAGGGGTTTACAAAAGTACCCTAAAAGATTCACTCCCTCTTAGGACATAAACCTAGGATAGACTTGGGTTCTCGATTAGACTTGTTAGACATTAGTCAAAAGGGGAACTCCTAACGAAGCTCCTACCTTACGATTTAATGACTTAGACCTCACAATAATCTCGCACCTCTCAGTTATTGAGAATTAGTAGAACACTTAATTTATTTGATTATTGAATATTACTTCTAAGGTATATTGCGCAATTTAACCCTAAAGATTAAAGATTTATTAGGTGATATAGACACTCACCAAATTCTAAAACCTAGCACGACTCTATTATGTGATAAAAACCGTCACCAAGATTCATGCGAAGCAATAAACAATTTTCAAACAACTTTAAGCATGCATATTCATCTAATCAATAATCAGTCGACTACAATTCATAAACAATCCATAAATATTATTTTATCCTACAACCCCATCATGCGACGCGGTGGGGATCTCTTCTTACTGTCGTGCGACGCCACCATGTGTATCTCTAGAAAATATTATTTTATCCTCGCGTCACGCCATGGTGATGCCATGTTCTTGTCGCGTGACGCCAAGCCCTTGTTTTAACAGAATTTTTCAATTTCCGTTCCCGTTCAGCCACAGCTCGTCCCGGTTCTCGTTCTAACCATTTTCCAACATATTTTAACACGTTTTTGCCACTTTTCAGCTAACGAGACCTGGAAATACATAAACTAATCAAAGTAACGAATTCTAACTAAAAATTGAACAAACGAATACGAAAACTATACAAACTATACACGATAAATGGATGTATTTTACAATACATCAGTGTTTCTTATCATGGTGTTTGTTTTCTTTACAAAATTCGTGTCTTTGCGTAATACTAGCACTGATGTTCTTGTTCTGGTACTTTAATCCTTGTCCTTAGCTTCTTGTTGTTTGCTTTTCATATACTCTTTTTCACCCGTTCAAAAAATAAAAATAAAAATAAAAATAAAAATAAAAATAAAGATAAAAATAAAACATAACTAAAAATAACCACAAATATAAATAGCTACAACAATGCAATGGATAAAGCTAAGTTCATGCTCGACTGGTTTTATGTTTTTTTCTCTCTTATAGATGCCGACATTTTATAACGTGCTTTGCTCAACAATATCATAGCAAACACTTTCACATGCTTTAGTTGTTAGCTCTCTAAACACAAATAGATTTTGTAATGTTGGTTGTAGATGTTAGACAGTTCTACAAATATGTAACAATTCACCCAATTAAATAGTACCTAAATTAGTAATAACTTCCAATACTTGTAAGTTTTTACTAAATTATATCATATTATAAATGATACAATGTTGGTTCAAATTAACAATGTAAAAACATAAAAGATACTGGAACTTGATTACTTTATTGATGACACACAAATATGCATATATAGCATTTATACAATACAAGAGGACAACAACAACAACTTACTCTAAAAATAAGATATGAGATAATCAATCAATAAAATAGGAAACTACTTCCTAAAGACTAAGACTCCTTTGGGTGACTTCGTAATCTTCCATTAGACTCCTAACCATTCCAAATTCAAACATAATCATAGCATTTTAAATTACATTCAAGAATTTCCACAATGGAAAATCGAATAAACAAGTATCACCTTTGAATTAAGAGCACATTTTTATCCCATGTATAGACTTGCGTAAGATAGCCTTTGAGAGGGTATGGCTACTAATGATTTCTTTTTCTTTGTTACAAACCCGAACTCATCACTAGTCTCAAACTCTTCATCTTTAGGCAAGTTCCACTCAAAAGAATTCAAAAGAGACGCTAACATATATGTTAACATCTTGTCACCCAAGGGGATTCCAGGACATATTCTTCTTCCTAATCCAAACGGCAAAAACTTCACATTATTTCCATTGTAATCCCATTCGTCATTTAAAAACCTCTCTGGTTTGAACTCCAATGGGTTAGTCCAGTTGTTGGGATCACGATGAATTGCCCAAACATTTATATACACGATTGTATCTTTTGGGATTGTGTAGCCACCCACCTTGCAAGATTCATCTGGGCATCTTTGGATTAGGAGGGGAAGTGGAGGGTGTAACCTGAACGTCTCCTTAATCACTCCATCCAAGTATGTCAATTTGTGCAAATGGGATTCTTCAACAATATTGTTCGTACCAATAACCTGAGTTAATTCATCTTGAACCTTTCTCATTACAACCGGATTATTCAAAAGCTCTGCCATCACCCATTCTACCATTGTCGATGTTGTGTCGGTTGCGGCGAGTATGATGTCATGTTGAGAATATTAAAAAAAAAAAACAGAAAAACTGTATTGGTAAATAATATTTTCTATGTTGGAAAATTTCTTGCCATTTCTGGCCAAAAATTTCCGACAAAACAAATTTTGTTGGAAAATTCTGACCATTTTCCGACACAAAACCAACTAAAATAAAAACCTAATTTTAGCGACTATTTTCTGACAACTTACTGACAAAAAACATGGTCAGAAATTTGATAGAAAGTTTTGAGGAATAAAAGAAAAATAAATTTGGTCGGAAAAGTTAAATAAACAAAAAATAGAAAAACAATTGATGTTGTTTTATTTTCTAATTATTGTATATAAATAACAATAATGCTAAACAAATATGTATTAATAGTAATAATACGGGAAATGTCACAAAATAGTAACCAAATTTTAAAAGTGTTATAATTAAGTCACTCGTATTGTTTTTGTCCCAATTAGATAACTTAACATTCAAATCGAGTCATGTCGTTTTTTCTAGGTGTCAAGAAAAAAATGGAGCATAAGGTGTGTTGGGGTCGGATTATTTTAACATATGAAATTAAATTTATTAAAAATAAAAACACTGTAATTACATTAAAAATTTTAAAAGTTACAATCCACTTCATCACTCGACGTTAGCATCAGATAAAAGGGGAAAAAATAAAAAATCTACATCACCGCGGTTACCTATGAAATGGATTAAAAAACCTTTAATTTTAATGAAAAATGAATGTTGAGTGACATGATTAGAACACTTTTGAAACTTGAGTGACCTAATTGATGCACTTTTAAAACTTGGTTACTATTTTTACAAAGTTACCCCTAATATTTCTGTTTGGAACTATTATTTTTAAAAACATAATTTTTGGAAAATAGTTGAAATTAATAACAACAATTAACACATATAAATAATATTAATACTAGTGAAAATATGTATAATATACACACACATATATACATACATGTACGTATTTGTATGTGTATGTATGTGTTTGTGTATCGGTATTTATGAACGTATGTACGATGTGCATATATGTATGTATATGTGTATGTATATGTTTGTGATTTTATTTGTATATATATGTATTGTGTGTGAATGTGTGCACTTGTATATATGTGTCTGTGCATGTGTGTATAGGTATGTATGTGTCTCGGTGTATACACAAGCACACACATGTATAATGATACAAGCTAGTTTTAGGTAATCGGTCCTGATACTATACACATACCTCCGTATATATATAATACGTATAAGTTTATTAAAATAAAAGCATTTCATGTATTATAATTATGGTGCGCAAAAGAAGGAACAAAAAACCATGTTTTAAACTGGAAAAAAAGGAAATAAAAACAATTTTGGTCGGAAATTTCCGACCAAACTCAATGAAAAGATAATAATAAAGCTACCTACGGATAATATTGATGACAATAAAAACGTGAATGACTATCATAGTATTCAAATTAGAGGTAAAATAATGACTATCAATAAACTTAAAGTTAAATGATAGATATAAGAATAATTATAATAGTTAGTAGAGTTAATTCTTATTTGAGTTACTGAGTTTTGGTGATTTTAACTAGTTGTGTCCAAAATCAATTTTTTTAACTATCTGAATACTTGGTTTTTCAATTTGTGACACTTTGAATCAAATTACTAACGGGTCAACCAAGCCTGTAACTATAAGAGTATTTCGGCCATTTTTACATAAGGTACAAATCTTAGATTTGCAAGTTATAATTTCATCCATTTATATACAAGCCTCTCATCTAAAACTTCCACCACAATCACCATCATAACCATCACCACAAAGGCCCCACCACACCACCATCCCCATCGCACTTCCATTGTCGTACAACCACCATACAGACCCCAGTTGTCACCTCTGACCACCAACACATCAACCTCCATCGTTACACCACGGTATCATCATGTTCAACCCCTTCCACCCCCATAGCCACCCGCCTTCGATTGATGAATGATGGCGGTTTAGGGTTTCGTGGTGAAGTGATGAACAGTGGCGGTTTAGGGTTGGTGTTTTCAATCTGATTCAGGTGATGTATAGTTGTGGTGTTATATGGTTGCGGTGGTGGTTAGAGAGGGGGGGGGGGGGGTGAGAGGTGTTGAGTGCTAAGAGATATAGTGTGTGTAGGTTTTTATATTACTTATTATATTTTTATTTGTTTATAAATGACAAGGGTATTTTTTGTCTTTTTACGAAAAAAACAAACAAATTTGGTGGACGGCGTTTGTAATTTGGACTCAGAAGGGTTACAGATTGAAAAATCAGGTATCTAGATAGTTAAAAAATTTGGTTTTGGACTCAGCTAATTAAAACCACAAAAACTAATTAGGAACTCAAAAAAGAATTTACTCTAGATAGTAAACAGTTGTTTTTTTTTTTATTAAAGTTCCCATTTTTAATTGAACTTGTAGAAAGAACACGTAAAAAAAAATTACCATCATTAGAGCCTTAATCTGGATTACGTTAAATGATACTGGAGTGTCTCTTAGATCTTTAAGCTCCAATAGGATCTGTAGAAAATCCTTCCTCCCATCTTCTTCAACCGCCCTACGGATTTTGCTGGAGTTAGTTTTGATTCTTTTTTCTATAATGTTGTCAAAAATCTGATCAACATATTCCAGTTGTCTCTGCATATCTCGCCGCCTTTTTTGTAGATCAAACCATGATAACAATGGAAAAAAATCAGATATGTTTGGTGCTCCCATTAACTTAATAATTTTGGATTCAACTTCATGGAACCCATCTCCAATATAGCTAGATCCCATCCCTTCATCAGATTTGCTGCAACCCCATAACATGCTTGTCACAACATTAAGCTCCGTGTTGAAAGCCATTTTATTAATATTGACCGTTTTCCCGACTTTAGCATAAACTTCATTCACCATCTTTCTCACTTCACGTGTTCTAAAACTCTGAGAAGCTTTTAGATTTGCGTTGCTCATCAAATTGCTGACTAAAAGCTTACGCATGTTACGCCAGTGTGTTTTACTATGGGCAAACCCAATATCAGACCCGCCATAAGTGATCACTGATGCTACTACTGGAGTGTTGCGGTTAGCAAAGGTCTGGTCCTGGTCACGAGCCACGACCTTTACTAGGTCTGTGGAGTTTACCACAACATGAAGCTTACTTCCGAGCTGCAGGCTGAAGATGGGACCATATTTGTGAGCCATCTCGGTGAATCTTTCATGTAAGTTGGAGCCAAGAAACGGGAGGTAGCCTACAACTGGTAAGCCGGAAGGACCTGGCGGCAAGGAAGTTGTTGTATAGGATGACATCCATTTGTACCATAGAAATAATAGTGCCAAAAAAGAAATGGTGAGAATTGTGCGAGCAAAAAGCTCGTCTTGCTTATTGTTAACTTCCCACCACCATGACCAGTAGGTGATCATTTTGTGATAAAAATTGTATCCAAGTACTGATATCATTTTTGCTACACATGTTATGTTAGCAGTCTGCTTGTCATATTTATGGTTGGTTTAGGACCTAGGACATGCCACTAGCATACGGAATGAGTGACACCTGTTATTTTAAACTTTTGGAGAAGCTGTCTTAATTCTACCTAAGAGTCAAATAAAAGAAAGAGAAAATTACCAAAATAGCCAAGAAAAAGTTTGAGTTACCAAAATAGCCATCTCATGAGTCTTTGGAGAGGGGCATCACGGATTCAAATGCGCGGGATGCCTCTTTCAAGACCCCTCATGCGTCTTTAAATATGGAAGTGACACGTGTCTCGATGATTAGGTAAACTCCTCCAATGCCTCAGACAGACTCATCCAATGTCTCAGCAGACTCATCCAATGCCTCAACTGACTCTTCCAATGCCTCAGGCAGACTCCTCCAATAATTTAAGAAAATACTTTAAAATATTTTAAAAAATACTAATTTTTTTTTTAAATTTAAAAAAAAATTACTTTTTTAAATTTATATACGTAAAGATATCTTGGCTAATTTTAAGAAAATAATAAATTTAAAAAAAATACTTTAATAAAATATTTAAATTAATTTTTTCAATTAATTTTTTAAAATTAAAAAAATATTTTAAATTTATATACGTAAAGATATCTTTAAAATACTTAAAAAATACTATACGTATATAAATTTAAAATACTTTACGTATATAAATTTAAAAAATATTTTTTTAAATTAAAAAATATATATTTAAAAAAATATTTTTAGTATTTTTTAAAAATATTTTAACGTATTTTCTTAAAATATTTGGAAGAGTCTGCTGAGGCATTGGATGAGTCTGTCTGAGGCATTGGAGGAGTCTACCTAATCATTGAGACACGTGTCACTTTCATATTTAAAGACGCATGAAGGGTCTTGAAAGAGGCATCCCGCGCATTTGAATCCGTGATGCCCCTTTACAAAGACTCATGAGGTGGCTATTTTGGTAAGTCAAACTTTTTCTTGGCTATTTTGGTAATTTTCTCTAAAAGAAACCAATGGGGTGGTGGTCCATTGGCAAAGGCAAAGCCTTTAAAAATACCTAGGTTGGGAAGGGGAAGGTCTTGGGTTTGAGTCACCCAGACGACAGTGGATTAAAGAAATTAGCCGTTAAAAACAAAAGAGTTACGTAATTTTTTTGTTGAGTTAATTACTATTTTCGTCCATGCGGTTTGTTACAAATCACTATTTCAGTTCATTAGTTTAAAAATTGCGATTCAGTCCCTGTGGTTTCACTTTCGTAACAATTTGAGTCCCTGTGGTTTCACTTTTGTAACCATTTCAATCCATATATTTTGTAAAGTACAAGGACTGAAATGGTTACGAGGTGGACTGAAATGGTTACGATAGTGAAACCACAGGGACCGAAATCGCAATTTTTAAATTAAATGAATGAAATAGCGATTTTTGACAAATCACAGGAACGAAAACAGTAATTAACTTTTTTTTTGTTAATACCAGTTATTCAGAAAGGGACAGGTGTATAGTTTGCTTGTCTACACAAGAAGACACCTGCGAATCAATTTGTCTATTTCAATTCGGACATAAAATTTGTTTTTTGTTTCAATTTTATTTATCAATTACAGGTGTGTCTATTTATAAGAGTACAATAAAGATAATTACAAAGAAATACCAGTGAACCCCAATTAATATTATCTCTAAATATTTTCATGTCTCAAACCGGACCAATCTGATGTTGTGAAAGATCCCATCATGTATCGTGTGTCCCTAAATTTGAATATTGAATCTAAGTTAGATGAAACTTGTTTTAAAAAATAAACAGGTACACAGAAACTGTTTTCTAAACGAAACCTATTTTTGCGAGACAAACTCAACTTTGGTGACTTGTTCGGCTCGAGTGCTCCAACCTCCATCCCTCCTCCTTCTCTCGTTCTGTAGTACGGCACATTTTGGGTTAGTGTCTTTTGATTTTCATCTTTTACAATTCATTACCTCAATAACATTAAAACTGGTTGTGAAACTTGATTCTTGAACATTGCTTGGAAAAGGCTTGTTCGATTTGAGGCTCGAACGAGCCGCTATGTTTGGTTCGGTTTATAAACGAGCCAAGCATGAGCAAAGGACCGCTCGGCTCGGTTCGTCTCGAATTATTGTTTTTAATTAGTATATATATACATATACACACATATATAAACACATATATACACAAATGTAAATTATACATACATATATAGGGTCAGGATTTAGAGAGAACGGTGAGAACAATTTTGGTGGTGATATGTGGCATTGATGTTAAATTACACTAAGAGGTAATATTGTTAAAAAATCCACTCAAATGAACTGGGTGTTCAAATAAAACGCCATAAAACACCCAAAACACCATGAAAAATACACAGTTAAAACGCCATAAAACACTCAAAAGCTATTTTTTGAGCTATAATTTACAACAGCTAAAAAACCATTTTTTAACGCCATAAAACACTCAAAAGCTATTTTTTGAGCTATAATTTACAACAGCTCAAAAAACCAGGTTTTTTGAACGCCATAAAACACTCAAAAGCTATTTTTGAGCTATAATTTACAACAGCTAAAAAAAACATTTTTTTTAGCTAGCTCCCAAAAACGCCATAACAAAAAAAGCTATTTTTTGAGCTATAAATTACAACAGCTCAAAAAAATAACCATTTTTTTTAGCCAGCTTCCAGTTAAAACGCAATAACAAAAAAAAACTATTTTTTGAACTATAATTTACAACAGCTCAAAAAACCATTTTTTGAGCCATATAGCTCAAAAAATCTATGTGTAAGTTTATTTGTGCTGATTTTTGTGCGGTTTATGTGTCTAACCGTCTAAATTAATATTTTTTGAGCTCAGAAAAATCATAATTTGTACTGTAAAAACGCCATAAAACACCCAGTTCAGAAAACACCATAAAACACTCAGTTCAGAAAAACGTCATGGAAATACCTAGTTTAAACGCTATAAAAACACCTAGTTCAGAAAAACGCCATGAAAATACCTATCTAAAACGCCATAAAACACACAGTTAAGAAAAACGCTATAAAACTCAGTTATTTTTTTTTTCCGAAAAGTATATCAATAGTATACTCGTTGGAAAGAAAAATAATCACGTATAAAAAAGTTATTGTCGTTTAAATATGATGGGGGAAAATGACATGTGATTAGCATGTGCATCTTTGTTTAGATCTTCCAATTTTACCCCTCCTGGTAGTTCCAAGACCCATATTATTTACAAAAATGTCATCGCATCAATCTCAGCCACAAACAACTAAGATCTTGTGGCTGAGAATCGTTCTCACCGTTCTCACACTTTGAGGGGTTCTCTCCTGATCCTGTTTCTATATATATATACACACACACCTATATAAACACAAATATACATAAATATAAATTAAAGTTATAGTTTTATATATACCACATATGTACACAAATATAAATTATATATATATATAAACATACACCTATGTATACACACACATACAGATATACATAAATATTAATGAAAGTTAGAGTAAAATACAAGAATTATCCTTTATGTTAACACCATACTGCAAACTATGTCCTTTATCTTCAAAAAGTATAAAAAAAACATACTCGATGATTGCAAACCCTTGCACGTGAAGTTCTTTACTCCTAAATGAGTTAGGGATAAAGGGCATAACGTGCAAGACTTTGCAAACATCGAGTACGTTTTTTTTTTTTTTGAAGATAAAGGATATTTTTTAAATCTGATGTCAACATAAAGGACGATTTTTGTAATTTACTCTTAAAGTTATAGTTTTATATATACCAATCTATTAGATTTTATTCCATTATATACAAATTTACAACGATATCTATACGTTCTATCTCAATCATGCCAATAAAAAATTAACATCAAATCTAAAAGTTAAACCTTAAACCGTTAAACGACGGTCTGCTCATCGCCTCAATCTCTCATGCTGTTACCCTAAGTCCATCGTCTTCTCCTCTCAATGTCATTGTTCGTGTAATTTGATCATAGCCTCATCGACCACAATATTGTTATTCATAAAAAAATATTATGCCATAAAATTTGTTTGTTTTTAAAGTCATAAAAACATGAGACCCAACATTGTCACTATCTCTCTCCGCAAGTTTAAATCGGGTGACACGGTTGTCAAAATCGCTCGAAGTTCGCCCGACGCTCGCTCGAAAAAACCACTGCTCGAAAAATGCTCGTTTGATTTGAGACTCGGTTTTAAATGAGCCGCTCCGCTCGGTTCGGTTTGTAAATGAGCCAAGCACAAGCAAAGGTCTGTTTGGTTCGGTTCGACTCGTGACCAACCCTAGTCTAGACGCATTCTAACTTTGAGCAAATAGAAATCTAAGGATAAGAAAAGAACGCAACATAAAAAAATTGGGTCCGTCACTAGCTCTATGTAGGTAGCCCTTTGTAAAATAAACAATAAAGAACTTTTAATTGAAATTAAATTACAAAGAAACCAAAGGCAATCAATAAATTACGATGCAATTACAACTTGAAGAAAATGAAATACAAAGAAGTCCTTCGTCAAATAAATAAATAAAGCACTTTTCATAAAAAAATAATTACAGACTCTAAAGTCAAGCAATGCACTACAATGCGATTACAACCACCACCGAAACAAAACGAAATACAAAGGAGTAGCAGAGGTTTTGGCTAAGTATCCTTGTTCAACATAGGCCCCTTAAAATAGATTAAGGGTCTGGAAGGAAAATCTGTCTGTTTTCTGGTGTATAATCGACGAAGCAGTGTGTACCACCTGGGAAAACACGAGAACCTGAATTGTAACTTGAATTCGAAACAAGATGATCACACAGATTGCTAGAAAATTCTTAGAGAGAGTTGTAGTTTTTCTGTGTCTTCTAACCAAGGTGAGCCTTGGTTTTATAGTCAACACAAAGTTGAAACAACTACATGAATTAAGAACGAAAAAATTATATGCATTGCACATCTTCAGTGCATTTTAATTTAGTTTTTGAGTCTAAATAGAAAATGCTAAGTTTGATCGTAAGTGTTGCTACATTTAGTGGAAACTAATATGCAATAGTAACTGTTGCATCCACACACACTGATTCGTTGTTGCATGCCATACAATGTCGCACACTAGTACATTAGCCACCCAAAGCACACACATGCCACATGGCGTCTGCCATATAGATCACACACCGTTCCATCTGCATCCGCCACACATGCGTAGGGCAAAGTTTACCGCATTGCACCCATCGCCCATATCACATGAACGTGTGCGAATGCGAGTTAAGGGCGTGGTTACATGGAATCAATAAGGAAAGAGAGCTTAGACTTATATATTACCTCAAGTTTTATCTTTCTTCCTATCTAGGACATGTTTCACTCTACGAATCTGACGCATGGTAAAATATTCGCACCTTTGACGACTTACATTCGAGTATTGATATCTCATTTATTTTAGTTTCGTTTTAGACGTTGTTTGATAGGTTGCAAAGCTCTCACATCTATATATACGTATACACATATGTATACATATATGAGCCATAGTTACATATAAATATTTGTGTATAAAGTTGGGAAAAAAATTAATATTTCACTTTTTTTTGTTAAAAACTCATATTGACAACAATCTAGAATTATAAGTTTTGTAAATACCAAAAAAGACGTATAATTTGTATATACGAAAAAAGACGTGACTGGTTTGATTTTTTAAAAACACCCTTGTCATATAGGATAAAGACAAATTTGATTTTTCTTTCTAGGGTTTTCGAGATTGATGTATCCCAATGGCACTAATTGATGGTAGGGAAACAAAAATATCCATGTCATGATGAGATTTTTTTAAAGGCCAACAAATCAATCACGAGTATTTTTGGGGCATCTACTTGGACAAACGGAGTACTTCAAGAGTAATCTGAGTCGTCTACCACCACTTCCGAAAAAAACCCGATAACCCAACCGCCCGTAGGCACGACGGTGAAATTACCGGTAAAACCCGTTTGGCTCAAGGATCGAACTCAGGCATTCCTGGGTCTCCTATCATTGCCCACCAGTGACTCATTCCTTTTTTGCATCAAATGAGAATCAAACTTGAGTCTTCATAGAAGAACTCAAGTCCTCCTACCACTTGAGTTGGAGGTCATTGACGATGTCATGATGAGTTTAGTTGTGTAGATTGTAAGATTAAATATATTACGTATTAATATTTAATCTATAGCCATTATAATCATTTACATTATATAGATCAAAATATATAACAATCCTATTAAATAATTAGTTGGTAATTGTTGATGGACCATATTACCCTTATTAACTAATTAGGGTTTCCTCCTGGGTGCTTATATAACGAGAATTATGTGGAGGTTAAAGGGTTACTCAGTTACACATTAGACACAACCCATTAGCCATAACATCATCAAATTCGACCTCCATCTCCATACCGATTCCCTTATCGGTTTTTCTAAGCCACCATCATCAGTCAGCACCCTAAGGAGGAACCAGACCAAGATGACAATCATGTCAACCCTTAATGGATTCTCTGCTAACCTGTGCTGATGCAACCAAAGGTATGTTTTCATGTTTTCCTTTATGTTCAAAACAGAACTGAACCAACATGTGGTATCAGAGCATATGTTGATTAGTCAGTTCTGTTTTCGTATCCATTATTCTGGGATCAAAAATCTGGAAAACGAAATTGTTAAAGCCTTGAAAAGTCACGACAGTTTTCGAGTTTTGTTGCCGAAATCACTGTTTTCGGAAGTTAATGAATTAATTTTTGACTCGAAATCATAATGGACAAACCTAATATTCGAAATCTGTTAACAAAATTCTTAAAATTGAGATTTCGGAACCCAGAATTATGTTTTTATTTTTTAGGGTTCATAATGTTCTTAGTTAAAATTCGAAATTTCCCTTATGTTTTGGAATGTGTTTTGAATTATGTAATGTTTTTCCTAATTTGATCTTATTTTATCTAATAAGTTGTTTCGAAATCTGTTAATGAGATAAACAATTAAGATTTTCGAAATTTTATGATAAAATTAGATCAATGTTATAATAGGAAACTCTATCAAGAGTCATAATTTTCGAATTTCAATTATGTTATCACAAATAAATAGCCTTATCAGTGGTTTCGAAATCATTAATGTTCATGATCGCACAAGCCCCTTAACATTCGCACAAGATCAGATCTCGGAAAAAAAAAAAAAAAAAAAAGGAGATCTGATCGCACAAGGCCTTAGTGGATCGCACAAGACCTTGCTAATCGCACAAGGCATTACTGATCCATAAGTTTTGGGCCTTATTAATCACACGAGTTTACTTGGGCCTTGTGGATCGCACAAGTCTACTTGGGCCTTATGGATCGCACAAGTCTACTTGGGCCTTATGGATCGCACAAGACTTGGGCCTTATTGATCGCATAAGACTTGGGCATTACCGATCGCACAAGTCATTACTGATCGCACAAGATTCGAAATCTCATTACTTAAGCTGTTTAAGTTCGATCCGCGCTAACAGGTGGTTTGCTATTAAATAATTGGTTTTGTAATTACTTAGCTAATTAATAAGGATCAAATAATGTTTTACAAAACCAAAATAGCTTAACTTGAATGAGCTTCTGATATATCATTTCTGGCCAAAGCTGACTTGATACATCTACTTATCATTCAAGTATTACGAAAGCTATGTTGTGTATGCATCATAAGCATGAATGTCTTAATTCTGGCCAAAGCTGATTTAATTCATTCATAGATGGCATACTCAACAAGTGCACAACTAAAGTGATTGTTTCAATTCTGGCCAAAGCTGATTTGTTACAACCACTTTGCACATATGCTTAAATGATTACACTTCTGGCCAAAGCTGTTTTGTTTTCGTTTAAGTAGAATTTTTTAGCTAAGTCTATTATTTTGATGTTAGTAATAGACATATCACAATCTCTTCACATAATGATCCTTAGATTAATGATCCTTAATTAAGTTTTTTTTATGATCATTTCGTCTGCCTTATTCTTAGTACCCATAATGTTACTCACTATAATTTTCTTCTATATATATCTCATCCACTCTAATTTTTTAAACCTAAACTGTTTGCTTTATTTGAAGTATTTAAAGTTTCTATAAGAATTAGCTCTTAAATTAAATCCTTGATTATTTCCTAAGACACGATAATCCTATTGCTCTCTTCTGATAAAGATTATAAAGAAGAAAATTAGAGCATGATGAATAGGACAAATCGACCATGATGTCTATTATGATAATCAAGAACTCTCTAACGTAAATGCTATCACTAAAGTTATTCCAGATTAAGTCTTTCCTGAGACTAATCTTTATTTATGGAAGGATCACTAGAACTCCTAAGATGCATGCCTTAATTTGAAACTCTAAACTATAAAGTTAAGTGGTATATGTGAATGCATTATAATGTACAAAACCATGACCCATAAAGTTAAGGGCTTACGCATGGAAATAAGTACATTTTTCCAGTACATTACATATTAAGATTTTCACTTGTACATTTTGATGCCTTATAAATCAACTATAGCACTCAAAATACCAAAGTATAACGAGTGTGTTGATAAGCAACATATGTACAAAGAAATAAATGTTTAAAGCTGGAAAATAAGTTGTTATTCACCTTACAACCACTAAAACGTTTAAAGAGGATTGTTCTAAGGTCCATAGACAAATTACAAGTGCTAATTCCAACATTAAGGTTCTTCAAGGGAAAATCTCACTGCATAATTATGTCATTAGACTAGACATAAGCAACGAGACTATCCATTATTCTAAAGAACAGTTGGGTAAATTAATTAGATAGTCACTTATTAATGATATTTAAGTCTGATAATTCTTTAAATATTCCTATTAACACATGATTAGTTGACTCTAGTTCCATAGTTTTCCTTACCAGAAGTCAACAAATAACTAACATGAGAGTTAGTGACAAAATAAATTGTTAACGCTATAAGAACCATAATAAGCAGTCTTCTAACAAAGCTTTTCGATACATTACATGTTCTGATTATTAATCAGAGTACAGTATCATTACTTAGGCTACGTCATGAAGGTTGTGAGGTTTGCATAGTCAACATAAAGTCACACTTATCTTAAACTCTCATCTTATTTGTTCTAAATATCTGGATAGAAACATTATTAAAATGAAACTAGATGATACCTTACATTTTCACAACTTTTGTCATCATGCAAATGAGAATTTGACAAAAGGAAAATGAGACTTATAAATTTCATCCATTATAACCGCAATTCATGAGAAATTATGACATGGTTAATGAGGATGATTATTCATCTAATCTCATTCTAAGTGATTTCAAATCATGACGTTAAAGCCCTAAAATATTACTTGGCTTAAGGAATAAGTATGGGTCCATCATAAGTCATTCATTGACATTCGTGGAACTTATTCCAAATGGAGTATTCAGACATAATTTATTTATCATTTTGAAAGACTATCAACTTGTATCTAAATTTTGTCGTATATGGCCCACAGTCTTAGAAGAAATCTATTCATATGTTTACTTATTAAGATTTCTATTAAATATGTCCTTAAGTTTCTTATGACATTTGGACGTTAAGGAAGTCAAATAAAGTCTAACGTATATATGATAGGTTCCCACGTCATGTAGCTCATTGAAAATTTTCTTGTAGCATTCTAGAGATATTAAAGATCAGTGGGAGCATTAATTGTCTTAATAATAATTTGCAATAGTTGCAAGAGGTGGGGGAGTGAAAATTTCACATTACCTAAAATTGCACCTCTTGTACAAGACACCGCTCCATCACGACACTGTTCTATCAAAACTTGTCTCCTTAAAATATAATGCTACACTTACAAAAGTTTCATTGTTGCTTAATTATGGGCACACTTAGATTTCTTACCTAAACTAACATAATCCTCAACAAGAGAAACTACAACGACTGACGTCATTAACTTGTTTCTCTATTAGAATTAGTTGGTCGTTAAGTATTGACCCTAAGCATGCTGAGTTCCTAAAGATTTCTAAGGTTAGTGGGAGTAGTCAAAGTCCTTATTATGATTTGCAAGGAATACAAGAGGCGGGGGGAAGAGTGTCATTAAATTTCACTCCAAATTTAACTCCGATTACACCTCTTGTACACCATACTGCTCCAACTCTTACAAACTTAGAATCATGAAAATGATAGCAACCTAACCAAGAGCTAATCCATAAAACTGAAACTTCTAATGAACCCAATAATTAACTCAGGAGGTCATCTAGGTTTAAAAGCCTACTAACTTTGATGATTACATAACCTCCCTAACTGAACTTGAAATGGATTTTGGAAATGTTTACTGATCCTATCTCTTCAAATTAAGCCATTAGTGTCAATCAATATTCTTAATGGAATAAAACAGTTTTCTAGTAAAACTGATTTTATGTGTACGTATAACGTTTGGGATTTGATTGAATTACATAAGAGTGTTCATAACAAAACCAAATCCTAATATAAGCGTTAAGATACAAAGGAGCATGATTGATTGTCAAAGGTTACACTCAGAAAGAGATGAATTATCAAAGAGTCTTTCTTACCTATCTTACACAAGATTTCTTTGAGGATCATCACTGTTCTAGTAGCTTATAATAGTTTAAAGCTACATTAGATGAACATTAAAAGAATTTTCCCTAACAAATGGCTGACACATTTACATGTTCATTAGATAACAACCTGAAGTTTCAAACTGAAGGTTAAAGAACACTTTATTTGTAAGCCAATAAAATCCATGTATGGGTTAATGCAAACATCATAATGTGATGAAATCTTAACGTAATTATTTTCATCAACAACCAAGTGGATTAATGTACCTACCTCAAAATGAGTGGGAGCAACTAAATTAAACTTGTTTATATAGATGATATTCTTTTGACAAGTATATGTTACAAAAGTCAAAGCATTGTTAACACAAACTTTGATATAATAGATCTCAGAGATATCTCTTACGTGATTGATATCATAACATATTGAGATAGACCCAATGGGATATTAGTTCCGTTCCATAAGTTTAACATTAAATGGGTCCTTACGTATGTAACAAACAATACTGCTCTTCCTTTAGAGGATAATAGGATAAATGAGATTATTTATTTACGCTTCATTAATTAGAAGCCTTATGTAAGTTCAAGTCTATACTCGTTTAGATATTACTCACATTGCAACACACTAGATATGTCTAGATTATTGTGAAGCATCTAATGGAGTATTACAATATCTTTAAAAGAAACGAGAGGCTATTATTTGAAGAAGAAGTGAGAATTAAAACCGGTTTATTATTATAACTTTGTGATATTCAAAGATGATAAAATGTAATTTCGGGTATATATTTATGTCAGCAGACAAAACTTATCTTATGGAGGAGTCATAACAAACTGATAATAACAACCTAAGTTGTAACGACATAATATAGTCACTAAATGTTGTTGGAAATATATCAGTAGACTCATAAGTTTATTAACTCCATATAATTGATGTTTTGAAGAATTAGTGTGATAAAGTCAGTTACCATAACTCCTTGAACAGTAACAGTTCAAGAGGTGCTGCATTAAGTTTCGATACGCAATTAATTATTCGTTTATGAACGAATTGAGGAAACTAAGTTTGTATCGAATACATTCATGATATGCTTAAGGATCCTATAACTGAATGGTTATTACCCATAAGTCTTATTAAGAGAGCTCATAGACGGGTATTAGTTTATGGCCATGCGCAACTGCATATCGTACTATGAATGACTAAGTATTAGTTATTTTTTCCTCATCAGTTTGATTTTGTACGTCTCTAAGAATATGTCAAGTCGACATAATGGCATATAAGACAAATAAAGTTACAAATCAAACAAAGGGCTTATGCGTATTTTGATCATAACGATTAGGTTTTAAATTAAGGCTATAGTATGATTAATGGGGGTCCTGAGTCGCATAATGATTCAACGGCTGTATTTCTCTGCTATAGTACTTGTTTAAGGCTAAAATGAGTGTTAACTCCTGATCAGGCTTATCTAATACTCATAGTAAATGATTACTCGGCTAAGTGGGAGAATGTAAGATTAAATATATTACGTATTAATATTTAATCTATAGCCATTATAATCATTTACATTATATAGATCAAAATATATAACAATCCTATTAAATAATTAGTTGGTAATTGTTGATGGACCATATTACCCTTATTAACTAATTAGGGTTTCCTCCTGGGTGCTTATATAACGAGAATTATGTGGAGGTTAAAGGGTTACTCAGTTACACATTAGACACAACCCATTAGCCATAACATCATCAAATTCGACCTCCATCTCCATACCGATTCCCTTATCGGTTTTTCTAAGCCACCATCATCAGTCAGCACCCTAAGGAGGAACCAGACCAAGATGACAATCATGTCAACCCTTAATGGATTCTCTGCTAACCTGTGCTGATGCAACCAAAGGTATGTTTTCATGTTTTCCTTTATGTTCAAAACAGAACTGAACCAACATAGATGCAATCTCAACACGAAGAAAAACCATCACAATAATGTGAACTGTATTGGAAGTTGGCACAATCTTTGGAAATGATGAAGATAAAAGTTTGAACACCCTTTTTGTCATTTTAAAAACTTATTTTACAATTGCCACAAGACAATTTTATGAATTGAAACAAGGTGCGAATAAGATATGTATACTATATTTTTTCTCGATAACGAATATAATACGTTTTCATGCTTATTTTTATGTTTTAGTTGAGCTAATTTTTTTGACATTTTAATGTATGTGTCGGTATAAATTCACGTTTCAATGTAAACGATATAAATTCACTTTTTAACATATATTTTTTCCGGAAACAAGTTTGGTCAAATATAATACGTTTTCATGGCTGGTTTACGTTTTGACGTAAATTGTGTTCGGAAATGAGTCAGGTCAAGTATAATACGTTTTCATTCGACAATATAAATTCGAGTTATTGTACACTTTGACGCCGCCAAGTCTTGATGCAAAGGTAATGGTAGTGTAGCGGCTAGGCGGAACACTCACTAAACGAACCAACTCATTCAAAGGTAAGGGTGATGTAGTGGTTGGGTGGAACACTCACTAAACGAACCAACTCGGGTTCGATTCCGTTTCTTTTGTAACCACAATTATTTAAATCAGATATGTCAGATACGTCAAAACAAACGTTTTAATATGGTTAACGCATCACATAACGTGCCGCAAGCTACAAACAACTAAGGCGTCGTCGCTACAACGCGCGGCCTATTATAATACATATTCTTTTAAACAATATTATATAAAAATAATATTATAGAATTATTAGAGTTTAAGTAATTACAACTTTTATACATATTATACAACCATTTATTACGTACGATTAACTTTTAAACCAACTTTCCTAATGATTTTTAAACAACCATAACTTTTCCATACGTTATTTTTTTTTTTTAAATTACATCATAAAAACGAGCATTTTAATTCATACAATTTTATGAATTAAAATAAGGTGTGAATAAGATTTATAACTATACTATATTATAATACATATAAGAATGACAAAAAAAGAAAATTATATATTTTCATAATTTAATTAATTACAACTTTTAAAACATCTTGCACAATCATTTAAAACATATATTTTTTAAATAACATATAAAAACGAGCATTATATTCTATTCAATTTGAGTATGGTATTGTTAAAGTTTATTCATTCTAATTTACAAAGAAAATTAACTATTATATGATTACTACTGTCTATGTTCTCCGTGCATTACACATGATCTCTCTAATGTATACACACTGATGTGTAGAAAGAGAGATATGAGAGATAATGAGAAAACCTAAAAGAAACGTGAAACCGTAAGATAACCACTGTCAGCTATGATTATTTTTTTCATTTATTTTATATGTTTTTTAATATTTAAGAAAAAAAAAGGTACATATATACATCGTATTAGAACATATATACACATTCGCGAGCTATATATATTACGATACTAGCCTAAAAATGATAAGAAATGAAAAAAATAATGATTGGTTGATAATAGTTATCATGATTTTCAAGTTTTTAGTTGTTTTCTTTTGAATCTAACCCTATATATATATATAAACAAAGTCTAAATTTCCTAAAAAGTATACAAAGTCATAAAACAACATAATGTCAAACATAAAACACACTAAAAACTCATAAATAACATAATTAAGATTACTAAAACACCATATCTGTGGGTTTTATGTTGTGTTTTGGATGATAAAACACTAATTATGGAATGAGAAACATTATGGTGTTTTAAGTTGATTAACATGTTGTGTTTTATATTCATAGTTCTACATTGATGTGTTTGAAGTTTTTATGGACTTATAGGATGAATATGTTGTTTTAGTAATCTTTACTCTGTTATTTGTGAGTTTTTGGTGTGTTTTATGACACAAAAAGTCGTTTTAGATGAAACTGGCAAACATGCCTAAACTTCAGTAACGATTTCAGCAATTTACTCTTTTTTATAACATAATATTTAATATTTTAAATATTAATGTCACACCCCCAAAATACCACCTAGGGAATGTCCCTGTTAGGCGTGTGACGTACCAACAAAGAGCCACTAATTACATTGAACCCAATCAAGTTTATAATTAAAATCTCCAATTATTAATAAAAAATATCATCAACAAGTTTAAATGAAAACCAACGTGTTCAGCGGAAGCAAATAGTAAACCAAGTTAAACTGTTTCAAAACCAATGTATAATATCAATAGTGTAATCACATGAATCCCTCCAGTCGACCCATGACCACTCCAGCTACTCTAGACAACAAGTTCCCAAATCCAAGATATCTAACGACCTGCGAGCATGCAACAAGTGTATCAGTCAACGCTGGTGAGTTCATAGTTTTACAAAAACGTTGGTTACCAAGTGTTTAGTTAATCCATTGAATTTAATTCCGAAAGTAATGTTGATAATATCCCGAATACAAGACGGCTTCTGATTTACATTGCCCTTTCTCCAATGCTCCTATCAAAGCATTGGTCATGACTAGGTCATTAGTTCAACACCCGTCCTCCCAGGTACGGGGTGAGGTTGCCAAACCTAAGTAGCGCTACTAACTAATACCATGTTACCTCTCAGGTAACCAAACAACACAGAGGGACTTTAAAGGTGATACGATGAGTATATTATCCAACATTCCCGTTTTTACCCAAAAGACTTATCCCTCCCCGGGATACCCACTGACTGTCCCAACCTTCCGGGACGCATGCTCAAGAGATGAACTAACCTTAGATTGCTCGGTTGTTACGTACTTTTACGCGTTAAATGTTAAGTCCGTTACACGCAACCTAAGGTATTTAAAACGTAAGTACACGTATTGTAGGATCATGTAATACCCTAGTGTTTCCACACCACTCAAGATTTAAGTGAACCAAGTTAACAAGTTACCACACAATAGCACCCATGCAATGATATATTTATATGTATCAACATCTCCTTAAACAGTTATGTCATCAAATATAATTACAACATAGGGTTTTTACTTGCATTCACAAACTTCACATCTTCATGTTCATAGATTATTAAAACACACAACAACATTATGCACCTGACATATATGTATTCCCTAAACACATACTGCATGTACATGGTCCCTACATCCTATCGGCCCAAATTATAAAACACTTCGGCCCACTATACTTATTATATTGGGTTAGTTATTAAATTCCAGCTCCCTTAAGACCCTCGAAGAGTGTGCGGTTAGACACAACCATGGCTGGCCCAAACTCGCAACATTCAGCCCAACTTGTGAATGCATGACTAAAGCCACAATGTACAATCCATTTAGTGTTCGTGGGCCAGCAACCCTTGTGCGGCCCTATACCCCCTGCCCATTCCAGTTATTAATTCAATTCCATAAGTAATCCATATCTTTAAATCATGTTATACAGTTCCAGCATCATCGTTCACATCCAACACAATCTTGAAGTCATAAACTAATACTGGTTACACATCATTGTTACATTGCACATGCACAGTTTCTTCATATTACTATAGTAATCCCATCTATACTACCATCACCTAATACTTTCATGCATGAACATAACACACCAACTTCATCGGTTTATTACTAAAGTTCGTTGACCAACCCTTAGTGCTTATATATATATTTATGACGCTAACAGATTACGTCCCACATGTACACATCATCGAATACCCAAAAGACAAAAAAGACTAATAATTACTCAACCCTAACAATTCTTTGTTGATTTAGATAATTCATGCACAAGATTCTCATAACCTAAATTGTCACGACCCCCGACCCACCCTGGACGGAATCGAGAGCCGCGAACAGCCAAGTGTTACCGGTGATTATTTTGAAAAATATTGCAGCGGAACTTTCATCAAGACCGTGAGTTAGGAAAAATATCAGAGTTTAGAAAACACCGGATTTTTATTAAATAGATGGGATAAACCCATGTTTTACAAAGGTAGCTTTAATAAGGGATAAACCCAATTACATAAAACAATATTTCTTAATTTGATTTAATTAATAAAATAAGCCACTTCTTAAAGTCTTTCAGTGTTGTATCCATCTCTTACTCCAATCTACTGTAATTACCTGAAACGCGTTTTAAAAAGGTTTTGTCAGCAGGAAATACTGGTGAATCATTCATTTTGCTAAAACGACACGTTTGTTATAATTTACAGTATTAAGAGCGATTACAATGTTTCCTGATATCAAACCAACTACCCACGGTATTTTGTCACTCGACCCATTGGCCCTCTCATTGTCCAATGGTGTCTGTGACTATGGTCATATCACCCCTTGGCTGCCCCAATGGTGAAGATTATCAAGTAATGTATACAAAACCCCACATACCGGCTGTAACTTGGTGATTACAAAGACTTAATCCCTGTAATTATAACTTTGATAATAAACATGCTTTTGTAAACAAATTTTGATAAAAAGAGAATGACTCACATTATAAGCATGCAGATTCATACGGGCAAAGTTTAGCCTATAGATAAGCCTTGATACATTGCAGATTTATACAGGCAGAGCTTAGCCTATTGATTAGTCTTGTAACCTAGTGCACACGAACTTGGTAAGTAACTAATACAGCATTTACGATAACTCACGAGATTAAAACTCTCACGACAAATGACAAAGTGCAATCACTTAAACATCCATCGGATTCACAACGAATGACAGAGTATTCCCCGAGTTCGGGTGGTACTCAAACATCCTGTCGGAATCACGACTAATGACAAGGGATAGCGCTTAAACATCCGGTCGGATAGTTTAAATCGATCGGACATTGAATCGTAGCAGCGATCGAGTTAATACCCGGTATCGTAGCAGCGCCTCGCTATATTAATTGTAATTTCGAATTTTGAGCAGCCAAACTTCGTTTTTATAAAATGATTTCGACACCAGGGGAATGCTCGTAGCCTGTCCTATTTATAGCAGAAATTTGGGTCTCACGCGGCCCGCGTGAGCCCTTGCTCAATCCTTACGCGGCCCGCGTAGCCGCCTAGTCTATGCGTAGGGTTGCTGAGTCACCAGTAGGTGTGCCACGTGGATGACACGTAGCTCCGGATGCTTATCCGGTCAACTCTCCGGTTGACGCGGCCAGCGTGACCTCCCGCCTTTTCTTTACGCTGCCCGCGAAAAGACCACTAATCTTGATTTCTTTATTTTTGATAAGGATTGGGGTTTCAGGGGTCCGGGTTTTTACTAACGGATCAATTTGGGATCTTTTTGAATAAAATGATATTACAAGGAAAAAGGGAATAAAATAGTGAGAAAAAGAATGGACCCACTTTGTAACTTTAGGGTTCAACTAGAAAGTCTCCGGGTAGAATATTGGGTATAATTTCTGAGCTATTTAAAAATATATAATGCACTCGTGTTAAGTATAGTACCCCTCATTCAACCTTGTCCCGATGTCCTGAGACCGAATCCCAACAACTTAGTCGGGCAGAGCCCTGACATATGTTATGAGGCTCAGATCAATCGGAAAGGGTAGCGATGATCGGGAGTTAAAATACTTAAAACGAATCAGGGCTTTATTTATTATTATTATTATTATTAAACAAAGAAAGAATATCGAAAGATGAAAGAAGGAAAAAGGAGGCAATTTGTTTGAACTGAAGCATGTCTATTTATACTGTAATTGAGTATACCCGAAGGAAAGACACATTGCTTGTTACATTAATGTTAGAGTACATTTAATATTATTATATTTTTGTTCTCATCTTTTGAGAGACGTGTTCAACCACAATTTCATTTCAATCCGTTTGAATTTCTAAGTTAAATTTTATTATTTATTTTATTCTTATTACCCATATACATTCAGCATTCAATTTCGATTGAATGATTTTAACTTTTATTATTATTATAATATTATTATAATTACTTCAATTGATTCACTTATTTGGCGCTTATAACTTATAAACTATAATGTTTTATAAGACAATAAATATGTTATTAGAATGAAAATATTTTTGTCTACATTTGGGTCTAAGTTTCATTAAAAATAGAGTAGATTCAAATATAATGTATTTTTATAGTTTAATTAAATGGTTTCTGGCCCATCTATGAACTTCATATTTCTAATAGTCAACTTACCCGTAACCTACCCGTCTAATAATATAAGTTTTATAGACTTTTATTTTATTAGAAATGTCACCCATATACAGGCCAAATAATTTTTAGAATAATATTTCAACCAAAAATAGTGTTTAAAACTATTTGGGTTGAATATTTATATTAAAAATAAACTAGTTACTAGTTACTAGTGGTTATTTAACCAAACCTATAATAAAAATAGGAATGTTACATTCTCCCCACCTTGTTTTAAATCTCGTCCTCGAGATTTGGATTACGATATTTCTTTTAGACTTGTGTCATATTTTAGTTAATAAAAACAATATCAAGGTAGATGACACAAAATTAAAATATCAAATTTTGTGAATATGAGTTGTACAATAAATATGATTCAATGGTTCAACTGAATTAGTTCAAGAAATCGATGACAAACGAATGAGATGAAATGATATAATTTGCAAGGTGACTAGGTTCAAGGCAAAAGATATATGATCAATAGATTTTTAAAATGAATGTGAAGGATTTTTAGAATCAATAAAATTCTTTGTCAAAAGAAAGCTTACTTGGATTGGCAACTGAGGAAGACTTAGAATCGACAGGTTTAAAATGAAATAAAAGCATGAAAAATGATTTGTCAAATATTTATGATATTAGAAAATCAAAGTGTTGAGATGAGTGAATTGCAAAGATACACCAAAAGACAATAGAGTTAGTGTTTTATTGTTTAGAGTTCCAAGTTGTTTTAATTGTGAAACAATATGATAGTACATTATTAGTGACCATATTTTTCATACTATTTCCTAAAGATCGAAATATAATAAGAACAAGTTGTTTTGGCATGACCAACCATTATATTATATTGGTAAAGCAAATGTAATATATATTATTTGTGTCCCTGTCTGAACCGTATCTTACATATCAAATATAATTACTAGGTAATATATATTATTTGTTACGCATTTTTACTATATGTAAATGGTCACTACTTTTAAATAAATATTATTTAATATTTTACTATACTATGTAAAATAACTTATATCTACTATGTAATATATATTACAAAACACCGTAATGAAGTTATTATATTACCAAATATTTTAGTATTATTATTTTGTAAAAGAAATCACTATTATTTATAACGTTAAATGAAAGTTGTAAATAAATGTGTAAAAATATTTATTGTACAAAAGTATTTGTAAAAATATTTTGTAAATATATAACACTTAATGGGTCAATTCTATGTGTTTACTTATTTTCATTTTGAAACCATATAACGTTGTGAATGTATTTACAAATATTGTAAATAAGTGAAAACGGAGACTATTCTTATATAGTATAATGTTCCCCTAACCCAACGTAGTTGATGACTACCATATTATTTTTATATGGTCATTTTCTTGCCAGAGCGTTATAGTACATAGTTACCACAAAACATGTGATAGACAATTATTTATATAATTTTATTTGTCCCTCTAATTCTGGTATTGTTTTATGAAAATATGTCTTCTTTTTACAGTACAAAGTATATATATATATATATATATAAAATATTAAAATTTACTAAATAAGTATGATGACTTAATTTATATTTATTAACTAGTCATTATCATGGTTGGATATTGGTTAGTGCTGCCTTGTTTAAGCATAGGTGATCAGTCTATGCCTAACTAAGGCTAGGCTACCCAATACCTGCCCTTGACAATAACCCTAGTACCTAAAAATAATTCTAACACTACTACTATTAATATATTATTATTAATAATAAAATTAATATTAATTATCAATAATAAATAACTAAACATAAATTTAAATGAAAATATACCTCAACATAATTTTTATACATATATATAAAAATATAAATTCTTCACCTCAATGGTTTAACAAAATTTATTGACTCGATATCAAAGAGTCATCGTTTTGCAATAATGCGGTTCATAGTGCAAAAAGCAGAATGATATTTGAGTTTGGATAAAATAACAAATCGGAATAAAGCCCTCCAGTGGTTTTCATAAATCAAACGAACCACATGCGTAACAAACAGTGCATGTGTAACGTGTGGATTTACCAAGAAATGAAATAGATCAATATTCACTACTATGAAAGAAATACTCATGGTATGATGACCATTAAAGGAAGTAGAAATACGAAAGTCAACTTATTATATGCAGAAGTCAGAATTTCAACGAAAGAAATATAAGAACTTCTATCTGGAATTTCGTGTGATAACTGTTGTTAAGTGACATTACTAGGGAATGTGAATAAAATGAAATAGGGAATTTGCAAAGGTATGTGACTCATTTTGCAGTGATAATAATTATGACACTGATTAGACTATGCACCGATGGTTGTGAAATCTTGTTACAACGTACCTCAGCGAGATTCATGTCGTTTGTAGGATCATGTGGCAAAGTGCTTCTTTTTGATTATTAGTTCTTCTACTGACGAAATTAGCTTTGGTGTCATTGTGCCTAATTTATATTTTCCAAAGGTCTTGCCTGGGAAGTCTTGTGTGATATACTTCGACGTCTGTGGACGTATAATTTAAGTTTCATGTGTTTTCTTGTGCATTAGCACCACTTTACATGTTTCTTACTTGCGTTAATAGTTTAAGGTAACGTATTAGAAATTCTTATACTTTTGATGGTGTCCCAACATAATGGGTTTCCATTGTTTATATTGTCGTACGAGTTACGAGACAGGTGATCAAACGAAATAATGTTTGATATCGGAAAAGAGATTCCTGATAAAGAAATCTAGACACATCTGCTTTTGCTTTATTCTTAATTGACTTTTGGAATTCCTTATAGATATACATATCTGTATAATCACATAATTCACATGCTGTAATTTACATACCCTTTATAAGGTTAATGTATTTAACAGATTCATATTTCAAAAAACAAGTCAGATATCAGGTCATGGTACTATTTAGGGAAATCTTGTCACTTGTTTGACATATTATATACCCCGTCTTATCCGGTTCGCGCCGGAGAGGTTATCCCAGTATATCCGGACAAGCTGGAGAGTCTGCTTCACCATACCCAGTCTTTACGGAGAAAATTTTCTATTTCCCATAAATAGTATTTTTAAAAGTGCCTCTTTTATTAGGCTTTTATCCAGAATTAGGGAAATTTGTATTCCCGTAACATATCTTATTTTAGACCAAGTAATATCACTAAGCAAGAATTAATAGCAATTAAGTGCTTTTATCCAGAATTAGGGAAATTTGTATTCCCGTAACATATCTTATTTTAGACCAAGTAATATCACTAATAGAATTAATAGCAATTAAGTGCTATTGCCTGATGTTGTATGCTATTATACATGATTTACGTTGTGTTTATGCCCAATTGATGTTGTATGCTATGATACATGATTTACATTATATTGTGCCACTCTGATCAGTTACTTGCTAATGGGCGACTTATTATTTCTGTATTCTTTCTATATTCTTTGACTTGTTGTGTTGGTTTGCTGTTCGTTGTTGAGCCGAGGGTCTCTTTGGAAGCAGCCTCTCTATCCCTAGGGATAGAGGCAAGGCCTGTCTACATCCCACCCTCCCCAGACCCTATAAGTAGCTCTGCTATTTGTGGGACTTACTGGGTATGGTTGTTGTTGCCTGCAATGTTCTAATCGTCATTCTTACGGCATACAAAAAATTCATCATACTTTATTTACACAAGTATTTTAACTTATCTCGAAGCTGATACTAAGGCATCTTTTCTTAAGTTCAAGTCTAAATGCTATCATGTGTGCTACCAGTTAATAGCAATCTCCTAACTCTTTTATATAAACTTACGTATTATTATCACAACACCTATAGGCTTAAATCAGTGGCTCTGATACCACCTTCTGTCACGAACCCCGACCCACCCTGGACGGAATCGGGAGCCGCGAACAGCCAAGTGGTACCGGTGATTATTTTGAAAAATATTGCAGCGGAACTTTCATCAGGACCGTGAGTTAGCAAAAATATCAGAGTTTAGAAAACACCGGATTTTTATTAAATAGATGGGATAAACTCATGTTTTACAAAGGTAGCTTTAATAAGGGATAAACCCAATTACATAAAACAATATTTCTTAATTTGATTTAATTAATAAAATAAGCCACTTCTTAAAGTCTTTCAGTGCTGTATCCATCTCTTACTCCAATCTACTGTAATTACCTGAAACGCGTTTTAAAAAGGTTTTGTCAGCAGGAAATACTGGTGAATCATTCATTTTGCTAAAACGACACGTTTGTTATAATTTACAGTATTAAGAGCGATTACAATGTTTCCTGATATCAAACCAACTACCCACTGTATTTTGTCACTTGACCCATTGGCCCTCTCATTGTCCAATGGTGTCTGTGACTATGGTCATATCACCCCTTGGCTGCCCCAATGGTGAAGATTATCAAGTAATGTATACAAAACCCCACATACCGGCTGTAACTTGGTGATTACAAAGACTTAATCCCTGTAATTATAACTTTGATAATAAACATGCTTTTGTAAACAAATTTTGATAAAAAGAGAATGACTCACATTATAAGCATGCAGATTCATACGGGCAAAGTTTAGCCTATAGATAAGCCTTGACACATTGCAGATTTATACAGGCAGAGCTTAGCCTATTGATTAGTCTTGTAACCTAGTGCACACGAACTTGGTAAGTAACTAATACAACATTTACGATAACTCACGAGATTAAAACTTTCACGACAAATGACACAGTGCAATCACTTAAACATCCATCGGATTCACAACGAATGACAGAGTGTTCCCCGAGTTCGGGTGGTACTTAAACATCCTGTCGGAATCACGACTAATGACAAAGGATAGCGCTTAAACATCCGGTCGGATAGTTTAAATCGATCGGACATTGAATCGTAGCAGCGATCGAGTTAATACCCGGTATCGTAGCAGCGCCTCGCTATATTAATTGTAATTTCGACTTTTGAGCAGCCAAACTTCGTTTTTATAAAATGATTTCGGCACCAGGGGAATGCTCGTAGCCTGTCCTATTTATAGCAGAAATTTGGGTCTCACGCGGCCCGCGTGAGCCCCTGCTCAATCCTTAAGTGGCCCGCGTAGCCGCCTAGTCTACGCGTAGGGTTGCTGAGTCACCAGTAGGTGTGCCACGTGGATGACACGTAGCTCCGGATGCTTATCCGGTCAACTGTCCGGTTGACGCGGCCAGCGTGACCTCCCGCCTTTTCTTTACGCGGCCCGCGAAAAGACCACTAATCTTGATTTCTTTATTTTTGATAAGGATTGGGGTTTCAGGGGTCCGGGCTTTTACTAACGGATCAATTTGGGATCTTTTTTAATAAAATGATATTACAAGGAAAAAGGGAATAAAATAGTGAGAAAAGAGAATGGACCCACTTTGTAACTTTAGGGTTCAACTAGAAAGTCTCCGGGTAGAATATTGGGTATAATTTCTGAGCTATTTAAAAATATATAATGCACTCGTGTTAAGTATAGTACCCCTCATTCAACCTTGTCCCGATGTCCCGAGACTGAATCCCAACAACTTAGTCGGGCAGAGCCCTGACATATGTTATGAGGCTCAGATCAATCGGAAAGGGTAGCGATGATCGGGAGTTAAAACACTTAAAACGAAACAGGGCTTTATTTATTATTATTATTATTAAACAAAGAAAGAATATCGAAAGATGAAAGAAGGAAAAAGAAGGCAATTTGTTTGAACTGAAGCATGTCTATTTATACTGTAATTGAGTATACCCGAAGGAAAGACACATTGCCTATTTACATTAATGTTAGAGTACATTTAATATTATTATATTTTTGTTCTCATCTTTTGAGAGACGTGTTCAACCACAATTTCATTTCAATCCATTTGAATTTCTAAGTTAAATTTTATTATTTATTTTATTCTTATTACCCATATACATTCAGCATTCAATTTCGATTGAATGATTTTAACTTTTATTATTATTATATTATTATAATTACTTCAATTGATTCACTTATTTGGCGCTTATAACTTATAAACTATAATGTTTTATAAGACAATAAATATGTTATTAGAATGAAAATATTTTTGTCTACATTTGGGTCTAAGTTTCATTAAAAATAGAGTAGGTTCAAATATAGTGTATTTTTATAGTTTAATTAAATGGTTTCTTGCCCGTCTATGAACTTCATATTTCTAATAGTTAACTTACCCGTAACCTACCCGTCTAATAATATAAGTTTTATAGACTTTTATTTTATTAGAAATGTCACCCATATACAGGCCAAATAATTTTTAGAATAATATTTCAACCAAAAATAGTGTTTAAAACTATTTGGGTTGAATATTTATATTAAAAATAAACTAGATACTAGTTACTAGTGGTTAATAAATTTAACCAAACCTATAATAAAAATAGGAATGTTACATAAATCACGTTACAAACCACTAATCATATCAATCATATACCATATAATCACACCCGGCCATTAAGGTTATTCCTCGCATTGATTTGAGACACCAAATAATTCAGATTATACCCACATAAGCTCGACAGAAAATGCATGAATCCGTAACAAATATACTAACCCTTATTAAGACTCAAAAGAGGATGCTAGGACCTAGGGCAAGGCTCCAATCGAAGGGAAAAGGAGACTGCCAATGCTTCCAAGAACGATGGGAGTGCTAGGGTTTTGCAAAGGTTTGCAAATAACACATATACGTATACCCCGAAGTGCATATATGCATGATACCCCAGTGATTTTGGGTTCGGTTGGGTTTAAGAGTCTTGGGCCTAAATTTTGGGCTTTGAGGAAAAGTACCAGCGAGTTAAATGTGGGAGTTCTATTCTGGCCCAAATGGGTCATGTGAGTGTTAAGCGAGTCCAATTGTGTCAAGTAACTTGCAGCCCAAATAAGTCAGTTTCCTAAGTTAGTTAAACGACACATAAAAGCGTTTAACGGTTTCTTGTACAGTTACTCAGTCAAACACACGTAAACATACTCAATCACGTTTTACATTTAGCAAGTATATTACATACACGAGTGTTTAATAATTTTTATCATCGTAAGGAACATGAACGAGAAATAATAAGAAACAGGATCACGTGACTAAGAGACACCGACCTTGAAAGTTTGGGTTGTTACATCATCCCCAACTTGAAAGAAATTTCGTCCCGAAATTTGACAAGCAACCCAAAACGGCACGGTGTTAGATCAGGATGGCTGATTAGGATGGCTGTGGATTTTCCCCAAATGCCACATCATCTCCAACTTGAAAGGGAATTTCGTCCCGAAATTCACCAATGATATCAGAGGTTGATACAACCGTTTGAACAACTGAGGGTACTAGAGCTTACTCCGGTTATTGCGCTACCACGTGAACTCCGGTCCACGTCTTGAGTTCCAACGAACTCTCATGATTGGAAATTGGACTATGCTAACAAACCTTACCTCCTCGTTTATGTCTTTGATTGGCCCATCGACAAGTGCAACTTGTCTAATAAAGGCGTCACAAATGTTTAGTCAAGCACTGCCTTAGATTCGAGACAGAAAGGACATTGTGCACGTTACCCAATTCGTCAGGTAACTCGAGTTTGTAGGCCACGCAACCGATTCTTTTCAGAATTCTGAATGGCTCAACGTATCGTAAATTAAGCTTGTCACGTTTCCCAAACGTACCACACCCTCCCAGGGTGAGACTTCCAGTATGACACATTCGCCTGCAGCGAACTCCCAGCGTCTCCTAAGCTATCAGGTTTCCTGGCGGTCACGCATTGTCGCCACACGATTTCCAATCTAGATAATCTTCCCAAGAGTTTCGAGTACAAGTCCTGGACCTGTGATTTGGTTGCTACTTGCCTTAATCCAACAAGGAGATTGGTGTTATCGTTCATGTGATGTCTCAACAGAGCTGCCTGAGTACCAGAATGGTATCTGCTGCAGAAGAACCCAACCAAAGTAAGTGTCCTTCCAATCTACCGAGGTCAGTCACACACATGCTCGCCGCATGTGTTCGAGTGTCAGGATGGTTCGTGTACTCTGACCGTTTGTCCTAAGCAATGCTCATGTCTAGACGTGAGCCAGGGGTGTTGTGTAGTGCCCATCATAAATCAGGTATAGATCAAAATCAGAGATAACAGGAGTTGGTACCTCGTGCCTAAAGAGCCGCCTCTCTCAGAGGAATATTCACAAGCTGTGGAGACTCATCAGTTTCCTTGATTGTAGGAGAGTGTGCCGGTTGCATGAGACAATCAACGATCACCTAGGTGATATGGTTTCCGTTTCAAGTTGTAAGTAACTAGTGACAGAATCCATGGTAGTCTGTTCTCATTTCCATATATGTGTTTCTGGTTGCTAAAACCCCACCTTGACTTTCTCACAAGTCAAACATTGTTCTCATGCGTTGCTATGTGGGCCTTCAGGCCCGGTCACCCGTACATGGTCTTCAGGTTCCAATACATCCTATCAAAACTCACATGAATAGGATATCGAGACCCGTGTGCTTTTCCTGCACCAGTTCCCTAGGGTTGCTGTATAGTGAGGTCCATATTCGTTCCATGAAGTAGCAAATATCGTCCGACCTGCCAAAGGTTGCTTCCCCATGACCCGCATGGGTTAATCTTCAGAACTCTCTTCCTTCAGTTCTCCAGTTTAGGCAAGGTGGGTCTGATCAGGTATATTAGAGTCGATAGCAGGCTGCAAAGCTCGTGCACGTCCAGGTTTCACGGTCGTATTCATCCAATAGCTCCATCCAGCGATGTCGTTACATGTTTAGCTCCATCGAAACAAGGGTATACGGGAGGCTCTTGTGGTCGATCTAAGTAGTGCATTTGGTATCGCCTAATAAATGCCTCCAATTGGATTCCAAAGACTATGGCTTCCACCGCCAGTTGTGACTCGTGCAATTCTTCTTGTAAGTCTGCTTCGTAAGCTCTCACCTTCTCGTGTTGCATCGGCGTATAACTGGGACTCTGATTCGAACCATCATGATATACCACTAAATCACCCACACCCTCGGGTAAGGACGATGTTCAGTGTGTTGTAGAGTTTGGATTCGGAAGCTAAAAAGACGTTCTCCCGTTTTGTCTCACACGAATGCACAGCACCCTGCTATGCCAAGGAGGTTAAAGCTGCACAATCTTCGAAAATCCCCCGATGAATTTGCGATAGTATCAAGCGAAACTAAGAGATTGCTGTATCCCCGAAGGAATCTTTGGCGTCGATCAGTTTCTAACAAAATGGATCTTAGCGAGATCCACGTGTATTCCCACTTCGTTGATTATATGACCAAAAGGTACCTCTCGAATCCAGAAATTACATTTAATCAAGACTTCGCGCGAAGTGGCTCCTCCATCAGGAGCTCTAAAATAAGGTATGAATGCCGCCCATGATGTTCCTTCCTCCTGGAAATGATCCAAAAAGTCATCAATAAACACGATCGATTCATGTGGTCCATAGAGCTGCTGGTGTGCTGATTAACTCCGGTCGCACTGGTCGCATTGCGTTCGATATGCCGTTCCAGGAACATCCTCCCTTGGACTTCCATCTGATAATAGCTTGCTCGTTAATCAATCCTCGAATGGAAGCTTGTCCCTCGCATCTGGTCAACAGGGTGTTACTACATGGTCGAAGCGAACGGTTCTTGACTGTCACCTTGCTGAGTTCTCGATAATCAGTACCCATACGAAAAGGCTTATCTTCACGGATATAACTGGGGCTCCCCCAAAGAGAAAAGCTAGGTCCGATAAAACTCCTGTCCAACAGTTCCTGAAGTTGTTTAGGCAGTTCCTGCAACCTTCCTGATATGGGACAATAAGGAGTACTAGTAATAAAGGCTGCTTCTGGCATGATACCGATATGATATTCCACCTGACGATGTGAGGGTAAACCTGATGGTTCTTCTGGAAGCACATAAGGAGAAATCACGAACAATTGATGGATCCTCGATCCTCTTTTCCGTAGCCTAACATAGCAGGGTAATCCTTCTGTGGACACTTCTAGCCTTCATTGCTAAACTGATGCTAGCCTCTGCCCCACTCGGATGCTTTATGATAGACGACAACTTTCTCCTCACATGGTATATCTGCACGATATCTGGATAACCAATCCACACTGACCACTGCATCAAAACTATCAAGAGTTGTAGAAGGTCGATGTCGAACACTTGTCCCACAAGGTCGAGTTTGCATCCCAAGAAACATATGTAGTTTCAATTGACTTGCCATCAGCCGATTCCACAACAGGTTCAGATTCAAGGAACATCAGGGTTAAACAGAACAGAGACGAAGTGATTAGCTACTCATACTAGCTACCACGTTGCTAAAATCCTGGCGTCGCCCACGTCAATCCTAAATGCTCTTCCACGAACACCACTTCTAGTGTTGTTGTTTTCGTTACGAAAATTCCCAGTACTGTCGTCATCCCCTTGGTTGTTGTCTTGAATTATCAACGACCAATTCATGTCGTATGCACCTTCATTTCCATACCGTAGGCTATGATTACAAGTACCTTGATGTTGCCATGACTGTTTCCTCTAATGTCGTTTCTTGAAACAGAGCCCTACGATCTTCACCAACCAAGTCCATCTTTTCACATTCTGGGCCACGTCCTAATGTGCTACTCACTGTGCTGGTAGTCACTCATTCCACACTATAACCTGTTGGCATCGCTTATATCCTGATTGATTCGTAAGAGTCGACTCCCAATAGTCGCTGACTAGGGTTAAGGATTCAATTGAGGTCAATTCGCTGGTGTTAGTTGCCGGTAATCAGGGTCATCCAGATACTGAGGTCGGTAAAGTACTACGCTCATCTTCTTGTCCATCGATCTAGTAAGTTGATTGAGTAATACACAGTATGTTTCCAGAATGTTGCAGAAGTGATCGCACTTCGGGTTCTAAAATGTCAGTACATTGAGTTCCAGCAAACAAAGAGGAGTGAGAAAGGTATAGACCAATCATTAATGCTGCAACATCCAACTCAGGGACGTTCGTACAAGCACCTAACATTCTACACAGTTCGCTAGGCGTTCCGATGTGTGCTCAAGTGATACTCGATAGCATCGAGTTTCGTAAGGATTCAGAAAGGAGTGAAAAGATCACGCTCAAGTAGGAGACAATCACTGCTACGACTCATATAGACTGTTGTGTTTCACATCATTCAAATAACAGAACGAAACCCCTTTTTCACTTGTTAAGCCTCACTGGGACTAGCATGCACCCCACATTATTATTATGTGTGCACCCATAATAATAATCCGATTTGCATGTTTATCTCAGCTCCTCTCAATTCGTGTTAAAAGGTTCCCCGAATTCGAGCAATAAGACAGATGACACCACAACATAGATCATGAAAGTTCGAGAAAAGTCGCACTCTTAAAACACGTAACATGGGTTGGTAACATGGAAACTCATACTGTAGTGCCAAGTGTGTATTCACGTGTGATGTTATTCATAAGCAAACACTAGATATGCTATGCAATAGTAAACAAGAAACGAACCTTGCAATCTGGAGCCGAGTGTCATGGTCGATTACGGAACTGTTCGGTTATAGTCTGGTTTTATGAAAACGTTTTAAAACCAAGTTCACTATAACCAGTGGCTCTGATACCAAACTGTCACTCCCCCAAAATACCACATAGGGAATGTCCCTGTTAGGCGTGTGACGTACCAACAAAGAGCCACTAATTACATTGAACCCAATCAAGTTTATAATTAAAATATCCAATTATTAATAAAAAATACCATCAACAAGTTTAAATGAAAACCAACATGTTCAACGGAAGCAAATAGTAAACCAAGTTAAACTGTTTCAAAACCAATGTATAATATCAATAGTGCAATCACATGAATCCCTCTAGTCGACCCATGACCACTCCAGCTACTCCAGACAGCAAGTTCCCAAATCCAAGATATCTAACGACCTGCGAGCATGCAACAAGTGTATCAGACAACGCTGGTGAGTTCATAGTTTTACGAAAACGTTGGTTACCAAGTGTTTAGTTAATCCATTGAATTTAATTCCGAAAGTAATGTTGATAATATCCTGAATACAAGACGGCTTCTGATTTACATTGCCCTTTCTAATGCTCCTATCAAAGCATTGGTCATGACTAGGTCATTAGTTCAACACCCGTCCTCCCAGGTACGGGGTGAGGTTGCCAAACCTAAGTAGCGCTACTAACTAATACCATGTTACCTATCAGGTAACCAAACAACACGGAGGGACTTTAAAGGTGATAGGATGAGTATATTATCCAACATTCCCGTTTTTACCCAAAAGACTTATCCCTCCCCGGGATACCCACTGACTGTCCCAACCACCGGGACGCATGCTCAAGAGATGAAGTCACCTTAGATTGCTCGGTTGTTACGTACTTTTACGCGTTAAATGTTAAGTCCGTTACACGCAAACTAAGGTATTTAAAACGTAAGTACACGTATTGTAGGATCATGTAATACCACACAATAGCACCCATGCAATGATATATTTATATGTATCAACATCTCCTTAAACAGTTATGTCATCAAATATAATTACAACATAGGGTTTTTACTTGCATTCACAAACTTCACATCTTCATGTTCATAGATTATTAAAACACACAACAACAATATGCACCTGACATATATGTATTCCCTAAACACATACTGCATGTACATGGTCCCTACATCCTATCGGCCCAAATCATAAAACACTTCGGCCCACTGTACTTATTATATTGGGTTAGTTATTAAATTCCAGCTCCCTTAAGACCCTCGAAGAATGTGCGGTTAGACACAACCATGGCTGGCCCAAACTCGCAACATTCAGCCCAACTTGTGAATGTATGACTAAAGCCACAATGTACCATCCATTTAGTGTTTGTGGGCCAGCAACCCATGTGCGGCCCTATACCCCCTGCCCATTCCAGTTATTAATTCAATTCCATAAGTAATCCATATCTTTAAATCATGTTATACAGTTCCAGCATCATCGTTCACATCCAACACAATCTTGAAGTCATAAACTAATACTGGTTACACATCATTGTTACATTGCACATGTACATTTCTTCATATTACTATAGTAATCCCATCTATACTACCATCACCTAATACTTTCATGCATGAACATAACACACCAACTTCATCGGTTTATTACTAAAGTTCGTTGACCAACCCTTAGTGCTTATATATATATATTTATGACCCTAACTGATTACGTCCCACATGTACACATCATCGAATACCCAAAAGACAAACAAGACTAATAATTACTCAACCCTAACAATTCTTTGTTGATTTATATAATTCATGCACAAGATTATCATAACCTAAATCACGTTACAAACCACTAATCATATCAATCATATACCATACAATCACACCCGGCCATTATGGTTATTCCTCGCATTGATTTGTGACACCAAATAATTCAGATTATACCCACATAAGCTCGACAGAAAATGCATGAATCCGTAACAAATATACTAACCCTTATTAAGACGCAAAAGAGGATGCTAGGACCTAGGCCAAGGCTCCAGTCGAAGGGAAAAGGAGACTGTCGATGCTTCCAAGAACGATGGGAGTGCTAGGGTTTTGCAAAGGTTTGCAAATAACACATATACGTATACCCCCAAGTGCATATATGCGTGATACCCCAGTGATTTTGGGTTCGGTTGGGTTTAAGAGTCTTGGTGTAACACCCGTTCTTATAAATTAAGGTTTAACGTATCATTTACGAAAAAGAATCATGTAATTAAGATTACATATGCATTGGAAATTGCGGGTTTATTAAAACTTTTTACAATTTAAAAGTATACAACATATCATGTGTACGTTCGTAGTCTAACATAATAACGATACATAGTGCGGAAGCTTATTTCTTGATCGTGTTCGGTTCTTCATTGTGCTTGATCGTCCTCCGGTGCTAAATTTTACCTGAAACTCATAAAACATGAGTTGGATTAGTCATACGTAACTTAGAACGTATTTAAACGGGTTCGCAATGCATTAACGGTTAAAATAAGCGATTTTCACGAAACTGACACCCGCTAGCGTAGCGCCACTGCCAGTCGCGCTACGCCACAGCTTGTTTTCGACAGAATGTTGTTTACTGGTGCTGCAGATTCCCAGCACGACCTGATTTCACGGAAACGGCCATAACTTCTTCGTTATTGATCCGTTTTACCCGATTCTTTTTCCTACGCATCCGTAATTTAATCCTCCATCTTATGGAGTTAAAATCCTACATCCAACATAAGAAATTTTGAGACTTCTAAGCCCTCGACTCGTTACCTTTTTACCGAATTTTAACCCGTTTATGCATTTTATCAAACAAACGTATTTATTTGATTCCTATAGCTCATACACTTCTTTAAATTAATGTTACCTACTATATTAGGTTCTAACCATAGGTTTATTACACCATTTAAACCCGTTTTCGCTCATATGCTTATTTTGACCCGTTAAGGGTATTTAAGCGCTTTCGAGCCTAAAATCGTTTTCGATTACTTCTAGCACTTCATCACCACATTTCTTATCCTATAATCTACCACCACAACTGATTTTTTGGCGGGTTTAATGTGGTGATCAATATAAACCAAATTTTACCTCTCGAACCATTATTTTACGGCAAAAACTCAAATAGTGCCATTTGGCTATTATAATACCTCTTTTAGCTTCTATACTTATTCTAAGTATTTACCTAGTCATAAAACTCGTTTCCAAACAACCTTTAAGGGTCGTTTGTTCCATTTAGCCTACAAGGGCGTTTTGGTTGATTTTAGTCCTTTTATGACGAAGGACTCTCCCTCAAATTATTCGACCAAAATAGCACTTTAACTACAACATAATTATGCGTACCTGGCCCAGATCAACAAGTAGACCCAGTTTATACCTTGTTTTCATTATCACCACATCAATGATGACGCAACTATCCGATTTGCTAATCGGTCCTGTTAACATAAGACTTGACGACCACATTAGTCGATATTGTCAAATGGTGTTATCACCACCATTCGACCCGTTTGGACTATATGCCCAACATTATCTATTTAAATCAAAAACACCGTTTTTGATTTCCAATTCATACATCATCCCATCCCGGATTTTCTAACCATACCCTTTTTCTTTTACACTCTTTTCTTACAGTTTCAACCCATTTCGGCTTACGCCATGGGTATCCTTTTTAACCTTGATTTACATAAGTCGACACTTGACAAATTTCCAATATTATCGTTTTCACGTTTACAACGTATCGAATAAATGAGTATTCTACATAAGTGTGTAAATTACACTTACCTCGCATCCACGCCACACTTTTCTTTCCGTATTTGCTCCGTTTGACCCGCTCCCTCCTCCAAGCTTTCACCTAGCTTGTTACGCGTCAAACTATTGTCAAACATTTACAAGGCGGTTAAATTAGTCATTAACAATCACGACTATTCCACCTTACTTATTTTCTATGCCGAAGCTACTATTCGGCTTCATGATTAGTTAACTTAACTTATTTAAAGTTAACTACTTTCAATCACATGTTTACTACATTAAGTCTAAATCAACATAGTATTTAGAACTCTTATCACTTCATAGCACGCGTAATTGCCATATCATTCAAAAACGCGTTTTCAGTCTAAATTCAATACTTTAGTTCTCATTTAGGCATTTTAACAAACACCTAATGTGCATAATTTTACATATTTACTAACTAGTTCATAACTAATTATTTTCACCAAGATTTACATAATAATCAAACCTCTATGTCTAGTGTTCATGAACTACATCAAGAACTTATATCATAGCAACCAATATTCATCAATTTAACACCCTAATCCGAGTGTTCATCATATTGTCAATAAACCCATTTAACACATAATAGGGTAATTACCAAATCCCTAGTTTTGACAACAATTCATCAAATTCTCTACTAGGGTTTGTTTCTAAACCAAGATATAATCACAATAACACTCATTGATTCAATATTCATTCCATAATTTCGATTATGATTGTTCATCATAATCTCAAAGTATCACTAAATCATAAATTTCAACATACCTTGTGATCCCCACGACTAGGTGATCATTAATACGTGTTCATGCATCCGATTCGGGCTAGATTTGACCTTCAATTTTGTTGATTTGTTGAAGTTAGGGTTTGAGCTCCCATGGAGCTTCTCCTGGTCGTTCAGAACACGCACACAATGCGTGTGTGTGTATTTTATATATTTTTTTTTTGTTTTGTTTTAATAAAACAAGTTTCCCACTTGTCCATATTAGTCCCTCATGTTTAGAGATTCATAAATGAAACTATAACTCATAGTTTATTATTTAATTACCCATTACTAACTAGGTTAATTTTACCTAGTTAACTTAGTGGGTTCCGGGAGTTAAAACCCGTTTTATTTTAAGTCCCGTTGACTCGGGCTCTTATAAACTCAATTCCTTAAAACTTTGATTTGTTTTTATTTAATATTAGGATTTCTTATTTAAATCCAAATATTTGCCGGGTTATTTTTACTAATAACGGTACGTTACCCGTCTTTTAGTATTAACAGAGTTTAATTACCAAGCCCGTTTTCGGGGTGTTACAAGTCTACCCCCCCCCCCCTTAAAGAGGTTTCGTCCTCGAAACCTTGCTTACATAGTTCATTGAGTTCTAAACTCAATGCATTTGACCTGAGTAATCTCCTAAGCATTATTCATACTTTAACCAATTGTTAGTATTACCAGAAAAATTATGGTAATATCTTTTTGGTTACAGAACCTCTATGTACCTCATACGATATAATGTAACTTGAAATAACATAATTCTGTTATTTCTACTAGTTTAGTCAACTTAGCGATTTCCATCGCTTTTATATATTATCGAACTCTTGGTGAATCCGTTACCTTGACCCATTTAAAGGTCTTTAGTGAAATATTTCACTTTTAGCAATAATTTCTTTTGTTTTCAGATTTATTTATTCGGTTCAGTTATACCGAATCCACCGCTTACAAGCAACCAACTTACTTAAATGACCTTAACCGATCTCACTAACTAGACTTATTAGTCCAGTTGCTTTTTACCGCTCGCCTGGTGATAATGTGATTCCACTTCACATTGCATTTCTTGACCGTGATCGTGTCACGTCATGTTTAATTTATATCAACCTTTCATTTTCGAAAATACCACTTTTTCGAATATATCGTCTTGCACCTATCGATGTTAAAACCCATACTCTTTGATATTTGTTATTTCCAAAATCGTCTTATAGTATTCATATTTGTTAAAACGTTGTTTCTTACTAAAACTGAATTTTAGTTTAACGTTTTTCCTTTTAACTATGTCAATTACTCTTATTAAGGAAATTGATAACCCATAATTTATTCTTATCCGTTCTCATTTTACGCGGGGAATCACAACTAGTTCCCTTGCTTTACACTATTGACCCGTAGATTCTTTCACTTAGCCCCATAGGCTATTTCTTTAAATTTTTCACCTTTTTAAGGTGAGATATTAACAACTCGTTTCCTTCGCTTTATGACCCGAGGGTCTTTTTGGTCCCGTAGACCTTAACACTGTGTTTAATCCCGTAGGTTATGATGATCCCGTAGATCATCTTTTATTCTTGTCTATATTCAAATGTATATATACATATATAGCTTCAAGGCATCTCTTATTATGTTTGGAATCGTTTATTTTCGCTCTTGAACTTCAATTGACCTTGACCGTAGTCTAAGGCTTCATTTGTTTACTTCCGGACTAATCCTCCGACTTTATGACTTATGACGTTATTTACGCGTCAGTTTGTTCTTATGCTTATTGTTATTTGATTTGCATATATTCTTATTTGGTTATATCCCATTACCGGGCTCATTATTCTCTTGCATTTAACGCTACCTTTATCTGGCTAGCGCTCATTAGTGCCATTCGGCGTTATATTGTATTCAACCTGTTAGACCTATTAATGTGAAATCCATCACTTATAAACAATCAACTTTATTCTTTATTCAACCCATTCGACTTCGAATAGTTGAACATATTTACTCACAAATTTCTATATACGAGATTTTATAGTCATAACTCGTAATCCAAGTCCTTTGATTTTTTTTTTCAACCCGCGTCCACGTCTCTTGGGTTACGCATGTGTTTAATTCTTACCCATCAACCGGGTGTTTTACCGAAGTCGTTATTATTGCAACCCTCCCGGTATGCATTAAGACCTCGCTTCATTTTTATATTCCGACTTTGTCCTTAAGTTTGACGTTTTACAAAACGACCTGTTAAGGGACATATTTGCATTTTCCGGGTTCGAGTGTAAGTACACCCCCTCCCAATGCATATCTTAATCATTTCACATGTTTTGCATCCTCCGGGTTCGGGTGTAAGTACACTCCCTTCCAATACTTGTCTAAATCATTTTACATGTTTGCGTCTTCTGGTTCGAGTGTAAGTACACTCCCTCCCAATACATGTCTAAATCATTTTACATGTTTGTGTTTTCTGGGTTCGAGTGTAAGTACACTCCCTCCCAATACATGTCTAAATCATTTTACATGTTTCTTTGTCCCTTCACTCGGGCTCATTATCCTAATGTAATACGCTTCCGTCACTTGGTTGTGCGTTTACATTATTATCAAATATTTTGCTTATCTGATTCATTTGGGTACTTTTTAATTAGTCCCATTCACCCCGCCCTTACTACATCGGATGTAAACGTGTCCGCCATAAGAAGTTCATGGTATCATATGCCACTACTTACTTGGCCAGAGTAAGCGATTAACACATGACACACATGACCTTTTTATAGTTTCCACATCACGCCCTATGTAAGTAACGCCTCTACTTGTTTCTCTTGGAAACAATATCCCGAATACATTTTCTATTCGGGTTTTTCCAAGTTTTTAATCTACATATGCAACTTTCAATTTCTACGTATTGGTTGCATGTTTATATTCATGCAATAATTTAAATGTGCACCTGGTAAATGCTTGCCCTAATGGGCTTTTCTTGCCATTAGCCTTGTTCGCGACCATTGCGCGATTTAGGTCCTTAATGAGCATGCTTTTCTTGTCATATCTCGGACCATTCCATCATCATATCCACAATTCGTTTGACTCTCGTCGTCTTCAAACGCGAGTGTCCTTCAATTAAAACATTCACAAAAGTTAGTAACATCTACTTCAATAATCGCCCGTATTCTAATACAAGGCTTTTTCTACTATACGCGTCAATGCACGTATTTTCGTCAACTATATTAATCATTTCAATTGGGGTAACGTGTATCACACGGTAGCCCTATGTGTTGTTTACAACACTTTAGCATGCTAAACCATTAACATACTTGTACTCACCGGATTTGCGATCAAGCCACGAACCGAACACCAATCTTTATTAAGAGCATAAGGTTTAAGTCCAAGCATAGCTTTCCCGCCATACTTGAATCTCTTAAACCAAGGCTCTGATACCAACTTGTAACACCCGTTCTTATAAATTAAGGTTTAACGTATCATTTACGAAAAAGAATCATGTAATTAAGATTACATATGCATTGGAAATTGCGGGTTTATTAAAACTTTTTACAATTTAAAAGTATACAACATATCATGTGTACGTTCGTAGTCTAACATAATAACGATACATAGTGCGGAAGCTTATTTCTTGATCGTGTTCGGTTCTTCATTGTGCTTGATCGTCCTCCGGTGCTAAATTTTACCTGAAACTCATAAAACATGAGTTGGATTAGTCATACGTAACTTAGAACGTATTTAAACGGGTTCGCAATGCATTAACGGTTAAAATAAGCGATTTTCGCGAAACTGACACCCGCTCGCGTAGCGCCACTGCCAGTAGCGCTACGCCACGGCTTGTTTTCGACAGAATGTTGTTTACTGGTGCTGCAGATTCCCAGCACGACCTGATTTCACGGAAACGGCCATAACTTCTTCGTTATTGATCCGTTTTACCCGATTCTTTTTCCTACGCGTCCGTAATTTAATCCTCCATCTTATGGAGTTAAAATACTACATCCAACATAAGAAATTTTGAGACTTCTAAGCCCTCGACTCGTTACCTTTTTACCAAATTTTAACCCGTTTATGCATTTTATCAAACAAACGTATTTATTTGATTCCTATAGCTCATACGCTTCTTTAAATTAATGTTACCTACTATATTAGGTTCTAACCATAGGTTTATTACACCATTTAAACCCGTTTTCGCTCATATGCTTATTTTGACCCGTTAAGGGTATTTAAGCGCTTTCGAGCCTAAAATCGTTTTCGATTACTTCTAGCACTTCATCACCACATTTCTTATCCTATAATCTACCACCACAACTGATTTTTTGGCGGGTTTAATGTGGTGATCAATATAAACCAAATTTTACCTCTCGAACCATTATTTTACGGCAAAAACTCAAATAGTGCCATTTGGCTATTATAATACCTCTTTTAGCTTCTATACTTATTCTAAGTATTTACCTAGTCATAAAACTCGTTTCCAAACAACCTTTAAGGGTCGTTTGTTCCATTTAGCCTACAAGGGCGTTTTGGTTGATTTTAGTCCTTTTATGACGAAGGACTCTCCCTCAAATTATTCGACCAAAATAGCACTTTAACTACAACATAATTATGCGTACCTGGCCCAGATCAACAAGTAGACCCAGTTTATACCTCGTTTTCATTATCACCCCATCAATGATGACGCAACTATCCGATTTGCTAATCGGTCCTGTTAACATAAGACTTGACGATCACATTAGTCGATATTGTCAAATGGTGTTATCACCACCATTCGACCCGTTTGGACTATATGCCCAACATTATCTATTTAAATCAAAAACACCGTTTTTGATTTCCAATTCATACATCATCCCATCCCGGATTTTATAACCATACCCTTTTTCTTTTACACTCTTTCTTACAGCTTCAACCCATTTCGGCTTACGCCATGGGTATCCTTTTTAACCTTGATTTACATAAGTCGACACTTGACAAATTTCCAATATTATCGTTTTCACGTTTACAACGTATCGAATAAACGAGTATTCTACATAAGTGTGTAAATTACACTTACCTCGCATCCACGCCACACTTTTCTTTCCGTATTTGCTCCGTTTGACCCGCTCCCTCCTCCAAGCTTTCACCTAGCTTGTTACGCGTCAAACTATTGTCAAACATTTACAAGGCGGTTAAATTAGTCATTAACAATCACGACTATTCCACCTTACTTATTTTCTATGCCGAAGCTACTATACGGCTTCATGATTAGTTAACTTAACTTATTTAAAGTTAACTACTTTCAATCACATGTTTACTACATTAAGTCTAAATCAACATAGTATTTAGAACTCTTATCACTTCATAGCACGCGTAATTGCCATATCATTCAAAAACGCGTTTTCACTCTAAATTCAATACTTTAGTTCTCATTTAGGCATTTTAACAAACACCTAATGTGCATAATTTTACATATTTACTAACTAGTTCATAACTAATTATTTTCACCAAGATTTACATAATAATCAAACCTCTATGTCTAGTGTTCATGAACTACATCAAGAACTTATATCATAGCAACCAATATTCATCAATTTAACACCCTAATCCGAGTGTTCATCATATTGTCAATAAACCCATTTAACACATAATAGGGTAATTACCAAATCCCTAGTTTTGACAACAATTCATCAAATTCTCTACTAGGGTTTGTTTCTAAACCAAGATATAATCACAATAACACTCATTGATTTAATATTCATTCCAGAATTTCGATTATGATTGTTCATCATAATCTCAATGTATCACTAAATCATAAATTTCAACATACCTTGTGATCCCCACGACTAGGTGATCATTAATACGTGTTCATGCATCCGATTCGGGCTAGATTTGACCTTCAATTTTGTTGATTTGTTGAAGTTAGGGTTTGAGCTCCCATGGAGCTTCTCCTGGTCGTTCAGAACACGCACACAATGCGTGTGTGTGTATTTTATATTTTTTTTTGTTTTGTTTTAATAAAACAAGTTTCCCACTTGTCCATATTAGTCTCTCATGTTTAGAGATTCATATATGAAACTATAACTCATAGTTTATTATTTAATTACCCATTACTAACTAGGTTAATTTTACCTAGTTAACTTAGTGGGTTCCGGGAGTTAAAACCCGTTTTATTTTAAGTCCCGTTGACTCGGGCTCTTATAAACTCAATTCCTTAAAACTTTGATTTGTTTTTATTTAATATTAGGATTTCTTATTTAAATCCAAATATTTGCCGGGTTATTTTTACTAATAACGGTACGTTACCCGTCTTTTAGTATTAACAGAGTTTAATTACCAAGCCCGTTTTCGGGGTGTTACACTTGGGCCCGAATTTTAGGCTTTGAGGAAAAGTACCAGCGAGTTAAATGTGGGAGTTCTATTCCGGCCCACATGGGTCATGTGAGTGTTAAGCGAGTCCAATTGTGTCAAGTAACTTGCGGCCCAAATAAGTCAGTTTCCTAAGTTAGTTAAACGACACATAAAAGCGTTTAACGGTTTCTTGTATAGTTACTCAGTCAAACACACGTAAACATACTCAATCACATTTTACATTTAGCAAGTATATTACATACACGAGTGTTTAATAATTTTTATCATCGTAAGGAACATGAACGAGAAATAATAAGAAACATGATCACATGACTAAGAGACACCGACCTTGAAAGTTTGGGTTGTCACAATTAATTTCTTTTATTCATTTCTCTTTAATAATACATTAGGTATTTAATGATATGTATTCGTCAGGGTCGGGTCGGGCAACATGTCGCATCAGAATAGGTAACACAAAAAAGGTTATTTTGATTCTAGTTAAAACGGGTTTGGGTCAAAATAATTTTAGGACTGAACATGTAACTTAATATTTAATATTTATTAAAGAGCGGAATTTAATATTTACATTTTAAATTTGTTTTATTCAGTTTTTTCTTTTTTTAATAATACGTATTCATTTTTCTTTTAATAATACGATTGATATTTAATAATACGTATTGGTAGGGTCAGGGTGGGCATCCTGTCGCGTCGGAACAAGTCACACAAAAATAGTTATTTTGGTTCGAGTCAAAACAGGTATAACCACGACGATATTTTCGAACCTTTGATATTTGTACTAAATATTCGTTAATACAAACATTATAATTTTAACTTAGTGTCATTACCGGAACAAATCTAAGTATTATATACCTTGAAACCTTCCTAAATTTAATTGAGGGATTAGAATCGTCAAAACACCAAACTCAAAGTCTAGGGACTAAAAATACCAAAAACCTAAGTTACCATGTTGTGCCACCTAGCAAGACACTAATCATCTCCTATGACACCCATGAACACTTGTCTTGCCCATGTTTTGGCACTTTTCACCATTTTGCCACACTTATTCTAGTCTTGACACATAAAGGGACACTAATCCTCATCTTAGAACACCTTGGGACACTTGTCTTGATCTCCTCAAACTTCCTTAGTTATAAATACCCCTTTGAACTTTCATTTTTCTTCACACCTTTCATTCAAACACACAAGTCTTGTGTGAGCTTCTTAGTGTTTTCCTTGGGAGCTCCCCTTCTTGTATTTTTAAGGTGTCCTCTAAAGCAAGTAATTATCCTTCTTTAGTTCTTTCCTTAAGCTTTTAGTTTCATAGATTATTTCCGTCCAAACTCATATTTTTACGCATAGTAAAAATACCAACGGGAACACATAAGTGTTTTTCTTGTTTTGGACAGATCCTGTGTTATCACTTTGAACGACCATAACTTGGTCAAAACTTAACCAAATGAAGTAAAATCTTACTTCATAATTAAGTAAATCGAAAAAAAGTTTCAACAATATATTATACACTTAAAAACACTTTCGTTTGGACCCTCAACCGTTTTAAACCAAACTGAAGGTCAAAACTGAACGATCTGCAAAGATCCACAGTTTTGACCATTTTCCGGGTTCCAAACAAAAAAACTTTCTAAATGAAAGTTGTAGATCACATTCTAATTTAGTGAACTCGAAGGTTTTATAATTTTTCGATAACATTTAATATTTTTAATATATTTTACAAAAACAACACAGAAGGCTGTCAAAATTTCCTATCTTCTAAAAACATCTAAACTTCTTCAAAGTTTTGATGTTTCCATAACCTACATTCATCCACAAACAGGGGCGAAGGATAAGGTATGTCCGGGGGGGCGCCCGACCCCCGAACTTTTCGATGCGTAGTGTTATGAATAGTACTTTCGTATAGGTATATACGTTGTTGCCTCCCCCGGTTTCGCGAAAATTGGGGGGGGGGGGGGGGGGCGTGGCTTCGCCAATGTCCACAAACATTATCACAAGAAAACTTTGACGAACAAATCCTTATTTCTAGAAATGTAACATCCGTCAAAACGGATCCCCGAAACCCGACCTGCAACGTAAACTAAATCCAGAATATTTTAAATAGAAAGCAAGACTCTATTATTCTTGTTGTTTTGGATTTTGTTCACTGGTTAAAGTAAAATAATTAATAATTAACTAAAAAGTTTGAAAATATATATTTTAAAGTACTAAAACAAGTTAATCACATTAGCTTCGCTAAAATATATAAAAGAAATCGTTCAACACAATTTCGTGTCTAAACAGGTCGACACGATAAGACCTGTTTAAATTTCGTGTCTAAACAGGTTAAAACCCGTTAACCTGTTAAGACCCGTTAGTGACATAATTATTATTTTAAATTAAAAAATATATGAAATATATGTGGGGTGGGTGGGGACATGTGGAGTCAGATACCCAAAATTTTGAAATCCTTCCTGAACACTTCACGCTCACCAAACCCTGAATCTCCTAATTCAAGTCGCCGCTCACTTTCATCATCACCGGCGGCCATCTTTCTTCATCACCGGCGGGCGACAGACATCATTCATCACTTCACGTCGGGCGGCGGCCATCTTTCATCATCACCGGCGGGCGACAACCATCTTTCATCATATTCCGGTGCCGTTCATCATATTCCAGCGTCGTTCTACCATGTAAGAAACACAAATATTTTGTTTGTGAATGAATGTGAATCTATTACTGTTAATTATGAATGTTAATTATGAATGTGAATCTATTGAAAGAACATGATATGGTAGTTAGTTGATGTTGTTAGTGTTCGATATGAATGTGAATCTGTTAGTGTTAATTATGTTTTTTGTTAACTTTTGTTGATGTTTCCATATGATTGGTTGAGTGGGTTGTTATTTGCATTTGAATGGACTGTCTAACAACAGTGGTGTGGCCTTATCAGTAGCAGTGTAGCACAACAGTGGTGGCCTTATCACTTGAGAAAGATTAACGAGTATTCATGCTTTACAAATATAAAAATGTGATATGATCTTACAAACATAAAAAAATACTAAAATTTATCCTGAACCAACCCATTAACAAACCTATGTTCATCCTATATTCAATTTACTTTCTTAAATTCAACAAGAATTGCGGTCATTTCTTATTAATATAATATGTACACTAAAGTAGATTGTAATTATCCCAAAGACTCAAGAAGCTAACGTCATAAACCACCAATCTAACTAACACTTTACACTACTTAACACATATAGAATTTAGTACAATATCTTTTTCATTTCGTATCATGTTTTAAATTGAAAAAGCTTTTATTATCTTAACTGTAATAGCTTTTATTTAGATTTATTTCTTAAATTGTGTTTTGTTTTTGGATATAGTTGCTGATTCATTCAACATTATTTATTAAAGTCATGAGTGATTCACAAAATAAAGCCTGGAAGAAGAAGGGCAAAACACCGGTATGTTGTTGGTTTAACTTTGATAGTTTTTCCTTCAATTTCCTTATTAAGTTTTTGAGTAACTTTACGACTATAATTATTTGTGTGTAAGTTTGATTGTTTGGAATTGAAGATCTTGAGAAAGAAAGACATATGAGAATTTGAATGTTGAAACTATTTGGATGTTATGATTAGACTTTTATAGATTTCGTTTTAAGTTTGTTAAGACATTATGTGTTTATGATTGTTTTATGACTTTTGTGAACCTTTGGCGGCTAAATTTTCATTAAACAGGTTCCTTAATCGCTAATTTTAAATATGGAATAACAGGTCATGTTCGTGTCTTAACAGGTCGTGTTCGGGTCTTAACAGGTTGTGTTTGTGTCTTAAACAAGTCATATGATATTGTTGGTAACATTTTCGTGTCTTAACAGGTCATTTCGTGTAACCTGTTTATTAACAGGTTCGTGTTTGTGTTTGGAAAATCTGACACGATAAGATTTCGTGTCGTGTTCGTGTTTACAGGTTTCGTGTTCGTGTCTTATAGTGTTCGTGTCTTAACAGATCGGGTTGACCCGATATGCCAGCCCTAAATAGTGTTTTATCAAGTTAAGTTGGATCTCTAAAGGGTAATCAACTAATCTAGTTATTTAAACTAATAAGCTAAGTTAGATAAAATATTAACCAAGTTAATATTTATACCTTAGTTAATTGGTTATATAACTAGCGGGCCTTGTTCTGTCAATATCTTAAACCTATTAAATGCAAGGGCCTTGTGGTCATAATATGAAATCTATTATATAAATTTAAGGTAAAAAAATTCTAGTGGCTCTCGAACCCGAGAACACTGAGTTCACACATCACGCGATGACCAGCTACGCTGCAGCCTTAAATGCATATATTTTAAGATTGAATTTTATTTATTTACTCATAAGCTGAGCTGCAGCTTCCTTTCTTCTTCGTTGGAACATCAATGACGCGATCCAACCCCATAACCCAACCCGATCCGACATTTATGACTAAAAATCGCAACGGTTAAGCCTTGGTTTGACCCTAATTGATTCGTATTCATGGAGAACTCGGTTACACCTCGTTTAAACGAATTTAATTGCAACATAAATCATAATTTAAGTCTTAACATGTTTACCATCAAAGCACCTAGAACATCAAACATCTTTACACAAACGAAAATTAACCTATATTATTGGCACCTATCGGTCCCAAACATCTTTACACAATATATCATATCATCAAGAACCTGCAAATTCTTATCCAAGATCTATGATAGAGAGCTATATTATTGGTACCTTGTTAGATTTTCGAGCTCTACAATACTACTCTATCAATTTCTATGATAGAGGGCTTAATCTGTATGTATTTTAAATACCCAATTTCTAGGGTTCTTCATGATAAAAATTGGAGCTTTTTGTCTTAGGCTTGCTTTTTGATTAAATTGATCATAGGGTTTTGTTCCTCACCATATAAGATTAGTTTGGTACATTTTTGGGAATTTTTAGGATTCGTTTGGCTATGCTATTTATTTTTATTGTAAAAATATATAAAAAGGTACATTTTTGGGAATTTTTAGGATTCGTTTGGTTATGCTATTTATTTTTATTGCAAAAATATATAAAAGGGAAATATATAAAATACGAAAACAACTAAACTAGATGTCATGAATTTCATCGCAAGTTCAAGATTTAGAGATGTCATAGATTTTACGATTTTTGGATTATAATCAAGTCAATGAAAATAATTATTTTAAAGTTGGCATTTTAATTAATAAATGATTGTTATATTAAAAGGGTGATTTTTGACACAATGATATTTTATGATGAATTTTTCATAGAATTTTGATATTTCAAAATACACTTTTACCATTAATATCGTAAATTTAATATTGATATTTAGTTGGTATAACTTGTAAAATTTCTAATGTATAAATTGTCATGTTTAGGTTGTTTTTATCACATTATATATTGGTTATGGACTTATGAATTTATTTGTACCTTTAGTTTATATGTCACAAAAAAGATAGTTAGACATAATTGTTAAATTTTAAGGTTTGGTATAGAAATCTTAAAAGTATATTGTAAAATAATAAATATCAATATATTATATTATTAGGTTATGTTTAAATTGTGATATTTAGTATTTAATTTTTACATATATACTAGGGTGACTTTCCATCTTTCGAGTTTTCCCAAATCGTTCGGTGTTTCACAAGATTAAGCAGGAACGCAACCAGTGAGTAGATTCGACTCTTTCCCCCCTTTTTGCCATTAACTCTTTTGGGGTGTATCTCGTGCTTGATTTCAACACTACGTCAAAAAAAGGGCTACGACCACACTAAAAAAATGTGACTATATGCCTTTCGCCACACGAATTATTTTCAACTCAAGTGTGACCAAAAGTCCAGTCATCGTAGGTATCATACGGCCACATTAACTTTTTAGTGGCCGTTGCAACTTAAAAGTGTGGCTAAAGGGTACTAAAAAGTTATTGCTGGAATCAAGCATAAGTGTGACTAAATGGTAGTAACGGTCACATTAATGTATTTTAAGTGTGGCTGGTTCTATTATATGGTCACATAAATTTAGTAAAAAGTCTATTTTAGCCACGTTAGTTAAAAAAGAGTGTGGCAAAAAGGGTTGTAATCAAGCACTTTGTTTGTTAAGTGTGGCTAAATTGTAGCAACGACCACATAAATTTACTATAAGTGTCGTCGATTCTATTATATAGTCACATAAATTTATTTTAAGTGAGGCTAAAAACTTTTATTAGACACAAAAAACATTTTTGTAGTTGTAAGTGTGGCTATTGTATAACCTTTGGTCACACAAATTTGTTTTTCCATGACATTTGATATCATTTCGTCACATAAACCAAAAACAAAGTGACTATGGTGTGACTAATGGTTATGTATAGCCACAATAAATTTTATAATTTTAAGTGTGGTTATTTTCTAATCTTTAGTCACACATAACTTTTTTCCCATGACGTTTGGTATCATTCTGTCACACCAACAAGAAACAAAGTGACTATATTATGGCTAACGATTATTTATAGCCACACAAAATTTTGTAAATTATAAGTGTGGCTATTGTCCAACCTTTAGCCACACATTTTTTTTGTGGTTCTATGTGGTCATTTTTACATAATTATCAATTTTATTTTCATTTTTTTTTTGTAAAATTAAAACAGTACTAAACATAAACAAACCTAAAAACAAAACTAATGATATTAATAATAATAATAATAATAATAATAAACCAAAATCTATACATAAATTTTAAAATTAATTAATATATTACGTAAACTTTTGATCATAAGCTATCTACAAATAATGCAGCTACTACTTCATGTGGATCCCTCTCAAGGTCTTCAATAGCCATTTAGAAGAAAACATATGCCTTGGTTGTCCAGGTCCATTTCTTCTCCCCACATTATTGTTGTGTTGCTCCTGAGATAAAACCTTCATCCTTTGCTCCTTCATGATTGCAAATAATGAATTCAAAGTCTATCCTTCTGTTTTGGCACTACTTTCCCTTATTTCCGATACATTCACCAATCCACATAAAGTTTTCTTTTACACTAAACGGATAAATATAGTACCATGAAAGTAAAGCCTCCTCCATTTGAAGCCTTATTTCGAACGAGTCAAGCCACATCCCTTCACAACACATAACCAGCTTGCTCACCTAACATTATGGAACAGAATCCTGTATTTCCATTGATAGAATAAATGACATCTCAATAGGTTGTTCTTTTTCTCTCTTAAAAACAGATATGTGAACAAAAATTTGTTCGATGAACTAGACTCAAATTCATGTGGAATAAATGTGCATTATTACTAATGTTCCATAAAACAATACCTACACCAAATAAACACTTTGCTCTTTTTTTTGGATTTTTTTTTTACTTTTATTTAGGTGCAAATTAGGAAATCCAATATCATTATCACAAGCTACTCTGTTACTATTGAAGGTATTCAAAACACTAGAAAATGATGAAACCTGTGCTTTAGGGCAAATGTGTCCAACAACATTGTTGGTGCATGTTTGTGACAACAGCTTAGATTTGGTCTTTGGATATCTTGTAATTAGATAAACGACAAACAGTTAGCGGGTTTAGCTTTGTATTAGTGAGATAATAGAGTTTGGGCTAAACAAAACCCACATTGGGTGATGGGGGACGATTTGGGCCTAGCCCATGTAGCAAACCCAGCCTAATGTTGCAACCTTGTGTTATATAAACAAGGTTAGGCTTTAGGGTTTAGGTTAATCAGCCAAAACAGTTTTTGAGAGACAGAATTTCGTGAGAGCTTGTGCTTGGATGAAATTGAGTGTGGTTAGGGATCTTGATTGATTGTAATCAGTTTGATAGTTAATCAATAAAGATCCGGTTTGAAAGTGAATTGCTGTTTCTGTTTCCTACACGTTTTCTGCTTATTCTGATCAAGAGGATTCCGCACTCTTGATTGGAAAGACAGTTCTGTGAAAGATCCACATCAAGGGGACCTACAATTGGTATCCGAGCAATAGGCTCTTGAAGAAGGCTCGGTTCAGAATTGTGCTTGGAGAAACAGGGAGATTTTCGAAATTTCTTGAAATCTGAAAATTAGGGTTTCGAAATTTTTTGTGTGTTTGATAAAAATTTTCGAGTTTTGTGGCTGTTTTGATATCCTGTTTTGTTTGTTTGCTGATTTGCAGGTTTGCAGGACTTTTGTTGGTTGATTGTTTGAAGAATTTTGGCTGAAATTCGAAGATTGTTCTTGGTGCCTTCATCAAGTTCATCGAATTTGGGTGAAAAGGTTGCTGATTTTGCTGTTTCGATTCTGCAGAAGTTGTTAGGAGAATCCAGAAAATCATAAAATTTTCGAAAAGATTAAGTTTCCATATTTACTGGTCCAGCGAAATTAGCAGACTAGCGAATTTGTGACCTGATTTTTCAGTGACTAGCAAAATAGCTTGACCCGGCGAACTAAATCCAAAGGCGACTTTGGTAACCGGGTAATCGTCCTCAGCGAGAATATTACGGTTTTTCGGTGAATTTGGCTGTTCAGCGAATTTGATCAGCGAAAATAACCTTGTTAACCAGCGAACTTAACCTATTTGAAATGAGAACTAGTGCAGCGAATTTAACCTTGACTTCCCAGCGAAATTGTTAGAGAAACTAAGTGGTGGAATTTAGTTTGGCAAGCGTCGATAAAATTTCACAGTTTTGCAAAGTAAGTAAAATCTTACTTCATAATTAAGTAAATCGAAAAAAAGTTTCAACAATATATTATACACTTAAAAACACTTTCGTTTGGACCCTCAACCGTTTTAAACCAAACTGAAGGTCAAAACTGAACGATCTGCAAAGATCCACAGTTTTGACCATTTTCCGGGTTCCAAACAAAAAAACTTTCTAAATGAAAGTTGTAGATCACATTCTAATTTAGTGAACTGGAAGGTTTTATAATTTTTCGATAACATTTAATATTTTTAATATATTTTACAAAAACAACACAGAAGGCTGTCAAAATTTCCTATCTTCTAAAAACATCTAAACTTCTTCAAAGTTTTGATGTTTCCATAACCTACATTCATCCACAAACAGGGGCGAAGGATAAGGTATGTCCGGGGGGGCGCCCGACCCCCGAACTTTTCGATGCGTAGTGTTATGAATAGTACTTTCGTATAGGTATATACGTTGTTGCCTCCCCCGGTTTCGCGAAAATTGGGGGGGGGGGGGGGGCGTGGCTTCGCCAATGTCCACAAACATTATCACAAGAAAACTTTGACGAACAAATCCTTATTTCTAGAAATGTAACATCCGTCAAAACGGATCCCCGAAACCCGACCTGCAACGTAAACTAAATCCAGAATATTTTAAATAGAAAGCAAGACTCTATTATTCTTGTTGTTTTGGATTTTGTTCACTGGTTAAAGTAAAATAATTAATAATTAACTAAAAAGTTTGAAAATATATATTTTAAAGTACTAAAACAAGTTAATCACATTAGCTTCGCTAAAATATATAAAAGAAATCGTTCAACACAATTTCGTGTCTAAACAGGTCGACACGATAAGACCTGTTTAAATTTCGTGTCTAAACAGGTTAAAACCCGTTAACCTGTTAAGACCCGTTAGTGACATAATTATTATTTTAAATTAAAAAATATATGAAATATATGTGGGGTGGGTGGGGACATGTGGAGTCAGATACCCAAAATTTTGAAATCCTTCCTGAACACTTCACGCTCACCAAACCCTGAATCTCCTAATTCAAGTCGCCGCTCACTTTCATCATCACCGGCGGCCATCTTTCTTCATCACCGGCGGGCGACAGACATCATTCATCACTTCACGTCGGGCGGCGGCCATCTTTCATCATCACCGGCGGGCGACAACCATCTTTCATCATATTCCGGTGCCGTTCATCATATTCCAGCGTCGTTCTACCATGTAAGAAACACAAATATTTTGTTTGTGAATGAATGTGAATCTATTACTGTTAATTATGAATGTTAATTATGAATGTGAATCTATTGAAAGAACATGATATGGTAGTTAGTTGATGTTGTTAGTGTTCGATATGAATGTGAATCTGTTAGTGTGAATTATGTTTTTTGTTAACTTTTGTTGATGTTTCCATATGATTGGTTGAGTGGGTTGTTATTTGCATTTGAATGGACTGTCTAACAACAGTGGTGTGGCCTTATCAGTAGCAGTGTAGCACAACAGTGGTGGCCTTATCACTTGAGAAAGATTAACGAGTATTCATGCTTTACAAATATAAAAATGTGATATGATCTTACAAACATAAAAAAATACTAAAATTTATCCTGAACCAACCCATTAACAAACCTATGTTCATCCTATATTCAATTTACTTTCTTAAATTCAACAAGAATTGCGGTCATTTCTTATTAATATAATATGTACACTAAAGTAGATTGTAATTATCCCAAAGACTCAAGAAGCTAACGTCATAAACCACCAATCTAACTAACACTTTACACTACTTTTTTTTTTGAAAAGAACACTTTACACTACTTAACACATATAGAATTTAGTACAATATCTTTTTCATTTCGTATCATGTTTTAAATTGAAAAAGCTTTTATTATCTTAACTGTAATAGCTTTTATTTAGATTTATTTCTTAAATTGTGTTTTGTTTTTGGATATAGTTGCTGATTCATTCAACATTATTTATTAAAGTCATGAGTGATTCACAAAATAAAGCCTGGAAGAAGAAGGGCAAAACACCGGTATGTTGTTGGTTTAACTTTGATAGTTTTTCCTTCAATTTCCTTATTAAGTTTTTGAGTAACTTTACGACTATAATTATTTGTGTGTAAGTTTGATTGTTTGGAATTGAAGATCTTGAGAAAGAAAGACATATGAGAATTTGAATGTTGAAACTATTTGGATGTTATGATTAGACTTTTATAGATTTCGTTTTAAGTTTGTTAAGACATTATGTGTTTATGATTGTTTTATGACTTTTGTGAACCTTTGGCGGCTAAATTTTCATTAAACAGGTTCCTTAATCGCTAATTTTAAATATGGAATAACAGGTCATGTTCGTGTCTTAACAGGTCGTGTTCGGGTCTTAACAGGTTGTGTTTGTGTCTTAAACAAGTCATATGATATTGTTGGTAACATTTTCGTGTCTTAACAGGTCATTTCGTGTAACCTGTTTATTAACAGGTTCGTGTTTGTGTTTGGAAAATCTGACACGATAAGATTTCGTGTCGTGTTCGTGTTTACAGGTTTCGTGTTCGTGTCTTATAGTGTTCGTGTCTTAACAGATCGGGTTGACCCGATATGCCAGCCCTAAATAGTGTTTTATCAAGTTAAGTTGGATCTCTAAAGGGTAATCAACTAATCTAGTTATTTAAACTAATAAGCTAAGTTAGATAAAATATTAACCAAGTTAATATTTATACCTTAGTTAATTGGTTATATAACTAGCGGGCCTTGTTCTGTCAATATCTTAAACCTATTAAATGCAAGGGCCTTGTGGTCATAATATGAAATCTATTATATAAATTTAAGGTAAAAAAATTCTAGTGGCTCTCGAACCCGAGAACACTGAGTTCACACATCACGCGATGACCAGCTACGCTGCAGCCTTAAATGCATATATTTTAAGATTGAATTTTATTTATTTACTCATAAGCTGAGCTGCAGCTTCCTTTCTTCTTCGTTGGAACATCAATGACGCGATCCAACCCCATAACCCAACCCGATCCGACATTTATGACTAAAAATCGCAACGGTTAAGCCTTGGTTTGACCCTAATTGATTCGTATTCATGGAGAACTCGGTTACACCTCGTTTAAACGAATTTAATTGCAACATAAATCATAATTTAAGTCTTAACATGTTTACCATCAAAGCACCTAGAACATCAAACATCTTTACACAAACGAAAATTAACCTATATTATTGGCACCTATCGGTCCCAAACATCTTTACACAATATATCATATCATCAAGAACCTGCAAATTCTTATCCAAGATCTATGATAGAGAGCTATATTATTGGTACCTTGTTAGATTTTCGAGCTCTACAATACTACTCTATCAATTTCTATGATAGAGGGCTTAATCTGTATGTATTTTAAATACCCAATTTCTAGGGTTCTTCATGATAAAAATTGGAGCTTTTTGTCTTAGGCTTGCTTTTTGATTAAATTGATCATAGGGTTTTGTTCCTCACCATATAAGATTAGTTTGGTACATTTTTGGGAATTTTTAGGATTCGTTTGGCTATGCTATTTATTTTTATTGTAAAAATATATAAAAAGGTACATTTTTGGGAATTTTTAGGATTCGTTTGGTTATGCTATTTATTTTTATTGCAAAAATATATAAAAGGGAAATATATAAAATACGAAAACAACTAAACTAGATGTCATGAATTTCATCGCAAGTTCAAGATTTAGAGATGTCATAGATTTTACGATTTTTGGATTATAATCAAGTCAATGAAAATAATTATTTTAAAGTTGGCATTTTAATTAATAAATGATTGTTATATTAAAAGGGTGATTTTTGACACAATGATATTTTATGATGAATTTTTCATAGAATTTTGATATTTCAAAATACACTTTTACCATTAATATCGTAAATTTAATATTGATATTTAGTTGGTATAACTTGTAAAATTTCTAATGTATAAATTGTCATGTTTAGGTTGTTTTTATCACATTATATATTGGTTATGGACTTATGAATTTATTTGTACCTTTAGTTTATATGTCACAAAAAAGATAGTTAGACATAATTGTTAAATTTTAAGGCACTAGTACAGAATGAAGCAAATGATGCCATGGGTAAACTCAAAAGATGCGGTCAACTATCTAACCCGCATCTTATACCACTTCTCAAAAGAGTTCACCTTATTTTTCTTCGCTCACTGAATTTCCTTAACTCAAAAGATGCGGTCAACATTTAACCCGCATCTTATACCATCTCCCTAAAAATTTCATATTTCCCTTCCCCGCCCAATTTCCCCTCCACAAAACCCCCAAAAATTCCCCACCCCCCTCCATATAACCTAATCTGAACTACCAATTCATCTTATACAGAGAGAGAAAGCTTTAGGCTTGATCCGTCAATCATCATCGGAGCCAATAACGGCAGACCTCGTGTCGGCAATTTTCATCTTTCAAACCCTAAATTAGGTGAACAGCTTCAGCACTTCATATTATCTTCTCTCAGAGGTCCAAAAGGTACGTATAAGTTTGCTTATTTTTAGGTTTTTGCTATGGTTTTATGTGTAATTATGATCTGTTTGATTGAAATTGAGATCGATCTTGTAGGATTTTGATAAAGTGTGGCGGATTTATGATTCGACTCAATCTCGTTATTTTCGGAACGTATTGTTGTGTTGTGTTGTGTTTTGTTTTAGGGTTAATGAAGTTGATTTTTGGGGTTTTGTTTGTTGTTAGTTTGTGAAAAGTATTATAAGTGAGCTTGAATCGCAAGGGGCACTTCCAAGGAGTAGTTTGAGGGATACGTTGCTGGTTGTGTGTTGTGGATCGAGGTTGGTTGGTTGGTTAGGATATTGCTTTTTTTTTTACTATGTATGGGTTATTTGTAAACTGAGATGCTTTTGGTTTGTGTTTAATTGAGATTACACAATGATAACTATTGGTGTTATAATGTTATATGTTATTTATTCGAATTCAGTTTGAAAGATTTTGTTTTGGAGAAGGGGGAGGTGGATGAAGCTGATAGTCATGGTTTTGTTTCAAATGTACCCAGTTCGGTAAATTTGGTACCGGTACCCGGTACCATTGCCTAAATAGGGCTAAGTATTACAAGCGTTTCAATTGTAGAATTCACAGTTTATTTTGTACCCCAATCGTGAGTCCTAACAGTCTTCGTGAAGTTCAATAGTTGTCCATAATTCCTTACAATAATCAGAAATACTGTTAAAATGTTAGTATTAACATTATTTAAAGTTGTAGCTGAATAAAATCTTGTTGAGCTTGCCATTTGACCTTATCTAGCGGTCTTTCTTTACAGGTACAACAACAATACGCTAAACTTTGGATGGGAACTCATGCCTCCGGTTTGTCAAATACGTCGGGGAAAAGGTGATCGCTCTCCGGAATTATGGACTCTTGTTGTTTGAGATTGTCTAATCCTAAGGATTTTAAGCAGCATATCATCTGCTTGACAAAATGTAAGTTGGCTTTGGTTTAATTTTCATACTCCTGTTATAAGTTTACGTGCTTTATTAATGTTTTTCAGGTGTGAATGAAAGTAATTAAATTGCTGTAAAATAGCAAACATAGTCAAGTAAAATGGACTTAATTGATGGCAAAATGGGCGGGTCTTGTAACGGGTCAAAATAGGTACAGGTCAAGAAGGAAAAATATTGATACAAAAAAATGGGTTAGATTTTCCTAACTTGAATCAATATTTGTCCATATATTTTTTTTTATAAATAATTAGTATGCCATATATGATTAAAAACATATCATTTATGTATTTATATAGTTTCATGCATTAAATCATGGTTCGGGAGACTTGTTACCTTATATGTTGGTAAGACATCGCTCAGTAGCGGTTCATTAATATAAAGATTTTCGATGGTTGCACTCAAAATCTGTTTGGTGGTGACTACACAAGTAACTCTTTTTTGATTAATAGGTCCGTTAAAATTTGGACATAGGTAAATATCTGTGTTTTGCTTCTTTTTTTTTTGTTTTTGCCATTGAGTATAAGGATTCATCTGTTAATTACTTGAAGCATGACATGTGGTCTTTTATTCAAACAAATGATAGTTACGCCTTGCTATTTTCACAAGGTGAATGCTAAAGTAAAAGTCGTCAAAATCGAGCGTTACAAATTTTAACACCCCCGCGACCCGCTGCAGAGCGCAAACATTACCACTAGTATCTGTGTATAAAAACTCACTATTGTAGGGACGAGAGTGTGGTACAAGCAACGGTAGCAGTGCTGGGAAATTCTGCATTTGCATCTGGTCCAAACGTGAAGATGTTTAGCGAAGATTAGGCCGTTTGTAGTGTATTTGCTGGTAATGATTGATATAGTGCATTAGAGCCTGGCATTTTTTATCGGATAGCCATGAAGCTCATGATTGATATATCGATAATAAGTAGGCATATGATTATACTATGTGTAAGTGACATATTAAGTTGTCAATTTGAATTTATGTTAATTTGAGATCATAAAATGATTATACTATGTGGAGCTATAATCCTTGCTCTTTTGTTTTGCAGTTGGTATACCTTCTGCTCTCGTTAGTGTTAGACTGTTGGTGACAGATCCAAACAAAGATAAAAGAAGCTACATATGTACACTTGCATATATTTTTAAGCTTCATCATTTTCATTAAGGTAAAACTATGTTTTGTTACGCAATTTCTACAGTTCAAGTTGCAAGTATGGATTGAGGACGTCGGTTTAAGTTCAAAGTATGAAGACATCAGTTCAGGAAGTTATTGTATATCACTTTCACCTTTAGAGTTATATGTATTTGTGTTACTTTAAAACTTTTGTAATGTTGTGTTACTTTGAAACCTTTGTATTTTATATTTTTGGGTTATATTATATTGGTTCTAATTTAATTTTGTTTTTTGTATATTTTATTTTCAGTATTAGATAATTTGTTAATAATGAGAATTTATTGGGAATTTTTAATGAAATTACCATATATATATATAAGTTTACCCAAAACGCCAAGAAATGCGGTTTTAGAACCGCATCTCTTGAACATACTAGGAAAAAGTAGTTTGTATTGTTAATATATCAAAAGATGCGGTTCTAGAACCGCATCTCTTAGACCCGCATTATTTGGCATATAGGCAAAAGATGCTTTGCCATAAGATGCGGGTCTAAAACCGCATCTTATAGCCAATTTAACCGCATCTTTTGATCAAATTTGTACTAGTGAGGTTTGGTATAGAAATCTTAAAAGTATATTGTAAAATAATAAATATCAATATATTATATTATTAGGTTATGTTTAAATTGTGATATTTAGTATTTAATTTTTACATATATACTAGGGTGACTTTCCATCTTTCGAGTTTTCCCAAATCGTTCGGTGTTTCACAAGATTAAGCAGGAACGCAACCAGTGAGTAGATTCGACTCTTTCCCCCCTTTTTGCCATTAACTCTTTTGGGGTGTATCTCGTGCTTGATTTCAACACTACGTCAAAAAAAGGGCTACGACCACACTAAAAAAATGTGACTATATGCCTTTCGCCACACGAATTATTTTCAACTCAAGTGTGACCAAAAGTCCAGTCATCGTAGGTATCATACGGCCACATTAACTTTTTAGTGGCCGTTGCAACTTAAAAGTGTGGCTAAAGGGTACTAAAAAGTTATTGCTGGAATCAAGCATAAGTGTGACTAAATGGTAGTAACGGTCACATTAATGTATTTTAAGTGTGGCTGGTTCTATTATATGGTCACATAAATTTAGTAAAAAGTCTATTTTAGCCACGTTAGTTAAAAAAGAGTGTGGCAAAAAGGGTTGTAATCAAGCACTGTGTTTGTTAAGTGTGGCTAAATTGTAGCAACGACCACATAAATTTACTATAAGTGTCGTCGATTCTATTATATAGTCACATAAATTTATTTTAAGTGAGGCTAAAAACTTTTATTAGACACAAAAAACATTTTTGTAGTTGTAAGTGTGGCTATTGTATAACCTTTGGTCACACAAATTTGTTTTTCCATGACATTTGATATCATTTCGTCACATAAACCAAAAACAAAGTGACTATGGTGTGACTAATGGTTATGTATAGCCACAATAAATTTTATAATTTTAAGTGTGGTTATTTTCTAATCTTTAGTCACACATAACTTTTTTCCCATGACGTTTGGTATCATTCTGTCACACCAACAAGAAACAAAGTGACTATATTATGGCTAACGATTATTTATAGCCACACAAAATTTTGTAAATTATAAGTGTGGCTATTGTCCAACCTTTAGCCACACATTTTTTTTGTGGTTCTATGTGGTCATTTTTGCATAATTATCAATTTTATTTTCATTTTTTTTGTAAAATTAAAACAGTACTAAACATAAACAAACCTAAAAACAAAACTAATGATATTAATAATAATAATAATAAACCAAAATCTATACATAAATTTTAAAATTAATTAATATATTACGTAAACTTTTGATCATAAGCTATCTACAAATAATGCAGCTACTACTTCATGTGGATCCCTCTCAAGGTCTTCAATAGCCATTTAGAAGAAAACATATGCCTTGGTTGTCCAGGTCCATTTCTTCTCCCCACATTATTGTTGTGTTGCTCCTGAGATAAAACCTTCATCATTTGCTCCTTCATGATTGCAAATAATGAATTCAAAGTCTATCCTTCTGTTTTGGCACTACTTTCCCTTATTTCCGATACATTCACCAATACACATAAAGTTTTCTTTTACACTAAACGGATAAATATAGTACCATGAAAGTAAAGCCTCCTCCATTTGAAGCCTTATTTCGAACGAGTCAAGCCACATCCCTTCACAACACATAACCAGCTTGCACACCTAACATTATGGAACAGAATCCTGTATTTCCATTGATAGAATAAATGACATCTCAATAGGTTGTTCTTTTTCTCTCTTAAAAACAGATATGTGAACAAAAATTTGTTCGATGAACTAGACTCAAAATCATGTGGAATAAATGTGCATTATTACTAATGTTCCATAAAACAATACCTACACCAAATAAACACTTTGCTCTTTTTTTTGGATTTTTTTTTTACTTTTATTTAGGTGCAAATTAGGAAATCCAATATCATTATCACAAGCTACTCTGTTACTATTGAAGGTATTCAAAACACTAGAAAATGATGAAACCTGTGCTTTAGGGCAAATGTGTCCAACAACATTGTTGGTGCATGTTTGTGACAACAGCTTAGATTTGGTCTTTGGATATCTTGTAATTAGATAAACGACAAACAGTTAGCGGGTTTAGCTTTGTATTAGTGAGATAATAGAGTTTGGGCTAAACAAAACCCACATTGGGTGATGGGGGACGATTTGGGCCTAGCCCATGTAGCAAACCCAGCCTAATGTTGCAACCTTGTGTTATATAAACAAGGTTAGGCTTTAGGGTTTAGGTTAATCAGCCAAAACAGTTTTTGAGAGACAGAATTTCGTGAGAGCTTGTGCTTGGATGAAATTGAGTGTGGTTAGGGATCTTGATTGATTGTAATCAGTTTGATAGTTAATCAATAAAGATCCGGTTTGAAAGTGAATTGCTGTTTCTGGTTCCTACACGTTTTCTGCTTATTCTGATCAAGAGGATTCCGCACTCTTGATTGGAAAGACAGTTCTGTGAAAGATCCACATCAAGGGGACCTACAATTGGTATCCGAGCAATAGGCTCTTGAAGAAGGCTCGGTTCAGAATTGTGCTTGGAGAAACAGAGAGATTTTCGAAATTTCTTGAAATCTGAAAATTAGGGTTTCGAAATTTTTTGTGTGTTTGATAAAAATTTTCGAGTTTTGTGGCTGTTTTGATATCCTGTTTTGTTTGTTTGCTGATTTGCAGGTTTGCAGGACTTTTGTTTGTTGATTGTTTGAAGAATTTTGGCTGAAATTCGAAGATTGTTCTTGGTGCCTTCATCAAGTTCATCGAATTTGGGTGAAAAGGTTGCTGATTTTGCTGTTTCGATTCTGCAGAAGTTGTTAGGAGAATCCAGAAAATCATAAAATTTTCGAAAAGATTAAGTTTCCATATTTACTGGTCCAGCGAAATTAGCAGACTAGCGAATTTGTGACCTGATTTTTCAGTGACTAGCGAAATAGCTTGACCCGGCGAACTAAATCCAAAGGCGACTTTGGTAACCGGGTAATCGTCCTCAGCGAGAATATTACGGTTTTTCGGTGAATTTGGCTGTTCAGCGAATTTGATCAGCGAAAATAACCTTGTTAACCAGCGAACTTAACCTATTTGAAATGAGAACTAGTGCAGCGAATTTAACCTTGACTTCCCAGCGAAATTGTTAGAGAAACTAAGTGGTGGAATTTAGTTTGGCAAGCGTCGATAAAATTTCACAGTTTTGCAAAGTAAGTAAAATCTTACTTCATAATTAAGTAAATCGAAAAAAAGTTTCAACAATATATTATACACTTAAAAACACTTTCGTTTGGACCCTCAACCGTTTTAAACCAAACTGAAGGTCAAAACTGAACGATCTGCAAAGATCCACAGTTTTGACCATTTTCCGGGTTCCAAACAAAAAAACTTTCTAAATGAAAGTTGTAGATCACATTCTAATTTAGTGAACTGGAAGGTTTTATAATTTTTCGATAACATTTAATATTTTTAATATATTTTACAAAAACAACACAGAAGGCTGTCAAAATTTCCTATCTTCTAAAAACATCTAAACTTCTTCAAAGTTTTGATGTTTCCATAACCTACATTCATCCACAAACAGGGGCGAAGGATAAGGTATGTCCGGGGGGGCGCCCGACCCCCGAACTTTTCGATGCGTAGTGTTATGAATAGTACTTTCGTATAGGTATATACGTTGTTGCCTCCCCCGGTTTCGCGAAAATTGGGGGGGGGGGGGGGGGGGCGTGGCTTCGCCAATGTCCACAAACATTATCACAAGAAAACTTTGACGAACAAATCCTTATTTCTAGAAATGTAACATCCGTCAAAACGGATCCCCGAAACCCGACCTGCAACGTAAACTAAATCCAGAATATTTTAAATAGAAAGCAAGACTCTATTATTCTTGTTGTTTTGGATTTTGTTCACTGGTTAAAGTAAAATAATTAATAATTAACTAAAAAGTTTGAAAATATATATTTTAAAGTACTAAAACAAGTTAATCACATTAGCTTCGCTAAAATATATAAAAGAAATCGTTCAACACAATTTCGTGTCTAAACAGGTCGACACGATAAGACCTGTTTAAATTTCGTGTCTAAACAGGTTAAAACCCGTTAACCTGTTAAGACCCGTTAGTGACATAATTATTATTTTAAATTAAAAAATATATGAAATATATGTGGGGTGGGTGGGGACATGTGGAGTCAGATACCCAAAATTTTGAAATCCTTCCTGAACACTTCACGCTCACCAAACCCTGAATCTCCTAATTCAAGTCGCCGCTCACTTTCATCATCACCGGCGGCCATCTTTCTTCATCACCGGCGGGCGACAGACATCATTCATCACTTCACGTCGGGCGGCGGCCATCTTTCATCATCACCGGCGGGCGACAACCATCTTTCATCATATTCCGGTGCCGTTCATCATATTCCAGCGTCGTTCTACCATGTAAGAAACACAAATATTTTGTTTGTGAATGAATGTGAATCTATTACTGTTAATTATGAATGTTAATTATGAATGTGAATCTATTGAAAGAACATGATATGGTAGTTAGTTGATGTTGTTAGTGTTCGATATGAATGTGAATCTGTTAGTGTTAATTATGTTTTTTGTTAACTTTTGTTGATGTTTCCATATGATTGGTTGAGTGGGTTGTTATTTGCATTTGAATGGACTGTCTAACAACAGTGGTGTGGCCTTATCAGTAGCAGTGTAGCACAACAGTGGTGGCCTTATCACTTGAGAAAGATTAACGAGTATTCATGCTTTACAAATATAAAAATGTGATATGATCTTACAAACATAAAAAAATACTAAAATTTATCCTGAACCAACCCATTAACAAACCTATGTTCATCCTATATTCAATTTACTTTCTTAAATTCAACAAGAATTGCGGTCATTTCTTATTAATATAATATGTACACTAAAGTAGATTGTAATTATCCCAAAGACTCAAGAAGCTAACGTCATAAACCACCAATCTAACTAACACTTTACACTACTTTTTTTTTTGAAAAGAACACTTTACACTACTTAACACATATAGAATTTAGTACAATATCTTTTTCATTTCGTATCATGTTTTAAATTGAAAAAGCTTTTATTATCTTAACTGTAATAGCTTTTATTTAGATTTATTTCTTAAATTGTGTTTTGTTTTTGGATATAGTTGCTGATTCATTCAACATTATTTATTAAAGTCATGAGTGATTCACAAAATAAAGCCTGGAAGAAGAAGGGCAAAACACCGGTATGTTGTTGGTTTAACTTTGATAGTTTTTCCTTCAATTTCCTTATTAAGTTTTTGAGTAACTTTACGACTATAATTATTTGTGTGTAAGTTTGATTGTTTGGAATTGAAGATCTTGAGAAAGAAAGACATATGAGAATTTGAATGTTGAAACTATTTGGATGTTATGATTAGACTTTTATAGATTTCGTTTTAAGTTTGTTAAGACATTATGTGTTTATGATTGTTTTATGACTTTTGTGAACCTTTGGCGGCTAAATTTTCATTAAACAGGTTCCTTAATCGCTAATTTTAAATATGGAATAACAGGTCATGTTCGTGTCTTAACAGGTCGTGTTCGGGTCTTAACAGGTTGTGTTTGTGTCTTAAACAAGTCATATGATATTGTTGGTAACATTTTCGTGTCTTAACAGGTCATTTCGTGTAACCTGTTTATTAACAGGTTCGTGTTTGTGTTTGGAAAATCTGACACGATAAGATTTCGTGTCGTGTTCGTGTTTACAGGTTTCGTGTTCGTGTCTTATAGTGTTCGTGTCTTAACAGATCGGGTTGACCCGATATGCCAGCCCTAAATAGTGTTTTATCAAGTTAAGTTGGATCTCTAAAGGGTAATCAACTAATCTAGTTATTTAAACTAATAAGCTAAGTTAGATAAAATATTAACCAAGTTAATATTTATACCTTAGTTAATTGGTTATATAACTAGCGGGCCTTGTTCTGTCAATATCTTAAACCTATTAAATGCAAGGGCCTTGTGGTCATAATATGAAATCTATTATATAAATTTAAGGTAAAAAAATTCTAGTGGCTCTCGAACCCGAGAACACTGAGTTCACACATCACGCGATGACCAGCTACGCTGCAGCCTTAAATGCATATATTTTAAGATTGAATTTTATTTATTTACTCATAAGCTGAGCTGCAGCTTCCTTTCTTCTTCGTTGGAACATCAATGACGCGATCCAACCCCATAACCCAACCCGATCCGACATTTATGACTAAAAATCGCAACGGTTAAGCCTTGGTTTGACCCTAATTGATTCGTATTCATGGAGAACTCGGTTACACCTCGTTTAAACGAATTTAATTGCAACATAAATCATAATTTAAGTCTTAACATGTTTACCATCAAAGCACCTAGAACATCAAACATCTTTACACAAACGAAAATTAACCTATATTATTGGCACCTATCGGTCCCAAACATCTTTACACAATATATCATATCATCAAGAACCTGCAAATTCTTATCCAAGATCTATGATAGAGAGCTATATTATTGGTACCTTGTTAGATTTTCGAGCTCTACAATACTACTCTATCAATTTCTATGATAGAGGGCTTAATCTGTATGTATTTTAAATACCCAATTTCTAGGGTTCTTCATGATAAAAATTGGAGCTTTTTGTCTTAGGCTTGCTTTTTGATTAAATTGATCATAGGGTTTTGTTCCTCACCATATACGATTAGTTTGGTACATTTTTGGGAATTTTTAGGATTCGTTTGGTTATGCTATTTATTTTTATTGTAAAAATATATAAAAAGGTACATTTTTGGGAATTTTTAGGATTCGTTTGGTTATGCTATTTATTTTTATTGCAAAAATATATAAAAGGGAAATATATAAAATACGAAAACAACTAAACTAGATGTCATGAATTTCATCGCAAGTTCAAGATTTAGAGATGTCATAGATTTTACGATTTTTGGATTATAATCAAGTCAATGAAAATAATTATTTTAAAGTTGGCATTTTAATTAATAAATGATTGTTATATTAAAAGGGTGATTTTTGACACAATGATATTTTATGATGAATTTTTCATAGAATTTTGATATTTCAAAATACACTCTTACCATTAATATCGTAAATTTAATATTGATATTTAGTTGGTATAACTTGTAAAATTTCTAATGTATAAATTGTCATGTTTAGGTTGTTTTTATCACATTATATATTGGTTATGGACTTATGAATTTATTTGTACCTTTAGTTTATATGTCACAAAAAAGATAGTTAGACATAATTGTTAAATTTTAAGGTTTGGTATAGAAATCTTAAAAGTATATTGTAAAATAATAAATATCAATATATTATATTATTAGGTTATGTTTAAATTGTGATATTTAGTATTTAATTTTTACATATATACTAGGGTGACTTTCCATCTTTCGAGTTTTCCCAAATCGTTCGGTGTTTCACAAGATTAAGCAGGAACGCAACCAGTGAGTAGATTCGACTCTTTCCCCCCTTTTTGCCATTAACTCTTTTGGGGTGTATCTCGTGCTTGATTTCAACACTACGTCAAAAAAGGGCTACGACCACACTAAAAAAATGTGACTATATGCCTTTCGCCACATGAATTATTTTCAACTCAAGTGTGACCAAAAGTCCAGTCATCGTAGGTATCATACGACCACATTAACTTTTTAGTGGCTGTTGCAACTTAAAAGTGTGGCTAAAGGGTACTAAAAAGTTATTGCTGGAATCAAGCATAAGTGTGACTAAATGGTAGTAACGGTCACATTAATGTATTTTAAGTGTGGCTGGTTCTATTATATGGTCACATAAATTTAGTAAAAAGTCTATTTTAGCCACGTTAGTTAAAAAAGAGTGTGGCAAAAAGGGTTGTAATCAAGCACTGTGTTTGTTAAGTGTGGCTAAATTGTAGCAACGACCACATAAATTTACTATAAGTGTCGTCGATTCTATTATATAGTCACATAAATTTATTTTAAGTGAGGCTAAAAACTTTTATTAGACACAAAAAACATTTTTGTAGTTGTAAGTGTGGCTATTGTATAACCTTTGGTCACACAAATTTGTTTTTCCATGACATTTGATATCATTTCGTCACATAAACCAAAAACAAAGTAACTGTGGTGTGACTAATGGTTATGTATAGCCACATTAAATTTTATAATTTTAAGTGTGGTTATTTTCTAATCTTTAGTCACGCATAACTTTTTTCCCATGACGTTTGGTATCATTCTGTCACACCAACAAGAAACAAAGTGACTATATTATGTCTAACGATTATTTATAGCCACACAAAATTTTGTAAATTATAAGTGTGGCTATCGTCCAACCTTTAGCCACACATTTTTTTGTGGTTCTATGTGGTCATTTTTGCATAATTATCAATTTTATTTTCATTTTTTTTGTAAAATTAAAACAGTAGTAAACATAAACAAATCTAAAAACAAAACTAATGATATTAATAATAATAATAATAATAATAAACCAAAATCTATACATAAATTTTAAATTTAATTAATATATTACATAAACTTTTGATCATAACCTATCTACAAATAATGCAGCTACTACTTCATGTGGATCCCTCTCAAGGTCTTCAATAGCCATTTAGAAGAAAACATATGCCTTGGTTGTCCAGGTCCATTTCTTCTCCCCACATTATTGTTGTGTTGCTGCTGAGATAAAACCTTCATCCTTTGCTCCTTCATGATTGCAAATAATGAATTTAAAGTCTATCCTTCTGTTTTGGCACTACTTTCCCTTATTTCCGATACATTCACCAATCCACATAAAGTTTTCTTTTACACTAAACGGATAAATATAGTACCATGAAAGTAAAGCCTCCTCCATTTGAAGCCTTATTTCGAACGAGTCAAGCCACATCCCTTCACAACACATAACCAGCTTGCACACCTAACATTATGGAACAGAATCCTGTATTTCCATTGATAGAATAAATGACATCTCAATAGGTTGTTCTTTTTCTCTCTTAAAAACAGACATGTGAACAAAAATTTGTTCGATGAACTAGACTCAAAATCATGTGGAATAAATGTGCATTATTACTAATGTTCCATAAAACAATACCTACACCAAATAAACACTTTGCTCTTTTTTTTGGATTTTTTTTACTTTTATTTAGGTGCAAATTAGGAAATCCAATATCATTATCGCAAGCTACTCTGTTACTATTGAAGGTATTCAAAACACTAGAAAATGATGAAACCTGTGCTTTAGGGCAAATGTGTCCAACAACATTGTTGGTGCATGTTTGTGACAACATCTTAGATTTGGTCTTTGGATATCTTGTAATTAGATAAACGACAAACAGTTAGCGGGTTTAGCTTTGTATTAGTGAGATAATAGAGTTTGGGCTAAACAAAACCCACATTGGGTGATGGGGGACGATTTGGGCCTAGCCCATGTAGCAAACCCAGCCTAATGTTGCAACCTTGTGTTATATAAACAAGGTTAGGCTTTAGGGTTTAGGTTAATCAGCCAAAACAGTTTTTGAGAGACAGAATTTCGTGAGAGCTTGTGCTTGGACGAAATTGAGTGTGGTTAGGGATCTTGATTGATTGTAATCAGTTTGATAGTTAATCAATAAAGATCCGGTTTGAAAGTGAATTGTTGTTTCTGTTTCCTACACGTTTTCTGCTTATTCTGATCAAGAGGATTCCGCACTCTTGATTGGAAAGACAATTCTGTGAAAGATCCACATCAAGGGGACCTACAATTGGTATCAGAGCAATAGGCTCTTGAAGAAGGCTCGGTTCAGAATTGTGCTTGGAGAAACAGGGAGATTTTCGAAATTTCTTGAAATCTGAAAATTAGGGTTTCGAAATTTTTTGTGTGTTTGATAAAAATTTTCGAGTTTTGTGGCTGTTTTGATATCCTGTTTTGTTTGTTTGCTGATTTGCAGGTTTGCAGGACTTTTCTGGGTTGATTGTTTGAAGAATTTTGGCTGAAATTCGAAGATTGTTCTTGGTGCCTTTATCAAGTTCATCGAATTTGGGTGAAAAGGTTGCTGATTTTGCTGTTTCGATTCTGCAGAAGTTGTTAGGAGAATCCAGAAAATCATAAAATTTTCGAAAAGATTAAGTTTCCATATTTACTGGTCCAGCGAAATTAGCAGACTAGCGAATTTGTGACCTGATTTTTCAGTGACCAGCGAAATAGCTTGACACGGCGAACTAAATCCAAAGGCGACTTTGGTAACCGTGTAATCGTCCTCAGCGAGATTATTACGGTTTTTCGGCGAATTTGGCTGTTCAGCGAATTTGATCAGCGAAAATAACCTTGTTAACCAGCGAACTTAACCTACTTGAAATGAGAACTAGTGCAGCGAATTTAACCTTGACTTCCCAGCGAAATTGTTAGAGAAACTAAGTGGTGGAATTTAGTTTGGCAAGCGTCGATAAAATTTCACAGTTTTGCAAATGAAGTAAAATCTTACTTCATAATTAAGTAAATCGAAAAAAGTTTCAACAATATATTATACACTTAAAAACACTTTCGTTTGGACCCTCAACCGTTTTAAACCAAACTGAAGGTCAAAACTGAACGATCTGCAAAGATCCACAGTTTTGACCATTTTCCGGGTTCCAAACAAAAAAACTTTCTAAATGAAAGTTGTAGATCACATTCTAATTTAGTGAAATGGAAGGTTTTATAATTTTTCGATAACATTTAATATTTTTAATATATTTTACAAAAACAACACAGAAGGCTGTCAAAATTTCCTATCTTCTAAAAACATCTAAACTTCTTCAAAGTTTTGATGTTTCCATAACCTACATTCATCCACAAACAGGGGCGAAGGATAAGGTATGTCCGGGGGGGCGCCCGACCCCCGAACTTTTCGATGCGTAGTGTTATGAATAGTACTTTCGTATAGGTATATACGTTGCTGCCTCCCCCGGTTTCGCGAAAATTGGGGGGGGGGGGGTGTGGCTTCGCCAATGTCCACAAACATTATCACAAGAAAACTTTGACGAACAAATCCTTATTTCTAGAAATGTAACATCCGTCAAAACGGATCCCCGAAACCCGACCTGCAACGTAAACTAAATCCAGAATATTTTAAATAGAAAGCAAGACTCTATTATTCTTGTTGTTTTGGATTTTGTTCACTGGTTAAAGTAAAATAATTAATAATTAACTAAAAAGTTTGAAAATATATATTTTAAAGTACTAAAACAAGTTAATCACATTAGCTTCGCTAAAATATGTAAAAGAAATCGTTCAACACAATTTCGTGTCTAAACAGGTCGACACGATAAGACCTGTTTAAATTCCGTGTCTAAACAGGTTAAAACCCGTTAACCTGTTAAGACCCGTTAGTGACATATTTATTATTTTAAATTAAAAAATATATGAAATATATGTGGGGTGGGTGGGGACATGTGGAGTCAGATACCCAAAATTTTGAAATCCTTCCTGAACACTTCACGCTCACAAAACCCTAAATCTCCTAATTCAAGTCGCCGCTCACTTTCATCATCACCGGCGGCCATCTTTTTTCATCACCGGCGGCCATCTTTCTTCATCACCGGCGGGCGGCAGACATCATTCATCACTTCACGTCGGGCGGCGGCCATCTTTCATCATCACCGGCGGGCGACAACCATCTTTCATCATATTCCGGTGCCGTTCATCATATTCCAGCGTCGTTCTACCATGTAAGAAACACAAATATTTTGTTTGTGAATGAATGTGAATCTATTACTGTTAATTATGAATGTTAATTATTAATGTGAATCTATTGAAAGAACATGATATGGTAGTTAGTTGATGTTGTTAGTGTTCGATATGAATGTGAATCTGTTAGTGTTAATTATGTTTTTTGTTAACTTTTGTTGATGTTTCCATATGATTGGTTGAGTGGGTTGTTATTTGCATTTGAATGGACTGTCTAACAACAGTGGTGTGGCCTTATCAGTAGTAGTGTAGCACAACAGTGGTGGCCTTATCACTTGAGAAAGATTAACGAGTATTCATGCTTTACAAATATAAAAATGTGATATGATCTTACAAACATAAAAAAATACTAAAATTTATCCTGAACCAACCCATTAACAAACCTATGTTCATCCTATATTCAATTTACTTTCTTAAATTCAACAAGAATTGCGGTCATTTCTTATTAATATAATATGTACACTAAAGTAGATTGTAATTATCCCAAAGACTCAAGAAGCTAACGTCATAAACCACCAATCTAACTAACACTTTACACTACTTAACACATATAGAATTTAGTACAATATCTTTTTCATTTCGTATCATGTTTTAAATTGAAAAAGCATTTCTTCAAGTGTTGATACATATTATGTGGACACGACTCGGTTCGGTTCGACTCGGTTCGGTTCGACCCGGTTAGGTTCGGCTTAAGCCCGATGTCACGACATTCCTCCGTCGTGCGTCCCAGAGTTCGACACGCGAAGCACGAAGCGCCGCGAGCCAGTTCCCGCTGCTACATCATCATGACATCATCATCATGATGTCATAAGTTGGCTAATCTGTGCAAACTACATATTTGAGAACTTATGTACGTGCATGTACATGGTGTTGGACCAATCAACATCTTGGGCCAATAAGAAACCTCACATGGGCTGAATCCTTGCACCTGGGCCGAACCCCATATTAAACAACATTTGAAGAAAACATATAAAAGGAAATCAAGTGTTTTCGGAGAAGTAAGAGAGTGGACACAAGGAAGAACCCGAGAGAACAGAGAGAATCGAGAGTTTGGTTGTAGTTCTTATGATATATTTCTGTAACGAAACTCTGTCGGTTTGAATATACGATTGTGTTAAACGATATACGTGTCTTATATCTCGTGTTCTTGTTTATCTCTATCTCGGTTTGCTATCTCGGTTGGATTCCGCACAACCGGGTTGGTTTGTACACAAGGAGTAGGCGACTAGATCCTCCCCTAGCCGGACCTTCAAGTGGTATCAGAGCCTTGGCTCTTCTCCTTGTTAAAACCGAGTGGTTTCGGGTGTTTTTCGAGTTTTTTTTGAAGCTTGTGTTTTTTCTTGAAAATCTGCTTGAAATTTCGAAAATCTTCATATTTTGCTGAAAGTTCTTATTAAAACCTCTTTATTTTTCATTTTCACATGTTAAAAATTGGTTTTTAGTGAAGTTTCAAGCAAGAATTTGTGTTCGGAAATTTACGGTTCACCGGAAAACTCATAAGTTTACCGGAAAATTCATAAATTTCTGGGTTGTTCTTCGTATGTTCATCTCATCTTCAAAGTGTTCTTCAAGATCTTCAATTGTTTGATCTTGGTAAAAGTATTTGTCAAAGGTGTTTGTGTATTGAAAATTGTGACTTTATTAAAATAATACATCACCTTACTGGTTGGTAGCATTGGACATGGTGTAGCCGAAAGTGGGTCTACTTTGTGTCAGATGATAGAAAGTCAAATTTGATAGTCGCACAAGATAGCTGGATCACACAACATTTGAGTGCTGCAAGACCAGTTAGTCGCACAAGATAGCTGGATCACACAACATTCAATCTCACACAACATTTGGGATCGCACAAGATTTGTTTAAGTCGAACAAGAATTGGGCTTGCACAACAAAGATTGGGCTTCTGTTTGGGCTCCTGTTTCATCGACACAGACAAGATACTTAGTCGCACAAGATACTTGGCTCGCACAAGATGATTGGTCGCACAAGATACTTAATCGCACAAGATTTGTTTACTCGCACAAGGTCTGATTAGTTGCACAAGAAGAATTGGGCTCGCACAACAAAAAAAAAATTGGGCTTCTGTTTGGGCTTCTGTTTCATCGACATTCAACATCTGTTTCGTCGGATCTTTGTTTCTTGGGACTTTGTTTCGTCAAGATTTTTTTTAAACAAAAAAAAAAAAAAAAAAAAAACAGAAGGTTTGCATTTGTGGTTTAACAGTTTGCTTTAAGTGTGTTTGTCAGGGATTTATTCTTACTTACCAAACATGAATCCAAGTTGGTGGGGTACTCCGTCTCCAGATGAGGGAAAGTACAGAAATACAAGTTTATCTCCTTCATGGGCCGAATCTCCCGCATCCGCTTCTTCGCAAACAAACGCTATATCAACCGGTCAATGGGCTTTCGTATCAAATTAGACGCCTAGTATTCAAAGCATTTTATTGAGCGAAAGCGAAACCGGAAGTTTGAATCGGCCTCCAAAGTTGATGCATTTAAATGAGTATCCGGGATGGGTTGATAGGTTCTACACATACGTGCTTGGGCAAAATACAGAATTATGGCTACGTTTCACCACATATTTTGATCAAACGATAGAGGTTGCCGCTTCATCTGCTGCTACATTTGCCGATCTTCCAGAAGATCAGAAAAAGACGTATGATCTGGAAAAGAAAGCATATGCCATTCTTACTCAGGCATTAAGCAAAGATATCTACCATCAATTTGTCAGTTTCAAGACGACAAAGAAATTATGGGATGCGTTGAAGACCAGAGGGGTAGGAAATGAAGCAACACGTCAATTGCGACATGATCTACTCAGGAAAGAATTTGATGGCTTCACGTGTATGGATAAGGAATCGTTGGGAGATATGACAAGTCGGTTCTATCATTTGCTTACTGAGTTGGGCAACTTTGGGGTAGTGACAACTCCCGTAGAGGTGGTAAAGAAGTTTGCAGATGCATTGCCACCTCAATGGAATAGTTTCTTGGAGATTCTGAAATACAACGGGGTTTTGGCTACTACCAACATCAATGACTTCGTGCAGCTTTTGGAGAATAAAGATCAGGAAGAAACTCTGAAGGCAAAGAAGGTTCCAGTTCCACAGAATCCAGAGATGTATTATGGAACCTCCAGTACCTCTTCTGCAAGACCAGTCTCTCATGCTCCTCTTCAGACGGCTTTTGTCACGAGCACAGATCTTTATGGGAATCAGATACAGGTTCCTGTCAAGCCAGCTCCGACGACAGACTTGTACGGAAATCCTCTACAGCCAGTTCCTCAACAGCAAGTCTATCGGCCATCTACCGTAGCAAATGATCTATATGGGAATCCACTTCCTGCTTAACAACAGGCCTGTTATGGAAGCACGTCATCTGCTGGTCAGCAATCAAAGCCAAATACAGTACGGCTCGACACCTCAAGCTTTTCTAAAGTCAGTGTGGAAGTAGCAAAGGAACATATGGAGCTACTAAACACTTTGGTGAGCGCGTATTATGGGTTAGTGGAAGGTCAGATTGGTAACATTAATCTGACACAAGAAGACTATCAGCAGATTGATAAAGAAGAGATGGATTTGATGGATATCAAATGGGCCTTTGCAAGTGCTGTAAGAAGAGCAAAGGATTTCATGGAGAGAACGGGCAGAACCAGCTTGGAAAGCAAGAAAGACACCAAGTATGGGTTCGATAAATAGGCTGTCAAGTGCTTCAACTGTGGTGAACGGGGTCACTTCAAAAGAGAATGTACAAAGCCAGCTCAGCATGGGAACCAGAATCCGTTCAGGAATCAAGGCAACCAACAGAATCAGAACAGGAATAACGAGCGCACGTTGATACCTGTTAACAACCCAAGTCAGGCAGGACCATCAAATGCCAACCAGGCACTTGTGGTTCAAGTAGATGAAGGTTGTGATTGGTCAATTCAGTTGGGAAATGATGCTCCGGATGGAACAGCTTGTTTTGCTGAGGTTGTCAAGGATCTTAAACACGCCAGTGGTGGAGAATCTTCTACCAATGGTGATGAATCTTCTGAAGACGAAGACAGTTCTGGTTACAGTGGAAGCTCAGATGAAGAATCCTCAACGGTTGATGAGCTATTGGAAGAAGCTGCAGCAGGAAATCATAGGAGATCAATATTGGTGGATCAAGCTGCTTATTCTTCTTCTTCTCTCCATTCAGCCTTTATGGCTAATGTCGACAGCTCATCAAGCCAGGTATGTGTCAATGAACCTACTGTTGTTGATTGTGATAATTGTGCTAGTTTAAGTATTAAATGTGCTGATTTAGAAGCAAACATGTCTGAGTTGCAAGGCAAACATGATGCTTTACAAGCTAGTTTCTTTGACTTGCAAGACAAACATGTTTCATTGAATGCCAACTGGTGTGAGTTGCAAATCAAACACGAGGCTTTGCAAGAAAAGTATGATGTGACATTCATCCACAACCAGAAGTTAACCGTGGATCTTTCGAAGTGCACTGAAGCCAACATGTTTTATGAAAATCATGAAAAGGAGTTTAAATCGGTAATTGAGAAATTAAAGAAAGATAAAACCGAGTTAACAAAAATGGTTTCCAGAAAACAAACTGACATTAATTTGTATATAACTCGACTTGAGATAATGCAAAAAGAGATGGCTTGTGTGAAAACTGAAAGTGAGGCGATCCAGCTTAAGCTAGACAGTTATTTGAGCTCTAGCTATGTGTTGGATCACATCATTGACGTTCAGAAAGAGAAACGGGATGTCACATGCATAGGTTACAAGAAATGTCCACCACCTGTGAGACACAATTATGATGCCATGCCTGACGAGGAAGATAGAACTTTCTTTGAACCATCTGTTCCTTTAGACGTTGAAGAATTTGCAACAGGACTCGGATACAAGAAGGAAGTATCATCAGAATCGGATGTGTCAGCAGATACATGTGTGTCTTCTGCTGAACCGAATCAGGATCCTCAAGTTGTGATTGAGGATGCTGATTCTTCTGATGATGAATCTGATGATACTGATTCAGCAAAGTCTGATGCGGTAATCAAAGAAGAGGACATACCTCTTGAGAATCATATTCTATGTGATCCTCCCGCAAAACCTGCTAAGATTCCGACCGAGTCCACGTCTGCAAAAGAGTCTGAAAGTGTGGATTTGCTGTACACTCTTGTTGGTGATGATAAAATTTATTCTGACAAAGATTTTCCAATTAAGAATGTAAATCAATCTTTAATCAGTAAAGTTTTTGAAAATTCGACAAGTAAGTTCTTGGGAAAGACAGGATCACACGTTGTGGTAACACAGTGCCCTCCTATCCCAAAAGCTGAAGTTCGAAAACAATATGGCAATCAGAAATTACCAACAATGAAAACGCAGCAAAATCATACCAAACCAAAAGGTAAATCAACGACTCAAGGTCAAAAGAAACAGAATCAGAAAAAGGACAAGAAGGTGAACTTTGTGAAATCAAAGGGAACGGACAAAATTGAGACATTTGAAAACAAATCTAACTTAGATTTTGTTAAAAAGCAAAAGTGTTGAAAAGAAATGAACCAAACAGTTCAAAACCAAGTACCTCGGGATCACAAAGTTCGTCATCGACAAGACAATCACATGGTACTTCGGGGTTTGTTGAACGAAGATCATGTTTTGAATGTGTTGAAATTGGGCATATTATTCGAAATTGTCCGTATCTTCATAAATTAAAAGCCAAAGATGATGATCCCCGTGAACGAAATTACCAAAAGCGATCTGTTTCTGCAAAACAAGATCCCCGCCTTGTAAGAGAAAGGGAAAAGAAACAGAAACGCCAACAGGTCAAGGTAATTGAGAAAGCACTTAAAACTGAAGTGGTTCAAAAACAATCTGTTCCAGTTAAACCAGAAAGTTCAAAATTTTCAAAAACTTCAAACAATCACGAAGTTAAATTTTCAAACAATCAAACTGGTAAAACTCAACAGACATGGAAACCTAAAATGACCACAAATTCAGGGGGACCATCACAATTTCCTAACCATCAGAAAGTGGAAGTTATTGTTGTTGATGAAAATGGAAGACACAAGACCACAATGGCTTGGGTCCCCATCTCCAACTAATCATGTGAGTTCATGTGCAGGGTGTTCCAGGAGGAACTATCAGTAGTAATTGGATTGTTGATAGTGGGGCATCCAGGCACATGACAGGCGACATGAAGCTTCTCTACGACGTCAAATCTATTAGAGGAGGTTATGTTGCTTTTGCTGGAGATAAAGGCGGATATATTACTGGTGAAGGAATGATATCCAACGGGGTTGTAAGCTTTGATAAGATCAACTTTGTTCAACAACTTGATCACAATCTTCTCAGCGTTTCACAAATCTGTGATAAGCAGTTTTCAGTACACTTTGATGCAAATGGATGTTATGTGCTGAAACCCGGCTTCAAGATTCCGAAAGAACGGATTCTCTTATCTGCTCCAAGGATAAATGATTTGTATGTCCTTGATATGAGCCAAGCTATTACAACGTCTGCACAAGCAACCTGTTTCGTTTCCAAAGCCACAGAAAAAGACTCAATCTCTTGGCACAGACGAATGGGTCACATTCACTTACGCAAAATGAATCATTTGGTGTCAAATGAATTGGTGAATGGTGTTCCTCTTAAAAACTTCCATCTTCAAGACGTCTGTGTTTCGTGCCAGAAAGGAAAACAAACGAAGAAGCGACACCCTACAAAGAAAATCAACACGGTGGCCGTTCCGCTTGAACGTTTGCACATGGATTTGTTCGGTCCTGTCAAGCATAAAAGCATCCGGAATGATCAATATTGCCTCGTGATAACTGATGATTATTCAAGATTTTCTTGGGTGGCGTTCATGGCACACAAAAGTGAAACTTTCGGTATTATCAAAAACTTGATCATTCAGATTGAGAATTTGTATAAGTTGAAAGTTAGGAGGATACGCAGCGACAATGGTACAGAATTTAAAAATCATGCCATGGCGGAGTTTTACACTTCAAAAGGTATTCTTCACGAATTTAGTGCGGCATACACTCCTCAACAGAATGGCATCGCTGAACGTAAAAATCGTACATTGATCGAGACTGCTAGGACAATGTTGGTAGAGTCACAGTTGCTGATTCCCTTCTGGACTGAAGCTGTGGCCTCTGCATGTTACACATTGAACCGAGTCCTTACAGTCAAAAGACACAACAAGACCTGCTTTGAGCTTCTTAACAAACGGAAACCAGATTTGTCATACATTGAACCGTTTGGAGCTCCTTGCACAATAATCGATCCAAATGGAAAGTTTGGGGCAAAAGCAATTGAGGGATACTTTCTTGGGTATGCCACCCCGAACTTAAGAGTCTGGAATCTAGAGACTAAAAGGGTCGAGGAATGGTCTGAGGTCAGAGTACAAAGGCACACATTGCCAGTCAAATGTCCTGGTCAGCCTTGGATGTTTGAGTACGATGACTTTTTCAATTCGATCAATGTTGAAGCAGTTGAAGAAAATGCTGCGGCAAGGATGTTTTTCGAGAGTGACAACGCAACAGGTTCACCGTTGGTTCGTCCAATTATTGTCAATCAAGAACCATCTTCAGTGAACAATAATGCTCTCGACAATGAGGATTTTCACGATGCTACCGAATTGAACGAATCTTCAGAGGATGATGAATTTCTCGATGCAGATCAAGAAGCTCCAACAACAGCAGTTCATGGTACTTCAGAGGGTACACCTCCAGTGGATGCCCCTAGAACAGCTGAAGCTACTGCATCATCCTCTTCGTCAATTCCTGGTATTGAATTGGTTGTTGATCTCAATCTCAACAATCTAGGTACAAATATTCCAGTTCAAGATAATCCAGAAACAAGGATTCACAATACCCATCCTCAATAAAACATCATCGGAAATGTACAGAGTGGCATTCAAACAAGAAACATGTTGCGAAACAACAACAATGCAGGCTTGTATGCGGCTATTCGAGAATCTGGTCAACAAAACGATTGGTCTTTCGCGTGTTATGTCTCACAGGAAGAGCCAAGAACTTGGAAAGAAGCTTTGAAAGATAACTCTTGGGTTGAAGCAATGCAGGATGAACTGCAACAATTCCAGAAGCTTGGTGTCTGGAAACTCGTAGAGAAACCTGCTGGTTAGAAGAAGATTGGTACCCGTTGGGTGTTCAAATGCAAAAAGGATGACCGTGGAGTCGTTATTCGAAACAAAGCAAGATTAGTCGTTCAAGGTTTTCGTCAGATTGAAGGGATAGACTACAACGAAGTTTATGCACCTGTTGCACGTCTGGAAGCAATTCGGATCTTTCTGGCTTATGCCTCATTCAAAGGATTCAAGGTATACCAGATGGACGTTAAAAGTGCATTCTTACATGGTGTGGTTGAAGAAGAGGTGTACGTCGAACAACCTCCAGGTTTTGAAGATCCTATCCATCCCGATCGGGTTTGGTTGCTCAATAAAGCTCTCTATGGTCTACATCAAGCACCACAAGCTTGGTATGCAACCTTATCTAATTATCTGCTGGAGAATGGATTTCGCAAAGGTCTTATAGATTGTACTCTTTTCGTCAAAGAACAAGATGGAGATCTTCTACTGGTACAGGTATACGTTGATGATATTATATTTGGTTCTACTAATGATGTTTTGTGTAGGAATTTCGAGCGTATTATGCAGGATAAATTCGAGATGAGTGCTATGGGAGAAATGACCTTCTTTTTGGGCCTACAAGTACAACAAACTGAGTCTGGGATATTCATCCATCAGACTAAATATGTTGGTGACATCTTGAACCGGTTCCAGATGTCTGATGCAACGCCCATCGGTACCCCATTGCAGCAAAATCACGAAATTAATCCAGACTTGAAGGGTGAAGTTGTTAGCCCCTCATACTACCGCGCGATGATCGGATCTCTTATGTACCTCATAGCATCAAGACCAGATATAATGTACCCAACGTGCCTGCTTGCCAGATATCAAGTCAACCCGAAGGCATCACATCTTGCAGCTGTAAAAAGGATTTTTCGTTATTTGAAGGGTTGCCCTGACACCGGTCTATGGTACCCTAGGGATAATAACTTTGACTTGATAGCTTTCAGTGATTCTGATTTTGGCGGATGCAAAATCGACGGCAAATCCACAACGGTTGGATGTCAGTTTTTGGGAAATCGCCTAGTCACATGGCAGTGCAAGAAGCAGACGTGTGTCGCTACATCAACATGCGAAGCTGAATACATTGCTGCCTCAAGTTGTTGCTCCCAAGTCCTATGGATCCAACAACAATTGCGCGACTACGGTTTTGAATTCCTAACTACTCCTATTTACGTTGATAATTCTGCTGCCTTACAGATCACTAGAAATCCTGTGCAGCATTCAAAGACCAAACACATCGAAATCAAATATCACTTCATACGTGATTGCTTTGATAAAAGGCTAATCGATGTTGTTAAGGTCCACACCGATGACCAACGTGCCGCCCATTTTACCATAGCATTTGACAAATCAAGATTTGACTTTTTATTACTGGTAAACGGCATTAAGGTCAAGCAAGAGTAAAACCAACATCGGAAAATCATTTTTGTAAATACCTTTGTGTTTTAAATTTATCTTAGTTTATTGATTTTAGGGGGAGTAAATCCAAATTTGAAAATCCAAAAACATCGAAAAATTTCAAAAACACAAAAACAATAGAAAATCAAAAATGAGTTTCCTGGCGAGCAAAAGAGAAAATGATAGTACATCAGTGGCCTATTCAAACCTCTTTAAACCTTAAATGAAAAACGATAAGCAGCTCTATATAAGATGTATCGGTAGGCTCACAATCATTTTAAAGTCTGCAGGGTGATATAAATCTTAAATCGACTGAAGATCAGGTGGGAACCATTCATTGGCATATGGTCTTAGTACCGAAATTTCGTTTGATAGATTGCCGAGGTTCTGAGATATTCGGTCTTTATGCTGCTTATCATCTGGGTATCATGGTTGTATCTTTTACCGAAAAATAACGGGGACGCAAGTCTAGATCTTCCATGATACCATACATACGTGTACATATTGCATACGACCTCAATAAGTGATCAACAATCACATGTCCAAACAAATAAGTGATAAAATATCACATTTATCCAGGAGTCAAGTTCGTCTCTCTGCTGTACGAAAGTACTGACCTGTTCACGGACTTGCTCCTGTGCCCTCATGCATATGAAAATCAAGTTCCTCATCAATAAGTGATTATATCACATAGGGCTTGTTTTCAAATCAAAATAAGTGAGAATCTCACATCATATACGGTCAAACAGATGATAATCGGTATACTCACCGGTAAGATGAACCCTCGTGCATACCTTGATACGGGAATGTGTCGTGATGTGGATGAACACCGGTCGGTAAGTATAAATCATACCTTAACGTATCCCCTCGCCATGATTACAAATGATAAGTTGAGCTTATGTGGATAACAATACCGATAATGGTTATAGGATGTTTATCTAAATGTTAACTAAAAGAACAACAAGAGCGTTTTGACATGACCGTACACTGATATGATTCTCTTACCCTCGAAACTCGCAAAAAGAATGTCTGTAAATATTTATTTAATGCTTTCAGTTTCTGCATCTTTGTATATATTTATTTACTGCTTTAAGTCTTTACATTTGAAATATTCAAAATTCCAAAAAGATTTTAGGTGTGTTTTAATATAAACTTTCTAAAAGCCAAAAAGATTTTATTTCTATCTTATTTTCGATCGTACGATGTTGGATCTCGAGTCTTCGTTACCTGAAACCTGATTGAAGACCAAAGTGACTAAATCTTCATAAACGGTCAAAATTTGCAAGTTTTGAAAGTTAAAAACTAGAATTGATAAATCCTTTAAACTTTCAAACTGTCGGACGGTAGTTGATTGAAATATGGTCACACGTGTGTCGTTTGTTTATGCTAACTATATTCCAAGCAGTTGTTCTCATTACGCGTTTAGATTTCTTGCATGTGCAGATTCTAAAGGCAAGGAGAACATGGTTGATGACAAGCTTCGGAATGAAAACACGACGTGAAAGGCACTCAAAAGATAAAGATGATCGAGTTGCCGCTGACCATCATCAACACCACAAGGATCTCAAGTACTGAAGATCAAGTCATTCACGAGCATAACTCAAGGGGGAGCTTATGTTAAGGGGGAGTTTGTCAACACACTTCTTACATAAAAAGGGGAGTTTGTTGATACACTTTCTGCTTACAATGCGTGAAGACTTTGAAGATCCTCCGACATGGAAGACATGGAAGTTGAACCTCACGAGTAGCGTCCAAGGGGGAGTTTGTTGATACATATTATGTGGACACGACTCGGTTCGGTTCGACTCGGTTCGGTTTGACCAGGTTAGGTTCGGCTCAAGCCCGATGTCACGACATTCCTCCGTCGTGCGTCCCAGAGTTCGACACGCGAAGCACGAAGCGCCGCGAGCCAGTTCCCGCTGCCACATCATCATGACATCATCATGATGATGTCATGATGATGTCATAAGTTGGCTAATCTGTGCAAACTACATATTTGAGAACTTATGTACGTGCATGTACATGGTTTTGGACCAATCAACATCTTGGGCCAATAAGAAACCTCACATGGGCTGAATCCTTGCACCTGGGCCGAACCCCATATTAAACAACATTTGAAGAAAACATATAAAAGGAAATCAAGTGTTTTCAAAGAAGTAAGAGAGTGGACACAAGGAAGAACCCGAGAGAACAGAGAGAATCGAGAGTTTGGTTGTAGTTTTTATGATATATTTCTGTAACGAAACTCTGTCGGTTTGAATATACGATTGTGTTAAACGGTATACGTGTCTTATATCTCGTGTTCTTGTTCATCTCTATCTCGGTTTGCTATCTCGGTTGGATTCCGCACAACCGGGTTGGTTTGTACACAAGGAATAGGCGACTAGATCCTCCCCTAGCCGGACCTTCATCAAGCTTTTATTATCTTAACTGTAATAGCTTTTATTTAGATTTATTTCTTAAATTGTGTTTTGTTTTTGGATATAGTTGCTGATTCATTCAACATTATTTATTAAAGTCATAAGTGATTCACAAAATAAAGCCTGGAAGAAGAAGGGCAAAACACCGGTATGTTGTTGGTTTAACTTTGATAGTTTTTCCTTCAATTTCCTTATTAAGTTTTTGAGTAACTTTACGACTATAATTATTTGTGTGTAAGTTTGATTGTTTGGAATTGAAGATCTTGAGAAAGAAAGACATATGAGAATTTGAATGTTGAAACTATTTGGATGTTATGATTAGACTTTTATAGATTTCGTTTTAAGTTTGTTAAGACATTATGTGTTTATGATTGTTTTATGACTTTTGTGAACCTTTGGCGGCTAAATTTTCATTAAACAGGTTCCTTAATCGCTAATTTAAATATGGAATAACAGGTCATGTTCGTGTCTTAACAGGTCGTGTTCGGGTCTTAACAGGTTGTGTTTGTGTCTTAAACAAGTCATATGATATGTTGGTAACATTTTCGTGTCTTAACAGGTCATTTCGTGTAACCTGTTTATTAACAGGTTCGTGTTTGTGTTTGGAAAATCTGACACGATAAGATTTCGTGTCGTGTTCGTGTTTACAGGTTTCGTGTTCGTGTCTTATAGTGTTCGTGTCTTAACAGATCGGGTTGACCCGATATGCCAGCCCTAAATAGTGTTTTATCAAGTTAAGTTGGATCTCTAAAGGGTAATCAACTAATCTAGTTATTTAAACTAATAAGCTAAGTTAGATAAAATATTAACCAAGTTAATATTTATACCTTAGTTAATTGGTTATATAACTAGCGGGCCTTGTTCTGTCAATATCTTAAACCTATTAAATGCAAGGGCCTTGTGGTCATAATATGAAATCTATTATATAAATTTAAGGTAAAAAAATTCTAGTGGCTCTCGAACCCGAGAACACTGAGTTCACACATCACGCGATGACCAGCTACGCTGCAGCCTTAAATGCATATATTTTAAGATTGAATTTTATTTATTTACTCATAAGCTGAGCTGCAGCTTCCTTTCTTCTTCGTTGGAACATCAATGACGCGATCCAACCCCATAACCCAACCCGATCCGACATTTATGACTAAAAATCGCAACGGTTAAGCCTTGGTTTGACCCTAATTGATTCGTATTCATGGAGAACTCGGTTACACCTCGTTTAAACGAATTTAATTGCAACATAAATCATAATTTAAGTCTTAACATGTTTACCATCAAAGCACCTAGAACATCAAACATCTTTACACAAACGAAAATTAACCTATATTATTGGCACCTATCGGTCCCAAACATCTTTACACAATATATCATATCATCAAGAACCTGCAAATTCTTATCCAAGATCTATGATAGAGAGCTATATTATTGGTACCTTGTTAGATTTTCGAGCTCTACAATACTACTCTATCAATTTCTATGATAGAGGGCTTAATCTGTATGTATTTTAAATACCCAATTTCTAGGGTTCTTCATGATAAAAATTGGAGCTTTTTTGTCTTAGGCTTGCTTTTTGATTAAATTGATCATAGGGTTTTGTTCCTCACCATATAAGATTAGTTTGGTACATTTTTGGGAATTTTTAGGATTCGTTTGGCTATGCTATTTATTTTTATTGTAAAAATATATAAAAAGGTACATTTTTGGGAATTTTTAGGATTCGTTTGGTTATGCTATTTATTTTTATTGCAAAAATATATAAAAGGGAAATGTATAAAATACGAAAACAACTAAACTAGATGTCATGAATTTCATCGCAAGTTCAAGATTTAGAGATGTCATAGATTTTACGATTTTTGGATTATAATCAAGTCAATGAAAATAATTATTTTAAAGTTGGCATTTTAATTAATAAATGATTGTTATATTAAAAGGGTGATTTTTGACACAATGATATTTTATGATGAATTTTTCATAGAATTTTGATATTTCAAAATACACTTTTACCATTAATATCGTAAATTTAATATTGATATTTAGTTTGTATAACTTGTAAAATTTCTAATGTATAAATTGTCATGTTTAGGTTGTTTTTATCACATTATATATTGGTTATGGACTTATGAATTTATTTGTACCTTTAGTTTATATGTCACAAAAAAGATAGTTAGACATAATTGTTAAATTTTAAGGTTTGGTATAGAAATCTTAAAAGTATATTGTAAAATAATAAATATCAATATATTATATTATTAGGTTATGTTTAAATTGTGATATTTAGTATTTAATTTTTACATATATACTAGGGTGACTTTCCATCTTTCGAGTTTTCCCAAATCGTTCGGTGTTTCACAAGATTAAGCAGGAACGCAACCAGTGAGTAGATTCGACTCTTTCCCCCCTTTTTGCCATTAACTCTTTTGGGGTGTATCTCGTGCTTGATTTCAACACTACGTCAAAAAAAGGGCTACGACCACACTAAAAAAATGTGACTATATGCCTTTCGCCACACGAATTATTTTCAACTCAAGTGTGACCAAAAGTCCAGTCATCGTAGGTATCATACGGCCACATTAACTTTTTAGTGGCCGTTGCAACTTAAAAGTGTGGCTAAAGGGTACTAAAAAGTTATTGCTGGAATCAAGCATAAGTGTGACTAAATGGTAGTAACGGTCACATTAATGTATTTTAAGTGTGGCTGGTTCTATTATATGGTCACATAAATTTAGTAAAAAGTCTATTTTAGCCACGTTAGTTAAAAAGAGTGTGGCAAAAAGGGTTGTAATCAAGCACTGTGTTTGTTAAGTGTGGCTAAATTGTAGCAACGACCACATAAATTTACTATAAGTGTCGTCGATTCTATTATATAGTCACATAAATTTATTTTAAGTGAGGCTAAAAACTTTTATTAGACACAAAAAACATTTTTGTAGTTGTAAGTGTGGCTATTGTATAACCTTTGGTCACACAAATTTGTTTTTCCATGACATTTGATATCATTTCGTCACATAAACCAAAAAAAAAGTGACTATGGTGTGACTAATGGTTATGTATAGCCACATTAAATTTTATAATTTTAAGTGTGGTTATTTTCTAATCTTTAGTCACACATAACTTTTTTCCCATGACGTTTGGTATCATTCTGTCACACCAACAAGAAACAAAGTGACTATATTAGGGCTAACGATTATTTATAGCCACACAAAATTTTGTAAATTATAAGTGTGGCTATTGTCCAACCTTTAGCCACACATTTTTTTTTCTCGTTCTATGTGGTCATTTTTGCATAATTATCAATTTTATTTTCATTTTTTTTTGTAAAATTAAAACAGTACTAAACATAAACAAACCTAAAAACAAAACTAATGATATTAATAATAATAATAATAATAATAAACCAAAATCTATACATAAATTTTAAATTTAATTAATATATTACATCAACTTTTGATCATAAGCTATCTACAAATAATGCAGCTACTACTTCATGTGGATCCCTCTCAAGGTCTTCAATAGCCATTTAGAAGAAAACATATGCCTTGGTTGTCCAGGTCCATTTCTTCTCCCCACATTATTGTTGTGTTGCTGCTGAGATAAAACCTTCATCCTTTGCTCCTTCATGATTGCAAATAATGAATTCAAAGTCTATCCTTCTGTTTTGGCACTACTTTCCCTTATTTCCGATACATTCACCAATCCACATAAAGTTTTCTTTTACACTAAACGGATAAATATAGTACCATGAAAGTAAAGCCTCCTCCATTTGAAGCCTTATTTCGAACGAGTCAAGCCACATCCCTTCACAACACATAACCAGCTTGTACACCTAACATTATGGAACAGAATCCTGTATTTCCATTGATTGAATAAATGACATCTCAATAGGTTGTTATTTTTCTCTCTTAAAACAGATATGTGAACAAAAATTTGTTCGATGAACTAGACTCAAAATCATGTGGAATAAATGTGCATTATTACTAATGTTCCATAAAACAATACCTACACCAAATAAACACTTTGCTCTTTTTTTTGGATTTTTTTTACTTTTATTTAGGTGCAAATTAGGAAATCCAATATCATTATCACAAGCTACTCTGTTACTATTGAAGGTATTCAAAACACTAGAAAATGATGAAACCTGTGCTTTAGGGCAAATGTGTCCACCAACATTGTTGGTGCATGTTTGTGACAACAGCTTAGATTTGGTCTTTGGATATCTTGTAATTAGATAAACGACAAACAGTTAGCGGGTTTAGCTTTGTATTAGTGAGATAATAGAGTTTGGGCTAAACAAAACCCACATTGGGTGATGGGGGACGATTTGGGCCTAGCCCATGTAGCAAACCCAGCCTAATGTTGCAACCTTGTGTTATATAAACAAGGTTAGGCTTTAGGGTTTAGGTTAATCAGCCAAAACAGTTTTTGAGAGACAGAATTTCGTGAGAGCTTGTGCTTGGATGAAATTGAGTGTGGTTAGGGATCTTGATTGATTGTAATCAGTTTGATAGTTAATCAATAAAGATCCGGTTTGAAAGTGAATTGCTGTTTCTGTTTCCTACACGTTTTCTGCTTATTCTGATCAAGAGGATTCCGCACTCTTGATTGGAAAGACAATTCTGTGAAAGATCCACATCAAGGGGACCTACAAACATATCCATGGGAACTACCCGAAAATTTCCCATCAGTTAACAATGCAACTTCCTTCAAAATCCAACAAATTTGTTGGAACTGTAATTATAAATTTATGACAATAAATCCAAATGTGTGATTAAAATTTTTAATTAGAATCTAACTGAATCATAGGAAGCAATGAATTAAATAAGTTATACGAAACGTAGCATGTAACTTGCGAATATTGCTTATCAACTTATGGGTTAGACTAAATTAAATAAGATATAATTACAAGACTAATAGAACATCTTACCTGTTAAAAAAACTCTAGCAGATATTATCAACATAATGCCTAAAAGTTTCAAACTTGGAGATTCCAACCTAAACAATAAAAAGATATTTATGCGCAGAAATCAACATATTCTATTTTAATGTATATGGCATTAACTTACAACTAAATATGGAACTACGTTAATTAACAGTTCTACAAATGTGAAAAAAGAGTTGTCTTTTTTGGAGTAAAATGTCATTTTCGTCCTTGAGGTTTGGCCACTTTTGCGATTTTGGTCCAAAGGTTTGTTTTTTTGCATCCGGATCCAAAGAGTTTGAAATCTTGTCATTTTCATCGTTAACTCCATCCATTTTTCTCTGTTAAATGAGGAGCATGTCCGTCTTTTAAGACACTTTTTTATTAAAATAAAAAAACACCACATGAAAAAAGATCCACCTCTGTTGACTTTCTCCCCACCCCATCGACACCCAAATAGGTAAAATAACAAAAGTACCCTTGACAAGTTTATACATACAAACAAAAACTAAGAAGAGATTTAATAAGGAGAGCAAAACTTAAAGCGAAGACCTAAGATTTATGGAGAGATGTGTGAAAACAATATCAGAATCGTGTGAACATGAATAAATCAAGTCAGGAGAGTTACTAGTACTATTCGGCTGGCTGTTGTTCTTGAGTGAGCATAGATTTGATTAGGAGAGTAGTTCGGAATCAAATGCTCTGTTGAAGAGATCTAATTAGGGCTTTTGAAGATTTGTTGTGATTTTGGGAGGCTGATGCGTGTGAAGTGTTATATATATTAGGTGTATATTTTAAGCCCCTTTAACACTTATTTTTAGCCAAGTTTTAAATTTATAAAACACGATATTTTACTAACACTAAACACACATATGGGCAAGTGCACCCATCGTGAGCGTAGTATAGTGTTGGCAAGATACCGAGGTCGTCCAAGGACACAAGAGCTTTTAGTACCGGTTTATCCTCAACGTCTAATCAAAATAAAAAGTTTAGAAAAAAATGTTTTAAACTAAGAAAAATAAAAACTAACTAAAATGCTGAAAATAAAAATAAAGAGAAAAAACAGATAGACAAGATGAATCACTTGGTTCCGACTCGTATCTAGTGTAACCTTTGATTATTTCGGCACTTTTGCACATGATTAAGAGATTATCTTAGTTATTGTAGTAGGCCCCTCTTTTGAAGGTGACGTTACCCTCACCCCAGTAGTTTGAGTCAGCAAGGATACAATCCTAAAAGGGTGGATTATTGGAAGATAATGAATTAAGTTATTAATGCAATATTATGGTAGGCCCCTCTTTTGGAGGTGACGTTACCCTCGACTAAGTAGTCTGAGTCAGCAGGGATACAGTCCTAAATAGCCGGGTTATAGTATTAATAGTAGTTAACTTATGAGGGGGTCAAAGAGTTTGGACCCCCGCCATCCAATACCGTGAAGTATTGAAGGAGGTCCTACTAAATTTGACCCAGGTCCATTGCAGGACCTCTAAACGCTGAACAATGGCAAGACCTTTACCAAACCGTTCCCTTAACCCCCGACCAGGTAGCCAACATACCTCCATATAGACCGTGGAGATATGAATGGTGAAAATCTTTTATTTTATATAGACAGTAAAATAATTTCAAGACACCACGGACAAACGATAAAGAAAGATCACCTTCAACATAAGCAACTAGTTATTAAAGTCATTAATACGAAACCAAATAAAAAGTGCAAAAGATTAGAAATAAAAAGTATTACACTAGACACTTTGTCTTCACTAAGTGATGTAAGAGACTTAGGCAAACATGGCCTTGATTGTCAAGAACTCTTACGATCAATCTTGGATCCCGAGACGACTCACACACTCTACGATGGACAATGGATGATGGTGTTATGGTGGTGGTGGGTGGTGGGTGAAGTGTGAGAGAGGTGGTGTGCCAAGGGATGGTTTGAGCTTGAGCCAAGCACATCTATTTATAGGCTGAACAGAAGCTCGGGCACGGCCCCGTGTCCAGTGGGCACGGCCCCGTGTCCACATCCTTCTCTTTCTTCATTAAATGCAGCTTTGTCTTATTAGTTGACCACGCCCCCGTGTCCGCTGAGCACGACCCCGTGGTGCAGAAGAATCTTTGTACTATGCAGATTTACTGGATTGTGCGAATCTTACAGTTGACCACGGCCCCGTGTCCGCTGAGCACGGCCCCGTGGTGGGCAATAGAAGCTTCTACCACTTTGTCTTTTCTGCTGACACTTGGGCACGCCCCCGTGCTGGCTGAGCATGGGGCGTCTTCAGTCTTCTGTCTTCTTGTTTTGCTTGGGAAGATGCTGTCGTGGGGTCGGGCATGTCACATCTTGTTCCTTTTCTTGTATTTATGTCAGATTTTGATGTCTTTTTGCTTCTTTTGTTAATTTGAGCTCATTTAATCCTGAAAATACAAAAGGAAGACAAAAGCACACTTTTTCCAACATTAGTACTAAAAAGGGGTTAGTTTTATGCCTCATTTGATGAAATTTATATGTTAATATTTGAACACATCAAATACCCCCACACTTGAATCTTTGCTTGTCCTCAAGGAAAACTCTTTAATTTGTGGCTATTACACACCCAAATGGAATGGAATGGGTAGAGAAGAAGGTTTTTGGGCTTGTCGTAGAGTGTCGGGATTTCCAAGATTCTTTATTTAATTTTATTTTTATTTATTTACAATCCTATTCGTCATGATTTATTTCAAACTTTTCATAAGATAAATTACTTATTAGGGCATAACATGCCTTTGTAAAATTCTATTTATATACAAGTTTACATACCTCACGGGGATCACTCAACACTCGGCCGAAAATGTATTTTTGTGGATCACTCGAGAGCGGCATGGAACTTACTCCTACCATAGGCTTGCCAAGCAATCAATCCTCCTCCTTTTTAACTTATATACCTTTGTAAATATCAAGAGGACTTTGTGGGTTAAGGGTTAGGCTTGGGTTAAAGGTAGGTGGTTGGGTTGGTGGTTAGTGGTTAGTAAAAAGGGCGAAAAGCGTAACAAGTGTCGGTTTTCATATGACTTCCTATTTTTGTAACTTTTATTTTGATGAAGCCATTTATTCAAACAAAGTTATTTTTGATGAACTTGTTTGTTTATTTTCTTTTGCTTCATCATCAACAACAAAGGGTTTTTTTTTTTTTTAAGTCATTTAAAGAACCGAACTTGTTACTAAAACAAAGGGGTAAAAATGAAAAAGGTTTTGGTGGGTAAAAAAGGTGTTTGGTTTGGGTTATGAAATGAAAAGGTTTAGGCTCAAAGGGGCTAACTAGGGGGATTTTGGGTAGGTGGTAAAAAAAAAGGAAAATAATGGTGTAGAAATAAAAAGGGTTAGTCCTAATGCCTCCATCATTTACTTACTCGGGTTTAAGTTGGTAAGGACCGGGAATGTATCGTCATGGCAAGTTCTAGAGTCGTAAGAACCAAGCGGCTGTTCACACAAGAAACGAAAATGAGCATTTAGTCAAATGATATGTAAGTGTTTGCTCAATAAAGGCTCAAAACTCACTTTTGTGGGAATGGGTTTTTATGTGATCAAGTATATATAATTAAATTTTAACTAAGCTTGTCATGTCTTTTCATAATTTTCTTATGTTGGTTCTTTTTATCACGACGCTATCGGTTGTAAATTCATAAAAATATAACCTTTTTAAGAACTTGAATTTCCCGAATTAAACCTAGACAAGTAAAAAAAATGATTTTTTTTTTTTAAAATTTGGGGTGATTAGCGGTTCCAATAGAGTTTTGTGTAAGGCTTGTATTTAGGACTTGCAAGTTTCAAGGTTTTAGCATCCCCCCCCACACTTAAATTACACATTGTCCTCAATGTGTCCCAAAAATAAGTTTTTAGGTTGATTGAATGTGTAAAAAGGTATGAAAAGCAAAAATTTTGTGTTACTGGGCGCTGAACACAGCCCCGTGTGATCCGGGCACGGCCCCGTGTTCAAGTGCCAGTAACAAAATTAAACAAGAGAAACAGACGTCTGGACACGGGGGCGTGTTGGGTGAACACGGCCCGTGTCCAGTTACCTGAACTGGGTCTTTTTCTGCAGACTGTGCAGCACGGGGCCGTGTTGGGTGGACACGGCCCGTGCCGAGCTTACTCTAAACGAAGAAATTTGTCGGACGGTTCTGTTTTCCTGTATGAAGTGCTGGTTCAAGTTTCCCTTGCATCCTTTGCCATCTCAAGTGTGTTTTATTCCTGAAAATTAAAACTATCTAGAAAACAAGAAAATTAATCTAAACTAAACTAAGGATAGTTCCGTGGAATGCCTCCATGGTGTGCCACGTTTGTAAGGGTCCTTGGCTAGACCCAAAGCCTGGTCACATGTTACCCAAGTGGGATGTATTGCATCCCAAGTTACACCGTCGGAGATCGTCATCCAAGCTTGAGTCTATGACCTTCATGTAGATGACCGGGTCTTCTTCCTCTATCTTCTTTCCACATTCAAACTTCACTTCCTCGTCCCCAAACTTCAATGTTAACGTTCCGTCCTTCATATCTACCACTGCTTGGGTGGTGGCTAGAAATGGCCTCCCAAGGATGAGAGGGACTTCGGTGTCTTCTTCCATGTCTAGGATGACAAAGTCAGTTGGAAAAACGAAGTTGTCAACCTTGACCAGTAGATTTTCAGCGACACCTTGTCGGAATTTGACGGACCTGTCGGCGAGTTGTATGCTCATCTTTGTAGGGCTAGTTACTCCCAGGCCGAGTCGTTTGAACATTGACGTGGGCATGAGGTTAATGCTAGCCCCAAGATCAGCTAATGCATTACGAACGGGGGACTCCCCAATCGAGCAAGGGATTGTGAAGCTCCCGGGATCGATTTTCTTTTGTGGAAGTTTGTTGAGTACTAAAGCGGAGCATTCTTCGCCTAAGTTAACTAATTGCAATGATTCAATTTTCCTTTTGTGAGTGAGGAAGTCCCTCATGAATTTTGCATATTTAGGCATTTGGGTTAGGACCTCAATAAAAGGAATATTGACGTGTAATTGTTTTAGTAAACTTTCGAACTTTGCGAATTGCTCATCGGTCTTTTGACGATTTAACCTACCGGGGTACGGAATTGGAGGAGTCTTTGTGGGCTCTTGATTTGGTGAAGAAGCCTTTTTCTAGTTGAGGTGTAGGTGAAGTCGTATTTTGACGTTGACCCCCTTCAACTGGTGGTAATGGAGTATCCTCGGGACCCACGGTTCGGTTTCTCAATGTGATAAGGTGTACTTGTGCCTTTGGGTTGGTTTCGGTATTACTTGGTAATGCGCCTTGTGGTCTCTCGGAGAAATTTTGAGCTAGTTGATTTAATTGTTTTTCAACGTTTTGAATGCTAGCTTGTTGATTTCTAAAATTCGATTCCAATTGTTGGAATCGATCCGAGTTTTTCTTTTCGGTGTCGGAGATGAGGCGAGATACAGTATCTTCAAGCCTTTCTCTTCCACCTTGTTGTTGAGAGAAATTTTGTGGTTGTTGAAAATTAGTTCGTTGGTTTTGTTGGTTACTACTATTGTCGGGATCTCTCCAACCAAGATTTGGGTGGTTACGCCATCCTTGGTTGTAGGTACCCGTTGGAGGACCCGACGGCCTAGGTCTATTATCAATGTAGTTTACCGTTTCTGTTTGTTCATCTAATTCTTTCATACAACTCCAATTTTCATGTGACCCACCACACCCTTCACAAGCCATAACCGAGGCCGTTTTTGTCATTTCTGGCTTTTTGATTTTCGAAGAGAGGGCCTCGATTTGGGCTTGTAAAGAGGTGCTCTCATCAACCTTATGGGCGCCCGGGGCAATAGATTTATTACCTCGGGGAGTGTGCCATTGAAAATTGGTTTGAGCAATTTCCTCAATTTGATTATATATTTCATTTGGGCGACGATTACCTAAAAGTCCCCCGGAGCTTGAATCAAGTGTTTGTCTTGTGTGTGGCAACAACCCATTGTAGAAAGTGGATACTTGTTGCCACACCGCTAGACCGTGATGAGGACACTTTCTTAGAAGCTCCTTGAACCTTTCCCAAGTTTCATATAAGGATTCCCCATCCTCTTGTGAGTATGTATTAATTTCAGTCATTAATTTAGCCGTTTTAGCCGGAGGGAAATACTTATATAAAAACTTTTGGGCAAGTTCATCCCAGGTGTTTACCGAGCCAACTGGGAGGGTGTTAAGCCAAGCCTTAGCTCGGTCTTTTAGTGAAAATGGAAACATTCGAAGGCGGATGGCGTCGTTTGATGCTCCATTGATCCGAAAGGTATCACATATTTCTAAGAAATTAGTAATATGCAGATGGGGATCCTCGTTCGCAAGCCCATGGAAGGTTGCGGAGTTTTGGAGCATTTGTATCAAATGCAGCCGAAGTTCGAAGTTATTGGCTTCGACATTTGGTGCATTGATAGCGGCGCCGAGATTGCCTACGGTGGGCCGTAGGTAATCCATGAGGGTACGTTGATCCGCCATTGGAAGTGGGTCCCCTGAAACTTTCTCTTGATTTTTAGCTTTAAGTCTTTTTCTGAGAAAGCGTTCGGGCTCTTCTAGAGGTTCTTTTATGTCTCTACTAGAACTGGAGCTCATGCACTACGTGGGAGGTTCAAATGTGGCGCCTAGGTTCCAAGTCCTGCAATAAAAACAGAAAAGAACGTTGGTCATAATGTTCACCACGGCCCCGTGCTCAGCGAACACGGCCCGTGGTCAGAGGTACATTGATTGTCTTCTGGATCCCTGTTACTGGGAGTTGGACACGACCCCGTGTTGCACCGACACGGCCCTGTGTTCAGCTCTCTGTAACTCAGAAAATAAAAACTGCCAGTGATGATGGTGGGCACGGCCCGTGTCCGACCAGGCACGGCCCGTGCTGAGCTCTGCAGAAACTGAAAAATCTAAAAAAAATCCTAAAAAAAATGAAAAAAAAAAATAAGAAAAACGATTAGGCCGTTGATTCCTAACTTTCTTAAAATCCTTTTGTCCCCGGCAACGGCGCCAAAAACTTGATGCGTGTGAAGTGTTATATATATTAGGTGTATATTTTAAGCCCCTTTAACAATTATTTTTAGCCAAGTTTTAAATTTATAAAACACGATATTTTACTAACACTAAACACACATATGGGCAAGTGCACCCATCGTGAGCGTAGTATAGTGTTGGCAAGATACCGAGGTCGTCCAAGGACACAAGAGCTTTTAGTACCGGTTTATCCTCAACGTCTAATCAAAATAAAAAGTTTAGAAAAAAATGTTTTAAACTAAGAAAAATAAAAACTAACTAAAATGCTGAAAATAAAAATAAAGAGAAAAAACAGATAGACAAGATGAATCACTTGGTTCCGACTCGTATCTAGTGTAACCTTTGATTATTTCCGCACTTTTGCACATGATTAATAGATTATCTTAGTTATTGTAGTAGGCCCCTCTTTTGAAGGTGACGTTACCCTCACCCCAGTAGTTTGAGTCAGCAAGGATACAATCCTAAAAGTGTGGATTATTGGAAGATAATGAATTAAGTTATTAATGCAATATTATGGTAGGCCCCTCTTTTGGAGGTGACGTTACCCTCGACTAAGTAGTCTGAGTCAGCAGGGATACAGTCCTAAATAGCCAGGTTATAGTATTAATAGTAGTTAACTTATGAGGGGGTCAAAAAGTTTGGACCCCCGCCATCCAATACCGTGAAGTATTGAAGGAGGTCCTACTAAATTTGACCCAGGTCCATTGCAGGACCTCTAAACGCTGAACAATGGCAAGACCTTTACCAAACCGTTCCCTTAACCCCCGACCAGGTAGCCAACATACCTCCATATAGACCGTGGAGATATGAATGGTGAAAATCTTTTATTTTATATAGACAGTAAAATAATTTCAAGACACCACGGACAAACGATAAAGAAAGATCACCTTCAACATAAGCAACTAGTTATTAAAGTCATTAATACGAAACCAAATAAAAAGTGCAAAAGATTAGAAATAAAAAGTATTACACTAGACACTTTATCTTCACCAAGTGATGTAAGAGACTTAGGCAAACATGGCCTTGATTGTCAAGAACTCTTACGATCAATCTTGGATCCCGAGACGACTCACACACTCTACGATGGACAATGGATGATGGTGGTGGATGATGGTGTTATGGTGGTGGTGGGTGGTGGGTGAAGTGTGAGAGAGGTGGTGTGCCAAGGGATGGTTTGAGCTTGAGCCAAGCACATCTATTTATAGGCTGAACAGAAGCTCGGGCACGGCCCCGTGTCCAGTGGGCACGGCCCCGTGTCCACATCCTTCTCTTTCTTCATTAAATGCAGCTTTGTCTTATTAGTTGACCACGCCCCCGTGTCCGCTGAGCACGACCCCGTGGTGCAGAAGAATCTTTGTACTATGCAGATTTACTGGATTGTGCGAATCTTACAGTTGACCACGGCCCCGTGTCCGCTGAGCACGGCCCCGTGGTGGGCAATAGAAGCTTCTACCACTTTGTCTTTTCTGCTGACACTTGGGCACGCCCCCGTGCAGGCTGAGCACGGGGCGTGTTCAGTCTTCTGTCTTCTTGTTTTGCTTGGGAAGATGCTGTCGTGGGGTCGGGCATGTCACATCTTGTTCCTTTTCTTGTATTTATGTCAGATTTTGATGTCTTTTTGCTTCTTTTGTTAATTTGAGCTCATTTAATCCTGAAAATACAAAAGGAAGACAAAAGCACACTTTTTCCAACATTAGTACTAAAAAGGGGTTAGTTTTATGCCTCATTTGATGAAATTTATATGTTAATATTTGAACACATCAGAGGCCAAAGAACATACCTGAAAGAGTTCATGATTAGGGCTTTTAAGAGGAAATCATTTAGGATTGAAATCGGAAGCGGCATTGGTTGGGAGGGAAATATTTGGTGAAAATGAAACAAATTCATAGAAGAAAAATCAATCAGGGGGAGTTGAAATTGGAAGCCGGATCAAGCTTGGAGGAAATTTTTGGATGAAAATTCCCGTCCACCAAATTTTGTGAGAGGTACTCCCTATTATAGATAATGGTTATAAGTAGGAGTGCTAAACATGTCATGTTCACGGGTTGGCGGTTCAACCTGACCGGAACCCGAAAATTTTGGACAAACCCGAACCCGAAAATCGTTTCATACATATGACCCCAACCTGACTCGAATATTCGCAGGCTAACCCAAACCCGACCCGTTCAACCCGAATTTTTTTAATTTTGTGTTTTTTCCATCAAATTAATATATTAAAATTAACATCTTCAAATAGGGCTTTTGAAGATTTGTTGTAATTTTGGGAGGCCAAAGAACATACCAGATAGAATTCTTGATTAGGGCTTTCAAGAGGAAATCATTTAGGATTGAACTGTTGTCCATTAATGTGACAACCCATACATTCAAGGTAAAGCGTTCATTCCCATCGACTATCTCTATATTTTTTTTATATAGTTAAGCGCATACTGCACAGTACAGCATGTATACTGCAAAATATAGACAACGCAGCCAGTCTAGGCAAACAAAATATTGTTGAGTAATATTTTGGTGAGTTTATTTTTATAGTGCGTTAAAAATAATTTAAAGCGCGTCAAAACGCAATTATACGCTAGATAAAACACCCGGTATCCAATTAAATACCAGTTTTAATCACATATATGATATGTATATGTATATATGCGTATATGGTGTGAGTGCAAGATATCCATATCTCCTCAAATCTTCCAAAATCCTACAAAATCCTACAAGATTTCCATATCTCCTCAAATCTTCCAAAATCCTACAAAATCCTACAAGATTTCCATATCTCCTCAAATCTTCCAAAATCCTACAAAATCCAAGAAAAATCACAAACACAATCAACTCTCACTCTCTCTCTCATATTCACGGTTGAATACATACACATACACATCTAAAATTTCGAAACCTACAAGTTCTTGAAGATCCATAAGCATTTCAAGGTAACTTCAAGCTTATTTGAAGGATTAAAAATGTATGCATGCATGGGTGATTATGAATCTTTTTAGTTCTTGATGTGTTAAGTGATAAATAATATGAGCTTCTGATGTTAACCTGCTGTAACTGATGTGTATGTGTGGTTAGTCGCTAATTATGTTAACGGAACCAATATAACTCGCATTAGAATGTTAAAAGCTGAAAACAGGAGGCTGTTTGGTGATTACAGCCAACTTCAGTTGGCTGTAAACGGACCATTATAAATCGAAAAATTGATTTTCTAAAGTCTAAATTATGTATTTTCGAAATACGGTTCTAATGGCACTGGAATCATAATTGTTGGACTTCGTTTGCTATTTTTAAAGGGTCGTTTTTCACAGCAGCAAAAGCTGCGTTTTTACTGCTGAAAATGTGTGTTATGTTTTCCGTCATAACTTGAAATATGTGTAGAATTAGCTCATGAACTTTGTACTGGGATGACCACTGATGTCGTTGTAATGCTCCAACTGGAATTTCATCAATCGGACTTACGATGAATTTTAAATGAATTATTCCGTGGACTGCAGTCAGAAAGTGATGAATCTGATTGCAGTCCGGTAAATGATTTTTTATAAAATATTGGTAATGAATTGGATCCCGAGATTTTTACACAATAATATATGGATCGTTTAAGACCTTCTATAGAGAGTTGGGAATTTTTGGAACAGGTTAACTATTTTATTAAAATTCCCGAAAACAGGCCAATTTTGAATGTTAAAGCTGAAACGACATAAGTAGTAATTTGCGTATCTAAATGTCGGGTAGGTTATCTGAGAATGATCTAACATGTTATATGTCAATGAAAGTGTTATGTGCAATGTCGTATGTTTGCTTATGAATGGGAATAGATGGGAAGTTTATATGGGCATGAACCGTTAATGTGAGTGCATGTTATGTGGTAGATGCGTGTAGGAACTTCGTGCATATTTGAAGTCACTAATAAACTAAGTGGTAATCATACTAGGGCGTGATTGACCGACCTTGACTGTTAGCTATTTTTGAGAGTCAAACCGAGCAACCAAAGGTGAGTTAACACTCTTACGGCATGGGATTCCCGGTGGGTTGGGAATGGGATTAAATAGCTAAGACGGAACTTGTGCTTTCACCACTACTAGACTACTTACCTCCGTCCTCGAATTGGGAAGGACGCCAGCGCTAAACCTACGTATTCACTACGTACCACTGTCCTCGGATTGGGAAGGACGCCAGCGCTAAACCTACGTATTCACTACGTACCACTGTCCTCGGATTGGGAAGGACGCCAGCGCCAAACCTACGTATTCACTACGTACCACTGTCCTCGGATTGGGAAGGGCACCAGCGCTAAACCTACGTATTCTTATACGTACCTCTGTCCTCGGATTAGGAAGGGCACCAGCGCTAAACCTACGTATTTAATATGTACCTCTGTCCTCGGATTGGGAAGGACACTTATATATACATCTAGTCTAGTGGTTTACAACATGGGGTAGCCCCCACCGTTTATGGTTTGGAAAATAAGGAAAGTTGATTTAACCTGCAGTTACAAACAAACTCATAGTTCCTGAAAAACTACTTTATAACGAACACCTACTGTGAACTCGCTCAACTTTGTTGTTGACTCGTTGTTACATGCCTTGCAGGTCGTTAGATACTTATGGAGCTTGCGCGAGGAGGTGGTCGTTGTGGGATATGGACTGTTAAGTCCCATGTTAAACATTTAAACTTATGAACTTATTAAACTTATGTTTTGGTTTCACGTCTTATGCTTCCGCTGTTTAATTTGAACTTGGTTAACTAGTTGTTTGAACACCAATTATATTGTGGTTGGTTTTAATTACTTAATTACGTTGTTCAATATGATTGGTGGCTTGATCCTGGTCATGTCACGCCTCCAAGCGGTGATACTCCGCGTGTGGATTTTGGGGGTGTGACAGATTGGTATCAGAGCCATTGGTTATAGTGAACTTGGTTTTAAAAAGGGAAAAAAGATTTTGATAAAAACCAGACTATAACATGTTTAGTGCTCAACGATCCACAACGACACTTGCTCCACGTGCAAGACTCAACACTATAGGTAATATGGTTTATGTTTGCATTGCCTGCCTGTTATACTAAGTAGTGCATTGTTTATGGTATGCTTAGTTAAAGTAGCAACTGTTGTTTGAACTATGTGTGCTTACTCTTTTCTGTCACTCCACACATACACACTTTCGCGACACCTTTCTCACTTATGCCCTCTTTGATGTGAAGATCATGAGTGGACGCTTGAACTTGACTCAAGCCCAGCAGACGGCTCTAATCAACGAACGAGTGGCTAAGGCACTCGCAGCTGTCCCTGCAGGAGGTATAACCTGCCATATCAACCCATCTTAGGACGTTTAGATCCTACCCTCGCGAACCAACTTTCATGCTTAATCTTGTCTATCCTTTCTTACACGACAGGTCAACATGCTCAGCCTCCCGTATGTACGTTCAAAACATTCATGGATTGCCGACCTAGTACTTTCAGCAGCACAGAAGGAGCTGTAGGTCTTCTTCACTGGTTCGAGAAGATTGAGTCTGTTTTTGAGATGTGTGAATGCCCTGAAGCTCGTAGGGTGAAATTTGCTACTGTAATACTCGAAGGTGCTGCGTTAACCTAGTGGAAAGCACAGGTTCAACTGCTAGGGCTGGCGGTTGCTAATGCCACCCCATGGAATGACTTCAAAGATTTGATCAAGGAAGAGTACTGTAGTCGTGACGACATCCACAAGCTAGATGTGAAATTTTCAATCTAAAAATGACGGGGTCTGAAATTAAGGCGTATACGAAGAGGTCAAACGAGCTGGCCATCTTGTGTCCTACTATGGTGGACCCTCCCATCAAATGTATTGAGCTGTACCTCAAGGGTCTTGTACCAGAGATTCAGAGTCACATGACTTCAGCTAACCTGGGTACCATTCAGCAAATCATCCGGTTGGCTCATCGTCTCACTGATCAGGCAGTTGAGCAGAACAAGCTGCCCAAGCCTATTAGCGCTACTACTACTACTGATGCTCCCAGTGATAACAAGCGCAAGTGGGATGGAAATTCGGGCAAGGGTTCTACTTCAGTTCAGTCTCAGTCCCAGCAGCGAAAGACAGATGAACAGAGGAGCCTCAGTCAGCAGACTTCTGGAAATCAAGGTCAGGGTGGATACAGGGGAAATCACCCTAAGTGCAATCGATGTAGTTTGCACCACAGCGGGCTGTGCAACAAGGGTCGTTGTCAGAGATGTAACAAGCCTGGACATGAAGCCAAAGATTGCAGGAGCTCACGTCCTGCGAATCAGAATCGACAACAGCAGCCACAAGCTCCCCAGAACCAACAGCAACACCAGCAGGGTAATAAGGGATGCTTCCAGTGCAGTGCTGAGGGTCACTTCAAGAGGCACTATCCACAGCTGAATCAGAATCAGAACAACAACCAAGGAAACGGGAACAACAATGGAGGCAACAACGGGGGTAACAATAATGGCAATGGCGCCCGAGGTCGTGCCTTCGTGATTGGACATGGTGATGCTAGGAATGATCCCAATGTTGTGATGGGTAAGTTCCTACTAGATGACTTTTATGTTACTGTTTTATTTGATTCGGGTGCCGATACTAGCTACGTGTCCTTAAAAGTTAGTCAAATGCTTAAGCGCACCCCAACACTTTTGACCACTAAACACATGGTAGAGCTAGCAAACGGTAAAAGTCTTGAAGCGACACATATAGTTAAGGGTTGTAACCTCGTCTTAGCTGGTCTGACCTTCTCTATCGATCTTATTCCTATCGTACTTGGTAGTTTCGATGTCGTTATTGGGATGGATTGGCTATCTCAACATCAAGCGGAGATTTTCTGCAAAGAGAAAGTCGTCCGTATTCCTCGTTCTGGTGAAGAACCACTCGTAATTCGCGGCGAAAAGAGTGGTGCTGTTGTGGGCATCATCTCTTTCCTTAAGGCCCAGAAGTGTTTGCAAAAGGGCCACATTGCTATCCTAGCCCTCGTTTCTGATACATCCTCGGAAGAAAGGAAGATAGAAGACATACCTATTGTACGTGATTTTCCTGAGGTATTTCCTGAGGAATTACCTGGTCTTCCGCCTCATCGTCAAGTTGAATTTCAAATCGAGCTCGCTCCTGGAGCAGCGCCCATAGCTCGAGCACCTTATCGTCTAGCTCCATCAGAACTTGAAGAACTGTCCACGCAACTACAAGAACTCTTGGAAAAGGGTTTCATACGTCCTAGCTCTTCGCCCTGGGGAGCTCCAGTGTTATTCGTGAAGAAGTAAGACGGTACCTTCAGAATGTGTATTGACTATCGCGAACTCAACAAGGTGACCGTGAAGAATCGTTATCCTCTTCCACGCATTGATGACTTATTCGACCAGTTGCAAGGGTCGAGTTTCTATTCCAAGATTGACCTGAGGTCAGGCTATCATCAACTGAGAGTCCGAGACGAGGATATCTCTAAAACAACATTCAGGACTCGTTATGGGCATAACGAGTTTCTGGTTATGCCTTTCGGATTGACGAATGCACCTGCGGTCTTCATGGATCTCATGAACCGAGTGTGCAAGCCTTACCTAGATAAGTTTGTCATAGTTTTCATCGACGATATCCTAATCTATTCAAAGAGTCAGGAAGAACACGAGCAACACCTGAGGCTTATTTTGGAACTTCTTCGAACAGAGCAGTTGTATGCCAAATTTTCGAAATGTGACTTCTGGCTTCGCGAAGTCCACTTTCTAGGCCACGTGGTAAACAAGGATGGGATTCATGTAGATCCATCCAAGGTTGATTCGATCAAGAACTGGCCTGCACCCCGTACACCAACAGAAATCCGCCAATTCTTGGGTTTGGCAGCATATTACAGACGGTTTATCAAGGATTTCTCAAAGATTGTGCAACCTCTCACTTCACTGACTCAGAAGGGTGTCACCTATCGTTGGGGTGATGTACAGGAGTCCGCATTTCAGTACTTAAAAGATAGACTTTGTAGCGCGCATATCCTCTCATTGCCTGAAGGCACAGATGATTTTGTGGTTTATTGCGACGCTTCCATCCAAAGACTTGGTTGCGTGTTGATGCAACGTGACAAGGTCATTGCCTACGCATCGCGCCAACTTAAAGTTCACGAAAGGAACTACACTACGCATTACCTGGAATTGGGAGCAGTTGTTTTTGCACTTAAGATATGGAGACATTACCTGTACGGTACCAAGTGCACCATTTACACCGATCACAGGAGTCTCGAGCATATCTTCAAGCAAAAGGAGTTAAACATGCGACAACGCCGATGGGTCGAGCTCTTGAATGATTATGAATGCGCTATCAAATACCATTCGGGCAAAGCCAATGTTGTAGCCGACGCCCTCAGTCGAAAGGATACTATACCTAAACGTGTGCGAGCGTTACAACTTACCATCCAATCTAGTCTTCCTACTCAGATACGAGATGCTCAGGTCGAAGCATTGAAAGCAGAAAACATTAGGGCTGAGTCCTTACGAGGATCGAGAAAGCGGTTAGAACAAAAGGAAGACAGCGCCTACTATGTAACAGGGCGTATCTGGGTTCCACTCTATGGTAATCTACGTGAGCTTGTGATGGATGAGGCACACAAGTCTCGTTATTCAGTACATCCTGGTTCGGATAAGATGTACCACGATCTCAAGACTACGTATTGGTGGCCTAGTATGAAAGCCAACATAGCAACCTACGTCAATAAATGTTTGACTTGTGCGAGGGTCAAGATTGAATATCAGAAACCATCAGGCCTACTCCAACAACCAGAGATCCCGACATGGAAATGGGAGTAAATTTCCATGGATTTCGTTACTGGCCTGCCTAGATCTCAACGCGGAAATGACACTATTTGGGTGATAGTGGATCGATTGACTAAGTCTGCACACTTCTTGGCTATCAAGGAAACCGACAAGTTTTCTACTCTAGCAGACATCTACCTAAAGGAAGTAGTATCAAGGCACGGAGTGCCAGCCTCCATCATCTCTGATCGTGACTCACGTTTTACATCTGAATTGTGGCAAGCTATGCACAAGTCCTTTGGCTCTCGATTAGACATGAGCACGGCATATCATCCACAGACGGATGGGCAATCTGAGTGCACCATCTAAACCCTTGAAGACATGCTTAGGGCATGTGTAATCGACTTTGGAAATGGCTGGGAAAAACACCTCCTGTTAGTAGAATTTTCGTATAATAACAGCTACCACACAAGTATCCAGGCCGCACCGTTCGAAGCATTGTACGGACGGAAGTGCCGATCAACTCTTTGTTGGGCAGAGGTTGGCGACAGTCAAATCACTGGCCCAGAACTTGTAGTGGATACAACCGAGAGGATTGCTCAGATACGACAACGAATGGCGGCAGCTCGCGACCGTCAGAAAAGCTATGCTGATAAGCGAAGGAAACCACTCGAGTTCCAGGTTGGGGATCGAGTGCTACTTAAAGTCTCACCTTGGAAAGGTGTAGTTCGTTTTGGCAAACGAGGAAAACTCAATCCGCGTTATGTCGGACCGTTCGAAATCATTGAGAAAATTGGCAAAGTCGCTTACAAGTTGAATCTACCTGAAGAACTCAGTTGAGTTCACAACGTATTCCACGTGTCAAATCTGAAAAAGTGTCTGTCAGATGAGACCCTCATAGTTCCCTTAAAGGAGCTCACAATCGACGACCAGTTGCGATTCGTCGAGGAACCAGTTGAAATCACAGACCGAGACGTTAAGATTCTCAAGCGTACCAGAATACCTCTTGTTCGAGTTCGTTGGAACTCCCGTCGTGGCCCAAGTATCCCCAGTTGTTTGAGAAAAGTGCAACCACTACTGAGGCTGAAGCTACTGCGGAATTTCGGGACAAAATTCCAAACCAACGGGGGGATGATGTGACACCCCAGGAAAAACCAGGAAACCACGCAACTTAACTAGCTTCCTCAGTAACCACGTGCTAAATTTCGGGACGAAATTTCTTTCAACTTGGGGATGATGTGACAACCCATACTTTCAAGGTAAAGCGTTCATTCCCATCGACTATCTCTATATTTTTTTATATAGTTAAGCGCATACTGCACAGTACAGCATGTATACTGCAAAATACAGACAACGCAGCCAGTCTAGGCAAATAAAATATTGTTGAGTAATATTTTGGTGAGTTTATTTTTATAGAGCGTTAAAAATAATTTAAAGCGCGTCAAAACGCAATTATACGCTAGATAAAACACCCGGTATCCAGTTAAATACCAGTTTTAATCACATATATGATATGTATATGTATATATGCGTATATGGTGTGAGTGCAAGATTTCCATATCTCCTCAAATCTTCCAAAATCCTACAAAATCCTACAAGATTTCCATATCTCCTCAAATCTTCCAAAATCCTACAAAATCCTATAAGATTTCCATATCTCCTCAAATCTTCCAAAATCCTACAAAATCCAAGAAAAATCACAAACACAATCAACTCTCACTCTCTCTCTCTCATATTCACGGTTGAATACACACACATACACATCTAAAATTTCGAAACCTACAAGTTCTTGAAGATCCATAAGCATTTCAAGGTAATTTCAAGCTTATTTGAAGGATTAAAAGTGTATGCATGCATGGGTGATTATGAATCTTGTTAGTTCTTGATGTGTTAACTGATAAATAATCTGAGCTTCTGATGTTAACCTGCTGTAACTGATGTGTATGTGTGGTTAGTCGCTAATTATGTTAACGGAACCAATATAACTCGCATTAGAATGTTAAAAGCTGAATACAGGAGGCTGTTTAGTGATTACAGCCAACTTCAGTTGGCTATAAACGGACCATTATAAATCGAAAAATTGATTTTCTAAAGTCTAAATTATGTATTTTCGAAATACGGTTCTAATGGCACTGGAATCATAATTTTTGGACTTCGTTTGCTATTTTTAAAGGGTCGTTTTTCACAGCAGCAAAAGCTGCGTTTTTACTGCTAAAAATGTGTGTTATGTTTTCCGTCATAACTTGAAATATGTGTAGAATTAGCTCATGAACTTTGTACTGTAGATGACCACTGACGTCGTTGTAATGCTCCAACTGGAATTTCATCAATCGGACTTACGATGAATTTTAAATGAATTATTCCGTGGACTGCAGTCAGAAAGTGATGAATCTGATTGCAGTCCGGTAAATGATTTTTTATAAAATATTGGTAATGAATTGGATCTCGAGATTTTTACACAATAATATATGGATCGTTTAAGACCTTCTGTAAAGAGTTGGGAATTTTTGGAATAGGTTAGCTATTTTATTAAAATTCCCGAAAACAGCCCAGTTTTGAATGTTAAAGCTGAAACGACATAAGTAGTAATTTGTGTATCTAAATGTCGGGTAGGTTATCTGAGAATGATCTAACATGTTATATGTCAATGAAAGTGTTATGTGCAATGTCGTATGTTTGCTTATGAATGGGAATAGATGGGAAGTTTATATGGGCATGAACCGTTAAAGTGAGTGCATGTTATGTGGTAGATGCGTGTAGGAACTTCGTGCTTATTTGAAGTCACTAATAAACTAAGTGGTAAACATACTAGGATGTGATTGACCGACCTTGACTGTTATCTATTTTTGAGAGTTAAACCGAGCAACCAAAGGTGAGTTCACACTCTTAAGGCATGGGATTCCCGGTGGGTTGGGAATGGGATTAAATAGCTAAGACGGAACTTGTGCTTTCACCACTACTAGACTACTTACCTCCGTCCTCGGATTGGGAAGGACGCCAGCGCTAAACCTACGTATTCACTACGTACCACTATCCTCGGATTGGGAAGGACGCCAGCGCCAAACCTACGTATTCACTACGTACCACTGTCCTCGGATTGGGAAGGGCACCAGCGCTAAACCTACGTATTCTTATACGTACCTCTGTCCTCGGATTAGGAAGGGCACCAGCGCTAAACCTACGTATTTAATATGTACCTCTGTCCTCGGATTGGGAAGGACACTTATATATACATCTAGTCTAGTGGTTTACAACATAGGGTAGCCCCCACCGTTTATGGTTTGGAAAATAAGGAAAGTTGATTTAACCTGCAGTTACAAACAAACTCATAGTTCCTGCAAAACTACTTTATAATGAACACCTACTGTGAACTCGCTCAACTTTGTTGTTGACTCGTTGTTACATGCCTTGCAGGTCGTTAGATACTTATGGAGCTTGCGCGAGGAGGAGGTCGTTGTGGGATATGGACTGTTAAGTCCCATGTTAAACATTTAAACTTATGAACTTATTAAACTTATGTTTTGGTTTCACGTCTTATGCTTCCGCTGTTTAATTTGAACTTGGTTAACTAGTTGTTTGAACACCAATTATATTGTGGTTGGTTTTAATTACTTAATTACGTTGTTCAATATGATTGGTGGCTTGATCCTGGTCATGTCACGCCTCCAAGCGGTGATACTCCGCGTGTGGATTTTGGGGGTGTGACAATTAAGATCCATTAAGACCTACAATATGGTCCATTAAGATCCCTTAAGACCTGCAATATGGTCCATTAAGACATGTAAGATCAACTAGTGTCCATAAAGATCAATTAAGGCCCAATATGGTCCCTCAAACATGTATGATCTACTATTGTCCATTATTATCCTTTAGGGCCCAATATGGTCCACTTAGACATGTATAATCTACCATTGTCCCTTGTGATCCATTAAGGACTAACATGGTCCATTATGACATGTGTGATCTCCTATTGCCCATTGTGATCCATTAAGTACCAATGTGGTCCATTAAGACATTTATGATCTACCATTGTCCTTTATTATCCATTAAGGTCCAATATGGTCCATTAAGACATGTATTATCTACTATTGTCCATTGTAATCCATTAAACGCCAATATGGTCCATTAAAACAAGTATGCTCTACTATTGTGCAATACGATCCATTTAGGCCCAACATTGTCCATTAAGAGATGTATGATCTAATATTGCCCATTGTGATCCATTAAGGCCCAATATGGTCCATTAAAACATGTATGATATACTATTATCCATCGTGCTCCATTAAGGCCTAATATGTTCCATTAAAACATGTATGATCAACTATTGTCCACTTTGATCCATTAAGGGACATACGGTCCATTAAGACATATACGATCCACTATTTGGCCATTGTGAACTATTTAGGCCCAATATGGTCCATTAACACATATATGATCTATTACTGTTTATCGTGATCCATTAAGGCCCAATATTGTCCATCAAGACTTGTACGATCTACTATTGTGCATTAGGGTCAATTAACACATATATGATCCATTATTTGTCTTTGTGATCCATTTAGGCCCAATATGGTCAATTAAGACATGTATGATCCACTATTGGTCCTTGTGATCTACTAAGGCCCAATATGGTCCATGAAGACATGCATGATCCACTATTGGCTATTGTGATCCATTTAGGCCCAACAAGGTCCATTAAGACATGTTTGACTACTATTCTCCATTATGATCCATTAAGGCCCAATATGGTCCATTAACACACATATATGACCCACTATTGGCCATTATGATTCATTAAGTCCCGATATGGTATATTAATACATATCTGATTAGGGATAAGCTCGGTACCGGTACGAAAATACCGCTACTGAAATGTAACACCTCGTAAACTCACGTCCAATGAAGTATTGACACGTGTAATAAACCCTAATGAAGTCAAACATTGAATTCAAGGGACTAATTTTTCGAAAAATCGAAAACTTTGATTATGAAAGAACTGGAAGTATTATCATACCAAAAATAAGTTTCTAATTAACCTTTTATGGTTTATATTCACAATTGAGCCACTTGTTAATCAAGTGTAGCCGTTTATATGATTAATTGAAAGTTTGCGCAATAAAGGGTTAAAAGCGTCAACATGTTAATTCTTACCTCCGAGTGACCTTTTAACAAACCGAGAGCCTCATGATATTTGATTATACTCTCGGGAATGCCAATCATTGGCAATCCAAGGCTTTTATGCCTAAAAAGTGAAGTTACGCGCAACTTTGCAAGTATAAGGGACTAGAAGTGTCAATATGTTTAATTATACCTCTGATTGACCTTTTATCGAGCCCGAAGCATTATGATGTTTAATAATACTTTCAAGAATGCCTAATATGAATTAGTTGAGGCTTCAATTCTATTAAATGATAAGTTACGCAAGTTTGCGCATTAGAAGGACCTAAAGCGTCAAACTGCTAAAGTATACCGATTCGTATGTTATCGAACCTTTCGGAATGTGACCAAGAGATAAACATACCTTATTTATCCTTCTTATAGCTTAGATATAGGCTTAGAGGTGTTTGGTGCGCACAAATAAGCTTTTAAGTCATGCAGGGACTAAAAGTGTCAAAAAAGCGCACAAGTTTGCGTTTACGCGCATATCTTACATTCTGGATATTCCCGGACACCCAAAAATTTATGTAAGCACTAAAATATTTTATTTTAGTGTTTGGCTTGATAAAATTCCATTCGTCGCGTTGTTTGGATTGTTTTTCGCGTCCGTCCGTGTTTCGTCGTAATTAACCGAACAACGTGACCGTACGACCAAACGAACCGACATCCGGCATATTTTTGAGCATGTTTCATGTTCCCCTTACTTAGGCATCATTATAGAGCCTTAAAAATGATTTAACGGGCCTTGGATGTGTCGGAAATGGCAATTGGAGGTACAGGGGCTAAAACTGTCAACATTTGAAAAATCCTTTTTGCTGGCCATAGGCTTGCGCACCTCAACACTGTGGTTGTTACGGTGCGTAAGCATCACCCAGATGCAGCAAATCGTTTTCTGTTGCCTGTTCAGCCTTTCAAACTACATGTCTTGCCCTTTAACACTTCCATGAGTTGCCTAAACTGATTTTTAGCCCTCAGGGACATGTGTTGATGATTCATGGTCCATAATAGCTTGAGTTAACAACAGTCTAAGGTGTTTGAAATCACTATAAAAGGCCTTCAATGTTGCAACATTCTTGCATTCATTCCATCTGCAATTGTGGGACTTTCTGGAGCTCAAGAGCAGACACCAAGCATCCCTAATCGTGATTAGGACTTTGGTAAGCACCCTTGACCTTCCTTGATTAAGTTTTGCTTAGTAATTAGCTTAAAAGTCAAACCGTCGTAATTAACGGTTGACTTAGCGATTAATCACTAATGGTCCAGTGATTAGTCGAATTGAAAGTAGTTATAAGTTGGTAATTATGTGGGTAATAAACCCTTAAAAAGGTTCCCCCTGATTCCCACTCTAACTAGATCAAATGTCGGGTCAAACTTGTTATTAAAAAGTCAACAGGATACTTAAATTCTAATTTATGCATAATTAGCAATGTAGAACACATACAACCTGTTTGATCATTAATATAACTTGGTAATTAGTATAAGAACATGTCTAAACATGTTCAACCCGACAATTTTATGTTTAGACCCGGTTCGGAACCGAAAGTCGCAAAGCTTTGACTTTTGCTTTGACTTCAGTTCTGACCCGTTTGGGTATGTTTTAGAAATACCTTAGAGCTTTATTTGGACCAGGTTACATGTTAGTATAACCCTCTGTGATTATACACCTCGGATCATTAGTTATCCAATTAATATGCATGATTCCGTTAATTGCTCATATGTTGACCGTTATGCCCTTTTCACCTTAAAACGTGATTTTTGAAAATGTAAAAGAGCAAAAACTTTAATTACTAATAAATAAACTTGCACCCAAAGTTTGACATCAGTTTGAGGTGTAGTTTGAGAGTTATGCTTATTAACGTAAATTGAAAGCTTTATGTTAATTAAACGGTGTAATTAGCGTATAGCCTAATTAAACCTACTTTTTGATATCAAACTTATTACCCACTGATGTAATATATTATTTTGGGATTTTTGAAGATTTTTAATTAATTTTAGGCTGAGCATAACTTATAGTCGTAGGCTTAATCCGGTAATTGTCGGTTTTGCCCTTACGGGCTATAAAATGAGATTTACATATCTAATCGACTCCAAACCTTTTTCTACTAATCTTAAATGATAAATAAATTATTTTAAGCCTTCTGGAATAGTAAAAATATCAGCTTCTTGTATCGAACCCGGAAATGGCTTCTAATCGCCTTTTTAAGCGTTTTTAACGCATAGTATGTACTAAGACTATTTTAAACATACAAGGGTTTATACCTACTGATATTTGAGGCAAATTATAATATTTTAACAGTAAGCAAAAGTTGTTTGACTCAGACTTAGGTTTTGAGCTTTACGGCTTATGTGAAATTACCAAAATGCCCCTACGGTGCATAGTTTGGTTATAATTGATAAATTTCACATATATAATTTACCCTACTGTTATAACTTAGTAAAATAAGTATTTTTTATGATTACATCAGTCCTGTAACACAGGTAAATACTTAAACTCTTTTATAACCTTTTAAATGACCAAACTACCCCTACGGGGCATAGTTTGTGTTTAAATTCGTTTCGGGCATAATAAAAGACATCTTACTGATGTCACAACATACATGAAGCATATTAACGTAGGAAACCTGTAAATGGCTCATATGTATACCCGTTACGCTTATTACGCGTTCGGTTCGGTTTATGTAACTAGTTTACATAAATTAGCCTAAACGGGTCAAACCTAATCGGTTTTATCTCAAAATCCAGAATGTGTATGAAATACCCATATTAAGCAAGTCTCCGAACTTGTCGGGTCTAAATCACATTCTATCCGGTCTTCGCTTAATCATGCGTTTGAACCGTATCTTTCGGTAAGACTAACTGGTCTAAGCTTAGGCTTAATTAAAGACCCGTTAGCATTCTAATTGGTTATTTATACCATCATTCCAGACTAGAGCCTTCCGGTAAATTGTACCTACGCTTACTTAAGTGAATACGGCTGAGTTATTATAATTCTTGCTATTTAAGACAGGAGCTAGCTCAGGTAAATACTCTTAACTTATTTTCCCTATTACGGGCTTGGGATACGGTAATATAAATACCGCATGGTCAGGTATGGGATTCAAAGACCAATAAGTCGGGAAATCCAAATAACCTGTTTTAATTCGTATTGCTTGACTGAAACATTGGGGGTTAATGCGACCGTGTCCTGGATATCCTTGACTCATTAAATGCAATGGCCACGACCTAAGCACGGGGTGTAGGCATACACCTGACAGATGCCATATGTTTATTAATTAATTATACCCAATAAGGGATTCCCAATAAGGGAATAGTGGAGTGTCGGTTAATCATGAACCGGCATAGAACCGGGCCCCGTATGTAGAGCAAGTTATGTAAAACTGATAACATGAAATATAGTTTGTCCCAAGTTATAAAAGATTAATTTTGCCTCTGTGCATTTTAATCAAGTATAAAAGATTAATTTTGCCTTGTGCATTTTAATCAATGTGTCTACATATATTTTGTGCCGAAGTGCATTCAAACCAATTTACAAACTCTTTTCAAATGAGTCGGTTGAGTGTATTTACCAGTGAAAACTGACGTATTTTCCAAAGTCTAAGTGACAGGTACAAGTACGTAATAGGCTGGAAGCTGCTCAGGACGTTAATAAGGAATCTTGCAAGTTCTAGGCGTCTAAAGTCTGTTGAACAATGTTTATGTTTTAATATCCGCCTGTGGATCCTTTACTTTCCGTTGTAATACTTGATATTACTTTATATTCGGATTGTAATATATCTATCTTTTGCTTCCGCTGTGCATTTATATATTGTGTTGTTTGACTATGATGATATCAACTACGTCACGATACTCCCCTACCGGGCCCACCGGTAATACGTGGAAAGTCGGGGTGTGACAGGTTGGTATCAGAGCCAACACTGAGCGAATTAAACACTAGCCTTTTTGTGTTTAATCTCAGTTACACAGTTGCACATTCTTGAGTCTAGACAAGAACATAGGACAAATTCTAAATTGTTTTATTTGCCCTTATTTGGTTCCTTTGTCATTTTCTGATTAGCTCTTGCATGGGCAAGTCATTTTTCTGTTAGAAGACCCGTTTAGGGCAACCATATACTTGTTTAAATTTTAAAGGAACGATTATATTAAAAAAAAATACCATTCCTATATTATAAAATCTACCATTATAATAAAATGGCAATATCTAAAAAGGACAAGACCTAGCTCATGTGTCATTTTAAGACAGGGCCAAGACGGTAGTTCCACAATTAGATTCAAATCCTTGTTAACATTTCAATTTAGGATTGTTCTGCGTTAAATATTAAAGGAATCTTAAAGGTAAAACCTAGCCTAAATGTCAATGCAGACATGGCCAAGATGGTAAAACCTAGCCTAAATGTCAATGCAGACATGGCCAAGATGGTAAAACCTAGCCTAAATGTCATTGCAGACATGGCCAAGACGGTAAAACCTACCCAAAGGATTCCAATCCTTGTTAACATCTGTAACATGTTAACATTCCTGGCAGACGTGGTTTGATAAAATCGCATGAGTCATCCTTAAATAAGATTACTCCAATTTCCCTTATTTATATAATCATCCCTTAAGGATGAAGTGCCTACGGGCTATAATTGACGTCCTCTGTGACTAAAGACAGTGGTAGCCTACAACTCCCTGTCAAGAAAAGGTAATGAACTATGATTCAAACCTTAATGCCTCGATTCTCTGAAATCATGGCTTATATCATCCTATAAGATGATCATATTATAAACATCCCTTAGAAGGGAAGTGCCTACGGGCTATAGTTAATGTCCTCTGAGACTAGAGACAGTGGTAGCCTACAACTCCCTGTCAAGAAAAGGTAATGAACTTTGATTCAAACCTTAATGCCTCGATTCTCTGAAATCATGGCTTATAAATTAAACTTGTCTACGCGACTAGGCCATTTGTGCTATTATTAACTTGTAAAGTAGGATTTATAATAAAAATCCTGAATAAAATAAATATCCTTCCTTCCCTGCCAGTATACATATGAATAAGAATCTTAAGAGTGAAACCTAGCCTGAGTGTCATTATAAAGACCTGGCCAAGATGGTAAGACCTGTTTAAAAGATTCGTATCCCGGTTAACATCTGAAAATATGTTAACACTCCTGGCAGACGTGATTCATTAAGATCACACACGTCATTCTTATATAAGGATTCTTCAAAAGATTCCTAACCCAACTTAATGATCTCTGCATCATGGGTTTAAATCATCAATTAAGATGATCATATTTTGACCATGCATTGGTAATATAGTGCCTACGGGCCTTGCTCATTTCTACATGAGCCAAGAGACAGTGGTAGCGATGACTCCCTGTCCGAAAAAGGTAATGAACTATGTTCAAACCTAAATGCTTTGATTCTCTGAAATCATAGCTTATAATTCATAAATGTCCTTGCGACTAGGCCTTTCGTGCCACTAGTAAAACTGTTATTGTTTTTTTTATATAATTAGGATAAGTTATAATATAAATCCTAAATAAATGTGATTAATAAATTAACCAAATATGGTCTCCGTTACCATGGTTAATGAATTGCCATAAAAGACAATTCCATAATAAACTCCCAAGTAAACTATTGTCCTTGTTTTCTGCAACAGTTCAATTAAATGGCTGGCTCAGATGAAATAAATAGCCACCCAAAGGAAAATACTGATAACGCCCGGATTAATTTAACGGGTGCTGAATTGAAAGCGTTGGTAGACGACGCTGTTACAAAGGCATTGGAGCGGCAGTACGAAGAGTATAGTGGGACTCGGAATAGGACCCTATCTACACCGCATTCGAAGCCACCTTCCAAGAAGGATGAACCCAAGAAGGAAGATGACGAGCGTCACTCTTCTAATCTTCACAGTGATCCGTCTCAACAGATCATACTAAATCAAGGACCCCGTGATAAGGGTTGCTCCTACAAGTACTTTGTTTCATGTAAACCCCGGGATTTCACTGGGGAGGAAGGAGCTGTAGATTGTATGACGTGGTTAGATGAGATGGATACAGTTGTGGATATCAGCGGATGCGCTGAGAGGGATGTGGTCAAATTTGTGTCGCAATCATTTAAGGGTGAGGCCTTAGCCTGGTGGAGATCGTTGATTTAAGCCACCGGGAAGATCCCTTTGTACAACATGACTTGGGATCAGTTCGTTGCTCTTATCAAAGAAAATTACTGTCCTCAACATGAAGTTGAGAAGATTGAGACTGAATTCTTGACATTAGTCATGGAGAACTTAGATTGTCAAGCATACCTTACAAGTTTCAATACCAAGTCCCGATTGGTTCCTTATTTGATCACACCGGAACCAAAGCGAATAACTCGATTTATTGGGGGTTTAGCCCCAGAAATAAAGGCCAGTGTGAAAGCATCGAGACCTACTACATTCAGGTTGGCGGCAGATCTGTCGCTATCTCTCACACTCGATGTGGTCAGAAACAAGGCTGCCAAAGCCTCTGAAGAAGGAAAACGTAAAAGGGATGAGGATAACTCCCAGAATCCTAAAAAGAGCAAATCCGAGCTCAACAATAACCAACAGGATTCCAACAAGAAGCCTACATGCAAAACCTGCAACAGAAGACACTGGGGACAGTGTCGATCAAACCAAAAGATAAAGCAATGTGGCATCTGCAAAAGAACTGGTCACCAGTCCCATGAATGTAGGGACATAAAGAATGCAAACTGTTACAGCTGTGGCGAAAAGGGCCACATCAGTACTAATTGCCCTGAGGCCGCCAAGGAAGGAGCAGCTAATTCTGGGAAGGATAAGAAAGGAAACGCCTGAACTACCGATTGAATGACAAAGACAGTACATATCAATAATAGCATCAGGTACGTCCCGTACCTTTTAGCATCGATTGTACCTGCTAAGTATTTTACGTTAATGCAAGGGATAATAAACCTTTAGTAAACAATAAGCTTAGCAAACTTTTGATTGCATTCATAAGAACTTCAGATATTAAAAATGAGGTATAATTTACCAATGGAATCTTTAATGACCCTCTCTCCCATCCTCGGAGATAATCCTTTCATAAGAATCTGGAGTACTCTTCCCCAGAAAGAGTACGACAATATATATTACTTTATTTTATTATTTTCTCGTTATTTCATATCGCCTGCGAATGCCAAACTATGTTTGATAAGAGTGCCATATGAGGATTGGCGTATCCTAGTGTGTCCCATAGATTGCTTCCATGCCTGATCAGTATGGAGGTTTAATGCATGGAACCCCTGAGATATCCCAATGGTCATATTGTACTGAAGTCGACTAGTAGTATTCAAAGAAGATATCCAATATAAAATGTCCTTTTAAATATCTCTACTTAGGGTATCCTTGCACTTGTAAAGAGAATGTGTCATTTATCTGACACCGACATCGATAGATGAACCAAAGCCTGAGAGTACGGACATCTCTGACATCTCTGTGTGCCAAATTTGTTAAATTATCAGGCTAGTTAAGCTCTGAATATATAGAATCATTCGAAGGAAATCGAATGTATCAAGATCAAGTAGCTTATAAGCTAAAACCTATTTAAGGAGCTCGTAATACATTACACACTAGTGACTGAAGGATGTGTTTCGCCAATAACCGAAAAACATTATCACGTAATGATAGGCAGATTAATGAAACTTTATGATTTGACAATAAACCTGAATAGACTAAGAATCGACAGGTTAAGAAACTCCGAAGGAGAGTATGTACCTATTGTATAGGTCAACTGGGATACCCTTAGAGGCCCAAATATACTATGGAAGTAAGTCCATGCTACTTCAGAAAATGCTTCCATCAATCTAGCAAATCTCGAGGTCGAGATTTCTTTTAAGGGGGTGAGGATGTAACACCTCGTAAAATCACGTCCAATGAAGTATGGACACGTGTAATAAACCCTAATGAAGTCAAACATTGAATTCAAGGGACTAATTTTTCGAAAAATCGAAAACTTTGATTATGAAAGAACTGGAAGTATTATCATACCAAAAATAAGTTTCTAATTAACCTTTTACGGTTTATATTCACAATTGAGCCACTTGTTAATCAAGTGTAGCCGTTTATATGATTAATTGAAAGTTTGCGCAATAAAGGGTTAAAAGCGTCAACATATTAATTCTTACCTCTGAGTGACCTTTTAACAAACCGAGAGCCTCATGATATTTGATTATACTCTCGGGAATGCCAATCATTGGCAATCCAAGGCTTTTATGCCTAAAAAGTGAAGTTACGCGCAACTTTGCAAGTATAAGGGACTAGAAGTGTCAATATGTTTAATTATACCTCTGAATGACCTTTTATCGAGCCCGAAGCATTATGATGTTTAATAATACTTTCAAGAATGCCTAATATGAATTAGATGAGGCTTCAATTCTATTAAATGATAAGTTACGCAAGTTTGCGCATTAGAAGGACCTAAAGCGTCAAACTGCTAAAGTATACCGATTCGTATGTTATCGAACCTTCCGGAATGTGACCAAGAGATAAACCTACCCTATTTATCCTTCTTATAGCTTAGATATAGGCTTAGAGGTGTTTGGTGCGCACAAATAAGCTTTTAAGTCATGCAGGGACTAAAAGTGTCAAAAAGCGCACAAGTTTGCGTTTACGCGCATATCTTACATTCTGGATATTCCCGGACACCCAAAAATTTATGTAAGCACTAAAATATTTTATTTTAGTGTTTGGCTTGATAAAATTCCATTCGTCGCGTCGTTTGGAATGTTTTTCGCGTCCGTCCGTGTTTCGTCGTAATTAACCGAACAACGTGACCGTACGACCAAACGAACCGACATCCGGCATATTTTTGAGCATGTTTCATGTTCCCCTTACTTAGGCATCATTATAGAGCCTTAAAAATGATTTAACGGGCCTTGGATGTGTCGGAAATGGCAATTGGAGGTACAGGGGCTAAAACTGTCAACATTTGAAAAATCCTTTTTGCCGGCCATAGGCTTGCGCACCTCAACACTGTGGTTGTTACGGTGCGCAAGCATCACCCAGATGCAGCAACTCGTTTTCTGTTGCCTGTTCAGCCTTTCAAACGACATGTCTTGCCCTTTAACACTTCCATGAGTTGCCTAAACTGATTTTTAGCCCTTAGGGACATGTGTTGATGATTCATGGTCCATAATAGCTTGAGTTGTCAACAATCTAAGGTGTTTGAAATCACTATAAAAAGCCTTCAATGTTGCAACATTCTTGCATTCATTCCATCTTCAATTGTGGGACTTTCTGGAGCTCAAGAGCAGACACCAAGCATCCCTAATCATGATTAGGACTTTGGTAAGCACCCTTGACCTTCCTTGATTAAGTTTTGCTTAGTAATTAGCTTAAAAGTCAAACCGTTATAATTAACGGTTGACTTAGCGATTAATCACTAATGGTCCAGTGATTAGTCGAATTGAAAGTAGTTATAAGTTGGTAATCATGTGGGTAATAAACCCTTAAAAGGGTTCCCCCTGATTCCCACTCTAACTAGATCAAATGTCGGATCAAACTTGTTATTAAAAAGTCAACAGGATACTTAAATTCTAATTTATGCATAATTAGCAATGTAGAACACATACAACCTGTTTGATCATTAATATAACTTGGTAATTAGTATAAGAACATGTCTAAACATGTTCAACCCGACAATTTTATGTTTAGACCCGGTTCGGAACCGAAAGTCGCAAAGCTTTGACTTTTTCTTTGACTTCAGTTCTGACCCGTTTGGGTATGTTTTAGAAATACCTTAGAGCTTTATTTGGACCAGGTTACATGCTAGTATAACCCTCTGTGATTATACACCTCGGATCATTAGTTATCCAATTAATATGCATGATTCCGTTAATTGCTCATATGTTGACCGTTATGCCCTTTTCACCTTAAAACGTGATTTTTGAAAATGTAAAAGAGTAGAAACTTTAATTACTGATAAATAAACTTGCACCCGAAGTTTGACATCAGTTTCAGGTGTAGTTTGAGAGTTATGCTCATTAACGTAAATTGAAAGCTTTATGTTAATTAAACGGCGTAATTAGCGTATAGCCTAATTAAACCTACTTTTTGATATCAAACTTATTACCCACTGATGTAATATATTATTTTGGGATTTTTGAAGATTTTTAATTAATTTTAGGCTGAGCATAACTTATAGTCGTAGGCTTAATCCGGTAATTGTCGGTTTTGCCCTTACGGGCCATAAAATGAGTTTTACATATCTAATCGACTCCAAACCTTTTTCTACTGATCTTAAATGATAAATAAATTATTTTAAGCCTTCTGGAATAGTAAAAATATCAGCTTCTTGTATCAAACCCGGAAATGGCTTCTAATCGCCTTTTTAAGCGTTTTTAACGCATAATATGTACTAAGACTATTTTAAACATACAAGGGTTTATACCTACTGATATTTGAGGCAAATTATAATATTTTAACAGTAAGCAAAAGTTGTTTAACTCAGACTTCGGTTTTGAGCTTTACGGCTTATGTGAAATTACCAAAATGCCCCTACGGTGCATAGTTTGGTTATAGTTGATAAATTTCACATATATAATTTACCCTACTGTTATAACTTAGTAAAATAAGTATTTTTTATGATTACATCAGACCTGTAACTCAGGTAAATACTTAAACTCTTTTATAACCTTTTAAATGACCAAACTACCCCTACGGGGCATAGTTTGTGTTTAAATTCGTTTCGGGCATAATAAAAGACATCTTACTGATGTCACAACATATATGAAGCATATTAACGTAGGAAACCTGTAAATGGCTCATATGTATACCCGTTACGCTTATTACGCGTTCGGTTCGGTTTATGTAACTACTTTACATAAATTAGCCTAAACGGGTCAAACCTAATCGGTTTTATCTCAAAATCCAGAATGTGTATGAAATAACCATATTAAGCAAGTCTCCGAACTTGTCGGGTCTAAATCACATTCTATCCGGTCTTCGCTTAATCATGCGTTTGAACCGTATCTTTCGGTAAGACTAACCGGCCTAAGCTTAGGCTTAATTAAAGACCCGTTAGCATTCTAATTGGTTATTTATACCATCATTCCTGACTAGAGCCTTCCGGTAAATTGTACCTACGCTTACTTAAGTGAATACGGCTGAGTTATTATAATTCTTGCTATTTAAGACAGGAGCTAGCTCAGGTAAATACTCTTAACTTATTTTCCCTATTACGGGCTTGGGATACGGTAATATAAATACCGCATGGTCAGGTATGGGATTCAAAGACCAATAAGTCGGGAAATCCAAATAACCTGTTTTAATTCGTATTGCTTGACTGAAACATTGGGGGTTAATGCGACCGTGTCCTGGATATCCTTGACTCATTAAATGCAATGGCCACGACCTAAGCACGGGGTGTAGGCATACACCTGACAGATGCCATATGTTTATTAATTAATTATACCCAATAAGGGATTCCCAATAAGGGAATAGTGGTGTGTCGGTTAATCATGAACCAGCATAGAACCGGGCCCCGTATGTAGAGCAAGTTATGTAAAACTGATAACATGAAATATAGTTTGTCCCAAGTTATAAAAGATTAATTTTGCCTCTGTGCATTTTAATCAAGTATAAAAGATTAATTTTGCCTTGTGCATTTTAATCAATGTGTCTACATATATTTTGTGCCAAAGTGCATTCAAACCAATTTACAAACTCTTTTCAAATGAGTCGGTTGAGTGTATTTACCAGTGAAAACTGACGTATTTTCCAAAGTCTAAGTGACAGGTACAAGTACGTAATAGGCTGGAAGCTGCTCAGGACGTTAATAAGGAATTTTGCAAGTTCTAGGCGTCTAAAGTCTGTTGAACAATGTTTATGTTTTAAGATCCGTCTGTGGATCCTTTACTTTCCGTTGTAATACTTGATATTACTTTATATTCGGATTGTAATATATCTATCTTTTGTTTCCTCTGTGCATTTATATATTGTGTTGTTTGACTACGATGATATCAACTACGTCACGATACTCCCCTACCGGGCCCACCGGTAATACGTGGAAAGTCGGGGTGTGACATGAAAATCGTCAAATATGGGTGCAGGTATCGGTACCGAAAATGTTCGGTATGATACTCTATGTTACCAGTATTTGAAAATTAAACTCGGTATAATATTGGTACCGTACCAAAAACCCTAAAAAGTGGATACCGAAAATAATTCGGTACGGGAAATTTGGTACTAGTACAAATTTTGCATACATTAAACATTAAAAACGTATATAAACGTAACTAATATGCATACTCTTACATATTATTTAGAAGAAAACACATATGGTGGAATGTATAACATTAATAATAGGATAAATTTTTAAATATGTAGTAAGAATTTTTTTTTTTTAGTTTTATAATATTAACTAATATTTTCAAATGAGAATATTAATTGAGAGGGAAGTTTTGAATGAAATATTTTGGTGGGAAGTTTTAGAATAAAATATTTTGGAGGAAAGTTATTTTGGGGGTAAGTTTAACTTTTAGGATGAAATATTTTGGTGGGAAGTTTTAGGATGAAATATATTGGTGGAAAGTTTTAGGATGAAATATTTTGAGGGAAAGTTTAAATTCTAAGATAAATATTTTGGTGGGAAGTTTTAGAATGAAATATTTTTGGGGAATTTTTTTAATATACAGTAAGTTTAATATTCAGTCACACATTTTTCCATGACATTTGATAATATTTCGTCACATGAAAATAAACAAAGTGACAATGATGTGATGAATGTTTATGTAAAGGCGCATGATTTTTTTTTTAATTTTAAGTGTAGATATTGTATAACCTTTGGTCATATAAAATAATATACATAACTATATGTATTAGATTTTAGCCACATTAGAAAATATATAATGTGATCGTAGATCACATTTGGCCATACTTTTATAGTGTGGCTGTTTTTTTCATAGCGCGTGGCTAAAGGTTTTGATTACTTATGTTTTTAGTCACATGAAACAATATATTGTGGTCGTAGCTCACATTTGACACACTTTTTTAGTGTGGCTAATAAATGTCACAACTTTTTTTCTTAAAGTGTGGCTAAAGATTTTAAATTCATATGTTATTGGTCACATGAATACAAATATTGTGATCATAGATAACAATTGGCCACACTTTGCTAGTGTGGCTAATAGATGCCACAATTTTTTTTTAAGTATGGCTAAATGTGTCAAATATATATGTTTTTGGTCACACGAAACAAAAATATATGGCCATAAATCACATTTGGCCACACATTTCGAGTTATGGTTAATAATTTTCTAAAAGTGTGGCTAAAGGTTCTGAACTGGTATAAATGGTCACACTAATAATAAAATATGTGGCTAAAGGTGGTTTAAAATGTGATGAATGACCTTTAGCCACACATTTTTTCAAATGTGTGGCAGGGCGGTTTTGCCAAAAGTGTGGCCATAGCCCTTTTTTCACGTAGTGCAAATTTATTATTTAAATTGATAACATGCTATTCGATGTGTTTCTATGTGTCACTTGTTGCTAATTTCTATTGTTTCTCTATACATGCATCTATGTGTTACTCGCCTTGTGTCACAGGTTTCGCGTGGATCCATCTGGCTGACCGGTTCCCCACGACCATGGGTCGAACTCGGTATCGCCATCATTGTTCGCAGATTCGCCTTTCGGGGCTTGAATCTCTCTATGCGTCAATTGTTACTATTATTACTATGTTGTGTTGCTTATGATATTTGTGATGTATCTTGTTGTAATGTATGTCATAGTTTCACATTTCTAAAGGCATGTTATAAATACTGTTTTTCAAAAAAATAATATTTCAAAAACGTTTTTAAATAAAAACCGAATCTATTCACCAACATGTTTGTTGACCTAAAACTCTTTTACGCGTGATACAGGTACACAAGGGTGGGCAGATTTTGAGTTGAAGATACGTAGGACTGCCTTAGTAATAAACCAGATATGTTATGTTTCTTTTATTTATTTGGATTTGAATCTTGTTGTTAATATTTTAATTCTACGTTATGTGTGACAATTTAATATTGATGCTTTAAATTTAAATAGTTGTTATAAGCTTTGAGCAATCAATCATGCCCCGTACCATTCTGCTGCGTGTCGGGGTGCGATAAGAAACACTTGAGATTTGGGAGTACGTGTAGAAACATCATCTAAGCAACTTGTGAGTACATAGTTCCCACTTTTCCGTTTTCAAATCATTTTGGGGTGATTCATATGTGCTAAGAGTTTTCTCAAATAATATGTATGGCTCATGTGTATACTAAGTGCTCTTTGTGTGTACAATTTATGTGGTGAAACAAAGTACAAATCCCAAATCCTAGTTGGATACTCAAAGTACTATTTTAAATCCTTGATTGGATTTCTAGAAGTACTTTCACAAGTTCTTGGTTGGTTTCTATGCTAAGTGATTATGTGCAAATCATTTATGGTGAAACAAAGTACAAATCACAAGTTAGATCTTTGTTGGATTCTGAAAGTACCATTCTAAATCCTTGATTATATTTCTAATAGTATTTTCACTAGCTCATCGCGATTTCTATGTTTATGTGCGAAGCTGTGTGTCGTTATAACATAGAATATAAAAGTGATTTAGAATAACGAGACGAGTGTGATACGATAAGGGCATGGTGGATACGCCGCGGGTAATTCCTATATATAAGTGCCCTTATTGTATTACTCATCGTAGCGTTATCCAAATCACTTGAATACTCTATGTTGTGATGAAACAAAGTACAAGTGAAACAAAGTATAACGTGCAATTTTGTTAACACAAATTTCTTGGTTTTATACATAATGCCATCCACAATACACTTTTGTCACAAAGTTTTACTATTAAATACGATGTGTTGCAATACTAAACTTTTTGCCATACATTGGTTACAAAAATCTATTTTCACTCGTCAACTCGTGTAGTTGGATAAGGTATTGCAATAACAAACTTTTGCTATATACTTGTCCCCAAAACCTATGTCACTCACCAACATTATTGTTGATCGTCTATTTTCACATATGTTTAAGGTATCGACATTTCAAGCATGCTACACATAGGAACGCACTCGAGCCTTAGATTGCTTTTAAATTTAAAAACAATTACTTGTACTCCTTTGTGTTTGTAAAAAAATGTAAGCAATATAATGAAACTTTAGTACCATATGTTGTGAACAATTTGTAACGTAACTCCCAGACGTTTCCGCCACAAGTTCCACGTAGTCAGGGTGTTACAACAGGTTCGTATCATTAGTTCGTCGAATCTATAATTTTGATTTTGAATTTCTTTAATTCATTTTTATTTCAATAATATGTTTGGTATTTAATAGTACGTATTGGTCGAGTTGGGTTGGACAACATGTCGAGTCAGAATAGGTCACATGAAAAGGGTTATTTTGTTCGACTCAAAAACGTTCGGATCAAAACAGTTTCGGGTAAGAACATATCACAATATCTAATATTTTATTACTTAGTTGAATTAGATATTTTAATTGAAATTTTATTTTATAAATTTTTCTTTTAATAATACATTCGGTATTTAATAATACGCATTGGTACGGTCGGACAACATGTCCTGCCAAAACAGGTCTCATAAAAAGAATTATTTGGTTCGAGTCAAAACGGGTTCGTGTCATTAATTAGTTGAATTTATTATTTTGATTTTTACATTTAGTTTATTCATTTTTATTTTAACAATACATCTGGTATTTAATAATACATATTGGTCAGACATCATGTCCCGTCAGAACAGGTTACATAAAGTCAAAACGGGTTCAGGTCAAAATAGTTTCGGGTCAGAACATGTCATAGAATAAGTAATATTTATTAAGAATAACGTTATTCTACAAAGTCTTCTAACTCTACGAAGGGTACAAAGATAAAATGATCACAAGATATAATACAATGCCAAAGAAAAAAAAATACAATGAATCGCAAAAAGGACACAATGACGAAAAGAAAAAAAACACAATGCCAAATAAAATGACACAATGATTTAAACAAAAATTCTAAAATCGACCAGCAAAAAAATAATAATAATCCAAAAGCGCAAACGTAAAATCTAGAATCATAGAGATCGACGAGTTGATTCCAATACCGTTATAATGAGTTTAATAGAAGTCTATTCGATACCCTTCCCACGACTTTTTATTTTTAGGAGACTATATATTTGAAAATTTTCCAATTTATTAATTAGTTGAATCTAATATGTTGGTTTTAAATTTCTTTAATACATTTTTCTTTTAATAATACATTTAGTATTTAATAGTATGTATTTGTTTCTCTTTTAATAATACGTTTGGTATTTAATTATACGTATTGGTTGGGTCTGGCCAGGGAGCATGTTGGGCAAGACTAGGTGGGCCACGTAAAGAGAGTTATTTCGGATCGAGTCAAAGTGTGTTCAGTTGAAAACAATTTCAAATAACATGTTACATAATATTTAATATTTATTAATAAGTTGAATTTAATATTTTAATTTTTAATTTCTTTTGTTTATTTTTCTTTTAGTAATATGTTTAGTATTTAATAATTTGTATTGATTGGATCACTTAATTATTTTAAAATCTTACATATACCCAAAGCAGTGTGCAGGCCCAATTACTAAGATTATGGGGTATGGGGCTTGGGTTGGGGCGTGGGTTGGATGAAAACACCCAAGCCACCACCCCGGGTGGGCTTGGGTTGGGGCGTGGCCCAAGGGGCGGGATTTTGAAGCCGGGCGTGGGGCGGGCTAGCGATCCTATGTGGCGGGTACTCGTTGGCCAAACCAAACTAGCCGTTGGATAAGCCGTTGGCCAACGGCTATGTTAGTTTTTATTTTTATTTTTTCACTATAAATATCACACTTCAATTCCTATTTTTACCACATTCAACCACAATAATCACCTTCAATTTCTATAATCATCTCTATTCTCATTCAACAAAACGAAAAAATGCATCCTCATAATCGTGGTTATGACCCGAACAACCAGTGGGCATTCCAAGAAAATACTAGCCCACCACTCAATCGTCCAATGCCTCCTCCATTTTTATTACACTCCTCTATGCCCGATATGGCGGGTTATGCATCGTATATCGGGAATCGTGTCTTTACTAACTTCCCAAACACCGACGAATCTATACCTAGCCCGTTTCCACAAACGCCCATCAACCTTTCACCAACCACCATCAACCTTTCCCAAACCGAAACCGAAACCGTCACCGAAACTCAACTACCCAACGATGGTCCTTCCGCCTCCAAACCCATCAAAAAGTGAAGTCATAAGAAAAAAACTGAGGCGGAGAAAGCACTTGAAAAAGTCAAACGAAAACAACAAAAATGGGTCGTTAATGAAGAACTTGCATTGGCGAGGCTTGGTTTCAACAATCTCTACATCCAACTTTAGGTATTCTTAAATATTTTGTAGCCATTATTTTAATATTAATGGTTATTTTTTATATAACTTTGTAATATATTAAATTTTGTTTTTATTAAAATAGGAAATTCTCAACATCGAACCCATTTGTGGGAAGCGGTTAGTAAAGCATTCCATAGAGAAATGGGAAAGGAGGCTTATCATGAAAACGATAGCTTATCCTTGAAGTGGAGCGAGATAAGCGGCCAACTTACAAAATTTAGTGGTTTTTTAAATAAAGCAAAGCAAAACCCAAAAAGTGGTGAAACCGAAGCCGACATTGTGACAAATGCATTGGTTACATTCAAAACAAATGTGGGGAGCGACTTCCGTTTCATGCAATGTTGGGAGATTTGTAAGTTCCATCCAAAGTGGGAGAATATCCCAGTGGTAGTGAAACGAACACGTCTTCCAAAAGGTCAAGGGCTTCGTCCCAAGCCCAATCTGATGCATGAGATCAAGAGTTTGAGGACCTTTTAGATGATTCGCCAGACCGGCCTGAATAAGGAAGAGATGCCGCAAAAAGGCGCGCTCAAAAATCAAGATCGGGTACGGCATCGCCTTCAGTTGGGAGTTCGGGCTCGCGTAGGGGAATATATAGCGATCAGTTGGATGAGATTACATGCATGTTAGATACATTCAACGTATTCCAACAACAAAGGGCCGAAATTCGAAAGAGCAAAGAAGCTAGAGATGCCCTGAAACAAAAACGAGATGATTTGAAATTTTTATCCCAGCCCATTGATCACCTAGAGGGTGACGAGTTGGAACTAATCTTGGAGATGAGAGAAGAGATAAAGAACAAATATAAGCGTTAGGAATTTTTTTATGTAATTTCATTTATTTAAAAATATTTAAAAAATTAAATTTGTTGTTTTAAAAAATATTCAAATAGCGGTTTGGGCTGGCCACGCCCCAAACCCCCGCCCCACCATACCGTCTTCAATGTGGGTCAACCCAGCGAAGCCCTCCCAAGCCACGTGTCAACCCATGCCCCAAACCCCCGCCCACCATACCCCACGGTCTAAGCACACTTGACACCTAGATGGCTAGATACCCTTATCTGTTGGGTAATACTACGTGATCTTGTATTAAATATCTCGTCTTTAATTCAAAATGTAATATATAATATTACGGGTTGATTTATAATGCAAAGGATTTAAAAATAAGAAGGATAAGAAGCCACTAGAGAGTGACAAGTGTCCTAGTATGAATTAAATGGAAATGTTAATTTTGTCTACAACAGGAAAGAGAATATGCACATGCAAGTCACATACTATCACCCCCCCCCCCCCCAATTTTTAAGCGTCCGTAACTTTTTTATACATCATTTGTTTTTAAAAAAAAATTATACCATAAAATCGAGCGTTTTTTTATCTTTAAGATGAGTACCATATTGTTATATTTTTCAAAAAAAAAAAAAATCAAAAACTCAGTGACATATTACACAATGGATATGATGTAAAACACAATGTAAAGTAGATAAAAAACACAATCAATGACAACAGATAAAGACACAATGGATAACATACTAAAATACAATGATCATAACGTATAACACCAAGATGATAAAATATGACACAATAAATATCAGACTAAATAAAAACACAATTGATGACAACAGATAAATAACACAATTAATAACAGCAGATAAAAGACACAATGGAGAGCAATGAAAACACAATAGAAAACAAACTAAAAACACAATACACAACAAACTAAAACACAATGAACAAGATAATAATAAAAATTGAACAAATTATTAAAACACAATGGAAAACATATTAAACACAATGACCTGAACTAATAACACAATTTATAGAAAACCCAGATATAACACCATCTTCATTGTGTCATATATTGTGTTATAGGTTCTTATAAAAACGCAATTGATAGAACCCAAATTAACATTGTGTTATAGGTTTTGATAATAACACAATGTATAGAAACTCAACTAAAACGTAATGATCAAAACCCAGTTAAAAGACATAATGAACTGAACCTTTAACATAATGCAAAAAAAAAAAAAAAAACCCCAGTAAAAATGAAATTTTTTATTTTATTTTTATATGATAATATGGTACTCATATTAAAGATAAAAAACGCTCATTATTATGGTGAATTTTTTTTTTTAAAAAAATGTCGTCTGAAAAAGTTATGAACATTTTAAATCGATGGGGGAATTGGCATGTGCCTTGCACGTGGAGAGAGAAAATCCATAAATATAGGATTCCCTTTATGCCCTTCTATTATCTTCTTTTCCCTACAATTAATCTCAACCCTCAAAATCTAAGATCAATGCACTAGAAACCTTCTTACACTTCTTATTTATTTTAGGGTCTACATATTTACACACCTTATTGCCTATTTCCACACCTTTCAAGACGCCTCGTATAGAGCTATACGAGGCATATAGGGTTGCTTTTCCGACCAGCTTCTGCACCAAGCACAATGTCACATCAGTCAGATCAGACGGGGAGTCTAGGTCTGTACGAGGAATGGATACGAGGCATTAAGACGCTTCGTATAGGCCTATACGAGGCGTCTTTAGTGACTGATTTGACTATACGTTTGACAAGTGACTTAAAGCTATACGGGTAGTCTAGAGCTATACGAGGCGTCTATGTCTCACATAAAGTGCAAGATACAGTGCATTCTTTGTCCACCCGATCATTCAAACATTTCATTCATTCTGCTTCTTCTTGTTCCGTTTTTTCATTTCAAACATTTCATTTCATTCATTCTGCTTCTTCGAAAGAATTGGCATTTGTGTTTTTATCATCCCGAAGTGTTGAAATGTCATCATACTGGGACGGCAACTATGTCTTCGGGCAGTATTCTAGCGACAACTGGGTGGCCAAAAGCGTTCCGGTAACAGTTATTAGCTTAAATGATTTAATTAGTTGTTGTTTTAGTTTATTATTTACTAATGATGATACGGTTGTTTATTTTGGAGGAGTCTGGCATTCCCGATTCTAATGAGCAAGAGGAGGTTGTGTCTAGTATACAAGGAGAACAAACCAGACTGTTTCTAGATTTGAACAAGCATCCCCCTGTTGATGAAACAGCCCCTGTAGATGACTCATACCATGCTTGTCAACCAAGTTATCCGACGCAACAAAGGTATCCGGATTATAGATACGGGTGTGAATATTCTTACAGAGGAGACGGTGGATACGGAGGAAACGGTGGATATGGAGGAGACGATAGATACGGAGGAGATGGTGGATACGGAGGAGACGGTGGATACGGAGGAGACGGTGGATACGGAGGAGACGGTGGATACAGTGGATACGGAGGATATGGTGGATATGGTGGTTATGATGGATATGGTAGATATGGTGGTGAGACACCTCCCATCCCGGACAGTCCGTACTTAAAAAAGCAGGTATTAATTACTATTTTTTATTATTATTTAATTATTTTTATTATTTATTATTTATTATTATTATTATTATTATTATTTTTATTATTATTAATATTATTATTATTATAATTATTATTATTATTATTATTAATATTATTATTATTATTTATTATTATTATTATTTATTATTATTATTTATTATTATTGTCGATGTTACAGGTTTTCAACTCCTTAGATGAACTAAAGAATCGAATACAAGAAATAGCAAACGCGGATGGTTTCGTTATTGTCACCCGTCGATCAAAGAAAACTGGGGGAAGAACCGGGAGGGTATGGCTTGAATGTGATCGTGGTGGTGAGCACCAGACTACAGCAACACTTAGAAAAGCTGGAAGCAAAAAAACCGGTTGCCCGTTTTACCTGCTGGCTGTGCGAAACCACCCGTATGAAACCTGGGAGATTAAAAACAGAAAAATTGAACATAACCACGAACTTTGTGAGGACCTGTCGGCCCACGCGTTTGTGCGAAGGTTTACTCCAAGCGAAATGAAACTGATCGAGCAGCTGACAGCTCAAAACATGGAGTCGCGCAAAATATTTCAAACGATAAGGAAGCAGGACCCCGACAAGTTTCATGTTCAGAAAGACGTTCGAAACGTTGTGGCGAAGATTAGAGGCGAACAAAGACAAGGATTGACTCCCATGTAGTCACTAGAAAACATACTGATAAACAACGACTTTATTTACGAGACACGGGAGGAACCCGGAACAGCGATCGTAACAGAGATCTTCTTTCTTCATCGGGACTCGAGAGACATGTGGCATGCATTCCCCCACGTCATGCTGATCGATGCGACGTACAAGACAAACATATACAATATGCCCTTTATCCAGATTGTTGGTATGACGCCTACCAAGAAATCGTTTATTATCGCGCATGCCGTTGTTAGTAAAGAACGGGGTGATAACTTTGTGTGGGTGCTTGAGAGGGTCAAGTCAATGTTGGATGAATGTATGGAGCCACGTGTGATTTTAAAGGATAGAGACCTAGCCCTTATGGGCGCGTGTGCTAAAGTATTTCCAGACGCCTCCAGGCTTCTTTGCAGGTGGCACATACAACAGAATGTTATGAAGCACTCCGAGGGTGCCTTCACAGACGAAGACTGGAAGAAATTTTTGTAATTCTAGGGGATATTGATTGAGTCTCCATCCATACCCATCTACGAGTACCACTTGCGCAACATGCGAAAGCGACTTGTGGAGTGCAAAGGTTCTAGTAAGTTTTTCTAATAACATACGACTCACCTATGCAAATTTTATTAAATTATTTTTACTTTTTAGGAGTCTTCAAATACGTGTACGATAACTGACTAAAAGACTATAAGGAGATGTTCGTCTTTGCGTGGACTGATAAGAGGCGCAACTTTGGTAATCGTACCACAAACAGAGTTGAGAGCCAACACGCCAACTTAAAGAGATACGTCCTAGATAGGAGCTCGCTGGACCATGTAGTTGGTTGTGTCCGGGATATAGTTGAGACACAGTTCGGTGAAATAAGGAAGACTTTTCGAGAAAGCATCGAAAAAACAATGAACCACCACAAACACCCGATGTTTCAACACCTACTTGGAAAAGTATCCCATACAGCCCTTGACTTGTTGCGTGGAGAGGCAATTAGGAAGCTAGATGTCTTGGAGCGCTTTCATTCATCATGTGGTTGCCAAATGTGGCACAACTGTGGGTTGCCCTGTGCTTGTAGGATAGAAAAGTACACGCGTGAAGGTAATAATTGTTAAACGTACAACACTTGTGTGATATATTTCCGTTAATCATGTTACTTAAACAATTTTGTTTTTAACCGTGCAGAGCGTCCGATTCAACTCGAAGACATAGATGTCTTCTGGCGGAAACTTAACTTCCAAAGTTGTAAATTGATAGACGATGACGTCGACGTGGTCGAAGAGCTAAATATTGTTAGACAACAATTAGAGTCGCACCCCCCAGCTCAGCAAAAAAGCCTGATGTCAAAGATTAAAGCGGTGTTTACTCCAAAGAAATCTACCAAGAAACCACCGGTTGTCCAACAAAATACTCGTTAAAATATATTTTTTTAATTATTTAGTCGAAGTCGAACCGTAAGGCGCGTAGGTCTCTAACGAGCGTCGAAACTAAGTTCGTCGTTTTATATTTTAACGACGAACTTAGTCTCGACGCTCGTTAGGGACCTACGCGCCTTACGGTTTGACTTCGACTAAATAATAAAAAATATATTTTAACGACGAACTTAGTTTCGACGCTCGTTAGGCCCGTACGCGCCTTACGAACGACGTAGACTAAATAATAAAAAAATATAATTTAACGACGATCTTAGTCGATGTCGTCTGATTATTATTTACTGACTGGTTTCCTTTTGTGCAGGTATTTGCACAAAATGATTTCCACTTCGATCACTGCTCGAAACAAAAGCCGGGAGTGGTGCACTAGTGGTGATTTATTTTTCTTATATTGCCTCTTATACAAGAGGCCATGCGCTCTCGCCTACGGGTTGGCGCAGTACTTCGCCTCCGCGCATCATCGACAGGAGCGCGGACTGTTATTCGGCGGCGCCTACGTGACAAGGATAGCCCTTTCGTTGGGCTATCATCCGGAGAATGACCGCGCCCATGTAGGCCCGGCGGCACAGCCGAAGCGGATGGGGAAGAACGTTTTATCCGGAATGCATGTTACCAAAGACTTCCCAGACGGGAAGCGGTTTAAGAACCTGGACGGCACGCAATACCAGCTTGAACAGCTGCCGGCACAGTTCCCTCCGGTATTTCCCCCTGCCGATCCAGAGGTGCCGGAGCCGCATGAGCCGACCGTCGTCATTCCGCAGCCACCACCGCCGCGTGGACCACCCGGGGCGCCTCAGTTCCCACGCCATCTTTGGCCCGGTCCTGACCCATCACATCAGCGGCTGCTTCGGTACGTTGAAAGGAACAACTATCTGTTGGAGTGGGTGGCTGCGGCGCTGCAGCAGCAGCGACAACATGACGGGTTACCTCCACTACCCTTCATTACGGATGCGGAATGGGATCAGCATCAGCAGCAACACGAGCAGCACGAGCAGCAACCATAGTATTTTATCATATTGTTATGTATGCACAAACTTTTCTTGTATATATCAAACTTTTGGTGTACATATAAAACTTTTGCTGTAAACAGTTTAACATATTCGAACAGTACCCGGGTATTTTCACTTATTTAAGCTATAATATTTTAAAGTTATCCGTATATACGCTTTTCAAAATTTTAACATTATACGCTTTTCGACGACATCGACTAAATAAATTAACGATAACGTCGACTTAATAATAAAAAAACATTATATATTTTTAAATCGTTATATATTTTAAGCGACTTAACGTTGTAACCGGGTGACAATTTATACCACAAGTATGCCGAATGTTGAAAAAAATTTCTGGAAGGTCATATACGCTGCGTATTGGCCTATACGCAACGTATATAAACCTGGAAAAAATTTGATACTTCAAACCTACCAAAATGATCCCAAATTTGCAGATGTTTAATCTATGCTGCGTATAGGCCAATACGCAGCGTATAGGGTTAACCCTATACGCTGCGTGTTGACCTATACGTATCGTAGACACACCTTGTTTTCTGTGCAATGATTGGTAATCAGGCACTGAGAACTATGGTTTATCTACGATAATACGCAGCGAATAGGGTTAACCCTATACTATACGCAATAAACCCTGCTTTTGCTAGGGTTTAGCTAGGGTTTGGTGTGCCAATAGACATTTTAGTGTGCCAATAGGCACACCCTAGTGGAAACTAATATGCAATTATAACCGTTGCATCCACACACACACTGATTCGCTGTTGCGCGCCATGCAATGTCGCACACTAGTAAATTAGCACCCAAAGCACACACATGCCACATGGCGTCTGCCATATAGATCACACGCCTTTCCATCTGCATCCGCGACACGTGCGTAGGGCAAAGTGTGCCGCATTGCACCCATCTCCCAATGTGTGCGAATGCGAGTTAAGGGCGTGATTACATGGAATCCATAAGGAAAGAGAGTTTAGACTTATATATTACCTCAAGTTTTATCTTTCTTCCTATCTAGGACATGTTTCCCTCTACGAATCTCACGCATGGTAAAATTTTCGCACCTTTGACAACTTAAATTCGAGTATTGATATCTCATTCATTTTAGCTTCGTTTTGGACGTTGTTTGGTTGGTTGCAAAGCTCTCACATCTATATATAAGTATACACATATGTATACATATATGAACCATAGTTACATATAAATATTTGTGTATAAAGTTGGAAAATTTTTTTATATTTCTCTTATTTTTGTCAAAAACTCATATTGACAACAATCTAGACGTATAAGTTTTGTAAATATCAAAAAAGACATATAATTTTGTACATACCAAAAAGGACGTGACTGGTTTGAATTTTTTTATAACACCCTTGTGATATAGGATAAAGACAAATTTTATTTTTCTTTCTAGGATTTTTGAGATTGATTTATTCCCAATGGAGCTAATTGATGGTAGGGAAACAAAAATATCCATGTCATGATGAGATTTTTTTAACGTCCAACAAATCAATCACGAGTACTTTCGGGGCATCCAATGGACCAACGAAGTAATTTGAGAGTAACCCGAGTCGTTCACCACCACTTCCGGGGAAAACCTTGTAACCCACCCGCCCGTAGGCGCTGACGTGCGCGTGTGAAGGTATATTTTTTATATATTTTAGCTCTTTTTACTCGCAAATTCAAGTTTTACATTTATAAAACACGATATAATACTATCACTCTACAAAATACAAAGGAGTAGAAGCTTTTGCTAAGTATCCTTGTTCAACATAGGCCCCTTAAAACATATTAAGTGTCTGGAAGGAAAATCCGTCTGTTTTCTGGTGTATAATTGCCGAAGCAGTGTGTACCACCTGGGAAAACACGAGAACCTGAATTGTAACTGGAATTCCAAACAAGATGATCACACATTGTTATAATCCTAAATAAACCGACACCCTCGAATATTTTCCGACACCCCAAAATATTTTAAAATATCCCAAAATATTCCAAAATACACCCCATACGCGAAAACGGGCCTCAAATATATTAAATAGTATTAAAAATAATTAAAAAAAATATGAAATTTAAGTTGAGGCGGGCCGCGTAAGACCCACCCCAACCTTCGCGCAGGCTGCGTGAACTTAAAGGGTGGCGCAGCCCTGGGCCGCCAGGTGGCCCAACACCCGGCAGCCCTATACATCGACTCAGCCCAGCTACACGTTGACCTGGAGTCAACGCGGGCCGCGTAGGCCCTTGTCTTGTGTTACGCGGGCCGCGAGAGAACCGAGATCGCACCTATATAAGAAAGCATCGGGTTTTCACTTTCCGTCGTTCATTTCTTTCTTTCTTAAACGAATTTCTGAGTAGTAGAAGTTATAATCGGGTATTATACCCCCTAATTAGCGAAGTTCTGCTCCGTTGTAAGTATTATAACCCCTGGATACGTATTAGATACGCTGCCCGATTGATCTAGGGTTCCGTAACTGCTGTCGTGGTTCTGCCCGAAGTAGTCGTTGGAATGCCGTCTCGGGGAGGGTATTACTAATGTTAAAATGGGTTATTAATACTAACGCGTGTACATTTGTGTAAATTATAGAAAATTCTCGGGAAACCCTTACGGAAAATCTAAGACAGCAATGTGAGTAATCTCCTTTTTGTTAACAGTTTTTATGAAACCTTAACTATTTTATAATGAAATTTAGCAGTGATTGAGTCTTTGTAATTCTACGATTACTGCCGGTATGTTGGGGTTTTGTATACAAAATGTGAGTAACGTTACCATTGGACGAAGAGTTAGCCAATGTGTAATATGACCCACCAGTCAGGATTGACAGTACTGAATGAGTAATTGGGTAGATATAAACATTGTAATCGCCCTCAATACTGTTAAGTTTAAATTAAATTAATATTTCTTGATTAAACTGGGATTCACTCACCAGTATTTTCCACTGACAAATGTTTTTAAAACGCGTTTCAGGTAACACAACGTGACAGCCAATTAGTAAAAAGCCAGCATGAGAGAACTGACGGCTTGGGAAAAATGTGGCTATAAAAGTTACCTAAAAGACGATGTTTTAAATTCAATAAAATAGGGTCTATCCCTATAAACATGTTGTAATAAGAAACTTGGGTTTTACCCATGTAATTATTAATATCAATTATGGTGGTTTTACTCTGATAAACATTTCCTAACAACGGTCCCGATGAAAATTCCGCTGCCAAATTAACCAACTGATACCACCAGAATTCTGAGTTCGCTTCCGCCCGTTCCCGGGACAGATAAGGGATCGGGGGTTGCGACAGAAGGTGGTATCAGAGCCAAGCCACTGGTCTAAGCCAAATAAGTGTTCTGCTGACACTTAAATTTTAAATTTTGTGTTAAGAAATAAATTACGGAAATACGTGCGTAACTGTATTTTCTGTTATGTGTTATTTGACTATTTGTTAGTTTACAGTATGAGCGACCAAGGACCATCTTACGCGTATCGTCAATTGTTTGGTTCGCCTAGAAGCGAAGGCACCTCCTCTTCTCAGCCTGCCCTCTCAGTGTACTCTGCTGATACGGAAGAAGGAATCTTTGTGTTTAAGGCTCAGTCAGAAGAGCCATTTCCTCAGAAAAAGAGGGGATGGTTCAGTAGAGGAGCACACGAGTGACACTCTGGATTTTCCCGAACAACCTTCTTGTTTCAGTGTTTCGTGTACATATTATTAAATGAAAGTTTGTGAATTTATCTTAATTTGATCCCTGTATTAAGTATGTGTATTATATATATATATATATATATATATATATAAGTACTAAGGTACCGAGACCACGACTCAAGACCACTCGGTCTCGAGTAAACAATAAAGTAGTGGGCCGGTTGGGCCTTGCACATCTCAACTCAAAACGCAAGGACCTGACTCGAGTGACCCAAGTCGGTTGGGCCGCAATCCCCTTGAAGCCCACTCGGAAACCCACTTAGGGTGCACCACCTTTTATAAGAACCTAAAACCCTCACACACTCTCCTTTACTCTCTCTCCCACTTCATCCTCACTCTCACACTCTCTCTCCCTAGAAAACCTTAAACACAACCTCTCCTCTCCTTCTCTCTCGGATCAAGCCGGCGACAACCACAAGGGACTCACGGATCAGCTTGTGCACACCCATTTGGAAGCTTCATTCTTCACTACTTCACACCCTTATACCCACACTTGAATCGGTTAGTATCCCACCTCGTTTGTTTAGTGATGAATGCACTATGACCATTGTTTGTGTATGATTAAGGTGTTTATTTGATTAGGGGTGCACATGTTCATGTTGGATATGTAGGATGTGTATTAGAGGACATAAAAATGGTTGAATGTGGATGATAAATCCTATACAAGCATGTATTGGTCGGATATGTTGGATTTAAGAACTAATAAAGATGACTAGGTTGTGTAATTATTGTGGTTTATGCTTATTTTGATTAATGAGGATATGTTCATGTTTATGTATGTTATCGTGGTTTATTGTATCCAATGAAGAACATGATAAAAACCCTAAAAAGACGATGAACTGTTTGAATGTATTATGAACATGTTATGAAGATTTGAATTGTGTGCTTTGATCCGTTTTGAATATAGTTTAGACAATAAAACATGTTTGTGAAATTTCATTGGATAAGTACATAGTATCATGAAATGGAAATTCTATTGGATAGTACAATTAGACAGGTTCTAGAAGGTTTTTCGGTCATCAGGTGTGCGAGTCGAGACCTCCTGTCTCGACTCGAGACCATCAAACTACAACTCGAGACTGCGGAGATTTCTACTCGAGACCACATAGTAACCACTCGAGACAGACTTCAGGGACTTGAGACCATCAAGGTCTCGAGTCGAGACCTCATGATCTCGACTCGAGACTGAACCCGAGACATCTGAGGTTGCGACTCGAACTTGCGTGACTCAAGACCACCCCACTACAACCCGAGACCATTTGGTTGCGACTCGAGACCTCTCGGTCTCGACTCGAGACCACCTTATCTCGAGTGGGCTACTTGTTTTCGTTATTGGGCCGCATCTAATGTTTGGGCTGCACGATTTTTCTGTTACTGTTTATCTGGACTAAGTGTTACTGATTAACTGTTCAAGTATTAGGGCAGGCCCAATACCCTCGTATGTTTTGTATGCTATGTGTTAAATACGTGTACCATATACGTGATTACTTGTGTCCGAGCCTGACCTATACTGGTAACCATTTAGGACATGGTGACCAGCATACTTAACCAAGTAAACTAAACTGCCGAGCAACCCAAGGTGAGTTCACAACTAATAAAGCATGCGTTCCCGGTGGTTGGGAAACGGAAACTTAAACAATGCTATCCCCTCGTAAGGGATACAAACCTACTTCTCTCCCCTTAAATGGGACTTTTAGTTAATTACTGTTTATACTGGATGCAACAAGCAACACTAAACAAAACTCTATCACTCAAGTCCTCACTTCTTAATACCGATTAGTCGCCGGGGTCAGGCGAACGGGTTATTAGTTGATAGCGCTATTTAGGTCTCACCAACCTCACACCGTGCCCGCGTATGGGATCGGGCGTGAACTAATGTACTCTGGCAACCGTCAATGATGATAGAACATTGACAAATGGGGCACTCTACGGAAACGTACGGATGAATAGTATTCGGTATTGTAAAAACAGTTTAGTCACTTACTTATGGGGTAGCTCCCCATCGCATGTATAAACGGATAAATTAACTGGTGAAACAAGTGTTTGGTAACTAAAACTGGACAACTCGTGGACTCGCCAACATTTTTGTTGATACCCTACTGCATGCTTTGCAGGTACCCAGTGACGCAGGAGCTTGCAGCTTGGGAACGTGTAGTGGTCGTCTAGCCCATGTGTTGGGTTCTAAATAATCTTGAACTATGAACTTTGTTTTGAAACTGTTTGGTTTATGCTTCCGCTGTTTACTTAAACTGTTATTCGAACTTAAACTTTTATAAACTTCGAACTATGATGTTTACTAACTAATGTAGTTGGTGAACATTACTATTATTGACCAATGCTCAGTATAATTGGTGGCTGGATCCTGGTCAGTCACGCCCCTAAGCGGTGGCGCTCCGCATGTGGAATTTGGGGGTGTGACAGATTGGTATCAGAGCCATTGGTTATAGTGAACTTGGTTTTAAAAAGAAAGTCTTTTGAGAAAAACCAGACTATAACCCGTGACTCATGACGACACTACACTCCAAGGGCAAGACTCAGCTTATTAGACCTCATAGCTCGGACTTGTGTTTACTTGCTTGTTTACTTTATGTTGTTGTTCTACTATACGTACTAGTGTGCCTAATCAGATAGATACACATCCCTCTTCTATCTCATTCTCGCTATGTTACGACATCACACTCATACTGTGTTTTCTGGTTATGAAGACAATGAGTGGACGCGGAAGAGGAAACGTTAACATGACACAGGCTCAGTTCACTAACTTGCTCAACACGGTGGCTGCAGCTTTCGCAGCTCACCCTGGAGGTAAACTCGTTACTTTAGGATGTTTAGATCCTACCCCCGCATCGTCTTTTCACCTCTAAGCGTATTCGCTTCGCTTCTCACAACAGGTCAGCCTGTGCCTGCGCAGCCACGTGTTTGTACTTTCAAAACCTTCATGGATGGCAAGCCTCTCCCTTTCAACGGCACTGAGGGTGCCATAGGCCTACTGCACTGGATTGAAAAGGCCGAAGCTGTCTGCGAGTGTCCCCCTGCTAACTGGGTAAAGTTCGCGACTGGTACGCTTGAAGGAAACGCGCTTTCATGGTGGAAAGCACAAATTCAGATGCTTGGTCTGGAAACTGCTAATGCTACTGCGTGGGAAGATTTCAAGGACATGATCAAAGAGGAGTATTGTCACAGGGATGACATCCACAAACTCGAAAACGAATACTATGAGCTCAAGATGGTTGGATCAGAGATTGAGACCTACACCAAGCAGTCCAACGACTATGCTGCACTTTGCCCAAACATGTCCCGACCTATGTATCGAAGGATCGAATTGTACATCAAAGGTTTGGTCCCAGAAATCCGGAGCCATGTAACCTCAGCCAACCTCAATACCATACAGCCCGTGGTCCGTCTTGCTCACAAACTCACCAATCAGGCTGTGGAGGAGGGCAAGCTGCCCAAAAGGATCAGTGCTACTGCTGGAACTTCTAGCGATAACAAACGAAAGTGGGATGGAAATCAGGGTAAGGATGCTGACCCCACTCAGGCCTCGGTTCAACAAAGGAAGACTGAAAGCAACAAGGGCCCTCAGCAACAGGGTGGCTATCGAGGAAACCACCCCAAGTGTAACAAATGTAACCGACACCACAGTGGGCCATGTGGCAAAAGTCAGTGTCAGCGATGCAACAAGATGGGGCATGAAGCCAAAGACTGTAGGAGCCAGCTCCCAGCTAGGCAGAATCAACAACAACCACAACAACAAAAAGGAAACAACCGTGGATGCTTCAAGTGTGGAGCAACGGGGCACATGCGAAAGGATTGCCCTGAACTAAATCAGAACAACAACAATCAGGGTGCTGGGAATAATAACAACAATGCTGGAAATGGTGCAAGAGGAAGGGATTTTGTGATTAGAGCTGGGGAAGCTAGGAATGATCCCAACGTGGTGGCGGGTAAGTTCCTACTTAATGACCGTTATGTTTCCATATTATTTGATTCTGGAGCAGATGCTACTTATGTATCCCTACGTATTAGTAAGAAGCTTAAGTCCACTCTTACGCCGTTAAGCTCTAAGCACATCGTTGAAATAGCTAATGGTAGGAACCTGGAGGCCTCACACGTTATTCGTAACTGCAAACTAGAATTGTCTGGTCAGACCTTCCGTATCGATCTCTTCCCCATCATTCTCGGAAGCTTCAACGTCGTCATTGGTATGGATTGGTTATCCAAGCATCGAGCTGAAATCCTCTGCCAAGAGAAAGCTGTCTGTATTCCCCGTCCTCCTGGCAAACCCCTTATCATCCAAGGCGACAAAAGCGGAGAAGTCACAGGCATCATTTCATTCTTAAAGGCCCAAAAGTGTCTACGAAAGGGGCACACCGCCATCTTAGCACTTGTTGCCGACACGCAGAAAAAGGAAAACATGATTGAAGATTTTCCAGTTGTACGCGACTATCCTGAGGTATTTCCGGAAGAACTACCTGGACTCCCTCCTCACCGTCAGGTCGAATTTCAAATCGAACTAGCTCCCGGAGCAGCACCTATAGCTCGTGCACCTTATCGACTGGCTCCCGCAGAACTCAAGGAACTTTCTACTCAACTACAAGAACTACTGGACAAAGGTTTTATCCGTCCTAGCTCATCACCCTGGGGAGCCCCAGTGCTCTTTGTCAAAAAGAAGGATGGCACATTCCGAATGTGCATTGATTACCGCGAACTGAACAAGGTTACCATCAAGAATCGTTATCCACTTCCCCGTATCGACGACCTGTTCGACCAGCTGCAAGGGTCGAGCTATTATTCTAAGATCGATCTGCGATCGGGCTATCATCAGCTAAGAGTCCGCGATGAGGACATCTCTAAGACTGCCTTCAGAACCCTCTATGGTCACTACGAATTCCTTGTTATGCCTTTCGGAATGACCAACGCACCTGCGATCTTCATGGATCTCATGAACCGAGTGTGCAAACCCTACCTCGACAAGTTCGTAATTGTGTTTATTGACGACATTCTAATCTACTCAAAAAGTCAAGAGGAGCATGAACAACACCTGCATCTTATTCTCGAACTCCTTCGGAATGAGCAACTGTACGCCAAATTCTCAAAATGCGATTTCTGGCTTAGAGAAGTCCATTTCCTTGGGCACATAGTCAATCAGGATGGGATTCACGTCGACCCCGCTAAGGTCGAATCCATTAAGAATTGGCCTATACCTAAGACTCCGACCGAAGTTCGCCTATTCTTGGGATTGGCAGGATACTATCGAAGATTTATCAAGGGATTTTCTAAGATCGCTCAACCACTTACGACCCTCACTCAGAAGGGTGTTGCTTACAAATGGAGTGATGCTCAGGAAGCTGCCTTTCAGGAACTAAAGAAGAACCTATGTAGTGCACCTATTCTTTCCTTACCTGAAGGTACCGATGACTTTGTAGTTTACTGCGACGCTTCTATTCAAGGACTTGGTTGCGTGCTGATGCAACGTGAGAATGTCATTGCTTACGCTTCGCGACAACTCAAGATCCACGAACGGAACTACACAACGCATGACTTAGAATTCGGAGCTGTGGTCTTCGCGCTCAAGATTTGGAGACATTACTTGTACAGTACCAAGTGCACGATTTACACCGATCACAAGAGTCTCCAACACATAATGGAACAAAAAGAGTTGAATATGCGGCAACGCCGATGGGTCAAACTCCTAAACGATTACGAGTGTGCAATTAGATATCATCCAGGCAAGGCTAATGTGGTAGCCGATGCCCTCAGCAGAAAGGAAACCAAACCTAAGCGTGTTCGTGCCTTACAGCTCACCATCCACTCGAACCTCCCTAATCAAATCCGAAACGCTCAGGTTGAAGCATTGAAAGCCGAGAACACCAGGGCTGAGTCCCTGCGAGGATCAAGGAAACGGTTAGAACAAAAAGAAGATGTTGCTCACTACGTAAACGGGCGTATATGGGTCCCACTTTATGGGAATTTGCGCGAGCTTGTAATGGATGAAGCCCATAAGTCCCGTTACTCAGTACATCCTGGTGCGGATAAGATGTACCATGAATTAAAGACTACATACTGGTGGCCTAGCATGAAAGCCCACATAGCAACCTATGTCAGAAAATGTTTGACTTGTGCGATAGTCAAGGCCGAGTATCAGAAACCATCGGGCCTACTTCAACAACCAGAGATCCCGCAATGGAAATGGGAGCAAATTTCCATGGATTTTGTTACTGGCCTGCCTAGGTCTCAACGCGGAAATGACACCATTTGGGTAATAGTGGACCGATTAACTAAGTCTGCACACTTTTTGGCTATTAAAGAAACAGACAAGTTCTCTACCTTAGCAGAGGTATACTTAAAGGAAGTGGTTTCGAAGCACGGGGTGCCAACCTCTATTATTTCCAATCGAGACGCGCGTTTTACTTCTGAGTTGTGGCAAGCTATGCACAAATCCTTTGGCTCACGTTTAGACATGAGCACCGCTTATCATCCACAAACGGATGGGCAATCTGAACACACCATCCAAACCCTTGAAGACATGCTTAGGGCATGTGTGATCGATTTTGGCAAGGGATGGGAAAGGCACCTACCGTTAGTAGAATTCTCCTACAACAACAACTACCACACCAGCATTCAGGCAGCACCCTTTGAGGCATTGTACGGTCGTAAATGCCGATCGCCTCTCTGCTGGGCGGAAGTTGGTGACAGCCAGATCACAGGACCAGAACTTGTGGTAGACACTACGGAAAGGATTGCCCAGATCAGACAACGCATGGCGGCAGCTCGTGACCGTCAGAAGAGTTACGCTGATAAGGATAGGAAACCGCTAGAGTTCTAGGTTGGTGACCGGGCTCTACTTAAAGTCTCACCCTGGAATGGTGTGGTTCGTTTTGGAAAACGGGGCAAGCTTAATCCGCGATATGTCGGACCATTCGAAATTACCGAAAAGATCGGTAAGGTCGCTTACAGATTGAATCTGCCTGAAGAACTGAGTGCTGTGCACAACGTCTTTCACGTGTCTAATCTGAAGAAGTGTCTGTCAGATGAAATACTCATCATTCCTTTCAAGGAACTTACTATTGACGAACAACTACACTTTACTGAGGAACCGATTGAGATCACGGATCGAGAGATCAAAATCCTCAAATGTAGCCAGATACCTCTCGTACGAGTTCGTTGGAACTCGCGCCGTGGCCCAGAGTTCACCTGGGAGCGGGAAGACCAGATGAAGCGCAAGTATCCCCAGTTGTTCCCAAATGAAACTCCCAGCACTGAAGCTACAACCGAATTTTGGGACGAAATTCCAAACTAACGGGGGGATGATGTGACACCCCGTTGAAACGTTCTCACTTATACTAGCTTGACAGTGACTGCCTTAAAACTTGGGGATAATTTGACACTCTGGATTTTCCCGAACAACCTTCTTGTTTCAGTGTTTCGTGTACATATTATTAAATGAAAGTTAGTGAATTTATCTTAATTTGATACCTGTATTAAGTATGTGTATTATATATATATATATATATATAAGTACTAAGGTACCGAGACCACGACTCGAGACCACTCGGTCTCGAGTAAACAATAAAGTAGTGGGCCGGTTGGGCCTTGCACATCTCAACTCAAAACGCAAGGACCTGACTCGAGTGACTCAAGTCGGTTGGGCCGCAATCCCCTTGAAGCCCACTCGGAAACCCACTTAGGGTGCACCACCTTTTATAAGAACCTAAAACCCTCACACACTCTCCTTTACTCTCTCTCCTACTTCATCCTCACTCTCACACTCTCTCTCCCTAGAAAACCTTAAACACAACCTCTCCTCTCATTCTCTCTCGGATCAAGCCGGCGACAACCACAAGGGACTCACGGATCAACTTGTGCACACCCATTTGGAAGCTTCATTCTTCACTACTTCACACCCTTATACCCACACTTGAATCGGTTAGTATCCCACCTCGTTTGTTTAGTGATGAATGCACTATGACCATTGTTTGTGTATGATTAAGGTGTTTATTTGATTAGGGGTGCACATGTTCATGTTGGATATGTAGGATGTGTATTAGAGGACATAAAAATGGTTGAATGTGGATGATAAATCCTATACAAGCATGTATTGGTCGGATATGTTGGATTTAAGAACTAATAAGGATGACTAGGTTGTGTAATTATTGTGGTTTATGCTTATTTTGATTAATGAGGATATGTTCATGTTTATGTATGTTATCGTGGTTTATTGTATCCAATGAAGAACATGATAAAAACCCTAAAAAGATGATGAACTGTTTGAATGTATTATGGACATGTTATGAAGATTTGAATTGTGTGCTTTGATCCGTTTTGAATATAGTTTAGACAATAAAACATGTTTGTGCAATTTCATTGGATAAGTACATAGTATCATGAAATGGAAATTCTATTGGATAGTACAATTAGACAGGTTCTTGAAGGTTTTTCGGTCATCAGGTGTGCGAGTCGAGACCTCCTGTCTCGACTCGAGACCATCAAACTACAACTCGAGACTGCGGAGATTGCTACTCGAGACCACATAGTAACCACTCGAGACAGACTTCAGGGACTTGAGACCATCAAGGTCTCGAGTCGAGACCTCATGATCTCGACTCGAGACTGAACCCGAGACATCTGAAGTTGCGACTCGAACTTGCGTGACTCGAGACCACCCCACTACAACCCGAGACCATTTGGTTGCGACTCGAGACCTCTCGGTCTCGACTCGAGACCACCTTGTCTCGAGTGGGCTACTTGTTTTCGTTATTGGGCCGCATCTAATATTTGGGCTGCACGATTTTTCTGTTACTGTTTATCTGGACTAAGTGTTACTGATTAACTGTTCAAGTATTAGGGCAGGCCCAATACCCTCGTATGTTTTGTATGCTATGTGTTAAATACGTGTACCATATACGTGATTACTTGTGTCCGAGCCTGACCTATACTGGTAACCATTTAGGACATGGTGACCAACATACTTAACCAAGTAAACTAAACTGCCGAGCAACCCAAGGTGAGTTCACAACTAATAAAGCATGCGTTCCCGGTGGTTGGGAAACGGAAACTTAAACAATGCTATCCCATCGTAAGGGATACAAACCTACTTCTCTCCCCTTAAATGGGACTTTTAGTTAATTACTGTTTATACTGGATGCAACAAGCAACACTAAACAAAACTCTATCACTCAAGTCCTCACTTCTTAATACCGATTAGTCGCCGGGGTCAGGCGAACGGGTTATTAGTTGATAGCGCTATTTAGGTCTCACCAACCTCACACCGTGCCCGCGTATGGGATCGGGCGTGAACTAACGTACTCTGGCAACCGTCAATGATGATAGAACATTGACAAACGGGGCACTCTACGGAAACGTACGGATGAATAGTATTCGGTATTGTAAAAACAGTTTAGTTACTTATGGGGTAGCTCCCCATCGCATGTATAAACGGATAAATTAACTGGTGAAACAAGTTTTTGGTAACTAAAACTGGACAACTCGTGGACTCGCCAACATTTTTGTTGATACCCTACTGCATGCTTTGCAGGTACCCAGTGACGCAGGAGCTTGCAGCTTGGGAACGTGTAGTGGTCGTCTAGCCCATGTGTTGGGTTCTAAATAATCTTGAACTATGAACTTTGTTTTGAAACTGTTTGGTTTATGCTTCCGCTGTTTACTTAAACTGTTATTCGAACTTAAACTTTTATAAACTTCGAACTATGATGTTTACTAACTAATGTAGTTGGTGAACATTACTATTATTGACCAATGCTCAGTATAATTGGTGGCTGGATCCTGGTCAGTCACGCCCCTAAGCGGTGGCGCTCCGCATGTGGAATTTGGGGGTGTGAAAACACGAGCGTAGGAAGCGTATGAAAAAGTTGCAAGATCAGAGGGTACTAGCCGCAGCTAAGAGAGAGACAGATGCCTATGCCCAGGATATGATAAATAGGGGTATAGCCAACATACATATCTTAGCCACCACTGTAGCTGCCCCTAATCTGGAGCAAATAATAGCACCCCAACCACAACCACCAATCCCTGACCAACCAATGTAGATAGAAAACCCTGAAAACCAAGTAGAGATGCATGACTTCAATCCGGAAGAAATCCCTAGGGTACCAGCACCAAACCCCCTAGACCCAAATTACGATCCCTGGTGGGATGACGTTAGGGACTATGTGCAACGTTACCCGATACACGAAGACACACCTATGCAAAACGTAGGAGCTTACCTAGGTTTGGACCCTTTAGGTCCCTATTTCCATGATGAATATATTAGGGAGATCTTAGAAGATCCTTACCAATTCCAGGCACCTACACCCCCATATCAGGAACCCGCACCCCAGATTCTGAACCCCGTCCTAGAACCTGCACCCCCAATGAGTGCAGAAAACGTACAAGAACTTAGGACTTTTGGTGAGGAAATTTTAGAAAGCAGTGAGAGAATGAGACAGGTGGGAGAGCGTCTCGTATGGAAATACGACGAACGCAATATGGATTTCTGGATGAATCCATATTCGTGAATGTGATGATAAAACGGTAGTAGTAATAATAATAATAAAATAATAAAATAAAATATGTGTATACGGATGCCTATTACTATTAGTGTAATTCTATTTCAGTTGGTATTGTAATTTTTATTTCAGTACTAGTGTGTAATAGATATATAGTAGATGAATAGAGTAAAGTCGCAATGATCGACGCTTTTGGCTAAATTGCGTATGACTATATGAAATATTATTTTGTGATATTAATACGGGATAAATGTTTAAAATTCAGATGGCCGACGAAGGAAATCAAGGAAATCTGAATAATGATAACCAGAGTAACATTAACGTGGTTAATGAGAATCCGAGCATCAATAACAATGGAAACCAAATGGATAATAGTGCTGTTCAACACATAGTGGCACAAGGAATCATAGATGAAATGCCATTTATTATTCAAACGATTCAAGAAGCGAATAATAAAAGTAAGCATAGCAGTAAGAGACCAATTGAACCAGAACACAGCGTGAACAATGGCCCTGTACTTCAAGTTCCCATTCCCAAAAGAAGAAGAACCGTGTCTTACGGTTGTTCTTACAAAGAATTCTGGTCCTGTAAACCAATAGAATTCTCGGGCAATGAAGAACCTATTGCAGCTCAACGCTGGATAGAAAAGACTGAGGCTGTTCTGAAAATAAGTAAATATGCGGAAGAGGACAAGATAATGTTTGCTTCCAATCTATTTAAAAACTCAGCCTTAGAATGGTGGAACACTATCCTTCAGTCAAGAGGAAGTGATAGGGTATACAATATAGAATGGGAAGAATTTAGGAACATGGTAGAAAGGAAATTCTGCCCTCCTAATGAAAAGGAACAGATAGCAAACAAATTCCTAAATCTTAGGATGAATGGAGTGGATAGTAAGGGGTACACAAAATTATTCTTTGAATATGCTAGAATAGTACCAACCCTTGCATCACCTGAACCAGTGTTAATCTCCCGTTACATCTGGGGATTAATTGGAGAGATTAGACACGTAGTCAAGGCAGCTAGGCCTCAAACCATAGAAGAAGCTGTAGAATTAACAAACACCTTGACAGATGAATTAGTACGTACTAGAGAAGAAGACCAGAGGAAAAATCTAGCACATAAGCTTACTCAAGAATTCCGTTCTGGGAATTACAACCGTAGAAATGTAGGTTCTACCTCTGCACCTTATTGCAAGCATTGCAAAAGAAAGCATTCTGGAAAATGCTCCATCTATTGCAATTTCTGCAAAATATCAGGACACAAGGAAGAAGACTGCAGGAGGAAAGCCAACAACAGGGTATGCTACAACTGTGGAGAACAAGGTCATATCAAGCCAAGCTGTCCAAAATTGGCTCCAGCTGTGAACAATAGGAACACTAAAAATGCTAGTGCATTTGTTCTGACTGCAGATGAAGCTAAGATGATTCCAGACGTGATAGCTGGTACATTTTTAGTTAATGATGATTTTGCTAAAGTATTATTTGACTCTGGTGCAAACCAAAGTTTTATTAATACTTCGTTTTACAAACTTCTAAATCAGTCATTAACTAAACTACCACAAGAATGTCTAGTAGAGACAGCTAATAGAGAAACTGTTAGGATTTCTGAAATCTTGCAGGGAGCAAGAATAGAAATTTTAAATCAAAAGTTTAAGGCAAACCTTTATCCAATGAATCTGGCAGGATTTGATGTCGTATTAGGAATGGATTGGTTAATAGCCAATAAAGCCAGTATTTTATGTGATCAAAAGTCAATCCAAGTAAATTCACCAAAAGGTAAAGCGATCACAATTAAAGGGAATAAACCATCTAGAACCATAAACCGCCAGGCAGCGTTGCCGGGTCGCTAGCTTGGGGAGGGGGATCCCTCCCGCGGTCAGGGGTACCGTGCAATTACCCTTTTAACCATCTAGAACCACAAAATTCATCTCTGTGATAAAAACTGCAAGTTATATAAGAAAAGGTTCTATAGTGTGTTTGATTTCCATAATCACTAACACTAAAGGAAAAGAACTAAAAGATATTCCAGTAGTATCCCAGTGTTCAGATGTCTTTCCAGAAGAATTACCAGGACTACCACCGGATAGAGAAGTTGAATTCAGAATTCCTCTACTACCTGGAACAGCACCAATTGCCAAAGCACCTTACCGTTTGGCACCCGCCGAAATGCAGGAACTGAAGAAACAATTAGATGAATTACTGGAAAAAGGATTCATACAGCCTAGTTCGTCACCATGGGGAGCGCCGATTTTATTTGTTAAAAAGAAGGATGGATCAATGCGTATTTGCATTGATTACCGTGAATTGAACAAGGTCACGATTAAGAATCGGTACCCATTACCAAGAATCGATGATCTGTTTGATCAACAGCAAGGAGCTCGATTTTTCTCTAAAATCGATTTAAGGTCAGGATATCATCAATTAAAGGTACAGGAAGAGGACATTCCTAAGACCGCATTCAGAACAAGGTATGGCCATTATAAATTTACTGTCATGCCATTTGGTTTAACCAATGCCCCAGCTGCATTTATGGACATGATGAACCGAATATGTAAGCCATATTTGGATAAATTCATAATTGTTTTTATAGATGATATTCTAATTTACTCTAAAAGTAAAGAGGAACATACAACGCATTTGCACGCACTTCTAAGTTTATTAAGAAAGGAAAAGCTTTATGCTAAATTTTCAAAGTGCGAATTTTGGTTAGAACAAGTACAATTTCTTGGACATTTAGTGAATCATGAAGGAATTCATGTAGATCCCACAAAGATCGAGGCAATTACTAAATGGAAAACCCCTGAATCACCAACCGAGGTTAGAAGTTTCTTAGGATTGGCCGGTTATTGTCACACCCCGATTTTCCACGTGTCACCGGTGGGCCCGGTGGGGGAGTATCGTGACGTCATGGTTGGCAACGTAATGGTCAAACAACACAATATAATAATGCATAGCGGAAGCAATTGAAAAAAAATATAATACAACCGAATTTATTATTGTAATATCAATGTCACAACATTCGGATGTTTATCCACAGTAGGATCGAAAATAAAATGTAAACAGTGGTTCAACAGACTTCAGGCATCTTAAGCTTGCGAGACTTCTAATGATGCTAAGGAGAAATCCCAGCCAATTACGCTTAGTACCTGCGTTTAATCTTTTTGGGAAAATACGTCAGTTTACACTGGTAAATACATTCAACTGACTCATTTTATAAAATGATTGAAAATTGGTTTGGATGCACATGGCATAAACATTTTTATTAACTTGGGAGAATTATTTAATATTATAATCTTGTTAACGATTTACATGTTACTTATGCGTTCAGTAGCCCGGACGTATCCGGGTTAAAGATTAATAGACACACCACTGTAAGTGAGTTATACACGGGAGTACGCCTACACCCCGTGCTCAGGTCGTGGCAATCTCGTAAGATAATGCCGAGGATATCCGGGACATGGTCATTAACCCCCCAAAGGCTGTAAAGTAAACACATCTGTTTAAACGAGCCGATCAAATTATTCAATTAACCACTAAGCGTGGAAGATTTGATGCCCGATCAAGCGGTACGCTATGTACCGTAACCCAAGCCCGTATAGGGAAAATAAGTTAAAAGTATTTACCTGATGCAAAGTATAATCACAATAAGCAAACGCACGTAGCTTTTACCGGTACTCCTAATCTGGAACGAAGGTTTATAATAACCTATTAGAATCCTAACGGGTCTTTAATTAAGCTTAAGCTTAGACCGGCTAGTTTCGAAGATACGGTTCGTACGCACGATTAAGCGAAGACCGGATAGAATGTGATTTAGACCCGACAAGTTCGGAGACTTGCTTAATATGGGTATTTAATACACGCTCTGAAATTTGAGACAAAACCGATAAGGTTTGACCCGTTTCGGCTAATTTATGTAAACTTGTTACATAAACCGAACCGAACGCAAATAACGCGTAACGGGTGATCGAATGAATCACAAACAGGTTTCCTAAGTTAATACGCTTTAAATATGTTGTGGTATCAGTAGGATACCTTCCATTATGCCCAAAACGAGTTTAATCTCAATTTAAGCCCCGTAGGGGTATTTTGGTCATTTACCTAAGGCATATATACTACCTGTCATACAACTACTCGAACGATGTGACCATAAGGTCACTTAATGTGTTTGGTCGGATCCTAATGATCGACCAAACGGGTCGGGTTCGAAAGTATAAGCGATTGTTTAGATCGCTTACCTTTACGACCCTATATAAGCACTAAACTAAAAGTGACGAGCTAAGCATGTTGAAACATGCTTGACTAAGTTAGAAAACAAGTTTGGTATCAAAACCAACGGTTTTGATACCCATAAGTAGTTTGGTTACAAAATACGCAAGAATACGTATTCTGGCCGAAACTACGGCTCGTCACTGAGCCTAGATAACGTGGTAATCAGTAGGTATAGTCACTTGGGACTATAACCATCGTGATCACGCTCACGTTATGAAGTTCAAACGAACTTCGTGTTGACCATAGACTGGTCAACTCAGAAAGTCAAACAAAGTTTGACTTTCGGACTCGAAAAGCGATAATAGAACGAAAGAATACTTACGGAGGGTCCCCGAAAGCTAATCTCGATCAAAATAGCTCAGGTATGAAACGAAGGTTCCAACTTAGAGCACAATGATCAGATTTGTGGGTTTTTGAAGTTGATTATGGTGGGTATTTATAGGATATGCACCACCGTTAGGATCGTTTATCGAATAACGTGCCTTGATCTTACCCGTACAAGTGTCGGAAAGTTGTGGTGTGTAAATTGGCCACTCACCATGAGCTTTCAACAGGTGGAAAGGGATTAGGGAGAGGATAACAGCTGCAAACAGCTGGATTAGAACACTGAACCTGGTCAGCAGACCCCTAGCGCACCGCTACACTAAAAGTGTAGCGCACCGCTAGGCCTAAGTTTGGCAGAATTACAGTTTTAGTCCCTGAACTGTATTTAGGCCATTTTCGACACGTTTAAGGCCCGTTAACCCCATTTCAAAGCTCTAAAATGAAGTTAAAGTATAGGGAACTTAAAACATGTTCAAAAATATCTCGGATGTCGGTTCGTTTGGCCGTACGGTCGCGATGTTCGCTTAATTACGACGGAATGCGCATAAGCGCGAAAAACGAACCAAACGACGCGACGAATGGATTTTTCTTATGGCGAACACTAAAATAAAATGTTTTAGTGCTTACATAAATTTTTGGGTGTCCGGGGATATACAGAATGCGACATATGCGCGTAAACGCAAACTTGTGCGCTTTTTGACACTTTTAGTCCCTGCAGGACATAAAAGTTTATTCTTGCGCACCAAACACCTCAAAGCCTATATCTAAGCTATGAGAAGTATGAATAGGGTATGTTTGACTCATGGTCATATTCCGGGAGGTCCGATAACATACGAATCGGCATACTTTAGCAGTTTGACGCTTTAACCCCCTTGTACACGAATTTGATCATAACTTTCCCATACTATATCGAATCCTTGTAATATTTTACCACATTATTCTAGTGAGCAATATTAATCGTTACAAAGCTTCGGGTTCGCTAAATGGTCACTCAGAGGCATACTTTAACATGTTGACACATTTAACCCCTGTAGTTAGTAATCTCTCACTTTCTTTTACAATTGGCTTTGTATGATCCATGATCCATTCGTTTAAGGGTATAAACATTATGTAGGGTTAATATACAATACCTTTATTCACTGTTGACATTTAGAACTCGTATTTTCATATACTTTCCACGTTTGTCAACTTTAGTCCTTTCTGAACATTCTTTCGTACGTTCAAACTTATGACACGTGTCATTACATTATAGGACGTGAATTTTCGGGGTGTTACATCCTCACCCCCTTAAAAGAAATCTCGGCCCGAGATTTACCGAAAAAGGAAGTATTCTCTGCCTAACAATGGCAACTTATAGAAAATTAGGGATTTGTATGATCTTATTTGTTGTTTCCAATGCAACTTTCAGATCCTGAATATTTGGCTTACCAATCTATTGTCCTAACAATAGATGTTTAACATTCCATCTTTACAAGGTCTCCAAGGGAGCAGCCTTGATGCTTACATATCAACTATTATATAAACGCTTATCTTAAGGTGAGATGGTCATCCAACTATTGCTTAACTAATTTAAGGAATAGCTAATCTTTACAGTTAGTCGAATAAATCGACGATCCTGGGTAGTTGATGGCGATTCTTAATCGTTGCCTAATTAGGATTGCGGTAATGAGTGCATAAGCAAAACGAACCGTCTTTCTTATCCAACAACATCAAACTCTCAGAATATCGAGTTAGGCTATATGAATTTCCTATCTCAAAATTTACTTAATCATGTTTTCGGTTCTGCCAATAATGGTACCAGTTGTCTTGGAGATTTCATAACAACACAGCCTAAAAATATAAATCTTAATTCTACCTGCCTCCCAGGGGTAAACAGGGTAATCTTAGGAGAAAATAATCAAGGTATAAGGAGGTTACAGAGATTCCATATCTCAGGCTCCAATTCACTCCACAACGCTTGTGCCTAATAAGCGACACATTTATGTTATGATTCCACATATTCCTTCACCGAGGAATATTTATTTGGATGGTTCTATTCCGGATATCCCCCTTGAATGCTACTTGTCGACTTTAGCACAATATGACCATTGAGATATCTCGGGGGTTCCATGTATTAAACCTCCATGTTGATCAGACATGGAAATAATCTATGGGACACACTAGGATACGCCAATCCTCATATGACACTTTTATCAGACATAGTTTGGCATTCGCAGGCGATAGAAAACAATGAGAAAAATAATTAAAATAATATACGTTGTCATACTCTATGCGAAGAAAGAGTACTCTTTAGATTTTTTTTGGAAGAATTCCTTGCCGATACTAGAAGAATCGGTTACTACGGTTTCCTTGGTAGCTATACCTTGTGGATGATAAAAAAAATTTTGCTAAGTTTATGGTTCATGAAGATTTATTATTGCCTGTATTAAAAACAGGACACTTAGCAGAAGTTATCATTGATAAATGATAAGGAAGTTTATTGTACAAGTTCTTATATTAAAATAGAATGGAAATTTTCACAAACTAGGCACCTAGCTCGGTTGTTTAGGCGCGCGAAAGGGTGCGGCCTAGACCCAGGTTCGATTCCGGGGACGGCCGGTTCCACCATTTTTTTTTTCTTTTTAAGGTATAATTTATATATTGATTAATATTAATTAATTACACGGATACATATAATTATGAGGGTTGTCTTATAAGGAGTCTTGATAGTTATTTGCTTCTTATCACCCACAATATGGGTTTGGTCACAAGACGACCAATCCTTTCCTATTACTAAATCGGTCCTCTTATTAACGAAACAAGGACAGCGGAGACAACCGTGCTCAATATTTATCATTCATAATAATATTTGCCAATATTAAATAAGTTTCTTCATAAACTGTTTGATAAGGAAAGGTACATGCTATACGATTATTATACTGCACTATCTCTTGGGCGTTCATCCTAAAAGCTCATGCGTTTGTTCTCTTGGCCTCTACGGGCTTTTTGGCATACTTAGGGCAGTTGGTCTTTATGTGCCCCTTCTCGTTGCAATTGTAGCATGTAGCATCTTTAATCTTCTTGCAACCCAGGGTTTTATGTTCCTTAGACTTGCAAATTCCACACGGTAGAGGCTGAGACTCAAATCGGCATTTCCCAAGATGGTATTTCCTACAGGTTTCGCACCTGGTCTTTTTACTGGTCTGCTGTCTGACCTTTACATCCTTCCCAGACTTAGTTGCTCCCTCCTTATTACAAATTCCGCAAGGCTTAGCTTTCGCATTTAAGGTGCCTTTTCCTTTAATCGCCTTCTTTGGGCAGCGGTTCTTTATGTGCCCCTTTTCGCCACAGCCATGGCAGGTCGCATCTTCCATCTTCTTGCAATCCAAGGTCTTGTGACCCTTGGTTTTGCAAATTCCACATAATTTAGCACGTGGGTCGATTGTGCATTTTCCAGAATGTTGTTTCATGCAGTTGTTGCATTCGGGTTTTGTCTCCTTTGGCTTGGACTGGTTATAGCTTGAACCGGTCTTACCCTTCTTGTAACCTTTATTTGGGGTATCATCGCACTTTCGCTTAAGATCTTTCAACACACGGTCCGCAGCGTTGTTTACGGCTATTTCGATCATAGCCTGTAACCCGGTGCTTATTAATTTCAGTCTTGCTTCATCCTCCTGATTAACCGGATGATTGTGAGCTTCAGAGGGGTCAGCCATGGTGAAGCTTTGAAGGCTACAAACCAAGTAGTAATAATTGGTTTAAGTATATGGCGAATTTGTCAAATTTTGATGAATATATAGCCATGATTCCCATTTATCGCTTATGTTAAAAGGGGTTTGGAAAAATTCCTAATATAAAGAGGACAAGTGTGATTTTATCGCATCACTGTTGCCAGGAGTGTTAACATTTTTACAATGTTACAAGGATTTGAATCCTTTGAATAGGTTCTACCATCTTGGCCTTGTCTGGAACGACGTATTGGCTAGGTCGTACCTTTAAGATTCTTTTTACTATGTATATTGGCAGGGAAGGAATGGATATTTATTTCATTCAGGATTTTCATCATAAATCCTAATTTACAAGTTAATAATAGTACAAATGGCCTGGTCGCGTAGACAAGTTTAATTTATAAGCCATGATTTCAGAGAATCAAGCATGAAGGTGTTCTGGTAAAACTGGCCTAGTTATTAGGACATGTGTAAATTATAAGCTATGATTTCGGAGAATCAAGGCTTTTAAGGTTTTAATATATTTTATTACCTCTATTGGACAGGGTCATAGATTATTACCGTCTTTAGCCGCAGAGGACATTAACTATAGCCCGTAGGCACTATGTAACCACGTATGGTTAAAATATGATCATCTTAATTGGTGATGTAAACCCAGGATTCAGAGATCATTAAACTGGGTTAGGAATCTTCTAAAGAATCCTTTTATAAATGACGTGTGTGATTTTAATGAGTCACATCTGCCAGGAGTGTTAACATGTTCACAGATGTTAACAGGGGTTTGAATCTTTTAAACAGGTCTTACCATCTTGGCCAGGTCTTTAAAAGGACACTCAAGCTAGGTTTCACTCTTAAGACTCTTAATTAATAATTAACGCAGAACAATTTTTTAAATTGAGGTTTTAATATGGATCTTAATCTAATTATGGAACTACCATCTTGGCCCGGTCTTAAAATGACACGTGGCTAGGTCTTGTCCCTTTTAGGTTTTGCCATTTTATTATAATGGTAGATCTTATAATATAGGAATGACGTTTTAAACATAATCGTTCCTTTAAAAATTTTAAACAAGTATAGGGTTGCCCTAAATGGGTCTTCAAAAGAATAATGTCGTCCTCGAAGGGACTGAAAAATAAATATGTCCTTAGAAGGACTATTAAGGAAACGATCTTTTGCAAAAGGAGTTGCTTCTTCATTCATTTCCTGAATGCTTTCTCCGTGGTTGCACGTTTCATCCTGGTCGCGGTACGAAACTCAGCATCCCAAGGCTCCAGACGTGGAGAATTCCTATTACGGCTTCTTCGCTTGGCGACGTATCCAATAAAAATTTGGAAGCAAAAATTTCTAGATTAGGATTGAGAATATTCCTAAATTAAGTCTAGACTCAGAAGTTTTGAAATGTGCAATTGTGTCATTGAGATTAAACACTAAGGGCTAGTGTTTAATTCACTCAATGTTGGCTCTGATACCAACCTGTCACACCCCGATTTTCCACGTGTCACCGGTGGGCCCGGTGGGGGAGTATCGTGACGTCATGGTTGGCAACGTAATGGTCAAACAACACAATATAATAATGCATAGCGGAAGCAATTGAAAACAAATATAATACAACCGAATTTATTATTGTAATATCAATGTCACAACATTCGGATGTTTATCCACAGTAGGATCGAAAATAAAATGTAAACAGTGGTTCAACAGACTTCAGGCATCTTAAGCTTGCGAGACTTCTAATGATGCTAAGGAGAAATCCCAGCCAATTACGCTTAGTACCTGCGTTTAATCTTTTTGGGAAAATACGTCAGTTTACACTGGTAAATACATTCAACTGACTCATTTTATAAAATGATTGAAAATTGGTTTGGATGCACATGGCATAAACATTTTTATTAACTTGGGAGAATTATTTAATATTATAATCTTGTTAACGATTTACATGTTACTTATGCGTTCAGTAGCCCGGACGTATCCGGGTTAAAGATTAATAGACACACCACTGTAAGTGAGTTATACACGGGAGTACGCCTACACCCCGTGCTCAGGTCGTGGCAATCTCGTAAGATAATGCCGAGGATATCCGGGACATGGTCATTAACCCCCCAAAGGCTGTAAAGTAAACACATCTGTTTAAACGAGCCGATCAAATTATTCAATTAACCACTAAGCGTGGAAGATTTGATGCCCGATCAAGCGGTACGCTATGTACCGTAACCCAAGCCCGTATAGGGAAAATAAGTTAAAAGTATTTACCTGATGCAAAGTATAATCACAATAAGCAAACGCACGTAGCTTTTACCGGTACTCCTAATCTGGAACGAAGGTTTATAATAACCTATTAGAATCCTAACGGGTCTTTAATTAAGCTTAAGCTTAGACCGGCTAGTTTCGAAGATACGGTTCGTACGCACGATTAAGCGAAGACCGGATAGAATGTGATTTAGACCCGACAAGTTCGGAGACTTGCTTAATATGGGTATTTAATACACGCTCTGAAATTTGAGACAAAACCGATAAGGTTTGACCCGTTTCGGCTAATTTATGTAAACTTGTTACATAAACCGAACCGAACGCAAATAACGCGTAACGGGTGATCGAATGAATCACAAACAGGTTTCCTAAGTTAATACGCTTTAAATATGTTGTGGTATCAGTAGGATACCTTCCATTATGCCCAAAACGAGTTTAATCTCAATTTAAGCCCCGTAGGGGTATTTTGGTCATTTACCTAAGGCATATATACTACCTGTCATACAACTACTCGAACGATGTGACCATAAGGTCACTTAATGTGTTTGGTCGGATCCTAATGATCGACCAAACGGGTCGGGTTCGAAAGTATAAGCGATTGTTTAGATCGCTTACCTTTACGACCCTATATAAGCACTAAACTAAAAGTGACGAGCTAAGCATGTTGAAACATGCTTGACTAAGTTAGAAAACAAGTTTGGTATCAAAACCAACGGTTTTGATACCCATAAGTAGTTTGGTTACAAAATACGCAAGAATACGTATTCTGGCCGAAACTACGGCTCGTCACTGAGCCTAGATAACGTGGTAATCAGTAGGTATAGTCACTTGGGACTATAACCATCGTGATCACGCTCACGTTATGAAGTTCAAACGAACTTCGTGTTGACCATAGACTGGTCAACTCAGAAAGTCAAACAAAGTTTGACTTTCGGACTCGAAAAGCGATAATAGAACGAAAGAATACTTACGGAGGGTCCCCGAAAGCTAATCTCGATCAAAATAGCTCAGGTATGAAACGAAGGTTCCAACTTAGAGCACAATGATCAGATTTGTGGGTTTTTGAAGTTGATTATGGTGGGTATTTATAGGATATGCACCACCGTTAGGATCGTTTATCGAATAACGTGCCTTGATCTTACCCGTACAAGTGTCGGAAAGTTGTGGTGTGTAAATTGGCCACTCACCATGAGCTTTCAACAGGTGGAAAGGGATTAGGGAGAGGATAACAGCTGCAAACAGCTGGATTAGAACACTGAACCTGGTCAGCAGACCCCTAGCGCACCGCTACACTAAAAGTGTAGCGCACCGCTAGGCCTAAGTTTGGCAGAATTACAGTTTTAGTCCCTGAACTGTATTTAGGCCATTTTCGACACGTTTAAGGCCCGTTAACCCCATTTCAAAGCTCTAAAATGAAGTTAAAGTATAGGGAACTTAAAACATGTTCAAAAATATCTCGGATGTCGGTTCGTTTGGCCGTACGGTCGCGATGTTCGCTTAATTACGACGGAATGCGCATAAGCGCGAAAAACGAACCAAACGACGCGACGAATGGATTTTTCTTATGGCGAACACTAAAATAAAATGTTTTAGTGCTTACATAAATTTTTGGGTGTCCGGGGATATACAGAATGCGACATATGCGCGTAAACGCAAACTTGTGCGCTTTTTGACACTTTTAGTCCCTGCAGGACATAAAAGTTTATTCTTGCGCACCAAACACCTCAAAGCCTATATCTAAGCTATGAGAAGTATGAATAGGGTATGTTTGACTCATGGTCATATTCCGGGAGGTCCGATAACATACGAATCGGCATACTTTAGCAGTTTGACGCTTTAACCCCCTTGTACACGAATTTGATCATAACTTTCCCATACTATATCGAATCCTTGTAATATTTTACCACATTATTCTAGTGAGCAATATTAATCGTTACAAAGCTTCGGGTTCGCTAAATGGTCACTCAGAGGCATACTTTAACATGTTGACACATTTAACCCCTGTAGTTAGTAATCTCTCACTTTCTTTTACAATTGGCTTTGTATGATCCATGATCCATTCGTTTAAGGGTATAAACATTATGTAGGGTTAATATACAATACCTTTATTCACTGTTGACATTTAGAACTCGTATTTTCATATACTTTCCACGTTTGTCAACTTTAGTCCTTTCTGAACATTCTTTCGTACGTTCAAACTTATGACACGTGTCATTACATTATAGGACGTGAATTTTCGGGGTGTTACAGTTATTATAGAAGATTTATTCGAGATTTTTCTAGAATAGCCATTCCTTTAACTAAGTTAACCTGTAAATCCATTAAGTTTGAATGGGGACCAAAACAAGAAGAAGCATTTAGAATTCTTAAGCATAAATTAACCCATACACCCATATTAGTGTTACCAGAAGGAACTGAAGACTTCGTAGTCTATTGTGACGCTTGTAAGTTAGGTTATGGATGTGTATTAATGCAACGCCAAAAGGTTATAGCCTATGCATCTAGACAACTTAAGAATCATGAAGAAAATTATTCAACCCATGATCTAGAACTAGGAGCTATAATTTTTTCCCTTAAGATTTTGAGACATTACCTTTATGGTAGTAAGTTTACCATATTCACTGATCATAATAGTTTAAGGTATGTTCTCGGGCTAAAGGAGTTGAATATGAGACAAAGACGCTGGATGGAGATGCTTAGTGATTATGATTGTAATATCCAGTATCATGAAGGAAAAGGAAATATAGTGGCAGATGCTTTAAGCCGAAAGTATCATGAAAAGCCAAAAAGGGTACGTTCTCTTAAATTAAATCTACAAGTAGATTTAAATAATCAAATAAGAGAAGCAAGAGAATCAGTAATCAAGGATGATACTGAAAAACTAAAGGGTATTATTAAGGAATTAGAACAAGGAATAGATGGAATTTGGAGATTTCATAAAAAGAGAATGTGGGTACCTAAATTAGGAAACCTACGTCATCGTATATTAGAAGAAGCCCATAAGTCCAAATATACGATGCATCCAGGAAGTGATAAAATGTACCAGGATTTAAAGAAAAATTTCTGGTGGATAGGAATGAAGAAGGACATAACAGCCTATGTTTCTAAATGTTTAACTTGCTTACAAGTTAAAGCTGAACACCAGAAACCCTCAGGTTTATTACAGCAACTAGAAATGCCAGTGTGGAAATGGGAATTAATAACAATGGATTTTGTTACTAAATTACCCAAAACAAGGAAAGGTAATGATACAATCTGGGTGATTGTAGATAGGCTAACCAAGTCAGCACATTTCCTACCAATGAAGGAAACTTTCAGTATGGAATAGTTAGCTAAATTATATGTAAATGAAATTGTTTCTTTACATGGAATACCTTTATCAATTGTTTCTGATAGAGATAGGCGATTTACCTCTCATTTTTGGTCAAGTTTCCAAAAGGCAATGTGAACTAAGTTAAATCTAAGCACAACTTATCATCCTCAAACGGATGGACAAAGCGAAAGGACAATTCAGACAATGGAGGACATGCTTAGAGCTTGTGTAACTGATTTTGGAGGTAATTGGGATGATCACTTACCTTTAATAGAATTTTCTTAAAATAATAGTTATCACACAAGTATCAATGCTGCACCATTTGAAGCACTTTATGGACGAAAGTGCCGAACCCCAGTCTGTTGGGCAGAAATTGGGGAAAAGCACCTATCTGGACCTGAGATAGTGCAAGAAACAACCGACAAGATCATTCAAGTCAAGGAACGGCTAAAAGCTGCACGTGATCGACAGAAGAGCTATGCTGATAACCGACGTAAACCCTTGGAATTTCAAGTAGGAGAGATTATGGGTTTGTATACTCAATAGCCTACATCAACATTTAATTCAAGAACATTGGCCTTACCTAACAAATCTGACAACACCATTAAAATGTGCACATGGTCGGATTATATCGAAACCACAAACACCCACATGGCCGCCATTTGCTTGTTATCCCCTTTGACTTAATCAAACCACCACACCCTATTATTGGACCGATTAAAAGCATGTCCTATATCATTTGTTTACTGCCACACATGCAAACCTTAGATCTAAATTATGGCCAATTAAGAAATCATGTGCAATTGTCAGAGATCAATCAGCATAGAAAGCATCATCTATTATCTATGTATGTATATCGATAACATGCATCCCATATTCTCACCAAGTTATTAATTAGATCTTATTCCAATAAACATATAACAATACGTAAATAAGAATAGCACAAGACAAAAGACACTAACCAATAATGATCAAAACAAGAGAGATTAGGCTTCGAATAAGAGGAGTAGCCGTCGGGTTTAAAGCAAACCGAGAGAGAGAGAGAGGAGATGTGATTAGGGTTTTCTAACTGCTTGTTCTCGCGTACATGTTAAGAACAACATTTTAACTAAACACTACTGGGCCAAGGCCCATTGGTTTTTCGTTGGCCACATGTGGACGAAAACACATGTGTGTTTTCGTGAGAAGGGTGTTTTCGAATGGAGGGTATTCAGCCAAAGTTCCATTTTTAAAATACACATATCCCCCCATTAACAGAAAACATATTATTACATACACTCAAATGTAATTGCACACCATATATATATATATATATATATATATATCACTTAACACCCACCATATAAAACATACCAACCACAATACGATTTAACATATTACAAGCGCGTACAGTTGTGAAACAAACAAGTCGTGTAAACAAACAACTTAAACAATTAATCGTGCAATTGATGCGAAGATGGAATCTTGGAAACTCGAGTTATCACATTATCCCCAACTTGAAAGAAATTTCGTCCCGAAATTTAGCACGTGGTTACTGAGGAAGCTAGTTGTGTTGTGTTGTTTACTGGTTTTCCTGGGGTGTCACATCATCCCCCCGTTGATTTGGAATTTCGTCCCGAAATTCTGTAGTAGGTTCAGCCTCAGTAGTGGTTGCATTGTTTCCGAATAACTGGGGATACTTGAGTTTCATTTGATCTTCTCGTTCCCAGGTGAACTCTGGGCCACGACGGGAGTTCCAACGAACTCGAACAAGAGGTATACTAGTGTGCTTGAGGACCTTAACGTCTCGGTCCGTGATTTCAACTGGTTCCTCGACGAATCACAACTGATCGTCGATAGTGAGCTCCTTCAAAGGAACTATGAGGGTCTCATCTGACAGACACTTCTTCAGATTCGACACGTGAAAAATGTTGGGAACTGCACTGAGTTCCGCTGGTAGGTTTAGTTTGTAGGCCACCTTGCCTATTTTCTCAATCATTTCAAATGGTCTGACGTATCGCGGATTAAGTTTGCCCCTTTTGCCAAAACGAACCACACCCTTCCAGGGTGAGACTTTGAGTAGAACCCGGTCCCCGACCTGGAATTCTAGAGGTTTCCGGCGCTTGTTTGCGTAGGCTTTCTGACGGTCGCGAGCTGCCGCCATGCGTTGTCGTATCTGAGCAATCCTCTCTGTAGTATCAACTACGAGTTCTGGACCCGTGATCTGACTGTCACCCACCTCTGCCCAACAAAGAGGTGATCGGCATTTACGCCCGTACAATGCCTCAAATGGAGCGGCATGAATGCTGGTGTGGTAACTGTTGTTATACGAAAACTCCACTAACGGGAGATGTTTTTTTTTCAGCCGTTGCCGAAGTCGATTACACATGCACGAAGCATGTCTTCTAGAGTTTGGATGGTGCGTTCAGACTGCCCGTCTGTTTGCGGATGGTAAGCTGTGCTCATGTCTAATCGAGAGCCAAAAGATTTGTGCATTGCTTGCCACAGTTCTGAAGTAAAACGTGCAACACGATCAGAGATAATCGAGGTTGGCACCCCGTGCCTCGAGACAACTTCCTTGAGATATACGTCTGCTAGAGTAGAGAACTTGTTTGTTTCCTTGATAGCCAAGAAGTATGCAGACTTAGTGAGTCGATCCACGATCACCCAAATAGTATCATTCCCACGTTGAGATCTAGGCATGCCAGTAACAAAATCCATGGAAATTTGCTCCCATTTCCATTGTGGTATCTCTGGTTGTTGGAGTAGGCCCGATGGTTTCTGATATTCAGTCTTGACTCTCGCACAAGTCAAACACTTGCTAACGTAAGTTGCTATAAGAGCTTTCATGCTAGGCCACCAATATGTAGTTTTCAAATCGTGGTACATCTTATCCGAACCAGGATGTACTGAGTAGCGAGACTTATGAGCTTCATCCATTACAAGCTCGTGTAAGTTGCCATAGAGTGGGAGCCAGATGCGTCCCGTTACATAGTAGGCGCCGTCTGACTTTTGTTCCAACCGTTGCCTTGAACCGCGTAGGGCTTCAGCCCTGACGTTTTCTGGTTTCAATGCTTCTACCTGAGCATCTCGTATCTGAGAAGGAAGACTAGACTGAATAGTGAGTTGCAACGCCCGTACACACCTAGGTGTAGTATCCTTTCGACTGAGGGCGTCGACCACCACATTGGCTTTGCCCGGATGGTACTTTATAGCACATTCGTAATCGTTTAAAAGCTCGACCCATCGACGCTGACGCATGTTTAACTCTTTCTGTTTGAAGATATGCTCGAGACTCCTGTGATCGGTGTAGATGGTGCACTTGGTACCGTACAGGTAATGTCTCCATATCTTGAGCGCGAAAACAACAGCTCCCAGCTCTAAATCGTGTGTAGTGTAATTCCGTTCATGAATCTTAAGTTGGCGCGAAGCATAAGCAATGACTTTATCCCGTTGCATCAACACACATCCAAGACCCTGAATGGATACGTCGCAGTAGACTACAAAATCATCTGTGCCTTCAGGAAATGAGAGGATAGGTGCGCTACAAAGTCTATCCTTTAAGTGCTGAAATGCTGATTCCTGTGTATTACCCCAACGACAGATAACGCCTTTCTGAGTTAGTGAGGTGAGGGGTTGTGCAATCTTTGAGAAGTCTTTGATGAACCTTCTGTAGTAGCCTGCCAAACCCAAAAATTGGTGGATTTCTGTTGGTGTACGGGGTGCAGACCAGTTCTTAATCGAGTCTACCTTGGATGGATTAACGTGTATCCCATCCTTGTTTACCACGTGGCCTAGAAAGTGGACTTCACGAAGCCATAAGTCGCATTTTGAAAACTTGGCGTACAGCTTTTCTGCTCGAAGGAGTTCCAAAATGAGTTGTAAATGCTGCTCGTGTTCCTCCTGACTCTTCGAATAGATCAGGATGTCGTCGATGAAAACAATAATGAACTTGTCAAGATAAGGTTTGCATACTCTGTTCATAAGATCCATGAAGACTGCCGGTGCATTTGTTAATCCGAATGGCATGACCAGAAACTCGTAATGGCCGTAGCGTGTTCTGAATGCTGTTTTGGAGACGTCCTCGTCCCGGACTCTCAGTTGATGGTAGCCTGACCTCAGATCAATCTTGAATAGTAGCTCGACCCTTGCAGCTGATCAAACAAGTCGTGGATGCGTGGGAGAGGATAGCGATTCTTCACAGTCACCTTGTTCAGTTCGCGGTAATCTATGCACATGCGGAAGGTACCGTCTTTCTTCTTCACAAATAATACTGGAGCTCCCCAGGGCGAAGAGCTAGGACGAATGAAACCCTTATTCAAGAGTTCTTTTAATTGCTTGGACAGTTCTTCCAGTTCGGTTGGAGCTAAGCGATAAGGTGCTCGAGCTATGGGTGCTGCTCTAGGAGCTAGCTCGATTTGAAATTCGACCTGGCGATGAGGCGGTAGCTCAGGTAAATCTTCAGGAAACACATGGGGAAAATCGCGTACTACGGGAATATCCTCTATCTTCTTCTCTTTCGTTGACGCGTCCGTAACAAGCGCTAAAATAGCGGTGTGCCCCTTTTGCAAACACTTCTGGGCCTTAAGGAAGGAGATGATGGCCACTACGGCACCACTCTTGTCGCCTTGAATTTTGAGAGGTTCTTTGCCAGAACGGGGAATACGAACAATCTTCTCTTTGCATAGGATTTCTAGTTGCTGTTGGGATAACCAATCCATCCCCATGACGATGTCAAAACTACCCAAAACTATAGGAATGAGATCGATAGAGAAAGTCTGACCAGCTAAGACGAGGTTACAACCCTTGACCATGTGACCACTGTGGTGTCTGTTGCATCTATTGCACTTTGGGTGATTTCCTCAATATCCACCCTGCCTTTGACTACCAGAAGACTGCTGACTGGGGCTCTGGTAATTATCTGTCTTTCCCTGCTGTGCCTGGGATTGAACCGAAGTTGAACCCTTGCTGGAGGTTCCGTCCCATTTTCGCTTGTTGTTACTGGGAGTAGCGGAAGTAGTAGCATTAGTAGCACTGATACGTTTGGGCAGCTTGTTCTGTTCTACTGCCTGATCTGTGAGGCGATGAGCAAGACGAGTAACATCCTAGATAGTAGCAAGGTTGGCCGATGTCACATGACTTTGAATTTCCGGTACTAGCCCTTTGAGATACAACTCAATATGCTTGATAGGGGGTCCACCATGGTTGGACACAAGATGGCCAGCTCGTTTGACCTTTTCGTATACGCCTCAATCTCTGACCCCGTCATCTTCAGGTTAACAAACTCCACTTCCAGCTTGTGGATGTCATCACGACTACAGTATTCACATTTGATCAATTCCTTAAAATCATTCCATGGGGTGGCATTAGCAGCCGCTAGCCCCGGCATCTGAACTTGCGCGTTCCACCAAGTTAGCGCAGTGCCTTCGAGAGTACCAGTGGCGTACTTCACCCTACGAGTCTCAGGGCATTCACACATTTCGAAGACCGATTCGAGCTTCTCGAACCAGTGGAGGAGTCCAACGGCCCCTTCAGTGCCACTAAAAGTACTAGGACAACAGTCCATGAAAGTTTTGAATGTGCACACAGGTGGCTGAGCGTGTTGACCTATCGTGTGTGTAAGAGTAAACAAAATTAAACACAAGTGTTGGTTTACGAGAGTAGGATCTAAGGATCCTAGAGTAAGTTGTGATGGCAGGCTATACCTCCTGCCTGGGCAGCTGCGAGTGCTGCAGTAACTTGTTCAGTGATCAAAGCCGCCAACTGGGCTTGAGTTAGGTTAACGCATCCACTCATGATCTTCATACCAAAAGAAACATGAGTGAGAGAGGTTCGCGAAAGTGCGATGACAGGAGAGAGTAAGCACATAAGTGTTTCAATCAACAGTTGTTACGTTTATCTAAGCATACCATGAGCAAAGTTCTATGTAATCTAGCAAGTAGGCAATGTAAACATAAATCGTATCACCTAGAATGTTGAGTCTTGCACGTGGAGCGAAGCGTCGTTGTGGATCGTTGAGCACTGTTCAGGTTATAGTCTGGTTTTAACAAAAACTTTTTCCCTTATTAAAACCAAGTTCACTATAACCAATGGCTCTGATACCAATCTGTCACACCCCCAAAATCCACATGCGGAGTATCACCGCTTGGAGGCGTGACATGACCAGGATCAAGCCACCAATCATATTGAACATTGTAAATAATAAATAAAAGTCATTCATCAATACGAAAGGTGTTCAAAACCATAACATAGTTAAGCGTTTAGCGGAAGCATAAATGTGTAAACCCAACATAAGTTTAAATGTTTCAAATGTTTAGCATGGCATACAGCTGTCCATGTTCCACAACGACTCCTCTCCACTCCCATGCAAGCTCCATAGGTACCTAACGACCTGCAAGGCATGTAACAGAGAGTCAACAACAAAGTTGAGCGAGTTCACAGTTGGTTGTTCAGTAATAAGTTCGTTTAACAAATCGTAAGTTCGTTTATAACCATGCCGTGTATTACTAGGCCATTTGTATGTTCATCTAGTGGGGGCTTCCCATGTTGTAAGTTCAATTAGTGGGGGCTTCCCATGTTGTAAGTTCAATTAGTGGGGGCTTCCCATGTTGTAAGTTACTAGACTAGTTGTATCCATGAGTATCCTTCCCAATCCGAGGATAGTAGTAAGTATAAGTTTACGTAGGTTTTACGTAAGTGCCCTTCCCAACCGAGGACAGTAGTAAGTATAAGTTTACGTAGGTTTTACGTAAGTACCCTTCCCAATCCGAGGACAGTGGTACGTAGCGAGTACGTAGATTTAGCGCTGGCGTCCTTCCCAATCCGAGGACGGTGGTACGTAGCGAGTACGTAGGTTTTAACACTAGTGTCCTTCCCAAACCGAGGACAGTACGTAGGTTTTACGTAGATTTTGGCACATGCATCCTTCCCAATCCGAGGACCGTGGTAAGTAGTCTAGTAATAATGTGAGTACAAGTAATCATTCAATCCCATTCCCAACCTACCGGGGAATCCCATGCCTTGGTAAGAGTGTGAACTCACCTTGGTTGGCTCGGTATGCTAGACTATGTGCTCACAAGTAATCAGTCAAGTCCTATAGTTATGCACGTATATTTAATTAGTTTCGAGTTCGCAATGTTTCACTTGTAATATATGTCACAAAGTGTACGGGATAGCTAACATCAAGTAGCACGTAAACAGATAGTCACATTCATACCATTCATGCTTCACATAGTTGGGTTTTCAGTCTAATCTACCATGAATTATCAACTTACAGACATGATAAGCTTAACTGAGTAAATAGAGTTAACAGAGTTAATTGATTAACCGAATTAATCAACTTAACTCAACAGAGTTAATCAACTAGTATGTTATATACTTGACAGAATTAACAAAGTTAACAAGATTAATAACTTAACCAAGTTAATAACTAACGGAGTAAATAAACCAACAAAGTTAACAAGCTTCATAAGGTTAACTACTTAACAGAGTTACATACAATACTTATTAATAAACTAACAGCGTTACTGTACACCAAGCATATGTGACGAAATCCCTTACTGGCGAAAAACCCTTTGGGCCGAAATCACTTGCATGGAGAAATCATTATGGACCGAAATCCACTTCCGATTATTAACAACTAATTTTTATTATTTAGTCTAATAGTAACAGCTTGGAATTTTGGGTTTGTATACTCAATAGCCTACATCAACATTTAGTTCAAGAACATTGGCCTTACCTAACAAATCTGACAACACCATTAAAATGTGCACATGGTCGGATTATATCGAAACCACAAACACCCACATGGCCGCCATTTGCTTGTTATCCCCTTTGACTTAATCAAACCACCACACCCTATTATTGGACCGATTAATAGCATGTCCTATATCATTTGTTTACTGCCACACATGCAAACCTTAGATCTCAATTATGGCCAATTAAGAAATCATGTGCAATTGTCAGAGATCAATCAGCATAGAAAGCATCATCTATTATCTATGTATGTATATCGATAACATGCATCCCATATTCTCACCAAGTTATTAATTAGATCTTATTCCAATAAACATATAACAATACGTAAATAAGAATAGCACAAGACAAAAGACACTAACCAATAATGATCAAAACAAGAGAGATTAGGCTTCGAATAAGAGGAGTAGCCGTCGAGTTTAAAGCAAACCGAGAGAGAGAGAGGAGATGTGATTAGGGTTTTCTAACTGCTTGTTCTCGCGTACAGGTTAAGAACAACATTTTAACTAAACACTACTGGGCCAAGGCCCATTGGTTTTTCGTTGGCCAGATGTGGACGAAAACACATGTGTGTTTTCGTGAGAAGGGTGTTTTCGGATGGAGGGTATTCAGCCAAAGTTCCATTTTTAAAATACACATATCCTACCATTAACAGAAAACATATTATTACATACACTCAAATGTAATTGCACACCATATATATATATATATATATATATATATATATATATATATCTCACTTAACACCCACCATATAAAACATACCAACCACAATACGATTTAACATATTACAAGCGCGTACAGTTGTGAAACAAACAAGTCGTGTAAACAAACAACTTAAACAATTAATCGTGCAATTGATGCGAAGATGGAATCTTGGAAACTCGAGTTGTCACATGATGTATTTCATGTATCTAATCTCAAGAAATACTTAGCTGATGAATCGCTAATAGTACCTCTTAAGGATATAGAGGTAAATGAACAACTTAAGTTTGTAGAAAGGCCTCTACAAATTGAAGACAGGAAAGTCAAGAATCTCAAACATAAGAGATTAGTTCTGGTCAAAGTAAAGTGGGACTCCAAAAGAGGACCTGAGTATACATGGGAGCTTGAATCTGAAATGCAAAAGAAATATCCGCACTTGTTCCAGTAAATCTCGAGGACGAGCTCTAAAACAAGGTGGGGAGGATGTTATAATCCTAAATAAACCGACACCCTCGAATATTTTCCGACACCCCAAAATATTTTAAAATATCCCAAAATATTCCAAAATACACCCCATACGCGAAAACGGGCCTCAAATATATTAAATAGTATTAAAAATAATTAAAAAAAATCTTAAATTTAAGTTGAGGCGGGCCGGTTAAGACCCACCGCAACCTTCCCGCGGGCCGCGTGAACTTAAAGGGTGGCGCAGCCCTAGGCCTCCACGTGGCCCAACACCCGGCAGCCCTATACATCGACTCAGCCCAGCTACACGTTGACCTGGAGTCAACGCGGGCCGCGTAGGCCCTTCTCTTGTGTTACGCGGGCCGCGAGAGAACCGAGATCAGCACCTATATAAGAAAGCATCAGGTTTTCACTTTCCGTCGTTCATTTCTTTCTTTCTTAAACGAATTTCTGAGTAGTAGAAGTTATAATCGGGTATTATACCCCCCTAATTAGCGAAGTTCTGCTCCTTTGTAAGTATTATAACCCCTGGATACGTATTAGATACGCTGCCTGATTGATCTAGGGTTCCGTAACGGCTGTCGTGGTTCTGCCCGACGTAGTCGTTGGAATGCCGTCTCAGGGAGGGTATTACTAATGTTAAAATGGGTTATTAATACTAACGCGTGTACATTTGTGTAAATTATAGATAATTCTCAGGAAACCCTTACGGAAAATCTAAGACAGCAATGTGAGTAATCTCCTTTTTGTTAACAGTTTTTATAAAACCTTAACTATTTTATAATGAAATTTAGCAGTGATTGAGTCTTTGTAATTCCACGATTACTGCCGGTATGTTGGGGTTTTGTATAAAAAATGTGAGTAACGTTACCATTGGACGAAGAGTTAGCCAATGTGTAATATGACCCACCAGTCAGGATTGACAGTGCTGAATGAGTAATTGGGTAGATATAAACATTGTAATCGCCCTCAACACTGTTAAGTTTAAATTAAATTAATATTTCTTGATTAAACTGGGATTCACTCACCAGTATTTCCCACTGACAAATGTTTTTAAAACGCGTTTCAGGTAACACAATGTGACAGCCAATTAGTAAAAAGCCAGCATGAGAGTACTGACGGCTTGGGAAAAATGTGGCTATAAAAGTTACCTAAAAGACGATGTTTTAAATTCAATAAAATAGGGTCTATCCCTATAAACATGTTGTAATAAGAAACTTGGGTTTTACCCATGTAATTATTAATATCAATTATGGTGGTTTTACTCTGATAAACATTTCCTAACTACGGTCCTGATGAAAATTTCGCTACCAAATTAACCAACTGATACCACCAGAATTCTGAGTTTGCGTCTGCCCGTTCCCGGGACAGATAAGGGATCGGGGGTTGCGACACACATATTGCTAGAAAATTCTTAGAAAGAGTTGTAGTTTTTCTATGTGTCTTCTAACCAAGGTGAGCCTTGGTTTTATAGTTAACACAAAGTTGAAACAACTACATGAATTAAGAACGAAAAAACAATATGCATTGCACATCTTCAGTGCATTTTAATTCAGTTTTTTGAATCTAAACAGAAAATGCTAAGTTTGATCATAAGTGTTGCTCCATTTAGTGGAAACTAATATGCAATTATAACCGTTGCATCCACACATCCACACACACTGATTCGCTGTTGCGCGCCATGCAATGTCACACACTAGTAAATTAGCACCCAAAGCACACACATGGCACTTGGCCTCTGCCATATAGATTACACCCCTTTCCATCTGCATCCGCCACACGTACGTAGGGCAAAGTGTGCCGCATTGCACCCAACGCCCATATCACATGAATGTGTGCGAATGCGAGTTAAGGGTGTGATTACATGGAATCAATAAGGAAAGAGAGCCTAGACTTATATATTACCTCAAGTTTTATCTTCCTTCCTATCTTGGACATGTTTCACTCTACGAATCTCACGCATGGTAAACTTTTTGCACCTTTGACAACTTAAATTCGAGTATTGTATCTCATTCATTTTAGCTTCGTTTTGGACATTGTTTGGTTGGTTGCAAAGTTCTCACATCTATATATAAGTATACACATATGTATACATATATGAACCATAGTTACATATAAATATTTGTGTATAAAGTTGGGAAAAAAGTTTATATTTTTCTGATTTTTGTTAAAAACTCATATTGACAACAATCTAGACGTATAAGTTTTGTAAATATAAAAAAAAGACATATAATTTTGTACATACCAAAAAGGACGTGACTGGTTTGAATTTTCTTATAACACCCTAGTCATATAGGATAAAGAAAAATTTGTTTTTTCTTTCTAGGATTTTTGAGATTGATTTTTTCCCAATGGCGCTAATTGATGGTAGGGAAACAAAAATATCCATGTCATGATGAGATTTTTTTAACGTCCAACAAATCAATCCCGAGTACTTTCGGTGCATCCAATGGACCAACGAAGTAATTTGAGAGTAACCCGAGTCTTTCATCACCACTTCCAGGGAAAACCTGGTAACCCACCCGCCCGTAGGCACTGACGTGCGCGTGTGAGGGTATATTTTTTTTATATTTTAGCTCTTTTTACTCGCAAATTCAAGTTTTACATTTATAAAACACGATATAATACTATCACTCTACACACACGTTAGGGCAAGTGCACCCATCGCGGACGTAGTGTAGTGATGGCAAGATACCAAGGTCGTCCAAGGACACAAGAGCTTTTAATACCGGCTTATCGTTAACGTCTAATCTAACCAAATTTTGATGAAAATGTTTTAAAGCTTGTTGATGCATTATTTTGGTGTCTGTAACTTGTCTTTATTATCGTTGTATTTAATACTGTCTTCTAATGATTATCGAGTCTGTATTCGCCGTCAACCTTAATGGATATCCTCCTATCTATCTAAGTGTCCGACAAAGTTTGTCTCGTTTGAAATGTAATGTTTAATGGACAATGCATGTTGCATGTAAGTTTATATGTATGTTTAAGTGTTTATGTGTTTTGCTGCAAACTGTCTGTTTGCAGCAAACCAAACAGCAAATGCAGCCTTCGACGAAACCCTAGGTTTCGTCGAGCAATACATGACGAAACCCCTTCATGGCCAAAACCCTAAGTTTCATCGTGATGGATGACGAAAATCCTAGAGTTTCATCATCCAGGAGGTTTCGTCAGGCCCATGTGAAGTTTCGTCGGGCCCAATCCAGGTTTCGTCGAGTTATGGGCCAGGCTGCTATATAAACACTTCATGGTTTCACTTTGAAACCATGAGAGCATAACCATTCTGAAAGTCTACTGTCGAACTGTGTGTGTATCAGTTTGATCATTGTTCTCATCCCGTTAATCAATTGACTGTGATTCATTGGTTATTTCGTGTTATTACTATCTATGTTTGGTTTGGCATAGTCATGGGGATTCCACACTTGTGACCGTGTTTGTGATAAACAAGCGATTTGGTTTCGTTATCGATCCTCAGAAACCGGGACCTACAAGTGGTATCAGAGCATTGGCTCTTATCCTTGTTTGAAATCAAACATAGTTCGGTTTTCATCAAGTGTTACAACCGGTTGTTTATGATTTTCTGAAAACTTTTGTTCTTGAAAAACTCATAACTTTTCTGGAAAAGTTTCCTTAAAATCTGTTGATCTTGCTTGTTTGCCAAAGTTTTGTTAAAAACCTTTGTTACATTACTTGTTCACAAGATATAAAACCTGGTTTTCAGTAAAAGTTTGTGCAAATTCGTTGTTCGGAAAATTTGTCTGGTGAAATCTGGCTGGAAAGTTCATTGTTCTGGGATTGTTCTTCATCGGTTTGTTCATATCTTCAAAGTGTTCTTGGATATTCATTGAATTTAAAATTAAATTGGAAATTGATAAAAGGATTAAAATATGGACACCATACCTTGGTTGGTGACATAGGTATGTTGTGAGTCGAATTGGGTGTGTCTGTGTCAGTAAAAGATAAGATTTACTTTGAAATATCTCACCACCTATTTCACCCACTGTCTGGACCTTATCTCGATGAAACTTCACATAATCGACGAAACCCCATAGAGTTTCGCCAAAAGGAGATTCGACGAAACCCTCTAAGTTTCGTCAAAGGTACCTCAATGAAACCTCTAGAGTTTCGTCAAAGATTCTTCGACGAAACCTATAGAGTTTCGTGGGAAGAGTTTCGTCATGAAACTTGTCATTTTTAAACAAAGGACTTGCAAAAGTGTTTTAACATTGTGTTTTCAAGTGTGTGATCAGGAACTATCATTCATATATCAAATATGAGTAGTACAAGTCCATGGAATTGGAGTACGGACCCACGACCAGGTCAAGATCAAACCTCCGCAACCGCGTGGTTAAGGAACGTTATGCCACCGCAATCTATAAGTGCAAGTCAATGGGCTTTGGTGTCGAATCAAAATCAAAGCATTCAAAATCTTTTTCTTAGCGAGAGTGAAACGGGCAGCAACAATCGCCCGCCAAAGCTGAATCACATGAACGATTATCCATCATGGAAGGGTCATTTCCATACTTACGTTTTAGGGCAAAACACCGAGCTATGGACGTGTTTCACTACTCTATACAACACTGCCCTAGAAGAAGCAGGATCAAGTGTAGCAGGTTTTGCTCATATGTTAGAAGATGACAAGAAAGCACATGATCTGGAGAAAAAGGCATTTGCTCTTCTTACACAAGCACTTCACAAAGAAATCTATCATCAATTCGCTTACTGTACAAACACGAAAGCTTTATGGGATGCCTTGGTAGCGAGAGGAGAAGAAAATGCGGCGACAAGAAAGACACGCCATGATTTGTTGAAGAAGGAATTTGAATCATTTCAATTCTTGGAGAATGAAATCCTAAATGATACAACTACTCGTTTTTATCATTTGATTAGTGAAATGTATTCTTATGCTGTTCTTGCAACTCAACAGGAAATGGTTGCATGGTTTGCTGATGCTGTACCTCCGAAGTGGAGTCCTTTCATTGAAATTTTAAAGCATACAGGCGTCTTGGATGTTGTTAGTATCTATGAGTTCGTTCAGAAGTTGGAGCATAAAAATGACGAGGAAATCCGCAAAGCTAAATGGATAGCACTTCCTCAAAACACGGAAATGTATCTAGGAGGTTTTAATCCTGCAGCTAGTTCCAGTTCCGTTCAGCAACCGAAGCTTCAAATGGCGTTTATGTCAAATACAAGCTCTTTTCCGTTTCCACAATCAGCTCCACCTCAGGTTTTCGATCCGAGTGCTTATCATCCGCCAGCGCATATGATTGCTCAAGCTCATGCTTTTTCTAAACCAGATCCGAGTGCATGGCTACCAAAACCCCAACCTCCACCTCAAGTTACCACTACTCAACCTCAGTTCGATCCAAGTACTTATCTTCCACAATCTCAACCACAAGCCCAACAACAACAACAACAGCAACAATAAGCACATTATACCAAAAATCCTCCACCCCAAAACACCAACACTGTCAGAGTTGATACTTCAAACCTCTCGAAAGTTAGCATTGAAGTAGCGAAGGAGCATTTGGAACTCATTAACACAATGGTCAGTGCTTACTGTGGCTTGGTCGCAGGTCAAATTGGAAACATCAATATGACCAATGAAGATTATCAACAAATCGACCGTGATGAAATGGAGTTATTGGATATAAAGTGGGCATTCGCAAGTGCTGTTAGAAGGGCAAAGGATTTCATGAGTCGAACGGGAAGAACATCCTTGGAAAGTAAGAAGGATACGAAGTACGGATTTGATAAGGATACGGTTACATGTTTCAATTGTGGCGAAAAGGGTCACTTCAAACGTGAGTGTACCCGACCGAGCAGACAAGGAAATCAAAATCCTTTCCGTAATCAGACGAGTACTTCAAATGCCAATCAAGACAATCGTGAAAGAAGGATGGTAGCGGGGAACAACAACCAGAACCAGAACCAGAACCAGCCTAGACCTTCAAACACCACCAGAGCATTAGTTGTTCAAGCTGATGAAGGGTGTAATTGGTCTGTACAATTTGGGGAAGGTGATCAAGAAGGAGGAGGAATAGCGTGTTATGCAAAGATCATCAATCACATCAAGCATGTTCACAGGGAAGAATTTTCTGAAAGTGACGATAGTTCGGGTTATACTAGGAGTTCTGATGAAGAAAGTTCTAATTCGGGGGGTTATAATTCGGAATCTGATGTGAAAGAAGAAGGGAATTCTAATGTTGATGATTTATTGAATGAAGCAGAGGAGTTGAAATGTCAGAAATCTGTTCTGATCAAGAAGGTTGCTGTAGCATCTAAAGAAATGGAGAAGTTCTTCTCTAAAAACGGATCTTTTTCTTATGAGACTACCTTTATGGCAAATGTCTCAGCCTCTACGAGTCAGGTAAAATCTGAAACTCCTGCTCCTAGTGTTTGTAATGCTTCTGCAGATTTGAAGCTTGAATCTGAAAAGGTTTATAGCCATAATCAAAGTTTGGTTAAACGATTTTGCGATTAAACGATTTTGCGATTAAACGATTATACAATTATGTGACTATGTGTTTATTCATCTCATGTTTTCTTGTCTGCATTTTTGTGTTTTTAATACTCTGGATATTCGTTATCCAAATCCTCGCAGGATCTTTCATATCTTCATATGAGAGATTCGTAGCAGGATATTCAAAAGGTACTACCTTCAATCCTTAATGGGCTTCTATGTAATAGTTAAGACCCTTGGATTATATAGTACTGCTCCATGATTCATAAGAGACCCTTTAGTGGTCTAATCAAAAAGATTGATTCACAATTTGGTTAAAGAACGACATCTAGTGATGTAGCTGGACAGACTCCTTGATAGTCTATTTAGATCAATTAATGATTTAATTAAAAGGACTCTATGGCGGTCTAGTCACACTCATCACAGGATTGTTCATTTGGTTTTTCCCCTGCACATTTTAAAATAGACTGTGTGGACTATGCAAGGAATTGTCTAATTATGGACGCGTACATAATTATGAAATTTAGTGCACAGAAACCCAGTAAGGTTTATTATGTGTAAGAACCCATAGTGACAACAATAACAAAATGAGGACGATGTAATGGAGGTATGGTGGACGCACCAATGACGCTTCATATACTTGTATATAAGTATCCCTCTTACATTGCAATCATGATGTTATTAAAGTTACTAGAAGTTCAGAACCCAAACCAAGGTTGTTCGATCTTTTCAATTTCATGTTCTCAAGCTCCCACAAGTTTCCTCTAAATAAATTTCGGGACGAAATTTCCTAAAGTAGGGGAGACTGTAACACCTGTGCCTCCACGGCCATCAAACAAATACCGAACCAATGAAATATTATATTTCATACTTGGGGATTTGTAAAAATGTGTGTATCATTTACACATATCAATTCTTGTTCTATTTCAAACTCTAAATCGCTTTCTGGAAGGTTATACGCGCACCGATGCGTAAATATAACCAGTTTAATGCAACGAACACTCCGGAATAGTGAAATAGGCTTAACATACCTTAAATAACCTTTACATAACTTAGAAATAAGTTTTGGAAGGTTTGGTATGCCGAAAACAAGTTAACTCGCTTACAGGGACTAAATATGACAAACTGTGAAAGTATGCCAATTTGAACTGTAACAGACATTCCGGAACATGACCATAAGTTAAACATACCATAAATATCCTTTACATAGCTTAGAAATAGGCTTTGAGGGGTTCGGTGTGCTAAAATAAACTTTTGTGTCATTCAAGGACTAAAAGTGTCAAAAAGTGCACAAGTTTGCATTTTCGCGCATAACTTACGTTCTGAATACATCTGGACATCCAAAAATTTATGTAAGCATGACTACATTATATTTTATTGTTCGCCTTAAGAAAAATCCATTCGTCGCGTCATTTGGATCGTTTTTCGCGCTTATGCGCATTCCGTCGTAATTAAGCGAACATCGCGATCGTACGACCAAACGAACCGACATCCGAGATATTTTTGAGCATGTTTTGAGTTCCCTATACTTTAACTTCATTTTAGAGCCTTGAAATGAGGTTAACGGGGTTCAAACACATCGAAAATCGCTTAAACGGGCTGCAGGGACCATTTCTGCCAATTTTGAAAGTTGCTGAAACAAGGGGGGCAGTGGCGTAGCGCCACTGCATGTGGCCTTACCAGTCGCGCTACGCGACTGCCTATTCTGTGCAGAAACATGCAGAAAACTCATTTTTCGCATTTTCGGGACCAGATTCGATGTATCGACAGCTGTTTACAGCTGTTTTGCACTCCCAAATCCTTTGCCACATGTTGATAGCCTATGGTTAGTGCCAATTTAGTCACCATAACCTTCCGACACTTGTACGGACATGATTAAGGCACGAGTTTCGACAAACGATCTTAACGGTTCGGGTATTCCTATAAATACCCAACCCATTCAACCTCATTTCTTACAAGAATTCTGATTTTGAGAGCTCTAAGTTGAAACCATTGTTTCATACCTGAGTTCTTGGATCGGGATTAGCATTCGGGGACCCTTCGTAAGTATTCTTTCGTTCTTTTCCTTATTTTATTGCTTTTCGAGTCCGAAAGTCAAACTTTGTTTGACTTTCAGCGTTGACCAGTAATGGTCAATGCGAAGTTCGTTTGAACTTCGCAACGTGATTGTAATCACGATGGTCATAGTCCCTTGGGATTATGCCTACTGATTACCACGTTGTTTAGGGTCGTAGGGTAAGCGATCTAATAAATCGCTTATACCTTCGAACTCGACCCAGTTTGGTCGATTATTAGGATCCGACCAAATACATTAGGTGACCCTAGTATAGGGCATAACCTTCCGAGGTTATACCCTATGGTCACATCGTTTAAGTAGTTGTATGATAGGTAGTTTATATGCCTTAGGTAAATTACCATAATACCCTTTTCATGTATAATTGGTAACTAAGCATATGTAACCTAAACCTTTGTCATATAACTGATTATGTAACATGTTTAGGCATATAACACTTGTCATAGGACTAGTTAGACGGTCCGAACGCGTTTCACGCGCACGACGCGTTAAAGTAGCATATGTTACCTTAATGGGTCGCGATGGGTCGAAAGCACTTAGGTTTGGTTTCATTGTAGTATGTAGGCCTTGTTAAACCATATCATATGAGTTCCAATACTCATTTGGTTTACCAAGCCTCATCCTATCCGATCTCCCGATTTAAGTCCGGTTTATTTATATAGTTTTAGATTGCCGACTGATTCCGTGCTCCCTCTAGCTTTATTTGGTTGTTGTTCAAGACCTCCAAGCATTCTCAGGCGAGTACATTATTCCCCTCTTTTACTGTTTTCAACTGTTTTGGGGTGACTCATATGTGCTAAATGTTTTCGATGTTATAACGATGGTTTCAAAAACAATTAAGGCGATTTATACAAAACTAATAACGACTTCATAAAGTGAACAAACTTGTTGGTTGTAGTTACATAACAAATGACATTCATTAGCAATGATCAAGCCGACCAGTATTAGGTTATGGTACCATAGGATCTGACAAATCCCGTTATTTACTACACCCGTGGTTATGTGTGGGTATGGTAGGTAGCGACTGAATCTGAAATTGTTAACTTACCCTATGGAGGTTTGTTAATACGAAAACGAGAAGCGACGAGTGATGAGTCACGAAGGTTTGAATGTTATTAGCGAGACGATCATATAAGTAGTTTCACGACCTAAAACGAATTTAACGATTGGGTAAACGATAGGTTTTCACACGATGTTTTAACGATTGGGTAAACGATTGGCTTCAAAGCGATATACGATATTATTTTGGTTACATATTACATGGTTTACATTGACACATAAACACTTTTGACATTGGTTATACATATTACATGATTTACATTTGGGCATGAACATTACTTTGGTGGTTTGGTTTGGATTAAGTGATTAAGTAACAATGCGTGTGGAATATGATACAAGCATGGTGGATACGCCGCTGGTACTTCCTATATATAAGTGTTTGTATGGTATTTCATATTGTAGCATTATTTGAATCATTTCAGTTTGAGACATAGAACATTTTATACAAGTAACATACTTTTCACAAGACATTTATTTACAAACAACTTATCTTATACAAACTCATTTTTACATGATTATTCATTTAATCATGCATTATTCTCTTATTTATACATATCACCTAAACTTATTATTTTTCAAATGATTTACAAAGACAAAGCAAATTACAAGGTTCATGACTAAACATTTTCTTAAACAGAAGTCATGAATCTTATTTTCACAAAAACCTATGTACTCGCCAGCATTTCTTTGCTGACCTCGTTTTCACATATGTTTCAGGTATTGTTGGATGATATCGATTGATAAGATGCATGCTCACATAGGACTGGACAAGGCCTTAGTGACTCAATAACAATGATAGACTATGTTTAAATAGTGTATTTAGATTTCCAGACGATGTAATTACTCTATGTTTAATAAAACGAAACACTTTTGATATCCATGGTTATGAAACATTAATTCTGTTGCAACACGCCCCGATGTTTCCGCCGCGATTTGTTGTTTTACGCGGTCGGGGTGTGACAGAAAAGATGGTATCAGAGCCAATGGTTATTGGGAATTAGGTTATTAGTAATGCTTTGACCTAGTCTATAACCTTTCTAGGACCCTAACGCGAGTTTACTTGCGTTTAGTCATAAAACAATACTGTCACCTATCCTTAGGCGACAACCACAACAAGAACATAAATTTCAAAACCGCTTTGAAAACTAATCATCTGTTCTAGGATGATTGATTTCTAGGTTTTGAACTCTCTATTTTAAGGTTTTGAACCCTCTGTTATATGGTTTTGAACCCCTTTGAGTTTTCAAAAATCTCGTCAAGGTTTTGGGTCTTAAATAATGTGAACACGTGCAAACTGGAAGGGTGAATGCCTGTATTCTGGGTTTTCTGTCTAGGCAAGCACTTCGTATACATCTCATCAGACGCGAGACCAGTTGTGCTTACCTGGGAATTCTTGGGATGAGTGTTCACTTATAGGCGAGCATGTCTTCGCGATACATTATTTTTGACCTATTTACTTTGATTAAATCACCGAGGTCGTTTGTTGCTTTGTAGTAACAAACAAATGACCACTATCCTTGCTTTCATCAGATTTGTTTCATCTCATTCTTTTCGTCTAATTCTCTCACTCGTTTCCTTGTCAGACAATGCCTCCTCGACGCGATACCCGAACCGATACTCGGACTTTTACTATTGAAGAACTCGCAGCCCTGATCTCTCAACAGGTGGCTGCTGTGGTTCCCGGTATTGTAACCCAAGTCCACGAGATGTACAACAACGGCAACAACAACAACAATAATGCACCGTGTAATTTCAAGAACTTCAATTCTGCGAAGCCACTTAAGTTTTCTGGGTCTCAAGGAGCAACTGCGCTCCTGCAGTGGTTTGAGAGTATCGAGAGCACCTTCAGACATGTGCAGTGTCAGGATGCGCGTAAGGTGGAATTTGCTTCGAGTGTGTTTGAAAAGCGAGCGCTTACTTGGTGGAATGGTGTTATGCGAGATAGGGGTGCCGAAGTGGCGTTGGGACAAACATGGGCAGAGCTTCGGGCTCTCATGATGAAGGAGTTTTGTCCCCGTCACGAGGTTCGAGTTTTGGAACGAGAGTTTGACGACTTAAAGCAAGATGGGGCTGAACACCGTGCGTACACGGATCGTTTTGAAGAACTCAGTCTATTGTGTCCCACCATGGTTACCCCTCTGGAGAAAGCGATCGAGAGATACATAGATGGTTTACCCGATTCTATTATGGATATTTTGATCGGTGTTAATCCTACCACCCTTCGTCAAGCAATCGAGTTGTCAGCTACCCTGACTGAGTCTCAAGTCAGGAAGGGGAAACTCACCCGCAAGGGTGATAAAAAGAAGGCAACCGATTCTGGAAAGGACAAGAAGAAGGATAAGGGGAAGGGTAAGGAAGGTGAGACGTCGAAGAAATCGAAGAAGCGGAAGGGTGCCCAAAATTTTGCTGTTACAGCACAGACTGCTCAGAACCTGCAGAATCCACCGGCTCAGCCACATGCAAAGAAGGCATATGCTGGTACCGCACCACATTGTGCCCGTTGCAACGGTCATCACGTTGCACAACAAGATTGCAAGAAATGCACAACGTGTGGTAGACTTGGGCATTTGGCCAATACTTGTCGTCTGAGACAAAATCAGGCTGCTCAGGTTCAAGCTCCGGTTCAAGGGAATGCTGCGAGATTCCCACTGGGTTCATGTTTCAACTGCGGAGAGTTTGGTCATTTCCGCCCCAACTGTCCGAGACTGGTGAATACAAATGCTAACGCAAACCCGAATGCGAACGTTCACGTCAATGTGAATCCAGCACGTGGTCGAGTGTTTAACATCAATGAGGCAATCGATGATGAAGAAGTGAACTTTTAGTATTTTGTATTTCCTCAGGTTGTTATCTTGTAACATTTAAAGACAATGCGGTTGCTATATAAATAAAAAAATTTGTGGTTTTTATTTTTAACTAATGCAATTGTATGAATGTTTGATCCAACCTTATGATGTTAACACAAAGACAAAACTACTCGTATGGTTCTGTCATTTTTATGATCACTTGTGATCTCCCTAAGAACCTCAAACACTTGTTTCTTTTAAATCTAAGAGTATCTTATCGTCTTGTACCGTTCGAGATGCAAGAATTATCAAAACAGCTTCAAGAGTTGTCTGATAAAGGATTCATCCGTCCGAACTTTTCACCTTGGAGAAACTCCTGTTCTCTTTGTGAAAAGAAAAAAAAATGGATCTTTTCAAATATATATCGATTAACGTAAGCCTAGAAAGCTTACCATCAAGAATCGATATTCCCTACCTTAAATCAATGATCCGATCATCTGCAGGGTACTTCATGCTTTTCCAAGATCGATTTGCGTTCTTGGTATCATCAACTTCGTATTCTCGAAGAAGATGTTCCCAAAACGGTTTTCTGCACGAAGTATGGCCATTACGAGTTTACAGTCATACCTTTTGGTTTGACAAATGCTGCAGCCATCTTCATGGACTTAATAAATAGGGTCTGCAAGCCTTATTTGGATCAGTTCGTCATTGTTTTTATTGATGACATCTTGATCTATTCAAAGTCCCGAGCCGACCACGATCAACACCTTCGTTGATTTCGGAGCCTAATTGGATTCCTTGTACACCTTAATATGTACATTACAACTCAATTAGGACAAGCCGAATTCCTTTTTAGATCTTCCTATTTTCATAGTTAGATTCTTGAAAATATTTAAAGTGTCAAGTGAAATCCACGGATTGGATTCCTAGTATGCTTTAAATACCCATGTCCAAAGATAACAAATTAAACGATTATACAATTAAACGATTATACGATTAAACGATTTTGCGATTAAACGATTTTGCGATTAAACGATTTTGCGATTAAACGATTATACAATTATGTGACTATGTGTTTATTCATCTCATGTTTTCTTGTCTGCATTTTTGTGTTTTTAATACTCTGGATATTCGTTATCCAAATCCTCGCAGGATCTTTCATATCTTCATATGAGAGATTCGTAGCAGGATATTCAAAAGGTACTACCTTCAATCCTTAATGGGCTTCTATGTAATAGTTAAGACCCTTGGATTATATAGTACTGCTCCATGATTCATAAGAGACCCTTTAGTGGTCTAATCAAAAAGATTGATTCACAATTTGGTTAAAGAACGACATCTAGTGATGTAGCTGGACAGACTCCTTGATAGTCTATTTAGATCAATTAATGATTTAATTAAAAGGACTCTATGGCGGTCTAGTCACACTCATCACAGGATTGTTCATTTGGTTTTTCCCCTGCACATTTTAAAATAGACTGTGTGGACTATGCAAGGAATTGTCTAATTATGGACGCGTACATAATTATGAAATTTAGTGCACAGAAACCCAGTAAGGTTTATTATGTGTAAGAACCCATAGTGACAACAATAACAAAATGAGGACGATGTAATGGAGGTATGGTGGACGCACCAATGACGCTTCATATACTTGTATATAAGTATCCCTCTTACATTGCAATCATGATGTTATTAAAGTTACTAGAAGTTCAGAACCCAAACCAAGGTTGTTCGATCTTTTCAATTTCATGTTCTCAAGCTCCCACAAGTTTCCTCTAAATAAATTTCGGGACGAAATTTCCTAAAGTAGGGGAGACTGTAACACCTGTGCCTCCACGGCCATCAAACAAATACCGAACCAATGAAATATTATATTTCATACTTGGGGATTTGTAAAAATGTGTGTATCATTTACACATATCAATTCTTGTTCTATTTCAAACTCTAAATCGCTTTCTGGAAGGTTATACGCGCACCGATGCGTAAATATAACCAGTTTAATGCAACGAACACTCCGGAATAGTGAAATAGGCTTAACATACCTTAAATAACCTTTACATAACTTAGAAATAAGTTTTGGAAGGTTTGGTATGCCGAAAACAAGTTAACTCGCTTACAGGGACTAAATATGACAAACTGCGAAAGTATGCCAATTTGAACTGTAACAGACATTCCGGAACATGACCATAAGTTAAACATACCATAAATATCCTTTACATAGCTTAGAAATAGGCTTTGAGGGGTTCGGTGTGCTAAAATAAACTTTTGTGTCATTCAAGGACTAAAAGTGTCAAAAAGTGCACAAGTTTGCATTTTCGCGCATAACTTACGTTCTGAATACATCTGGACATCCAAAAATTTATGTAAGCATGACTACATTATATTTTATTGTTCGCCTTAAGAAAAATCCATTCGTCGCGTCATTTGGATCGTTTTTCGCGCTTATGCGCATTCCGTCGTAATTAAGCGAACATCGCGATCGTACGACCAAACGAACCGACATCCGAGATATTTTTGAGCATGTTTTGAGTTCCCTATACTTTAACTTCATTTTAGAGCCTTGAAATGAGGTTAACGGGGTTCAAACACATCGAAAATCGCTTAAACGGGCTGCAGGGACCATTTCTGCCAATTTTGAAAGTTGCTGAAACAAGGGGGCAGTGGCGTAGCGCCACTGCATGTGGCCTTACCAGTCGCGCTACGCGACTGCCTATTCTGGGCAGAAACATGCAGAAAACTCATTTTTCGCATTTTCGGGACCAGATTCGATGTATCGACAGCTGTTTACAGCTGTTTTGCACTCCCAAATCCTTTGCCACATGTTGATAGCCTATGGTTAGTGCCAATTTAGTCACCATAACCTTCCGACACTTGTACGGACATGATTAAGGCACGAGTTTCGACAAACGATCTTAACGGTTCGGGTATTCCTATAAATACCCAACCCATTCAACCTCATTTCTTACAAGAATTCTGATTTTGAGAGCTCTAAGTTGAAACCATTGTTTCATACCTGAGTTCTTGGATCGGGATTAGCATTCGGGGACCCTTCGTAAGTATTCTTTCGTTCTTTTCCTTATTTTATTGCTTTTCGAGTCCGAAAGTCAAACTTTGTTTGACTTTCAGCGTTTACCAGTAATGGTCAATGCGAAGTTCGTTTGAACTTCGCAACGTGATTGTAATCACGATGGTCATAGTCCCTTGGGATTATGCCTACTGATTACCACGTTGTTTAGGGTTGTAGGGTAAGCGATCTAATAAATCGCTTATACCTTCGAACTCGACCCAGTTTGGTCGATCATTAGGATCCGACCAAATACATTAGGTGACCCTAGTATAGGGCATAACCTTCCGAGGTTATACCCTATGGTCACATCGTTTAAGTAGTTGTATGATAGGTAGTTTATATGCCTTAGGTAAATTACCATAATACCCTTTTCATGTATAATTGGTAACTAAGCATATGTAACCTAAACCTTTGTCATATAACTGATTATGTAACATGTTTAGGCATATAACACTTGTCATAGGACTAGTTAGACGGTCCGAACGCGTTTCACGCGTACGACGCGTTAAAGTAGCATATGTTACCTTAATGGGTCGCGATGGGTCGAAAGCACTTAGGTTTGGTTTCATTGTAGTATGTAGGCCTTGTTAAACCATATCATATGAGTTCCAATACTCATTTGGTTTACCAAGCCTCATCCTATCCGATCTCCCGATTTAAGTCCGGTTTATTTATATAGTTTTAGATTGCCGACTGATTCCGTGCTCCCTCTAGCTTTATTTGGTTGTTGTTCAAGACCTCCAAGCATTCTCAGGCGAGTACATTATTCCCCTCTTTTACTGTTTTCAACTGTTTTGGGGTGACTCATATGTGCTAAATGTTTTCGATGTTATAACGATGGTTTCAAAAACAATTAAGGCGATTTATACAAAACTAATAACGACTTCATAAAGTGAACAAACTTGTTGGTTGTAGTTACATAACAAATGACATTCATTAGCAATGATCAAGCCGACCAGTATTAGGTTATGGTACCATAGGATCTGACAAATCCCGTTATTTACTACACCCGTGGTTATGTGTGGGTATGGTAGGTAGCGACTGAATCTGAAATTGTTAACTTACCCTATGGAGGTTTGTTAATACGAAAACGAGAAGCGACGAGTGATGAGTCACGAAGGTTTGAATGTTATTAGCGAGACGATCATATAAGTAGTTTCACGACCTAAAACGAATTTAACGATTGGGTAAACGATAGGTTTTCACACGATGTTTTAACGATTGGGTAAACGATTGGCTTCAAAGCGATATACGATATTATTTTGGTTACATATTACATGGTTTACATTGACACATAAACACTTTTGACATTGGTTATACATATTACATGATTTACATTTGGGCATGAACATTACTTTGGTGGTTTGGTTTGGATTAAGTGATTAAGTAACAATGCGTGTGGAATATGATACAAGCATGGTGGATACGCCGCTGGTACTTCCTATATATAAGTGTTTGTATGGTATTTCATATTGTAGCATTATTTGAATCATTTCAGTTTGAGACATAGAACATTTTATACAAGTAACATACTTTTCACAAGACATTTATTTACAAACAACTTATCTTATACAAACTCATTTTTACATGATTATTCATTTAATCATGCATTATTCTCTTATTTATACATATCACCTAAACTTATTATTTTTCAAATGATTTACAAAGACAAAGCAAATTACAAGGTTCATGACTAAACATTTTCTTAAACAGAAGTCATGAATCTTATTTTCACAAAAACCTATGTACTCGCCAGCATTTCTTTGCTGACCTCGTTTTCACATATGTTTCAGGTATTGTTGGATGATATCGATTGATAAGATGCATGCTCACATAGGACTGGACAAGGCCTTAGTGACTCAATAACAATGATAGACTATGTTTAAATAGTGTATTTAGATTTCCAGACGATGTAATTACTCTATGTTTAATAAAACGAAACACTTTTGATATCCATGGTTATGAAACATTAATTCTGTTGCAACACGCCCCGATGTTTCCGCCGCGATTTGTTGTTTTACGCGGTCGGGGTGTGACAGAAATGAACTTCTTTTTGGGCTTACAAGTTCAACAAACGGAGTCTGGGATATTCATCCATCAGACTAAATATGTCGGTGACATCTTGAGCCGGTTCCAGATGACCGAAGCGACGCCCATTGGTACCCCACTTCCGCAGAATCACGGGATTACTCCAGACTTGAAGGGTGAAAGCGTTAACTCTTCGCTTTACCGCGCAATGATCGGATCTCTTATGTATCTCACAGCCTCAAGGCCCGATATAATGTATCCTACGTGCCTGGTCGCTCGCTCTCAAGCCAACCCGAAGGCCTCACATCTGGCAGCTGTAAAAAGGATTTTCTGTTATTTGAAGGGTTGCCCGGACACTGGTCTCTGGTACCCTAGGGATGATAGCTTCGACTTGATCGTGTTCAGTGATTCTGATTTTGGTGGCTACAAAATCGACGGCAAATCCAGAACTGTTGGATGTCTGTTTTTAGGAAATCGCATGGTCACATGGCAGTGCAAGAAGCAGACTTGTGTCGCTACATCAACTTGTGAAGCTGAGTACATTGCTGCCTCAAGTTGTTGCTCCTAAGTTCTGTGGATCCAACAACAAATGCGCGACTACGGTTTTGAATTCCTATCTACTCTTATTTTCGTTGATAATTCTGCTGCGTTACAAATCACTAGAAATCATGTACAGCATTCAAAGACCAAACACATCGAGATCAAATATCACTTCATACGTGATTGTTTTGATAAAAGACTTATCGATGTTGTTAAGGTCCACACCGATGACCAACGTGCCGACCTTTTTACCAAAGCATTTGACAAATCACATTTTGACTTTTTACTTATGGTAAACGACATTAAGGTCAAGCAAGAGTAAACCGACATCGGAAAATCGTTTTTGTAAATATCTATTTGTGAGTTTAATTTCTTGTACTTTTTGCATTTTAGGGGGAGTTATTTCCAAACGAAAAATACAAAAACATTGAAAAATTTCAAAAATACAAAAACATCGAAAAATTTCAAAAACACAAAAACAATAGAAAATCAAAAATGAGTTTCCTGTTGAGCAAAAGAGAAAATGATAGTACGTGTCACGGCCCCCGACCCGGTTTGACCCGTTTCAGGAGCCACGGAACAGAAAATCCCGTGGTATTTATTTAATTGAGTTAACAGCGGAAGATTTTCATCAGGATCTTTTTAAAGCTGCAATTTCCTGATTATTTCATTTCACAACTCGGGATTTAAAACCCCGGTAATTTACAATCATAAGATTTCACAGAGAAATCTTTATTTTCACAAAACATGTTTCTTTATTTTATAATGAGCCACTTATCTTAAGCTTGCAGTGCTTTGAGGCACTTTTCCTGTATCACAACAGATCACCTGAAACAAGTTTGAAAAAGATTTTGTCAGCGGAAAATACTGGTGAATCATTCTATTTATTAAAATGACACGTTTGTTATAATTTACAGTATTAAGAGAGATTACAATGTTTCTGATATCAACCAAATACCCACCGTATTTGTCACTCGTCTCGTTTCTGTGACTGTGGTCATATCCCCCATTGGCTGCCCCAATGGTGATGATTATAAAGTAATGTATACAAAACCCCACATACACGCTGTAATTTGGTGATTACATATACTTAATCACTGTAATTATAACTTTGAAAATATTTAAGAATTTATAAAGCACTTTGAATAAAAAGAGAATGACTCACTTTGCAGATTTAACACGAGCAGAGTCTAGTCTATTAATTAGCCTTGTTAACCTAAATTTACACAACATGCACACGGACTAGGTTAGTAACTAATACAGCATTTACGATAACTCACGAGATCAAACCCTCACAATGAATGACAAAGTGCGATACTTAAACATCCATCGTATTCACGACGAATGACAAAGCATAAACCCTAATGTGGGCAGAACTTAAACATCCATTGGATAGTTTTAATCGATCGGACATTGAATCGTAGCAGCGATCGAGTTAATACCCTGTTATTGCGGCAGCACTTCGTGAATTGTGTGTGTTTTAAGACTGTTTCGACTATAACTCAGAGTACAAATTGAATTTGAACGTCGAACAAACGCACAGTATCAAGTCCCACTGCCCTCTATTTATACCCAAAATTCGTCCCCCTCGCGCCACGCGAAAGATCCCCTTGTGCGCGTCGCGTGGCGCGAGAGACCCTATTCTACCCTAGGGTTGCTTCGTGTCCAGGTAGCACAGCTGTGTTGGTGGCTCGTTCATTTTCAATTTCGACAACAAACTGTGTGGATATTACCGACTAGGTTTTACCCCCTCTGAGTTTTAGGGGCCCTGATCCTGATTCCGATTATTCTGAAAATTATAGGGTTTATTCAGAATCACTTGGGTTTCTCAATTAGGGTTTCCTATTGGACAATTAAAGTAATAAATAAGACTTTTTAATAAGAGTTGTTACATTCTCCCCACCTTAATAAAATCTCATCCTCGAGATTCACTGGAACAAGTATGGATACTTTCGCTTCATTTCTGATTCTAACTCCCAAGTGTATTCAGGTCCTCTTTTTGAATCCCACTTGACCTTGACAAGTACTAACCGTTTGTGTTTGAGGAATTTCACCTTTCTGTCTTCTATCTGAAGAGGTTTCTCAACAAATTTTAACTTTTCGTTTACCTCTATATCTTGGAGAGGTACTACCAAAGATTCGTCTGATAGGCATTTCTTGAGGTTGGATACATGAAATACATCATGTACTCCGACTAACTCTTCTGGTAGTTGTAAACGATAAGCAACTGGTCCTATACGTTGGATCACTGAAAATGGTCCTACGTATCGTGGACTTAGCTTTCCTTTCTTACCGAATCGAACTACTCCTTTCCAAGGAGAAACTTTTAAAAGTACCTTGTCTCCAACTTGGAATTCTAACGGCTTGCGTCGATTGTCTGCATAACTTTTCTGACGATCTCGAGCCATCTTCAGTCTTTCCTTGATTTGAGAAATTTTGTCGGTCGTTTCTTGCACTATTTCAGGACCTGACAATTGACTTTCTCCTATTTCTGCCCAACAAACTTGAGTTCTGCACTTTCTTCCATATAGTGCTTCATAATGGGGCAGTTTCAATACTTGAATGATAACTATTGTTATAGGAGAATTCAATTAAAGGTAAATGGTCGTCCCAATTTCCACCAAAATCTATCACACATGCCCGGAGCATGTCTTCAAGAGTTTGGATTGTCCTTTCACTTTGTCCATCTGTTTGAGGATGATATGCAGTGCTCAAATTCAGTTTAGTTCCCATAGCTTCTTGGAAACTTGTCCAAAAGTGAGGAGTGAAACAACTATCCCTATCTGATACAATGGAGAGTGGAACTCCATGTAGGGATACAACTTCATCTACATACAACTTTGCCAATCTTTCCATGCTAAATGTTTCTTTCATGGGTAGAAAATGAGCTGATTTGGTTAATCGATCCACAATTACCCAAATCGCATCATTACCTTTTCTGGTTTTGGGTAACTTAGTAACAAAATCCATTGTTATGAGTTCCCATTTCCATACTGGCATTTCTAATTGTTGTAGTAGACCTAAAGGTTTCTGGTGTTCTGCCTTAACTTGTGAACAAGTAAGACACTTAGAAACATATTTAGCTATATCCTTTTTCATGCCTATCCACCAGAAATTATTTCTTAAATCTTGGTACATCTTATTGTTTCCAGGGTGCATGGTATACCTAGATTTATGGGCTTCCTCTAAGATCTTATTTCTTAATTCTCCCTGCTTAGGTACCCAAATCCTTTTCTTATGAAATTTCCAAATTCCATCAGCTCCTTGTTCTAATTCCTTTATTTGTCCTTTCATTTCTTCAGTATCATCCTTGATTGCTGTTTCTTGAACATTCCTTAGTTGTTCCATTAAATCTAATTGTAGATTTAACCTGAGAGCACGAACCCGTCGTTATTTCTCATGATACTTACGACTTAAGGCATCTGCAACTACATTTGTTTTTCCTTCATGATACTGAATATCACATTCGTAATCATTTAGGATTTCCATCCATCTCCTTTGTCTCATGTTTAATTCTTTTTGCCCAAATATATATCTTAAACTCTTATGATCCGTATAGACAGTAAACTTACTTCCATACTTGATAATGTCTCCAAATTTTAAGGGCAAAAATTATGGCTCCTAATTATAAGTCATGAGTTGTATAATTTTCCTCGTGCTTTTTCAATTGCCTTGATGCATATGCAATTACCTTCTTGCGTTGCATAAGCACACATCCTAATCCTAGCTTTGAAGCATCACAGTAAACTTCAAAATCTTCAGTTCCTTCTGGCAAGGCTAGGATTGGAGCATTTGTTAATTTCTGTTTCAAGATCCTAAAAGCTTCTTCTTGTTTAGGTCCCCATTCAAACTTAACTGCTTTACAGGTTAGCTTAGTTAATGGTACAGCTATCTTGGAAAAATCCTTAATAAATCTTCTATAATATCCGGCTAAACCTATAAAACTTCTAATTTCCATTGCGGATTGCGGAACCTTCCATTTGATAACTGCCTCTATCTTAGCAGGATCTACGTGGATACCTTCGTGATTCACCATATGACCTAGAAATTGCCCTTCCTTTAGCCAAAATTCACACTTCGAATATTTAGCATAAAGCTTTTCTTTTCTTAAAAAAGTTAAGAGTGCATGCAAATGCTCGTAATGTTCTGTCTGACTTTTGGAATAAATAAGTATATCGTCAATGAAGACAATTACAAATTTATCTAAATACGGTTTACAGATTCTATTCATCATGTCCATAAATGCTGCAGGAGCATTTGTTAATCCAAAGGGCATGACTGTAAACTCGTAATGACCATACCTAGTCCTGAAAGCAGTTTTAGGTATGTCTTCTTCTTGTACCTTTAATTGATAATATCCGGAGCGTAAGTCTATCTTAGAAAAATATCTAGCTCCTTGAAGTTGATCAAATAGATCATCAATCCTAGGTAATGGGTATCGATTCTTAATTGTAACCTTATTCAATTCTCTATAATCAATACACATTCTCATCGAACCATCCTTTTTCTTTACAAACAATACTGGTGCTCCCCAAGGGGATGAGCTAGGTTGTATGAATCCTTTGTTTAGTAATTCATCTAATTGCTTTTTCAGTTCTAACATTTCGGTAGGAGCTAACTAATAAGGTGCCTTGGCTATCGGTGTAGTTCCGGGAATTAGATGAATTCTAAATTCTACTTCCCTATCTGGTGGTAATCCTGGTAACTCTTCTGGGAATACATCTGAGTATTCTGAGACTACAGGAATCTCCTTAAGTTCTTTATCCTTAGTACTAATGATTACTGAAATCATATATACTATTCCTTTCTTTCGTTCATAACTAGCAACTTTCATTACTGATATGAACTTCATGGGTTTACGTGGTTTATTTCCTGTAATCCTGATTACTTCTCCGGTAGGTGCCTGAATTTCTATAGAGTTTTTATCACAAATGATTCGAGCATGGTTGGCTACTAACTAATCCATTCCTAACACAATATCGAATTCAGCTAATTTCATAGGTAACAAGTTTGCAGAGAATTTATGACCTAAAAGTTCTATATTTCCTTCCCGCAAAACCTTATCTATTTTAACTGAATTCCCATCTGCCGTTTCGACTGTAAAAATCTGCCTAAGGTTGGTTAAAGGTAAATTAAGAGCTTGGCAGAATGAAGTATTAATAAAACTTTGGTTTGCACCAGAGTCAAATAATACTTTTGCGTAAATGTTGTGAACTAGGAACGTACCAGCTATCACATCTGGAATGAGTTTTGCTTCTTGAGTGGTCAACTGGAATGCTCTAACATTCTTCTTAGTAACTCCGTCGGTCGCGTTGGTTTTATTGTCTGCTGGTTTAGCCAGCTTAGGACATTCTGTTTTAAAATGCCCCGCTTCTCCACAGTTAAAGCAGATTATAGTTTTCTTTCTGCAGTTTTCTTCACGATGTCCTACAGCTTTGCAAAAGTTGCAGGTTATATTGCATCTTCCATAATGTTTCTTTTTGCAATTCCTGCAGAACTGAGGAGTTGAGGATTGCACTGTTCCTCTTTTGTTGAAGTTACTACTATTACCCACACGAAATCCTTGGGTAATTTTCTGAGCCAGTTCCTTCTTTTTGTTTTCATCTCTTGTGCGTACCAGTTCGTCAGTGAGGGTATTAGCTAATTCTACCGCATCGTCAATAGTGCGAGGTCTCGCAGCTTTAACAATATTACGGATTTTACTAATTAATCCCCAAATATAGCGAGAAATTAGTACCGGCTCTGGCGAAGCCAGCGTTGGTACCACTCTAGCATATTCAAAGAATGTCGAAGTATATCCTCGACAATCCACATTCACCATCCGGTGGGTCAGGAACTTATTTGCCATTTGAGCTTTTTCAAACTCGGGACAGAATTTTCTTTCTACAAGATTCTTAAATTCTTCCCAGTTCATGGCATACGCCACGATCCTTCTTTTAGCTTGTATCACAGTGTTCTACCATTCTAGCGCCCCTTCTTTAACAAGATTTGACGCAAACATAACCTGATCTTCCTCGGCAAATTTACTTATGGTAATCACTGCCTCAGTTTTCTCTAACCAACGTAGTGCTGCAATTGCTCCTTCGTTACCTGCAAACTCAGCTGGTTTACAGGCAAGAAATTCTTTGTAAGTGCAACCAAGTGTTGCAGCTTTCATTTTCTTAGGGAGCGGTACTTGCAATTCCTCATTGTTGTTATTAATATGGTTACCGCCTCCGTTTATACTATTACTAAAATTGTCGTCTTGTGTACGTTTACTAGGAATGATTGATTGAGGTTTAACAGGTTTCTGAGCAGCAGCAATGATTGCTGGAATAGCATTGGCTATTCCTTGAGCAACGATATCCTCGATATCTTGCCTATTTAACAATTGCTCTTCCTGATTTTGCTTAGATTGATTTACTTCATTTACTGGTTCATTTCCAACGTTTGCCATCTGATAATTAATTTATATAAGAAACAATCAAATATAATAATTAATCGCACATAATCACGTAAACAAATATAACCAGAATTGTCAATTTTCTAAATTTTCATTTGTTTATAGATTATAATATGCTTCCATACATACTTTTATCTTACAACCGTTTTATTGTTTATTTTACACATACTGATTTTTATTACTATTACTGTTATTATACAAACACAGATTCATAACCTACTTCTCCTTCGTCAACTTGTATTTTAAAAACGATGTTCCCTCTCATTATATTTCCATGAGATTTGTCCTCCTATTTCTCGGATCCTATTCCCAGCATCCATCAGCTCTTCGCCAAAATGGCGAAGTTCATCCATATTCTCAATACTCATCGGTGGATTTGGTAAAGGTTCTGGGTCGAACTGAGGAAGAAAGGAATAAGGACTGTTGAGAAGGTTTTGGAACTGCCAATCATTAGTCTACCACTCGTCCATTTCTAAAGGTTGGGTGTGGATTATAGGTTCTGGGATTGCTGGTTCCAAATTCATTGGAAGTTGGGTTTCAATAGAATGAGTAAAAACATTTTCAATGACAGGCTTAATAGTATCACAGCTTGCCAATATAAAATCTAGCTCCTCCTGGAATGTCATTTCCTGTGTTTGTTTAAAGCTTTCTCCAATTTCCATTTTTATCTGTCTAGAATCTTCCCCAATCTCCAATTCCATCTGTCTAGAACTTTCCCCGTTTTCAATTCCTTTTCCTTTTTCTAAGGGATTGTTTATTTTAGGAATCTTCCTAGTGGCAGGTTTCCTCCTACGCACACGCCTCCATCCTACCAATCTTCTCCTCTTCTTAGGCTTGGGTTTCTCCAGAGGTGGAGCGTTGAATTCTATAGGTTGTTCCACATCAGCAAAATACCCAGTAAACTCTTTAGAAACTTCTATGTTTACAGGGTATAGATTGAGATTCGCTAGGGCTCCAGATAACTCATTCATGCTGTTTTAGCATATATGTAAAAATAATAAGTTAAAATTTTATAACAAATTTCAAAAAAAATAACTTTCAAATATTATTGCATACCGTGTGACTATAAAACACTGAAATTTAAAATACACTAGGGTTTACTGTAAATTTATTTATTTACTGGATCAAGTTTCTGAATTGTGGGTGATAAGGATGCTAATTACGGGGTCATAATATTCTAAAGATTTGCATTTATTGCTACAGTGGCTAGCATATAAAGATCCGCCCATTTTTCATCTAACTTGTCTTCCCATGGTGGATTACTGCCTATTTCTTGGTTTTTCTGATTAACTTTCTTTTCTTTGGATTTCTTTAATTTCTCCTGACCTTTCCTAATAATCAGACTTCTTTTATTAGGAGAAAGTGGTTCCTCATAATGGGATTTACGAACAAATATTCCCTCCTCAGTATCTACCGAGTATCTTGAGGATTGGGATGAACTTCCCTTCTCTTTTGGCAAACTATCTAATTTAAGATAGATGTTTGAAAGCTTTTGCTTACACATACTGTAACTAACAAATACTCAGTTAATAGAACACATAATCATATAATGGCAATCAGGAAAAATTAAGTATTTCTTAAATACTTAATTGGCTTAACAACCTGGCTCTGATACCACCTTTTTCTGTCACGGCCCCCGACCCGATTTGACCCGTTTCAGGAGCCACGGAACAGAAAATCCCGTGGTATTTATTTAATTGAGTTAACATTGGAAGATTTTCATCAGGATCTTTTTAAAGCTGCAATTTCCTGATTATTTCATTTCACAACTCGGGATTTAAAACCCCGGTAATTTACAATCATAAGATTTCACGGAGGATTCTTTATTTTTACAAAACATGTTTCTTTATTTTATAATGAGCCACTTATCTTAAGCTTGCAGTGCTTTGAGGCACATTTCTTGTATCACAACAGATCACCTGAAACATGTTTGAAAAAGATTTTGTCAGCGGAAAATACTGGTGAATCATTCTATTTATTAAAATGACACGTTTGTTATAATTTACAGTATTAAGAGAGATTACAATGTTTTTGATATCAACCAACTACCCACAGTATTTGTCACTCGACTCGTTTCTGTGACTATGGTCATATCCCCCATTGGCTGCCCCAATGGTGACGATTATAAAGTAATGTATACAAAACCCCACATACTGGCTGTAATTTGGTGATTACATATACTTAATCACTTTAATTATAAGTTTGAAAATATTTAAGAATTTATAAAGCACTTTGAATAAAAAGAGCATGACTCACTTTGCAGATTTAACACGAGCAGAGTCTAGTCTATTGATTAGCCTTGTTAACCTAAATTTACACAACATGCACACGAACTAGGTTAGTAACTAATACAGCATTTACGATAACTCACGAGATCAAACCCTCACAATGAATGACAAAGTGCGATACTTAAACATCCATCGTATTCACGACGAATGACAAAGCATAAACCCTAATGTGGGCAGCACTTAAACATCCATGGGATAGTTTTAATCGATCGGACATTGAATCGTAGCAGCGATCGAGTTAATACCCTGTTATTGCGGCAGGATTTCGTGAATTGTGTGTGTTTTAAGACTGTTTCGACTATAACTCAGAGTACAAATTGAATTTGAACGTCGAACAAACGCACAGTATCAAGTCCCACTGCCCTCTATTTATACCCAAAATTTTTCCCCCTCGCGCCACGCGAAAGTTCCCCTTGTGCACGTCGCGTGGCGCGAGAGACCCTATTCTACCCTAGGGTTGCTTCGTGTCCAGGTAGCTCAGCTGTGTTGGTGGCTCGTTCATTTTCAATTTCGACAACAAACTGTGTGGATATTACCGACTAGGTTTTACCCCCTCTGAGTTTTAGGGGCCCTGATCCTGATTCCGATTATTCTGAAAATTATAGGGTTTATTCAGAATCGCTTGGGTTTCTCAATTAGGGTTTCCTATTGGACAATTAAAGTAATAAATAAGACTTTTTTATAAGAGTTGTTACAGTACGTCAGTGGTTTGTTGAAACCTCTTTGAACTTAAAATGAAAAACGATAAGCAACTCTATATAAGATGTATTAGTAGGCTTACAATCATTTTAAAGTGTGCAGGGTGATATAAACCTAAATCGACTGAAGACTGTGTGGGAACCACTCATTGGCATATGGTCTTGGTACCAAAATTTCGTTTGATAGATTGCCGAGGTTCTGAGATACGTGGTCTTTATGTTGTTCATCATCTGGGTATCATGGTTGTTTCTTTTACCGAAAATAACAGGGACGCAAGTCTAGAACTTCCATGATACTATACATATGTGTACATATCATACAAACATGTATATAATACATGAAGCATACGACCATCAATAAGTGATAAAAATATCACATTCACCCCCGAATAAGTGATTCTAAATCACATCTATCATCCGAGAGTCAATTTCGTCTCTTTGTCAGTACGATGGTACTAACCTGTTCACAGACTTCCTCTTGTGCCCTGCATGCATCAAATATCAAGTTCATCATTAATAAGTGATTTTATCACATATGGCTTGTATTCATCCTCAAATAAGTGAGTATCTCACATCTTATACGTTGAAAACATATGATAAATGGTATACTCACCAGTAAGATGAACTCTCGTGCATACCTTGATACGGGAATGTGTCGTGTGTGGATGAACGCCGGTCGGTAAGTATAAATCATACACTAATCGTATCCCCTAATCGCGAGTACATCTGATAAGTTGAGCTTAAGTGGAGTACAATACCGATAATCGTTATAGGATGCTTATCTAAATATTAACTAATTGAACAACAAGAGCGTTTTGGCATGATCGTACACTGGTATGATTCTCCTACCCTCGAAACTCCCAAAAAGAATGTATGTAAATATTTATTTATATTTCTCCGTTTCTGCATGTCTGTAAATATTTATTTACTGCTTTTCATCTTTACATTTGAAATATTCAAAAATACCAAAAAGATTTTAGGTGTGTTTTAATATAAACTTTATAAAAGCTAAAAAGATTTTATTTCTATTTTATTTTTGATTGCCCAATGTTGGAACTCGAGTCTTTTCCACTTGAAACCTGATTGAAACCCAAAACAATTGCATCTTCATAAAGGGTCAAAGTTAACAAGTTTTGAAAGTTAAAGGATTAAAATTGATCAAATTTTTAAACTTTCAAACTGTTGTCGGACGGTAGTTGATTGAAAGTTGGTCACATGTGTGTCGTTTATTATATTGACTATATTCCAAGCGGTTGTTCTCATTACACGTTTAGCTCTGTTGCGTGTGCAGATGCGACATCCGAACCAGCTAAGAGGCGAAGGGAACGTGTTAGATGACAAGCTTTGGAATGAAGACACAACATGGATGCAATCAAAGGATCAAGATGATCGAGTTGCCGCTGACCACTCATCAACCACAAGGATCTGAATATTAGAAAATCAACATTTCGTGAGCAATGTTAAATGGGGAGTTTGCTAATACACCTCCTAACTGTGACAAGTGGAGACATATGAAGATCCTACATTGTGAAGAACGAACCATCACGAGCAACATCCAAGGGGGAGTTTGTTGATGCACATTTGTGGATGCGACTTGTTTCGGTTCAACAACGTTACGAAATAAAGACCGAGGTTAAGATATCCTCCTATCTTGACCCGTTACGACGTCTATAATGTGTTTAATGTAAAACAATTGCGAATGTGCAAACTGTATGATGCTGTGTTGGTGTCAGCAAGTTCTACATATCTGCAGCCTTTCTATGAAAGTCCCTGAATCATTCATTGAAGACCACGAAGAACATCCAATGAAGAACCATGAATAAAGACTCACGAAGAACATCTTTCATGGACATTGATGTTTCGTCCAAAATACCAACGAAGAACATGCATGTGAGACGAAGAAGTGCATGCATGTTATGGACGAAAGACCTTGGTTATTCGCTGATGGATTCAAGATCATGGGTATCACGAAAAACCAAATGTTTTTCGTGGATATGTTATTCACTGATATGGACCTACGAAAATCCAACATATTTCGTGGGTTTTGATCTTTCAGCATAATCAACGAATAACCTCACATCTTTCGTGGGTTATGTCTTTCGTGGGCTTAGCTTATGGGCCCAGATACATGTTTCGTAAAGTGGCAGTAGACTTTGGCTATAAATAGAGCTTGTAACATAGTTTCTACTAAGAGAGCACACACTAGAGAATTGAGAGGTTTCTTGTATAATCTTGTACTGTTACTCTTCTGGTTAAATACACGATGCATTAAACATTGAATCTTTTTCTTGTATTTTTGTTCTTTGGCTTGGTTTACATACCCACTTGGATTCCGCACTCGTGGTTGTGTCGTATAACAAGGAAGTAGGTTTTACTTGATCCTCCGAGTGGACCTACAATATTACCTCAAGTTTTATCTTTCTTCCTATCTAGGACATGTTTCACTCTACGAATCTCACGCATGGTAAAATTTTAGCTCCTTTGACAACTTAAACTTGAGTATTGATATCTCATTCATTTTAGCTTCATTTTGGACATTGTTTGGTTGGTTGCAAAGCTCTCACATCTATACATAAGTATACACATATGTATACATATATGAACCATAGTTACATATAAATATTTATGTATAAAGTGGAGAAAAAAATTATATTTCTCTTATTTTTGTTAAAAACTCATATTGACAACAATCTAGATGTATAAGTTTTGTAAATACCAAAAAAGACGTATAATTTTGTACATACCAAAAAAGACGTGACTGGTTTGATTTTCTTATAACACCCTTGTCATATAGGATAAAGATAAATTTTATTTTTCTTTCCAGGATTTTGGAGATTATTTATGTCGAAACCCCCAACCCCTGCCCGGGAGCGGGTGCCGCGAGCCTCAGAGATGGTGGTATCGGTGTTTATTAATTTGTAGTGGAAAACTTTCATCAGGACCATAGTTAGGAAATATGTTTATCAGAGTAAAACACCAAACTTTTATAATAATAATAAAACATTGGGATAAAACCCAAGTTCATTTGACAATACATTTGTAGGGATAAACCCTTAATTATTGAAAATAAAACTCCTTTTTGTTTAGGTAACTTTTATAGCCACTTTTCCACGCCTTCAATGCTCTTCAGCTAGCTTCTATTGGCTTTCACATTTGGTTACCTGAAACGCATTTTAAAACATTTTATCAGCAAGAAATACTGGCGAGTATATCTCAGTTTAATCAAAACAGTTTTATCACTTTTACAGTATTGAGGGCATCCGCAATTACATTTGCTTATATATATCCAATTACCCCTTTTTCCTGGTATTGTCCTCCCTGACTGGTTGGTCATGCTACTATTCCAATAGTAACGAGTTTCAAGTAATTTATACAAAACCCCAACCTACCGGTAGTAATGGTAGAATCACAAATACTCGATTTACTGTCCAAGTGTAATTTAAAATGTTTGAGGTTTTGATAAAGCATTTAGACTCACAAAAGTAATTTATGAAATGGTGACAAAAAGAAGATGTACTTACATTGTTTACTTAGGTAATACTAAGGCTTCCTGTTGTATCTCCTGGTTATTATCTATTAAAATTAAACAATGCACACGTGTTAGTAAAATAACCCAGATTACATTAACCATACAACTCGAGACATAATTCCAATGACTGAGTCAGGCAGGGCCTTGACATGCATTATGGAATCCTAGATCAATCGAATGTAACACGAGACAGAACTCTAATAACTGAGTCAGGCAGAGCCCTGACATGCGTTACGGAGCCCTAAATCGATCGTGTAGGGTAATAGCAGGGTTATAATATTTACAACTAGGCAGAGCTTCACTTTATAGTGGGTATTATGCCCGGGTATAATAATAGCAATCAGAAAGTGTGAGAGAAATTTTGATTTTGAACGAATTCAACTGAAGCTGTCGGCCTCTATTTATAGGCCAGAACTAGGGCGGCTCGCGCCCCGCGTAAACCTAAGCCTTAGTCTTCCCGGCCCGCGTAAACCTAAGCCTCAGTCTTCGCGGCCCGCGAGAACTCTAGACTAGGTCCTAGCTTGGTCGAGTTAACGAGTCTAGCTTCGACACGTGTCGGCATTGTGTGCCCGGCAAGCAATGGATCCTCGCGCCCCGCGAGAGACCAATGTGATCTTGGTCGCACCCGCATATAACAACTCTCCCAAAACCCTTAAAATATTCCTATATGTCCTCAAATACACCTCGTATACGAAAAACGGGTCTGAAATACAATTAGATTAATAAAAATCCAACAAAACAAATTCTGGTGGGTCCTCGCGGGGCGTGACCCAGCCACCAGTCGACACCCCCGCCCGCCACGTGGCACAACACTCGGCAACCCTACACTTATGACTCGCCAACCCTAGACCCTACCCTATATCGCTCGCGGGCCGCGAAGGCCACTCATGTATCTCTCGCGGGGCGCGAGAACCCCCTGATCAGACCCTATAAATAGGAGCTCAACGTTCATTTCCAAATCGTTCAAAAACAAAAGTTCTCTCTAAATTCTGAATAGTAGAAATAATTCTCGGGTATAATACCCACTAAAAAGCGAAGCTCTGCCTCGTTGTAAGTATTATAACCCCCAGTTACGTATTAGTTACTCTGCCCGATTGATCTAGAGCTCCATAACGCATGTCAAGGCTTTACCTGGCTCAGTTGTTGGAGTTCTGTCTCGGAAGGGGGTATAGCTAATGTAAATTGGGTTATTTTACTAAGTTATGTGCATTGTTTAATTTAATAGATTATAAACAGGAAGTTACCAGAAAGCTGTAGGGTTATCTAAAACAGCAATGTGAGTACATTCACTTTTTCTCACTATTAGTGAGTACATTCATATTTGTAAACCTTTTTATACAAACCTTAATTGTTTTAAAATATAATTAACAGTGATTGAGTATTTGTGACTCTACAATTACTGTCGGTATGTTGGGGTTTTGTATACATTACTTGTTACTAATACTGAGAATAGTAACATGACAACAAGTCAGGATTGACAATACCGTGGGTGGTAATTTGGTAGATATAAACAAATGTAATTGCGGATGCCCTCAATACTGTAAAGATATAAAATTGTTTTGATTAAATTGGGATGCACTCACCAGTATTTCCCACTGACAAAATGTTTTAAAATACGTTTCAGGCAACAAAATGTGAAAGCCAATTAGAAGCCAGCTGGAGAGCACTGAAGGCTTGGAAAAGTGGCTATAAAAGTTACCTAAACAAGAAAGAGGTTTTATTTGAATAAAATAGGGTTTATCCCTATAAACACTTTATAAATGGAAACTTGGGTTTTTCCCATGTAATTATTATTTAAAAAAGTGTGGTGTTTTACTATGATAAACTATTTCCTAACTACGGTTCTGATGTAATTTCCGCTGCCAAATTAATAAACACCGATACCACTAATCTGTGAGCTCGTGGCCGCCCGCCTCTTGGGGCAGGGGTCGGGGGTTGCGACAGAGAAAAGTGGTATCAAAGCTACAACCACTGATTCGAGCCATAGAGGTGTTCTGCTGACACCAGTATTTTATCAAATATGTTAGAAATTAATCTATATGCTTAAGTGTATATATGTATATTATTGTTTTGTGTTATTTGACAATCTGTTAGTTTACAGTATGAGTGAGAAAGGTACGTCTGACACCTACCGTCATCTAGATAGTTCTCCCAAAAGTGAAGGAACCTCGTCACAGCCTACTCCTTCGAGGTATTCTGCTGATACCGAAGAGGGGATTTTCATATTTAAGGCGCAATCCAAGGAACCATTCCCTTCGAAAAAAAGAGGACGAAATTAGTAGGGGAGCACACGAGAGGAGAAAGCGAATGAGAAAGTAACACCAGCAAAGAGCTTTAGCAACACCCAATAGGGAAGTCAATGCCTAGACACAAGACATAGTAAATAGACGTTTGCAAACTTCCATATACTAGCTACCACTGCAGCAGATTCAAATCTTGACCAAATCATTGCACCACAACCATTTCCATTGTTTCCAACCTAACCAATGGAGATAGAGACAAACCAAGGAAACGAATTTCCCATACCAGCCTTTGACCCTAACGAGATACCTAGAATCCCAGCACCTAATCCTCTAGCATATGATCCATGGAATGATGACCACAGGGATTATAGGGAACTCTATCCACAGGAAGAACCAATACCAAACCCCATAGCCCAATACACCAACCTTAATCCTTTAGATCCATATTGGGATAATGATAAGTATGTTCAGGAGATATTAAACAATCCGTACCCATATGGAGAACCGTTACCTTTGTACCTTGACCCAGTACCCGCATGTTGGGATTGAACCCTATCAGAGGAACAGATAATGTAAAGCCAAAACTGGATCAAAGCAGTGGATTCAGAATAAGCAGACGTTTACAGTTGGTTCATGCAAATCTCTCCCCTTGAAAGTGGTTTCATATCTGCTGACCTCCTATCTGCTGATCATACTAAGTGCTGACCTACAACTGCTGCTTCATATCTACTGACCAATGTCAACGACTGATGGAAGACCAAAGCTCTGCTGACTCAATCTACTGCCTTGTGTCAAGTACTGCTGATCCGGACAAGCATTGCTGGGTTCACAGCAGTGGAAGGATGCAGCAGCTGTTTAATTGTCTTTTATGTAATGTAATGTAATAGCAGTAGTTTAGTACATCAGTGTTTATAGATCAGTAGTTAGAGTTTGTTAGGAGGTTAGATGTCACTTTCATGGTGACGTCAGCTAAGATGCTCAGTGGTTTGCAAGTGCCTATAAATAGTTCAGTACTGTGTACTGTTCTATTAGCTCTTTCACCACATCGTCTTCTTTGCACGAACAAACTATTGAGCTCTGGCTGAGGGGGAGTTTGCATTCTTACATCAATCATTGTAATCGTTGTTGAAACAAATTCAATCATTCGGTTCTTTGTGAAAAGATGTTTGATTAAAAGTATTACTCCTGTTTGATTGTATGCAAAGTTTGTGTTCATCTTAATTCCGCTGCACAACTCTTTCATTTTCATCTTAATTACAAACGAAAATACAATCAAAAAGAAACTCAGATCCAACAATTGGTATCAGAGCTTGGACAGTCAAATTTGATTTAACAATCATTTTGACGTAAATAGTTCAGCTCATAACAGTTGATACTGATCGTTTGTTCGTCCGTTGAAAAACAGAGCAAGGATAAATCACCATTAAAGTTGATTTCTCAGTGTCTGTAAAACAACAAGAATGACGTCACAATCTCAGGATGACAAAAACAACATCGGCTCACTTTTTAAACCACCTATGCTAAAAAGAAATGAGTACAACATCTGGCAGAGGAGGATGGGTCACATCCTCGCTCAACAAAGCACAGGTTGTTGGAGGTCTGTCACCTTTGGTCCTCATGTTCCTTCAGTGCCAAGCGCTGAAGATGTTAAAAAGTTCGTTCCAAAACCAGTTGAAAATTACACCGAAACCGATTTTCAAAAGATCGAACTAGATGCTAAAGCGTTTAGCATCATAGCATCAGCGCTGCCCAATGAAATATATGCTGGACTGTTACACTGTAACAGTGCCAAAGAATTGTGGGACGCACTTAAGGAACAGTTTGGAGGTACTGAAGAAGTCATAGAAAACAATAGGGAAATCCTGAACCAACAGTATGAAACATTTTGTCACGTTAGAGGTGAATCACTGACTCAACAATTTGAGCGGTTTAGTTGTCTCATCAGTGAACTGAGGCTTGTTAATACCACCTTTACAAACTCGACTCAAAACAGCAGGTTCCTCAGGTCACTGCCCGAAAAATGGGACACTATAGCCTTTGTCACTAGAAATTCACCTGAGTTCAAGGATCTGACCTTGACCCAACTCCATGGTCGACTCCTGACCTACGAAAGGGAGTTGAACCAGAAAAGGAAGTTACAAGAGTCAGGAAAAGCCGTTGATGATTACACATTCGGTAATACTGCTCTTCTGGGTCAAGAAGAATCTGGGAGCAGTGGTAAGGACCAGGGTTATGATCACTTCATTGACATCACTGCTGGTGCAAATTTTAACAACCCTGATCCTCACTCTGCAAGTTATGCATTCACTGCTAACGAAAACCAGATGTCAGACAATTTAAGCTTTGAACTAAATGATTTACAACATTTTGATCCCACTGATTTAGAGGAAATGGACATCCTGCACCAACTGGCTTTGCTAAGTGTTAGAACTAGCAAGTTCTACAAAAGAACAGGGAGAAAATTCCCAGGTTTGCATGGGAATCTAAGGGTTGGGTTGGATAAATCGAAAATCAAGTGCTATAAGTGTAATAGGTTGGGACATTTCGCTAGGGAATGTAGGAGTCAAACCGCTGGTCCCATAATTACTCATCCTAGCTCAAATCCTCGACCTCAAAACCAAAACACTGTGCACTATGCCCAATATGCCCCAGCAGCACAAGTGAACACTGCTCACTATGCTGCTGCCCCTGTGCCAGTACATTATGTCCAAACTACTGTTCCACAAATCCAATATGTTCAAACCCCTGTCCCACAGGTACAAGTTCAACCTGTTGCACCTCAAACCACTGCTCCAGCAGCAGCACAACCAGATCAACAAAGTTTTTTCACTCAAGGGTTTGTTGACTGGAGCAGTATGCCTGAAGACCTTAATGATGAAAATTTTGCACTCTATGCTTCTAATGAGTCCTCTCATGATGAGTTTTGTTTGATGGCATTAGAGTCAATACAGGAGGGGGTTGAAACTGAGGAGGAACAACAGTGTTTTGAAACAGTGGAAGAAGTGACTGAAGCAGTGGTTACTGCTGTGGCTGATGAATTACTGTTGGGAGAAAGTTCGGATACTCTGATTGAACCAATGACAGATCCATGGTCCATAGAGGACAAAGAAGAAGAGAAAGAAGAAAAGGCTGGTGAAAAGAAGGTAAGAGCTGATGATGATGAAGATCATCAATGTGATTGTGCAATGATGGCAGCTGCCAAGGTATCTCCTCAAGTTCTTGAAAAACTGTGTTCAGACAATTGCATAATTGCTTTTGCTAACATCAAAGAGGTGAATGAAAACCTTCGGGATAAAATCTTAACTGATGAGGTCAAATTTGAAAGCTCTTTAAAAGAACTTAAAAACAAATTGACTGAAAAGGAAAAAGAAATCAGCTGTCTAAAAGAAGAGCAAAGCATCACCAAAACCCAACTTCAAACTATGGTTGAAAAATACCAAAGTTGCAAAAAGGAGTTGGAATCCACCCAGATTACCTGTGAAAGATGGGTGGAATCCTGCAGAGGATATGAGGTGATGCTTGCTAAACAGATTGAAAGTAATGTGAAATTTGGGGTTGGATATAGAAAATATGATGATGAACACATTGCTTGTGAAAAATCTGTTCAAAACACTGATGTAACCACTGAGTTCATCCCCACAAACAAGAATGGCCAAGAAGTGAAAATCACTGACAAACTTGGTAACAAAATCACACTTGGCAGAACAAGGAGTTCCTCAACTTTTGAAGAACTTGAAAAATATCAATTTAAACCTACCTGGTCTGACGAGTGTGATATTCTTGAAAATTTCAAGCCAATGGACTTTACATCAACTGATGGTGTTAAAGCTCCAAAAAGCTAAAGTCATACCTCTCAAGGACATCCCAGCAGTGGTTAAAACCTCTGCTGCAAAGGAGTCTGAAAAGAGAAAGAAGAAAGAAAAAATTGATAACCTGTTTTGTGAATTTTGTGAAAAAAGGAATCATCTAACAAAAGATTGTTTCCACTTGAAAGCTTATGATTTAAACAAAACAAGTGTCAGTGTTTCAGCAGAAAGCTGCATTGTCTGTGGGAAAACAAACCACAAAACTCAAGCATGTGTGTACCTCAAAAACTTTGATGTGAAAAAGAATGAGTACATGGCTAAAACATCCTTGAGTCCACCATCATCCTCATCATCTGTCAAATTCACCAAGAAACAACCACTGTTTGTGCCAGTTCAAACAGCTGTTACAAAACAGCTGAACCAACCATCTGTCAAAAGAGATGTTCAGGTTACTGATGCACCCCCTGCCAATCAGTTCAGAAAAGGCAGAGAAAAACAGTCTTACCAAAGGATTCCACACGTTTATGAGGCCTACAAAAGGCCCTCTAAACCCAAAGTGAACAGGCATCCTTTTGGTTACCAGCAGATGATTGGTCAGGACCCACAACAGTGGTTAGAGAAACACTGTCCTAAAACAGTTCAAACCCCTGACCTAACCACTGTCCATCATCTTGCATCCATCCCAGACACTGTTGAGACCCCATCCAAAGCCTTGTTGGCTTTGGAGACCTTAATGAACTAATCTTTTTACTTCATGTGCAGGGAGCTTCTGCATGCTTTGATAGTCTTTGGTATGTAGATAGTGGAGGCTCCAGGCACATGACAGGATGTAAAGCCCTCCTCAAAGACTTTAAAATCCATGGTGGGGGTGATATATCCTTTGGGAATAATAGTAAAGGGAAGGTTCTGGGGTCTGGTACAGTGCAATCTGGAAATGTAAAATTTGAAAATGTCAATCTAATAGACAATCTAAAATTCAACCTTCTGAGTGTGTCCCAAATGAGTGACAAGGGATTTGGGTCATTCTTCACAAAAGACTGTTGTAGGATTGTTGGACCAGAAATGGTCAAAAAGATTGAAGCAATAATCAAAACTGGTCAGACTAAACTTGTTGCTCAAAGAAGTGGCAATGTTTATGTTGTTGACATGTCAAAAGAGTGTCCCAGAGCTGATGCCTGTCTGTTCTCAGCTGCCTCTAACAAAGAGACAGAACTTTGGCACAGAAGGCTGGGACACACAAATCTTAAGACAATCACAGAAATTTCAAAAAATGGTTTGGTGAGAGGCCTACCACAAAAATTGTTTTCATGTCCTGAACATTGCATTTCCTGTTTAAAAGGAAAACAGCATAAAAGTTCTTATAAGTCCATTGAAGAGTCCAAAACAACCCAGTGTTTGCAAATGCTACACATGGATTTGTTTGGCCCAGTTCAAGTCATGAGCCTTAGAAAGAAAAGATATTGTTTGGTTATTGTTGATGACTTTTCTAGGTTCACATGGACATTCTTTTTGCACTCAAAAGATGAAACTGCAGGCATTTTGCAAGACTTTGTAATACAGGTTGAAAAGCAATTTGACCTTCCAGTGAAAAGCTTTAGGAGTGACAATGGCACAGAATTCAAAAATAGGGAGTTGGATGCCTTCTGTGTGAAGAAAGGGATTGTAAGGCAGTACAGCATCCCAAGAACACCAGAGCAGAATGGGGTAGTGGAAAGGAAGAACAGAACTCTGATTGAGGCTGCTAGAACCATGCTTGCAGATTCAGGTTTGCCTTTAACTTTCTGGGCAGAGGCAGTAAACACTGCTTGCTATGTTCAGAACAGAGTTTTAATAAACCCCAGGCACAAAAAGACTGCCTATGAAATTCTGTATAAAATTAAACCACTGATCTCATATTTCAAAGTGTTTGGCTGCCCATGCTTTATTTTGAACTTAAAAGATTCCATTTCAAAATTTGCAGCCAAAATTGATTGTGGTTATCATCTGGGATACTCAACCACTGCCAAGGCCTACAAAGTGTTCAATACACGGACCAAGGCAGTGGAGGAGACTTTGAATGTAAAGTTCAATGAGCTTTCATCAATGAAAATCCCAGCAAACCCTGCAGATCTGTTTGATCTTGAAAAATTCACCTTTGAAAATACTGCTGTCAAGACTAACAGTGCAGGTCCATCAGAGGATACAACACCAGACTATGGGTATGAAATCATCATCCCTCAAAGCTCAAAACAGTTGTCAAAGCTCACCCACTGCTACCTCAACAGTTGTTGACCAAAGTAGCCCATCAACCACTGCTTCCACATCCTCAAACACTGCTGACAAAAGTCCTCAAACAGTGGATAAAAGTCAGCAGTTGTCCACATCATTACCTCCAATTCCACCACCTTTTGAAGCCACTGCTGGATCATCAAAGTCCCCAGCAGTGGTTAGCTCAGATGATACACATTTGCAGCCTTCACCAACCAATGCCATCATACCATACCAAGGAGATTTAATCTTCTTGAGATCTCATCCACCTGATCAAATCATTGGCAACATAAATGAAGGGGTGCCCACAAGAAGCCAAACCCAAAACATTTGTCTTTTTGCTGGTTTTCTATCACTCCATCAGCCAGTCAAGTACCAAGAGGCACTGAAAGACAACAGCTGGGTAGAAGCTATGCAAGAGGAGCTCCAACAGTTTAAAAGACAACAAGTATGGGAGCTTGTACCACTGCCAGAAGAGGTTAGTCCCATTGGCACAAAGTGGGTCTTCAAGAACAAAACTGATGAAAGGGGTATTGTTGTCAAGAATAAAGCCAGGCTTATGGTTCAAGGTTACAGACAGGAAGAGGGGATTGATTATGATGAAACATTTGCCCCTGTTGCAAGATTAGAAGCAATTAGACTGTTCCTGGCCTTTGCTGTCAACCACAATATGAAGGTGTTTCAAATGGATATCAAAAGTGCTTTCCTCTATGGTACAATTCAAGAAGAGGTGTATGTTTGTCAACCTCCAGGTTTTGAGGATCCATTTTATCCAGATCATGTCTACAGGCTAAACAAAGCCTTGTATGGCTTGAAACAAGCACCAAGGGCCTGGTATGAAACTCTTTCCAACTTCCTACTCTCAAATGGTTTCAAAAGAGGTACCATTGATAAAACACTGTTTTTAAAATGGAGAGGGAAGGATTTAATGATTGTCCAGATTTATGTGGATGACATTATTTTTGGAAGCACATGTAACTCAATGTGTGAAGAGTTTAGAGAACTCATGACAGCTGAGTTTGAAATGAGTGCTATGGGTGAGCTGCAATGCTTCCTTGGTCTCCAAGTACAGCAATTGCAAAATGGAACTTTCATTCATCAAAGCAAATATGCTAAAGAACTTTTAACCAAATTTGATATGAATGATTGTAAACCATGCAGCACACCCATGGCAACAACTAAGCTGGTCATGTCTGATGAAAAAGATGAGCTGATTGACCAAACACTTTATAGAAGCATGATTGGGTCTCTATTGTACCTAACTGCATCTAGACCAGACATCATGTTTGCAACATGTGTCTGTGCAAGAAGTCAATCAGCTCCCAGAAAATCAAATCTCATTGCTGTAAAAAGGATCTTCAGATACATAAAAGGTGCTCCCACACTTGGTATCTGGTATCCAGCTAATGGGAACATCAAGCTTTCAGGTTTCTCAGACAGTGACTTTGCTGGATGTCACACCACAAGGAAGTCCACATCAGGAGGGTGCCAGTTTCTAGGTGACTGCTTAGTTTCTTGGCAAAGCAAAAAGCAAGCAGCTGTTTCAACATCCACTGCTGAAGCTGAATACATTGCTGCTGCAAGCTGTATAGCCCAACTCTTGTGGCTTCAAAATCAGTTGCTGGATTTTGGTATCACCGCCTTAAAGACACCACTCATGTTGGACAGTCAGGCAGCAGAAAATATCATCAAAAATCCAGTTTCCCACTCAACCACCAAACATGTCGACATCAGACATCACTTTGTGAGGGACTGCTATGAAAAAGGTTTGATTTCTCTGCATCATGTCCCAACTAAAGACCAGCTGGCTGATGTGCTCACAAAAGCACTTGATACAGCCACTTTTGAAAGTTTGGTCTCTAGGATTGGGATGCTGAACATGGAATAACAAGCACCATCTTGTTTTTCTATGAATAAAAGCAACAAAATGTTTTCAGAAAATCAAAACTCCATCCTTAAAAATAGTTAAAAATGAAATTTTTTCATTAAGTCCTTAAAAGTCTGCCATTAACCACTGATTGTTCAAAAGTCTGCTATACTTCAAAAGTCTGTCCACTGCTGAAAGTCAACCCCTGCTCTCTCATTATTTTGATAAACTCTGTTGTTCAAAAGCAGTGTCTTATCCACTGATATGCTATCCACTGATAGTAAAAATCATCCACTGCTTTCATCCCACTGCCTTCATCAGTCACTTTCAACAAAAGTACTGTCCTTCACTCTCAACAGGGGTTGTCACGTGGACAGTACATATTGGTCAGACCTTTTGTAACGGCTGCCACCTCAGCATTCACTTTCTTCCCTATAAAATCCCCCACTCACCATCAAAACAGGGTATTACTGTCGAATTGAATTCTTAAAAATTCTCTTCTCAAAGCAGTTTTTCATCTCATTTCTTCACAAATTTCTTCGATCAATCATCATCAAAATGACAAAATCAAAGAAATCTTCAAAACCCTCATCCAAATCATCATCGAAAACAGCCTCCCAAAAGGCAATCTCCACTGAAATTCCACATAAACCATCTCACAATCTCCTGGGTCTTCTCACAAAACCAGGAACCACCAACGTTTTCGATTCCATCATTGATCTCATGGTAAAATCAAAGTACAAAACTTTGATCACTGCCGAAGCACCAATCTATTTGGCGACCCAAAGGGAGTTCTGGAAAAATGCAACCCTTGACAAACAAGGCGACACTGTAACCACCATAAACTCTTCTCTAAAGGGTAAAGCTGTCCAAATCACGCCACAATCCATTTCAGAGGTCTTTCAACTCGGTGATCAGGAAGGTAAAATTTCTTTCACTAAAAACGAGTTAAAAATTGACTTCATTGAGAGAGGGTATGAAGCCACAATGATGAAGAAAATTACCTTAGAAAAAGGTTATTTTCCTTCTGCAACCAGATTTTTATTTCATACCCTCCTCCTATGTGTTTCAAACAAAACCACTTCTTTCAATGAAATCCCTTTAAAGATTCAAAATCTGGGATATGCTATTCTTCAAGGAGAAAATTTTAATTATTCTCGAGAAATTTTTAAAGATTTGGTTAACATGGTTGAAACAAAATCATTCTTACTGTTTCCAAGGTTTTTAAGTTACTATTTTTCAAAGAAATTCAGTAAGGATGATTTAGCTGTAATAAACCAAGGTGATCCTATTCAAATAAACAGTTTAACTACTGAAACTTTTTCAAGGATGTTAGCACCTTGCAAAACACAAGCAGAGGTGCCTGAGCAGATTTTAGCAGTTACAACTGCTCCTCAGGTATCTGCTGCTGAGCCCACTGCTCTAGGTGATCAAAGTAGCAGCACAACTGCTTTGAAACCCACACCTATTATCTCCAAAAAGCCAAAAAGAAATACTCAAAAACCCACAAAACCCATCAAAAAGGCATCTCTGGAGGATGAGATACCAGAGCTCCTGCCAGTGACAACACAAAAGTCACACGAAACCACTGCTGCTACTTCCTCACAGCAGTTGGTACAAATATCTCAACCCATACCCAAAACTCCTCCTGCTTCTTCACAAAAAGAACAGGTTGTACAAATAGGGTCTCCACATCATGATGCTCTGGAAACACTCGTTTCTATCATCCACAGTCCAATGCCCGGGACACATCCTATTTCTACACCACTCATCACATCCAAAATTCCTTCACCAATAAAACCACTGTTGGATGCAATTGATTTGAACCAGGCATTATCCAGTCCTTCTCAATCACCTATTAATGAGAATATACTTCAACAACTGACTGGGTCTGCTGTATCAATCTTTGCTAACCCACCAACACAACCTGAGGAGGTTACACCCCTTGAGTTACAAGTAACTCTTGGTGGTAATCCAAGTGAAGCAGCCACTACAACTGTTACACCCACTGGGTTACATTTGGACAGTGGTTACATTCATAAGACTTCCTTGGAGGCAATTCCTTTTATAGCACCTCTGCCAACCACCAGTGGATTTATTTATCCTACTGGCAACATCAAAAGGTTGTCAAGTGTTGAAGGAAGAAGACCCCAGTACCAAGAAAAAGGGGCATCAGTGGTTAATGTTTGGAGTATATACCCTACATCTACCACTGATAAAACCACTGCTAGTGGGAAATCAGATGATCCCATTAACTTGGGTGATGGTTTAAAGTACCAGAAATTGACGGATCGAATTGCAAACCTTGATAACTCTGTTGCAGAACTCAAAGATATGTTACAACAGGTGTTACAAGTTCAGAAGGTACAATCAACTGCTGTTCCACCTCAAGCATCTGCTCCACAAAGGACACCTGCTACAAATGAGCTCTGGAAGCAATTTCAATCTTTTCTCCAACATCAAGCACAATTAGCAGATCAGCAACATGAAAAACATGTCCAACAGCTGAGAAATGCAATGGAGTCAAGGTTCAAGCACACTCAGGCTGATTTAAAGGCTCTCAAAACTCAGATCTTGCAAACCACTGGCACTGCTCCTCCAAAAGTCCGCTTCATTTATCAACTCCCAGAAGATAATGCCAAAAAGGGGGAGAAAATTAAGGAGTGGAAAAGGAAGGGTATAGAGGATGGTCTCTATCTTGAACCAGAAAATTCAAACATGACCAAAAAGATCCCTTTGCCAGATGGCAGCAAGAAGATTGATGTGACAACAAATGCACTAGCAGAAGCAGTTGCAAGTGTGAAAAGAGATAGAGAGGCCAAAAGGAAAGCCAGGGTGGACAGAATGGATCATCCAGAACAGGGTACTTCTGGGTCAAGGGATCATGAAAGTCCTGTTGAGGAAAAGAAGAGGCCTACTAGAAAAGTAAGGCAACCCAAATCCATTCCTATCAGACGTTCAAAGTCTGCTCAAAAACCACCATACAAAACAGCTGATGCAACAGGAGTTATAAAAACTACTGCGTGCCAAACAACTGTTCCATCAACACACACCACTTCAACACACACAACATCCACCGCTTTACCATCATCACCACCAAAAACAACACCTGCTGACATACAGCAGAAGACAGCAGATGTTATAACATCTGTTGTAATGACAACAGTGGTTGAAACACCAGTTGTTTCAACAGCTGTTAGTCAATCACAATCCACTACCACTATATCTACAACCACTATTCCATTCAAAACATCATCAATCTCTCCTAAACCAAAAAGGAGAAGGCTAATTTTAAAAGATGATGACACACCTCCATCACCAACATCTTCAAAATCCCTATCACTTGTCACTATTCCTAATCCCATACCTTCCTCTTCAGCTCATATTGTAAAACCACTACCTCCTGCTGGTGTCTCATTTCCTCTGGAACTCATTGCAGTAAGAGAAGAAATCAAATCATTTTATTATGAAGATGACCCAGCCAAAAGGAGTTTGCCCTCAATTGCAAATTATCCCAGGCCTAACAACATTGAAGAATATTTGAAGCTCAAAGCCAAACAAGCAGAGGATATTGCAATCAAAAACAGAAGAGGAAAATCTGATAGAGAATTTCAACAAAACTATCAGTTTTTACTCTCACAGGTCAATGCTATGGAGCGTTTTGCTAAAAATGTATGTCAGAAAATTTCAGAAAGGGCAGATGAGTCCTTAAGAAAAGACTACATTGAAAACATCATGACCTACAAGAAATACAAGGGGGAGAAACACATGTACAAGACCTGGACCATCCCTGAGCTTGAAAAGGAAGCAGCCAGGATTCAAGACATGATCAAAAATAAGGTCAAGCAGACTCCTCCTGAAAAATTCAAACAATTTGAAGCTGAAAAGATGGTAGAGCTGAGGAGAATGAAAGAGGAGCTGATTATAGCTGATTATGGGTCAAAGAACTCTGTGACAAAGTGGGGAGAAGATAGAGTCAGGGCAACCTATAAAAGATTAGAGGAACTTAGAAAGAAAGATCCAAGAGTTCCACAAAAGCCTGACTATTCCAACGTAGCGGTTTCAAAAAGACCACCAAAGCTGCAAGTCAAAAGAACCACTGCTCCAGCTGGTGCTGCCATCTACAAAAGAAGGAGCAAAAACCAGTTTAGCATGGAAACAATTCAAGATCTTTTAGCTGGAGATGCCATTGTAAAAGCTGGCACAGAAGTAATGATAAAGGAAGATCTTGAATTGGAACAATCTGCAACCGCTGCTCAGCCAGCTATGAATAGGCCAGCCTCTCCAAATACTTCTGCAAATAAACATCTCCCAAGAAACCCACCAGGCTCAAAAATACAAAAGTGGGAAACTGACAAACAGACCTGCGTATTGACTTTGCTCAGGTCTGGTGGAGGAGTGGAGAAAATGTCAAGGGAACAAGCTCTTGGCCTGAGTCTTGAAGATTTGCAGGATCTCCTTGATCTTCCACTCAGCAGGGATGATGAAGATACAGATGCCCTAGACTTTGAATTACAATTTAAAGGTCAGATAAGGGAGCTGTTGATGAGGCAATAAAGATTTCCACAAATAATGAAGAGTTTTGGCATTATCTGTTCCAGGGGGAGATTGTTGGGATTGAACCCTATCAGAGGAACAGATAATGTAAAGCCAAAACTGGATCAAAGCAGTGGATTCAGAATAAGCAGACGTTTACAGTTGGTTCATGCAAATCTCTCCCCTTGAAAGTGGTTTCATATCTGCTGACCTCCTATCTGCTGATCATACTAAGTGCTGACCTACAACTGCTGCTTCATATCTACTGACCAATGTCAACGACTGATGGAAGACCAAAGCTCTGCTGACTCAATCTACTGCCTTGTGTCAAGTACTGCTGATCCGGACAAGCATTGCTGGGTTCACAGCAGTGGAAGGATGCAGCAACTGTTTAATTGTCTTTTATGTAATGTAATGTAATAGCAGTAGTTTAGTACATCAGTGTTTATAGATCAGTAGTTAGAGTTTGTTAGGAGGTTAGATGTCACTTTCATGGTGACGTCAGCTAAGATGCTCAGTGGTTTGCAAGTGCCTATAAATAGTTTAGTACTGTGTACTGTTCTATTAGCTCTTTCACCACATCGTCTTCTTTGCACGAACAAACTACTGAGCTCTGGCTGAGGGGGAGTTTGCATTCTTACATCAATCATTGTAATCGTTGTTGAAACAAATTCAATCATTCGGTTCTTTGTGAAAAGATGTTTGATTAAAAGTATTACTCCTGTTTGATTGTATGCAAAGTTTGTGTTCATCTTAATTCCGCTGCACAACTCTTTCATTTTCATCTTAATTACAAACGAAAATACAATAAAAAAGAAACTCAGATCCAACACCGCACCACGACCACCCATGAGTGACGAGAATGTGAAGGAACTCCGCACATATGGTGAGGAATTAATAGAAGGAGGAGAGAGGATGAGACAAATAGGGGAAAAGCACGTGTGGAAATTCGACGAGCGAGAGATGTAGTTTGACCCCTAAATGATATATATATATATATATATATATATATATAAATGCGTGTAGTTTGAAAAAAAAATCAACTAAAATAGGTAACCTAAAATATATTGATGCATAACTAGTAGTGTGTTTACATTTCCGTTTTAGATTGTAACAAATATATATATATATATATATATATATATATATATATATATATATATATATATATATATATATATATATATATATATATATATATATATGAAAAAGAGTAAATGTCGCGTCGCTACGATTTTGATCAATCTGTTTGTCTGATTGGTTGCATAAAATTTTATTCTGTAATATGAATACCCGATAATTTTTTGTAAATCCAGATGGACAAAGAAGAAAATCAGGAAAACCAGAATAATAATAATAATAATAATAATAATAATAATGGAAACCAAATAGATAACCGTGCCATCCAACATATACTAGCACAAGGAATTATAGATGTTATGCCATATATTATTAAGTCTGTTAAAGAAGCAGAAAATAATAAAAGTGGAAGTAATCGGCCACGCAGTGAACATAGTCATAGCGTGAATAATGGACCGCTACTCCAATTACCGATTCAAAAAAAAGAAGAAGAACCATGTCATATGGTTGTTCTTACAAAGAATTCTGGTCTTGCAAACCAATAAAATTCTCAGGCAATGAAGGAGCCATTGCAGCCCTATGTTGGATAAAAAAGACAGAAGCAGTCTTAAAAATAAGCAAATGTGCAGATGAAGAAAAGATTATGTTTGCTTCTAATCTTTTTAAGAACGCAGCCTTAGAATGGTGGAATATTATTCTCCAATCTAGGGGAAATGACAGAATTTATAATATGGAATGGACTGACTTTAAGGAAATGGTTGAAAGAAAATTTTGTCCTCCCAATGAAAAAGAACAAATTGCCAATAAGTTCTTAAACCTTAGGATGACTGGAATAGACTGCAAGGGTTGCACTACCATATTCTTCGAATATGCCAGGATAGTGCCAACCTTAGTCTCACCAGAACAAGTATTAATCTCCCGTTACATCTGGGGATTAATTAGTGAAATCAGACACGTAGTCAAGGCAGCTAGGCCACAAACCATAGAAGAAGCAGTAGAATTAGCCAATACCTTGACTGGCGAATTGGTATGTACGCAAGAAGAGAACCAGAGAAAGAACCTAGCCTAGAAACTTACCCAAGAATTTCGTTATGGAAATAACTATCGTAGGAAAAGTACAGGTTCTACCTCTGCACCTTACTGTATGCCCTGCAAGAAGAAGCATTCAGGAAAATGCTCGACATACTGCAATTTTTGCAAAATGTCTGGACACAAGGAAGAAGACTGCAGGAGGAAACCCAGCAACAAGCTATGCTTCAACTGTGGAGAAATGGGACACATCAAACCGAATTGTCCGAAACTAGATCCAGCAACAAACAACAAAACTGCCAAGTGGGCCCGAGCATTTGTTCTGACAGCTGAAGAAGCCAAGATGATTCCGGACGTGATTACCAGTACGTTTTTAGTTAATGATATTTTTGCTAAAGTATTATTTGACTCTGGTGCGAACCAAAGTTTTATTAATACTTCGTTTTGCTAAATTCTCAATTAACCATTAACTAAACTTCAACAAGAATGTCTGGTAGAAACAGCAAATGGAGAATCCATTAAGATTACTGAAATCTTGCATGGAGCAAGAATAGAAATTTTAAATCATGATTTTATTGCTAACCTTTATCCAATGAATTTGGCTGGATTTGATATTGTATTAGAATGGATTGGTTAGTAGCTAATCATGCCAGTATTCTATGAGATCAAAAGTCAGTACAAGTAAGTTCACTAAAGGATGAAAAGATCACAATTAAAGGAGATAAGCCAACTAGATCTACAAAATTCATCTCTGTGATGAAAATAGCAAGTTATGCAAGGAAAAGATCACTAGTGTATATGATTTCCATAATCATTAACACTAAAGGAAAAGAATTAAAAGATATCCCCGTAGTATCTAAATTCTCAGATGTCTTTTCAGAAGAGTTACCTGGATTACCGCCAGATAGAGAAGTTGAATTCAGAATTCACCTATTACCAGGGAAAGCACCGATTGCCAAAGCACCGATTGCCAAAGCACCTTATCGTTTAGCACCAGCAGAGATGCAAGAACTAAAGAACCAATTGGACGAACTTCAGGAGAAATGTTTCATACAGCTGATGGAGAGTGCAAAACACGAGTCTTAAGTGTGTTATCTAATGTGTTTTACTGTGTTTCATGTGATAATTCGCCGTGAATATGTTAACTACGAGTGTTTGTGGCTTTTACAGGTAAAACGCGTAATATGGAGAAGTTAGAAAGCTTAGTGATGAAACGGGACAAGCGCGGACGATGATTAGAGAGATATTAAATTTAAACAGGAGTTGCTCGGGCCAAGACATGGCTTGAACGTGCGAAAAACGTAACGTTTTTGTGAGAGTTGAATGCATGTAAATCATGGGCAGTAGCTTACGGTTGAGATAAGTCGGCCAAATTGTTTACAGGAGATTCAAGACGTAGCCTACTGCTACCAAACCGTAAGTTACGGTTGAACATATACGGCAGCACACATATGATTGTGGGAAAAAGTGAAAAAGGTTTTCAAACCCCAAAATTAAAAAGGAGGCATATAGCTTGACGAGAATAGGAAATAGCATATTATTTTTTGGCTCCAAGTTTCGGTTGACATCATCATTCATATATGAAACCCTTGGAAGCCTAGGGAGTAGAGAATATACGTGGATGGATTAATTTTAAGGATCATATGAACATAACAATTATCATCATATAAAGGGGCGGACACACATAGAGCGGGTCGGGGTCCCCGGACCCCAATGTTTTTAAAAAAATTTGTAGATTCGGTATATTAAAATTCCTAAGGACCCCATAAAATTAATTAGGTGGACACCATAATATCAAGAGTCAAGCTGGTGCAGTGGTAAACTTCTTTGTTTGGTAACAAGAAGTCACAAGTTCGAATCTTGTACTTCTCTCTTTCTTTGTCTAAATTTAAAACTTTGGGTTTCTTACTTCCTAAACAAACAGATGCAAACATACATAAAACAGTTAATTTGGTGTATCATTTTTCTTTTTTGACTTTTGGAACTGGTCCATTAGGACTTTTGATGGCTGTAGGTTTTTATTTCTATTGCCTAGCACGGTAGCACCCTCGCATTCTATTAATAAGATTTGTTGGCCTTAAAAAAGACTAAAGTTTCTTAAAATTTGAATTCTAGGGCAAAAGATGTAAGGATCAAAAACTTGTATGTTATGAATTTTAACTTTAAAAATTTGCAATGATTTTTTTCGTTTCGAATGACATCGTTTACTTATTTTGTGTTATATAATGAGTAAAGAATATATATCTTTTGTTATATGTTCCTCGCACTGACCCGACCCGAACGACGATCGACCCGAAAATTTTAACGTCGGGATGTGAAATGTTAGAACACCGAAAAAATTGGACCCCATTGGAAAAAAATCCTGGGTCCGCCACTGATCATATGAATCAATCATCCACAAATTGGAGGCAAACAATACATGTGCATATTGGCAGAATTGGTGGATATTTTTGGCCCCATTATCCTATATATTAAAAAACAAAGCTAATGAATAGTAGTTGTCACATCATAATGAATAGTAAACTTTCCTTATTGGTTGTCATGAATAGTAAATATACATAACTTCAAGTCATCTTTTGTTGACTTTTTTCCCCTATACCCTTTTTAAGTGTGTATTTATCCTATATATTAAAAAACAAAGCTAATGAATAGTAGTTGTCACATCATAATGAATAGTAAACTTTCCTTATTGGTTGTCATGAATAGTAAATATACATAACTTCAAGTCATCTTTTGTTGACTTTTTTCCCCTATACCCTTTTTAAGTGTGTATATATATCCATTTTCTTCAAAGTTAGGTAGATTATTCATCATGGTGGAGTGGTTTTGTGGTTGTATGTGTTTTAAAGAGACTCAACTTCACGTCATCTTCCTTTTTCTCCTCTTTCACACGTTTTTCTGATTGTATTTATACAATTCTTATTCCTTATTTGTTGGGTTAGTGGATGCTTAGACATCGCAATAGTCGCCATCGACAGGAGTTACTAACTCGCTTGCTACCAACGGCTCTGTTGTATGAAAACTCCACTTGTCAACTTAAAAATAAGACACTAAATAGCTTAGCTTTAATAACAACCAAGTATTTAATCGCTGAAGGGGTATGGTCCCAGATCTCGCGTCAGCGTGACCGCGAAGGACCATTACCCTCATCAAAAACCTCCAACAGCAATAAATTCACCTGTGTCCGCATGGGCACATGCGAACACAGCGGTCCAATCTGTCCAGTGATGAGAGACTTACCTGAAGGACGGAAACTAATGTAACACATAGCGATGCGGCCCCGCACCGCATCCTATGAACATTTTCGTCACGACAAGGGACCTGGACAACAGGAACAGTCACTCAGCAGGCAATGCGGCATAACACCGCATCCCGCGTAAATCATGGATGGAACAACCAACGCGGGAACAACATCAAGGACCGCAAGCAGCGATGCGGCTTGGCACCGCATCCTGCCTACAAGGCAAGTGGGTCTGACACCACAGTGCAAGTGGCACTGGGAACAGTCGTCTACTGGCCCACGTGTATACAACAGTCTGACACCACAGCAAGACGTGGCATCACCACAGTATCCGACAGGTCTGACACACCTGCAAATAGCTGTGCGATGTCAGGCTAGCTACTCAACTACCCTCCTCCACTCCTCGGATATAAATACTGACCCCAAACCAGGTTTGAGGTATATCTTCTCAACTCTCTCAATACTACTACTATCACACTTTGCTTCCCAAGCAAACTACTGATTCTCACGCCGGAGAGTGGTAACAAGGAGCACCCCCCACCCCATCCTCCTTGTTGCGAGTCACGGTTTGTTTCCTTGTGCAGGAAACCCACCACCAGACGATCCAGCCGGCGATCCTCGGAAAGAAGGGATTAACCCTCTTGACGAGACCAGTGAGTTAACCAACCTGGTTAACCATTGTTTCATCAGTCGCAATAAATAGTTTTACAATGACTTAGTTTTGTCGCGCCGCAACGCGGCGCGCAACATTAAAACCTAGTTATTTTAGAAAAAAAAAATAATAATAATTCTCATCATACACATCATCACACGTGAAGAGAAGGATGCTGCATAAAATAAAACAGCCAACATCTCATTTTTGGGGGCCACGATTTTGAAGCCATACATATTCACGAGAATATTATTGTGGAGGGAATTATTATTGGCATAAAAGAAATACATCATCATCATAGTGGGCCGGCATTTAAAACCCCCTTGTTGGACAATATATTGGAGCAGATTCGCGCAAGCTTGAGGGGACTTTTGGATTGGGCCGATAACATTATAGAATCATCATTGGGTTTTCTTTTAAGGAGGGCCATAATCACGTGGACTTGATTGGAAGGAATAATAGAAAGCAGCCGACATCAACATATAGACATCATCATCTCGACGGCAGAAGGGAGGGGATTGTTTTTGACATCTCTCAAAGCTATTCAAAGGTGTTGGATCGGTTCGTGATGACAACCGATGCTGTGAAGACAACCCTGTGCGGCTAGGCTCTTCACAGCTTCCTCCTAGTGGACGGTTTAGTAGGTTTTGCATGTCTGAGTTTTTTATACTTTCAATCTATGTTATTTATGTGACAGATATTTAACTTGATTGATTCGGTTGACATGTGATTTGTTTATAGTTTGAGTTCCTTCTTTACAACGTGTTCGGTTGTTGACAAAACTTTGAGCGGGTTGGGTGTGACATAAAGAGGGTAGACTTGATATAATTAATTGCTAGTTAACTAATTTATGAACCGGTTGTAACAAAATTGCGTTATTTTATATTCACTTACTTTATCTTTCAATGGCCGAGAGTTCTAGTAATTGGCTTATATTAGAGGGGTAGGTGGATTGGTAACGTGGAGTTGGTAATTTTGAGATATCCCCACGCTGTTAGCTCAGTCTGGGAAAATGGTCCTTAATTATCAGAACTGGTAAATAAACGTTAACAGAACTATGTCTATGTGGTTCTGTTAAATTAATTAATTCAGAATGTGTCAAATCTAGAACCTGAAATCTGGAGGGAGTTGCTTTGTTTTATTATTGTTTCAGCCGTTTAGTTAAGTTTTTATTTATAATTATTCAAACCGCTCAGTTTTTACTTTCAGTTTATTTTAGTTTGTTTTAGTTAATCAAATAGGAAACTTAGCTGGCCACATACTCTCTGTGGATACGATACCCTGCTTACCCTAGCTATCTAGGTTAAATAGGTTTTTGATTGACTCTAGCGACAGTCGTCAACATCCTAGTTCATCGCCATGGGGAGCACCAATCTTGTTTGTCAAGAAGAAGGACGGGTCAATGCGTATGTGCATTGATTACCGGGAATTGAACAAGGTTACGATTAAAAATCGGTACCCACTACCGAGAATCGATGATCTGTTCGATCAACTACTAGGAGCTCGATTCTTTTCTAAGATTGATTTACGCTCAGGATATCATAAATTGAAAGTACATGAAGAGGATATTCCTAAAACTGCTTTCAGAACAAGGTATAGTCATTATGAATTAACAGTCATGCCATTTGGTTTAACCAATGCCCCAGCCGCATTTATGGATATGGTGAACAGAATATGCAAACCATATCTGGATAAATTCATAATTGTCTTTATAGATGATATTCTTATTTACTCTAAGAGTAAAGAGGATCATGCAGAGCATTTGTTTCTACTTTTAAATTTGCTGAGAAAAGAAAAGGTTTACACTAAATTTTCAAAATACGAATTTTGGTTAAAGGAAGTGCAATTCCTTGGACACCTAGTTAATCATGAAGGAATTCATGTGGATCCCACCAAAATCGAGGCGATTACTAAGTGGAAAATCCCTGAATCACTGACGGAAGTGAGAAGTTTTCTTGGACTAGTAGGCTATTATAGACGTTTTATTCAAGATTTTTCTAGAATAGTCATTCCCTTAACAAAATTGACCTGCAAATCAATTAAGTTTGAATGGGGACCAAAACAAGAGGAAGCTTTTAAAATTCTAAAGCATAAGTTAACCAACGCACCCATACTAGCGTTACCAGAAGGAACTGAAGACTTGATAGTCTATTGTGACGCTTCTAAGTTAGGTTATGGATGTGTGTTGATGCAGCGTCAAAATGTTATAGCCTATGCCTCTAGACAACTTAAGAATCATGAAGAGAATTATACAACTCATGATCTAGAATTAGGAGCTATAATTTTTGCCCTCAAGATTTGGAGACACTATCTTTAGGGTAGTAAGTTCACTGTTTCACCGATCATAAGAGTTTAAGATATGTTTTTGGGCAAAAGGAGTTAAATATGAGACAGAGACGCTGGATGGAGATTCTTAGTGATTATGATTGTAATATCCAGTATCATGCAGGAAAGACGAATGTAGTAGCTGATGCTTTAAGTCGAAAGTATCATGAGAAACGAAGACGAGTACATTCTTTTAAATTAAATCTGCAAATAGATTTAAATGAACAAATTAGAGAAATACAGGAATCAGTAATCAAGGGCGATACTGAAAAATTAAAAGGAATGATTAAAGAATTAGAACAAGGAACAGATGGAATTGGAGATTCCATAAGAAAAGAATCTGGATAACCAAACAAGGAAACTTACGCCACCTAATTTTAGAAGAAGCCCATAAGTCAAAGTATACGATACATCCTGATAATGATAAAATGTATCAAGACTTAAGAAAGAATTTCTGCTGGATAGGAATGAAAAAGGATATAGCAGCCAATGTTGCTAAGTGTCTAACCTATTCTCAGGTTAAAGCTGAACACCAGAACCCCTTAGGTTTATTGCAGCAATTGGAAATGCCTATATGGAAATGGGAATTGATAACAATGGACTTTGTTACTAAATTACCCAAAACAAGAAAAGGTAATGATGCGATCTGGGTGATTGTTGACAGATTAACTAAGTCTTCTCATTTCTTACCTATGAAAGAAACTTTCAATATGGAACAATTAGCTAAGTTATATGTAAATGAAATAGTTTCATTATGATGTGTGAAAAATGCAACATATAAATTACATCAATTGTGGCATAAAACTAACCCTTTTTTAGTACTAATGTTGGAAAAAGTATGCTTTTGTCTTCCTTTTGTATTTTCAGGATTAAATGAGCTCAAATTAACAAAAGAAGCAAAAAGGCAGCTAAATCTAACATAAATACAAGAAAAGGAACAAACGTGACATGCCCGACCCCACGACAACATCTTCCCAAGCAAAACAAGAGAACAGAAGGCTGAAAACGCCTCGTGCTCAATGAGCACGGGGGCGTGCCCAAGTGTCAGCATAAAAGACAAAGTTGTAGAAGCTTCCATCGCCCACCACGGGGTCGTGCCCAGCGGACACGGGGCCGTGGTCAACTAATACAGACAAGAGCAATTAATGAAGACAAAGAATGTAGGACCGGTTTTGAGACCGTTCGATTGCGTAACGGACGTTTGACGTGCGGAATCCGTAAACGTACGTGATCTAAACACACAATAACGTACTAGGAACGAGATTTACTAGAAGATTTGACTCTAACGGTACAATATCACGTGTAGAGAGACTTTCTCTCTCTAGTTTCTCTCTCTAGAAACACACACTTAGCAAAGCCTTCTCCAAGATTACAAAAACTTACCTAATTATGACTAAAACACACCTATTTATAGGTCAGGGGGTCATTTAATGAAACTTCATTAATTACAAGTTTGCCACCTTGCCTTTTTCACTAAATATTAGACATTTACGACTCGTTTTCTCCAATTCTTCACTACCATTCAGATTGACGTAGGCGATAGACAAAATATGCATCAACAATCTCCCCCTTGGATATTGCCGCAGTCAATCCTTAGTTAAACTTGTAGTGACTTGTCTTTCTCTCTCTCTCTTGATTCTTCTTTGACTTCTTCAGCAAACATAGACTCCATCTTGTTCGAACAAAATCCCGGTGGATCTGTTTTCAGCTTTTAGTAGTCTCTTCAGGCTCCCCCTTTCGTTAAGCTTCCGTGCTTTTGGGATCGACACCTGGCTTTTCATGTTTTCTGGCTCCCCCTTTCGTTAAGCTTCCGTGCTTTTGGGATCGACACCTTGCTTTCCATAGCCAAAGAATCAAAAACCTACACATCTCAATCTCTCGTAAGACAAGATAATTTTGACTTTAAAGTATTCACTCAAAATTCTCAAACATATAACACACGATATTGTGATTCAAATTAATGAATCATCTAAACATTTGAGGATTATCTTCCAACTTCTCATCATCTTAACCAAACCAATTGTTCATCTTGTTTAGCCTTTGAGATTTTGAATATCAGCTTTTCAACATCAGTTGTCGAAAATCTTTTTGAATTTTCAAAAATATATGCTAAAACACACTAAAATCTTTTTGGATTTTTTATTTAAAAGAAATGCAGTAAAGAAATATTTACAGAAAATATTTTTTTGTGAGTTTGTGTAAGAGGATCATATCAGTTTTTGAGACACATCACAAGCACCGTTAAGCTTTTAATCGTTTTAAGTTCTAAACGATTCACCTTGATTGTCGATATACTGATCCATCTTAAATCTTCACACAAATTTCAATTTACTCAGGATACGATTTAGATGTCTTATGAACTTAGCTCATTCATGTGTCCCACCTCTTGAATATACTCTCGTATCCAGAATCCCAATATTCAGTCTTACAGGTGAGTATACTGCAATGATATCTGTACATAAATTAGGGAATGCGAGGGCCGAGGGATCTCAGGTCGATACTTCCGTATACGCAGAGAGATATCAGCTTCGACTTTACGGTATGTCCTCTTTAGAGGATCTTTTAGCTACAACAGCAGCGACTATCAAAATTTATTGTTTTATCAGCATGCTGAGGGTTTATGCTATGTTTCAAGCATTTGCGGAAAGTATTATTCGAGGACTAGGTCAGAACCACCGTTCAGCAGAAGTCCCGGAATAATACCCCAGACATCATTGAGTATAAAAACCTAGTATATCAGAATACGAGACCTTTCAAACGAGATTTCAGGGGTTACCTATATATCCAAGTAGTGTTCCCCACGAATTTCACAAGTTTGAAATTTTAGGTTTATATCCCGAATAAATCTACTAAATGTGCGAAAACCTATCGACACATCATCAGTGAAACCGTTTATCACATTTGACATTTCATTTCTTTAGCATGCTGTGACAATCCAACTGATTTACTATCATTTCCTCTTTTTCACAACAAAACTCATTTTGAATTTTTCAATGTTTTTGAATTTTTCAAATTTTCTAATTTTTTAAAATTTTTCTCCCCCTAAAATTAAAATATGTTTCAATTTTGATTTTCTGGGAAAATTTGAAACAAACTGTACAACCTTGACAACTGATATCGAATCGCTTCAATTCGCCATTTACTTGGCATAAACAATCAGAACTCCCCCTCACAACAAACTATTTTCCCATTATGATTTCAAAACACTTAAGTTTGTTTTAATCAAAATGGTTTTTCCGGAAAAATTAGTTTGTTTACCAACCACTTGTAGGTTCGGGGTCATCACATCATCTTGTTCCTTTCAATCACTTGTAAAGATTTAACATTTCCGATTTAAACAACACAATCACATGTAGAAAATCAAGTACAACTTAATGTCCCTGATTTACCACTTGTAAGACGAAAAATCACCAGAGTGAAATTTCTCAAGAAATATGCCGATTCATGTTCCACGCTTACCAACCTGGGAACTCCGGCAAGTCAGGTTTTTCAGTTAAAGAGATTCACCCAAGCCTGACGGTCCTTGGGTGCTTTTGAATTCTCGTTCAACAATGGTGGAAAATTTGCATCATCCATTATTAAACCAGAATTCTCTACATTTACCTCAACAGCTGGCTCCTCTGGCTTTAATGAACCAGAATCATTGCCTGAACGTGGCTTGTCTGACTTTGATGAGCCAGATTCATCGCCGACATGTGGCTCCTTTGTTTCCAAAGAAACAAATTCATCGCCAGGAAGTGAAAATCTCACTTTCTTTGATTTGTTAATCGTTTGATTAACCACTTTTTCTTTCTTTATCTCCTCTTTTGTCCTCAGACTTGCAACTGAAGAATTCGGTTTACTTGACTTTGTTGTCGAGTGAAACGATTTATCAGTACTCTTATTTGTTGTACCCGAGGACAAAATCCTTTCAAGATACTCTCGAGCTTTCTTTCTTTTCTTTCTCAGTCGGTCTTTCTGCCCTTGTGAAAGCTTCACTTTCTTTTCTTGAACTTTAGATTCTTTGACTTTCTGTTCTGAAACTTTCAGTTCCTTGGGCTTTTCTTTGGCTTTGACTGACTTCATCACCCTTTTCTGAGATACAGCCCTCGATCTTTCAATTGATCTCATTGGGCAATCTCTTGCAATATGTCCTTTGATTTGGCATTCAAAGCATCTTCTCGTCTCAAACCTCCAACTTTGGCAGTTAACAGCAATGTGTCCTCTAAAACCACATTTGTAGCACATTCTGTTATCGTACCATGTACCACCTTCACACCAAACGCTCAGATCATAGCATTGTCTGGCTTTGTGGTAATCATCACTTCTCCTATAAGCTTGATTTGACGCTTGAGCACTGTGGTCAAACCTGCACCACTTATTACCAACTTTTTGTGAGTTTTTATTTTCAGATTTTTGTGGTTTTTTATAATGATTGGATAACTGAACTGATGAGCTTTTATTTTCATTTTTAAAAATTTTCAAATTTTTAACTTTTTGTTTCTGTTCTACAATCTTCTTAACAGGTTTTTGCTTTGAGCATTCACCTATTTCAGTAGACTGCAAAACAGTATTTTGAAATTTTTCTTGTAATTCTAAAAATATTTTTCTTTTCTTTTCCTTTTCTTTTTCATCATCAGCTTTGTCATCGCAATCTTCAATTTTGACTTTGTCAAAATTTGTGACATTGTCACTTATTGGAACAGAATTGATCGGTTCTGGACACACATACGGTGCAGAAGTCACAAAACCTTTCAACTTATTTTCAAGCTCGTTGTTTTTCTTTCGAGCTTGCTCACCTTCTTTTTCAAGTTCAATAATCTTCTGAAGATGAGAATTTATCATTTTTTGTTTTTCGATGTTGTTTTTGCTAAACACATCTCTCCCATCTTCAAGAATTTTTATTTGACTTTGAAATTCTTTTTCCATTTTTAATTTTTCATTTTCTAAATTTTGTTTTTGATTTTTCAAAACATTTTCTGATTTTTTAAGATTTTCGTTTTCTAATGACAAACTCTCTAAATCCCCCAAGAGTTTGGCATTTTCAGATTTCAGATTTTCACAGTTCAATCTCAACTTCAGAATCTGTTCATCATCAGCTTTCTTCTCAACCTTCAAAGCTGAAATTTCTTCAACTAGCTTCTTTACCACCTGATCATTTTCTTCAGATTTCATTTTTCTAGTCTTTTGGAACTCAAGTTCTTGAGTTTCAATCTTCTCAATGAACGTGCTCAAATTCATGTCTGAATGTCTATCCTTCAAATCTAACAAATACGTTCCCCACACATCACGCGGTAAAACATTTGCCACTTTGTCAACCCACTCCTTATTAGACTTGGTTATCCCTAATTTTCCCATTTCCAAAACTAGAAGGCAATATCGATCAAACAATTCTTTTATAGACTCTCCCTTGATACCCGTAAAACTAGCAAACTTATTCTCTGCAATAACTGCTGTATTCTGAATACGATACGACTCACAATCCATGTTTAGTTATTCAAAGAATTTTCAACAATAGATTTTCTAATCACACAAACTCAAATCAATTCAATTACAATGTCAACCCACTGAATCAGATAGATATCCGATTTAGAGACAACAATCCGGTAACAATAAATCGAATGTAGAATTCGTTTGGACGTGTATCCGAAACTTCCACAAAAACCACTTTACCAATATCATCAATCAGATCACAACTTTGGTCATTCAACTGAAATAATATTGACACAAATCACACATTTACCAATATACATTCACATGCAGCCGACACTTTTAATGTGATGTCAGATCCAATTTTCGACAACTCAAATCAGATTTTGGTGATTGTGCCTCAAAATCCACTTATCAGAAACATGATTGAGCCAATATTAATAACCTTCAACTATGATTGGACCTTTCTATGACATGATTTTAATTCGATCAATTAACAAAGCGTGGTGATTTATAATTGGACCGAAGGTACACATGCACGATGATGATTGGATCGAATCCTACCACTTGCCGACAATTTTATCAATATTATCCTTAGTGGGTCGGTGCCTTGTTTTTTATAAATGTGCTGACAACAATCGATGTTATTCAAAGATTGGACCTTTACTTTAAAGTGGCCGACAACTTGTTTTTCAAATTAATGTCATTGGACCTCAAAGTCACTAATGCCGACAACCTTTAGTAATCACACGATAACGTCCTGCCAACCAATAATCAATTGTAGCCGACAATTTTTTTTTTCAGAAACTCACGTGAAGAAGACGACTCATAAGCGAACCATACTGACACTGGAGTGGACCAGAAAATTAACTATCGAGCGAACCACAACTAACAAATGAGCGAACCAGAAATGATCAAATAAGCGAACCAGAAATGATCAAATAAGCGGACCAGATAATGTCCGGATAAGCGGACCAGATAATGTCCGGATAAGCGGACCAGACTTGTCACAAAAGCGAACCAGACTTGTCACAAAAGCGGACCAGACTTGCTGTTGACGATTCGACCCGAAAACCTGCGATTTCTCCTAAACTACTTGGAATTTCGATCTGAAACTTGGTAGGGTTTTAGATCAGGTCTATGCGCACAACATATCCAAAAATCAGATGAAACAGACCGTGAAATCACGTTCAATTTGACGAATTTCCGTAAAAACGTGAGAAATAGGTAGAAGATGAAGAAATTGATGAAATCGGATCTGAATCGGCTGAAATCTGGTACGAAAACGATGTGTTTGATCAAGCAATCGAGCTCCTAGCTCTGATACCAATTGTAGGACCGGTTTTGAGACCGTTCGATTGCGTAACGGACGTTTGACGTGCGGAATCCGTAAACGTACGTGATCTAAACACACAATAACGTACTAGGAACGAGATTTACTAGAAGATTTGACTCTAACGGTACAATATCACGTGTAGAGAGACTTTCTCTCTCTAGTTTCTCTCTCTAGAAACACACACTTAGCAAAGCCTTCTCCAAGATTACAAAAACTTACCTAATTATGACTAAAACACACCTATTTATAGGTCAAGTGGTCATTTAATGAAACTTCATTAATTACAAGTTTGCCACCTTGCCTTTTTCACTAAATATTAGACATTTACGACTCGTTTTCTCCAATTCTTCACTACCATTCAGATTGACGTAGGCGATAGACAAAATATGCATCAACAAAGAAGGATGTGGACACGGGGCCGTGCCCATTGGACACGGGGCCGTGCCCGAGCTTCTGTTCAGCCTATAAATAGGAGTGCTTGGCTCAAGCTCAAACCATCCCTTGGCACACCACCTCTCTCACACTTCACCCACCACCCACCACCACCATAACACCATCATCCACCACCATCATCCATTGTCCATCATAGAGAGTGTGAGTCGTCTCGGGATCCAAGATTGATCGTAAGAGTTCTTGACAATCAAGGCCATGTTTGCCTAAGTCTCTTACATCACTTGGTGAAGACAAAGTGTGTAGTGTAATACTTTTTATTTTTAATCTTTTCGCACTTTTTACTTGGTTATGTATTAATGACTTTAATAACTAGTTTCTTATATTGAAGGTGATTCTTCCTTGTCGTTTGTCTGTGGTGTCTTGGCATTATTTTACTGTCTATATAAAATAAAACATTTTCACCATTCATATCTCCACGGTCTATATGGGGGTATGTTGGCTACCTTGTCGGGGGTTAAGGTAACGGTTTGGTAAGAGTCTTGCCATTGTTCAGTGTATAGATCCTGCAAAGGACCTGGGTCAAATTTAGTTGGACCTCCTTCAATACTTAACGGTATTGGATGGCGGGGGTCCAAACTCTTTGATCCCCTCATAAGTTAAACTACTATTAATACTTTAACCCAGCTACTTAGGACTGTATCCCTGCTGTCTCAGACTACTTAGCCGAGGGTAACGTCACATTCAAAAGAGGGGCCTACCATAATATGCATTAATAACTTAATTAATTATCTTTCAATAATCCAACCCTTTAGGATTGTATCCTTGCTGACTCAAACTACTGGGTTGAGGGTAACGTCGCCTTCAAAAGAGGGGCCTACTACAATAACTAAGATAATCTCTTAAAAAGTGCAAAAGTGCGGAAATAATCAAAGGTTACACTATACACGAGTCGGAGCCAAGTGATTCATCTTGTCTGTCTGTTTTTTCTTTTATTTTTATTTTCAGCATTTTAGTTAGTTTTTATTTTTCTAGTTTAAAACCTTTTTCTAAACTTTTGATTTGATTAGACGTTGAGGATAAACCGGTACTAAAAGCTCTTGTGTCCTTGGACGACCTCGGTATCTTGCCAACACTATACTACGCTCACGATGGGTGCACTTGCCCATATGTGTGTTTAGTGTTAGTAAATATCGTGTTTTATAAATTTAAAACTTGGCTAAAAAGTGTTAAAAAGGGCTTAACATATGCATTAAAAACTAATAACACTCACGCACATCAAGTTTTTGGCGCCGTTGCCGGGGACACAAGGATTTTAAGAAAGTTAGGAATCAACGGCCTAATCGCTTTTCTTATTTTTCTATTTTTTTTTTTAGGATTTTTTTTAGTTTTTCAGCTTCTGCAGAACTCAGCACGGGCCGTGCCCGCTGAACACGCCCCGTGCCCAATAATTGGAACTGGCAATCCTGTTTTAAGTCAGACAGTAAGCTGAACACGGGGCCGTGCCCACTCAACACGCCCCGTGCCCAAGATTCAGTTACTGAAAACAAAATCGTAAGATCCCGACGGTTGGTAATTTCTGACACAAACATGAGGGATACTGATATTTTTTACTTTCGGCACACTTATGGTACGTGGTGTCAAATATGTGGTGGTTCCCATAAGGACTTAGAATGTTATTTTCTAAATTATAAACCCCACTATATAGACCCATCGTTTCCCTGTATCCTTAAGAGGGGCGAAAGTAAAAATAATCCCTATCTCTCCCTCGAATGCTCTCAACTGGATTTTCTAGGAGAAATGCTTCTTGATGAACTATTTCAATTAGAAGATCTAATTATTAATTGGTTAAAAGAACTTAGGATAGATTTCAGTAATTTATCTCAAGACGATAAACAAGAAGAAGGGTTGGGCTCGCATTCAAACAACTTTGTTGTTTCCGACGATACTTCTAACTCTAGCAAGGACGTGAGCGATAGTCGTCCCTGTGTCGATTGTGCCGTGAAGGACGCCCCATCGACTTCGTTCGATGCATACATAGACCTGAGTGATTCGGCATACACCTTCTTTAACGAGAGCCCGGGAAAGGGTTGGACTTGTCCACCTACTTATAGCATAGGAATCACCCTCACCGACAACCTCTTGCGTTCTCGTCTTAATCAAGAACAATTAAGGTATCTTAGGCACTTTGGGGTTGTTCCATCCAGTAAGGAACCGCCCGATCTGGAAAAATTCCTTAGAAATAGACAAATTCCATGAGACAGCTTCTAGAAACGGGGCCGTGTCCAGGTCAACACGCCCCCGTGTCCACCCAAAGATTCTCTTCTGATTTAATCAGAATACGGACAAGATTGTGTCAGGATTCTGTCTGCATACGGGGCCGTGTGCAGCCGACACGGGGCCGTGCGCAACGTACTGTCGTTTTCTATAAATGCAGCCAAGAATCCTGCACATTTGAACCATTCCAGGGACAGAGATTTGGGGAATCTTCTCACATACCATCCTAGGTAGTTTCTTAAAGAAGTTTCTCAACTACCTTCTTGTCCTTTCCTCTTTTATCCTCTATCATCTTCTTCAATTTTTCTCTTATACTTCCATTAAAGCTTGAGACCTCCATAATTTCAAGCTTTATTGAGGTGTTTGTTAGATTTTTGTTCATGGAATCTTGTTAAGAATAAGTTCTACAACAATGTTTTAAGTTGTTTCTGTTCAAAAACGTTTTAAAAATCACGAAAACAAATTAAAACCCCAAGATTCCTTGTTCTAAAATCCTGCAGATAACTGAACACGCGGCCGTGTTCACTAAACACGGGGCCGTGTCCGAAGTACTGGTCCAATAAAATTGAACTCTTTTCGGTATGTTTTCTCAGAATGGCAAGCAGAACGAATGGAACCTCTTTGTCGCACTCCAGAAACAACCGGCAAGGGAGAAGATCATCAACGGTTGAAGATTCTCTTGTAAACTACGTTTACACTCTAAGAGAGGCCATTGATGAGATAACGGGGGTAGAAGAAGCATTGGTCGACCGTATTAATCATCTAACGGTGGGACTAGAAGGATGTCTTCGGGAAGTCAACCTTTTGCACCAAAGGTTGAACATTCTCGCCTCTCCTCCTTTGGTGCCAATTATCACCCAAAGGGCATGGAACGTGGTATCGGAAGTCATCATTCCGGCCGAATGGTACGCCATACATCCGGAACCCCCTCGAGATATACTACAAGGGGTTCCGATTGGTGTCACTCCCCCTCCACAAGATGTTGAGGAACATGAAGCTGCCTCCCTTCTCCCAAGAGAGATAGAAAATTGGCTCTAGCAACATCTAGGGACACCGCTCGGCTTGGAGTTCTACAAGACTTTTAGATACCGGGAAACTATTTCCGGAATTTTGGCTCTTATTGTAGAAGTAGAACTCCTTAGGATGATTTTACGTATCACTTGACCTATCTAATTTAGGACATTTAACTTTTATTTTCTACTTTGTTTTTCATTTTTCTTTTAGGACTATTTTGTAATTCTCTCTATGACCTAATGAACGATGGTTTTAGTTAATATGGTGTTTGGATGGTGTTGAAATGATTAAAACACACTCGGGATGGCAAAGGAAACAAGGGAAACTTGAACCAGCACCCCATGCAGGAAAACAGTGCCATCCGACGAACTTTCTTCATTACAGCAGGTTCAGCACGGGTCGTGCCCGCCCAACACGACCCCGTGCTGCACAGTCTGCAGAAAATGCCCAGTTCAGGTAAACTGGACACTGGCCGTGTTCACCCAACACGCCCCCGTGTCCAGGCTTCTGTTTCTTCTTTTTCAATTTTGTTACTGGCACCTGAACACGGGGCCGTGCCCGGATAACACGGGGCCGTGTCCAGTGCCCAGTAACACAAATTTTTGTTTTTTCACACCTTTTTACACATTCAATCAACCTAAAAACTTATTTTTGGGACACATTGAGGACAATGTGTAATTTAAGTGTGGGGGGGGGGGGTGCTAAAACCTTGAATCTTGTGAGACCTAATAACAAGCCTTACACAAAACTCTATTGGAACCGCTAATCACCCCAAATTTTTTCAAAATTTTTCATTTCTTTTACTTGTCTAGGTTTAATTTGGGAATTTCAAAATTCTAAAAAGGTTATATTTTTACAAATTTACAACCGATAGCGTCGTGATAAAAAGAACCAACATAAGAAAATTATGAAAACGGCATGACAAGCTTAGTTAAAATTTGATTATATATACTTGATCACATAAAAACCTATTCCTACAAAAGTGAGTTTTGAGCCTTTATTGAGCATACAAATACATATCTTTAAATTAAATGCTCATTTTTCATTTCTTGTGTGAATAGCCGCTTGGTTCTTACAACTCTAGAACTTGCCACGACGATACATTCCCGGTCCTTACCAACTTAAACCCGAGTAAGTAAATGATGGAGGCATTAGGACTAACCCTTTTTATTTCTACACCATTATTTTTCTTTTTTTTACCACCTACCCAAAATCCCCCTAGTTAACCCCTTTGAGCCTAAACCTTTTCATTTCTTAACCCAAACCAAATACCCTTTCACCCACCAAAACCTTTTTACTTTTAACCCTTTGTTTTAGTAACAAGCTCGGTTTTTCGTATGACTTTAAAAAAAAAAATGTTGATGATGAAGCAAAAGAAATAAACAAGAAAGTTTATCAAAAATAACTTTGTTTAAATTCTGGCTTCATCAAAATAAAAAATGCAAAAAAAAAAAGTCTTACGAAAACCGATGCTTTTTACGCTTTTCGCCCTTTTCTACTAACCACTAACCCAACCACCTACCTTTAACCCAAGCCTAACCCTTCACCCAAAAGTCCTCTTGATATTTACAAAGGTATATAGTTAAAAAGGAGGAGGATTGATTGCTTGGCAAGCCTATGGTAGGAGTAAGTTCCATGCCGCTCTCGAGTGATTCACTAAAATACATCTTCGGCCGAGTGTTGAGTGATCCCCCGTGAGGTATGTGAACTTGTATATAAATAGAATTTTAAAAGAGGCATATTATGCCCTAATAAGTAATTTATCTTATGAAAAGTTTTAAATAAATCATGACGAATAGGATTATAAATAAATAAAAATAAAACTTAATAAAGAATCTTGGAAATCCTGACACTCCATGACAAGCCCAAAAACCTTCTCTTCTACCCATTCCATTTGGGAGTGTAAAGCCACATTATAAAGAGTTTTGCTTGAGGACAAACAAAGATTCAAGTGTGGGGGTATTTGATGTGTGCAAAATGCAACATATAAATTAGATCAATTGTGGCATAAAACTAACCCTTTTTTAGTACTAATGTTGGAAAAAGTGTGCTTTTGTCTTCCTTTTGTATTTTCAGGATTAAATGAGCTCAAATTAACAAAAGAAGCAAAAAGGCAGCTAAATCTAACATAAATACAAGAAAAGGAACAAACGTGACATGCCCGACCTCACGACAACATCTTCCCAAGCAAAACAAGAGAACAGAAGGCTGAACACGCCCCGTGCTCAAAGTGTTAAAAAGGGCTTAACATATACATTAAAAACTAATAACACTCACGCACATCACATTACATGGAATTCCTTTGTCTATTGTTTCTGATAGAGATAGCCATTTTACTTCTCATTTTTGGACTAGTTTCTAGAAAGCAATAGGAACCAAGTTAAAACTAAGCACAACTTATCATCCTCAAATGGACGGACAAAGCGAAAGGACAATCCAAACAATGGAGGATATGCTTAGAGCTTGTGTAATTGATTTCGGAGGAAATTGGGACGATCATTAACCATTAATAGAATTTTCCTACAATAACAGCTATCATACCGGCATCAATGCTGCACCATTTGAATCACTGTATGGATGAAAGTACCGAACTCTAGTATGTTGGGCACAAATTGGAGAAAAACAACTGTCTGGACCAGAGATAGTACAAGAAACAACGGAAAAGATTATTCAAGTCAAGGAAAGACTGAAAACAGTACGTGATCGTCAAAAGAGTTATGCTGATAACAGACGAAAACCGTTGGAATTTTAGGTAGGAGACAAGGTATTATTAAAAGTTTCTCCCTGGAAAGGAGTGGTTAGATTCATCAAGAGAGGAAAGCTAAGCCCCAGGTATGTTGGACCAGTAGCTTACCAACTACAACTGCCATGGGAAATGGCAGGAATACATGATGTATTTCATGTATGTAATCTCAAGAAGTGTTTAGCAGATGAGACATTAGTGGTACCTCTTAAGGATATAGAGGTAAATTAGAAACTTAAGTTTGTAGAGAAACCGCTACAGATCGAAGATAAAAGGATCAAGAATCTCAAGCACAAGAGATTAGTTCTGGTCAAAGTGAAATGGATTCCAAGAAAGGACCAGAATACACGTGGGAGCTCAAAGCCGAGATGAAAAGGAAATGTCCACACCTGTTCCAGTAGACCTCGAGGATGAGATCTAAAACAAGGTGGGGAGGATATAACAACTCTCCTAAAACCCTTAAAATATTCCTATATGTCCTAAAATACACCTCGTATACGAAAAAAGGGCCCGAAATACAATTATATTAATAAAAATCCAACGAAATAAATTCTGGTGGGTCCTCGCAGGGCATGACCCAGTTAGGCAAGGGAGTCGTGGGCCGCGACCTGGTGCCACCAGGCGACACCCCAGCCCGCCACGTGGCACAACACTCGGCAACCCTACACTTGTGACTCGCCAACCCTAGACCCTACCCTATATCGCTCGCGAGCCGCGAAGGCCACTCATGTATCTCTCGCGGGGCGCGAGAACCCCCTGATCAGACCCTATAAATAGTAGCTCGACGTTCATTTCCAAATCATTCAAAAACAAAATTCTCTCTAAATTATGAATAGTAGAAATAATTCTCGGGTATAATACCCACTAAAAAGCGAAGTTCTGCCTCGTTATAAGTATTATAACCCCTGGTTACGTATTAGTTACACTGCCCGATTGATCTAGAGCTCCGTAACGCATGTTAAGGCTCTGCCTGACTCAGTTGTTGGAGTTCTGTCTTGGGAGGGGGTATAGCTAATGTAAATTGGGTCATTTTACTAACACGTGTGCACTGTTTAATTTAATAGATTATAACCAGGAAGTTACTAGAAAGCTGTAGGGTTATCTAAAATAGCAATGTGAGTACATTCACTTTTTCTCACTATTAGTGAGTACATTCATATTTTAAACCTTTTTATACAAACCTCAATTGTTTTAAAATATAATTAACAGTGATTGAGTATTTGTGATTCTACAATTACTGTCGGTATGTTGGGGTTTTGTATACATTACTTGTTACTAATACTGAGAATAGTAACATGACCACAAGTCAGGATGGACAGTACCGTGGGTAGTAATTTGGTAGATATAAACAAATGTAATTGCGGATACCCTCAATATTGTAAAGATATAAATTTGTTTTGATTAAATTGGGATGCACTCACCAGTATTTCCCACTGACAAAATGTTTTAAAATGCGTTTCAGGTAACAAAATGTGAAAGCCAATTAGAAGCAAGCTGGAGAGCACTGAAGACTTGGAAAAATGGCTATAAAAGTTACCTAAACAAGAAAGAAGTTTTATTTGAATAAAATAGGGTTTATCCCTATAAACACTTTATAAATGGAAACTTGGGTTTTTCCCATGTATTTATTATTTATAAAAGTGTGGTGTTTTACTCTGATAAACTATTTCCTAACTACGGTCCTGATGTAATTTCCGCTGCCAAATTAATAAACACCGATACCACTAATCTGTGAGCTCGCGGCCGCCTGCCTCCTGGGGCAGGGGTCGGGGTTGCGACACCGCGAGAGACCTACAAATTTTTTTTTCTTTGTTTTTCTAAGTGTAAAGGTATTTCGGGTCTGTTTTTCGCGTACGGGGTACATAAGGAACATTTTAGGGTCACGTTAAGGGTTCTAGGAAGGTTGTTATATCTTCCCCACCTTGTTTTAGATCTCGTCCTCGAGGTCTACTGGAATATAGGTGTGGGTATTTTCTCTTCATTTCTGACTCGAGTTCCCAAGTGTATTCTGGTCCTATCTTGGAATCCCATTTCACTTTGACCGGAACTAATCTCTTGTGTTTGAGATTCTTGATCTTTCTATCTTCAATTTGAACGGGTTTCTCGACAAACTTAAGTTTCTCAATTACCTCTATGTCTTTAAGAGGTATCACTAATGATTCGTCTGCTAAGCACTTTTTGAGATTACATACATGAAACACATCATGTATTTCTGCCATTTCCTCTGACAGTTGTAGCTGATAGGCTACGGCTCCTACTCTTCTAAAAATCTCAAAAGGTCCAACATACCTGGGGCTTAGCTTTCCTTTTTTGACGAATCTGACTACTCATTTCCATGGAAAAACTCTTAATAATACCTTATCTCCTACTTGAAACTCTAAAGATTTCCATCTGTTATCTGCATAACTCTTTTGATGATCTCATGCTGCTTTTAGTCTTTCCTTGACTTGAATTATCTTCTCCGTTGTTTCTTGCACTATCTCAGGTCTAGATAATTGCTTTTCTCCAATTTCTGCCCAACAGACTGGAGTTCGGCACTTTTGTCCATAAAGTGCTTCAAAAGGTGCAACATTAATGCTAGTATGATAGTTGTTATTGTAGGAAAAATCTATTAATGGTAAATGGTCATCCCAATTTCCTCTGAAATCAATTACACAGGCTCTAAGTATATCTTCCATCGTTTGTATTGTACTTTCGCTTTGTTCGCCCATTTGTGCATGATAAGTTGTGCTTAGATTTAACCTGGTTCCCGTTACTTTTTGGAAACTTGTCCAAAAATGAGAAGTAAAACGGTTATCTCTATCAGATACGATAGATAAAGGAATTCAATGTAATGAAACTATTTCATTTACATATAGCTTGGCTAACTATTTCATAATGAAAGTTTCCTTTATTGGTAAGAAATGAGCAGATTTGGTTAATCTGTCAACGATCACCCAGATTGTATCATTTCCTTTTCTTGTCTTGGGTAACTTGGTAACAAAGTCCATTGTTATCAATTCTCATTTCCATATTGGCATCTCTAATTGTTGCAATAATCCTGAGGGTTTCTGATGCTCAGCTTTAACTTGTGAACAAGGTAGACATTTAGCAACGTAGTTTGCTATATCCTTTTTCATTCCTATCCACCATAAATTATTTCTTAAATCTTGATACATCTTATCACTTCCGGGGTGTATCGTATACTTAGACTTATGAGCTTCTTCTAGAATTATGTGACGTAGGTTTCCTTGTTTAGGTATCCACATCCTTTTTTTTATGGAACTTCCAAATTCCATTCGTTCCTTGTTCTAATTCCTTAATCATTCCTTTTAAACCTTCAGAATCATCCTTGATTGCTGTTTCATGTACTTCTCTAATTTGCTCATTTAAATCTACTTGTAGATTTAATCTAAAGAATGTACTCGTTTCGGCTTTTAATGATACTTTCGACTTAAAGCATCAGCTACTACATTAGCTTTCCCAGCATGATACTATATATCACAATCATAATCACTAAGAACTTCCATCCAACATCTCTGTCTCATATTTAATTCTTTTTGCCCAAAAATGTATCTTAAACTCTTATGATCTGTGAAGACAAGGAATCTACTTCCATATAATTAGTGTCCCCAAATCTTAAGGGAAAAAACTATGGCTCCTAATTGTAGATCATGGGTTGTATAATTTTCTTCATGATTCTTAAGTTGTCTAGAGCCATAGGCTATAACCTTTTGACGTTGCATCAACACACATCCTTATCCTAACTTAGAAGCATCACAATAGACTATAAAGTCTGCAGTTCCTTCTGGTAATGCGAGTATGGGTGCATTGGTTAACCTTTGCTTAAGAATACTAAAGGCTTCTTCCTGTTTTGGTCACCATTCAAACTTAACTGATTTGCAGGTCAGTTTGGTTAACGGAATGGCTATTCTAGAGAAATTTTGGATAAACCGTCTATAATATTCTTCCAGTCCAAGAAAACTTCGTACTTCTGTTTGCGAATCAGGGACTTTCCACTTAGTAATCGTCACGATCTTTGTGGGATCCACCTGAATTCCTTTGTGATTAACTAGATGTCCAAGAAATTGCACTTCTTGTAACCAAAATTCACATTTTGAGAATTTAGCATAAAGCTTCTATTTTCTCAACAATGTCAGAAGTGTATGCAGATGCGCTGCATGTTCCTCTTTACTCTTAGAGTAAATGAGAATATCATCTATAAAGACAATTATGAATTTATCCAGGTATGGTTTACATATCCTGTTCATCATGTCCGTAAATGCAGCTGGGGCATTGGTTAAACCAAATGGCATGATGGTAAATTCATGATGACCGTACCTTGTTCTGAAAGCAGTTTTAGGAATGTCCTCTTCATGTACTTTCAATTGATGATATCCTGAGCGTAAATCGATCTTAGAAAAGAATCGAGCTCCTTGAAGTTGATCGAACAGATCATCAATTCTCGTTAATGGGTACCGATTCTTAATCGTAATCTTGTTCAATACTTGGTAATCAATGCACATACGCATCGATCCGTCTTTCTTCTTAACAAACAACACCGGTGCTCCCTACGGTGATGAACTTGGTTGTATAAAACCTTTCTCAAGAAGTTCATCTAATTGGTTCTTCAGTTCCTGCATCTCCATTGGTGCTAATTGATATGGTGCTTTGGCAATCGGTGCCGTTCCTGGTATTAGGTGAATCCTAAATTTAACCTCTCTATCAGGCGGTAATCCAGGTAACTCTTCTGGAAAAACGTCTGAGGATTTAGATATTATGGGAATATCTTTTAATTCTTTTCCTTTAGTGTTAATGATTACAGAAATCATATATACTATTCCTCCTTTCCTTTCATAACCTGCGGTTTTCATCATAGAGATAAACTTTGTTGATTTGGTTGGCTTATCTCATTTGATTGTGATCTTTTCACCACTTGGTGTACTTACTTGTACTGTCTTTTGATCACATAAAATACTGGCACGATTGGCTACCAACTAATCCATTCCTAATACAACATCGAATCCATCTAGATTCATTGGGTAAAGGTGTCACACCCCAAATTTCCACGTGTTACCGGTGGGGCCGGTAGGGGAGTAACGTGACGTGGTTGGCAACATCATAGTCAAACAACACAATATATAAATGCACAGCGGAAGCAAAAGGATAAATATATTACAATCCGTAATAGTGTAACATCAAAGTATTACAACGGAAGTAAAGGATCCACAGGCGGATCAAATAAAATAACATGGTTCAACAGACTTTAGGCATCTAAGCTTGCGAGACTCTTTATTGATGCTAGGAGTAGCCAGCCAATTCCAATTAGTACCTGCACTTAGCCTTTTTTGGGAAAATACGTCAGTTTACACTGGTAAATACAATCAACTGACTCATTTTAAAAAGGGTTTAAGAAAATGATTAATTTGAATGCACATGGCACAAATAATATTTTATAACTTGGGATACTTATCTAATATATAAACTTGTACAGGATTTACATGTTCCTTATGCGTTCAGTAGCCCGGATCGAGCCAGGTTAAAGATTAATTGACACACCACATTTAATTATGAGACACCGACGGCGTACGCCTACGCCGGGTGCTGAGGTCGTGGCCATTCGTAGAATGATGCCAGGGATATCCGGGACAACGGTCATTAACCCCCAAAGGCTTTAAGTAAACAAAACAAATTAAACGGAGTCATCTCAATAACTTAACCATAGTAAGATTAAATATTCAATGCCCGACCAAGCGGTATTTTATATACCGTACCCCAAGCCCGTATAGGGAAATAAGTTAAAAGTATTTACCTGAGCTAAATATAAATTCAATCCCAGCCGTATCAAATCAGCAAGTACAGATAGCTTTTACTGGGCTCCTAAATCTGGAACGAAGGTTTTTAATAACCTATTAGAATCCTAACGGGTCTTTAATTAAGCCTTGACTTAGACCGATTAGTTTTTAAAAGGAAGATATGGTTCAAACGCATGATAAGGCGAAGACCGGAATAGAATGTGATTTAGACCCGACAAGTTCGGAGACTTGTATAATATGGGTATATTATTCACATTCTGGATTTTGAGATAATAACGATAAGGTTTGACCCGTTTCGGCTAATTTATGTAAACTAGTTACATAAACCGAACCGAACGCGCATGAAGCGTAACGGGTATCCGTAAGAGTCCTAAACAGGTTTCCTAAGTTAACATGCCTTGAATATGCTGTGGTATCAGTACGATCCCTTCCGTTATGCCCAAAACGAGTTTAATCTCACATTATGCCCCGAAGGGGTATTTTGGTCCTTTTAAAGGTTATAAAAGGAATTAATTTATCTTCTGTGATCCGGGTCTGATTAAATCAGTAAAATGGTTTATTTTCACAGGGTATAACATTTGGTTATAAGTTTTATATATTAAAATAGTTTTAAACCCAAACTATGCGTTAAATACGCGTATAAAGTCGTTTTAAGCGACGTACGGGTTAAAATACGATTCTGAGTTTCCGGATCAGTTTAAAAGGCTCAAAATACTATAATTATTATTTAAAATCAGTAGCAATTGGATTGGCGCCATTCAGACGTGTAAAACTCATTTTATGGCCGAAAAGGGCATTTTCGGTATTAACCGAATTAAGGCGCTAATCCTAGCTTAGGATCAGTTTAAAAATAATTAAAAATCTTCAAAAATCCCAAAATATTATATTACTTCAGTAAGTAAAAGATTTGGTGCCAAAAATTGGGCTTAGATAGGTTTTACGCTAATGGCGTCGTTTAATTAATAAAAGTGCCAATAATTACGTCATTAAGCATATCTCCTAATCTAGACATCCGATTGACATGAAAATTTACAGACATGCTTAATAATCAGTAATAAAGATTATCATACTTTCATATTTCCAAAAATCTCGTTATACGGACATAAGGGCAATATGGTCATAATTAGGCATTTAACGGAAACATCGGACGATTAGGGATTCGAGTGGTATAAACGCAGAGGCTTATACACACAAGTAACTAGGTCCTAATGGAACCTTAAGGCATGTCTAAACCTATATAAATCGGGTCAGAACTGAGGTCAACGCAAAAGTCAAACTTTTGCGTCTCTCGGCTCCGAATCGGTTCTAAAAAGAAAGTTGTCGAACCAAACAAGCGTAGACAAGTTTTTATACTTATTTTCAGTTTGTATGAATGTTAAAACAGATTATACGCCTTATGTATCGTTAAATTTGCATCAAACGATTCTGTTGACTTTTTCGAATAAGGTTTGACTCGACGAACGCCATAGTTAGGATCAAAATCAGTGAGTGACCTTTTAGGGGTTTAATAACCATATAATTACCAACTTGTATCAGCTTTCGTTTCGACAAATCTCTGGATCGTTTGTGATTTATCGCCAAGTCAAACCGTAGTTACGACGGTTTGATTTCTAGGCTATAAATGAATCAAAACTGAATCGAGAAGGATCTAAGGCACTTACACTTGATTAATGGATGATATGGAACGCTTGGTATCAGCTTGAATGGCTCAGAATGATCAGAAGTTGATATGTGTAATATGAGACTTTTATAAGAACTTGACCTTTCACATTTTTTTTTCTAAATGTTTGAGGAATGATCAATGATGCATGTATATAGCCTCTAAAAGTTGGAAACCAGCTTATACAAGCCCATAGATTCGAAAACCACCAATTTGAGTCGGTTAAATGCTATAACAGACACCTGCCAGTGTCTTTGTTCATTTTCTGCATCTGCAGACCGGAAGCGGCCCGCTTCCCATATAGTCAAGTCTAAAGCGGGCCGCTTTAGACTTGATAACCTGATTTTTATTTTCTTTTTATTGCAATTTGGCCCCTGGTCCTCCGAAAGGTCGCTTTCTCAAGTTTTCTTGCACTAAGAGACTTGAATACTAACATATAGGGGCTTTATGGCTTATACCATCTTTGTCAAGTACTCGGGTAACTTTGTGATTACCCGAAAAGCCCTAATTTTCAACGTTGACATTTCTAACCCTCGCACACGAATTTTATCACCACTTTCTCGTACGATAACGAAACTTGGTGAAATTTTTATAGTGCATTCTGGTGAGCATAATTAATCGTTACAAGGCTTCGGGTTTGTCAAAAGGTCACTCAGAGGTACAGCTTAAACATGTTGACACATTTAACCCCTGTAGTTTGTAATTTCTCACTTTCTTTCACATTTCGCTTCGTATGATCCATGATTCATTCTTTTAGGGTTATAAACACCATGTAGGGTTATTGTAAAGTGTATTTATTCATTGATGACACTTTGAACCCTTATAATTACATAGTTTCATTGTTGGTCAACTTTAGTCCTTCAAGAACATTCTTTCACACGTTCTAACCTATGACACGTGTCTACACCTTATAGGACGTAAATTTTCAGGGTGTTACATCCTCACCCCCTTAAAAGAAATCTCGACCCGAGATTTACTGAAACAAGTAAGGGTACTTTTCTTTCATCGTGGATTCAACCTCCCACGTGAATTCGGGACCCCTTCGGGCATCCCATTTGACCTTTACAAAAGGTATATGCTTCCTTCGAAGCTTCGTAACCTGTCGATCCTCAATCGTTATAGGATGTTGATCACCTTGTAAATCCATATACCACTTTGTGATAGTGCTTCTTGACTTATTGGCGGAACACCTCCTTCAGTCACTAGTGTGCAATGTATTTCGAGCTCCGCAAAACTCCTTAAATAGGTTTTAGCTTACAAGCTACTTGATCTTGATACATTCGATTTCCTTCGAATGATTTCCATACATTCAAAGCTTAACTAGCCTGAAAATTTCACAAATTTGGTACACCCTTCCTAGGTGATATCTTTTGTTAAACCATGTTCCTTAACAAGAACTTAGGAAGTTTGCTATTTTCATAACTCCTCGATTTCTTGCCGTATACTGGCAACCTACAATCGATTATTGATTTGTATAATCTTATTTGTTGTCCCCCAGGCAACTTTCAGATCTTGATAATTGGACTTACCAATTCTCTATCTAACACTAGACATTTAACATTCCATCTATACAAGGTCTCCAAAGGAGTAGCCTTAATACTTACATATCAATTATTATAGAAAATCTTATCTTAAGGTGAGATGGTTATTCCAACCACTGCTTAGCTACTGTTTAGGGAATAGCTAATCCTTGCCGTTAGTCGAACAGATCGACGATTCTGGGCAGTTGATGGCAAATTCTTAATCGTTGCCTAATTAGGGTTGCGGTAAATAATGCATAAGCAAAATGAACCGTCTTTCATCATGGACTATCCCGTATTCTCAGGATATTGAGTTAGACCATATGAACCCCTAAAAACTTAGTTAATCAGGGTTTCGATTCTTCGAATGATGGTACTAGCCGTCTTGGAGATTTCATGATAATACAGCCCTAAATAGGATATAAATCTTAACTCTACCTGCCTCTCTGGGATAAACCAGGTAATCTTAGGAGAAGATAAACAAGATATAAGGAGGTTACAGAGATTTTTACAAATCTCAGGCTCCAGTTCATCCATCATTGTTTGTGTCAATTAAGTGACACATTTATGTTACGAGTCCACGAGTTCTTTACTCGGGAACATTTACTTGGACAATTTCATTCGGGATATCTTCTTTGAATACTACTAGTCGACTTTAGTACGATATGACTATTGGGATATCTCAGAGGTTCCATGCATTAAACCTCCATACTGATCAGGCATGAAAGCAATCTATGGGACACACTAGGATACGCCACTCCTCATATGGCACTTTTATCAAACATAGTTTGGCATTCGCAGGCGATAGAAAACAATGAGAAAATAATAAAATAAAATAATATACATTGTCGTACTCTTTTTGAGGAAGAGTACTCCAGATTCTTATGAAAGGATTATCTCCGAGGATGGGAGAGAGGATTATTAAAGATTCCATTGGTAAATCATATCTTATCTTTAATATCCGAAGTTCTTATGAAATCAAAAGTTTGTTAAGCTTATGGTCTGGTGAGAGACTTAACAGCACCCGAAACCACATGTAATTTATAGCAATAAATTCACAAATAAGGGTTTATCTGGTGAAATTTACAATGTGAGCTGTCTCTAATTATTCAACAGGAGGGTTAAACGCCTCCATTAATAATCCTTCTAACTTAGCTGTAAAATCTTAGATAACTTTAGGGCGGTCTCAACTTTGACTGATTACTTCTTAATCATTATAACGTGGGTAGCTGAGGTAGATCCATAATGGATTTTTAATGAGTAGGTTTTTAAACCTTAATGTGCCCTCTTGTTGCCAATGCTAACCACTAATAATTATGTGCTTTAATAGGGTACTATCTCAGCCAATGAATTTAAAATTTGCGACACACTGTCGACAGTCTAGAACTTTTATGGCGAGAGTCAGAAAATTCTTATTCCGTCTTTTCCCTTTTTCGCGAAACGGGTATCAGGTTTTTCTAATAAGGTCCTTAAAACTTGGACCGTTCCACAATGTATAAGAGGATCCTACTTGAGGATTTCATTAATGTCACTCATTAAGAGTATTGACTGTGATGTATACCTTACCATGTCCTTTCTAGCCTAACACTGATATACTTAATGGTTTCTACTTCATCCTTTCTAGCGTTTAGTCAACATAAGCAAGCCAAGAGTAATTAAAACATAGAGGAAAAATTTTGGATTCTAAAACTTAGTCAACATAAGGAGGATAAGTAGTTGACTTATAGTAAGAAGTAAGGAAGTTATTGTACATGTGCTTATAATTAATTAGGTTGGAAATTTTCACAAACTAGGCACCTAGCTCGGTTGGCTAGGCGCGCGAAAGGGTGCGGCCTAGACCCAGGTTCGATACCGGGGACGGCCGGTTCCACCATTTTTTTTTTCTCTGGGAGTCTAACGCGGGCCGCGTAAGGTATCACTCAGGGCTTACGCGGGCCGCCTGGGTCTTCTGATCAGAAGCAACTTTCAGAAATGACAGTCTTGGTCCCTGTTATACTTTTAAGCCATTTCTGACACGTTTAAAGCTTGTTAAGTCAACTTTAAGGCCCTAAAATGATGCCTAAACATTGTGGACATGGAACATGTAATTATGAGGGTTGTCTCATAAGGAGTTTTGATAATTGATTGCTTCTTATTACCCACAATATGGGCTTGGTCACTAGACGACCAATCCTTTCTTATTACTATATTGAGTCCTCCTATTAACGAAACAAGGACAACGAAAGGGTAATTCCTAATGGATATAAAACATCCATTTAATATTGCTGGAGCAGTCTCAGAGGTACTTTCGGCAAATTTTTACTTCATACTTAACGCTTAGAGTTTTAACAGGCAGATTTAATGATTTACAATATATATTGTCTACGAGAGACTTATCTGAATTTGAATCAATTAATACTCTAGCATGAGCGTTATTGGTAAAGGAAGTACCTGTGGTGACATTGTCATCCTGAATAGCCTCTTAAACATCCATTTGAGAGCTTCCAGCTTTAGTCTTTTTAACTTCCTCAGGCTTTTTAGCGTATTTAGGGCAGTTGGTCTTAATGTGCCCCTTTTCTTGACAGTTGAAGCATGTTGCTTCTTTTATCTTCTTGCACTCTATCGTTTTGTGTTCTTTAGACTTGCAAATTCCACAGGGTAGAGGCTGAACTTCATATCTGCATTTCCCGAGGTGATATTTCCTACAGGTTTTGCATTTGGGCTTTTTACCAGTCTGCTGTCTGCCACTCAAATCATTCTCACACTTCTTGGTTTTATTAGGGCAATTAGTTTTGATGTGCCCTATTTCATTGCAACCATAGCAGGTTGCGTCCTCCATCTTCTTGCAGTCCGAGGTCTTATGCCCCTTGGACTTGCATATCCCACATGCAAGAGTTCTCGACTGTGTATGCGAGTTCGCTCCATACTTGCACTTCCCGAAGTGCTGTTTCTTGCAGATTTTGCATCTGGGTTTTTCAACCGCCTGTTGGTTGTTTTTCAATTCCTTACATTCAAGGGTCTTGTGATCCATCTCTTTACAGATACCACATCCCCTGATCTTTTCATATATACATTTGCTGAAGTGCCTCTTCTTCCCGCAATTCTGACATTCGGGTTTAGCCTCCTTTGGCTTGGACTGGTTATAGTTTGAACCGGTCTTACTCTTTTTACAACCTTGATTTGGGATATTATTGCCCTTTCGTTTGTGATCCTTCAGTACACGGTCCACAACGTCATCTATGGCTGTATTTAACATAGCCTGTAACTCGGTTCTTGTTAAGTTCAATCTTACTTCATCATTCTGATTAACTGGGTGATGGTGAGCTTCAGAGGAGTCAGCCATGGTGAAGCTTTGAAGGCTACAAACCAGGTAGTAATAATTGGTTTAATTATATGGTGAATTGTCGAATTTAATGACTAATTAGCCATGGTGTAAATAAACCATATAAGCCAATAGATAGTACTTAAGTTAATTGATTATGTTCTGCCTAGGTTTGTAAGTAAACCATCCTTGGCTTGTAAACAGAATATAATCCTTCATATTTATTAGACAGGGGACATAAATCATGACTGTCAATGTCGTACTGACATTTTATATAGCACAAGAGCTTATTCCCAATGACTCTTGATGGCACAGGGGCCTTGTCATTTGAGAAAATTTAAAACATAATCGACGATTCCTTTGGATCGGAATAATTTCATAGTTCATTGTCCTGACAAGAATTTATGAAATAAAAACTATCTTTTCATGTATACACCTTTCCCGTAGGTACACATCCCAATTGGATGTTTTGATGTGTACATCATGCTCGACATTTACCAGCCATGCTTTCTATTAATCATTTACGCTAAATAAGGGATTTGAAAAATTCCTAATGTAAGGATGACAAGTGTGATTTTATCGCATCACTGTTGTCGGGAGTGTTAAAACATTTTCAAATGTTAACAATGATCTGAATCTCTTTTTAACCAGGTTTTTACCATCTTAGCTAGGTCTTCAATGACATTCAAGCTAGGTCAAACCTTTTAAGATTCTCTCTTTATATTTATACTGGCAGGAAAAGAATGATATTTATTTTATTCAGGATTTTCACTATTAATCCTAAATCATAATCTAGTAATAGTACAAAAGGATTAGTCACGTAGACGAGTTTAATTTATAAGCCATGATTTCAGAGAATCGAGGCATTAAGGTTTGAACATATTTCATTACCTTTACTGGACAGAGAGTCGAAGACTACTACTGTCATTGTCATAATTGACGATACAATATGGCCAGTAGGCAAATCAATTGACATTACAAAACGATGTTTTAAGAAAGTAATAATCATCACACTGATGATAGTAGTCATGATAATATTGATCATATTGACTATGAGGCTTGGGCATATCCCACCACCTTAGACAGGAACCCTAAGAGTTACAACTGTCATTGTCCTATTGACAATATTACAAAGTATAGCCAGTAGGCACTTCGTCACTAAGGATGTTAATAATATGATCATCATATTGATGATATTAGTCATGATCACATTGATCATAGGCTAATAGGCTTGAGCATAGCTCACCACCATAGACAAGGAATCATAAAGATCACAATGTCGGAGACATATTAGTCATGATCACATTGATCATATAGGCTAACAGGCTTGAGCATAGGTCACCACCATAGACAAGGAATCATAAAGATCACAATGTCAGTGTCTCAGATGGATAATACGTTATAGCCCGTAGGCACTTCCCTTCTAAGGGATGTTTATAATATGATCATCTTATAGGATGATATAAGCTATGATTTCTAGATCAATAGACTAGATAAGAATATTGGAAAAATCCAATATATGAAAATAAAAGTACAGAGTTGCCCTAAGCGGGGCTTGAAAGGAATAATGTTGTCCTCGAAGGGACTGAAAAGATAAATACGTCCTTATAAGGACTATTGAGGAAATGATCTTTAGCAAAGGAGTTTCTTCTTTATTCAATTCCTGAATGCTTCTCCTTGGTTGCACGTTTCATCCTAGCCGCTGTACGAAGGTCAGCAATATAAGGCTTCAGGTGTGGAGGATTCCTATTATGGCTTCTTCGCTTGGCGACGTATCCAATATATAAAGATTTGGAAGAAAAATTTCCTGATGAGGATTGAGAGTATTCCTATGTTAAGTCTAGACTCAGAAGGTCAAGGAATGTGCAAATGTGTCATTGAGATTAAACACAAAAGATAGTGTTTAATTCACTCAATGTTGGCTCTGATACCAACCTGTCACACCCCAAATTTCCACGTGTTACCGGTGGGGCCGGTAGGGGAGTAACGTGACGTGGTTGGCAACATCATAGTCAAACAACACAATATATAAATGCACAGCGGAAGCAAAAGGATAAATATATTACAATCCGTAATAGTGTAACATCAAAGTATTACAACGGAAGTAAAGGATCCACAGGCGGATCAAATAAAATAACATGGTTCAACAGACTTTAGGCATCTAAGCTTGCGAGACTCTTTATTGATGCTAGGAGTAGCCAGCCAATTCCAATTAGTACCTGCACTTAGCCTTTTTTGGGAAAATACGTCAGTTTACACTGGTAAATACAATCAACTGACTCATTTTAAAAAGGGTTTAAGAAAATGATTAATTTGAATGCACATGGCACAAATAATATTTTATAACTTGGGATACTTATCTAATATATAAACTTGTACAGGATTTACATGTTCCTTATGCGTTCAGTAGCCCGGATCGAGCCGGGTTAAAGATTAATTGACACACCACATTTAATTATGAGACACCGACGGCGTACGCCTACGCCGGGTGCTGAGGTCGTGGCCATTCGTAGAATGATGCCAGGGATATCCGGGACAACGGTCATTAACCCCCAAAGGCTTTAAGTAAACAAAACAAATTAAACGGAGTCATCTCAATAACTTAACCATAGTAAGATTAAATATTCAATGCCCGACCAAGCGGTATTTTATATACCGTACCCCAAGCCCGTATAGGGAAATAAGTTAAAAGTATTTACCTGAGCTAAATATAAATTCAATCCCAGCCGTATCAAATCAGCAAGTACAGATAGCTTTTACTGGGCTCCTAAATCTGGAACGAAGGTTTTTAATAACCTATTAGAATCCTAACGGGTCTTTAATTAAGCCTTGACTTAGACCGATTAGTTTTTAAAAGGAAGATATGGTTCAAACGCATGATAAGGCGAAGACCGGAATAGAATGTGATTTAGACCCGACAAGTTCGGAGACTTGTATAATATGGGTATATTATTCACATTCTGGATTTTGAGATAATAACGATAAGGTTTGACCCGTTTCGGCTAATTTATGTAAACTAGTTACATAAACCGAACCGAACGCGCATGAAGCGTAACGGGTATCCGTAAGAGTCCTAAACAGGTTTCCTAAGTTAACATGCCTTGAATATGCTGTGGTATCAGTACGATCCCTTCCGTTATGCCCAAAACGAGTTTAATCTCACATTATGCCCCGAAGGGGTATTTTGGTCCTTTTAAAGGTTATAAAAGGAATTAATTTATCTTCTGTGATCCGGGTCTGATTAAATCAGTAAAATGGTTTATTTTCACAGGGTATAACATTTGGTTATAAGTTTTATATATTAAAATAGTTTTAAACCCAAACTATGCGTTAAATACGCGTATAAAGTCGTTTTAAGCGACGTACGGGTTAAAATACGATTCTGAGTTTCCGGATCAGTTTAAAAGGCTCAAAATACTATAATTATTATTTAAAATCAGTAGCAATTGGATTGGCGCCATTCAGACGTGTAAAACTCATTTTATGGCCGAAAAGGGCATTTTCGGTATTAACCGAATTAAGGCGCTAATCCTAGCTTAGGATCAGTTTAAAAATAATTAAAAATCTTCAAAAATCCCAAAATATTATATTACTTCAGTAAGTAAAAGATTTGGTGCCAAAAATTGGGCTTAGATAGGTTTTACGCTAATGGCGTCGTTTAATTAATAAAAGTGCCAATAATTACGTCATTAAGCATATCTCCTAATCTAGACATCCGATTGACATGAAAATTTACAGACATGCTTAATAATCAGTAATAAAGATTATCATACTTTCATATTTCCAAAAATCTCGTTATACGGACATAAGGGCAATATGGTCATAATTAGGCATTTAACGGAAACATCGGACGATTAGGGATTCGAGTGGTATAAACGCAGAGGCTTATACACACAAGTAACTAGGTCCTAATGGAACCTTAAGGCATGTCTAAACCTATATAAATCGGGTCAGAACTGAGGTCAACGCAAAAGTCAAACTTTTGCGTCTCTCGGCTCCGAATCGGTTCTAAAAAGAAAGTTGTCGAACCAAACAAGCGTAGACAAGTTTTTATACTTATTTTCAGTTTGTATGAATGTTAAAACAGATTATACGCCTTATGTATCGTTAAATTTGCATCAAACGATTCTGTTGACTTTTTCGAATAAGGTTTGACTCGACGAACGCCATAGTTAGGATCAAAATCAGTGAGTGACCTTTTAGGGGTTTAATAACCATATAATTACCAACTTGTATCAGCTTTCGTTTCGACAAATCTCTGGATCGTTTGTGATTTATCGCCAAGTCAAACCGTAGTTACGACGGTTTGATTTCTAGGCTATAAATGAATCAAAACTGAATCGAGAAGGATCTAAGGCACTTACACTTGATTAATGGATGATATGGAACGCTTGGTATCAGCTTGAATGGCTCAGAATGATCAGAAGTTGATATGTGTAATATGAGACTTTTATAAGAACTTGACCTTTCACATTTTTTTTTCTAAATGTTTGAGGAATGATCAATGATGCATGTATATAGCCTCTAAAAGTTGGAAACCAGCTTATACAAGCCCATAGATTCGAAAACCACCAATTTGAGTCGGTTAAATGCTATAACAGACACCTGCCAGTGTCTTTGTTCATTTTCTGCATCTGCAGACCGGAAGCGGCCCGCTTCCCATATAGTCAAGTCTAAAGCGGGCCGCTTTAGACTTGATAACCTGATTTTTATTTTCTTTTTATTGCAATTTGGCCCCTGGTCCTCCGAAAGGTCGCTTTCTCAAGTTTTCTTGCACTAAGAGACTTGAATACTAACATATAGGGGCTTTATGGCTTATACCATCTTTGTCAAGTACTCGGGTAACTTTGTGATTACCCGAAAAGCCCTAATTTTCAACGTTGACATTTCTAACCCTCGCACACGAATTTTATCACCACTTTCTCGTACGATAACGAAACTTGGTGAAATTTTTATAGTGCATTCCGGTGAGCATAATTAATCGTTACAAGGCTTCGGGTTTGTCAAAAGGTCACTCAGAGGTACAGCTTAAACATGTTGACACATTTAACCCCTGTAGTTTGTAATTTCTCACTTTCTTTCACATTTCGCTTCGTATGATCCATGATTCATTCTTTTAGGGTTATAAACACCATGTAGGGTTATTGTAAAGTGTATTTATTCATTGATGACACTTTGAACCCTTATAATTACATAGTTTCATTGTTGGTCAACTTTAGTCCTTCAAGAACATTCTTTCACACGTTCTAACCTATGACACGTGTCTACACCTTATAGGACGTAAATTTTCAGGGTGTTACAAAAGGTTAGCAAAGAAATGATGGTTTAGGATTTCTATTCTTGCTTCCTGCAAGATTTTGTTTATCTTAATGGATTCTCCATTTGATGTCTCTACCAGACAATCTTGTTGAAGTTTGGCTAAGGGTTGGTCACGAAGTTTGTAGAAATAAGTTTTGTTAAAGCTTTGGTTTGCACTAGAGTCAAACAATACTTTGGCGAAAATATTATTAACTACGAATGTACCGGCAATCACATCTGGAATCATCTTGGCTTCCTCAGCTGTCAGAACAAAGGCTATGGCATTTTTCTTAGGTCCTTCGGTTGTCTTAGCTTTACTGGTTGTTGCTAGAGCTAGTTTCGGATAGTTTGGTTTGATGTGACCAACTTCTCCACAATTGTAGGATATCCTATTGTTAGGTTTTGATCGACGTTCTTCTTCCTTATGTCCTGGCTTCTTGCAAAAATTGCAAAACCTTGCGCATCTCCCATAATGCTTCTTTTTACAAGTCTTGCAGTAAGGTGTAGAGGAAGAACCTGAACCTTTTCCACAGTCTATTCCAATCATTCTAAGATTTAGGAACTTATTGGCGATTAGTTCCTTTTCATTGGGAGGACATAATTTTCTTTCAACTATTTCCTTAAAGTTGATCCATTCCATATTATAAACTCTGTCACTTCCCTTAGACTGGAGAATAGTATTCCACCATTCTAAGGCTGCATTTTGGAAAGATTAGAAGCAAACATAATCTTATCTTCGGCTGCACATTTACTTAGTTTTATGACTGCTTCTGTCTTTTCTATCCAACGTAAGGCTGCAATGGCTACTTCATTGCCTGAGAATTCTATTGGTTTGCAAGCCAAGAATTCTTTATAAGAACAACCGTAAGAAGCGGTTCTTCTTCTTTTAGGACATGGAGCTTGGATTAAAGGCTGTTATCATTCACACTATGACTAGGTTCAGTGTGTTGACGTTTACTTCAATTTGCAGATTTATGATTTTCTGCTTCTTTAACTGTCTTGATAATATAAGGCATAGCATATATAATTCCTTGTGCTACTATGTGTTGAATAGCACTGTTATCTATTTGGTTTCCGTTACTCTCATTATTCTGATTTTCCTGATTTACTTCGTTCGACATCTGAATTGTGAACATTTATCAGGTATTAATTATCATAGAATAAATTTAGTACAATTATTTATGCACATCACACAAACAGATTGATCAAAATCGTCGAACATTGCGACTTTTACTCTTTTTCATATATATGCATCTATTACAAAATTATAACTGGAAATTAGATATACTAGTAGTTATGCATCCGTATCTATTTTAGTCTATATATATATATATATATATATATATATATATATATATATATATATATCAAAATACAAAATTTCACATATATCTAGGTATTTTCTAAGTATCATGTATCCAGTCATGTATATCACGCTCAACATGTTTCCACATAAGCTTCTCTCCTATTTGGCGAATCCTATCTCCCTCTTCCACTAATTCGTCATCGTATGAGCGAAGTTCTTCTAAATTTTCCGAGCTCATAGGTGGCATGGGTGCTGGTACTGGATCAGGGTGTCGGGGGATAGGTTGCTCATAAGGGTATGGATTTCTTATTACACTCTGCGTCCACCATTCGCTGCTCCAAAAGGGATCTAAAGGGTTAAGGTCAACGTACTGAGCTATGGGGTTTGGTGGGGGAATTCTAGGAATCTCATAGGGATCTACATCTGGAATTGGAAACTGGTCTTCCTGGTTGGGTTCTAGTATTTGTTGATCTGGGAATAAAGGTAATAGTGGCGGTTCAGCTATTGGATATAGGTTAGCATCTATTGCTGTAGTGGCTAACATATGGAAATCAGCCAACTGTCTATCTAGCTCCTTTTCCCAAGGTGGCCTAACAACTATTTCCTGAGTCTGTGCATTTGCGTCCTTATTAGCTCTAACCATTGCTCTCTCCTGTTGTAACTTCTTCATTCTTTTTCTTCTCTCATGTGCTCCTCTATTAAACAAACCTCTTTTCTTAGTAGTGAAGGGTTCCTCAGACCGTGCCTTAAATATAAATATCCCTTCCTCAGTATCGGCTGAGTATCTTGAGGGATTAGGTTGAGACGATGTTCCCTTATCTTTTGGTGAACTATCTATATGACGATAAGCATCCGAAGTTCCTTGCTCACTCATACTGTAAACTAACAAATAGTCAAATAACACAAAACACATAATATACATGTTTACACAGAATTATTTCCTAACACAGAATTTAAAATTTAAGTGTCAGCAGAACACTTCTTTGGCTTAAACCAGTGGATGTAGCTCTGATACCACCTTGTGTCGCAAACCCCGACCCCTGCCCGGGAGCGGGTGCCGCGAGCCTCAGAGCTGGTGGTATCGGTGTTTATTAATTTGCAGTGAAAAACTTTCACCAGGACCGTAGTTAGGAAATATGTTTATCAGAGTAAAACACCAAACTTTTATAATAATAATAAAACATTGGGATAAAACCCAAGTTTATTTGACAATACATTTGTAGGGATAAACCCTTAATTATTGAAAATAAAACTCCTTTTTGTTTAGGTAACTTTTATAGCCACTTTTCCAAGCCTTCAGTGCTCTCCAGCTATCTTCTATTGGCTTTCACATTTGGTTACCTGAAACGCGTTTTAAAACATTTTATTAGCAAGAAATACTGGCGAGTGCATTTCAGTTTAATCAAAACAGTTTTATCACTTTTACAGTATTGAGGACATCCGCAATTACACTTGCTTATATCTATCCAATTACCCATTTTTCCTGGTATTGTCCTCCCTGACTGGTTGGTCATGCTACTATTCCAATAGTAACGAGTTTCAAGTGATGTATACAAAACCCCAACCTACCAGTAGTAATGGTAGAATCACAAGTACTCAATTTACTGTCCAAGTGTAATTTAAAACATTTGAGGTTTTGATAAAACATTTAGACTCACAAAAGTAATTTACGAAAAGGTGACAAAAAGAAGATGTACTCACATTGTTTACTTAGGTAATACTAAGGCTTCCTGTTGTATCTGCTGGTTATTATCTATTAAAATTAAACAACGCACACGTGTTACTAAAATAACCCAAATCACATTAACCGTACAACTCGAGACAGAATTCCAATGACTGAGTCAGGCAGGGCCTTGACATGCATTAAAGAATTCTAGATCAATCGAATGTAACACGAGAGAGAACTCCAATGACTGAGTCGGGCAGAGCCCTGACATGCGTTACGGAGCCCTAAATCGGTCGTGTAGGGTAATAGCAGGGTTATAATACTTACAACGGGGCAGAGCTTCGCTTTATAGTGGGCATTATGCCCGGATATAATAATAGCTATCAGAAAGTGAGAGATTTTTTGATTTTGAACGAATTCAACTGAAGCCGTCGACCTCTATTTATAGGCCAGAACTAGGGCGACTCGCGCCCCGCGTAAACCTAAGTCTCAGTCTTCGCGACCCGCGAGGTCTCTTGACTAGGTCCTAGCTTGGTCGAGTCAAAGAGTCTAGCTTCGACACGTGTTGACACGTGTCGGCATTGTGTGCCTGACAAGCAATGGATGCTCGGGCCCCGCGAGATACCAAGGTGGTCTTGGTCGTGGCTCGCGAGAGACCTACAAATTTTGTTTTTCTTAGTTTTTCTAAGTGTAAAGGTATATCGGGTCCGTTTTTCGGGTACGGGGTACGTAAGGAATGTTTTAGGGTCACGTTAAGGGTTCTAGGAAGGTTGTTATAATTTATTCCCAATGGCACTAATTGATGGTAGGGAAACAAAAATACCCATGTCATGATGAGATTTTTTTAACGGCTAACAAATCAATCCCGAGTACTTTTCGGGCATCCAATGGACAAACGAAGTACTTTGAGAGTAACCCGAGTCGTTCACCACCACTTCCGGGGAAAACCTGGTAACCCACCCGCCCGTTCGCTTTTCTACACTCTTCTCTACTTGAGGCTCCTCGGTGTATGCGGTACTTGCTGGGTCTAGCCTAATGTGCACCTTACCGGGAGTCTCCATCTCTATCTCCTCATCTACTTGTTCCTCTTCCTCATCCTCGACTCTCTCTATAACTACCTCTCCTAACGACCTTCCACTTCTAGTAGTTATTGCTTTCAGTTGGCCATTCGGGTTTTGTTGGGTATTACCTGAGAACTGACCGGAAGGCCTTTCTTTCAATTGACGATTTATGTCACCTACTTGCCTTTGAGGGTCCAAAAAGTTAGAGTTCTTGTTCTTTATGAATGTGGCAGGATCCTCCAGGGTTCTTTGAGTGGCCTCTAAGGTTCGTTGGTTGGCCTGTAAGGTTCTTTGGGTTGCTTGATCCTTAACAAGAAATTTGGACAACATAAATTTTTTCTCATCTAGACCACTACCCAAGTCTTGGTTGTTTGAACCTTGACTGTTTGATCCCCCACTAGGATATTGCCTATTTGAACCCCCTGAGGTAAACTGACCCTATGAACCCCCACAGGAATACTGACCTTGAGTGTTTGACCCTGAACTACCAAACTGACCCTGCTGATTTGAACCCCCACTAGAATAATAACCCTGCCCCTGTTTTGATCTGAAACTGTTTGAAAACCAAGGGGTTTCTAGAAGAACGGAAGGTATTATTGTTACTACGCCAACTGGACCCTAAATTTGAATTGTTGTAAGGGTTCATTGGACCTTGGTTTGCTATGAACTCAACCTGCTCAAGAGTGAGCATGGGACAATCTATGGTATCGTGACCCCCCTACACACCTCATACCTATCTACCCTAGCTCTTAAGTATGAATCTCTTTGGTAAGCTTCCTCTCAAGTTTTTCCATCGCCGTGGCCATCGATGTATCCAAGCTAACTTGGTGCACCCCTCGATCGGCCGAGGAGGTACTAGAGACAGGAATGGAAGTCCTGCTAATGGCACGATGATCGATATCAGATTGTGCAAAACTCTCAAAAAGGTAGTTGCATTCAGCCACTGTTTTCTTACCCATGAGGTGGCCTCCTGCTGAAGTGTTGAAACGGGCTCGAGTCTTAGGAGTGAGACCATTGTAGAATTTCTCGACAAGTGCCCGATCAGATAGACTATGTTGGGAGCAATGGGATAGCAAAGTTTGAAATCTCTCCTAGGCTAAATGGTAAGGCTCGTTAGGCTCCATCCGAAACGAATGGACCTGATCACGAATTCGAGATGCCTTGGCGGATGGAAAGTATTTGGCAAGGAAGGCATCTCGAAGGGTGGCCCAGGTGGTAAACGTACCCGCAGGCTGCGAATCAAGCCAGGTGGTTGCGCGGTCCGCAAGTGAGAAAGGGAAGACCAGTAGGAAACGGGCATCAAGGTTAGCACCTTCTATAGAGAAGGTACCACAAAGGTGGGAAAGGCGGTTGATGTGAGCAGGTGCGTCTTCGTCATCACGACCATGAAATTGACATGAGTTGGTAATATCGGTTATGATGTACGAAGGAATTTGCCAATACTTTTCATTGTCGATGGCGGGTAAAGTGATGGGTGAATTCGCACCGGTAACACCGGCTGTGGAGCGTTGGTGAACGGCTTGATTTGCAGCCATTTGGACTACGGGTGGCGGACTCGGAGGACGGGTGGGTGGTGGGGAATTATGGGGTGACGGATTCAGAGTGAAGTCGAAGGCTGGTGGTTTAGATTGGAGAGTAGAGTCAGAAGAGGCGGAAGATTAAGTAGAAGTTTTACTAACCTTAAAACCAGAAGACGAGGAAACAGGCTTGTCAATCATCGGCTTCGGCGGTCCCTGCGAATGTGTATGGGGCATTCACTGCAAAACCGACAATAAACAATTAAGACGACTCTAACGAAAGACTTAAAAATAGATTAAAAAAACACTAGAATTATTTAGACTCCTAGGACTCAAAAACACAAATAGCACGTAATGATATCAGATAAGTCCAAACAAATTAATCAACGCAATTGCCAAGAGTCCCCGACAACGGTGCCAAAAACTTGATATGCTAAAAGTAGTTTAATAAAAATAACTAAAATTAATCTAGACACAAAGTAATACTCTACACTCTCTAAACTCGACTAAACTACTAACCGGCAAGTGAAACGATCGACTCTAGTAAAGCAAAGTAAGTTGTGATATCGAACCCACGAGACTCTAATTAATTACGTTGACGACTCTATTTGAACTGACACTGACACTCAACTGTTTTAGGTTTTTTTTTTTTTTTTGGGGGGGGGGGGGGGTTCTAAAAATCCTAAATATTGCAATTAAATTAAATTAACTAGATTAACTAAAACGAACTAACTTTGGAGTTTTACTCAGATGGTGAAGACACTACCTAGACTGGAATCCTGGTTGCTTTTAGTAACGATTTTTATTAGGATATTACTTATTATGGAACCGGGATCTTAAAATCCTAAGGGGTTTACAAGAGACACTTATGGCACCCTAGAGGCTGCTACGAACACCGGTTGGTTAGACTCTCTCTCAAGACATCTAAGGGGTTTACAAAACTAGCCTAAAAGATGCACTCCCTCTCAGGACATAAACCTAGGATAGACTTGGGTTCTCCATTAGACTTGTTAGACAACAGTCAAAAGGGGTACTTCAAATGAAGCTCCTACCTTACGATTTAATGACTTAGACCTCACAATAATCTCGCACCTCTCGGCTATTGAGAATTAGTAGAACACTTAATTTATTTGATTATCGAATATTACTTCAAAGGTATATTGCGCAATTTAACCCTAAAGATTAAAGATTTATTACGTGATATAGACACTCACCAAAATCTAAAACCTAGCATGACTCTAGTATGTGATAAAGACCGTCACCAAGATTCATGCGAAGCAATAAACAATTTTCCAACAACTTTAAGCATGCATATACATCTAATCAATAATCAAGTCGACTACAATTCATAAACAATCCAAAAATATTAATTATCCTTTATAAAAAACGAAACTTTAGCAACCATTCATCCAAGTCTAGGTACTTTATAAAATTTAGCCAATCAAAGTCATCGAAAACATCACAAACAAAGTATTTTCAATTAAACGAAACATAGTTAAAGAAAGAAACGAAGGAAAAAGACACCCGAATAGCAGAGTTGTGACAAGGATGATTCCCTATGCTTCAAATCTTCAACCGGCAGCTTCGAGCACACGAAAATTCTTGCAAAGATATCGAATTTCGTTCTAAAGCTTCTAAGTTCGTAAGTTGTGGCAAATTCAAAGTTAATGCAATTAAATAGTCAAACCCTGATTGCCAGCAACAATGTGCCGACCTACAACCCCGTCGCGCGATGCGACGGGGATCTCTTCTTACTGTGGTGCGACACGACAATGTGTATCTCTAGAAAATATTATTTTATCCTCGCGTCACGCCATGGTGATGCCATGTTCTTATCGCGTGACGCCAAGCCCTTGTTTCAGCAGAATTTTTCGATTTCCGTTCCCGTTCAGCCACAGCTTGACCCGGTTCTCACTATAACCATTTTCCAGCAGATTCTAACACGTTTTTGCCACTTTTCAGCTAACGAGACCTGGAAATACATAAACTAATCAAAGTAACCATTTTAACTAAAAATCGAACAAACGAATACGAAAACTATACAAACTATACACGATAAAAGGATGTATTTTACAATACGTTAGTGTTTCTTATCATGGTGTTTGTTTTCTTTTCTTAATTCGTGTCTTTGCGTAATACTGCACTGATGTTCTTGTTCTGATACTTTAATCCTTGTCCTTACTTCTTTTTGTTTGCTTTTCATATACTCTTTTTCAACCGTTCAAAAAATAAAAATAAAGATAAAAAATAAAAATAACTAAAAATAACCACAAATATAAATAACTACAACAATGCAATGGATCAGGCTAAGTTCATGCTCGACTGGTTTTATGTTTTTTTCTCTCTTATAGATGCCAACATTTTATAACGTGCTTTGCTCAACAATATCATAGAAAATACTTTCACATGCTTTAGTTGTTAGCTCTCTAAACACAAATAGATTTTGTAATGTTGGTTGTAGATATTAGACAGTTCTACAAATATGTAACAATTCACCCAATTAAATAGTACCTAAATTAGTAATAACTTCCAATACTTGTAAGTTTTTATTAAAATATATCATATTATAAGAGGACACACAAATATGCATATATAGCATTTATACAATACAAGAGGACAACAACAGCAACTTACTCTAAAAATAAGATATGAGATAATCAATCAATAAAATAGGAAACTACTTCCTAAAGACTAAGACTCCTTTGGGTGACTTGGTAATCTTCCATTAGACTCCTAACCATTCAAAATTCAAACATAATCATAGCATTTTAAATTACACTAGTAGATTTTCCGCCCGCGCCTTGCGGCGGGACCCAATGTCTGCAAAACGCGTGTCAGCAGCAGATACCGAATATCAAAACATAAATAAAAATGACGTGGTAAGGATAGTCACTTCGTCCTATAAAAAGATTTTAAATAACCTAATATATAATAATAGGACCCACACGTCCTACACGTTGGAAATTCGGTTGTTTTCAGTTTAGTTATTACGGTGCTAATACGTTAAAATATGGATGAGCTCGGTACCGGTAACGGCACCGAAAGTACCGATCCGGAAAATCATCGAAATTAGGTACCGGCACCGAAAATGCTCGGTACAATACGGTATGGTATTTGAAGGTAAAAATCAATAAATACAAGTATGGTGCTAGACCGGTGTCGAACCGAAAGTAACGATTCTGAAAACGCCAAAAGGTGGGTACCAAATTGGTACCGAAAATGATTTGGTATAGTAAATTTGGTACTGATACGATACCGGTTTGATTACAGGATTTGATACGATTTGCTCATCAATAATCTAAATATCCATATTAATTTTACATGCTACAATTTATTCATTACAGAAAAAAAGACGAAAAAGAAATCAAAATAAGTTGTTGTGTATATAAAACTTCATTCAAACGATATACAGTTTACTTACTGTGTGTATGTAAAGTAATCTAAACGGTGCAATTACTTGCGTTGCTACATTGCTACAGGATTTGATGAGCTCGGTACCAACCGGTACCGAAAATACCGTTACCGAAATCCCCAAAGGTGTGTACCGGTACCGAATATACCTAGTACGGTACGGTTCGGTACCGGTCGGTACTGGTACGACACCAGTATTTGAGGGTAAAAATCGGTGAATACCGGTGCCGAACCGGTACCGAAAATACACTCGGTTTGGTAAAAGCGGGTACCGGTACCCGATACCATTTGTTCATCCCTTAGTGATGTTAGTGTTCATTCAATTCGAAAATGTCAAAAGTCGGTACCGATTCTGAAAATATACCCGGTTTGGTAAATTTGATACCGGTACCCGATACCATTTGCTCATCCCTTTGATGATGTTACTATTCATTGGATTGTGTATGACAAATAATCTAAACCGGTGCAATTACTTGCGTTGCTACATGATTTGATGAGCTCGGTACCAACCGGTACCGAAAATCCACAAAAGTGGGTACCGGTACCGAATATACCTGGTACGGTACGGTTCGGTACCGGTCGGTAACGGTATTTGAGGGTAAAAGCCGCTGAATACCGGTGCCGAACCGATACCAAAACCCGGTTTGGTAAATTTGATACCGGTACTCGATACCATTTGCTCATCCCTTTGATGATGTTACTATTCATTGGATTGTGTATGACAAATAATCTAAACCGGTGCAATTACTTGCGTTGCTACGTTGCTACATGATTTGATGAGCTCGGTACCAACCGGTACCGAAAATACCGTTACCGAAAATCCACAAAAGTGGGTACCGGTACCGAATATACCTGGTACGGTTCGGTACCGGTCGGTAACGGTATTAGAGGGTAAAAGCCGCTGAATACCGGTGTCGAACCGATACCAAAAGTGTCGAAAGGCGATACAGATTCGGTACTGAAAATATACCCGGTTTGATAAATTTGATACCTTATTGCCCTGATTTAATATAAGGATAATTACTGTTCATTTCCTTTCTTTTTTAATATAAGGATAATTCAAGAATTTTCACAGTGGAAAATCGAATAAACAAGTATCACCTTTGAATTAAGAGCACATTTTTATCCCATGTAAAGACGCAAGCCTTTGAGAGGGTATGGCTACTAATGATTTCTTTTTCTTTGTTACAAACCCGAACTCATCACTAGTCTCAAACTGTTCATCTTTAGGCAAGTTCCACTCAAAAGAATTCATAAGAGACGCTAACATATATGTTAACATCTTGTCACCCAAGGGGATTCCAGGACATATTCTTCTTCCTGATCCAAACGGCAAAAACTTCACATTATTTCCATTGTAATCCCATTCGCCGTTTAAAAACCTCTCCGGTTTGAACTCCATTGGGTTAGTCCAGTTGTTGGGATCACGATAAATTGCCCAAACATTTATATACACGATTGTATCTTTTGGGATTGTGTAGCCACCCACCTTGCAAGATTCATCTGGGCATCTCTGGATTAGGAGGGGAAGTGGAGGGTGTAACCTGAACGTCTCCTTAATCACTCCATCAAGTATGTCAATTTGTGCAAATGGGATTCTTCAACAATATTGTTTGTACCAATAACCTGAGTTAATTCATCTTGAACCTTTCTCATTACAACTGGATTATTCAAAAGCTCTGCCATCACCCATTCTACCATTGTCGATGTTGTGTCGGTTGCGGCGAGTATGATGTCCTGTTGAGAATATTCAAAAAAACTGAAAAACTGTATTGGTAAATAATATTTTCTCTGTGTTAAAAGCTAAAATTCAGATTTTCTCTCGCAATTTCTGACAAAAAAAAATTTGTTGGAAAATTCTGACCATTTTCTGACAAAATACCAACTAAAATAAAAATGCTCATTCTAAACACACCCCTCCCCCCTCCTGATTATACCCCTTTGTGAGAGGAAAACTGTCGGTCCCACGCGGGCCACACCTGTAAGTATGTGAGAGGAGGGGGGTGTAAAAAGTAATTAGTGGGGGGTAGAAAGTAGCACCCAATAAAAAAACCTAATTTTACCAACTATTTTCTGACAACTTACCGACAAAAAAAACAAGGTCAAACATTTGATAGAAAATTCTGAGGAATAAAAGAAAAATAAATTTGATAGAAAAACAACTGATTTTGTTTTATTTTCCAATTATTGTATATAAATAACAATAATACTAAACAAATATGTATTAATAGTAATAATATGGGAAACGTCACAAAATAGTAACCAAATTTTAAAAGTGTTATAATTCGTATTGTTTTTGTCCCAATTAGATAACTTAACATTCAAATCGAGTCATGTCCTTTTTTCCAGATGTCAAGAAAAAATAGAGCATAAGGTGTTGGGGTCGGATTATTTTATTATTTTAACATATGAAATTAAATTTATTAAAAATAAAAACACTTTAATTACATTAAAAATTTTAAAAGTTACAATCCACGTCATCACTCGACGTTAGCATCGGATAAAAGAGGGAAAAACAAAAATCTTCATTACCACGGTTACCTATGAAATGGATGAAAAAACCTTTAATTTTAATGGAAAATGAATGTTGAGTGACATGATTAGAACACTTTTGAAACTTGAGTGACCTAATTGAAACACTTTTAAAACTTGGTTACTATTTTACAAAGTTACTCCTAATATTTGTGTTTGGAAATATTATTTTTAAAAACATAATTTTTGGAAAATAATTGAAATTAATAACAACAATTAACATATATAAATAATATTAATACTAGTGAAAATATGTATAATATACACACACATACATACATACATACCAATATTTGTATGTGTATGTATGTGTTTGTGTATTGGTATTTATGTACGATGTGTATATATGTATGTATATGTGTATGTATATGTTTGTGATTGTATTTGTATATATATATGTATTGTGTGTGAATGTATGCACTTGTATATATGTGTCTGTGTATGTGTGTATAGGTATGTATGTGTCTCGGTGTATACACAAACACACACATGTATAATGATACAAGCTAGTTTTAGGTAATCGGTCCTGATACTATACACATACGTACGTATATGTATAATACGTATAGTTCATAAAATAAAAGTATTTCATGTATTATAATTATGGTGCGCAAAATAAGGAACCAAAAACCATGTTTTAAACTGGAAAAATGGAAATAAAAACAATTTTGGTCGGAAATTTCCGACGAAACTCAATGAAGAGATAATAATAAAGCTACCTACAGATGATATTGATGACAATAAAAACGTGAATGACTATCTTAGTATTAAAATTAGAGATAAAATAATGACTATCAATAAACTTAAAGATAAATGATAGATCTAAGAATAATTATAATAGATAGTAGAGTAAATTCTTATTTGAGTCAATGAGTTTTGGTGATTTTAACTAGTTGTGTCCAAAATCAATTTTTTTTAACCATCTGAATACTTGATTTTTCAATTTGTGGCAATTTGAGTCAAATTACTAATGTGGTCAACCAAGCCTGTAACTATAAGACTATTTCAACCATTTTCACATAAGGTACAAGTCTTAGATTCGCAAGTTATAATTTCATCCATTTATATACAAGCCTCTCATCTAAAACTTCCACCACAATCACCACCATAACCATCAACACAAAGGCCCCACGACACCACCATCCCCACCGCACCTCCATTGTCGCACAACCACCATACAGACCCCAGTTGTCACCTCTGACCACCAACATATCAACCTCCATCGTTACACCACGGTATCATCATGTTCAACCCTTTCCACCTCCACAACCACCCGCCTTCGAGTGATGAACGATGGCGGTTTAGGGTTTCGTGGTGAAGTGATGAACAATGGCGGTTTAGGGTTGGTGTTTTTAATCTGATTCAGGTGATGTATAGTTGTGGTGTTGTATGGTCACGGTGGTGGTTAGAGAGAGGGGGGAGAGGTGTTGAGTGCTAAGAGATATAGTGTGTGTAGGTTTTTATATTACTTTGTAACACCCCAAATTTCGAATGTTATAAAATAATATTATATTCGTGATGCTAAATAACATGAAACGGTAACTATTAAATGGTACCGTAAGAAAATGATAGTAAGTTTAAAATATATGTATGTAACTAAGTTAACCAAATGAAAGGTAGCCTAGTTAATAAGAAAAGAAGGAATATGGCATGTTTTAAAAGAAAGGGGCTGAATGTGAAAATTATGAAATAAACATTTAACAAAAAAAATGTCCAGTGCTTGTATGTGTGAGTGTGTGCGACCGTGAGAAGAGGCCTTCCCCCTCAAAACCCTAACATCCTAAAATCCCTCAAATTGAAAGAGAAATCAAGGATTAATCGAATGCATGAGCCAGGAACTTTGATTATCTAAGTGTTCTTGACATCAAGTAAGTTTAATTTCATGATTTAGTGATGTTTGATTTTACGAGTTGTGTGTAATCCATGATTAAATGTGTGATTTAACCTGAATGCTACATGACATGATCATATAGAAGTTGTATTATGTGCAATTTTGATTGTATTGATAGTGTGGAGCAAAACCCACTTGTAATTGTAAGAAATTAGACGTAAGAAATGTTATGGAATGAATTGTGTGATGTTGATGTTAAATTGTGTTATAGAATATGTTTTTGATGGGTAATTTGGTATAAGTCATATGAATTAGGGTTATGGTATTGATTGTGAAAGATTATGTTTATCCATTGATTAAATAGGATGGATATGCTATAATTACTTGTACTTCATGCTTTATAGATAGTACGCATGCCATGTGTTCGATGAAATGCCTAAAAATGATTTAGTTGAAATTTGGCATGAATTCTTGATTAATGGTGATGTAAATGAAAATGGATGTATGTGTAATTATGTTAAGTCATGATGAGTAAATCAAGATACATATGTGAAGTAATGTTTATGAAAGCTAAATTATGAAGTTATGACGTATAGGCACGAAGAAAGAAGAAAGCGTAAGTCACTTGAAGTCGCAAGCATCGCAAGATCACGGTAAGTTCATATGAACTTAATTCTCCTTTCATGTAGATCTACGAATGATAGTTTACTAATTAAAACTTAGTGTTGAGTTGTATGTTCGTTTATGGTAGAATTGTGATATGTTATATGTTGGAAAACGGATAAGTAATTCAATAGTATCGGATGTATAATGACCACTCAAGTGGGTCATAAATCGTTTGAAAAGTAGGATGGTAAATGGTTAGAAAATGACTTGTTGATAATAGGTCAAAATGATGAAAGTATGTTAAACGAATGGTATGTATCGAACCGTTACGGATGGGTCGGATAGACTATATGTTGAACATTTCCGAATGAAATGTAGAAGAGCATAAAGAAATTTATGCTAGAAAGAGAAGAATGAATTGAAATAAGGTTGTTGACAAAAGGATAAATTTTGTTAACGGGTCCAATAATGGTAGTTAAATAAAAGATTTGTTATTGCGTATATATGTCGAACTAATAAATGTTTGGTGTTATTAACGATAGGTAAATCTCAATCTTGATGTTGGCGAGCTCGGACCGAATACACCATATCGCTTTCCTAATGATAGGTAAATCTCATTCTCAATCTTAATAATTGTCTTTTGAAAATGGGTCAAAACGCTTTCCTAATGTAAATGTTGAACTTAAGTTTAGGATGTTTTGTAAGTAAATTAGGATTTTTAAAACTTTATTTTGGTAGTTTGGACATAACGCTTTGATGAAATCTTGTATGGTTACGATCCATATGTCTTTTGAAAGCGTTGAAGTTTTTAGTTGAATGGTAATTGTCAAAAGCAGAGAATTGCTTAAATTACGAACGTGTAATGCCAAAATTTTGTCATAAATTTGTGTGTTTTTTTTAATCTATTTTAATGTTGAAAAAGTGGGCGTGACATACTTATTATATTTTTATTTTGTTTATAAATGACAAGGGTATTTTTTGTCTTTTTACGAAAAAAAACATACAAATTTGGTGGACGACGTTTGTAAATTGGACTCAGAAGGGTTACAGATTGAAAAATCAGGTATCTAGATAGTAAAAAATTTTGGTTTTCGACTCAGCTAATTAAAACCACAAAAACTAATTAGGGACTCAAAAAAGAATTTACTCTAGATAATAAACTCGGTTAAGAGTTGTTTTTTTATTAAAGTTCCCATTTTTAATTGAACTTGTGGAAAGAACACGTAAAATCTTTAATTTTTTTTTTACCATCAGTAGAGCCTTAATCTGGATTACGTTAAATGATACTGGAGTGTCTCTTTGATCTTTAAGCTCTAATAGGATCTGTAGAAAATCCTTCCTCCCATCTTCTTCAACCGCACCGATTTTCCTGGAGTTAGTTTTGATTCTTTTTTCTATAATGTTGTCAAAAATCTGATCAACATATTCATGTTGTCTCTACATATCTCGCCGCCTTTTTTGTAGATCAAACCAAGATAACAATGGAAAAAAATCAGATATGTTTGGTGCTCCCATTAACTTAATAATTTTGGATTCAACTTCATGGAACCCATCTCCAATATAGCTAGATCCCATCCCTTTATCAGATTTGCTGCAACCCCATAACATGCTTGTCACAACATTAAGCTCCATGTTGAAAGCCATTTTATTAATATTGACTTTTTTCCCGATTTTAGCATAAACTTCATTCACCATCTTTCTCACTTCACGTGTTCTAAAACTCTGAGATGTAAGATTAAATATATTATGTATTAATATTTAATCTTGTAGCCATCATAATCATTTACATTATATGGATCAAAATATATAATAACCTATTAAATAATTAGTTGGTAATTGTTGATGGACCATATTACCCTTATTAACTAATTAGGTTTCCTCCTGGGTGCTTATATAAAGGGGTCTTATGCAAAGGTTGAGGGGTTACACAGTTAGACACAAAACCCATAAGCATAACATCATCATCATCGACCTCCTCTCCAATACCGATTCCCTTGTCGGTTTTCTTAGTCCCCATCATCAGTTAGCACCCTAAGGAGGAACCGGATCACACTGACAATTATGTCGAACTCGATGTCATCTTCTCTGACTGGTTTCTCCACTGCATTGAATGCTGTAACAGGTATGTTTTCATGTTTTCCTTTATGTTTGAACAGAACCGAACCAACATGTGGTATCAGAGCATATGTTGATTAGTCGGTTCTGCTTTATATCCGAAAATCTGGAAACAGAATTGAAAAATTCATAACAGATTACGTTTTTGCCATCCGAAATCCTCATTACGGATGATTTCGGATGATCACGGATCTAGGTTTCATCATCTCGAATGCATCTTGGATCATTACGGATCATTACGGATGATCACGGATCTGGGGTTTCATCATTACGGATCATCTCTGATCATTACAGATGATTTCGGATCTGGAGTTTCATCATTACGGATCATCTCTGATCATTACGGATGATTTCGGATTATTACCGATGCATTTCAGATGAATGTTTGAATTTTTTTTCTTTCGCCCATTACGGATCAACAACTAACCATTTCGGATGAATCTCGGACTAAGTGTTACCATCCAAAATCATCCGAAATGATTCGACTTACGCGTCTTGGACACATCCGAAATCATTCGAAATCATCCATTTCGGATAATCCGAAATGATTCGAAATTAGTCATTTCGGATGAATCCAAGACATGATTCATCCGAAATCATGAGTGTTCATAAAATTTGGCAGTTAATGTGAACTAAATAATTGGTTTTGTAATTACTTAGTTAAATAATTAGAATCAGATAATGTTTTACAAAACCAAAAATAGCTTAACTTGAATGAGCTTTTGATGTATCATTTCTGGCCAAAGCTGACTTGATACATCTACTTATCATTCAAGTATTACGAAAGCTATGTTAAGTGTGCATCATAAACATGAATGTCTTAATATCTGGTCAAAGCTGATTTAATTCCTTCATAGATGGCATACTTAACGAGTGCATAACTAAAGTGATTGTCTCAATTTCTGGCCAAAGCTGATTTGTTACAACCACTTTGCACATATGCTTAAATGATTACACTTCTGGCCAAAGCTGATTTGTCTTCGTTTAAGTAGAATTTTAACTAAGTCTATTGTTTTGATGTTAGTAATAGACAATATCACAGCTTCATAATGTAAAATGGTCATTATTTATGCCTGCCTTAGTTTAACGTACCCTTATATCACATTAGGACTTCTTCCTTAGTATCATAACTTGCTTATCTTATTTCCACTATCAACGCCCAATTGCGGGATTCCACCTTTGACTGGTGATAACTTTGCTGCATGGAAGGATGCTCTCATGCTTACTCTTGGGCTGCTGGATTTCGATTATGCTCTAAGAGAGAAGAAGCCAGCGGACCTTACTCCACAAAGTACTGCTTCTGACCAGTTGACTCATGACAAGTGGACTAGGTGTAACCGCATGTCTCTCATGTTTATGAAGCAGTCCATCAGTAATGCAATCAGAGGAGCCATTCCTGATTCTGACGATGCTAAAACCTACTTGGAACATGTGGAGGCGTAGTTCAAAGGGACATCTAAAGCACACGCTAGTACCCTTATCCTCAAGCTGGTGACAACTAAGTATGATGGGAGGAGCGGCATTCGCGAGCACATCATGATGATGAATGACATGGCCAATAAGCTGAAGGGGCTGGAAATGGAAATCAGTGATGGTTTCCTTGTTCATTTCATCATTACTTCGCTTCCTTCGTCCTTTGAAGCATTCAAGATCAATTACAACACTCAGAAGGACAAATGGACGATGAGTGAACTGGTCGCTATGTGCGTACAGGAGGAAGAGCGTATGAGGATGGATCGCACTACTGATGTTGCCAACTTCACTACCTCCAACTCTAAGAAGAGGAAGAACAATCATCAAAGGAAGGATGCTTCAAAAGTCCAAAGGCCTGATCCTAATACAAGTGCACATTCCAGCTCTAAGAACTTCTTAGGCAATATCCGCTGCAAGTTCTGTAAAAAGACAGGACATATGCAGAAGGAATGCCCTGATTTTAAGGAGTGGCTGGCTAAGAAAGGTAACGATTATTTTATGATACTTGAGTCCTATAATTTAAGTGTTCCTGCTAATTCTTGGTGGTTTGATTCTGGTTCTATGGTTCATGTTACCAATTCAACTCAGGGATTCCTTTCAATCCGGAAGCTGGAAAGAAACCAAAGAACGCTTAAGGTTGGGGATGATCGAGAATTAGAAGTGAAGGCCATTGGAACATTACAATTAGTTATGAAAACTGGTTTATGTATTAAACTTTATGATACCTTATATGTTCCTGAGGTAACTCGGAACCTTGTATCAGGACCAAAGTTAGACATGGACGGTTTTATTGTTTCCCATGGTCATCGCAAACTCTCTATCCTCTATGATTTTGTTCTTTATGGTACTGGTATTCTGGATGGTGGTCTCTATAGATTAGAACTAGAAGATGATTTTTCCAAATCTTTGTTGTCATATAACATTAATGAATCACTCACAAAGATGAAAGAGAAACGAGACTTAGAAACTTCATCCATGTTGTGGCATCAGCGTTTAGGCCACATTTCAAAAGAATGATTAAATCGTCTTGTGAAGGATGAAGTCTTACCTCCTCTCGATTTCTCTGATTTTGGAACATGTGTCAAATGTCTTAAAGGTAAAATGACATTAGCGAATAAGAAAGGTGCTACTAGGAGCTCTAATTTATTAGAACTCATTCACACTGACATTAGTGGTCCCTACCAAATCGCTGGCATATCATGACATACTTCATTTATCACTTTTATTGATGATTATTCTCGTTACATGTACTTGTATCTTATTAAGGAGAAGTCTGAATCTCTTACAACTTTTAAAGATTGTAAGGCTGAAGTTGAAAAGCAATTAGATCGTCAGATTAAAATTGTGAGATCAGATAGAGGCGGTGAATATTATGGAAGACATACTGATGTGGGTCAAGCTCCTGGTCCATTTTATGAGTTTTGTAAGGGCCAGGGGATTGTGAACCAATACACCATGCCTGGTACACCTCAGCAGAATGGTGTCGCTGAAAGAAGAAACCGTACCCTTATGAACATGGTGCGCAGTATGTTAGCCAACACTAATTTACCATTATTCCTCTGGACTGAAGCGTTAAAAGCAGCTGTTCATATACTCAATAGAGTTCCTTCTAAGTCTGTCTCTAAAACTCCTTATGAACTTTGGACAGGAAGGAAACCGAGTCTTAAATATATGAAAGTATGGGGCTGCATTGCTGAAGCAAAACTTTACAATCCTTTCCTAAGGAAACTTGACCCTAAAACAGTTACCTGTTTCTTTATCGGGTATCCTGAGAATTCAAAGGGTTATCGTTTCTATTGTCCTTCCCATGTCACCCGTATTGTTGAAACCAAGTCTGCTGCGTTCCTGGAGGATTTCAAGGTCAGTGGGAGCAGTACCAACCCTTACGAAGAATTGCAAGAAGTACAAGACGCGGGGGGGGGGGGAGACTCGTCGCTTACCATTACTCCGATTACTCCTCTTGTACCCAATGCAACTACTGTACCTGAAGCTACTGCACAAACTGCAAATTCACCTCTACAATCAGAACCCATTATACCTCATGACGAAGGCACATCAAACGCTCAACACCAAGACAACGCTGAACCCGATAATCCACTCAGGAGGTCATCTAGGCAAAGAAGGCCTACTAATTGGGATATTATGTTACCTACCTGACTGAAATGGATCCCGGAAAGCTCAATGATCCTATCTCTTACAATGAAACCATTAGCAGTGATCAGTCTTCTTAATGGAATAAAGCAATGATTGAAGAGCTTGAATCCATGAAGAAAAATGACGTTTGGGATTTGGTAGAATTACCCAACGGTGTGAAACCCGTAGGATGTAAATGGGTGTTCAAAACAAAACTGGATCCGAATGGGAACGTTGAACGCTACAAAGCGAGATTGGTTGAAAGGGCTACACTCAGAAAGAGGGAATTGATTATCAAGAGATGTTTTCACCTGTCTCTCGTAAAGATTCATTAAGGATCGTCATGGCCCTAGTAGCTCATTTTGATTTGGAGTTACATCAGATGGACGTTAAAACCGCTTTCCTTAACGGAGATTTGGACGAAGATGTTTACATGAAACAACCTGAAGGCTTTAAACCTAAAGGTCAGGAGCATCTAGTCTGTAAGTTGAAGAAATCCATTTACGGGTTAAAACAAGCATCACGTCAATGGTACCTCAAGTTTGATGAAGTCATGAAGAAACAAGGTTTTATGAAGAATCAAGTGGATCAATGCACCTATCTCAAGATGAGTGGGAACAACTTTACTATACTTGTCCTTTACGTAGATGATATTCTATTGGCAAGCAATAGTTTAGACATGTTGCATGAGTCGAAGCGGTTACTCTCGCATAACTTCGACATGAATGATCTTGGAGATGCTTCTTACGTCATTGGCATCGAAATTCACCGAGATAGACACAAAGGGATCTTAGGATTGTCCCAAAAGGCTTACATAGATCGTGTCCTTACACGTTACAACATGCAACAATGCAAACCCTCAGTCGCTCCAGTAGTTAAGGGAGATGTTTTCGGTTCATTCCAGTGTCCGACGACAGAGGTTGAGAAGGAGCAAATGAGCCAGATACCTTACGCATCAGTAGTCGGGAGCCTGATGTATGCTCAAGTCTGTACTCGCCCAGATATCGCTTATATTGCTGGAATGCTAGGCCGTTATCTGACTAATCCTGGCCTAGATCACTGGAAAGCAGCTAAGAAGGTACTTCGATATCTGCAAGGGACGAAAGACTATAAACTGACTTATAGAAGAAGTGATCATTTAGAAGTGGTGGGCTATTCTGATTCTGACTTTGCCAAATGCGAAGATGACAAGAAATCCACTTCGGGCTATATCTTTATGTTAGCAGGCGGCCCTATCTCATGGAAGAGTCATAAGCAACAGTTGACCACAACTTCCACAATGATGGCAGAGTACATTACTGTTTATAACGCAACCTGTCATGGAATGTTGCTAAGAAATCTGATCACTGGACTCAAAATTGTTAATTCCATTTCTAGACCATTGAAGCTTTATTGTGATAATTCAGCTGCCGTTAGTTTCTCGAACAGTAACAGTTCGACTGGAGCTGGTTTATATCTCGATACAAAATATATGTTCGTACGTGAACGAGTTGAGGAAAATAATCTTTGTATCGAGTATATTAGTACTAAAGATATGCTTGCGGATCCGATGACTAAAGGTCTCCCTCCTAAGGTTTACGAAGAACATGTTCGAAATATGGGATTTAGTAAAGACCTTATTTGAGCATATTGAAACAAAAGTATTTTGCATAGGCAGTTCATTCCAAGTGTCGGCTATTTAAATTTTATGAGCCAAACCACGAAATGTTTAAAAATTGCATCTACTCAAGTTTTGCTTAAACGCGATGTTGTCAAAGACGAACTAGGTGCCGAAACGCAGCGCAGGGAAGCACCTCGCCTGGACAAGCGCAGTTTCAGACGATCATGCTCAGCTTCCGGACTAAAATCGTATGTATTTGTTTGAACATGTCTAAAACCCCTAAACATACTTGGAATCAACCAAAAATAGCCTTGATTCCTTGAACAAGGCTAAAACATGTCTAAACACCTACAAATGGTATATTTATACTATTCCAATAATCAACTACCACTACCTAACTTCTATAATTGTAGAGCCAACAAATGTCAAATGAAAATAAAATAACTTTTCTGAGATGAAATTGTAAACGATACCTGGTGGTTTGGCTTTCTTCAGTTCCTTGTAATTCTTCTCAACAAAAGCCCTAATGAATTTAGGGTTAGAGTTGGGGTTAGGGCACGTAATATGATATAAAATTGTAAACGATACCTGGTGGAAAGGAAAAGAACAAGAGCAAGTGAAGATGAGATGGGCGCGAGAAGAGATGATATGGGCGGGAATAGAAGAAATGGGCGGGTGATTATGATATGGTTGAAGATGAGGGGGCTACAATAGCTTCTCATACATGAAAAGCTACTGAGAGTCTTTTTAGAATTTAGGGTTAGAAAGATGAAATAGGGGATAGGATGCAGTAAATATTTAGAAGATTTTTTTTAAAATTCAGAGGTAGGGGTTGAGATGGTGGATTGGATGTAGGGCTGCAAACGAACCGAACGAACATGAAAAAGACCTTGTTCGTGTTCGTTTGTTAAGAAATATATGTGTTTGCGAACTGTTCACGAACACTTATCGAGCGAGATTTTATGTTCGTGTTCGTTTGTTAAGTAAATGAACTTGTTCGTGTTCGTTTGTATTTGTTTGTTAATTTTAGGCAACAAACAAAAACGAACGTTGACGAACACAAATGAGCACAAACTAATGTTTATGAACATAAATGGAAACAAATGAACACAAACAATTGTTCATGAACAGAATATATAATAAACTGACACTTATTAGGTATTTAATTTGTCAGAATTTTGAAGTATTTAAATAAATATAAAAACTAAAAACACTAATGAACTATCGAACACAAACGAACACGTTACCGAATGTTCACGAACATAAACGAACGAACATGACCTCTGTTCATGTTTGTTCATTTAACTAAACTAAACGAACGAAATTTCTTGTTTGTGTTCGTTTGTTTAATAAATAAATGAACACAAACGAACTTCCTGCAAAACAGTTCACGAACTGTTCGCCGAAGGTTTGGTTCGTTTGCAGAATGCTCTAATATGCTTCTACCTAAAAGTCAAATAAAAGATTTACGTAATTGTTTTTGTTAATACCAGTTATTCAGAAATGGACAAAGTGTATAGTTCGCTTGTCTACACAAGAAGACACCTGCGAATCAATTTGTATATTTCGGACATAAAATTTGTTTTTTTTTTTTAATTTTATTTATCAATTACAGGTATGTTTATTTATAAGAGTACAATAAAGATAATTACGAAAGAAATCCTGATCAAATCATATGTTCTAACTATGATAATAATACAACAATGAACCCTAATTAATATATTATCTCTAAAAGTGATGTTGTGAAAGTTCCCATCACGTATTGTGTATCCATATTTGAATATAAATTTATGAATCTAAGTTAGTTCTTGTTTACCTATTTGAATATAAATGTATGAATCTAACTTAGGGATTAAGTTATTCTACAAACACTGCTAATTGGAAGAAGTGTAAGAAGACTTTATAGAGTGACAAATGTCCAAGAACATAAAAGCTAAATCCACTACACCACCACCCAAAACCTAAGGGTGAGAGGGGCACTCCCCTCTTAGGGGAGTCCCCTCTCTTACGCACACCCAATCAGGTTATGCCACGTCAACTCCCCTCACACCCCAATTTGATGGCGGCACTCCCCTCTTAGGTGACTTTTTATTTTTTGTTTTTGTTTTTTTTATTTGTTGTAATTATGCATGTTTATAAATTAAAAAAATATTAATAAAATTTAACAAAAGACATTTCAAAGTAGAAAATAAAAATAAAAATTACATTCAAACTAGAAAATAAAAGTTACATTCAAACTAGAAAATAAAAATTTTAGAAATTGCACGGCCACCCGTACTTGTTAGTGATGTCGCGCTTTCGGGCGAGGATGAACGGCAACATTTCCGGCGGAGCATCGTCGTGCGGCTTGAGGAATGTTTTCATATCTCGATCGTAATTGTAGTTTCTCATCGTCTCGCGTTGTTCCGATATGAGCTCGCGAGCCTCCGACTCTCTTTTCTTCCTCAATTCAATCGCCTCCAATTCAATCGCGTGCTTCTTTTCTTTCATGGCGGTGTACTCTTTGAATTGTGCCGCCAACTCGGCCGAGCCCTCGGACGATGTCGCTTGACGCTTGTCTCGCCGTTGTGTTCTTTGTGGCGAGGGGTCTTCGTTCATATCGTGTATGGAAGGGTCCACCTCAACGGGCTTTCTTTTTTGTCCCGAACCTTCCCCTTCCTCACCCAACAATGGGACTTGGGCCCATTTGTCGTGTTTTCGAATGACCTCCCATGCCTCGATATGTTGAAAACCGTTCGGATATTTATCTTTAAATTCCTTTAAAGCGACTTTCATCACGTTGACATCGCCACACCCGCTTCCTCATGTGCGATCCTACATATTATAAAATAACAAGTGTTAAAAAATATAATTTTTTACATATTAGTAAACAAAATTAAAAAATATACAACGTTAAAAAATATAATTTTTACCTCTTGTTGGTATAGGCCGTTGAAAAAGTTTATTTTCGTCATCATCGGGCCCCATTTAGACCGTACTTGATGCACGGTCCGGTTACTTCCACCAACGGTTTCGTTAAAATGATTTAAAATCTTACGCCAAAAATTATCGCGGTTTTGTTGATTGCCCTTTTTTTTGTTGGTAGAGCAATGTACCCACGCTTTCGCCAACGCCTCTTCTTGGACCTTTGTCCATTTTTGTCTCTCCATTTTTCCCGTTGGTAGAGCGTCATCTTCTTCGTTGCCGGCGTCTTGATCCACGTTATATTCATCGTTGCCGGTGTCATTTTCATAGTCGCCCAAATTTTGAGTTTCGGGCACTACTTCCTCGTCCTCGTCCTCGTGAATAGGTAGAGGACGTTCAACATTTTCTCGTGTATATGGAACTTGTGGGGAACGAAAACCATACGGGTCGAAGGCAGGGGGTTGAGGTGGATCCATTGATAACAAATTTTGATAATAGCCGAAAGTGGGTTGTGGTTGGGTGTTGTAAAAGGAGGGGTGTGAAGGTTGTTGGTAAAAAAACGGGGGTGTTGTGAAGTATATCCGAAAGGGGGTTGTGGTTGTGCACTTGCACCGCTCGAACCACCACGAGACGGTTGCGAGCCCCGTCCCTTAGTTTTTTTCTTGGCTTCGCGGGGTTGGTTCTCCATTGCTCGGTTTGGCTTTTGTTGTATTTGATAGATTTTTAGAGTATAAAAGTTTGAGAGTGGTGGGTGTGGTAAAAAATTAGTGAAGTTGGTTATTTATATTAGTTTAAATTGATTTTTTTTTTAAATTTGACCGTTGGAAAAATTGGACCGTTCCTCGAATCTTGTGCATTTCATTGCGGTGAAACAATACCGAAACCCCTCCCCGATTTGGGTACCCGCGGTGACGGCGGCGGTGTTCCCGATCGGGGACTGGGGTCACCGATCCCCCTCCCCGCTTGTGCCCCGTACACCCTAAACATCCACCCCCACCCCACCACCACCCAAAAAACAAACCCCCACCCCACCCCTCAAAAACCTAAAAAACCCTAACCCCCCCCTCCCTCGGCAAATTTTTTTTTTTGGTGGGTGGGGGGTTTAGGTTGTTGGGTGGTGGTGGGTGTTTATTTTTTTTTATTTTTTTTTTTGTAGTGGGTTTTTTTAAGAGCCTTTGTACCCTTACTAAAATTTGGAGCCTTTGTATTTGATCCTAATCCTCTAAGTTAGATGAAACTTGTTTTAAAAAATAACGAGGTACACGGAAACTATTTTCTAAACGAAACCAATTTTTGTGAGACAAACTCAACTTTGGTGACTTGTTCGGCAAGAGTGCTCCAACCTCCATCCCTCCTCCTCCTTCTCTCGTTCTGTAGTACTGCACATTTTGGGTTAGTGTTTTTTGATTTTCATCTTTTACAATTCATTACCTCAATAACATTAAAATTGGTTGTGAAACTTGATTCTTGAATTTAAGTAAGTTGTCAAACTTGATACTTGATTAAAACTTTAACGCTTTAAGAACTTTGTTAGTGATTTTAGTTATTCTTGATTAAAACTTTAGTGATTCTAGCTATTCTTGATTGTAATTTTAGGGATAGAAAGCCTACTAGACTGTCTAGACTAGGGTTGTCCAAATCGCTCGCCGCTCGTTCGGAAATTGTTTAGAAAAGGCTCGTTCAATTTGAGGCTCGGTTGTAAACGAGCCGCTCTGTTTGGTTCGGTTATAAACGAGCCAAGCATGAGCAAAGGTCATCTCGGCTCGGTTCAGCTCGAATTATTGTTTTTAATTAGTATATATTAAACATATACACACAAATATAAACACATATATATACAAATATAAATTATACTAATATATATATATATATACACACCTACATACACATACACACACATTCACATAAATATAAATTAAAGTTATAGTTTTATATATACCACACATGTACACAAATATAAAGTACACAAACCTATATACACACACATACACATATACATAAATATAAATTAAAGTTATAGTTTTATATATACAACATATGTACACAAATGTAAATTATACATATATAAACACACACCTATCTATACACACACATACAGATATACATAAATATTAATTAAAGTTAGAGTAAAATACAAGAATCGTGATTTATGTTAACACCATATTGCAAATAATGTCATTTATCTTCAAAAAGTACAGAAAAACATATTCGATGATTGCAAATCCTTGCATCTTAAGTCCTTTAGCCCTAACTGAGTTAGGGTTAAAAGGGCATAACGTGTAAGACTTTTCAAACATTGAGTACTAATAGGACTAATAAACTTTCGGGGTTCTTTTATAATATACTATTTAATTTAGACCCTAATAAAGTACTTTATAAGACATTTAATTGTTAGTGTCTTATTATGTGGTACTGTATTAGGACTAATAGGACTAATAAACTTTTGGGGTTCTTTTATAATATACAATTCCTTACCTCAATAACATTAAAATTGGTTCTTTTATAAAACTATTTAATTGGACTAGTAAACTTTTGGGGTTCTTTTATAATATACTCTATTAAACCCGTGTCCTGAAAAACTATTTAATATGATGGATGATTTTTTGGGGTCCTATTATCATATAATTTAATAGGACACTTAAAATTTAGATCCTAATAAAGTACTTTACAAGACATTTAATTGTTAGTGTCTCATTATGTGGTACTGTATTAGGACACTTGATCATCTGGGGTCCTATTACAACATAACTTAATAGGACGCGTTGTAGTTAAGTCATAAATGTTCAGTGTTATAGGACCCTTTCTAGTGGAAGTCATATTAGAACCTAACTTAATAGGACACTTGACACTTGGGTCTTATAACTTTAAACTATATAGGACGCTTAATCATTGTGGTGTTATTATAATACACTGTAATAGGACACTTGATATTTGAGTCATAAAACATTAGCTTTATAGGACGCTTGTTCACTAGAGTTTTATTATAATTTAACTTAAAAAGACATTTGACACTTGGGTCTTATAAATTTAACCTTTATAGGACGCTTAATCATTGTGGTGTTATTATAATACACTATAATAAGATACCTGATATTTGAGTCGTAAAACATTAGTTTTATAGGACGCTTATTCGCTGGAGTTCTATTATAACATAACTTAATAGGACACTTGACACTAGGGTCTTATAACTTGAACCTTTATAGGACGCTTAATCATTATGGTGTTATTATAATACACCGTAACAGGATACTTGATATTTGATTCGTAAAACATAAGTTTTATAGGACGTTTATTCGCTAGAGTTTTATAATAACATTAGGTTATTGACCCGCTTAATCATGGGCGGTGAGTGGTGGTGGTGAGTGGTAGTGGTGGTGGTGGTGGTGGTGAGAGGTGGTGGTGAGTGGTGGTGGTGGGCGGTGAGTGGTGGTGGTGGTGGTGGCCGGTGAGTGGTGGTGGTGAGTGGTGGTGGTGGTGGTGGTGGCGGGTGAGTGGTTGTCACACCCCCAAAATCCACAAGCGGAGTATCACCGCAGGAGGCGTGACATGACCAGGATCAAGCCACCAATCATATTGAACAATGTAAAATAATAAAGATAAAACCAACCACAATATAATTGGTGTCCAAAACAATTTAACTAAGTTCAAGTTATCAGCGGAAGCATAACGTATAAAACCAAAACATAAGTTTCAAAGATTAAATGTTTAACATGGAACTCAACAGTCCATGTCCCCTAACGACCTCTCCTTCGCGTGCAAACTCCAAGTAAACACCTAACGACCTGCAAGGCATATAGTAACGAATCAACAACAAAGTTGAGCGAGTTCACAGTTGGTTGTCCATATTAAAGTTGTTCCAAAAAAAACCATAAGTTCATTTGAAAACCCAGAGTTAACCAGTTCCTTGTTTCCCAAACCTTAACCAGTGGGGGCTACCCAATGTTAACCACTAGACCCGTTACCATATCGACAACTGACTAGAGTCATGTTTATGTGTCCTGCGTCAATGTCTATCATCATTGACTAAGTGCCCAGATCCATTAGTCCACTCCCGTCCTCTGCGGCACGGTGTGAGGCTTGTCAAACCTAATAATGCTATTTAACTAATGACCCGCTCGCCATTGGCCCGGTGATTAAGTCGATATAAAAATGAGGGACTTCATGATAGATTTTTGTCTAGTAAGTTATATGTTATCATCCTTCCTATAGAGGATGGAGGTACGTAATCTACCCAAGGAGAATACGCAGGTTAAATGTTGTCATCCTTCCTACGGAGGATGGAGGTACATATTCTACCCAAGGAGAATATGCAGGTTCCATTTTAGTTTCTTAACCTATTCCCAAACCAATGGGAATCCCATGCCTTGTAGAAGTGTGAACTCACCTTAGGTTAGCTCGGCAGATACATAGAAAGGTCAATCGAGCTGCTAGTGGTCAACCACGTCCTAACATGGTTACCATACAAGTCAGGTCTAGGTTTGTCACACCCCCAAAATCCACACGCGGAGTATCACCGCTTGGAGGCGTGACTGACCAGGATCAAGCCACCAATCATATAGAACAATGTATAAAGTAAAAGTAATTGCAATTTAATTCCAACAATCCATATGAAAGGTGTTCCAAAACATAAGTATGTTATCACAGTATAGCGGAAGCGTATGATTAAACCCATCATAATAAAGTATGAAATGTCATAAAGTCTAAACAAATATCCAAAATCCATGCCCACAACGACTACGCCTCCCGTGCAAGCTCCATAAGTACCTAAGGTCCTGCAAGGCATGTAACAGAGGATCAACAACTAGTTGAGCGAGTTCACAGAGAGTAAATGCGTAATAGTAAGTTCGTATGTAACATGTGGCTCTACTGGGCCGTTAGTACGTTCTAATGGTGGGGGCTTCCCATAATGTATATTTACTAGACTAGTTGTATTCGTAAGTATCCTTCCCAATCCGAGGATAGTAATAAGTATCCTGCCCAACCGAGGATAGTACGTATCAAGTACGTAGGTTTAGCGCTGGTGTTCTTCCCATCCGAGAACATTTGGTACCTAGGATTTTTGTATGTGTTAACACTAGTATCCTTCCCATCCGAGGATAGTACGTAGATTTTTGGCACAGGCATCCTTCCCAATCCGAGGACCGTGGTAAGTAGTCTAGTAGTAATGTGTACAAGCAATCAATCAATCCCATTCCCAACCCACCTGGGGAATCCCATGCCTTGGTAAGAGTGTGAACTCACCTTGGTTTGCTCGGTATGCTAAGTGTATGCTCGCAAGTAATCAATCACGTCCTAAGGTATGCATGTATGTGAAATCAGTTTGAGTTCAAGTCGTTCACGTATAGACACACAGTTGATTAAGCAAGTAGCATGTAGCACGTATTTGAGATCATACACATGATGGTTACACTTAACAGCAGTTAACTAACTCAGTTAACATTTGAACCGAAAAATAAACAGTTACTGTGCAGAATATATATATACAGGCGACGAAACACCCTCCCCGGTTTCGTCGTTTAGATCATTCGACGAAACACCCATTTCGTCGTTACTTTGATTCGTCGCAGAGGTCTCGGCGAAACACAGCCTGTTTCGTCGATACCTCTGTTTCGTCATGTAGTTTGATTCGTCACATGACAGTTACGTATAAACCCTAATGCTCCTCTAATAATTATATTGACTGCGACCAACAAGTAATTAATCGGGTTTATTCATTCAAATCGACCCATCAGCTAACACATGCAACCCTAATTAACAGGTTATCATTATGAAATCATCATTCATTATCAGCTAGTTATTAAGATAATACATAGTGGATATATTCACATATGAGTCTGACAACTTTCTGAATCTTCAGAAACACATGCGCAAGTAATCGGTGGCCAACAACTTATATAAAATATGTTATCCTATTGTTTCTCTTAGGAACCTTGATAAGATTAAATAGATTTACAATTGACAAATTATAAATCACATGCAATACCAAACATCTGTCATTCTAATCACTGTTTTCCATGCAACAAATCAACATGAGCTCAGTTATATCATATAAAAACATGGTTAACACTTTCAGATCAGGTCACATGTAGTCATCGATTTATCATCATTCATGTTCACCATTTCAAAATACTTAGCAATCAAATCTCGATGCACATAAACAAGTATTCGCATAACAATCAATTCAGTATAACAAGAAATCACATCTGATTATCAAGCACTAACCGAGGTGGAAAAAGGTATCAGATTGTTCGAAAGGAATGACTTTGAAATCTTGAAGTTGCCGTCACACGCAGGAGATGCACTCTAGGGTTTCGGTTTTAACTGATTAGACTTATACGTAATAGTGGGGAACAATATATTAAAAACGTTGCTACTGGGCCCGAACTGGGCTTCGGTGAAACTGGGCTCGGCGAAACACATTTGTTTCGTCGAGTGGTTTATGGCGAAACAGAATATGGCGAAACAAGTTCTGTTTCGTCGCTAGGGTTGTGATTCGTCATTCAGGTTCTTGTTTCGTCTAAGTATTATCACGTGTTAAGTATCAATCATGCAATCGTGTCCCATACATCCAACATACAAACAATCACTGTTTTACAGTTAAGCAAATAGTCAACAATCAACGTGCAATAAATGCGAAAGTGAAACGTCGGAAATTCGAGTTGTCACATTATCCCCAACTTGAAAGAAATTTCGTCCCGAAATTTAGCATGCAGTTACTGAGGAAGCTAATAGTGTGACGTTGTTTACCTGTTTCGTATCGCGGCTCCCCGAGCATGTATGCGAAGATTACTGGTTTTCTTGGGGTGTCACATTATCCCCCCGTTGATTTGGAATTTCGTCCCGAAATTCTGTATTGGTAGCTTCAGCCTCAGTAGTAGTTGCATTGGTTCCGAATAACTGTGGATATTTGAGTTCCATTTGATCTTCACGCTCCCAGGTGAACTCTGGGCCGCGGCGGGAGTTCCAACGAACTCGTACAAGAGGGATTTTCGTGTTCTTGAGGACCTTAACATCCCGGTCCGTGATTTCAACAGGTTCCTCGACGAAGTGCAACCGCTCGTCGATAGTGAGTTCCTTCAAGGAAACTATGTAAGTCTCATCTGACGTACACTTCTTCAGATTCGATACGTGGAAGACGTTGTGAATTGTACTGAGTTCAGGTGGTAAGTTCAGTCTGTAGGCTATCCTGCCTATCTTTCAATAACTTCGTATGGTCCAATATATCGTGGATTTAGTTTGCCGCGCTTGCCAAAACGAACCACACCCTTCCAGGGTGAAACTTTGAGTAGCACTCGATCCCCAACTTGGAACTCGAGCGGTTTCCTGTCTAAATCAGCGTATGCTTTCTGACGGTCCCGAGCTGCCGCCATGCGTTGTCGTATTTGTGCAATCTTTTCTGTAGTATCAACTACCATTTCTGGACCAGTGATTTGACTTTCCCCCACCTCTGCCCAACAGAGAGGTGATCGGTATTTACGCCCGTACAATGCCTCGAATGGTGCAGCTTTAATGCTCGTGTGGTAGCTGTTATTGTATGAAAATTCCACAAGTGGCAAGTGTTTCTCCCAACCATTGCCAAAATCAATTACGCACGCCCGAAGCATGTCTTCTAGAGTCTGGATAGTGCGCTCAGACTGCCCATCCGTCTGAGGATAATAAGCTGTGCTCATGTCTAAACGAGAGCCAAAAGATTTACGCATTGCTTGCCACAGTTCTTTCAAGTAGATGTCTGCTAGCGTAGAGAACTTGTCTGTTTCTTTGATAGCCAAGAAGTGAGCAGACTTTGTGAGTCGATCCACGATCACCCAAATAGTATCATTTCCGCGCTGAGATCTAGGTAGGCCAGTAACAAAATCCATGGAAATTTGCTCCCATTTCCATTGTGGTATCTCAGGTTGTTGGAGTGGTCCTGACGGTTTCTGATATTCTGCCTTGACTCTCGCACAAGTCAAGCATTTGCTAACGTATGTGGCTATGTGGGCCTTCATGCTAGGCCACCAGTATGTAGTCTTAATATCGTGGTACATTTTTATCCGAACCAGGGTGTACCGAGTAGCGAGACTTGTGAGCTTCATCCATTACCAGCTCGCGTAAGTTGCCGTACAGTGGGACCCAAATGCGTCCTGTGACGTAGTAAGCACCATCTTCCTTCTGTTCTAATCGTTGTCTTGAGCCGCGTAGGGCTTCAGCCCTGACATTATCTGGTTTCAATGCTTCTATCTGAGCATCTCGTATCTGGGAAGGAAGGTTAGACTGTATGGTGAGTTGTAAAGCTCGTACGCGCTTAGACGCGGTGTCTTTTCGACTGAGGGCGTCAGCCACAACATTGGCTTTGCCTGGGTGGTACCTGATTGAGCATTCGTAGTCGTTTAGCAGTTCGACCCATCGTCGCTGTCGCACATTCAGTTCCTTCTGTTTGAAGATATGTTCGAGGCTCCTGTGGTCAGTGTAGATAGCACATTTAGTGCCGTACAAGTAGTGTCGCCATATCTTATGTGCAAAAACGACCGCTCCCAATTCTAAGTCGTGTGTTGTGTAATTCCGTTCGTGAATCTTAAGTTGGCGCGAAGCATACGCAATGACTTTATCCCTTTGCATCAATACACATCCAAGACCTTGGATAGATGCGTCGCAGTAGACTACGAAATCGTCCGTGCCTTCAGGCAATGAGAGGATAGGTGCGCTACAGAGTCTATCCTTTAAGTGTTGGAACGCTGTTTCCTGTGCATTACCCCAACGGTAAACAACACCTTTCTGTGTCAGTAGTGTAAGCGGCTGAGCAATCTTTGAGAAATCTTTGATGAACCTTCTGTAATAACCCGCCAAACCCAAGAATTGGCGTATTTCTGTTGGTGTGCGAGGTGCAGGCCAGTTCTTGATCGAATCCACCTTGGATGGATCTACATGAATCCCATCCTTGTTTACCACGTGGCCTAAGAAGTGGACTTCTCGAAGCCAGAAGTCACATTTGGAAAACTTAGCGTATAACTGTTCCGTTCGCAGAAGTTCCAGTATAAGTCGTAAATGATGCTCGTGCTCCTCCTGACTCTTCGAATAAATCAGGATGTCGTCGATGAAAACAATGACGAACTTGTCGAGATAGGGTTTGCACACCCTGTTCATAAGATCCATCAATACGGCAGGCGCGTTCGTTAGCCCGAATGGCATGACCATAAACTCATAGTGGCCGTAGCGAGTTCTAAATGCGGTTTTAGAGACATCCTCATCCCGGACTCTCAGCTGATGGTACCCTGACCTTAAGTCTATTTTGGAGTAGTAGCTCGACCCTTGCAGCTGGTCGAATAAATCATCTATGCGCGGAAGAGGATAACGATTCTTGATCGTCACCTTGTTGAGTTCACGGTAGTCTATACACATCCTGAACGTACCGTCTTTCTTCTTTACGAATAACACTGGAGCTCCCCAAGGCGAAGAGCTAGGACGTATAAAACCCTTTTCCAAGAGTTCTTGTAGCTGCTTTGACAGTTCTTCCAATTCAGTTGGAGCTAAACGATAAGGTGCTCGAGCTATAGGTGCTGCTCCTGGAGCGAGCTCGATCTGAAATTCGACTTGACGATGAGGCGGTAACCCAGGTAATTCCTCAGGAAACACTTGAGGAAAGTCACGTACTACAGGAATATCTTCAATCTTTTTCTCTTTCTTCGAGGTATCTGTAACGAGTGCTAATATAGCAGTGTGCCCCTTGCGTAAACACTTCTGAGCCTTCAAAAAGGAGAGGATGCCACTCACGTCACCACTCTTGTCGCCTTGAACTTCGAGAGGTTCCTTGCCCGAACGAGGAATACGAATAACCTTTTCTTTGCATAAAATCTCCGCTTGTTGTTGAGATAACCAATCCATACCAATGACGACGTCGAAGTTATCACAACGTTGGGGGCCTTCCTAGCATCATCCTGACCAATCACGAACACTCGACCCCTGGCACCATTGCCGTCGTTATTACCCCCATTGTTGCCTCCATTATCGTTCCTGTTTCTTTGATTGTGGTCCTGATTCTGGTTCTGGTTCAACCGTGGGCAGTGTATTTTGAAGTGACCTTCAGCACCATCGGATAACATCCCTTGTTACCATGCTGTTGTCGCCAATTCTATAGATCTTGTGGCTGTTGTTGTTGGATCTGGTTGGCAGGACGTGAGTTTCTACCACCTTTGGTTCCATGACCAAGCTTGTTGCATTATTGACAATGATTGCGTTTGCCCTGCCCGCTGTGGTGCAGGTTACATCGTTTGCGCTTAGGGTGGTTTCCCCTGTATTCACCCTGCCCTTGACTACTAAAAGGTTGTTGTCCAGGACTTTGGTTGTCATTGATCTTTCGCTGCTGTGCCTGGGACGGATTCGTAGTCTAATCCTTGCTAGTGGTTCCATCCCATTTTCATTCGTTGTCACTGAGGGTAGCAGAAGTAGTTGAAGTAGTAGTGCTGATACGTTGAGGCAGCTTGTTCTGTTCCACTGCCTGGTCTGTGAGACGATAGGCAAGATGAGTAACATCTTGAATAGTAGCAAATTTAGCCGTCATCACATGGTTTTGAATTCCTGGTACTAAACCCTTGAGGTACAGCTCAAAGCTCTTTATGGGAGGATCCACCATAGTTGGACACAAAATTGCCAGTTTGTTGGATCGTTATCGTGTACGCTTCTGTCTCTGACCCCGTCATCTTCATGTTAAAGGGCTCCACTTCCAGCTTGTGGATGTCATCACGACTGTAGTATTCACGTTTGATCAGTTCCTTAAAAGCATCCCATGGGGTGGCATTAGCAGCCGCCAACCCCAGCATCGTAACTTGCGCGTTCCACCAAGTTTGCGCAGTGCCTTCGAGAATATCAGTGGCATATTTCACCTTACGGGCCTCGGGTCATTCTCACCCTCGATGACCGAATCGAGTTCCTCGAACTAATGGAGGAGTCCAACAGCTCCTTCAGTGTTGCTGAAAGTAGTAGGACAACAGTCCATAAAAGTCATGTATGTGCACACAGGTGGCTGAGCGTGTTGACTTGTCGTGTGCGTAAGGGTAATCAAAATTAAGCACAAGTGTTGAGTTACGAAAGTAGGATCTAAAGATCCTGGAGTAAGTGGCGATGGCAGGTTACACCTCCTGCCTGGGCAGCTGCGAGTGCTGCAGTAACTTGTTCAGTGATCGAAGCCGCCAACTGGGCTTGAGTTAGGTTAGCGCGTCCACTCATGTTCTTGACATCAAGGAGAACATGTGAGTGAGAGGTTCGCGAATAGTGCGAAGAGAGTGAGCACACAAGTATTCCCGAGCAATAACATATAGTAGGTTCTGTAATCTGAGCATACTACGAGCAAAGTTCTATGTAATTCTAGCATGTAGGCAATAAACATATACCTTATTACCTAGGATGTTGAGTCTTGCACGTGGAGCGAAGCGTCGTTGTGGATCGTTGAGAGCGCTGTTCTGGTTATAGTCTGGTTTTAATAAAATCGTTTTCCCCATATTAAAACCGAGTTCTCTATAACCAATGGCTCTGATACCAATCTGTCACACCCCCAAAATCCACACGCGGAGTATCACCGCTTGGAGGCGTGACTGACCAGGATCAAGCCACCAATCATATAGAACAATGTATAAAGTAAAAGTAATTGCAATTTAATTCCAACAATCCATATGAAAGGTGTTCCAAAACATAAGTATGTTATCACAGTATAGCGGAAGCGTATGATTAAACCCATCATAATAAAGTATGAAATGTCATAAAGTCTAAACAAATATCCAAAATCCATGCCCACAACGACTACGCCTCCCGTGCAAGCTCCATAAGTACCTAAGGTCCTGCAAGGCATGTAACAGAGGATCAACAACTAGTTGAGCGAGTTCACAGAGAGTAAATGCGTAATAGTAAGTTCGTATGTAACATGTGGCTCTACTGGGCCGTTAGTACGTTCTAATGGTGGGGGCTTCCCATAATGTATATTTACTAGACTAGTTGTATTCGTAAGTATCCTTCCCAATCCGAGGATAGTAATAAGTATCCTGCCCAACCGAGGATAGTACGTATCAAGTACGTAGGTTTAGCGCTGGTGTTCTTCCCATCCGAGAACATTTGGTACCTAGGATTTTTGTATGTGTTAACACTAGTATCCTTCCCATCCGAGGATAGTACGTAGATTTTTGGCACAGGCATCCTTCCCAATCCGAGGACCGTGGTAAGTAGTCTAGTAGTAATGTGTACAAGCAATCAATCAATCCCATTCCCAACCCACCTGGGGAATCCCATGCCTTGGTAAGAGTGTGAACTCACCTTGGTTTGCTCGGTATGCTAAGTGTATGCTCGCAAGTAATCAATCACGTCCTAAGGTATGCATGTATGTGAAATCAGTTTGAGTTCAAGTCGTTCACGTATAGACACACAGTTGATTAAGCAAGTAGCATGTAGCACGTATTTGAGATCATACACATGATGGTTACACTTAACAGCAGTTAACTAACTCAGTTAACATTTGAACCGAAAAATAAACAGTTACTGTGCAGAATATATATATACAGGCGACGAAACACCCTCCCCGGTTTCGTCGTTTAGATCATTCGACGAAACACCCATTTCGTCGTTACTTTGATTCGTCGCAGAGGTCTCGGCGAAACACAGCCTGTTTCGTCGATACCTCTGTTTCGTCATGTACTTTGATTCGTCACATGACAGTTACGTATAAACCCTAATGCTCCTCTAATAATTATATTGACTGCGACCAAGAAGTAATTAATCGGGTTTATTCATTCAAATCGACCCATCAGCTAACACATGCAACCCTAATTAACAGGTTATCATTATGAAATCATCATTCATTATCAGCTAGTTATTAGGATAATACATAGTGGATATATTCACATATGAGTCTGACAACTTTCTGAATCTTCAGAAACACATGCGCAAGTAATCGGTGGCCAACAACTTATATAAAATATGTTATCCTATTGTTTCTCTTAGGAACCTTGATAAGATTAAATAGATTTACAATTGACAAATTATAAATCACATGCAATACCAAACATCTGTCATTTTAATCACTGTTTTCCATGCAACAAATCAACATGAGCTCAGTTATATCATATAAAAACATGGTTAACACTTTCAGATCAGGTCACATGTAGTCATCGATTTATCATCATTCATGTTCACCATTTCAAAATACTTAGCAATCAAATCTCGATGCACATAAACAAGTATTCGCATAACAATCAATTCAGTATAACAAGAAATCACATCTGATTATCAAGCACTAACCGAGGTGGAAAAAGGTATCAGATTGTTCGAAAGGAATGACTTTGAAATCTTGAAGTTGCCGTCACACGCAGGAGATGCACTCTAGGGTTTCGGTTTTAACTGATTAGACTTATACGTAATAGTGGGGAACAATATATTAAAAACGTTGCTACTGGGCCCGAACTGGGCTTCGGTGAAACTGGGCTCGGCGAAACACATTTGTTTCGTCGAGTGGTTTATGGCGAAACAGAATATGGCGAAACAAGTTCTGTTTCGTCGCTAGGGTTGTGATTCGTCATTCAGGTTCTTGTTTCGTCTAAGTATTATCACGTGTTAAGTATCAATCATGCAATCGTGTCCCATACATCCAACATACAAACAATCACTGTTTTACAGTTAAGCAAATAGTCAACAATCAACGTGCAATAAATGCGAAAGTGAAACGTCGGAAATTCGAGTTGTCACAAGGTTCAAGTAGTGCACATAGGTTTATACATAACTAACAGGTTACAACACATAATGATCATGGCAAACATATTCAACATGTTAACAGTTAAATATATATCATATCCAAACTTGTGCGACTCAAATGATTGGGCTCGCACAAGTTTAATGGCCAAACAGCCTTGTGGGATTCTCTAATTGAAGCCCAACAATATTAGGCCCAACCTGTTGTGCGTCCAGCACAACTTGTGCGACTCACAACGAGTTGTGCGACTGAAACAACCCGGCCCAAATAACATAAGCAACCCAACATGTACACGGGCCAAACAAATAAATAGAAATCAACTTGTGCGGTCCATTTATCTTGTGCGATTGAGTTTTGGGCTTTAAGGCCCAACAGCATAATAAGATTCAACAGATGTGTGTGGCCCAAGACTTGTGCGATCGGCACCACTTTGTGCGATCCACTTGTCTTGTGCGATCATGCAGTTCTTGGTTGTACACTGTGCTTTATTGGTTGTACCTAGCTTGTGTGATTACACTTGTGCGACCAGAGCTTGTACCATCAGATCAGATCTTGTGCTATCTGATCTTGTGCGACCGACAGACTTGTGCGACTCGTAATACATCTCCTAAAATCATGCAAGTCAGTTACTAATTCCCAATAATTCGCTTGATCAAATTAACAGTTTCTAATCATACCAAAATCGATCAAATTTGAGTTTCAACATCACATTCTTATGAACCCTAATCATGTACAAAACATAAACGACAATCTTTATACACTAAACTATCATACAACACCTCATACTTGATCATGCATTTAATCCGAACACACATACATACAGCCGATTACATTGCATCCATTCAGTTCGTAGATCAATAACATGCAATCCAATTCTTATAAACATCATCACATAAACCCTAATTCCAAATCAACACCAGTTTCACAATCATCATATAGGTTCGGTTCGATCATTTAAAGGCATCAACCAATTATATATCACTTGTTCATATATTACCACAACATCAAGAATCATTCATCATACCAACAACCCTAGCTATCACATCAAATCATGGAATCATTATATCATCTACCAAAACAATAATTGTGAAACACTAACCGGTTAGAAGATAGGATGAGGGGTCGATCCGAATCAAGAATGCTTCGAGAGAAGGGGATGTGATGCCGTCGGCTTCGAGAGAGAGAACTAGGGTTTGGTGTGTGTTGTGTTTTGCAAGTAACGAGGAACAAAATCCCGCAAGAGGTGATTGTATGCGCATAAAAGGAGTGGGCCGAACCCTTTACATGGGCTGCCCTTTTGGTTTCTAGTACAAGCAGTGTGGGCCGAGAAGGGTGTGGAACAAACGCCCAAAGGCTTGTGCGATTGGAAATGTGTTGTGCGACTACATTATATACATACATTACACACATAATCATATAACATAACAAACATTCCATTAAAACCACATATCACATAATCACATATTGTCCAAACAAGTTACATCAAAGTACAATGGTTGTGGCCGGTGAGTGGTGGTGGTGGTGAGTAGTGGAGGTGGTGAGTGGTGGTGGTGAGTAATGGTGGTGGCCGGTGGTGGTGAGTAGTGGTAGTGGCCGGTGAGTGGTGGTGCTGGTGCTTGTGCTGGTGAGAGGTGGTGGTACTGGTGAGAGGTGGTGGTGGCCAGTGAGTGGTGGTGGTGGTGGTGGCCAGTGAGTGGTGGTGGTGGTGAGTAGTGGTGGTGGCCGGTGAGTGGCGGTGGTGAGTGGTGGTGGTGGTGGTGGTGGTGGTGAGTAGTGGTGGTGGTGGTCGGTGAGTGGTGGACGGTGGTGGTGGTTGTGAGTAGTGGTGGTGGCCGGTGGTGGTGGTGGCCAGCGGTGGTGATATCAGATGCCCCCCATGAACAAGTTTATAGAAAAATAATATTTGAAGCAGAGGTTGTGCACAAAGACAACAAGAACAAGCAATTAAGATACACATTTTTAGTGGCATTTAGCTTTTGTGCCACTATTTTAGGTTTTTAGTGACACTTTACGTATGCCATAGTAGTGTAGCACACATCTTCAGTAACATTTAACTTTTATGCCACAAATTTATGTTCTTTAATTTTGTGTATGCCACTAAAATTTTCGAGCACTTCTTCTTACATTTTTCTTCTTTCCCTCATTCACATCCTATAATAAAAAATTTAGTTAAATCAATTCCCTCCTTCAATTTCCCTCCATGATTCCCTAGCCTAATTTTTATAGGTGTCGGGTGTTTACGGTTCGGATTAAACTTCGAAACTGCTAAATCAGTCATCGAATTGGTTTCGCAGTCAGTTCTTTTGTTTTACTTTTGGTCGGTTGGTTTCAAAACTTTTAAATCGTAACAAACAATTTGATTTACGGTTTTCTATCGAAAATTGGCCGTACCAGACCAAACTTTATGATTTGTATATATTTTGTTTGTTAGATATTTCATGTATCAATTTATTTAAAAACATTTGTACTTAACTAAATTTTAATTGGTGACAAAGAAGCATGTTATATATTTTCAAGACAATAAGGTTGTGCGTCTGTTTATCTATAAGTTAAACTAGTATTTAAACATGCCATGCATTGCGACGGTGTATCCGACTCTTTCCGAACTAAATTTACGTAACTGGATATTGTTGTTATTTAATATAAATAAAATATGTTTTAAAATTATTTACTAAATTCTATGATTAATATAAAAAAGCAAAGAAAAAAGAAATTTAGGTGTCACATGGCACCCCAACGCCACCTAGCCACGCCCCTTCCACACCCCACTTTTTTAGGTGTGGACCGGTGAAGCCCACACCTGTCACGTGTCGAGCAATGCTACCAACGCAAGCCACTCCACACCACATAGTCTTAGTTGGGAGTGATACATCCGATAACCCTTTAGTTTAGACTATGAGGTGTGGATGAGCTTGGGTTAGGGGCATTACTCGATACGTGATGAGGGCGGGATTTACAAAGTAATACTCAAAAACTAGGGGTGTGGTGTGGCGTGGCGTGGGTTAGCTTGGTGTGGCCAGCCATATGGATATTTTTTTTATTTGGCAACGATTACCCTCAACGGCTAGATTGAACCAGCCAGCCAAGTCACCCAGCCCCCCGCCCCAACCCACGCCTAGAGCTATCCAAAAAGCTCGCGGCTCAGAGCTCGCTCGGATTTAGCTCGGAAAAAGCTCACTCGATATGACTCGGTTTAAAAGTGAGCCAAGCCGGCTCGGCTCGGTTAGAAAGTGAGCCTAGCTCGGCTCGGCTCGTGACGAGCCAAATTGGCTCGGTTTGGCTCACTTGGTAGCTCGGCTCAGCTTAGCTCGAATTATTTTACTTATTTTTTAAATTGAAATATGTTTGTTTCCCTCCACTTAAAAATCAGATTCCCGCTTATGTTTTAATTTCACCCAAATCCAACTCTCCCTCCTTTGCACCCCAGATCTACCTCCTTCACATGCCAAATTTGGTTCACCTCCGTGTGATTAGTGGTGGCAATGATTATCCCCCCTTCGCACACCAGATTGAGAACCATACCTCACACCAACGTGAAGGCCACAAGCCCGCCCCAAAAACCCTAATCACACCCGTATCCTTCACTGCCGACATATCCTTTGTTTTTCGAATTATTTCCGTTCAACTTTAAACATGTGTCCGTTACTGTCGTTGGTGGATTTTCATTGTAAGTTTTTCGCTTCAGTATTGAATTTCTTATAATATTGGGGGTGTTTTGATGTGCTTAACTTGTAGGAAGGGAGAAAAGATGGCAGTTCGTTTGATGACAGAACGTTAGGTTTGCATTTCTCGTGGTATTTTGCTGCTAATAACAAGTTTATACTTAAGTTAGCATATAAATGTGGTGTTGATAGTTGATTTTGAAGGTCTCTATGTTTGAAGACCATGTGTTCGATGAAATGCCTAAATGAAAATTAATCAAGAGCTCAATTTTGTTTTTCCTAAATGCCATGTGTTCGAGTTTTGAAAGGTCGTTTCTTGAAAAACAATAATTAGTTTGATAATTATCATTAAGGTGCATATTTCCAATCTTCTTAAAATGTTATTTGTAACATGTCTTTACAGACATCTAAGTTACACCAGAAAGGGGCTGCCAAAAAAATAGGGTGTTGACGACGGGCCAACTGGTTGCCCAACTTGATCCGTCTTGGACTTCCATCATGTGGGCCCAACAGTTAAGGCCCAATAACGATACTTGTCTCTTAAGGGACTCACACATACTAAATGAGCGGGAAAAGGATCTTCAGAGATATAACAGGGGCATTTAATGACTGTCTGAAAAGAAAAGGATCGCCGGCAACATAGTACTTCCGCGTTGGTCTCATTAAATGAAGCTAGCGATCTCGCCGTTGGGGCTCAGACACGTGTCTGAGTCCCCCAAAGAGGATCAGAGACCGTTAGATCTCCTCAGTACCTCTCCATCAAGAAGATAAGCTATCTCGGCTATATAAGAAAGGAAAAGGGATCTACTTCCAGGGCCAAGGTAACTCACTTAATGCTTTATATCATCATTTATTCCGACCATAATTATCCCACATTAAATACCCACATTTATAACTAATCCACACCATAGAGGATATTCCGGCGATTGCTCTCGTCGGAATAAACTCCTCTTTCATTCCCGGCAAGTTTAGTTACTCTCACGCCGGAGCTTGGTCACGGATCCCCCCCTGGTCCCCCATGACGAGGCTAACGGTTTCCTTTTTTGTAGAGAACAAAAGCTGGAATATCACAACGTCAGCGAAGACCCTTTGAACGTCATCCAGGGATTTGGGGATTCGACATTGCCGCCATCTGTGGGACCGTCAGCCGGACTGAGGTTCCCACTCGATAAATCATCGGCGTTGTGATAACCCATAATCCCAAAAAGACGACATGACAACGCCTCCTAGTGCACGAACCATTCAAACGGTGCATGGTGACAACAATACAGTCTCAGTAGAATACATCACGCATGAGGAAGAGAACGGGATTCAGACAAGAGTCTTGGAAAAAGAAAGCACCATCACCTCGGATTTCGTAGCCATGCATAAAGAAGAACTCAAGAAACATCTTGAGGATCTAGAAAGGCAGGAGAGGCTTGAGAGTCTCAAGGCTAGGTTGTCCTTTGACACACCTGTCAACAAGGGAGAGATTTCTCCACAGAACAAGGGCAACAGTTCTGATCCTTTGGAAAATTTCATGACGACTCTGAAACAAATGACGACGGAAGAAAGGGAAAACCTCATAAAGGGGAAAGAATCAAAAGTAAAAGAAAAGGAGAATCAAAATGACAGTGGTTTGGATCAACCCTATCTTCCTCGAGATTTAGCCGAGGTCTCGAACTTTACCAAAAGGATCACCGAAGCTCCCATGCCCCCTAAGCTCGAACTTCCTTTGAACTTCGATATATATGATGGGACGCGGGACCCGGAGGATCACCTGCATGCCTTCAAGGGTGCAGGACAACTAGGACGATGGCCCATGCCTGTCTGGTGCCACATGATTGCACAATCCCCTAACGGAGGGAGCCATGCTCTGGTTCGACAGCCTTCCTCCTAGGGGAATCGACAGCTATGAGGAACTGAGCGAGAAGTTCCTAAGAAACTTCTGCCAACAAAGGAAGGTGCTCAAAAACCCAAATGAAATCATGCTTATAAGGAAGCGGGATAACGAGCGGATAGATCAATACATGGAAAGGTTCATCAAGGAAAGCATGAACATCAAAGATGTACCGGAGGTCATGAAAATCAGTAGCTTCATCAACGGGTTGAAGTATGCACAGTTGTGTGAGAAGCTAGGAGAGGAGTTCCCACACACGTTTGATAATCTTATGGATCGTGTCAGGGCCTTCGTCAGGGGAAAGGATACAGTCAGCAAGACTAAGGAGATGGACATCCCAGCCCAAAGGAACAACCCTACTCCAAAACCTCCGGAAAAGGTACACCATACTCCCAAAAATCAACTTTTAATAAAACGCTGCATGATAGGGTGAGACCCACCTACTCCCCATATACGCCTCGGGGCAGAGGATCAACCCTCTACTCTGACAATTTCACCCCCCTTACCAAAACCCCCAGTGAGATACTGGCCACTAAAAGGGTAAAAAACTCCTTTCCAAGGCCACCCCCATAAAGTCGGGGCCAAAAGCACAACCAAACGAATATTGTGACTTTCACAGGAGCTATGGCCATAAAACTGATGATTGTATGTACCTAAAAAGAGAAATAGAAGTCGCTGTAAAAACGGGTAAATTGGCACACTTAGTCAAAGAAATCAAGGAAGGAGGAGGAGATTGTAAGGGGAAGGACGTAAAGGAGCTGGATATGGCATACGTATACATGATTAGACGAAGGGATGAGTATGATCCCACTAGAAGTGTCAAGGCTAGGGTCCTGGGCCCCCCCGAATCGCATGAAAGCTCCCATACTGATGCCACACCTGGAGGAGCACGAGGTGCAAAGGCTCCCCCTCAATATATCGGCTGTCATAGCCGGACACAAGGTGGCCAGGATACATGTGGACGGAGGAAGTGGAGTGGAGGTAATATACAAACATTGCTTCCTGAGGTTTGACAGGGAAGCGAGGGAGAGGCTGGAGGAAGATTCGATTCCCCTCGTTGGTTTCAATAACAACGTGTCCCATCCCCTGGTAAAAATTAGACTCCCATTCACCATTGGAGTGGGAGACCGTGTCCGGACCATAACTCTCACCTTCATGGTGGTCTGAGCAACCTCAAAGTACAATGTAATTCTAGGTAGGCCGGGAATTGGTGATCTGCAAAGCACAGACTTCAACCCCACACGGGGCCTTGGTATTTCAAACACCGAAGGGTTTGGCTTGGGTAAATTCCTCATATGAAGTAATATCCTCGGTTTCGGAGGGAGAAGTGCCCGAGAAGCTTCAAAAAGAAGGAATAGAAAAATGGGCGCTCTGCGACAGATTCCCGGAGCAAACGGTCAAGGTAGGAAGTCACCTCAGCAACAAATGCAAAAGTGCCCTCAAGGAATTGCTCCTCCTCAACATAGACGTTTTCGCATTCCAACACGGGGACATGACCAGGATCCCAAGAAGCCTGATCGAGCATTGGCTCAATACGTACACCTGGGTGCAGCCGGTAAAGCAAAAGAAACAAAGCATGGGCCCCAGCAAGAGAAGGGCTGCATGTGAAGAAACCAGAAAGCTACTCAGAGCTGGGATAGTATGGGAGGTGAAATACCCTTCCTGGATTGCTAACCCAGTCATGGTCAAGAAGAATGATGGGGGGTGGAGGATGTGTATAGACTTCCAGGACCTGAACAAAGCATGTCCCAAGGACTGCTACCCACTCCCGGAGATAGACGTCCAGGTGGATTCCCTATCTCAGTACCCCCTGAAGTGTTTCCTTGATGCATACAAGGGGTATCACCAAATTCAAATGTCACTGGAGGATGAGGATAAAACCGCATTCATCATAGACGAAGGGACCTTTAGCTACACCAAAATGCCCTTCGGACTAAAGAACGTAGGAGCCACTTACCAGCGGTTCATGAATACTCTCTTCAGGGAGCAGCGGGGACGAAACTTGGAAGTATATGTCGATGACATTGTCATAAAAAGCCTCACAGAGATGGACATGATAAGTGTTGAAGGATTGTATCCAAATAGACAAGTTTAGGTGGACCGCAGAAGCTGAAACAGCTTTTCGAGAAATGAAGGACTACATCTGCAAGCTCCCAACCCTAGCCACTCCGGTCCCCGGGTAAGAGCTACTCTTATACTTGTCCGCTTCAAAGACAACCATAAGTGCAGTAATGATGGTAGAGAGGGAGGAAAAGCAGATCCCCATATACTTCATTAGCAGAACCCTCAAGGGCCCTGAAGAGCGTTACATGCCTCTGGAAAAACTAACCCTGGCACTTGTCTTTGCGTCCCGAAGAGTTCGAAGATACTTCCAGGCACACAAGGTCATGTTACTGACAGATCAACCAACCACTTCAAAAGGTTCTCAGAAAACCAGAGTTATCGGGCTGATTGGTCAAATGGGCCGTTGAGCTGGGAGAACATTCCCTGGAATACAAAGCCAGAATGGCAATGAAAGGGCAGTTACTGGCAGACTTCCTGGCTAAAGTCCCGGAAGAAGAGGAAAAAGAACTCTTCAAAATGGGAAGCCCTGGAGAAGGAGGAAAGGGAAAAGGAGAATGAGGCGGTATGGAAATTGCTCACAGATGGGGCCTCAAGCGAGGAAGGAAGTGGGGCAGGGATCACGCTGGTCAGCCCCGAGGGAGTCGAGCTGATGTATGCCATCAGACTAGACGTTGAAAACACCAATAACACAGCGGAATACAAAGCCCTCCTGGCAGGGTTAAGGTTGGCTAAGAAGGTAAAAGCAAGGCACGTAGAAGCCAACACCGAGTTACAATTGGTGGTCAAGCAGTTCCACAGGGAATATGAGGCGAAGGACAGCGTGATGGCCCAGTACGTAGACAGAGTGAAAAACCTGGCCAAAGCCTTTAAGACTTTCAAGCTGGAATATATCCCCCGAGGGAGAAACAGGAAGTCCAATGCCCTTAGCAAACTAGCCTCCGTGGCCTTCGATCACCTAGTAAGAGAAGTCAAGGTGGAGGTCCTGACCTCCCCCTCCGTCAAGACGAAAGAAGTGGCTACGATTGAAAACGCTCAGGAGACTTGGATGACACCGATTGTGAAGTTCCTCAAGGACGGGGTATTACCTGAGGGAGACTGGGCAGCCCGTAAGATAAGAGTCAAAGCTCTACAATACAAATTGATTGACGAGGAGCTCTATCGAAGGTCATACTTAGGGCCATCGTTGAAGTGTGTTGATAATGAGGAAGCCAGATATGTGGTGAGGGAAATACACGAAGGTATTTGTGGCATGCATTCTGGGCCAAGGACAGTGGTGGCAAAGGCAATGAATGCGGAATTTTATTGGCCCAGAATGTATGAGACAGCGTCAGAGGAATTCAAGAAATGTGACAACTGCCAAGTCCATGCACCCATGACACACCGCCACAAACACCCGATGATACCCATGTCGACGTCTTGTCCATTCCAGAAGTGGGCCATCGACATTATCGGGCCGTTTCCAGAGGGTCCTAGAGGGGTTTAATACGTAGTGGTCGGCATTGACTATTTCACCAAATGGGTTGAGGCAAGACCCTTGGCGAAAATTACGGGAGAACAAATGAAACGATTTGTGCTGGACAATATCATATGCATGTATGGGGTACCCAGGGAGTTAGTAAACGACAATGGGGTCCAATTCGCGGGGAAACCATTTAGGCCATGGTGTGAGCAAATGCACATACACCAAGTATTTACCTCAGTCACCCATGCCCAAAGCAATGGATTGGTAGACAGGGCGAACCAAAGTGTTATTAAGGGGATGAAGGGAAGGCTAGGAAGGAAGCAAAAGGGGTGGCTGGAGGAGCTACCTTTCGTTCTGTGGGCCTACAGGACCACCCCCAAAGACTGCAACGGGGGAGACCCCTTTCAGCCTCACCTACGGGACCGAGGTCGTCATCCCAGCTGAAATTGGGTCCCCCACTTCAAGAATGAAGCTAAGAGAAGCTGAGAACGAGCAAGACCTCCGGATGAATCTGAACCTACTCGAAGAAAGAAGGTAGATAGCGGCGGTAAGGGAAGCCAAATACAAAAAAACAGCTCAAGAGTTATTATAATTCCAGAATGAAGAGGCTCAATCTGGTGCCCGGAGACTTGGTCCTAAGGGCAAACGAAGCCAGCTTGCAAGAAAATACAGGAAAGCTAGGACCTAACTGGGAGGGACCCTACCGAGTCACCTGGGCCAATGGCAAAGGAAGCTGTAAATTGGAGACACTCAAGGGGAAGGAGGTTCCGAGAACCTGGAACCTTATGCAGCTCCGGAAGTATTACATGTGGAAGGCAAGATCGTCTTCAAGAAGGGACCGATTAGAAAAACGGCTTAAAAGCCACTTTTGTAAAAAGCTAATTACTAGCTAAGGTCTGTCCCAAGAAAAAATATTTTATGTAATCATGTACTGGAGGACGGGGTCCCCAAACACATATGGTAATGAATGATCTACTTGTTCCTTTTGGCAAAATTACGGGTAATATATTAAGGCAGACGTGTCTAGAAACTACAGACCCATTAACAATCAACACACGTGTAAAAAGAGTGTACCTAACACACCAAATGCCCGACTGTGGGGCAAGGCAGGGCCTAGCTAGCCCAAAGAAAGCGGACAAACAGGTTAGGAAACATAACATTTGGTTATAAACTTGTCCAAAGGTCATTTTCACACAAATGATCCTGGTTTACAAAACAGACCACAAAAATATGAAAACCTTTTATGTAAGTAAATTACAAGAAAAGAAACAAGTGTAAACATGCGCACTAAGGAATTTTTATAATTAAGCTACAAAAAAGAAGACAAATGTACATGGAGATAGTAGAAAACTTGGTTATTTACAAAACAAAGTGTACAAACAACACACTTGAGAATCTTGTAAACAAACTACAAAGTTTTACAACCAAGCTACAAATAACTAAAGATCCTCAAGTAAGCCCCAGACCAGCTCCCAGTAATGACACCTGCAAAGAACACAACAAAGGCAACAAAAACACACCGGCAACATACAGTCATAAGACAGCTAGCATAGCATAAGTTAGGTACTGGGAGGACCCCAACACAAAGGCCCTCCTCCAAACATCAAAAGTTAACGATGTATAAGGTGTATAAGTGTTTAGTTACAACCATATCGAATTAGTTATTGTTTTGAAATTACTGGGAAATCATCCCCAGACAATGACTTCGGTGAAGAAGGACCAGCAGGGGAAAGCAAGGCCTTGAGTTCATCGATTAACATCAAGGGGCACTCAATGATCATCTCAAGAAGGGCGGGGGTCTTTCCTCCAAACTCTTTGTCCAACTTAGACAACCATTTCTTAGCCTTGGGATTGTAAAGCGGGGTCTCCTTCCTTCCCAAACCTTGGGCAGAATAAGCATATCCGTCCTTTAAACCTGATTGGTACTCTACGTCCCGATAAGCCCTGTAAATCTGCTCAAGACTGCTCTTGAATTCTTCAGACTGAGAAACAACAGTAAGGAATGACCCGAAACCCTCAGTGATCAGCCAATACCTATCCTTGGCCAACTTCTGGTTGTCATCCGAGGTCGCCCCCCACTCGGCATACATGGCATCTAGGTCCTTCTGAGACACAGAATCAAGCTCCTTCTGATACTTCAACTCAGCAGCCAAAACTTCCTTTTCCTCAACCAAAGCCGCCCTCTCCCTCGCCCAAGCACGTTCCCTCTGCTCTAACATGGCACTAGCTCCCTGAAGAAAAATTGCAAAGGTATGAAAAGGTAAACAAAAAAAAAAGGGGCGGGGGGGGGGGAGAAGAAGGATTGTGCACCTTCTCCTCCTGCAATCTATGTTCAGCATTAACCACCCGGCACCGAAGCTCAACAACAATGGTTTGGGAAGTCTTGAGATCACCCTGCAGCCCTTCATTCTCTCTCCTTAATTCATCCACTCGTTGTAGCATACCAGCTCCCCGAAAGAACCCCTCACAAAGGGACATACTGTATTGATCATCGAAGAGATCAGGCCTCAAGGCAGAGTTCATAAACCTGTGAGAAGGAGGAACATCATGAGCCAAAAAGTCCCGGGCAGTCTCGGGAGTCCCCACTACTGTAAACTGGGCTATCTTCCATCTGGGAATATATGGGACTGGAAGAACATCAGCAAACAAGGGAGCCAAAGGGGATTGGGAGACAAAACCTTCCAGATGGGAAGGTTTGCTAGTTCCAGTAGCGTGGAGGGGAGAAACCTCAAAGGCTGGGGTAACACGGGTAGCACTGATCTCAGGAGTCTTGTCCCGGACTCAAGAGGAGGAATGGGCAGTAGGAATCTCAATCGGGGCATTAGAACTTCCCTACTCCAAACACATAAAAAGAGAAAGATCAGAGATCAACTAGATCGAGACCAATCAACAAAGATTCAAATGGCCATCACATTAGTCAAGCCAGAATGTAAGGGGAAAACTCACCAACAAAGGCCCGCTCACAAGATTGGATGACCGCAGATGTTTTGACAAGGAACCCTTGACTCAAGTAGGAGGAAGTTCAGAGGTGGCTTTAGTAGCTGGAAATGCCTTTTGACCACTAGCACTCCGGAGCCTTAGCCGAATGTTACGAGGGATGGGAGCTTGCTTAGGGCTACTGGCCTGGGCTGCTTTTCGCTTACGAACTAAGCGACTCTCTAGATCTTCATCGTCATCATCATCGCTGGAACCTTTCACTTGAAGGGAACCGGGAGGATCCTCTTTCTCACTAGAGGAAGCTTCTTCATCCTTCTCTCCAGCAGCAGACTCCCAGGCTTGGACAAAACCTTCAGGAACCTTCTTCTCAACACCCCAGCTCATACTTGGTTCAACTTTATCACCCACCATAAACTTGACATCCTTACAATCCCCCTGGAGTAAACCCCACAGGGTCATCTCTACACAAAAATGACACTAAATATGACTACACGAATCCCTAGAAAACTCTCAGAAAAAGATCAACACAACAGATCAAAAACAAGGAAGTACCTTTCTTTCCTAGGAAAGCTTTGGGCCTGACTGGATAGAAAGGGCTTAATCCCCCCATAGCAAAGACCCCCTCGGGGAAAGTAAAAGCCCTTGTGGGATTCTCATTCATACGTTTCCAATGGACGATCTCGTTGGCAGATAAAACTGGGATGCTGTCTTGAATAACCGCCTTTGCATCCCTCAACGGTGGCGATTCTGATATCATAGCGGCCGACACAAAGATGAACCGACTTTTCCATTCCTTGGGATAGGTAGAGGTAGGCATGAAAGAGTAACAGGGAGGGGATATGCTGTCCTTCCATTTGGCAAAGTTAAACCAATCTCCTTCCGAGATCAACTTATAGAACATACAAAACAGAGGAATCGATGGTTCACCAGAAAGTGCCACACATGACAGTTTAAAATGCACAACCCTCATGAACCCCAGGGGGTGTAACTGTGAAAAATGAACCCTGAAATGCCGTAACAGATCCATCTTAAAAGTCGAGAGCGGATAACGTACGCCACAAGAAGGAAAATGATAAAGTGTACATGACAATCCGGTCAGGGGTACACTCCGCTGAATCATCGGGCCCAGGCAGAGTTGGGGAAAAACGTTATGGAATCTTGTAAGCCTCGACAAAAGATTCAAGGTCCCTCGCCGTCAAGACGGAACGAATCGAAGAGCGGCCAGTACGGCTCATTGTAAGGCAGAACGGTGATCGAAGAATTATAGTAGAAGAGAGAAAAGGGGGAAATGTGAAGGAAAATAGTGGAAGTTAAAGGGAATTAGAGGGGCATCAAGGGTTTTAAAGAGGGTAACTGACACGAGAGGATGAAGCCGTTACATCACCACTTTTCAAAATTTAAAACTTCCCGGAGCACGTGTATTGAGGGGATTAAACCCCTGCCGTTGATTTCTGACATCTGATGGCTCTCGAGAAATGAGAGAGGCGCGCAATAATTAGCAAGGGGTGGGCCCACATTCATAGCCCAAGAGGACTACCCTCATTAGAAATCATGAGATTTGAATCTCAGAACCAGGGACTAAAGATGACTTGACGACGGGCCAACTGGTTGCCCAACTTGACCCGTCTTGGGCTTCCATCATGTAGGCCCAACTGTTAAGGCCCAATAACGATAATTGTCTCTTAAGGGACTCACACATACTAAATGAGCAGGAAAAAGATCTTCAGAGATATAAAAGGGGCATTTAATGACTGTCTGATAAGAAAAGGATCGCCGACAACATAGTACTTCCGAGCTGGTCTCATTAAATGAAGCCAGCGATCTCGCCGTTGGGGCTCAGACACGTGTCTGAGTCCCTCAAAGACGGTTTGATCTCCTCGGTACCTCTCCATCAAGAAGATAAGCTATCTCGGCTATATAAGAAAGGAAAAGGGATCTACTTCCAGGGCCAAGGTAACTCACTTAATGCTTTATATCATCATTTACTCCGACCATAATTCTCCCACATTAAATACCCACATTTATAACTAATCCACACCATAGAGGATATTCCGGCGATTGCTCTCGTCGGAATAAACTCCTCTTTCATTCCCGGCAAGTTTACTTACTCTTACGCCGGAGCTTGGTCACGGATCCCTCCCCCCGGGGTCCCCAGTGACGAGGCTAACGATTTCCTTTTTTGTAGAGAACAAAAGCTGGAATATCAAAACGTTAGCGAATACCCTTTGAACGTCATCCAGGGATTTGGGGATTCTACAGGTGTTATGAGCCGATTGGAAGTAGCATATCTGGTGTTCATAAAGTACTTTTTTTTTCTTGTTTCAAATCATTAAGAGAAATGATTTTTTTTACTTGAGTTCATAAACAAAAAAAAATAATGGATATTATAAGTGGAAAAGTTGTGGAGAACAAAGGATGCCAAGATCCTAATAGCGGATGAATTGAGCAAGAGTGGGGACTCGCTTTACCCCCGGTGTGACTATTTGCAGGAAATGAAAAACCACATTCTTCTTTCGTGTCTTAGGGCAAAAACACTTTACTGGTCCATCGATGTGTGGCTCAAAGTACCGTCGCTTTGTTTCCTCATCTAAACTATAATCCAGTTCCTCCATCGCAACATTTGTTCTTTCAAGCTTTTCTTCCGATGAAATTCTACTTCAGGTATCATTATTGGGTTACAGGATTGATACAAAAGATGAGGTGTAATTTGAACCCATCTCTTTCATATGCAAGTTCGATAGAGCCATTGTAAGTCTTGATTGTTGATAATTAACTTGATATTCGTAAAAAACTAAGAAAATCAATGGTATTTAGCCCTATTTATTCTGTTGAATATCCCCCCTTTTAGTCTGAATGCCAATTGAAATATTCAGTCAATCGGCTATCTACATAGCTGCTGCTCATGAATTAAGATCAAGTTACTCAACAGTACCTTTTGTTTTATCTATTGTTTAACCTAAAGAGTTATTAATTAGACTGCCCCCAACGCTTGTTGTTGGGGGTTGCACTTGATGATGTGGAGGATGCACTTGTAAATGAAGCATTGGTGTAGGTAGCATTTAAGGGGGTTTGCACGTAGGGAAGTGCAGGAGAGAGAAGGTAAAGGTGGGCCCTTTTAAAGCACTGTATTATTAATATATGTTTTGTATAATTAATAAAGTGGAATTTTTGCCAAACACCCCTACCCACCCGAAACACTACCCACCCGAAAACATCCCTCCACCCGAAACACTACCCACCCGAAATACCCACCCGAAACACCCTCCCTTGGACGAAAACACTTCTGGACGAAATGGAATGGGCCTTTGGGATGGTAAAAAAATAATAATTATTTATTAAATATTTTTTAAGATTACAAATTAAATGTTTTTAAAGAAAAATAGAAAAAGAAATGGTGATGTGGAAGAGAGAGGATGCATGTGGGAAGGATGGGTTGGAGTTAAAAAGAGGAGAGATAATGCATGTGGGAAGAATGGATTAAAAGCTGATGTGGCAGTGATGACTAGGATGCATGTAGTAAATGCAGCCTGTTGCATTGCGGACAGTCTTATAGGTTTACAATAGTGCCTTGAAGCTTGTGCGATTCATGGCCAGCACATAAAATCCAACTTATACACATAAAATTTATTAGAGAACTAGGATCAGTGATGATAAAATTCTTAGTTACCTTCAATGAATATATGTTCTTTTGCAGCTTCGTTTTACCCGATTTAAAGGTTAGATATCTTATGGTGTCACCAGTGGGAGTTTATGTTGCTCCACCTTGTGACTGGAAACGGTTTAATTATTTTGAACCATGAAAGACATTAACATGTATCGTTCTATTCATATGTTTATGATGATTTATAGATGTAAGCGCCATTTGTTTATTTATTTATTATTTGCTATTGTAGATGCATGATGATGAGCAAAAAACTGATGACCTACTAGCAACTAGAGTTTAAATTTATGGTTTTTTATTGTTGCTTTGTTACAGCGCACTGGCGGATGTGTAGATACTCTTATCAACAACCATTGCGATTTTGTACATATGATTGTATTCACTTTGTGAAGAGGTGCCTATGCATATATGGTAAGTAAATTTAAATAGTAAATGTGATTGCTGATTCCATACCTGAAAAAGATGTATGTGTTTCTGTTCTAAGTTGTCTCTCTTGTAGTAGGTACACCATTAAAATCTGTATAATTATTAATGTGTTGTGATGGCTTAGGAGCATGAGGATGATGGAACATGTATATTCTTTAAAGAAGGGATTCGCAAAAGGCAATGTCATTCCCTACATATCCTCATGAATATCAGAATCCAAAAGCTTCCAGTGATATCATTTCAGATGAAACAGTCTCAACATGGAACATCTTGATTCACCCATGTTCGAACAGAAAAATCTGGACCTTCAAAAATGTATGTGAATTTCACCCTTTGTTTTATTTATCTTATATATTATATATTGCATATACTCTTGTGGTGTCTTGCTAATACATTTTTTTAAATTTTCATGTATTATTCATTAAGTTTTATTGTTATTGGATGGCGTAACTTAATGAATCCATAAGAAATCTCCATAGGGGATACTTGTGTGTTCAAAGATCTATAAGGCAAGGTATGTTTGTTTTAAATGTTCCGGTAGGTAGGCTTGTAAACAAACCGAACGTTCAGTGAACCGTTCATGAATCGTTCGGCAGGAAGTTTGTTTATATTCGTTTATTTAATAAATGAACGAACATGAACAATATTTTTTGTTCACTTAAATAAACGAACGAACATGAACAATGTCCCGTTTGTTCATTTACGTTCATGAACGATCCGTTTGTTTATTTTCATCTTTTAAATTTAGTTATTACTAATTAAATTTAAAAATCTATTTAATTTTCTTTATCATCCCATAACTAGCTTTGACTTTCCGATTTCAAAACTTTCTTTTATATTGTATTAATATATTTGATTTATATTTTCCAATTTAAAAGCAATCTTTTCTATCATATGAAACGTGAATTAAAGTTTAGCTATTTTTAGGTTCTTCGTCTCCTCTACTATTGCTATACAATTCAAAGCCTTGTTCAATTATGTTCGTTATGATTTGTTATGTTCTTTTATGTTCAATTATGTGTGTTTGTGTGTGTTTATGTTCGTGAATCGTTCGTTTATACTTTTAGCGAACGAACATAAACGAACATGAACATGCTCATTTTCTTAACGAACGAACACGAACAAGAATATCCGTTCATTTAAGTGTTCCTGTCCGATCGTTTGTTCGGTTAAAGGTAAATGAACGAACATGAACATGCCTCGTTCATGTTCGTTCAGTTCATTTACAAGCCTACCAGTAGGTGATTAGGATGGTTTCAAATAGAAGCTCTTGATTGTTTTATGTTTGTTGTTAGTTGTTTTTGGAAAACAATTGGTGTATCTGAGGGTGTAAACGAGCCGGGCCGAGTCCGAGCTCGACTGGGCTCGAGCTCGGCTCGTCATATTTTTATGAAGCTCGAGCTCGAGCTCGGCTTGGTTCGAGCCTACTTATTTGAGGTCGAGCTCGGCTCGACTTGAGTTATTTTGGGAACAATCTCAAACGAGCTAAAAGCTCGGCTAACTCTCGCTTCAATATCGCTTGAACGAGCCAAAGCTTGGCTCGCCATTGTTATCATTATCATTATTATTATATTATATATAAAAAATAAAATGGTGTTTGGACTCGTTTAGGCTCGCGAGCCTAAACGAGCTTTGTATTTTAGGCTTCGGCACGATAAAGAAACGAGCTCTATTTTAGGCTCGAGCTCGGATTCGTTAAAGCTCGGCTCATTCAAGCTTTTAACCGAGCCGATAACGAGTAGTTCTCGAGCCTTTGGGCTTGTTTACACCCCTAGGTGTATCATTGGTCTTCTTTTGTGTAAAAAATTGGGTTTTTAATAAAAAAACATATTTTATGATTGGCTTGATTGATAAGCGTGTAATATGTTAGATTAGAATAACATATTGACTAGATTATATATATATATATATATATATATATGGTATTTAGATTTTTTTAATTAAATTTTTAGTTACTGAATATCAAATTTTAATCAAATGTTTCATTCCATGATTACTCTGTTTAATTGAGTTTGTTATCATGTTTCATTCCATGATCACTGTTATTGTTGTAACTAGTAAAAATACTTCAGTTATGTAATTTTTTGTACATGTTACAATATAATATAGTTTGTGTTCTACATATTATTGTAAATTTTTGTACGCATTATCATATTTTTTTTTCTATTATCAACACCTTGTAATACACGGTCTATAACCTAGTTATATAATAAATATAATCGATGCTAAAATTGTAGAATATATTTGTTTTCCAAATTAACAACACCCCATACTTCCTGCAGAGAAGAGGGATTGCTTATGAAATGTTACAGCGTGTACATGGATGAACAATAATAACCAAAGATGACGTTTAGGAACTTTAGTGATCAAGTATGAAGAAAAACTCATTGGTAGTTCACCAAAAAAGGTAAGTTTTTAATGTTTTCATACCCTACACAAGTTGTAGTTGTAGTACGATACTTATTTAGTTATTTTGCAGGTATAAAATGGTAGTTATTTTTACTATCATTGGGCAATATACGAAAGCTTTGTTTGGTAGACCTACCAACTCAAGGAACATATGATTTCCTCTAAAGATGAAGTTATTTAAATCAAATCTAGTGGGTTGAGAAAACTTATGCTGGAGGCTGTTACGTTTGGTTCCATTTTGTGGGATGTTGAGAGCTACGCTGGTTCCAGGTAATACCTAAAATAAATATTTCGTTGGGGACTCTTATTAGTCAACTAACATGCATCAATTTTTTTTTGTATATGTCGACAGGATCGGGTTAAGATGATGATATCGGAGTCTTCATGAGAGACATGATGGAGTGGACGCATATGTTGTATGTGGTCGTGGGATTGCATGGCTAGGATCGAACACTACATATGATAACAAGGTGTTTCGTATTACAAAGAAGATGAAGATGTCTATTGTTTTATTAGTGACACTTGTGATTGTGTGATTTATTTTATATTGTAAATAAGTAACAGTTTTAAGTAATCAAATTAATTTGATGAACATTTGTAGTGCCAAAGAAGATATTTGTTTTTACCGACACAAATTTGTGCCACAAAGTCTTTTATATCAAGGCAAAACAAAAGTATATGTACGTAATTATGAATAGTTTTGCGACACAAAATGTGTGCCACAAAAATCCATTTTTATATTGTGGTGGTAAAAGTGTTCTAATATGTTTTTTTAGGACGCTATTTAAGTTGTCTATAGACATATTATGCAACTATAAATTAGCTTCATAATCTTATTTGGTATATTAGGATCCTTTTCTTGTTACTAAATTAGCTATAATGTTACATCATAAGGGTCCTATCAATTAATTTCTAAGGACGCTTGTAAGTGAATCAAAAGATTAAAAGTATGTAAGCACATGTTACAACATCGTAAAAGTGTCCTAATATGTTTTTATTAGGACACTATTTTGGTTGTTCAAACACATATTACGCGACCATAAAATTGGTTTCATAATCTTAATTTGAGATGTTAAGACGCTTTTTTAGTTCCGGGACTTATTACGACCCCTTTACATGAAACGCTTTTACCGTTGGTCCTATTAAATGAAAGGTCCTATTAAATGAAAGGTCCTATAAAATAGCATTTTAGGACGCTTTTGCGCGTGCTAAAAACCCAGTCTTCTTGTAGTACACATATGTACATAAATATAAATTATACATATATATAGACACACCTATACATATATATACTAACATACAGATATACATAAATATTAATTAAAGTTAGAGTAAATTACAAGAATCGTCCTTTATGTTAACACCATATTGCAAACTATTTTCTTTATCTTCAAAAAGTACAAAAAAACATACTCGATGATTGCAAACCCTTGACGTTAAGTCCTTTAGCCCTAACTGAGTTAGGGATAAAAGGGCATAACGTGCAAGACTTTTCAAACATCGAGTAAGTTTTTTTTGAAGATAAAGGACATAGTTTGAAATCTGGTGTCAACATAAAGGACGATTTTTGTAATTTACTCTTAACGTTATAGTTATATATATATATATATATATATATTGTAGGTCCCGAATTCTGAGGATCGATAACGAAACCAAATCTCTTGTTTATCACAAACATGGTCACGAGTGCGGAATCCCCGTGACTATGCCAAACCAAACATAGATAGGAATAACACGATATAACCAATGAGTCACAGTCAATTGATTAACATGATGAGAACAAAGGTTCAAACAGATACACACACAATTTGAAGTAAAACTCTCCGAAGGTTATGCTCTCATCATTTCACACTGAAACTATGAGGTGTTTATATAGGCAACCAGTCACAGCTTCGACGAAACTCAAAGGGTGTCCCGGTGAAACATCAACATCGACGAAACTCATAGAGTTTCGTCTATAACCTTGACGAAACTTGGATGGCCAATTGAAGGGGGTTTCGTCGAACATGTGTAAACGACGAAACATTAAGTTTCGTCGTTGGCTGCAATGTGATATGCTGCAAACTGATTAACAGTTTGCAGTAGCCTTGTATAAACACTCACACACATAACTAAATATGCAACATGCATTGTTCGTTAAACGTACGAGGCAAACTTTCGGACACAAGTAGGATAGGAGGATATCCGACTTTGTCTTCATTCCGTAAAAGTGTCGAACCGAACGTGCCGCGTCCACACAAAATGTATCAACAAACTCCCCCTTGGACGCTGCTGTGATGGTTCGTCTTCCATGTCTTTTTATGTCGGAGGATCTTCAAAGTCTTCACGGTTCGTAAGAAGAAAATGTATCAAAAACTCCCCATTTCGTTTAGGAAGTGCGTTAATAAACTCCCCCTTAAGATAAACTCTCCATTGAGTTATGATTGTGAATCTTTTGATCTTCAATGCTTTAGATCCTTGTGGTGTTGAAGAGTGGTCAGCGGCAACTCGATCATCCTTATCTTTTGAGTGCCTTCACATCGTGTCTTCATTCCAGAGCTCGTCTTCTATCACGTTCTCTTCGCCTTTAGCTAGATTGAATGTAACATCTGCAGATGCAAGAAAGCTAAACGCGTAATGAGAACAGCTGCTTGGAATATCGTTAACATAAACAAACGACACACATGTGACCATGTTTTCAATCAACTACCGTCCGACAGTTTGAAAGTTTTTTTTTTTAAATTGTCCAATTTTAGTCCTTAACTTTCAAAACTCGTTAACTTCGATCATTTATGAAGATGCAATTGTTTTCCGGCTCACAATCAGGATTTTGGGTAGGACAGACTCGAGTTCCAACATCGGTCAATCTAAAATAAACTAGAAGCAAAATCTTTTTGGCTTTTATAAAGTTTATATTAAAACACACCTAAAATCTTTTTGGTATTTTTCATTTTTCAAATGTAAAGACGGAAAGCAGTAAATAAATATATACAAAGATGCAGAAACTGAAATCATTAAATAAATATCTACAGACGTTCTTTTTGCGAGTTTCGAGGGTAAGAGAATCATATCAGTGTACGGTCACGCCAAAACGCTCTTGTTGTTCAATTAGTTAACATTTAAATAAGCATCCTATAACGATTATCGGTATTGTTGTCCACGTAAGCTCAACTTATCAGATGTAATCATGGCGAGGGGATACGATTAGTGTATGATTTATACTTACCGACCGGTGTTCATCCACACACGACACATTCCCATATCAAGGTATGCACGAGAGTTCATCTTACCGGTGAGTATACCGTTTATCATCTGTTTGACCGTATAAAAGAATGTGAGATACTCACTTATTTTTTATTGAAAACAAGCCCTATGTGATAGAATCACATATTGATGAGGAACTTGATTTTCATATGCATGAGGGCACAGGAGCAAGTCCGTGAACAGGTCAGTACAACGTACAGCAAAGAGACGAACTTGACTCCCGGATAAATGTGATATTTTATCACTTATTTTGTTTGGACATGTGATTGTTGATCACCTATTGAGGTCGAATGCAGTATGTACACGTATGTATGGTATCATGGAAGATCTAGACTTCGTCTCCGTTATTTTTCGATAACAGATACAACCATGATACCCAGATGATAAGACAACATAAAGACAGAATATCTCAGAACCTCGGCAATCAATTAAACGAAATTTCAGTACCAAGACCATATGCCAATGAATGGTTCCCACCTGGTCTTCAGTCAATTTAAGATTTATATCACCCTGCACACTTTAAAATGATTGTGAGCCTACCGATACATCTTATATAGAGCTGCTTATCGTTTTTCATTTTAGGTTCAAAGAGGTTTGGACAGACTGCTGATGTACTATCATTTTCTCTTTTGATCGCCAGGAAACTCATTTTTGTTTTTCTATTGTTTTTGTGTTTTTGAAATTTTTCGATGTTTTTTTTGTTTTTTTTTAATTTGGATTTACTCCCCCTAAAATCAACAAACTATGATAAATTTTAAAAACACAAAGGTATTTACAAAAATGATTTCCCGATGTTGGTTAACTCATGTTTTACCTTAATGCCGTTTACCAAAATTAATTTTAATCAGAATTGATTTCTCAAATTTTGGAAAAATCAGTTGGCATGTCGGTAATCGGTGCGGACCATGACAACATTGATGAGTTTCATAGTGAAACAATCACGTGTGAGGTGATATTCGAGTTCAACGTGTCAAGTCAAAGAGTGATGTACGAGAGGATAATAATTCATAAAGCAGCTTAAATATCGACAAGTATAGGGGAGATTAGATATTTAAAACCGTATCCTGCAACTGCTTCGTGCATTGCATGGAATCTGAGTACTCTCCCAAACTGGATATCCACCCGGTGTGGATTTCAAAGTCGATTTTGTAGCTACTGAGAAATCTCTTCACAGCAATAAGATCATAGACCTATGGGTCCGGCTGGTCTTCCACATTGCACTAGCGAAGGTCTTTGTCTTTCTCCTTGAGAAGTAGTGTGCGGTTGTTCAATCCACGTCAAGGCATCCGCACACCAGGTTGGTTTGTTCAACAAACACATTTTTTTAATCACACCGCGAAGAAATGTACACTGCACGATCATTTTGTAGATTTTGAACTTCAGACGTGCTGCAGGTGTGTATATTTTGATTGAATCTATCCCGGGGACCCGATCAAAGCCTTTAACAATCAAAATTTTGAATGATTTTTCATTTTGTCGAAGCTTTCAATTTCCTTCATCAGACATTTCTTCTTTTCTTTTTCTCTCTCTATCAAAGGCAACAATTTCTTTTGTCGTCGATCTTGTGCATGGACACTCCGCTATCAACAATCCGATGACTATCAATAGTTTCTCCTGGAACATCCTGCACACTCACTCAGAGATTAGTTTGTAACACCTCGAAAATTTATGTCCAATAATGTATCGACACGTGTCATGAGCTTTAAACGTGTAAAGGATTACTTTAGAGGGACTAAAGTTGACAAACAAAGAAAGTATGTAAATATAAGGGTTCAAAGTGTCAACAATGGATAAATTTACTTTACTGTAACCCTACACGATGTTTATACCCTTAAACGAATGAATCATGGATCATACGAAGCTAATTGTGGAAGAAAGTGAGAGACTACAAACTACGGGGGTTAAAAGTATCAACAAGTTTAAAGTATACCTCTGAGTGACCTTTTAGTGAACCCAAAGCTTTTTAATGGTTAATTATGCTCACTAGAATAAGTGGTAAAAATTTCACAAGGTTTCGATAAAGTATGAGAAAGTTATGACGATATTCGTATACGAGGGGTTAAAAGCGTCAATGTTGAAATTTATGACTTTTTGGGTGATCACAAAGTTAACCAAGGACTTAACCAAGTTTGTATAAGTCTTAAGGCCCTTAAAAGTCAAGTTAGAGGGCCAAAAGTGCAAGAAATAAAGGTGAAAGCACGTTTGGAAGGACCAAGGACCTAAAATGCATTTAATGAAACTTGTTTGGCTGGTTCTGGAAGGCCATACGGGCCGCGTAAGGTCAGGCAGGACCCTTACGCGGGCCACCTCAGCATGCCAGTGACAGAATTCTTTGGCAGCTGCAAGTTTCAGCTGTGTAACCGCCTTTAGGACCTATAAACTGATACCAGGGGCTGCACAAACGGATTTACATGCAGTAGGGGCACCTGTAAACATCTGGTTGCAACCATAGACTTGCTTGGCATAATCCTAAGCAATTGAATTCACTATATAAGAAGAACAATGTTACAACTCTTGTGCCATTCATTTGCAAACTTTCACAAGTTTATTTCTGGAGCTCTCTGATCAGCAACCAAAGTTTCTTAGGCTTCCTAGTCGTGCTTAGGACCCTTGTAAGTATCCTTAACCATTTTTAATTCAGTTTTGCCTAGTTAATTAGCCTAAAGTCAAACCGTCGTAATTAGAATTTAACTTCGTAATTATTTAATATTTGTCCAGTCAAATTTCAAATTGAAAGTACCTATGAGTTGGTAATCATGTGGGCAATAAACCCTTAAATGGGAACCCTCTGATTCCCACTTTAACTAGGTCAATTGTCGGGTCAAAGCTAACCTTAAAAAGTCAACATAAAGTTTATTTTCAAATTAATGCATAATTAGCAATGTAGGACCCATGCAACCTGTTTTATCACTAATATAACTTGGTAATTAATGTAAGAACATGTCTAAACATGTTCAACCCGACAATTTTCAGTTTAGGCTCGGTTCGGAACCGAAAGTCGCATAATTTGACTTTTGCTTTGACTTTCAGTTCTGACCCAATGTAGCATGTTTTAGAAATGCCTTAGAGCCTTATGTGGACCAGGTTACATGTTAGTATAACCCTCTGTGATTATACAACTTGGTTCATTAGTTATCCGATTCATATGCATGTTTCCGTTAAATGCTTAAATGTTGACTATTATGCCCATATGACCATAAAACGTGATTTTTGAAAAAGTAAAAGAGTAGAAACCTTCATTACTGATTTATAGACTTATCCCTAAAATTTGATATCAGTTTGAGGTCTAGATTAGGAGTTATGCTCATTAGCGTAATTAGAAAGCTTTTTATTAATTAAACGGCGTATTTAGCGTATAGCCTATCTAAACCCAATTTTTGATACCAAACTTTTGACCTACTGATATAAAATAATATTTTGGAATTTTGAAGATTTTTATTAAATTTTAGACTGAGCATAACATAGACTTCTAAGCTTGATTCGGTAATTGCCGGTTTTGCCCTTTTGGCCTATAAAATGAGTTTTACAAATTATTTTGATGCCAAACCTTTTTCTACTGATCTAATATGATAAATAAAATATTTTGAGCCTTCTGGAATAATAAAAATATCAGCTTTTCTTTAAAAACCCGGAAATAGCTCAAAATCGCATTTTTAAGCGTTTTTAACGCATAGTATGTATTAAAACTATTTTAAACATATAAGGTTTGATGCCTGCTGATATTTTCAGTAAATTTTTAAATATTAACATTAAGTAAAAGTTTTAAACTCAGATTTCCAGTTTTGACCTTTTAAGCCTATGTGAAATTACCAAAATGCCCCTAAGGTGCATAGTTTGGTTTTAAATGATAAATTTTACATATATGTAATACCCTACTGTTATAACTTATTAAATTAAGTATTTTTAATGATTATATCAGACCTGTAACTCAGATTATTATTTAAACTCTTTTATAACCTTTAAAATAACCAAAATGCCCCTACGGGGCATAGTTTGAGTTTAAATCCATTTCGGGCATAATAGAAGATATCTTACTGATGTCACAACATATTTAAGGCATATTAACTTAGGAAACCTGTATATGACTCATATGGTTACCCGTTACGCATCTTGCGCGTTCGGTTCGGTTTATGTAACTAGTTTGCATAAATTGACCGAAACGGGTCAAACCTTATCATTTTTGTCTCAAAATCCAGAATGTGTTTAGTTTACCCATATTACACAAGTCTCCAAACTTTTCGGCTCTAAATCACATTCTATTCCGGTCTTCGCTTAATCGTGCGTTTGAACCGTATCTTCCTTTAAAACTAACCGGTCTAAGTTTAGGCTTAATTAAAGACCCGTTAGGAATCTTTTAGGTTATTAAAAACCTTTGTTCCAGAATAGGAGACCCGGTAAAAGCTACGTGCACTTGCATTTTGTGATTAATACTTGCAAAGGTAAATATTTTTAACTTATTTTCCCTATACGGGCTTGGGGTACGGTATATAAAATATCGCTTGGTCGGGCATTGAATTTTTAATTGTATGAAGGTTAAATTATTGAAATGTCCCGTTTAAATTGTTTTGTTTGCTTAAAGCCTTTGGGGGGTTAATGACCATATCCCGGATATCCTTGGCATCATTTTAAGAAATGGCCACGACCTAAGCACGGGGTGTAGGCGTACACCCGACAGTGCATATATAAATAATAAGGTATAACCGCCGGTTTCGGGAATAACCCGCCGCGGGACTATATCATGTGGTGTGTCTATTAATCTTTAACCCGGCGTCAATCCGGGCTACTGAACGTATAACAAACATGTAATTCTTTTACAAGTTTATATATAAATAATTATCCCAAGTTATAAAATAATTTTGTGCCATGTGCATTCAAATCAATTTTCTGAAAACATTTTCAAAATGAGCCAGTTAATTGTATTTACCAGTGTAAACTGACGTATTTTTCCAAAAAGGTTAAGTGCAGGTACTACTCGAAATAGGCTGGCCTCTACTTAGCATCAATAAGAGTCTCGCAAGCTTGGATACATTTTGAGTCTGTTGAACTACGTTTTCTGTTTATTTGATCCGCCTGTGGATCCGTTTCAACTATGTTGTGATACTTAATATTACAATTTTATTCAGTTGAAATAAATCTATCTTTTGCTTCCGCTGTGCATTTAAAATTGTGTTGTTTGACTATGATGATATCAACTACGTCACGATACTCCCCACCGGGCCCACCGGTAATACGTGGAAATATCGGGGTGTGACAGGTTGGTATCAGAGCTAACACTGAGTGAATTAAACACTAGCCTTTTGTGTTTAATCTCAGTTACACAGTTGCACATTCCTAAATTTTCGAGTCTAGACAAAGAACTTAGGACAAATCCCGATTTGTTTTTATTTTTGTCTTTTATATATATCCCTTGTTGTTATCTTTGTTTATGTTGTCAGGTTAAAAGATGCCACCAAGAGTAAGAGGGAGAGGAAGAGGCAAGGGGCCACTCGTCGCCCCGAATGATCATGAGGCCGGGCCTTCGCACCGGCGAACACCGTCAGATTCCCATAGCCGGAGTCCTCAAGATAACTGGAGGACCTATACTGAACCAGCAAGGCGCTCAGTTTCGTTGAGCTCCTCCCCTTTGTTTCAAAACTCCTTTGGGCCTCATTCTGAAAATGAGCCCCATAATTCCCACCAATCTTACATTCCTCTCCAGGGCCACAACTCACCTTTTGATGATCCAACGCCCTTTTTCAGAGCCGATTCAACCCGGCAAACTACCTTGGAGAACCAATGGCTAGGACCCGAAGACCATTTCTCGGGCGACAATGCAATGGACATGGACGAGGACACCGATCCCGCAGAACCACCGTCCGGAACCCCTAACCACCCCATCGAAATTTCGGATGGGTCACCTTTCGTGGGATCACATTATAATGGTCCCGATAGCTATGAAGAAAGGTTCCGACAGATCGACTGGGTGTTTACTCCCAGTTACCACAACTCACCACAGCAGCAGCAGCAGGATCCCTCCGAGGATTCTCGTTATGTTGCGGTCACTCCGCCACCACCACCAGTTCAGCAACAGCCTCCGGAGTCACCGAGGCGAAGGAGAACAACTGCACGGATGTCCGTGCGAGGAGAAGTGAGTATCAGCACCCCTCAACCATCGAGTGGCAGCCGCTACCCGCCACTCCATGAAGACCCGCAGATGGGTGGGCCTTTAAACCCCGTCTCAGAAGTAAATTCTGCGCCTGTCGCGCCACCACCGTTGGGCTTTGGCGACCCTATACCTACATACACCGGTGCGGCGGCGCATAATCCATTTGAGCAGCCGATCCACACCAACTACAACTATGTCGAGGCCAACCCTTACCTGGTAGCAGTGGCAAACTACAATGCCCATCATCCGGAAGGATCCTTTGGGATCCCATACCAAGCCGGATACTCACACTATGGGTACCCACCTTATGGGTATCAGCAACCGCCGCCTCCTCAACCTCCGCAATATCAGCAACCCCCGCAGCCGCCAGTGATATCGCCACCGCAGCATCAAGAGATTCTTCAAAGGATTAATGAGGTGCGGCAGGAAGTGCGGGAGGACCGTAGGCAAAACCGAGGGTTGTTCAAGAGTCTGACAAACTTAATTAAAGGAAAAAGCAAGAAGGATCATTAAATCCTTTATTTGTTTGTTTGTTATTAGTGTTGTAATCATGTCCCTGCGTGGACATTTGTTTTTGTATTCTGCCCCTGCGTGGGCATGTCTTTTTGGTATTATGCCCCTGCGTGGGCATATCTTTCAGTTAACCCCTGCGTGGGTATGTTATTTCTGTTTAAGCCCCTGCGCGGGCATGTTATTTCATTAGAAGTCCCGTTTAGGGAAAATCTGTACTTGTTTAAATTTTGCAGTGTAATGATTTAAATTAAATTTTCATTTTTGCTAAATTATATACATAAATATAAGATATGAAATAAATGAAAAACAACATTCCTTTATATAAGATATATCATTATAATAAAATGATAAAATCTAAAAAGGACAAGACCTAGCCATGTGTCATTTTAAGACAAGGCCAAGATGGTAGTTCCCCAAATTAGATTCAGATCCTTATTAACACCTCAATTTAGGATTTTTCTGCGTCAAATAGTAAAAAGGATCTTAAAAGGTAAAACCTAGTCTATATGCCGTTGCAGACATGACCAAGATGGTAAAACCTATTCAAAAGGTTCCAATCCTTGTTAACATCTGAAAACATGTTAACACTCTTGACAAAAGTGATTCGATAAAATCGCCTAAGTCATCCTTATATTGGATTCTCCCAAATACTTTTAATTAAAGTAAAACATCCATTAGGGATATAACGCCTACGGGCTATATTCATTGTCATATAAGACAAAAGACAGTTGTGGTCTTCGACCCCCTGTTAAGAAGAGGTAATGAATTAGAAATTAAAACCTCAATACCTTGATCCTATAAGATCATGAATAAAGATTTAAAACCGTCCACGTGACTAGGCCTTTTTGCCACTAATATATTTTTAATTCTAACTAAGGATTATTATAATATCCTGAATATATATATATATGCTTAGCAATTAATCAAAATGGTTCTTAAATACCATGATTAATAAATCTTCTAGAAATATAAAACTGTTATAGACCTCTGAATGAATTAAAATCATTATTTTATGTAGCAAACAAGCTACATGGCCGGGTCAGACGAAGCCAATAGTCACCCCAGAGAAAATCATGACACCTCTAGAGTCAATGTAGCAGGAGCAGAATTACAAGCATTAATAGATAATGCGGTTACGCGAGCTTTGGACAGGCAGTTCAATGAATCCAGTGGTACGCATGTAAGGACCCAGTCTGTGCCACACTCTAAACCACCCTCTAGAACTCATACCGCTCATAAAAGTGATTCTCATCATTCAACAAACCAGAGGAGTGTTCCATCTAAGAGAGTTGTGTTAAACCAAGAACCACGTGCTAAAGGTTGCACCTATAAATACTTTGTTTCCTGCAAACCCATGGATTTTACTGGAGAGAAAGGAGCAGTTGATTGCATGTCATGGTTAGACGAGATGGACACTGTGGTAGATATCAGTGGTTGCGCTGATAAGGATGTGGTAAAGTTTGTATCTCAGTCGTTCAAAGGCGAGGCACTAGCGTGGTGGAGGTCTTTGATTCAAGCCACTGGGAAGATTCCATTGTACAATCTGACATGGGATCAGTTTGTTACTCTCATTAAGGAAAACTACTGCCCTCAGCACGAGGTTGAAAAGATTGAAGCTGATTTCCTGTCATTGGTTATGAAAAACCTAGATTTTCAAGCCTACCTTACGAGCTTCAACACGATGTCAAGACTGGTTCCGTATCTGGTAACTCCGGAACCCAAGAGAATAGCTCGTTTCATTGGGGGTTTGGCCCTAGAAATCAAGGCCAGTGTGAAGGCCTCTTGACCAGCCACTTTTCAGTCTGCAGCTGATATATCATTGTCCCTTACTTTGGACGCGGTCAGGCAGAGATCGCTGAGAAACACAGACGCTGAGAAGAGAAAGCGTGAGGATGACAACTCACGACGTTCAGACAAGAAGCGTAAGGGAAACAATGACCACAAGAAGAGTTCTGGAACTAAGAAGGATGGTCATCAGTCGGGTGATAAGCCCAAGTGTAAGGTCTGTAAGAAGCACCATTTCGGGAGGTGCAGATACGAATTGAAATCCCAGTCACAGCCAAGAGTTTGTGGGATTTGTAAATCCTCTGAGCACAAGACCTTAGACTGTAAGAAAATCAAGGATGCAACATGTTATAACTGTAATGAAAAAGGGCATATCAAGTCCAACTGCCCAAAGTTTGCTAAGAAAGCTGAGGAAGGGAAAAAGACCAATGCTAGGGTCTTCCAGATGAATGCACAAGAGGCGATCCAGAATGATAATGTCATAACAGGTACCTTCCTTATTAATGATGTTTATGCAAGGCTGCTATTTGATTCTGGAGCAGATAAGTCATTTGTTGATGATAAGTTTTGTAAGTTGTTAAACCTACCTGTTAGAACCCTAAGCAGAAAATATGAGGTTGAATTAGCCGATGGCAGCATAGAAACCGCATCAACCGTGTTAGATGGATGTTTCATATCCATTAGGAATCACTCATTTCCATTGTCCCTACTTCCTTTGAAGTTAGCCGGTTTTGATATAGTTATGGGCATGGATTGGTTATCCCATAACCAAGCCCAAATTGTGTGCAACAAGAAGCAAGTGGTGGTCAAGACTCCGTCTGGTGAACCACTTACCATTCAGGGAGATACCCAGTATGGACTGCCTGAGTAAGTGTCTATGCTCAAGGCATCTAGGTGTTTGAAGAAGGGTTGTGTCATTTATATGGCACAGGTAACTATTGATGAGCAGAAGCCTAAGATTGAAGATATTCCCGTCATTTCTGAGTACCCAGAAGTTTTCCCTGAAGAACTACCTGGTTTGCCACCAGATAGGCAAGTAGAATTCAGAATTGACATTATTCCAGGAGCAGCACCTGTTGCACGGGCACCTTACAGGTTGGCACCAACAGAGATGAAAGAGTTAAGGACTCAGCTAGACGAGTTGTTGGCAAAAGGTTTCATTCATCCTAGTTCATCTCCTTGGGGAGCACCAATCCTGCTTGTGAAGAAAAAGGATAGGTCGATGCGTCTATGAATCGATTATCGCGAGCTTAACAAGGTGACTATCAAGAATAGATATCCATTGCCCAGGATCGACGATCTGTTCGATCAACTTCAAGGGGCGAGTTATTTCTCCAAGATCGATTTAAGATCAGGCTATCATCAACTGAAGGTTAAAGATGAAGATGTACACAACACTGCATTTAGGACTCGTTATGGTCATTACGAGTTCTTAGTGATGCCTTTTGGGCTCACTAATGCACCTGCCGCATTCATGGATCTCATGAATCGCGTCTGTAAGCCCTACCTAGATAAATTCGTCATCGTCTTCATCGATGATATTCTTATTTACTCGAAGAGTCAAGATGACCATGAGAAGCACCTTCGTTGTATTCTTAAGCTACTTCAGCAGGAGAAGCTCTATGCCAAGTTTTCAAAATGTGAATTCTGGCTTCGTGAAGTCCAATTCCTTGGACATGTGGTTAGTGAACGTGGTATCCAAGTAGATCCCGCTAAGGTTGAAGCTGTTATGAATTGGCAAAAGCCAAAGACGCCTACAGAGATTCGTAGCTTTCTAGGTTTGGCAGGATACTATAGGCGATTTATTGAAAACTTCTCAAGGATTTCTGCGCCCCTAACTTCGTTGACGCGTAAGAATATTAAGTTTGTCTGGGGCCCTAAGCAGCAGGAATCCTTTGACATACTTAAGCAAAAGTTGAGCAATGCACCAGTATTAACATTGCCTGATGGAATAGAAGAATTTGTGGTATATTGTGATGCATCCCACACAGGTATGGGATGTGTGCTTATGCAGAAAGGCAAGGTCATTGCCTATGCTTCTCGACAATTAAAAGTGCATGAGAAGAATTACACCACCCATGACTTGGAGTTGGGTGCCGTAGTATTTGCACTAAACTGTGGAGACATTACTTGTATGGAACCAAGTGCGTGATCTATTCAGATCACAAGAGCCTTCAACATCTGTTCAACCAGAAGGATTTGAACATGAGGCAGTGACGTTGGATGGAAACCTTGAATGATTATGACTGTGAGATAAGATACCATCCCGGCAAGGCAAATGTGGTTGCCGATGCCTTAAGTAGAAAGGAAAGGGTGAAGCCCATAAGAATCAATGCCAAGAGCATTGAATTAAAGAATAGTTTGAATGAAAGGTTGTTAGCTGCACAGAAGGAAGCTGTATTGGAAGTTAACTATCCTGATGAGAAGCTAGGAGTAACTGAAGAGCAATTATCTCAGGGAAAGGACGGAATCCTGAGATTAAATGGACGAATATGGGTTCCAATTTATGGAGGACTTCGGGATGTTATCCTCCAGGAAGCCCATAGTTCTAAATACTCCGTTCATCCTGGAGCTGACAAGATGTACCAAGATCTGAAGGCAAATTATTGGTGGATAGGCTTGAAAAAGTCTATAGCTACCTATGTAGCCAAGTGTTTGACGTGCGCTCAAGTCAAAGCTGAACATCAAAAGCCATCAGGTTTGCTACAACAGCCTGAACTTCCCACCTGGAAGTGGGAAATGGTGACAATGGAGTTTATCACCAAGTTGCCAAAGACAAAGAAAGGAAATGATACTATATGGGTGATAGTAGATAGACTGACTAAGTCAGCACATTTCCTACCCATTAAGGAGACTTATAGCTCCGACATGTTAGCCCAATTGTACGTAGATAAGATTGTATCTCTGCATGGCGTACCAGTGTCTATTATCTCTGAAAGAGATACTAGATACACATCACATTTTTGGAAAAGTTTCCAACAATCTTTGGGCACGCGCTTAAACTTTAGTACGGCTTAGCATCCTCAGACGGACGGGCAGAGTGAGCGTACCATCCAAACTTTGGAAGACATGCTTCGTGCATGTGTGATTGACTTAGGTGGTAGTTGGGATAACCACCTGCCATTGATCAAGTTCTCCTATAACAATAGCTGCCATACAAGCATTCAGGCTGCGCCTTTTGAGTCATTATATGGTAGGAAATGCAGGACGCATATTTGTTGGGCAGAAGTAGGAGAAGCTCAGTTATCAGGACCTGATATAGTCCTTAAAACAACGGACAAGATTGTCCAAATTCGTGACCACCTGAAAGCTGCCAGAGATAGGCAGAAAAGCTACGCAGACTTGAGGCGTAAACCTCTAAAGTTCGAGGTTGGTGACAAAGTGTTGCTTAAAGTATCACCCTGGAAGGGAGTGATGCGTTTTGGTAAGAAAGGTAAGCTAAGCCCAAGGTATATAGGACCATTCGAGATCATCGAATGTGTAGGAACAGTGGCTTATAAGTTAAACTTACTGAAGAGCTCAGTGGTATTCACAATGTATTCCATGGTTGCAACCTAAAGAAATGTCTAGCTGATGATTCACTAGTATTGTCACATAAGGATGTGCACATAGATGAGAGCTTAAAGTTTGTTGAAAAACCCTTGTCGATCGAGGATCGACAGGTCAAGAAGCTTCGAAGGAAGCAAGTGCCGATTGTAAAGGTTAAATGGGATACCCGCAGAGGTCCCGAGTATACGTGGGAGGTAGAGTCCGTAATGAAAGAAAAACACCCTCATTTATTTCAGTAAATCTCGAGGTCGAGATTTCTTTTAAGGGGGTGAGGATGTAACACCTCTAAAATTTATGTCCAATAATGTATCGACACGTGTCATGTGCTTTAAACGTGTAAAGGATTACTTTAGAGGGACTAAAGTTGACAAACAAAGAAAGTATGTGAATATAAGGGTTCAAAGTGTCAACAATGGATAAATATACTTTACTATAACCCTACACGATGTTTATACCCTTAAACGAATGAATCATGGATCATACGAAGCTAATTGTGGAAGAAAGTGAGAGACTACAAACTACGGGGGTTAAAAGTGTCAACAAGTTTAAAGTATAGCTCCGAGTGACCTTTTAGCGAACCCAAATCTTTGTAACGGTTAATTATGCTCACTAGAATTAGTGGTAAAAATTTCACAAGGTTTCGATAAAGTATGAGAAAGTTATGACGATATTCATATACAAGGGGTTAAAAGCGTCAACGTTGAAATTTATGACTTTTCGGATGATCACAAAGTTAACCAAGGACTTAACCAAGTTTGTATAAGTTTTAAGGCCCTTAAAAGTCAAGTTAGAGGGCCAAAAGTGCAAGAAATAAAGGTGAAACCACGTTTGGAAGGACCAATGACCTAAAGTGCAATTAACGAAACTTGTTTGGCTGGTTCTGGAAGGCCATATGGGCCGCGTGAGGTCAGGCAGGACCCTTACGCGGGCCGCCTCAGCATGCCAGCGACAGAATTCTTTGGCAGCTGCCAGTTTCAGCTGTGTAACCGCCTTTAGGACCTATAAACTGATACCAGGGGCTGCACAAACGGATTTACATGCAGTAGGGGCACCTGTAAACATCTGGTTGCAACCATAGACTTGCTTGGCATAATCCTAAGCAATTGAATTCACTATATAAGAAGAACAATGTTACAACTCTTGTGCCATTCATTTGCAAACTTTCACAAGTTTATTTCCGGAGCTCTCTGATCAGCAACCAAAGTTTCTTAGGCTTCCTAGTCGTGCTTAGGACCCTTGTAAGTATCCTTAACCCTTTTTAATTCAGTTTTGCCTAGTTAATTAGCCTAAAGTCAAACTGTCGTAATTAGAATTTGACTTCGTAATTATTTAATATTTGTCCAGTCAAATTTCAAATTGAAAGTACCTATGAGTTGGTAATCATGAGGGCAATAAACCCTTAAAAGGGAACCCTCTGATTCCCACTCTAACTAGGTCAATTGTCGGGTCAAAGCTAATCTTAAAAAGTCAACAGAAAGTTTATTTTCAAATTAATGCATAATTAGCAATGTAGGACCCATGCAACCTGTTTTATCACTAATATAACTTGGTAATTAATGTAAGAACATGTCTAAACATGTTCAACCCGACAATTTTCAGTTTAGGCTCGGTTCGGAACCGAAAGTCGCATAATTTGACTTTTGCTTTGACTTTCAGTTCTGACCCAATGTAGCATGTTTTAGAAATGCCTTAGAGCCTTATTTGGACCAGGTTACATGTTAGTATAACCCTCTGTGATTATACAACTTGGTTCATTAGTTATCCGATTCATATTGTTTCCGTTAAATGCTTAAATGTTGACTATTATGCCCATATGACCTTAAAACGTGATTTTTGAAAAAGTAAAAGAGTAGAAACCTTCATTACTGATTTATAGACTTATCCCTAAAATTTGATATCAGTTTGAGGTCTAGATTAGGAGTTATGCTCATTAGCGTAACTAGAAAGCTTTTTATTAATTAAACGGCGTATTTAGCGTATAGCCTATCTAAACCCAATTTTTGATACCAAACTTTTTACCTACTGATATAAAATAATATTTTGGAATTTTTGAAAATTTTTATTAAATTTTAGACTGAGCATAACATAGAGTTCTAAGCTTGATTCGGTAATTGCCGGTTTTGCCCTTTTGGCCTATAAAATGAGTTTTATAAATTATTTTGATGCGAAACCTTTTTCTACTGATCTAATATGATAAATAAAGTATTTTGAGCCTTCTAGAATAATAAAAATATCAGTTTCCTTTAAAAACCTGGAAATAGCTCAAAAGTCTTTTTAAGCGTTTTGAACGCATAGTATATATTAAAACTATTTTAAACATATAAGGTTTGATGCCTACTGATATTTTCAGTAAATTTTTATATATTAACAGTAAGCAAAAGTTTTAAACTCAGATTTCCAGTTTTGACCTTTTAAGCCTATGTGAAATTACCAAAATGCCCCTAAGGTGCATAGTTTGGTTTTAAATGATAAATTTTACATATATGTAATACCCTACTGTTATAACTTATTAAATTAAGGATTTTTACTGATTATATCATACCTGTAACTCAGATTATTATTTAAACTCTTTTATAACCTTTAAAATGACTAAAATGCCCCTACGGGGCATAGTTTGAGTTTAAGTCCATTTCGGGCATAATAGAAGATATCTTACTGATGTCACAACATATTTAAGGCATATTAACTTAGGAAACCTGTATATGACTCATATGGTTACCCGTTACGCATCTTGCGCGTTCGGTTCGGTTTATGTAACTAGTTTGCATAAATTGACCGAAACGGGTCAAACCTTATCATTTTGTCTCAAAATCCAGAATGTGTTTAGTTTACCCATATTACACAAGTCTCCAAACTTGTCGGGTTAAGTCACATTCTATTCCGGTCTTCGCTTAATCATGCGTTTGAACCGTATCTTCCTTTAAAACTAACCGGTTTAAGTTTAGGCTTAATTAAAGACCCGTTAGGAATCTAATAGGTTATTAAAAACCTTTGTTCCAGAATAGTAGACCCGGTAAAAGCTACGTGCACTTGCATTTTGTGATTAATACTTGCAAAGGTAAATACTTTTAACTTATTTTCCCTATACGGGCTTGGGGTACGGTATATAAAATACCGCTTGGTCGGGCATTGAATTTTAATTGTATGAAGGTTAAATTATTGAAATGTCCCGTTTAAATTTTTTTGTTTGCTTAAAGCATTTGGGGGGTTAATGACCATGTCCCGAATATCGTTGGCATCATTTTAAGAAATGGCCACGACATAAGCACGGGGTGTAGGCGTATACCCGACAGTGCATATATAAATAATAAGGTATAACCGCCGGTTTCGGGAATAACCCGCCGCGGGACTATATCATGTGGTGTGTCTATTAATCTTTAACCCGACGTCAATCCGGGCTACTGAACGTATAACAAACATGTAATTCTTTTACAAGTTTACATATAAATAATTATCCCAAGTTATAAAATAATTTTGTGCCATGTGCATTCAAATCAATTTTCTAAAAACATTTTCAAAATGAGTCAGTTAATAGTATTTACCAGTGTAAACTGACGTATTTTTCCAAAAAGGTTAAGTGCAGGTACTACTCGAAATAGGCTGGCCTCTCCTTAGCATCAATAAGAGTCTCGCAAGCTTGGATACATTTTGAGTCTGTTGAACTACGTTTTCTGTTTATTTGATCCGCCTGTGGATCCGTTTCAACTATGTTGTGATACCTAATATTACAATTTTATTCAGTTGAAATAAATCTATATTTTGCTTCCGCTGTGCATTTAAAATTGTGTTGTTTGACTATGATGATATCAACTACATCACGATACTCCCCACCGAGCCGACCGGTAATACGTGGAAATATCAGGGTGTGACATAGTTGGAGAGGGGGACCCAAGCCTTCATAGACTTGGGTCGTCCATGTTCATCGACAAAGGTTATTTTAACCTCGCGATGACCAGGAACTGGTGAGACTCCCCCTGAAACTTTATCCGTTTTAGGTTTCCAAGCTTGTTTCCGTTTACCAGATTGTGTATTATGTACAATTTCTGGTTTTAATGGTTTTGACAAACTAGGTTTGCTTTTAACAGATTTTACTTCCGTTTTTACAGCCTTTTCGATCACCTTCACATTTTTACGTCGTTGTTTTGTTTCCTGTTCTTTAATAGTACGTTTGTCATTTTTGGGTCAAATAGGACGGCGTTGTTGGTGACCTTATTCAGAAGGTGCTCTTTCAACAAAATTTGCTTTTGGAGAGTTTGTGAAGTTTTTGATAATGTGTCCAAACTCCCCACATTTGAAACACGATCTCCTTTCAACAAACTTAGGAGATTCTGTTCGATGGCCTGACGTTGAAGTTGTAGACCCAGAGGTACTAGCTTCACACCCATTTGTGTGTTGGGTGTAATTGTTATCACTATTACGTTTCAAAATTTTGACTTTTTGAACAAAATCGGTATTTGATTTATTTTCAAAAGTCTCCACTTTATCAGTACCCTTGGAGGCCAAAAATTTAACGTCTTTGCATTTCTTCTTGTAACGAGCTCCTTTTGTTTCAGCCTTTGGTTGTGTAACCTTAGGCTTTTGAGCTCGTTGTTGTTGTTGTTTACCCTTAAAAGCGACAGATTGTTTCTTTGTGGGTGATTGTTGATTTCCAAATTTTCTTCTAACTTCAGCTTTTGGAATAGTATCACACTGAGTTACAGAAACTCTCGGGATCCCTTTTTCCAAAAATTTACTTGTAGTATCTTCAAACACTTTGTCAATCAAAGATTTATTTACTTTTTTCATGGGAAAATCTTTGTTTGAATAAATTTTACCATCACCGACCAATGTGTATAACACGTTATCACTTTTAACGGTAGACACTGTTTCCTTGATAGGACCTATCTCTTGTTTAACAGTTGAGTGCATAACAGGAGTAGGATGATCACATAGAATATGATTCTCAATAGGCACTTCTACTCCTTTCCTATCATTAAGAGATTTATCCTCATCACTCACATCCGATTCATCTTCTGACGAATCATAGTCCTCAACTGTGGGAGGACTTTGTTCTGTATCAACAGATGACTTTCCCAAGCTTTCAGATGAGCTACCCGAGGAACTGTCCGATTTGAACCCTAATCCTGTAGTAACTTCCTCATAATCAAGAGGTACACTTGGTTCAAACCCGAAGTGATAGGTATGGACTTCTGATGCTTAGCTCATAAACATAGGAAATTCACGTTTCCTCCTCATCGGGCATTCTGGTATAGTTGTGCCTCAACGGAGGCGAACACGACTTATACCCAACGCCTTTCACATTCCCTTTTAGCTTTTGAACGTCTATAATGTGATCAAGCACATATCGGGAGTTTGAGTAACTCTCCAATTTGAGCTTGATCGCATCATGCTCACACTTGGCAACGGCTAGCTCTTTCTTTGTTTCCTCAATGATATTAATGTAGTTATTAATACCAATTTGTTTGTTAAAAACAGTTTTTGTTAATTTGGAAACACTTTTCTTTAAAGTTTCGATTACTGATTTGAAATCCTTTTCATTGCGAGCTAAGGCCATGTTTGCCTCTTTGCATTTTGACAGTTCAATAACCAAACTCTGATTGTGACTATGAACCGTGTCAGATTCATGTTTCAATTCAGCACATTCATGTTTCATATCAGCACAAACACTACATATGCTAGGAGTTTCAGATTTGTACCTGACTTGTAGAAGCTGAAACATTAGCCATAAAGGCAGTCTGAGAAGAGAAAGATCCATCTTTAGTGAGAATCTTCTCCATTTCTTCTGATGTAGCATCAGCTTTCTTGATCAATACATATTTCTGACACTTTACCTCCTCAGCATCATTCAACAAACTATCACCTTCAGAATCAGTTCTCTCATTCACATCTGATTCTGAATCGGAACTGCCACTGTATCCCGAACTATCATCTGATTCAGAAAATTCTTCCTTATGCACATACTTGATGTGACTGATGATTTTAGCGTAACATGTAGTTCCTCCTTGTCCTCCATCTCCAAACTGTACTGACCAGTCGCATCCCTCATCGGCTTGTACCACTAATGCTCGGTTGGGGTTTGTAGGCCCTGACTGGTTGGTTTGGTTGTTAGCAACTACTATCCCTCTTTCGTTGTTAGCTTGATTTGAAGTACTTGTTTGATTTTGGAAGGGATTTTGGTTGCCTTGTTTGCTCGGTTGCATGCATTCACGTTTAAAGTGACCCTTTTCACCACAATTGAAGCACGTCACAGCATCCTTATCAAAACCTTACTTCGTATCCCGCATGCTTTCCAAGCTAGTCTTCCCGGTTCTCCTCATATAATCCTTAGCTCGTCTAACCGCGCTCGCAAACGCCCACTTGATATCCATTAACTCCATTTCGTCCCTGTCTATCTGCTGATAGTCTTCGTTTGTCAAATTAATTTTGCCAATTTGACTTGCGACTAGTCCGCAGTAGGCGTTGACCATGGTGTTAAGAAGTTCCATGGTTTCCCTTGCAGTTTCCACATTGACTTTGGATAAGTTTGGTTGTGGCTGTTTGGTTTGAGGTTGTGGTTGGGCTTGTGATGGTGTTGGAATATAGGCATTTGGATCAAACTGAGGTTGAGTAGGAGGAACTTGTGGTGGAGGTTGGGGTTTAGGTAGCCACGCACTTGCATCGAATTGAGGTTTTGAGAAAGCATGAGCTTGAGCAATCATATGAGCTGGCGGATGATAAGCACTTGGATCGAAAACCTGAGGTGGAGCTAATTGTGGAAACGGAAAAGAGCTTGTATTTGACATAAACGCCGTCTGTAGTTTTGGTTGCTGAGCTGAACTGGAACTGGAACTAGCTAAAGAGTTAAAACCTGCAAGGTACATTTCGGTATTTTGAGGAACAGGAATTCGTTTAGCTTTCTGGATTTCTTCATCATTCTTGTGCTCCAACTTCTAAATAAATTCATAGATACTGACAGTATCTAAAACGCCCGTATGCTTTAAAAGCTCAATGAATGGGCTCCACTTTGGAGGTAGAGCATCAGCAAACCGTGCAACCATTTCCTGTTGAGTTGCAAGAACAGTATAAGAATACATTTCACTAATCAAATGATGAAAACGAGTAGTCATATCATTTAGGGTTTCATTCTCCAAGAATTGAAATGATTCAAACTCTTTCTTCAATAGATCATGGCGTGTCTTTCTAGTAGCAGCATTCCCTTCTCCTCTCGCTACCAAGGCATCCCATAAAGCTTTCGTGCTGGTACAATAGCCGAATTGATGATAGATGTCTTTGTGGACTGCTTGTGTGAGAATAGCAAACGCCTTCTTCTCCAGATCATATGCCTTTTTGTCGGTTTCTTGCATATTCATAAAGGTCGTGGCATTTGATCTTGCTTCTTCAAGATCTTGATTATACGGAGAAATGAAGCACGCCCATAATTCGGTGTTTTGCCCTAGAACGTACGTGTGGAAACGACCTTTCCATGTCGGATATTCGATTATGTGATTTAACTTTGGCGGGCAGTTGTTGCTTCCCGTTTCGCTCTCACTTATCAACAGATTTTGAATGCTTTGATTCGGGTTCGTCACCAATGCCCATTGATTTGCACTAATAGATTGTTGAGGCATGACATTCCTTAACCAAACGGCTGTGGATTTCTGATCTTCACCTAGTCTTGGATCTGTACTCCAATCCCAAGGACTAGTACAACTCATGATCGATGTATGAAAGTGACAACCTGATCACACACTTGAAAACAGACTGTTATGATAGATATGCAAAGCTTCTGTGAAAAATGCACAAGTTTCTCGACGAAACTCTGGTCTTAGCGAAACTTGTTTGACGAAACAATCTACTCGACGAAACCTTTGCTCGATGAAACCTGTTATGATGAAACTTTACTTGTCCTTTGGCGAAACTCTAGTATGACGAAACTCTCCTTCGACGAAACTTCAATGTAGAAACATTACTTCTGACGAAACTCTATGGAGAGACACCCTATGACGAAACTAGGGTAATGACGAAACCTTGTGATGAAAATTGATCGACGAAACCTTGATTAAATAATGCTCGACGAAACTCTATGCTTGACAAATCCTTTTGTGTGACGAAACTTGATATCGGCGAAACCCTATGATTATGACCTTTGGCGAAACTTTCTGTGTGAAACAAGGGGTTTCATCGCTTGATTGGTGAGACTCTTGGTGTTTTTGGCGAAACCCTCAATTGACGAAACTTAAGGTGATTTTGTCGCTTATAACTTTTGTCAACAAAGAGATAAGATCACAGAGAGTTGGTGAGGTTTGGTGAGATATTTCAAACAAAAACTTATCCTGTTGTCTGACACAATACACCCTTTTTCAACTTAAAGCATGCCTATCTCACCAAACACAGCATGGTGTTCCAATATTTAATCAAATTAGCTTTTATCTTTTAATTTTATTTTTTAAATTCAAGTGATATTCAAGAACACTTTGACGGTAAGATGAACTGCTTGAAGATTCCGGTCACTGAAGAACTTTCCGAAACACGAAATTTGCTTAAAACTTTCACTAAAAACCCGGTTTATCACGTGAACAATCAAACTAACGAGGTTTTTGATAAAACTTTTTAGCAAACCAACAAGATCAACAGTTTTTATGAAAACTTTTCCAGAAATGCATGAACTTTTCAAGAACACTTGATAAAAACCGAACTATGTTTGATTTTAAACAAGGATAAGAGCCAATGCTCTTATACCACTTGTAGGTCCCGAATTCTGAGGATCGATAACGAAACCAAATCTCTTGTTTATCACAAACACGGTCACGAGTGCGGAATCCCCGTGACTATGCCAAACCAAACATAGATAGTAATAACACGATATAACCAATGAATCACAGTCAATTGATTAACATGATGAGAACAAAGGTTCACACAAATACACACACAGTTTGAAGTAAAACTCTCCGAAGGTTATGCTCTCATCGTTTCACACTGAAACTATGAGGTGTTTATATAGGCAACCAGTCACAGCTTCGACGAAACTCAAAGGGTGTCCCGGCGAAACATCAACATCGAAGAAACTCATAGAGTTTCGTCTATAACCTTGACAAACTTGGATGGCCAATTGAAGGGGGTTTCGTCGAACATGTGTAAACGACGAAACATTAAGTTTCGTCGTTGGTTGCAATGTGATATGCTGCAAACTGATTAACAGTTTGCAGTAGCCTTGTATAAACACTCACAGACAAAACTAAATATGCAACATGCATTGTTCATTAAACGTTACAAATCATACGAGACAAACTTTCGGACACAAGTAGGATAGGAGGATATCCGACTTTGTCCTCATTCCGTAAAAGTGTCGAACCGAACGTGCCGCGTCCACACAAAATGTATCAACATATATATATCACTCTATTAGATTTTATTTCATTATATACAAATTTACAACGATATCAATACATTCTATCCCAATCATGCCAATAAAAAAATTAACACCAAATCTAAAAGTTAAACCTTAAACCGTTAAACGACAGTCTGCTTATCGCCTCAATCTCTCATGTTGTTACCCTAAGTCCATCGTCTCCTCCTCTCAACGTCATTGTTCGTGTAATATGATCATCGCCTCATCGGCCACAACATTGTTATTCATAAGAAAAATATTATGCCATAAAATGTGTGTTTTTAAAGTCATAAAAACTTGAGACGCAACATTGTCACTATCTCTCTCCGCAAATTTAAATCGGGTGACACGGTTGTCAAAATCGATTGAAGTTCGCTTGACGCTCGCTCGAAATAATTACTGCTCGAAAAATGCTCTGATTTGATACTCGGTTTTAAATGAGCCGCTCCGTTCGGTTCGGTTTAGTTTGGTTCGTAAACAACCCTAGTCTAGACACATTCTAACTTTGAGCAAATAGAAATCTAAGCATAAGAAAAGGACACAACCTAAAAAAATGGGTTCGTCACTAGTTCTATGTAGGTAGCCCTTTGTAAAATAAATAATAAATGCTTTTTATTAAAAAATAAATTACAGAAACTAAAGGCAAGTAATAAATTACGATTCAATTACAAGTTAAAGAAAATGAAATACAAAGAAGTCCTTCGTCATATAAATAAATAAATAAATAAATAAAGAACTTTTCATAAAAATTTAATTATAGACTTTAAAGGCAAGCAATATATTACAATGCGATTACAACCGAAACAAAACGAAATAAAAAGGTGTAGAGGCAACGGTTTTGGCTAAGTATCCTTGTTCAACATAGGCCCCTTAAAACAGATTAAGGGTTTCGAAGGAAAATCCGTCTATCTTCTGGTGTAAAATTGCCGAAGCAGTGTGTACCACCTGTGAAGACACCAGAACCTGAATTGTAACTTGAATTCGAAACAATCATCACTAGTTCTATGTAGGTAGCCCTTTGTAAAATAAATAATAAAAAACTTTTTATTAAAAATTAAATTACAGAAACCAAAGGCAAGCAATAAATTACGATGCGGTTACAAGTTAAAGAAAATGAAATACAAAGAAGTCCTTGGTCATATAAATAAATAAATAAATAAATAAAGAACTTTTCATAAAAATTTAATTACAGACTTTAAAGGCAAGCAATCCATTACAATGCGATTACAACCGAAACAAAACGAAATACAAAGGTGTAGACAGCGGTTTTGGCTAAGTATCCTTGTTCAACATAGGCCCCTTAAAACAGATTAAGGGTTTCCAAGGAAAATCCGTCTATCTTCTGGTGTATAATTGCCGAAGCAGTGTGTACCACCTGTGAAGACACAAGAACCTGAATTGTAACTTGAATTCGAAACAAGATGATCACACAGGTTGCTAGAAAATTCTTAAAGAGTTGATGTTTTTTTATGTGTCTTCTAACCAAGGTGAGCCTTGGTTTTATAGTCAACACAAAGTTGAAACAACTACATGAATTAAGAACGAAAAATTAATATGTATTGAACGTGTTTGGTGCACTTTAGTTATGTTTTTGAATCTAATTATAAAATGCTAAGTTTGATCGTAAGTGTTGTTCCTTTTAGTGGAAACAATGCAATTGTAACCGTTGCATCCACACACTGATTCGCTGTTGCTCGCCACACAATGTTGCACACTAGTAGATTCGCCACCAAAGCACACAGATGCCACATTGCGTTCGCCATACAGGCCACACACCGTTCCATTTGCATCCGCCACACGTGTGTAGGGCAAAGTGTGCCACATTGCGCCCATAGCTCATATCACGTGAACGTGTGTGAATGTGAGTTAAGGGCATTGTTACATGGAATCAATAAGGAAAGAGAGCTTAGACTTATATATTACCTCAAGTTTTATCTTTCTTCCTATCTAGGACATGTTTCACTCTACGAATCTCACACATGGTAAAATTTAAGCAGTTTTGAGAACTTAAATTCGAGTATGGATATTTCATTCATTTTAACTTCGTTTTAGACGTTGTTTGATTGATTGCAAAGCTCTCGCATCTATAGCGCAAACTCATATATTAACCACAGTTACATATAAATATTTGTGTATAAAGTTGGGAAAAAAATTAATATTTCTTTTATTTTTGTTAGAAACTCACATTGATAACAATCTAGACGTACAAGTTTTCTAAATACCAAAAAAGACGTATAAGTTTTGTATATACCAAAAAAGACGTGACTCATTTGATTTTTTTTATAACACCCTTGTCATATAGGATAAAGACAAATTTGTTCTAGGGTTTTTGAGATTGATTTCTTCCCAATGGCACTAATTGATGGTAGGGAAACAAAAGTATCGATTTCATGAGAGATTTAAATCGAATAAGAACTGGAAGATTGGATTAACTTGTCAATCGAATAATAACAGTAAAATTTGATTAACTTGTCGATCCAAATAATAACGTCAGTGATTTAATCGAGTAAGGTGGCGTGAGAGTGTGAGCTCCTTTAACACGAATGTTATTTGGTCCTAGTAATCAAATAATTGTTTTGGGCTTAATGTACAAACAAGTGTTTGGTGCTTAATTTTTTTTCCTCTCTTATAGATGCTGACACATGTATTTTATCTTGTTCTTTGAACAACGAAGTAAACACTCTCACATCCTTTTATTATTAGTTCTCTATTGAAACAAATAGAAATTTGCTAAAAAAAAAAAAGATATTAAACAGTTCTAATACTTCTAAGTTTTTTCTGACATCATATTAAATATGATACAGCCTTTCCAAAAAAGAAAATTGTAAATGATACGATGTTCATTGAATTTAACAATGCAGCAACACAAAAGAGATCGGAGTTGATTACTTTATTGATGACACACAAATATGCTTGTTTAGCATTATACAAAACAAGAGGATGACAACAACTGGCTCTAAACAAAAATTTAAGATAGTCAACAGTTTCCACAATGGAAAGCCGCATAAACAAGTGTCACCTTTGAATTAAGAGCAAATTTTCATCCCATGTAAAGTGTTTTGTCAGATAACCTTTGAGAGGGTATGGCCACTAATGATTTCTTTTTCTTTGTTACAAATCCAAACTCATCATTAACATCAAACTCTTCATCTTTAGGCAAGTTCCACTCGAAAGAATGCAAAAGAGTTGCTAACATATATGTTAACATCTTGTCACCCAAGGGGATTCCCGGACATATTCTTCTTCCTGTTCCAAACGGCAAAAACTTCATATCATTTCCATTGTAATCCCATTTGACGTTCAAAAACCTCTCCGGTTTGAACTCCAACGGGTTAGTCCAGTTGTTAGGATCATGGTGGATTGCCCAAACATTGATATGCACGGTTGTATCTTTTGGGATTGTGTAGCCACCCACCTTGCAAGATTCATCTGGGGATTTCTGTATTAGGAGGGGAAGTGGAGGGTGTAATCTGAATGTCTCCTTGATCACTGCATCCAACTATGTCAATTTGTGCAAATAGGATTCTTCAACAATATTGTTTATACCAAAAACCTCGGTTAATTCATCTTGAACTTTTCTCATCACAACCGGATTATTCAAAATCTCTGCCATAACCCATTCCACCATTGTCGATGTTGTGTCATTTGCGGCAACTATGACGTCCTGTGGAAAACATTCAAACGAACTGATCGAAAGATGTATTTGTGAATAATATTTTCTATGTATTGGTAGCTAAAATTCAGATTTCTTTATATAAAAAGATCACAATGAAAATGATATTTATAACGCTAACTCCAAATGATAATGATAAAGACTAAAAACATGAATAACTATCATAAGGGCAGGCGGGGTGGTGAGTGATAAACTCCCACCACGCGTGATACCAACGAACACACCACCGCCACCATTCAATTATTAGTTTATAAACTTAATTATGTATTCTTATTATGTAATTAGGATAATTATACTTATCATATGTATGTATGTATCGAATAAGTGAAAGGATACGACGGTTGATGAGAGACACCGTTTCAAATGGCGGTTATTCCCACCAAAAGGATAACCACCGGAATCAACCGTCGCTCCCAAATGTATATATAGACAACTTCCGGCAAACTGATTCGGTACCAAGATATTTTATAAGATATCCATTCTGTTTTCTTTTGTGTTCTATTCTTCGATTGTTTATCACACACGAGATCAAGGTTGATTATGGAATCCACTTCCATTCCCTGTGAAACTGTTTCTGATATTCCCAATCTTCCAACATCAATTTCCACGCGTTAAACTTAATTCGCGTAATAAACTTCACGCGTGAAAAATGGAAGATTGTGAGGGAATGTGAGGGTTTATTGTTGGGTGTTGTGAGTGATGGGCATTTCCACTAAAAAAGGTTGTGAGTGATGGAATAATGGTTGATGACATGACGGAACTTGATTGTATGTTGTGAGTGATGAGTGATCACCACCCCCACCCCCTAATACTCAAATCAGAGATAAAATAACGACCATCCACAAACTTCAAGATAAATGATAAATCTGATAATAATAACTATAATAGATAGTAAACTTGGCAAACACATGTTTTATATCAAAGATTGCATTTTTAGTGGAACTTGTGTTAGAAAGAACTAGAATAATTAAGAAAAAACGTACCATCAATAGAGACTTAATTTGGATCATGTCAAATGATACTGGATTGTCTTTTTGATCTTTAAGCTCTAAAAGGATCTGTAGAAAATCCTTCCTTCCATCTTCTTCAACAGCCCCATCGATTTTGCTGGAGTTAGCTTTGATTCTTTTTTCAATAATATTATCAAAAATCTGATCAATATATTCGAGTTGCCTCTGCATATCTCGCCGCCTTTTTTGTAGATCAAACCATGATAACCATGGAAATAAATCGGATATGTTTGGTGCTCCTATTAACTCAACAATTTTCATTTCAACTTCATGAAACCCATCTCCAATATGGCTAGATCCCATCCCTTCATCCGATTTGCTACAACCCCATAATATACTTGTCACAACATTAAATTGCGTGTTAAAAGCAATTTCATTAATATTGACCTTTTTCCCGATTTTGGAATAAACTTCATTCACCGTCTTTTTCACTTCACGTGTTCTAAAAATCTGAGATGCTTTTAGACTTGCGTTGCTCATCACCTGGCTGACTAAAATCTTACGCATGTTACGCCATTGTGCTGTTTTACTGTTGGCAAACGTAATATCAGCCTCACCATAAGTGATCACTGACGCTACTATTGGAGTGTTGCGGTTAGCAAAGGTCTGGTCCAGGTCACGAGCCACGACCTTTACTAGGTCCGTGGAGTTTACCACAACATGAAGCTTACTTCCGAGCCGCAGACTGAAGATGGGACCGTATTTGTGAGACATCTCGGTGAATCTTTCATGTAAGTTGGAGCCAAGAAATGGGAGGTAGCCTACAATCGGTAAGCCCGTAGGACCTGGCGGTAAGGATGTTTTCCCATTTGTTGTATAGGATAACATCCATTTGTACCATAGAAATAATAGTGCCAAAACAGAAATGGTGAGAATTGTGCGAGCAAGCTCGTCTTGCTTGTTGTTAACTTCCCACCACCATGACCAGTAGATGATCATTTTGTGATAAATATTAGATCCAAGTACTGATATCATTTCTGCTACACATGTTATGTTAGCAGTGTGCTTGTAATATTTATAGTTGGTTTAGGACCTAGGACATGCCATAAGCATACGGCATGAGTGACACCTGTGAAGTTTGGTTATTTTAAAATTTTGGAGAAGCTGTCTTAAATTCTAATATGCTTCTACCTAAAAGTCAAATAAAAGACTTACGTAATTGTTTTTGTTAATACCAGTTATTCAGAAATGGACAAAGTGTATAGTTCGCTTGTCTACACAAGAAGACACCTGCGAATCAATTTGTCTATTTCGGACATAAAATTTGTTTTTTTTTTTTATTTATCAATTACAGGTGATGTGTCTATTTATAAGAGTACAATAAAGATAATTACGAAGAATTCCTGATCAAATCATATGTTCTAACTATGGTAAGTTGTCACTACAAGAACAAGGCACCTTTAGCGGCGACAGCTGTCGCCGGTATTGACCACTTTTGTCGCCGCTATTGACAGATGTCGCCAGTATTGACAGCTGTCGCCGGTAATGACTTTAATGAGGTTGACCAGAGATAAGATTTGTGTGGCTAGGGATTAAAGTTCTGACATTTACTTTTAGCGGAGACTAGCTGTCGCCGCTATTACCCTGTCCCTGTCGCCGGTAATGACTTTTAAATCCCCAACCGTCAGATCATGATTTTGATCAACGGATGGGGTTTGGTTTGACATCCTGTGACGCGGATCGACCAATAGCGGCGACATTTGACCTGTCGCCGCTAAAGGTGTCGCCGCTAAAGGTGTCCCTTTCTTGTAGTGTGTGAAACTTAATACTTGAGTAAAACTTTAACGCTTTTAGGACTTTGTTAGTGATTTTAGTTATTCTTGATTAAAACTTTAGTGATTCTAGCTATTTTTTATTGGAATTTTAGGGATAGAAACCCTACTAGACTGTCTAGACTAGGGTTGTTCAAACCGATCGTCGATTGTTCGGAAATTGCTCAGAAAAGGTTCGTTCAATTTGAGGCTCGGTTATAAACAAGCCGCTCTGTTTGGTTCGGTTATAAACAAGCCAAGCATGAGCAAAGGTCCGCTCAGCTCGGCTTAAATTATTGTTTTTAATTAGTATATATTATACATATACACACAAATATAAATTATACATATATATATATATATATATATATACACACACACATAAATATAAATTAAAGTTGTAGTTTTATATATACCACATATGTACACACCTATATACACAAACCTATATACACACACATATAAAATATAAATTAAAGTTAGAGTTTTATATTTACCACATATGTACACAAATATAAATTATACATATATAAACACACACCTATTTATACACACACATACAGATATACATAAATATTAATTAAAGTTAGAGTAAAATACAAGAATCGTCTTTTATGTTAACACCATATTGCAAATTATGTCATTTATCTTCAAAAAGTACAAAAAACATACTCGATGATTGCAAACACTTGCACGTTAAGTTCTTTAGCCCTAACTGAGTTAGGGATAAATGGCACAACGTGTAAGACTTTTCAAACATCGAGTACGATTTTTTGAAATAAAGGGCGTAGTTTGAAATCTGGTGTCAATATAAACGACGATTTTTTTAAATTACTCTTAGGGGGTAGGGGTGGTCATCACGCACCACTCACTCACAACTTCCAATCAAGTTTTGCCATGTTATCAACCATTATTCTATCACTCACAACCTTTTTTAGTGGAAATGGTCATCACTTGTGATTGAATTCCATCACTCACAACCTTTTTTTATTTTTTTAAATTATAAATTAACAATAAAACACTAAAATTATAAATTATAAATTTCATTTAAATAAAACCTAAATTACATACTAAAATTAAAAAAAAAACTAAACATTGCAAATAAAAAAAACCCTAAAAAGACCGACTTAAACGGATGGCATCTCCCACCACCACTTTTCACATATCTCGCGTTTTTGTTGAATTACGACTGACTTAAACGGTTCGTCGAGATTGGTGTGCGGCTCTAACAAGATTTTTAAATCATTTTGTTTTTCTATTGCATTCAGGTGTTTAATATACGCCTCCTCGCGTTAAAGTTTTGTCGTCACAAGTTTTTCTCTTCTTTCTTTGGATTCGGTTATTTCCACCAATTTAGACTCTTTAATTTCGGAGATCGACTCCGCCACCGCTTCCTTTCCTTTACTTGACGAATCATCACTTTTCTTGTGGCGCGGCCTTGTAGGTGTATATTCTTGAATGGTGTAGGTCCCGATTTCTGAGGATCGATAACGAAACCAAATCTCTTGTTTATCACAAACACGGTCACGAGTGCGGAATCCCCGTGACTATGCCAAACCAAACATAGATAGTAATAACACGATATAACCAATGAATCACAGTCTATTGATTAACAGGATGAGAACAAAGGTTCAAACAAATACACACACAGTTTGAAGTAAAACTCTCAGAAGGTTATGCTCTCATAGTTTCAAAGTGAAACTATGATGTGTTTATATATGCAGCCCAGGCCTACAAGTGACGAAACATGGAATGGGCCCGACGAAACTTCACTTGGGCATGACGAAACCTCCTAGACGACGAAACTCTAGGAGTTTCGTCACCCATCATGACGAAACTTGGGGTTTTGGACATGAAGGAGTTTCGTCGTGTAGTGCTCGACGAAACCTAGGGTTTCGTCGAAGGCTGCATAAGCTGTTTGGTTTGCTGCAAATTGTCAGTTTGCAGCAAAACACATAAACACACAAACATACATATAAACTTACATGCAACATGCATTGTTCATTAACATTTACATAACGAATGAGACAAACTTTGCCGGACACTTAGATAGGAGGATATCCAACTAAGGTCGACGGCGAATACAGACTCTATAATCATTAAAAGACCGTATAAATTACATCGTAAATAAAGACAAGTTACAGACACCAATATAATGCATCAACAAACTCCCCCTTGTCTATTACTGTCGTCTGTCTTCGATCTTCCGTCTTCAGTGTTTTAGCGTCTAGGTGCTTCCCGCATGAATTCCTCGGTAAAAGTAGTAACAAGCGACGCGCTGAAATTACAACGCTTGATGCGCATCATTGTCATCATAGAATATATCATGCCGGAACAGCTTGCTGATGTCGTTCGCCGACATATTCACGATCCACATCGGATCTAGCATTCGAAAGTTTTCACGATCGCCATTAAACACAATCACCGCTTCATGAGTATCCGAATCGTAATACCATAACCTCATATCATCAAGAAAGTTCTGTTTCATCGGCATTAAAGGGATCTTATCCATGACCTTAGCGGGCTGATACACAAGCTTGTAACGCGCCGTGTTGGTCGTTGGATCTAAAGTGAACTTGATCTGTTGATAAATGGGGAACTGAGGCTTGTACGACTCATCTTTCCATCCTGACCTTTTGTTAAACTTTAACCTTCACGCGAACAATGTAGCTCCTTCGAAGTTTGAGCGATTAAAGAGCTCAAGCTTCGTCAAAGCTGCAACATCGTAAAAAGGTAAAGACAGTATGCTCAGCAATGATGGAAAATATTGAATACCGAATTCCCGTTTGATGGTGACGCAATGTATTTCCTTTACCAACATCCAACAAAGAATTCTTCCATGCGGCTTCACTTTTTCAAACTGTAGAAAATCAACCTGTGATTCCGGAGGTGTAGGCTTTTCAACTCTTGACAAGAAACGTTTTCTCCATTCTTGGAATGCATCGATCGGATTATCAGAAGACGTACGATTCTTCAACTGTTCATCAATGTCTTCCTGATTCTCTTGCATCCATTCTTCATCAAATGGATCAAACTATGTTCCGTCAGCACGAACATAAGTTGATTTCTTCTCATTTCCTTCAAACACGATCTCTTCAATATTTTCAACATTGGCAGTTTCAGGTTCACTTGGCATTTTATCAATCTCAGCGTCATCAATCTCTTTCATTGCGTTCAGAGCTAACAACTGCTCATGTGATAGATCAGAAATAATCTCCCCTTCTTCTAGAAGTTCTCCAGTGATAGGATGTACAACCTGCAATGCAAGATCAGCAATGCTAGGAATAGAAGATGTACCAGGCAAAGATTCAAGCTGCTGTATATCTTCAACTGTTCCACTGGAGGTTCCTTGAGCAGATTCGAGCTGCGAAGGTTTGAAAACAACAATCTGAGAAGAGGTAGCTGCTGGAGGTTGCTCTGATGTAGCAGAAGGGTTAGGGTTCCCTTGATCTTCAGGATCATCATCCTTTTTCTTCATTACTTCTTGCGGTTTACATCGTTCGTTCCACAGAGTATTGACGCGCTTTCGAAGAAACTCATAGCCTTCATTTATCTTCTTGACCCCATCAACTATCGTGGTGTTTCGAGAATCGTACCACTGCTTCATAAAGTCATGTCTTCTTTTAGACCTTCGGCCAACTTCTGAAGTATAGTGTTGCTTTCTTTCATGCGGTTCATTTCAATACTGCGTGTATTATCTGCCGCACGCATCTGTTGTAGTTGATGCTCTCTAACTTCATTTGCAGCTTTCAAACTAGCGTTTTCAGCCTTTAATTGCTCTATCTCGGCCTGTTGACGAGTGATCTCTGCTTGTTGTCGCCCAACAGTGGCATTTAACGTGTTAATTTCCAACTGTTGCTTGATCGAGTAATCTCTTGTAGCTTTGATCACGTCCGTATGTCGAGTGATTTGACCTGTAGCAGCTTGTAATTGAGAAAATAGGAAATCTATCTTCTCATCCTGCTGCATCTGTTCGAATATACTTTGTCTGCGTTCTGCGGCAGGCTGCAAGGTCGTTGCACGTATGGTTGATGCAATAGAGTGAGTAGGTGCCTGAGGAGTTACTACAGGAGTTTCAGGTGTTGAACTCACTGCAGGAGTTGGTTCTGTAGACCTCGGAGGAGATGGAATAATTTCAGAAGCTTCAGTGGCCGTGAATCCAAGATTTAGATCCATTGCCGCTTCTTGTGAAGGCTCTTGAGGAATGGATTGTTGTGCAGAAGAAGTACCAATGTACTTTATTGCTTTCTTCTTGCGTTTGACAGCCGTTTCCTTTCTCTTTAATCGTTTTTCTTCGATATCCGAAGGAACGTATTCAGGATCATCTTCTTGTCTAATCCTCCTGATCCTTTTCACACGGTGTTCATCATAGTAAACTTCGTATCCGGGCTCAGGTGGATTGTCGTCTGATTCAGAATCCTCCTCATCATTACCAGCTGAAGTGCCACCAGCTGCACCAGCAGACGATGCACCAGCAGAAGACGCACCAACGGCACCAGCACCTTAATCACCACCATCACCAGCTTCATCATCATCACTATCACTGTCAGACGAACTCGAAACCTCTGGACCAAAATTTTCTATCACCTTTTTCTTTAACTCCGGCACTTCGTTATCAGATTGGCTGTCATCATGACGCCATTTGTCATCTGCAGGAGCAACGTAGTCTAGTTTCCCAAGAGCACCTATCAACTTCCTAGGAGGATCGCTTTCTTTGCATCTCTTGGCTACAAGGCTCTTGAATATCCTTAAAGATTGCAAGATCATAGATTCTATCTTCAGGATGTCGTCGTCGGCTTTTGGAAGATTGGGATGTTGAACGTTCATGATCATCTGTAGAAAACGAGGATACATCCAGAATTTGTTCCCAGTAATTCTACTACCAGTTCTCATCATGTTTTCTTTCATGTTGGCGAAGATATACTTTGATATGCTAAACGGTTTGTTCAGCACCAACGCCACCATAAGACCAACAAGATCATTGCCTGCCATATCATATCCTGCACGTCTGTTGCTGATACACTAAATAAGAACGTGCAAGAGAAACTTGTAACGTAACGGCAAATCTCATTTGTTAATCTGATTGCTGAAGATGTCGCCAGTACACTTCATCCGTAATAAGCAGCCACGAGTACACATGATCGGAATAGAGAACGGAGCATTCGGATCGTCTTGCAACTCTAAAATAGCGTTCAATATTTCTGGAGAGACAATCACATCCAGATCATTCACTCTCCCTTGAATTACTTCATTTCCAACTACTTGCACCACGCTTGCGCAATTCCAGAAAGCTTTAATGAGCGATTTGTAAACAGGCGTTGAAAATGTGATAGCTTTATTAATCCGTGACTCCCTAATCCACTGAGTGATTTCTTTCAATTCATCGATCTTTCCTTCCGGATCCAGAAAGGCAATTTGGTTGTGACGCTTCTTGGACATCACCTCCTCTTCAGATTTGTTTTCCTTCTTAGTCGGTGCCTTACGCTTTCTTTCTTTCGGTGCCATCTGCATTGCAAACATCCATAATAAGTCTTAATTGTATAACATGTGCATTAGACAAATGTCTATGCAAGTTCAAGTGTGAATTGTACATTCATCATTCAAATGCACTTATACTGTGAAAAGGGCACCAAAACAGAAAAATTACTAAGTCCTGGACGACGAAACTTCATCATCTCGACGAAACTCCCCTTATCACGACAAAACTCCCTTGGTCAAATAAATTCAATGTTGACCGTTCACCAGTGAGGTTTCGTCGACATCCTTTCGACGAAACTTGTTCCATTTCAAAAGGGTTTCGTCACAGGGGTTTCGTCGTCTACATTTTGAAGAAACTTAGGTTTCGTCGTCATAGAGGGTTTTGATCAGTTAGGGTTTCGTCCAGGTTAGGGTTTCGTCACAGGGGTTTTCAAACCAAAGGGGTTTCGTCGATTTTCAGTTAATCCGATGAATGATTTACCAACATCAACATTATGACACCTAGTAAACACCTAAACAAACTGAAACCAACCTAAATGCACAACCGACATGTGTTTTTGACCGGTAACTACCCAAAGCAGTTTAAACATTCAACAAACATCAATCTCCCGTTTTTGTAAACAAAATCCTAACCCAAATCATTAATCAAAACAACATACAAACACTTATTTACAGTTTTTATTAACAAACAAGCACAGTAACAAGTGTTATATACGATGAAATCGAACAAAAAGGGTTTTCAAGGGTTTGTTAACATGTTTCAGGCAAAGAACAAGTTCCTTAAGGTTCGAAACATTTGAACAATCACGAATATACCTTTGATTTTCAGAAAATGTTAAAGAAAAAGAAAGGTTTTGATTTGGTGAGAAAGGGTATGGGTGTTTGCTTGTTTGGGAAGAAGAACAGTGAGAAGGTTTGAAAAAGTGATAACTAATTGACCTGGGACCCCTCTAAATACTCATGACCTCGGCGAAACCTTATCTTCGACGAAACTTGTTATGGGCTCGACGAAACCTCATGTTTGGGCTTGGATTGGGCTTAAACAATGAGCCCATGACGAAAGTTAAAGAAGCCCAAGGAAGTTTCGTCATGACTTCGACGAAACTTGGGGTTTCGTCATGACCAAATTCAGTTTTGACCAATTTTGACCCAGTTGACTTTGACCATGGAGTTTCGTCGACTTATAGGACTTTCGTCGACCTCAAAGGAGTTTCGTCGACACCATTTTCCCAAATTCACTAAGTGTTGAAACTTTGCACACTTGAAAAGATTTTGTTTATTTGAACACATTTCCATTTTGATTGAGTGTAACAAATGCAAGGACATTTTATGAACTAGGTTTCAGGCTTCCGGCAGAAAACAACAAGTCACAACTTCGGCTAATTCAAAAATGAACTTTACAATTACACTAAAACAGAATTTAAAACGCGGTAAACTAATCGAAAAGATATAAAAAGCAATAAACAACTGTACAAAAGCAATCTTTTTGTGAATTTTAAGGAAAAGGAATCATACCAACTTACGGTCTTAGTCAAACATGATTTTTGTTCTGTTTAAAGCTATGGATAAGTATACTACCTTGTCACAACCCCCGACCCACCCTGGACGGAATCGGGAGTCGCGAACAGCCCGTGGTACCGGTGATTTAATTTTGAAAACGTTGCAGCGGAAATTTCATCAGAACCGTGAGTTAGGAAAAATATCAGAGTTTAGAAACACCGGATTTTATTTATTAAATAGATGGGATAAACCCATGTTTTACAATGGTAGCTTAAATAAAGATAAATTTGATTATATAAAACAATATTTCTTAATTTGATTTAATTAATAAAATAAGCCACTTCTTGATGCCTTTCAGTGCCGTATCCATCTCTTATTCCAATCTACTGTAATTACCTGAAACGCGTTTTAAAAAGGTTTTGTCAGCGGGAAATACTGAGTGAATCATTCTATTTACTAAAATGACACATTTGTTATAATTTACAGTATTAAGAGCGATTACAATGTTTCTGATATCAAACCAACTACCCACAGTATTTGTCACTCGAATCTTTACGGTGACTGTGGTCATATCACCATTGGCTGCCCCAGTGAATGACGAATATCACTAAATTTAGGTTCGCCCACCTAAAGTGATAAAACTGTAATACTGTGCACAATACCCCACATACCGGCTGTAATTTGGTGATTACAAAGACTTAATCCCCGTAATTATAACTTTGAAAATAAACATGATTTTGTAAATAGATTTGATAAAAAGAGAGAATGACTCACATTATAATCATGCAGATTCATATGGGCAAAGTTCAGTTTACAGATAAGCCTTAATATATTGCAGATTTATACAGGCAGAGCTTAGCCTATTGATTTTGCCTTGTAACCTAGTGCATACGAACTAGGTAGGTAACTTAATACAGCAATTACGATAACTCACGAGATCAAATTCTCACAATGAACGACAAAGTGCAATACTTCATCCATCGAATTAACGATGATCCGTCAAATTAATGACAAACGACAAAGTATAATACTTCATCCATCGAATTAACGATGATCCGTCAAATTAATGACGAACGATAAAGTATAACCCTAGTGTGGGCAGCACTTAAACATCCAGTGGATATATTGATCGGTCGGAAAATGAATCGTAATAGCGATTAAGTTAATACCCTGTATCGTAGCAGCACCCCCCTACTAAGTAGTGTTTTTGATAGTAATCGGACGATAACTCAGCGAAATTTTGGAGTTTGATCGTCGTTTTTGTGCCCAGAATCAAGTCCCAACATCCTCTATTTATACTGAAATTTTGTCCCTTAGGCGGCCCGCGTGAGAATTAAGCTAACTTGAGGCGGCCCGCGAGAGAACTTATTTTATGTATAGGGTTGCCACGTGTGGGACTAGGCTAGCTGAGTCGACGATTTCTGAAATTTCAACTTCGTCCGCAAGTTATTAAGATAATCGTCAAGTAGGGAATACCCCCCCTGAGTTTTAGGGGCCCTAATCCTGATTCTGAAAATTATGAAAATTTTAGGGTTTGTACAGAATCACTTGGGTGTCTCAATTAGGGTTTCCTATTGGTCAAATTACTTTAGTAATTATGACTTTTGATGAGAGTCGTTACATTCTCCCCACCTTAATAAAAATCTCGTCCTCGAGATTTACTGGAATAAGTAGGAATACTTTTTCTTCATCTCAGATTGCAGCTTTCCAGTGTTTTTGGGTTATGATATTTCTTTTAGATTTATGTCATATTTAAGTCAACAAAATGACATAGATTTAAATATCAAATTTTGTGAATACGAGTTGTATTATAAGTAGGATTCAATGATTCAACTGAATTAGTTGGAGAAATCGATGATAAACGAATGAGATGAAATGATATAATTTCCAAGATAACTAGGTTCAAGCCAAAGAATATATGATCAAATGAATGGAAAGGACTTTTAAAATCAATGAAATTCTTTGTTAAAAGGAAGCTTACTTTGATTAGCAACTGAAGAAGATTTAGAATTGACAGATTTCAAATGAAATAAAAGCATGAAAAATGATTTGTCAAATATTTATGATATGAGAAAATCAAAGTGTTGAGATGAGTGAATTGTAATGATATACCAAAAGATAATAGAGTTAGTGTATCATTAATTAAAGTTCCAAGTTGTTTTAATTGTGAAACAATGTGATAGTATACTTTTAGTAACCATATTTTCCATACTATATACTAGAGATTGAAATATAATAAGAACAAGTTGTATTGACCTTACCAATATAATATATATTATTTGTATCCCTGTCTGAACCGTATCTTATATATCAAATATAAATACTATGTAATATATTATTGGTTACATATTTTTACTATATGTAAATGGTTACTTCTTTTAAATAAATACTATTTTAGTATTTTACCATACTTTGTAAAATAACTATGTAATATATATTACAAAATACCGTAATTTATGTTACAAAATATCATTTTGTAAAAGAAATCACTATTTAAAATGAAAATTGTAAATAAAGGTGTAAAAATATTTATTGTGTAAAATATTTGGTAAATATATAACATTTAATGGGTCGATTCTATTTGATTACTTATTTCCATTTTGAAACCATATAACGTTGTGAATGTAAATGTTGTAAATAAGTGAAAATGGAAATTATTCTTATATATTATAATGTTCTCCTAACCCAACGTAGTTAATGACTACCATATTATTCTTATATGGTTACTTTCTTACCATAGGGTTACAGCACATAGTTATCACAAAACATGTGATAGGTAATTTATTTACATAATTTTATTTGTCCTTTGTTTTATGAAAATATGTCTTTTCCAAGGTATATGTATTTTCATATATAATTAAAATTTACTAAATAAGTATGATGACTTAATATATATATATATTACTAGTCATTATCATGGTGGATATTGGTTAGTGCTCCCTTATTTAAGCATAGGTGATCAGTCTATGCCTAATTAAGGCTAGGCTATCCAATACCTACCCTTGATAATAATCCTAGTAAAAATAATACCAACACTATTATTATTAATATTTTCTTAATAATAAAACTGATATTAGTAATACATAACTAAACATACACTTAAATGGAAAAAAATTTCTAATAAAATGGTGAAACTGGTCGTCCCCAGGATCGAACCCGGGTCTAGGCCACACCCTTTCGCGCATCTAACCAACCGAGCTAGGTGCCTAGTTTATGAAATTTCCATTTTGGTTAAATATAAGCACATGTACAATAAATTCTGTACTTCTTATTATAAGTCACCTACTTATATTGACTAAGTATTTACTTATCCTCCTTATGGTGACTAATAAGAATATAGTAATACTATTAGGTAATCACTTATGTAAGTTTCCATATATAAAATAAATTTTATATAATGTTTTTCGATTGAAGATGTTAAAGTAATAATTTATCACGAAAGGCTAGATTGATGTTGTAAAAATCATTTAAGAGATATATTAAAATATGACAAGAATTTGTGTATCATTATCTTATCACATGATTTGTGTTAAGATAACTTTTATAAATATCCGTATATGATATATATATAAATGAGATTAGTGCAAGCTTTAAATTTTATGAAAACGTTAGTACAAGGTGATCGTGATCAAAGAAATGATTTAGTGAAGTCGAAGACCAAATAAGCATTTTATAGTTCTAGAGAATTGAAGTGTTTGTTGGAGAATATGATAGCTTTAAATCCATCATATGGGAATTTGAAATGAATATGAGCAAGTTCAAGCAATTAAACTTGGTTTAATCACAACGAGTTCATGTATTAATAAGAAAGTTCGGACATGGTTACAGCAAAATCATGTATGCCAAAGAAAATTGAGTTTCTCAAGAAATTTATTGACTTGATATAAAAGGGTCATTGTTTTGCCTTACTGCGGTATATAGTGCCAAAAATCAAGTATAGCGAAATGATCTTTGAGTTTGGATAAAACAACAATTTAGAATGAAACCCTTCAGTGGAAATTCAGAAATTAAACGAACCACATGCACGACAAATGGTGCATGTGTAACATGTGGATTTACCAAGAAATGAAATGAATCAATATCCGCTACTATGAAATAAATCCTCCTGGTATGATGACCGTTTAGGAAAAGTAGAAATGCGAAAGTCAACTTTTTATATGCAGAAGTCAGAATTTTCAACAAAAGAAATATAAGAACTTCTATCTTGGAATTTCGAGTGATAATCGTTATTAAGTGACATTACCAGGAAATGTCGAATAAAATGAAATAGGGAATTTGCAAAAGTATATGACTCATTTTTCAGTGCTAATACCTATGACTCCGATTAGACTGTGCACTGATGGTTGTGAAATCTCGTTAAAACATATCTCAGCGAAATTTCATGTTGCTTGTAGGATCATGTGGCAAAGTGCTTCTTTTTTATAGTTCTTCTACTGACGGAATCTATTTTGGTGTAATTATATTTTCCAAAGGTCTTGCTTTGGAATTTGTGTAGACGTATAATTTAAGTTTAATGTGTTTTCTTGTGCACTAGCACAACTTTACAAGCTTCTTACTTGCGTTGATAGTTTATGGTAACTCATTGGAAATTCTTATACTTTTAATGACGTCTCAACTTAAAGAGTTTCCATTGTTTATATTGTTGCACGAGCTACGAGACAGATAATCAAACGGAATAATGTTTGATATCGGAAAAGAGATTCCTGAATAAGAAATCTAGAAACAGATGCTGGTGCTTTATTCTTAATTGACTTTTGGAATTTCTTATAGATATATATATCTATATAATCACATATTTCACATGCTGAAATAAACATACCATCTATCAGGTCAATGTATTTAACAGATTCATATTTCCAAAAAAAAACCAGTCAAATATCTGGTCATGATACTATTTAGGGAAATCTTGTCACTCGTTTGACATATTATATATCCCGTATTATCCGATTCGCGCCGGAGCGGTAACCTCAGTATATCTGGACAAACTGGAGAGTCTACCACACCATACCCAGTCTTGCCAGAGAAAATTTTCTATTTCCCATAAATAGTATATTTTCAAAAGTGCCTATCTTATTAGGGCTTTTATTCAGAATTAAGGAAATTTGTATTTCCATAACATATCTTATTATTATATTGATCAATAGACGATTCCTGTGACAGTGTCAATTTACTATTGATCATTCTTTCAAATAGTGACTCGTGTCATATTACTGTTGATCATTCTCTCAACTAGTAATTGTAATCATAACACTGTTGATTATTCTCTTAACTAGTGATTCTGGACTTAGTTGTCCCGTGATATTATTTTATCAAATATATTACTTATGGCATACCAAAATCCATCATATTTTACACAAGTACTTAGCTTATCGTGAAGCTAATACTAAGGCATCTTTTCTTAAGTTCAAGTCTAAATGCTATCATGTGTGCTACCAGTAATAACAATCTCCTAACTCTTTTATATAAAATTAGGTATTAGTGTCATAACACCTAAAGGCTTAAAGCAGTGGCTCTTTTGAGTTGGCTCTGATACCACCTTCTGTCACAACCCCCGACCCACCCTGGACGGAATCGGGAGTCGCGAACAGCCCGTGGTACCGGTGATTTAATTTTGAAAACGTTGCAGCGGAAATTTCATCAGAACCGTGAGTTAGGAAAAATATCAGAGTTTAGAAACACCGGATTTTATTTATTAAATAGATGGGATAAACCCATGTTTTACAATGGTAGCTTAAATAAAGATAAATTTGATTATATAAAACAATATTTCTTAATTTGATTTAATTAATAAAATAAGCCACTTCTTGATGCCTTTCAGTGCCGTATCCATCTCTTATTCCAATCTACTGTAATTACCTGAAACGCGTTTTAAAAAGGTTTTGTCAGCGGGAAATACTGAGTGAATCATTCTATTTACTAAAATGACACATTTGTTATAATTTACAGTATTAAGAGCGATTACAATGTTTCTGATATCAAACCAACTACCCACAGTATTTGTCACTCGAATCTTTACGGTGACTGTGGTCATATCACCATTGGCTGCCCCAATGAATGACGAATATCACTAAATTTAGGTTCGCCCACCTAAAGTGATAAAACTGTAATACTGTGCACAATACCCCACATACCGGCTGTAATTTGGTGATTACAAAGACTTAATCCCCGTAATTATAACTTTGAAAATAAACATGATTTTGTAAATAGATTTGATAAAAAGAGAGAATGACTCACATTATAATCATGCAGATTCATATGGGCAAAGTTCAGTTTACAGATAAGCCTTAATATATTGCAGATTTATACAGGCAGAGCTTAGCCTATTGATTTTGCCTTGTAACCTAGTGCATACGAACTAGGTAGCTAACTTAATACAGCAATTACGATAACTCACGAGATCAAATTCTCACAATGAACGACAAAGTGCAATACTTCATCCATCGAATTAACGATGATCCGTCAAATTAATGACAAACGACAAAGTATAATACTTCATCCATCGAATTAACGATGATCCGTCAAATTAATGACGAACGATAAAGTATAACCCTAGTGTGGGCGGCACTTAAACATCCAGTGGATATATTGATCGGTCGGAAAATGAATCGTAATAGCGATTAAGTTAATACCCTGTATCGTAGCAGCACCCCCCTACTAAGTAGTGTTTTTGATAGTAATCGGACGACAACTCAGCGAAATTTTGGAGTTTAATCGTCGTTTTTGTGCCCAGAATCAAGTCCCAACATCCTCTATTTATACTGAAATTTTGTCCCTTAGGCGGCCCGCGTGAGAATTAAGCTAACTTGAGGCGGCCCGCGAGAGAACTTATTTTATGTATAGGGTTGCCACGTGTGGGACTAGGCTAGCTGAGTCGACGATTTCTGAAATTTCAACTTCGTCCGCAAGTTATTAAGATAATCGTCAAGTAGGGAATACCCCCCTGAGTTTTAGGGGCCCTAATCCTGATTCTGAAAATTATGAAAATTTTAGGGTTTGTACAGAATCACTTGGGTGTCTCAATTAGGGTTTCCTATTGGTCAAATTACTTTAGTAATTATGACTTTTGATGAGAGTCGTTACATACCTCGATTATCGGTATTGTTGTCCACATAAGCTCAAGTCGATCGATGTTCATCCATTCACGACACATTCCCGTATCAAGGTGTGCATAAGAGTTCATCTTACCGGTGAGTATACCGTTTATCATCTGTTTGACCGTATAAAAGAATGTGAGATACTCACTTATTTTTTATTGAAAACAAGCCCTATGTGATAGAATTACTTATTGATGACGCATGATGGCACAGGAGCAAATCCGTGAACAGGTCAGTACAATGTACAGCAAAGAGACGAACTTGACTCCCGGATAAATGTGATATTTTATCACTTATTTTGTTGGACATGTGATTGTTGATCACTTATTGAGGTCGTATGCAATATGTATACGTATGCATAGTATCATGGAAGATCTAGACTTCGTCTCCGTTATTTTTCGGTAAAAGATACAACCATGATACCCAGATGATAAGCAGCATAAAGACCGAATATCTCAGAACCTCGGCAATCTCTCAAACGAAATTTCGGTACTAAGACCATATGCCAATGAACGGTTCCCACCTGGCTTGAAGTCTGTTAGGTTTGTATCATCCTGCACATTTTAGTCTGATTGTGAGCCTACTGATACATCGTTAGTGGAGATACTTATCATTTCTCAATTTTTTTTTGTTTTACATTTTGAACATGTTGACCGACCACACCAGTGAATATCATCATCTTCCTTTTTCCAAGAAACTCATTTTTTATTTTCTAATTTTTAATTTTGTATGTTTCAAACGGAAAGACAGAAAGTAAAGACATCTTTTTTGGATTTTTAAAATTTTCAGATGTTTTTGTATTTTCTTGAATTTACACCCCCTAAAAGGTGAAAATCTTTTTGAATTTTTAGAGTTTATAAAGAAAATATTTACAAAAACGATTAGCCAAAGAAGTTACTCGGGTATCACCTTAATGCCATTGACCAAAAGTAGATACTCAAAACGTGATTTATCAAAATCTTTTGTAAACAGGTCGGCACGTTGGTGATCGGTGTGAACTTTAACAACATCGATTAATCTTTTGTCAAAACAATCACGTATGAAGTGATATTTAATTTCGATGTGTTTGGTCTTGGAATGCTGCACAGGATTTCTAGTGATCTGTAAGGCAGCATTGTTATCAACAAAAATAGGAGTAGATAGGAATTCAAAATCGTAGTCGCGCATTTGTTGTTGTATCCACAAAACTTGGGAGTAACAACTAGAGGCAGCAATGTATTCCGCTTCACAAGTTGATGTAGCAACACATGTTTGCTTCTTGCACTGCCACGTGACCAGGCGATTTCCTAAGATTGACATCCAGTTGTTCTTGATTTGCCATCAATTTTGCAACCACCAAAATCAGAATCACGGTGTGCAATCAAGTCGAAGCTATCATCCCTATGGTACCACAGACCGGTGTCAGGGCATCCCTTCAAATAGCGAAAAATCCTTTTGACAACTGACAGATGAGAGGCCTTCGGGTTGGCTTGATATCTTGCAAGCAGGCACGTTGGATTCATGATGTCGGACCTCGAGGCTGTAAGATACATGAGATATCCGATCATAGCGTGGTAGTATGAAGAGTTAACGCTTTCACTCTTCAGATCCGGAGTAATCCCGTGATTCTGCGGAAGTGGGGTACCGATGGGCGTTGCATCAGATCTGGAATCGGCTCAAGATGTCACCAACATATTTAGTCTGATGGATGAATATCCCAGACTCGGTTTGTTGAACTTGAAGGCCCAAGAAGAAATTCATTTCCCCCATTGCGCTCATCTCAAATTTCTCTTGCATCACATGCTCGAACTGCCTGCACAAAGAATCATTAGTTTAACCAAAAATGATATCGTCAACGTATACCTGCACCAACAGAAGATCTCCATCTTGTTCCTTGATAAAGAGAGTGCAATCAATAAGACCTCGTCGAAATCTATTCTCTAGAAGATAGTTGGATAAGGTTGCATACCAAGCCCTAGGTGCTTGATGTAAACCATAAAGAGCTTTGTTGAGCAACCAAACCCGATCGGGGTGAATAGGATCTTCAAAACCCGGAGGTTGTTCGACGTACACCTCTTCCTGAACCACACCGTGAAGGAAAGCACTTTTGACGTCCATCTGGTAGACTTTGAATCCTTTGAATGAAGCATAAGCTAGAAAGATCCGAATAGCTTCCAGACGTGCAACAGGTGCATAAACTTCATTGTAGTCAATGCCTTCGATCTGGCGAAATCCCTGAGCAACCAATCTCGCCTTGTTGCGAATGACTACTCCACGATCGTCCTTCTTGCATTTGTAAACCCAGCATGTGCCAATTTTCTTGTAGTTCTCTGGCCTTTCAACAAGCTTCCAAACACCAAGCTTTTGAAATTGTTGCAGTTCATCCTACATGGCTTCAACCCAAGAGTTATCCTTTAAGGCTTCCTTCCAAGATTTCGGTTCTTCTTGTGAAACGTAACACGCGAAGGACCAATCATTTTGAAGACCAGATTCTCTGATTGTTGAATATAAACCAGCATTCTGGTTGTTTCTCAGCTGATTGCGCGTCTGCACACCGCGTTGGACATCTCCTATAATATTCTGTTGCGGATGGGTATCGTGAATCCTCATTTCAGGATTTTCAGGAACACGAGCATTAATACCCAAATTGTTAATATTAAGATCAACAACCAACTCCACACCGGAAATAAGCGTAGAAGTGGATGCATTCCCTTCAGCAGTATCAACATTCTGCACATGAGGAGTTTCTACAGAAGCACCTTGAACAGGAGCAACTGGAGCTGAAGTGCCTTCAGTCGCATCATGATACTCATCATCTTCCGATGACTCATTGTAATCAGTAGCATCTTCAAATACCTCATTTTGAACCGTATTGTTAACCGAATTAGAACCTTGGGGGTTAACAATAATAGGTCTAACCAATGGCGAGCCAACAGCGTTATCACTATCAAATAACATTCTAGCAGTTGCAGATTCTTCGTCAAAGGTTGGCAGATTAAAGGAGTTGAATATCCCATCGTAATCGAACATCCAAGGATCACCCAGAGTTCTAATAGGATTTGTATACCTTTGAACCCTTACTTCACTCCATAGCTCAATCTTTTTGGTCGCCAGATTCCATAAGCAAAATTTTGGAGTAGCATATCCAAGGAAGAAACCCTCGATAGCTTTCGCGCCAAACTTTCCATCCGGCTCAATCATAGTACATGGACCGCCAAAAGGTTCTAGGTAAGAAAGATCCGGTTTCCTTTTCTGTAGAAGTTCGAAACAAGTCTTGCCATGTCTCTTAACTGTAAGAACTCGATTTAACGTGTAGCAAGTAGTCGACGCAGCCTCCCCCCAGAACTGAACAGGAAGCTCCGACTCTACCAACATCGTTCTTGTAGTTTCAATTATCGTCTGATTCTTCCTCTCCGTGACACCGTTTTATTGTGGAGTATAGCGAGAACTGTATTCATGAAGAATGCCCTTAGAAGTACAGAACTCATCCATCACACGGTTTTTGAACTCAGTTCCATTGTCGCTTCTGATCCTCTTCACTTTCAACGTGTATAAATTTTCCAGCATAGTAAGAAGATCCTTGAGGATTCCAGGAGTGTCACTCTTGTGTGCCATAAAAGCTACCCAAGAAAATCTAGAATAATCATCAGTTACCACTAGACAATAAGCATCCCCAAATGTTTTCTTGTGTTTCATAGGTCCAAAGAGGTCTATATGAAGACGTTCGAGAGGCATGCTAACAGTGTTGATTTTCTTCAGCGGGTGAGACTTCTTCGTTTATTTCCCTTTCTGGCACGAAACACAGATATCTTGTAGAAGAAAACTTCTCACAGACACACCATTCACAAGATTGTTTTTCACCAAATGGTTCATTTTTCTTAAGTGAATGTGCCCCATTCTTCTGTGCCAAGATATAGACTCCTTCTCTGTGGCTTTCGAGACAAAACATGTGACTTGTGCAGATGTTGTAATCGACTAGCTCATATCAAGAATATAAAGATCATTAACTCTTGGAGCCGATAAGAGAATCCATTCTTTTGGAATTTTGAAACCAGGTTTCAGCACATAACAACCGGCATCATCAAAATGCACGGTGAACTTCTTATCGCAGATTTGCGAAACACTGAGAAGATTATGATCAATTTGACGAAGATAATTGATCTTATCGAAACATACAACACCATTGGAGATCATTCCCTCTCCAGTGATGTATCCGCATTTGTCTCCAGCAAACGCGACATAGCCTCCTCTAATATTTCTCTCATCATATAGAAGCCGTAAGTCGCCTGTCATGTGCCTAGATGCTCCATTATCTACAATCCAATGACTATTAATAGTTCCTCCTGTAACATCCTGCACATATCATCCAAACAATCCGTTGAGGATGGGGACCCAAGCCTTAGTGGTCTTGGGTCGTCCCTGAGCATCACGAAAAGTGATCTCGATTTCCTGATGATTTTGTAACACAACACCTCCCCCTGAACTTTCACCCGTCTTAGGTCTCCAAGTTTGACTTTGTTTACCAGATTGATTCTTATGAAAAGATTTTGAAACCTCTGGTTTTAACGATTTTGATGAACTTGGTTCCCTATTAACAGATTTGGCTTCAAATTTTAAAGCCTTTTCAACTGCTTTCACATTTTGACGTCGTTGTTTCGTTTCTTCTTCCTTAACAGTTCTTTTATCATGTTTTGGTGAAACGGGACGACGTTGAGGGTGAACCTTTTCAGGTGGTACTTTTTCAACAAATTTATCCTTGGGAGTATTTGTACAATTTTTAATGATGTGTCCAAACTCCCCACACTTAAAACACGTTCTCCTTTCTACAAACTTAGGAGAATCCGATCGACGAACAGATGTCGAACCTGTAGATCCTGAGGTACTTGCTTTTTCATCACACCTGTTTGTATGTTGAGTGTAATTGTTTTGACTGTTACGCTTTAAAATCGTGACTTGTTGGACAAAATCGGTGTTTGATTTGTTTTCAAAAGTCTCAATTTTATCAGTACCCTTAGATGCTACAAATCTGACATCATTGTCTTTCTTTTGGTAACAAGCTCCTTTAGTTTCAAACCTTTATTTAGAAACGTTAGGCCTATGAGCTCGCCTTTCTGGTTGTTTACCTTTAGAAGCAATAGGTTGTTGCTTTGTCGATGGTTTCTGATTTCCAAATTGCTTTTTGATTTCAGCTTTAGGAATTGGATCACATTGAGTTACAGTAACTCCCGGGATCGTCTTTCCCAAAAACTTGATTGTGTTATCTTCAAAAACTTTGTCAATCGACGATGGATTGACATTTTTAATTGGAAAGTCGTTTTCTGAATAAATTTTAGAATCACCGACCAAAGTTTACAAGACGTTATTGCTTTTAACAGCAGACACACGTTCCTTGTCATCTTTGACATCATTGACAAGATCTATCACTTGTTTGACAACTGGTTGAACAGTAGGAGTAGGAGGATCACAAATAATGTAATTCTCAATTGGAATTTCTACCCCTTTCATCTTGTCAAGTGATTTATCCTGATCACTTACATCTGATTCATCATTAGACGACTCATAGTCCTCAATAATTGGAGCACTTTGATGCGTCGATGTTAAAGTTTCAGTTTCATCAGATGAGATACTCGAGGAACTGTCCGATTTGAACCCTAGGCCAGTAGTAACTTCCTCATAATCAAGAGGCACACTGGGTTCAAAACGTGGCATTTCTTCTTCATCGGGCATATGAGTATAGTTGTGTCTCAAAGGGGGCGGACACTTCTTATACCCAACACCTTTCTTGTTTCCCTTCAGTTGTTGAACGTCAATGATGTGATCGATCACATATCGGGAGTTAGAATAACTCTCTAATTTGAGCTTGATTGCATCATGCTCGCATTTGGCAATGGCAAGCTCCTTTTTGGTTTCCTCGATGATATTAATGTAATTGCTAATACCAATTTGTTTATTGTAAATAGTTTTGGTCAATTCGGAAACACTTTTCTTTAAGGTTTCAATTACAAATTTAAAATCCTTTTCGTTTCTAGCTAAAGCCATATTTGCCTTTTTGCACTTAGACATCTCAATAACCATACTTTGATTATGACTATGAACCTTTTCAGATTCAAGCTTCAAATCTGCACAAGCATTACAAACACTGGGAGCAGGAGTTTCAGATTTTACCTGACTGGTAGAGGCTAAGACATTTTCCATAAAGGCAGTCTGATAAGAAAAAGATCCGCCTTCAGAGAAGAACTTCTCCATTTCTTTAGATGCTACAGCAGCCTTCTTGATCAGAACAAATTTCTGACACTTCAACTCCTCTGCTTCATTTAATAAGTCATCAACATCAGAACTCGCTTCTTATTTCACATCAGATTCTGAATTATAACCACCCGAATTTGAACTTTCTTCATCAGAACTCCCGGTATAACCCGAACTATCGTCACTTTCAGAAAATTCTTCCCTGTGAACGTGCTTGATGTGATTGATGATCTTTGCATAACACGCTATTCCTCCTCCTTCTTGATCACCTTCCCCAAATTGTACAGACCAATTACACCCTTCATCAGCTTGAACAACTAATGCTCTGGTGGTGTTTGAAGGTCCAGACTGGTTCTGGTTCTGGTTGTTGTTCACCGCTACCATCCTTCTTTCACGATTGTCTTGATTGGCATTGGAAGTACTCGTCTGATTTCTGAATGGGTTCTGATTGCCTTGTCTGCTCGGTCGGGTACACTCACGTTTGAAGTGGCCCTTTTCGCCACAATTGAAACATGTAACCGCATCCTTATCAAATCCGTACTTCGTATCCTTCTTGCTTTCCAACAAAGTTCTTCCAGTTCTACTCATGAAATCCTTTGCCCTTCTAACAGCACTTGCAAACGCCCACTTTATATCCATTAACTCCATTTCATCACGGTCGATTTGTTGATAATCTTCATTGGTCATATTGATGTTTCCAATTTGACATGCGACCAAACCACAGTAAGCACTGACCATTGTGTTAATGAGTTCCATATGCTCCTTCGCTACTTCAATGCTAACTTTCGTGAGATTCGAAGTATCAACTCTGACAGTGTTGGTGTTTTGGGGTGGAGGATTATTGGTATAATGTGCTTGTTATTGTTGTTGTTGTTGTTGTTGGGCTTGTGGTTGAGATTGTGGAAGATAAGCACTTGGATCGAACTGAGGTTGAGCAGTGGTAACTTGAGGTGGAGGTTGGGGTTTTGGTAGCCATGCACTCAGATCTGGTTTAGAAAAAGCATGAGCTTGAGCAATCATATGCGCTGGCGGATGATAAGCACTCGGATCGAAAACCTGAGGTGGAGCTGATTGTGGAAACAGAAAAGAGCTTGTATTTGACATAAACGTCGTTTGAAGCTTCGGTTGCTGAACGGAACTGGAACTAGCTGCAGGATTAAAACCTCCTAGATACATTTCTGTGTTTTGAGGAAGTGCTATCCATTTAGCTTTGCGGATTTCCTCGTCATTGAAAGGACTCCACTTCAGAGGTAGAGCATCAGCAAAATGTGCAACCATCTCCTGTTGAGTTGCAAGAACATCATAAGAATACATTTCACTAATCAAATGATAAAAACGAGTAGTCGTATCATTTAGGGTTTCATTTTCCAAGAATTGAAATGATTCAAATTCTTTCTTCAACAAATCATGGCGTGTCTTTCTTGTCGCCGCATTCCCTTCTCCTCTCGCTACCAATGCATCCCATAAAGCTTTCGTGCTAGTACAGTAAGCGAATTGATGATAGATTTGTTTATGAAGCGCTTGTGTAAGAATAGCAAACGCCTTCTTCTCCAGATCATATGCTTTCTTGTCATCTTCTAACATATGAGCAAAACCTGCTGCACTTGATCCTGCTTCTTCGAGGGCAGTGTTGTATGGAGTAGTGAAACACGTCCATAGTTCTGTATTTTGCCCTAGAACGTATGTGTGGAAACGACCCTTCCATGATGGATAGTCGTTCATGTGATTCAACTTTGGCGGGCGATTGTTGCTGCCCGTTTCACTCTCGCTAAGCAAAAGATTTTGAATGCTTTGATTTTGATTCGACACCAAAGCCCATTAACTTGCACTTATAGATTGCGGAGGCATAACATTCCTTAACCACGCTGTTGCGGAAGTCTGATCCTGACCAGGTCGTGGGTCTGTACTCCAATCCCATAGACTTTTACTACTCATATTTGATATATGAATGATAATACCTGATTACACACTTGAAAATACAATGTTAAATCACTTTTAAAAGTCTTCTGTTGAAAAATGACAAGTTACACGACGAAACTCTTCCCACGAAACTCAAAGGGTTTCGTCGAAGTATCTTTGACGAAATTTAGAGGGTTTCGTTGAATCTCCTTTTGGCGAAACTCTATGGGGTTTCGTCGATTATTTGAAGCTTCGTCGAGATGAGGTCCAGACTGTGAGTTGGTGAAATAGTTGGTGAGATTTTTCAAACACAAATCTTATCTTTTTACTGATACAGAACACTTGTTTCAACTTACAACATGCCTATGTTACCAACCAAGGTATGGTGTCCATATTTTAATCCATTTTAATCCTTTTATCAATTTCCTTTTAATTGTAAATTCAATGAATATCACATGAACACTTTGAAGGTTCTTTGAAGATATGAAGACCAAACCCAGAATATATGAACTTTCCGGTCACTTCTTGAATGGTGTAGGTCCCGATTTTTGAGGATCAATAACGAAACCAAATCTCTTGTTTATCACAAACACGGTCACGAGTGCGGAATCCCCGTGACTATGCCAAACCAAACATAGATAGTAATTACACGATATAACCAATGAATCACAGTCAATTGATTAACAGGATGAGAACAAAGGTTCAAACAGATACACACACAGTTTGAAGTAAAACTCTCAGAAGGTTATGCTCTCATAGTTTCAAAGTGAAACTATGATGTGTTTATATATGCAGCCCAAGCCCACAAGTGACGAAACATGGAATGGGCCAGACGAAACTTCACTTGGGCCTGACGAAACCTCCTGGATGACGAAACTCTAGGAGTTTCGTCACCCATCACGATGAAACTTGGGGTTTTGGTCATGAAGGAGTTTCGTCATGTAGTGCTCGACGAAACCTAGGGTTTCGTCGAAGGCTGCATAAGCTGTTTGGTTTGCTGCAAACTGTCAGTTTGCAGCAAAACACATAAACACACAAACATACATATAAACTTACATGCAACATGCATTGTTCATTAACATTTACATAACGATTGAGACAAACTTTGTCGGACACTTAGATAGATAGGAGGATATCCAACTAAAGTCGACGGCGAATACAGACTCGATAATCATTAAAAGACCGTATAAATTACATCGTAAATAAAGACAAGTTACAGACACCAAAATAATGCATCAACAAATGGGTTCGTCAACGGGGTCGTCGTTTAAATTCATTTGGGGCAAGTTATCCGACGCGGAAGTCGTGTAGTTCCCCGAGTCGGAGGTCTCTGATCTTTTGGAACCTCCTCTTTTTTTGGAGCCGTCGGACCACCCATGTCGACCAAATCAACCGGTACCCACTTCGGGTGACGTCTCACAACCTCTCATGCCGCCACGTGTGGAAAACTCCTATTTTTGTATAATCGGCAATACTCGTCGGTGGCAGTTTGCATGATAGTCGCCTCTCTCACTCCACTTTGTGGATTTCGGTTCTACAAAAAAATAAAAAAATTTATTTAAAACTGTTTTTCTGTTTTTTAAAGTGTTTTCTGTATTTTATAAAAAAACTGTTTTTTGTTTTAAAAAAAACCCGTTTTTCTGTATTTTTTATAAAAATGGTTTTCTGTTTTTTATAAAAACTGTTTTTCTGTTTAAAAAAAACAAACAGTTTTTTGTTTTAAAAAAATAGTTTTATGTTTAAAAAAAATGAACAATTTTCTGTTAAAAAAACAAACAGTTTTCTGTTTTTTTTAAACAAACTGTTTTTTTATAAAATCTAGATTTCTGGTTTTTTTAATAAAAACATTTTTCTATTTTTAAAATATAAAAAAAAACAGTTTTATGTTATAAAAAATAAAAATACAATTTTAAATTTAAAAAAACGTACCACTTGGATGAAACAACCATTGAATTTACTAATTTTTCGGTTCAAATCGTTGCACTTCGACGTCATTTGATCCATGTTTCGGCCCATTGAACCTGGAAGTTGGCTAAAATGAGTCATGAATCGTCTCCAAAACATGTCTTTTCTTTGCTCGTTGGAATATTTCTTGTTTTCGGAGGTGTGCAAGTACGTCTTGACCAAGGCGACCTCCTCCTCGCTCCTCCATTGTCTCCGAACGGATGACTGGACAACTTCTTGAACGTCTTCGTCTTCTTCTTCTTCTTCTTCTTGAACGTCATCCTCAACTTCATCGTCATCGAGATTTTGTTATGGTTCGCGGTACGCACGTGCAAATTGATGGATGAGGGTGTCATCTTCTTGTGGGTCGACTTGGTGAGATTGGGTTTGAAAGTGTGGAAACGATTGGGGTTGAAATTGGTGAGGTTGAAACGGTTGAACGAACGGTTAATTTTGATACGGTTGTGATTGAAAGGGTGGAAATTATTGGGTTTGAAAGGGTGGAAATTGTTGGGTTTGAAAATGTGGGATTTGGTCGGGTTTGTCTTGCAACCGAAAGCGCGCCGGCTCGCTAAGATTCGCTCGAACCTTGGGTCGTACGGGATTTTTCTTCGAACCCGAACCTCTTTTGCTTGAACCTTCCATCTTTGTATTGAATTTTTTTGAATTTGGAAGAATGTTTGGATTGAGTTGGAAAATTATTTGGATTTTATAAAAAATCCTCAAACGGTTAAATGTTCTCAACGGAAACAAGCCCAACGTTTGTTTTTTTTTAAGTTAACGCGTGATAAATATCACGCGTGTTGAATTTGACGAGTGATATATGATGGTGGCAGCGGTGTTATGTGAAACATCATGTGTGATGTTTGGGTCATCACTGACCACCCCGGCTCACCTTAAAGTTATAGTTTTATATATACCACTCTATTAGATTTTATTCCATTATATACAAATTTACAATGATATCTATACGTTCTATCCAAATCATGTCAATAAAAAAATTAACACCAAATCTAAAAGTTAAACCTTAAACCGTTAAACAACAGTCTGCGCATCGCCTCAATCTCTCATGTTGTTCGGTTAGTAAATGAGCCTAGAGCGAACAAAGGTCCGTTCGATTCGGTTTGGCTCGTGAACAACCCTAATCTAGACACATTCTAACTTTGAGCAAATAGAAATCTAAGCATAAGAAAAGGACGCAACATAAAAAAATTGGTTCGTCACTAGTTCTATGTAGGTAGCCCTTTGTAAAATAAATAATAAAAAACTTTTTATTAAAAATTAAATTACAGAAACCGAAGGTAAGCAATAAATTACGATGCGATTACAAGATAAAGAAAATGAAATACAAAGAAGTCCTTCGTCAAATAAATAAATAAAGCACTTATCATAAAACTTTAATTATAGACTCTAAAGGCAAGCAATACATTACAATGCGATTACAACCGAAACAAAACGACATACAAAGGAGTAGAAGCAGAGGTTTTGGTCCTTGTTCAACATAGGCCCCTTAAAACAGATTAAGGCTTTCGAAGGAAAATCCGTCTATTTTGTAGTGTATAATTGCCGGACGGACCTGGCAGTAAGGATTTTTTCCCCTTTGTTGTATAGAATATCATCCATTTGTACCATAGAAATACTAGTGCCAAAACAGAAATGGTGAGAATTGTGCGAGCAAGCTCGTCTTGCTCGTTGTTAACTTCCCACCACCATGACCAGTAGATGATCATTTTGTGATAAATATTATATCCAAGTACTACTATCATTTTTGCTACATATATTATGCTAGCAGTCTGCTTGTTATATTTATAGTTGGTTTATGACCTAGGACATGCCACTTAGGGGTGTTCAAGATCGGATTATCCGATTTTTGGATTTCTAAAAATTTCGAATAGTGAATTTTAATATTCGAACCCGTATGCGAAAATTTCAGATAGTGAATTTTAATATCGGTTGCACCTTTCTAATGATGAATGTTGAAGTTTATTGCGAGAGGCTATTTCTACGGACCATGGGTGGTTTATGACTATGGAAGATACCTTGAAGTTTTTTAGTCAATCGATGTGTGGGAAATGTATGAATATACGTGCGTTGACATGCATGCCATCACCCGGATGGGATTGTCGATTATACTAATCTTGATAATGACATAGATAGCCACATTATAGGGATTTTGAGGCCCTCTATCACGGTGCACGTGACCAATGTTCATGAGTCGTTCGTGTTGGATTTTGTGCTCCTTGATCTGTCTTTAAAGCACCTATCATCATCGTGAAGAGCATTCCTTATAGCTGTCGTTTGGCTTTCTCTCAAGCGTTGAAAAGAACTCTCCATAAAGTGGTTGCCCAACCCAGTTATGTTGAAGCCTGGACCTATCATCACCGTGAAGAGCATTCCTCGTATCTTTCATTTCGCTTTTTCTCAAGCATTGAAAAACACTCTCTATAAAGTGGTTGCCCAACCCAGATTTGTTGAAGCCTAGGTTAGGTTGTTCTTTCTTCCTCATTGCACTTTGCAAGTGTTAAGACCAACGAATAGGCAAGAAAGCATGTCTGGGAATTGGAAAGCATTGCAACAACGATCAGTCATGAGTTCTTTAGCCACATGGGGGAAAGATGATGGTATTATCATGTTAGTTAAAAATGTATTAGATAGTCCCGGCGTGGCTCTAGGTCAAGACAACGTTGATAATACTAAGGAGAGTAATGTTGGTAACACCGATATCTGGTAGTGTCTTTGAAAGGTTGAAGATGGCCACTTTACAGCTGCGGTAAAGGTGTTATGTTCATCGGGTGTTGCTCCATACAATGGTAATACCATGCAGCCTTTAAAGGCTAAACACCTGTACCGGAAACCTCCTTAGCCTCCCTTGGTAATAGAGGTTGATATTGTCCTTGGTTGCATTGAGTCGTTTCCTAAAGGAACCTCTCGTGGGAGGGACGACTTAAGGGCACAACACATTTTGGATGCTTTATGTGGAGAGGGGTTTGTTATTGCCATTGATCTCGTATACGCTATCACTGCAGTGGTTACCTGTAACATCCCGTATAAATATATCAAATTATAACGCGACACGTGTCCAAACTCTCCATTTAATTCCGATTTGTGGAAGGAGAGGGATCAATTACATCAAAAAGGGGAAAGATCTAAAAGTCCAAGGACTAAAATGATAAAATGCCAAAAATTCAGCTTCTGGAGGTCCCTTATAGACCGTAAGATACCCCTTACTAACCGTAAATGATGTAGCATGTGATACGATAATGAATATTGATCACGTTGATTCTGCGAATACCCGTGATAATCTTCCCCAAACCCCCAAACTCAACCCAAAAAGCAGAGAATTTGAAGTGAAAAATGATTATTGCTAAAATTTATGAATAACCATCCAAATTACATCTCAAGAACATAAATAAGAAATGAAATTCGAAATGGGCCATAAAAAGGCCATGGGCCAAACACAAGCCCAAAAACAAAATGCATAAAACATGGGAAAAAAACCTTAAAAAGGCATGTAACTCCCACTAGAATGCGTTTTTTGGACCGAAACTTGGCCAAGGTCCCTTTGGGTCCTTGCCCCTCTGGGTCCTTGACACGACATGCTCCTCGTTTCAAGCTTCAATTTGACTGGTTGAACGCCTAAAACGGAGACCCGTAGCCAAAGTTATGGTCGTTTTCGTAAATCGCCCTTGGTAGCGCGATCATGGGCCTCTAGAAATGCCATGGCTTGATCTTCTACACTTGGGACTGCATCAGTAACCCACCTCTTACGGTCCGTAAGAGGTGCCCAGCAACTGAAATATGGCAGCTGGTCTGCCGTGCTGCCATGTTACCACCTAGCTCCGGTTTATGCCACTCTAACTCTCATTCCTCCATGTGTTGCGACACTAATCTGCTCCTAATGATTTTTGGCAACATTTGTCATGATTTGGGGCCATTTGGAGTCGTATAAATAGGTGATCAAGTTGTTCATTCAACTCACACATTCACAATTCACTCCTAAATCTTTCTTGGAGCATTTCTGGAGCTAGAAGCTGCCCTCCTATTGTTCTCAGTAGTCCCTCTATTCTAGTAAGTCATTTGTTTTGGTCATTTTCGATTATTTAGTTAAGTTTAAACTGAAAGTCAAACAATTTGATTTTTCGTTTGACTTTTAGTTCTGACCACTATGGTAAAGTCAAAGTTCGAATTGATTTTTCCTACGTGATCGTAATAATGAAGGTATGAATCCCATGTGATCATACATTCTGTCAATCACGTTTAATAGGCCAAATGATGAGTCAAACATGTTATATCTAAAAAGTCAAAACTAGTAACTATGTATTTTGCACTAATTGGATTTTAACTATGTAAACCAATTATTTTGACATAATATCATTTTATATAGACCAATGAAACATATTTTGACATGCTCAATTCATCATACTCTGTTTAGACTTCAATTCTATATCGAAAGTCAAGTAGTTTAACTTTTGCTTTAACTTTCGATTCTGACCCGTTTGGTTTACTTTGAAACCCAATGAAGGCATGTTGTAGGTCCCCTTGTTCGTATGGATCTTTCACAGAATTGTCAATCTAATCAAGAGTGCGGAATCCTCTTGATCAGAATATAGCAGAAAACGTGTAGGAACAGAAATCAGCAATTCACTTTCAAACCGGGTTTTCTATTGATTATCAAACCAAAGTATTACAATCAATCAAAACCCTAACACAATTTCGTCCAAGCTATGTCTCTCACGAAATTGCTCTCTCACAAATTCTGTTTTGGCTGATTAACCTAAACCCTAAAGCATAACCTTGTTTATATAACACAAGGTTTGCAACTTGGGCTAAGGTTTCCTACATGGATTGCGAATTGGAGTAAGCCCAATTCGCCCCCGTCACCCAATCTGGTGGGTTTGGTTAGCCCAAACATTACAACTCACTAATACAAAGCTAAACCCGCTAACCGTTTATCGTTTAACTAATTACAAGATATACAAAGACCAAATCTAAGCTGTTGTCACAAACATGCACCAACAAACTCCCCCTTGACAATAGCTTCATAAAATAACTTTGTCGTCAGTCTTCTTGCAATCTTCATGTATTCTTGCACTGTCTTTGGTCTTTGGATAACTTCAGCTTCAATAGCTTCTGTCAGCAACAGACTCCCCCTAAGCTGATGCATCCAATCACCAAATCTTCAACACATTAGCGTTTGAGTAAACTCCAGTTCAGCATATGTATAGCAATCTTCAAACTCTTCAACTTGTTTGCAATGTAGAAAGGAGGTTCTACCATGCATCCAATCAAACTCTCATCTTCACAGCAACTCATCACTTTAACTTCTCAGCAACATACTGCTTCAATCTGTATACTATAAAACAAACATCTCGAGAAACCATAAGAATTTTTCAACAAAGTTAAATAAATTATTATTTTTTTCAAGAGATAGTTAAACTGTATCACAGATTAAGCAGTTTCAACTTATCACCAACACGCAAAACTTTTTAATCACACACCCTATAACCCGCATGATTTAAAATTTTCAACTCACTTTCCAACACCGTCTCCCCCTATCAGTAACAATTCCTCCAAGAATAACAGTTTTTCGTACGTTAAGAATTTTAAACAGAAAAAGACACTATTTTTGGATTTTTATATTTTTTGAAAGCAAGTAAATAACAAAAGCAATAAACACTCTATTTTTGTGAGAATCACTGGTAAGAAGATCATATCAGCACAATCAAACTGTTTTCACACTATTAGTTAATTCTTTATGTAATTTTTCGTGAAAAGCAGTCCAAGACGATTACCAGTATGTTCGTCCACTTAAACAAAATGCATGAACATTTCAAGTACCATTACCGTATGATACGTTAAGGTAATTTTATTACTGATATACTAGTGTGACCCACTTCAGGATATACCCCCGCGATCAAGGTATGCACAAAGATTCATCGTAGTAGGTGAGTATACTGAATTCATCCGTTTTGTATTTCAACGTTTAGATAATTGGAGAACAGGTCAAGACTTCCGTACAGTAGAGAGACCAAAATATCTAACGAGGGCGAAGACAAATACCATTTTTTTGGTACGATTTATGCATTTTGCACATTTGAATAACTCTCTTTGAGAGCTTCTTCATTTTTGGGGTTTTGGCATTTTTAGCTCTCTTAAGATATCCTGGGTGTGTCTAGGTCAGCATATATCTGGATGCAGCAGAAGGACACCCCTGATATCCCCAGATGAAAAATCAGTATAAAGACCCAAAACTTCAGATTTTGGCAATCTATCAACGCAAGATTTAAGGTCATTAAACCATACACCACTGATGTGTTCCCCACTCATACACTGTTCATTTAGGTTTATATCACATTGGTAAGTTGATTATTTCATGCTTTTTGCCTACTGGTACATCATATGATGAAGCTGCTATCACACTTAAGCAATTTAATTTCATTTTGAGTGTGACAGTCTAACTTGCTGATGTACTATCATTTCTTCTTTTCACACAGTGAAAACTCATTTTTGTTTTTCTATTTTTTTTATGTTTTTGATTTTTCAATGTTTTCGTATTTTTGATTTTTAAGAAAACAATAAACTATTTACAAAATTCTTATGAAAAAACAGTTATTCAGGATTCCTCATCCCGTTGAGTTCGACTAAATGTTCAAAGCGAGCCCTGTCAAATGCTTTAGTATAAAGATCTGCCAGGTTATCTAGTGTGTCGACTCGATGTAATTCAATTAGTCTCTTTTCAGCACAATCCCGTATAAAATGATGACGTATGTCAATATGTTTTGTGCGACTGTGTTTCACGGGATTATTAGTTATAGAAATCGTGGCATTATTGTCTATCATAATAGGAGTACGAGTGAAATCCAAACCGTAATCGCGCATTTACTGTTGAATCCAGAGAACCTGAGAACAGCAGCTACCCGCAGCAATATATTCAGCTTCACAAGTAAATGTAGACACACAAGATTGCTTCTTGCATTGCCAAGAGACAATCCTGCCTCCCAAGAACTGACAACCACCTGTTGTAGACTTTCTGTTCGACTTGCATCCCCCAAAGTCTGAGTCAGTGTAAGCAACAAAATTCATATCACTATCAGTTGGATACCACAACCCAAGTTTAGGTTTCCCCTTCAAGTAACGAAGAATACGCTTCACTGCTTTCATGTGTGACTCTTTTGGATTAGCCTGATATCTGGCACACAGGCATACCGCAAACATAATGTCAGGTCTTGAAGCAGTCAAGTACATTAGAGAACCAATCATCGCCCTGTATTGAGTTGGATCAACGTCTTCAGTACTTTCATGATCTGGGCCAAGATTGTGATTTTCGCAAATGGGTGTGTTGAAAGTAGAGCAATCATTCATTTTGAACCGATCCAAAATGTCATACACATACTTCGTTTGATGAATAAACATCCCATCCTCCTTCTGTTCAACTTGTAATCCCAGAAAGTAAGACAGCTCACCCATAGCACTCATTTCGAACTTGCTCTTCATCACCTGCTCGAACTCTTTACACATGTTTTCATCTGATGACCCAAAGATGATGTCATCCACGTACACCTGTACTAGCATAAAATCTTCCTTCTTCCTCTTGATGAACAGTGTACTGTCAATCTGACCTCTTTCAAAACCATTCTTGATCAGATGCGTAGACAGTGTCTCGTACCACGCCCTGGGAGCTTGATGTAATCAATACAAAGCCTTATCAAGTTTGTACACCCGATCTGGATAATCTGGATCAACGAACCCATCTGGTTGTGAGACATACACCACTTCTTGGACTTTCCCGTAAAGAAACGCACTCTTCACGTCTAGTTGGTAAACTTTGAAGCCCTTGAATGTTGCGAAAGCTAGAAACAAACGAATAGCCTCCAACCTTGCCACTGGTGCAAACACTTCATTGTAATCTATCCCTTCTTGCTGATTGAAACCTTTGACCACCAATCGAGCCTTGTTTCGCGTGACTATTCCTCTGTCATCCTTCTTGCACTTAAACACCCATTTAGTTCCTATCTCTCTTTCACCTTTAGGAAGGTCAACCAACTCCCAAACCTTCAACTTTGCAAACTGGGCCAATTCCTCTAGCATAGCTTCAACCCATGAATTGTCTTTAAGAGCCATATGAATGTTCTTCGGCTCCTCTTGGGAAATAAAGCAACTATACAAGCATTCATTCACAATTCCATTCTTTTCAATCGACACAAATAAGCCAGAATTCGCTGCTATGCTTCTTCCCGTCTGAACACCTACATTAGGATCCCCAAGTATCATGTCAACTGGATGATCTCTATTTGCTCGTGTAGTAGCAACATCATCGACTTCTAGATTGTCACCCAGGTTTGATCCAACCTCCCCCTGAATGTTCTGATTTGCAAACGGATTAATGAAATCCTCCCCCTCAATGGGTTCAGAGTCACTATCGCTTGAATCAAGAGCAGCAACACCTTGGGAAGTTTCTGGAGCATCTGTCATATCAACATTCGATCTAGGCATGAACTCGCCTTCATCGTCTCCACCAATCACTGCTTGAATCAACTGAGAATCATCTGCATTTGGAAACTCAGGAATATTAAATGATTTAAAAGTGCTTTCATACTCATATAATATAGCAGGACCACTCGTTGATTGTTGAGGTTTGTATGTAGTAATTTCAACATTGTAAACAACCTCAATTTTACCAGTTTTTAGATTAAAAACCCTTTTATTCGGTGTGCCAGGCACGTAACCTAGAAAGTAGCCATCGTCAGCCACTTCACCGAATTTTTGTTTATCTTTATTTCGCACAATGGTGCAGGGTAATCCAAATGGTTCAAAGCCTTCCAAGTTTGGTTTCTTGTTAAACATTAATTCATGACAAGTTTTATTAAAACGTTTAACAGTCAAAACTTTGTTTAGGACGTAGCAAGCTGTATTCATAGCTTCTCCCCAGAAAAGAACTGGAAGCTTTAAATCTGAAAGCATTGTCCTAGTGGCTTCAATCAACGACCTGTTTTTCCTCTCAGCAACTCCATTTTGTTGAGGTGTATAAGGAGCAGAATATTGATGTTCAATTCCCTTTCGAAGACAGTAGAGATCCAGAATTCGATTCTTGAACTCCGTGCCATTATCACTCCTTATCCTCTTTATCCTTGCATCATGGATATTTTCCATTTTTGTAAAAAGATCTATCAGCATCTCCGCCGTCTCATCTTTTGTACCTAAAAAGAAAACCCATGAATAACGTGAGTAATCATCTGTGACAACTAAACAATAGTACTTTCCACCTATGCTCCTTACGTTCACTGGACCGAATAAATCCATGTGAAGTAATTCATAAAGGGCATCTATGGAATTTACTGTTTTCGATTTATGAGGTTTCTTGTGTTGTTTTCCCTTTTGACATGGAAGACATTTATCTTCCACGTGAAACCTCTGCATTGGAACCCCTTTCACTAGCTCATTTTTAACAAGGTAATTCATTTTTCGATAGTGAATATGGGCCATGCGTCTTGGCACAACATCGATTCAGCTTCAGATGCTTTTGATAGTAAGCACGCCACCACAGCATTTGGATCCTTAGCACCCATGTCCATGACATAAGTGTCATTTCTCCTTGGCGCTCGCATCACTATCCAATCGTCCGGAATCTTCAAACCTGGTTTCAACACTAATGCTTCATTCTTGGTAAAATGGACCGAGTGACCCTTGTCGCAGACTTGTGACACGCTCATCAGATTGTGTTTAAGCTGCTCCACATAGTTCACTTTGTCCAGTGTGATCTTCCCATTGGTCACTTTGCCTCAGCCTGTAATTCTACCACCTTTAGCACCCGCAAAATTTACATTTCCACCATCATAATCTTCAAATTCAGTCAACAATCTCGCATCCCCCGTCATGTGCCTGGAGCAGCCACTATCAACATACCATAAGTTGATAATCCTCCTTAGCAGCTCCTGCACACACCAACCAAGAAATTAGTTATATTGGGGGACCCAAGCCTTAATGGTCTTGGGTCGTCCAAATTCACCAACTACTGGAACATCCATCCAATATCCATTACTCCTAACTGGAGTCTTGGATCTCAGACCTGTTGATGGAATTTGATTTTGATTTCCACTAGGTCTTTGGTCCTGAGGGTTCCTATATGTGTTTGGACTATTTGACCTTTGAAAATTTTGGTTTTGATACCTTGAATTTTGAGTCCAAGAAGCATTATTGTTGTAATTTCTAAAGCCATTGTTATAAAAAGTTCGACCACCATCATTTTGGTATCGATTTTGATATTGACCTTGACTTCTGAAATTATTTGAACTATTATTGTTCATTCTTGGTGAACTGCTTCTAGGTCTCTCATATCTGCCTGGTGGAGATCTAGGCTGAAATCTTGGTTGATTTCTTTGAAAATGAGGAACTTGTGGAGTTCCTTTTTCAGCCTTATCTACACCAACAGCAACATTTTCTGGTTGCTTAGGAGCAGATTTCTTTGGAGAGTTGGACTCCTTCTCCTGTTTATCACCACTCTTTTCTGGTGACTTCTCTCTCTTTCTCTCACTAACTTGTGCTTCATTCTTTTTGTTAGGACAGCAGCTAGCTACATGTCCTTTGGTGTGACATTTGAAGCACGATCTCCTTTTCAAAGACTTCTTTTCTGAAGCCTTTGAACTAGATTCGGGTTTTTCTGATGATGCCTTAGAAGGATTTGGTTCAGTTTGCTTAGTTTCAGAATTTTCTTTGTTCTTGCTGTTTCGTTTTTCATGTCACTTCCTTGAACAAAGTTAACCTTTTTAACAAAAGTTGGATTGTTATTCTTAGGATGTGAAGTTTTCTTTTTCAAAACAGGTGTGCTGTTATTATCCTTCTGAGCATCAGCACTCTAAAACACATTTCCTTGGCTTGATGTGGAACTACTTGGTGATGTTGACACAAAGTCCATGAGGTCATCTTCATCAGGCAAGAAAGAATAGTCATGACTAACAGGAGGTGGAACTTCATTGAAACCATGGAATCCCACACTGGTTTTGTCATTACTTTTCTTCAAGCCACCCATCATATGTTTCATAACAAAAGTAGAGTCCCTGAACTGACCTAATTTCTTTTCAAGTTCAACAATTTTGAGTTGTGCATCTGACAACTCTTTGCATTTTTCAGAAATCTCTTTTGTTTTCTCAGCCATCATTTCATGAGCTAAGTCTATGACTTGAAGTTTTTCGTTTAGTTTGCAGGTTAATGAGTCAATTTTACTTTCATAACCTTTTATCTTCTTCAAGTATGAAGATTCGTTTCTTTTAGCAAAAAAATTAGATTCTTTAATGTTAGACATCTTGCTCACCAGACTTTGGTTTTGTGTTGACAACCTGTCAACCTTACCCTGTAGTTCACGACATTTTAAACACACAGAATTTGACTTTACCTCTCCTGTTTGTTTGTCAAGGTTGGCCATTAGCGCTGCAAGTTGAGCTTCCATTATCTTGTATTTAGCTTCTTTTTCTTCAGCTTCCTTTTCATAGTCAGACTTTTGCTTTTCTTCTTTAGCATCTTTTGTCTGATCACCCTTCTTTTCTTCAGCTTTACTCTCTATTTTCACCTCAGCCTCAGCTTCACTTTTCTTCTCAACTTTAACATCATCTACTGTAGCTTCACCATCATCAACTGGCGTTATCTCTGCCATGAATGCCTGAGTGACATTGTCATCATTCTCCAAGTGAACACTCCAGTCATAAGAACCTTCTCTAGCAGTAGAGATCAGCGCTCTTGAGTTAGAGTTGTTTGAACTCCGACTCGAATTCTCCTGCTTTTGTTTTTGACATTCCCTAGCAAAATGCCCATAACTTTGACAGTTGAAGCATCTCACTTTGGTCTTATCAAAACCGACAGTCTTTCCTATAAACTTCCTTCCAGTTCGGTTCATAAACCTCTTCACTCGTCTAGTAATCATGGCCATTTGCCACTACAAATCCATATCTTCAAGATCATCAGGGTCTATCTGATCGTAATCTTCATCTAAAGTGGCAGGATCAGATATCTTCCCCTGAATGTAGTTCTCATAAGAAGCAACAAATGAAGCAAGTAGAGCAAGATGCTCTTCAGCAGACTTCACACTCATTGGCATCGACTTAACACCACTGCTCTGCTTAGAACCTGATGTTCTCTTGGCTCCTGATGATCCTCCTGAAGCAGCTACAAAACACACATCACCATCTTCATTCACTGTGACCTGCTCATTCTCACGCGAAAGAAAAGCAGTAGCAGAGTCGCTAGAAGCGTTGTTAGATGAAGAAGATGTAAGCCCATTGTAAATCTCCGGATCTTGAACCTGATCATATCCAGTGTCTTTCTTCTTCATACTGAGCTCATAAGCTCTCAGCTTGCCAACTACTTCTTCAAGCTCTTTTGTCTCATAATCTGCTTCTCCCTTGATCATGAGAGTGTAAATATCCCACTTGGTAGGTAAGGCATCGAGCAGCTTGTCATTCTTCTCAACGTCAGAATAGCAATCGATCTCATAATTCTCCATTTCTGACATCAGATGGTAGTAACGAGTGATGATGTCCTCAAGTGACTCATGTTTCATGTATTTGAAAACAGCAAACTGCTTCTTCAGAAGATCAACTTTGTTTTTCTTGACATCTGCATTTCCCGCATATCTTTTCTCCAATGCATCCCACATATCCTTTGAGTTTGTGTACTTCTTGAAAGTATGCTTGATGCTATCAGGTAAGGACATTTTAATTGCAGCCAAGGCTCTCTTTTCAGCCTCATACATCTTTTTGTCAGCATCTTCCATGTTCACATAGGCAGTTCTACGTGGTCTGCCCTCAAAGTCATGTGTAGGGTTTGTGTACCCATCTTCAATGCATATCCACATGCGAGTGTCCTGATATTCAATGAAGGATTGAAAACGATCCTTCCATGTCAAATAATTCTCCACCTTCATCATCTTAGGTGGTTTGTTGGTAGTGCCAACCTCATGCTCCATCTTCAATAGCTCATTCAAAGTAGACATGTTCGACATTTTAAACGTTGCAGACTGTTAAAACCGTACAAAATATCTCCGAAAACGGTGGTTACCAAATTACACCCTTAGAATCGTCTAGAAAAGACGAATCCGATGATATATAATGTCAAAAACCGAATTCGGGATTTTCCAGATATTTTTTTTTTGTCCTAAAAATGCAAGGAATTTAACGGTCCAAACGGTTTTGTCAAACGGGTTACGGATCAATTTCTATTTGCAAAACACTGAAATTTTGCTTACGCTTCCCAGAAAATATTCCACCACTTTAATTATGCTGGTTTTAAGTTCACTATTAAATTCGCTGGGTAGCAGATTAATTTCGCTAGTCAACAAGTTAATTTTCCTGGTCTATTTCGCTGAAAAGACAAGTTCGCTGGTTAAATTCGTTGTCTCAATTTCGCGATTACGACGACCTGTAAAGTCGCCGAAAACCGTAATAATTTCGCTGAGGAAAATTATACGGTTACCAAAGTCGCCTTTGGATTTTAGGTTCGCCGGTAAGTATGCTGGTTAATTTCGCAGATCAGTCAATTTCGCCAGATCAGTCTATTTCGCAAGTTCAGTCAATTTCGCCAACCAGTAACTTTGGAAACTTAATCTTTTCAAAAATTTGATGATTTTCCAACACAAATCTGCAAAATCAGAAAACCTAATCAGCTCAAAATTTCCGAAAATTATGAAGAACAGATTGAAAACCACGAAGAACACAAAGAACAGTCTTCGAATCTTCAAGAAATTCAGCCAAAAATTCTTCCAGAACCAACCAAAAAACTTTCCTGGAAACCCTGAAACCTGCAAAACAGCAATCAAACAAACCAGAAGATCAAAACAGCCAACAAATTTGAAAATTTTATCAAACCAACAAAAAAAATTTCCAAACCCTAATTTTATCATATTTCAAAAATTTCGAAATCTCCCTGTTTCTGCCAAGAACAATGCTGAACCGAGCCTTCAAGAGCCTAATGCTCTGATACCAATTGTAGGTCCCCTTGTTCGTATGGATCTTTCACAGAATTGTCAATCTAATCAAGAGTGCGGAATCCTCTTGATCAGAATATAGCAGAAAACGTGTAGGAACAGAAATCAGTAATTCACTTTCAAACCGGGTTTTCTATTGATTATCAAACCAAAGTATTACAATCAATCAAAACACTAACACAATTTCGTCCAAGCTATGTATCTCACGAAATTGCTCTCTCACAAATTCTGTTTTGGCTGATTAACCTAAACCCTAAAGCATAACCTTGTTTATATAACACAAGGTTTGCAACTTGGGCTAAGGTTTCCTACATGGATTGCGAATTGGAGTAAGCCCAATTCGCCCCCATCACCCAATCTGGTGGGTTTGGTTAGCCCAAACATTACAACTCACTAATACAAAGCTAAACCCGCTAACCGTTTATCGTTTAACTAATTAAAAGATATCCAAAGACCAAATCTAAGCTGTTGTCACAAACATGCACCAACACATGTTTTGTGACCATAATACTATAGAGAATAACCCTCTGAGGTTATACCTTATGGTCGTACCATTTGAAGGGAAAATCGACAAGTCCACTATCTACACTTTAAAAATGAAAAAAATGCCCCTACGGCATAAAAATGGTTTTAAATCCTACAAGGTTAATAATTTGACCTTGAAACTGATTATATAATATTTTTAAATATAATTTGACATAACGGACTTGTCAATAGACCCATTCGACTATCCAATGCCGTGTTTACGCAAATAACTAGTTTACTATATATGAAATCTATAAACTAGTCGAATTGGGTTTAAACCATTCAAAATCATTCAAAATTAGAAAGTTTGGTTAAATAACCCATATCCAACGAGGCTTCGCACTCGGAAGGATATAAAACACATTCTACCCGGTCAATGCTTAATGTAGTTAAATCGAACAATATTCTAAGTAGTGAGTCAAGTAATATAACTTACAAAAAGACTCGTGAACATCTAACAGATATATACATACATATATATATATATAAGTGTCCGCTAAAATGAGAACCACCTCGAGTTGTAAGAACCGTGAGAACTACTTGATCCGGGGCGAGGTGGACCAAATTTTTTTTTTCATAAACGTAGATGCATGTATTATAAAAACATTTGTAAAAAAAATTCAAAAAAAAATGTCGTGTGTGTAGTTTTGAGCACCACAAGTTTGTGTTTACAGGTACCGTAAATTTTCCGGTTAAATTTACGGTACCCGTAAACACAAACTTGTGGTGCTCAAAACTACACACTGTTAGTGCATTACGTCTATTGACTTCGTCTTGAATCATGTGATAGGATAGGATAGGATTATCAGTGTCCGAGTTGCAAGAAACTGTTATTAGAAAGTTTAGAAGGCTGTTAGCTTGAACATGCATGTTAGCTTACACATGCATGATAGCTTGAACAGGCCTGGTCGCTTGAACATGTCATGTCCATTTCAAGCTAACTACACACACTATAAATAGGGCACTTGTTGATTCATTTGGTACACGCTTCAGGATTTGTTACGAAGTGCTGCCGAAATATGTTCAGGTTGTAATTAGTGTTATAATCCATCAAAGTGACAGATTTATTAGTATCAAGCTGTTTCCACTTCCGTTTCACTGATTCCGCCTTTGAATCGGATTATATGCTCTTCTGATTGACTCGTTTGGGTCCAACAACGATCCTACAAGTGGTATCAGAGCTCAGGAAGAAGAGTTTAGCTTGATATCATCTATTTTCTGACTTCTACACCTTCTTTTTCAAATTGAACGAGATTTCACGGTCCGAATTGGTTCAAAGTTTCACAGTGCACTCGGAATTGGACATAGACAAACCCTTGAAAGTTTTATGGTCAAATTCGAACTAAAAATGACATAAACAAGCCTAAAACTTGTGTTCACTTGAACGGATATTGTCTGTTCGCTTGAAAATATAGCTTAGTTCGCTTCAACTTGCCTGTTCGCTTGAAAATTTAGTTGTGTTCGCTTCAAACAGGCTGTTCGCTTCAAAGTGTCAAGACATGTTCGCTTGAAACCGTCTGACACCTTGAAACCGTCTGACCGCTTGAAACCGTCTGACCGCTTGAATGTACATCGCTTGAATACTTTGTTTGAACCGCTGTCAGATACAATATTACCCGAACAGACAGAATCTCACCCGAACGAACAGGATTGTCAAGAGATTATTTTCACTATTGATTTGTGTTGACTCACTCGATCGGATACCTGTCCGATTCATTTGTTTGATATTGTTTAAACTGATTGTGCTTGTTTGTTTGTGGTTCAGGTAATTCAAGGATTACATCATGGCCGAAGAATTCTACAACACGTTTTTTAACGCCTTCACATCCGAATCGTCCGAGATTACCACTGTTACACCAAAAACCATCACGAAAGCGATCAATGAGAACATCAAGCATGATAATTTCTACGGAACACACTCAAAGCCACCAACTCTGGAAAGTATTGAGGATTATACATGGTGGAAGGAACAGTTTCTTAACTGGGCGAAAGCATATGCGCATGAAAGCTGGTTCTGTTTAGAGTTTGGATATGAAAGACCGAAGGATGATAAAGGTGAAGAGATTCCATTCAAGAAATTACCTAAAGAAGACAAAGCAGAATATGCAGCCGAACAGAGGATGATTGCTTTGATCCAGACGGCAATTAGAAATGATATTTTTGCATTGCTAAACCATGACGGGTCGTCAAAATCTGTTTGGGAAGCTTTACGTGTTAAAGCTGAGGGGGTAAACAGATTAGAAAGAACAAAATTGCATTGCTTAAAAAAGAATTCGATCTATTTGATAGTTTAAAAGGAGAGTCGGTAAGGCAAATGATAGAGAGATTCTGTCATTTAAAAATTGAACTTGAACGTTTCAAAATTGAGAAAACAAGAGAGGAAATTATTGACAAAGTGATTGAGGCGTTACCACGAGCTGATCAGTGGCAAACGTTTGTTTTTATCTTAAAAATGATGCTTTGTATGATGAAATTACTCTTGATGCGTTGTTTGAAAAGATCGAAAGTCATGATCTGGAGCTACAGAAGCAAAGCAAGATGACTGGTTTTTCACATCAACAGAATGTTGGCTTGTACTACAAAGGAAGTGTACCTTCGGAGAAAGGTGTTGGTTCACCAAACACAGCATTTAGTGGAGAGAAGATGAAAGAACCTCAAACAACCTCATCAAGTTACCATTCTGGATATCATTCATCTTCAAAAGCAAGTACTGATGAAACTGAGGAAATTCTGTGCAACATTGCTCTCAAACTGAAGAATTCTCCATCGATGAGCATCAATGCAGCTAAGCAGCAAATGAGTTTCCTTGCATCTGTTCTGTTGTCATATGAAGGTCTTGTAGCTGGTAAAATTGGAAATTCAGAGTTGACTAAAGAAGACTACGACCAGATTGATCCGGAAGAAATGGAGCTCATAGATATTCGTTGGTGTTTAGCAAGCTGCATCCGAAGAGCTCAGAGATACATGGAGATTACCGGGAAGCAATCATTGGGAGGTCCGTCAACGAAGCTTGGATTTGACAAATCCAAAGTGATGACCTGCTTTAGATGCAAGCAAAAGGGTCATTTCAAAAGAGAATGTAGAAATTCTGAAGTTGCTGAAGGAAATGAACGTCCTTTCAACGATGATTATTATCGAAAAGCGATCTACCACCGAAGCAAAGAAGCGCCGAAATTGATTGAAGATAAAACCAAATCAAGAGCTTGTTTTGTAATTCAAGATGATGAAGGTTTTGACTGGAGCTCAATTTGTCCAGAAGAAGATCGTTTGGAGAATGTTCGAAAAACGGCTCATGGCAAAGCTATAACAGAGGAAAGAAAGTTTGTTTTTGTTACTGAGATTCAAGATGAAAACAAAGACAAAGATACAGCTGAGATCATAGTGAAAACCAGAGAAGAGATTCTGAAAGAAACGACCTACAAAGAAAGAAACATTGTGTTGAACAGAATGGATGAAATGCAAGAAGAGTATGAGAGTGCAGTGAGCAACAGAAGATGGGATAAGAAGAGAGAATGTTACTTCAACAGAGAAGGTGAACCAGTTGTTCCAAAGAAAGACATAATATTTGATGATGTTCTTCTCATAATTCCTTTGAGAGCTGAATACTATAGAAATGTGATGAAAGATGACACATATGCTAAAAGGCATGAAAAGGAGATCAGATATGCCATGACATCGTGTCTAAGAAAAAGGGATGAAGAGAGAATGAAGAAGAATGTTGAAGAAATGGTGAACAGTCTGAAGAAGGTTGCTGAAGAGGTTAAAGCAGAAGCTGTTGAAGTTAAGGTTGTGAAGGAAATCAAAAGTGAAGAAGTTGAGGAGAATGAAGAGGTTGAGAAAGCTGTTACTGAAGAACAGCAGAGTGGAGAAGATGTGAAGAAAGCAGAAGAAGAAGTAAAGAATGAGAATTTGGAAACTGATAATGTTGGTGATGAAGTTGGTATTGAAGAAAAGCAAGATGATGCAGATCAGAAGCAAACTGAGGCAACTGCATCAAACACCGAAGTGCCAATCACTGAGGTACATTCTGATTCTGTAATCTTAAAAACGATTGATCAGTGCAAGAAATGCATGGAACCGTGCAGAGCTTGTACTGAAAAAGATGAGCAATTCAGAACAAGAGATCTTGAATTCACTAAAATTGAAAACATTTTTAAAGAAAAATGCAAAGAAATGCTAGAAAAAGAAAAAGTTTTAAAAGAAAATGATGAAAAATTTTCAGAAAAATGTAAAAAGTTAGAAACAGAAAATGAAGTTTTGAAAGAAAATGTTTTTAAAATGACAGAAGAATGTTCACAAAAAGAAATTGCTTGTCAAGAAATGAAGAAAGAATATGACTCAATGAAATTAGCATATCATATTACGAAAGAGTCATACGAAAAAGTAAAAGATGAAATGAAATATGCTCAATCAAGAATGAATTATCTTTCTGAAACAACTAAAGAACTTAAACGAATGTATTCCATAAAACAAGATGTTGTTAATTCCTATATTGAGGATGTTGCTAAGCTAAAGCGATAGATTGCTGATCTAGAACAGGATAACAACAAGTTAAAAAGTTATCACGTGTCGTCATATGTGCTTGAACGAATTTTCAATATAAAACCGGGAGATGGTGAGTCTGAGCAAAACAAGAAAGGCATTGGCTCAGAGTTTCATCAAGTTCCACCACCGGTAAAATTTACATTTTATGATGAGGAAAAGGTTGAAAAAGCTTTCAACATGGTAGACCAATTGCCAGACAACATTGACATAACCTATTCCAAATCTGATGATTCTCGTGATTCAGAGGTGGTAGGTAAAGTCGTTGAAAGTGTGTTGAAAGAAGAGTTGGTTGATACAGGTAAATCTGAATCACAGGATGAAGATGAAGGAAATCTTCATGATAGTTATCTGAAAAACACAAAATTCGGGAAAAGTTTGAATGATGATTCAAAAGGATTGGTTTATACCATGATTGGATCGGACAAATTGTTCTTAGATGTTGTATTCCCGATTCAGAATGTGATTTCAAAAAAGGTTGATAAAGTTTTCAAAATGGTTGAGATTGAAAAGTCTGAGATTTCAAAGTTTGCTGGTAAGAGTCATAGAGGTTCGTATAACAAACATAGTTTCAAGAAGAAAAACATGAAGGCTGGGTTGGGTTATAAGAAGAAACAAAGTTGGAAAAGAAATGAAATTCCGAATTTTCAGACAAAAATGAGTTTTGTTCAAGGAAAGAGTTTAGCTGAAGAAAAAGAACTTAAAATTGGACAACAGTCTATTGAAGAGTTCGTAGCTCAAAAGAAAAAGCAACAACCACATGTCAAAGATGTTTCCATGAGAACATGTTTTAAATGTGATCAAAAAGGACATCTTGCTCGCAAGTGTCCAAATCTGAAACCTGTGGATGTTGACAAAAAGAAGATTGATGCTGAGAAACAAAAATCTGAGAATGTGAGACAAAGGTCAACCAGATTTGATTCAAAACAAACTTGGAGGTACAACACAAACAAGTTTGCTTCGAACCAAAATTGGAAATCAAAACCGAATAGGTTCGATTCAGAATAGACTTGGAATTCTCACACACCCAGAGTCAGAACAACTCAAAGTTGGAAAACAACTGTTGATATGACAAAACCTCAAGAGTTTTGGAAACTAAAAGTTGTTGATAAAAAACAAAATGTTCAAAAGGAGTCACATTTTTACAAACGTGGTACTCCTAAAGGTCAAAAATGGAGTGTAAAGAAACAGGTGATTCTTGAAAAAGATGAAAAAGTTGAAGTAAAAGTTGAAAAGATTTTTGTGAAAGATGACAAAGATTTTCCGAAATTGAATGAAAATTATTGTGTTGAAATGCCTAAGGTTCAACAGACCTGGGCTAAATTGTTTAAGTAATTGAGTAGTTTGTTTATGCAGGTGCTCATGGAATTTGAAGATTGTGAGTTTCGAACTCAGAGCAGCCTGGCACAACAAGAGGAGGAGGCTGCTGCTGGACCCTGTGTTGGTTGAAACAGGGAGTTTATTTGTTTTTCTGTACATAAATAAACAATATTTCAAAAACCCTAAAAATTGAAAAATTTGAAAAACCAAAAATATGTTTGTTTTTAATTTTTGTCAAATATAGAAAATTACAAAAATATGTGTTGATTGAATACGCCGAAACCCTCACGGCTGAACAAACATGATTACTTTCACAAGATTGAAAAACGGTTTTCAAACTGTCGAAAATCAATGGGTTGTAAATCATGGGGGTACTTTATATTAGTTTTTCTGCAAATCAGAGCACTTGAAGCAGAAAATGGATGGCGAGACAAAGCTATCAGTGTTGGTTGTCAAATTTTCTTTTAATGGTTTTGCATTTTAGGGGGAGAAATGTTGTTAGAAAATACAAAAACATTTGAAATTTTGAAAAAGTCAAAAACATGATAAAATGAAAAATTGAGTTTTTGCGTAAAAAGAGGAGATGATAGTACATCAGTAGACAGTTACAGTATGCTAAAGAAATGTAATGATTAAATAGCGTTAAACAGTCTCACTGATGATATGCCGATAGGTTTTTATACATTTAGTAAACTTTTTCGGGATATAAATCTAAATTCAAACTTGCTTATTTCGTGGGGAACACTACTTGGATATATAGGTAACCCCTGAAATCTCGTTTGAAGGACCCCTCTTTCTGAGATACTAGGTCTTTATGCTTAGTGATATCTGGGGTATTATCCCGGGACTTCTGATTTTGCGGAAGCAATGGCCTAGTCCCCGGAGAATACTTTCTGCATTGCTTGAAATATAGTGCCGCCCTCAGCAAAGTGATGAAACAATAAAATTGATAGTCATTGCTGTTGTAATACAAAAATCCTCTAAAGGGGACACACCAAAAGTCGGAGCCGTCATCTCTCTGCTGAACGGAAGTTCTGACCTGAGCTCTCACGATTTCGTACTATAATTTATTCCCCTTACAGATATCATCTAGGTATACTCACCTGTAAGACTGAATATTGGGATCTGGATACGGGAGTATATTCAAGAGGTGGGACACATGAATGAGATTAAGTCCTTAAAACACCTAATTCGTATCCTGAATCAGTATATCGACAATCTAAGTGAATTGTTTAATTCTTAATGTGTAACTAAGCTCAACGGTACTTGTGATTTGTCAAAAACTGATATGATCCTCTGATGCATACTCAATCAAAAATATTGTCTGTAAATATGTTTGTACATATTTCTTTACTGCTTTATATTTTCAGAAAATACAAAAAGTTTTTTGATTCTGCTTTATTTTCGACAACCGATGTCTGAGATGCTGAGTGTCAAAATCTAAGTAAGCTGATTGTGTTTCTGAAAATAAAACAAGTTCATTAATTTGAAACTTGAATTAGAAAATCAAAAATCAAAAACAGTTTGTGATATCTCGAAGGTCATTTAGTTGGACTTGGATGATTAACTGTGAGGGATTTTGGATACTTAACACTGCTAAATCTGTAAAGATTGTTGATAGGGGAAGTGTTTTAGAAAGTTGAATAGAGCCAGATTACGATTTCTGGAAAATTGAATGTTCAAAACGTTGTTACTTATAGATGTTTGAGAGATTGCAGAGAGTCCAGATTACGATCCCGAGAGCAGAGTCTAAGGGGGAGTCTGAAGACAAGCTTGAAGCAAAGAGGAGCTTGTAGATGGAAAGCTAGGTGTCGATCCCAAAGCACAGAAGCTTGACGAAAGGGGGAGCCTAAAGCTGATAGGAGAGAAAGATTGATGGATGCTTATAATGTTACAACTTGAATGAGAAGGTAGAATGATCAAGACTGAAGATATGTCATGACTGAAGACTAGACTTCGTCAATATCCGAGGGGGACTCTGTTAGTGCATTACGTCTATTGACTTCGTCTTGAATCATGTGATAGGATAGGATAGGATTATCAGGGTCCGAGTTGCAAGAAACTGTTATTAGAAAGTTTAGAAGGCTGTTAGCTTGAACATGTATGTTAGCTTGAACATGCATGATAGCTTGAACAGGCCTGGTCGCTTGAACAGGTCTGGTCGCTTGAACATGTCATATCCATTTCAAGCTAACTACACACACTATAAATAGGGCACTTGTTGATTTCATTTAAAACGCTTCAGGATTTGTAACGAAGTGCTGCCGAAATCTGTTCAGGTTATAATTAGTGTTATAATCAATCAAAGTGACAGATTTATTAGTATCAAGCTATTTCCACTTCCGTTTCACTGATTCCGCCTTTGAATCGGATTATATGCTCTTCTGATTGACTCGTTTGGGTCCAACAACGATCCTACACACACACAAATTTTTTTTTTTGAATTTTTTTTACAAATGTTGTTATAATACATGAATCTACGTTTATGAAAAAAAAAATTGGTCCACCGCGCCCCCTACGGTGTAGTTCTCACGGTTCTTACAACTCGAGGTGGTTCTCATTTTAGCATTCCCCTATATATATATATATATATATATATATATATATATATATATATATATATATATATATATATATATATATATATCAGTTTCATTCTAGACTATAGAGCATGCCAGATAATCATGCCTAGGATATACAACTTGAAATACGGCTTTGCTTCAAAGAGCGTATTTAATAGAATATTTGCTAAGTAAAGGTAAATACTCTTAGCCTAGTTTTGATTTCAAAACTTGGGATATGACATGAGCCGCTTGGAGCGGGTATTATATAAATGGGCAAATGCTTTCATAAATATAAGAATCTGGTTAAATCCGTATTGCTTGAATAACACTAAACACTATGGGTAATGGTACGGTGTCCAGGCGTCCCGACTCATCAACTAGGAATAGCCATATAAAATACGCGCATGGTAGTAGGCATACTCCTAGAAGGCATTGTATTAAAGGTGGTGTGTACTATCATCACATACCGGCATAGATTTCTGGTATCCAGTTGTATTGACAAGCATGTAAAACTGGTGACAAGAAATCTATCCCAAAGAAATACTAAATTATTAACCCACGGGTTATCATAATATGTGTCAAAAGATTTATGAAAATGAATTTTTAAATGAGTCAGTTAATTGTCTTTACTAGCGAAAGCTGATGTATTTTCAAAAGAATAAACCTTAGGTAATGAGCCCGGAATATAGGGTGGAATGGCTTGGTCAAAGGAAAAGATTTGGAATTTACGAATCCACTTCTTAAAGGCCTATGATGTCCTTAAGTTCGCTTTTATATCGGATCCTACTTGTGGAACATTGTATCAAACATTATAAATTTTATTTAATGAATTTGAAGTTTTATATTATTACTTTATCATCCTATCTTCCGCTACATATTTGTGAAATTGTTATCAATCGTCACATATAAATCCACCGACCGAGCCCACCGTAAATCGAGGTGTGACATTAACTTGTGGATGGGGGGAGATGCCTGTCCAGTTTGGTAGAGTTTGTTGCATCTACTCCACTTACCCCGCTCATAAAACCCGGCAACGAGATTAGACCTATTGCAGTAGGTATTATATGGAGGCGTTTGGTTTCCAAGGTTGCTATGAAGGGTGTTGGTAAAGAAATGAACAAGTACCTTTTTGATTTTCAGTTTGGGGTCAGTGTTTCTCGTGGTGCGGAGGCCATTTTACATAGCGTTAACAAGGTTTTAAACAAACGTCACACTGATGTGTCTCTGACAATGCTCATTGTAGATTTTATTAATGCAATTAATCCGGTGGATAGATTAGCCTTACTTCACGAGGTCAGGATGAGGTTCCATTCTATTTCTTTTTGGGAAGAATTTATATATGGGTAATCAGCAAGATTTTATCTTGGAGATGGGCACGTCTAGTCCACCACTTGGGTTCAACAACGAGACCCAATGGGACTACTTCTTTTCGCTCTTGTTTTGCACCCCCTTGTACATTATATTTGAGACAAATGCAAGCTTCTTCTTCATGCTTGATATCTTGATGATGGGACTAAAATTAAGATTTAGAAGAGGTGGCTAGAGTGTTAGATATCATCAAGGTGGCAGGTCCAACATTCGATCTTGAACTAAATATTAAGAAAACTGAGTTATTTTAGCCTTCTTGTGATATATTTAGTTTTATCCACGTTTCTATAAAAGTTTTGTTCAAACATGTCAAATATAATTGATTTTTTTTCTTTATACTGAAACGATATCGTCCACACAACATCGGTACCGGTACCTGTATTCATTTTTATAGTTTTCTTGATGTCCCGTGTTAATTTCACTAAAAACAAAGTTGTATTTTGCAATAACGTATTTTTTTGTATCATGAGTGCTTGAGTGATGGTTATGTACATGTACCGTGACAAACCGAACCAACACCGACGAACAACATCGCTACAGTATTCATTGTAATGGTTTTCGGTTGGTGTAAAACACATGTCAATTGTTATACCAAGAATTGGTATCATACCGGTACTATAACAAACCAAACCGATACCAGCCAAAAGCCTGTCATGTAACGCAACAGACCGCCACAACGTATCAATACCCTTTTGGGCATAGTACGGCTAGAGTTTTTTGCCTCGTTTTAAGGTCCTTTTTCCGCTGCTACGCACAAGAACGTCTACTACTACAAAACAAGAGGACAACAATAACCGATGCTAAACAAAAAAAAAATGAGACACTCGACCAATAAAATAGGAAACTACCTCCTTAGGACTAGAACTCCTTTGCTGACTTAGTAATCTTCTAGTAGGCTCTTACTTTTCCAAATTTAAACACGCTAAAGCATGTGCTGATAACCAACATGCATTTGTCCCCTTCGCCTTCGACACCTTTGGCTCCCTAGCTCCAGAAGCTATCCGTTTGTTGACTAGGGTCCAAAAGGTTGTCCATAATAGTTGCTCATCAACAGGGGGCAGGGGTTTGTCTTTAATAGGCTAGGGTTTGCTATTCAGAAAGAGGTAGCGGCGCAGCTTGTTGCTCGCTTACCTGCGATATTGATGTAAAATGCACTTGTTATTACCCTTTAATTTAAATAAAAAACAAGTTTCCTTGAAAAAAAAAAAAAAAAAAATCACAACATTTCCACAACGGAGACTTAACGTTTCAGAATACAAACATAATCACAATATTTTAAAATCGCATTCAAGAATTTCCAAAATGCAAAAAGCCTCCTAAACAAGTGTCACATTTGAGTTAAGAGCACATCTTTTATCCCATGTAAAGAGTTACGTTAGATAATGATTTCCTTTTCTTTGTTACAAATCCGAAGCCAATATACATATGTTAACGTCTTGTTACCAAAGGTTCTCGGACATATTTCTTCTTCCTGATCCAAACGGCAAAACTTCACATAATTTCCATTGTAATCCGATTTGCCATTCAAAAACCTCTCCGTATTTAACTCCAATTGTTAGTCCAGTTGTTGGGAGGATTGCCAAACATTCATATACCGTATGTAATAGAATTCCCACCACAAAGCACGGGGAATGCCACCAGTTAATACCTATTAAACAACTAGTATCATTAATAATGAAAACCGGCGAGACATTGAATATTGTTGATAAACTATTTATAAGGGTACAATATAAAAGTTACAAAGAACACTTATTCAAATCGTTTCTAACTATGGTAATGACACAATAATATTCTCTATAATATTTCCATGCCTAAAACTGGACCCAAAGAGACGTGAAAGATCCCATTATGTATTTTGCATTATGTACGTGTGTCCTTAGTTGAACAAAAACTTTTGAAACTAAGTTAGAAGAAACTTGTTTTGAATAAACAACCGGGTACAAAAAATAAAAAAAAAACCTGTTTCTAAACATTATCTATTTTTGCAAGACCAAACTCGACCTTTGCGACTAGCTTTGATCGGGTGCTCCAACCTCCATCCCTCATCCTTCTCTAGTACTCTAGTACCTCGGGTTAGTGTCGATTATTTTTTAATCTTTTACAATTCATTACTTTAATAATGTTAAAATTACATGTTCAACTTGATTCTTGAATTTAAAAAAATTGTGAAACTTGAAACTTGATTAAAACGTTGATGCTTTTAGAAGTGATTTAACTTTAGTTATTCTAGTTGTTTTCTTATTGGAACTTTAGAAACCCTACTTGAGGCTTTCTAACTTCGACGGCCAAGCTCGCTAAAGGGGTATAAGGGCATATGGGTCATAGATTGCCACCTAGAATGGTGGATGATATGCTACACTATCCCCCCTTAAGGAACTACTATGATTCGCTTAGATTAAACCATGACAATCATGTACATTCCTTTCCTTAATTAGTTAAATAAATTTTACACAATTAAATTTTAAAAAAAAAATGGGGATGGTGGTTTTGGTCATATAGGATGGCGGATTTGGATGATGGGTGAGAGTGACGTGACATGCCACTGACATGGATGGTGATGATGGTCTTCATAGTCATGACCACACCCTATAGCCTAATAGATATACAAGCACAAAAAGATGTCCCAAAATTTTTTTTGGTCTCCCACTAGTTTTGACGTATAAGTTTGGTTAGTGTCAAAATTTAGAAAAAGACGTAACTGGTTTGAATATTTTTTGTAACACGTGCCATTGACTTGTGATAAAGGATAAAAATAAATTTGACATTTTTTTGTAACTGGTTTGAATATTTTTCCCAATGACAATAACTGATGGTAGGGAAACAATGGGCAATAATTGAGGGTCAGAGGGGCACTCCTTTCTTAGGGGAGTCTCCTCTCTTATGCACGGTCAATCAGCACGCGCCACATCAACTCTCTTCTTAACTCCCCTCACACCCTCAATTTGATGGTGGCACTCCTCTCTTAGGGGACATGCTTTTTTATTTGTTTTTTTTTATTTGTTGTAATTATGCATGTTTATAAATTAAACAAATATTAATAAAAATTTAATAAAACACATTTCATTAAATTAAAAATAAAAATTACATTCAAACTAGAAAATAAAAATTACATCGCAATACTACATAAAAATTTTAGAAATTGCACGGCCACCCGTACTTGTTAGCGATCTCGCGCTTTCGGGCGAGGATGAACGGCAACATTTCCGGCGGAGCATCGTCGTGCGGCTTGAGGAATGTTTTCATATCTCGATCGTGCGCGTAGTTTCTCATCGTCTCGCGTTGTTCCGTTATGAGTTCGCGAGCCTCCGACTCTCTTTTCTTCCTCAATTCAATCGCCTCCAATTCAATCGCGTGCTTCGCTTCTTTCATGGCGGTGTACTCTTTGAATTGTGACGCCAACTCAGCCGAGCCCTCGGACGATGTCGCTTGACGCTTGTCTCGCCGTTGTGTTCTTTGTGGCGAGGGGTCTTCGTTCATATCGGGTATGGAAGGGTCCACGTCAACAGGCTTTCTTTTTTGTGCCGAACCTTCCCCTTCCTCACCCAACAATGGGACTTGGGCCAATTTGTCGTGTTTTCGAACGACCTCCCATGCCTCAACATGTTGAAAACCGCTCGGATATCTATCTTTAAAATCCTTTAAAGCGACTTTCATCACGTTGAGATCGCTACACCCGCTTCCTCGTGTGCGATCCTACATATTATAAAATAACAAGTGTTAAAAACATATGAACTTAGTAAACAAAATTAAAAAATATACAACGTTAAAAAATATAATTTTTACCGCTTGTTGGTATAGGTCGTTGAAAAAGTTTATTTTCGTCATCATCGGGGTCCATTTAGACCGTACTTGATGCACGGTTCGTTTACTTCCACCAACGGTGGCGTTATAATGATCTAAAATCTTACGCCAAAAACTATCACGGTTTTGTTGATTGCCCTTCTTTTTGTTGGTAGAGCAATGTACCCACGTCTTCGCCAACGCCTCTTCTTGGACCTTTGTCCATTTTTGGCTCTCCATTTTTCCCTTTTTCTCCCGAGCGTCATCTTCTTCGTTGCCGGCGTCTTCATCCACATTATATTCATCGTCGCCGGTGTCATCTTCATAGTCGCCCAAATTTTGAGTTTCGGGCACTACTTCCTCGTCCTCGTCCTCGTGAATAGGTAGACGACGTTCAACATTTTCTCGTGGAGATGGGTGTGGTAAAAAATTAGATTAAGTTGGTTATTTATATTGTTAAAATTGAATTTTTTTTTTGAATAATTGACCGTTGCCCAACGTATACATCATCGATCCTTGTGCAATTCTTGTGCGGTGAACCCTCCCCGATCCCCCTCCCCGAATACCCTCCCCGAAGCGATGGCGGCGGTGTTCCCGCTCGGGGACTTGGGTCACCGCACCACTCCCCGCATGGTGCCCCGTTCACCCTGATGTAATTAGTGGTGTAGATCGATCCCAGCTCTACATGGAAAACAACCATCGGGCAATAATTGATGTAAATTTATGGTTGTGAAGTCTGAATATGGGTTAAGATCAAATACAAATTTTATTATGACTAAGTAGGATGAGAACTAATCTTAACCATTCATTTTTCAAATCAATGGTTAAGATGAAAGTGTAGGAGAAAGGAGGAGTGTAGGGGTATCTTGAGAAAATCCTATTTATAGACTTTCTCTCTCCACATGCAAGGCATATGCGTATTCCACCCTCATTTTTTAAACATTCATAATTTTTTTATACGACATTATTTTTTCAACAAAATTTCACCGTAAAAAAACGTCTTTTTATCTTTAATTTGAGTACCATATTGCTATATAAAATATGAAAACTAAAAAACCCACTAAAATATGTTGTATTTCTATGTTGTATAACATTTTTTTGTGCTGGATTTTTGTACTATATTTTTGTGCTAAATTTTTTGTGCTGGAATTTTTTGTCTTAATTTTTTTTTTCTCAATTTTTTTTGCTGGATTTTTTTGTACTACATTTTTTTGCTGAATTTTTCCGTGCTATATTTTTTTGTACTAGATTTTTTTGTGCTATATTTTTTGTACTACATTTTTTGTGCTATATTTTTTGTGCTAGATTTTTTTGTTGTATTTTTAAAAAACAAAAGGGATGGCACATGTCATTATCACTCCTATTTATAAGGACCAAAACGCCCTTCATTCCTACTTATTAGGAGTGTCACATGTCATCGTCACAATTTTTCTTAGGCTACTTAGGCAAAATTCACTTTTTAGTGGATCCTTCCCCGTCTGAATATATCCGGTGTTTACACAATCTTTAAAATGTGAAGATAAAAGTTTGAACACCTTTCCTTAATTTTAAACTTAAGGGGCGTTTGGTTCGCATAAATTCAATGGAATTTAAGGGAATTGGAATTTGAATTTCATCTCTTAAGATGTTTGGTTCACAGAATTTGATGGAATTAGAATCCCAATTCCAATCTTCATGTGTTTGATTGACATTGGAATTGGAATTGAAATTAGGCATGAATTCCTTAAATTCCTTTAACTAAATGAATTCAAAATCCTTCCTATATGTGAAGAAATTAAAGTAAATTCATTAGAATCTTCAACCGTTTCGACCCGTACCGTTTCAACCCGTACCGTTTCGATCCGAACCGTTTCGACCCATACTGGTTTCGATCCGAACCATTTCGAAGCGAACAGTTTCGACTCGTACCGTTTCGACGCGAACGGTTTCGACTCGTATCGTTTCGACGCGAAAGGTTTCCACCCGTAACGCTTCGACGCGAACGGTTTCGACCCGTACCGTTTCGTTTCGAACTGTTTCGACACGTACCATTTCGACGCAAACCGTTTCGACGCGTACCGTTTCGACTCGAACCGTTTTGACGCGAAACGTTTAGACACGGACCCTTTTGACCCGTACCGTTTCGAATCAAACCGTTTTGACGCGAACCGTTTCGACCCGAACTGGTGGTTGTGTGTGCCGGGGTGATGGATTCCAATTCATTTGACAACCAAACATAACAAAAATGGAATTGAGATTCCAATTCCAACAATTTCCAATTCCAATTGGAATGTTTAAATTTCAAATCCAATTCCTTCAAATTCTAATTCCTATGCAAATTCCAATTCCAAATCAATCCGCGAACCAAACGCCCCCTTACATTCCTATTGTTATAACACAACTATATATATATATATATATATAGATTGGGAGTTTGCTACAAAGTTCATTTTTCCTAGAATGTGTAAAAAGTCATAAAACACTATAATGTCAACTATAAAACACACTCAAAACCCACAAATAACAAAGTGAAGATTACTAAAACGCCATATTTGTGGATTTTGTGTTGTGTTTTGAATGATAAGACTTTGATTATCGAACGATTAGCATTAGTGTGTTTTATGTTGATTATCATGTTGTTTTTATACTCATAGTTCTAGTTCTACGATGGTGTGTTAGAAGTTTTTATAGACTGTTAGGGTTTGGATATTGTGTTTTAGTGATTTTCACTCTGTTATTTGTGGGTTTTATGTGTGTTTTATGGCTAAAATTGTGGTATTTTATGACTTTGTACACTTTGTAGGAAAAATGGAATTTTTAGCGGAATTATATATATATATATATATATATATATATGGAGTCGGAGTTGGCTAGAAAGCCTAAGTTTCCTAGAAAGTCTAGGAAGCAATAGGGAGGTGATATGTGGCTTTTAGTTTTTTTATTCAAAAGGGCATGATGGTAGTTTGATTATTAATTTAATTTTGGAATATTATATATCCTAAACTAACTATCCAGATATTTTTGGAAACGTATATCTCTTTAATATCTCATATCAATTCAAAAATTAGTAGTTACTTTAAATTACGAAGTTCAAATAATTAACAATTTCTTCACGTTGTGTTTTATCAGTTACTGGTTTCATCACAATGTGTTTTATCAGTTATTGGTTGATGTGATTTTGGCATTCTTGATGTTGTGTTTTATCAGTTACGGGTTTCATCACAATGTGTTTTATCAGTTACTGGTTTCAGTTACTGTTTCATGACAATGTGTTTTCTCAGTTACTGGTTTTGATATGATTTTGGCATTCTTGATGTTGTGTTTTATCAATTACTGGTTTCATCACAAAGTGTTATACCAGTTATGATTCATGAATGGCATGTTCTTTTGTATTTTGGGTTCTTCACGATATGTGATAGTGTTTATAACACACAAGATGTAAATACTTGATAACTCATCACTTTTTGAACACACTAATGGTACATCTACTATCTAACATATTTGTATCCATTTCAAACAAACAATTTAGATCATTTATATTAAAATACATACTCAGTTTGCCCAACAACCATAAAAAAGGAATGCAAACAAAGAAATATAAAATAAAACACACTACTTTGAACGTCCAGAGAAAAAATAAAAAATGGTAAAACACATCAACCTTAAAATGGTAAAACACATCATCAACCTAGTGTCTTCGTCTTCAACACAACCCAGTGTCTTCATCTTCAACACACTATCATCATCAACCTTAAAATGGTAAAACACATCAACCTTTACAAATGCAAAATTACGAGACAATCACTTCCAATAATCAACCCAAAGCCAATTGCAATTCCTTTATACATTAATATATTCTAACAAAACACATCGAACCCAAAGCCAATTGCAATTCCTTTATACATTAACATATTCTAACAAAACACATCTATTGTCTGTTATCCAAAAATAGCATGTTAAACCAACAATTAAATAAAAAAATAATAAGCTAATTAACAATAGAACAAGAACTCACGGACAAAAGAAGACCCGCAAAGGCACCAACAGCGGAAGAGTAAACGAACCGACGAACACCCAATTCTAAACAAGCATCCCACTTTGCATTCAGATCATATTCAGATTCAATCTCTTTATTTCACCCATTTTTTATTGATTTTAGATCAGTTCTCCCCCTGTTTCTCTATATTAATATTAGAGAGAGAGAGAGGGGAAATCTTGATGTTTTTGGAGGTGGGTTTAGAGAGAGAGAGAGGGGAAATCACGTGAATTGAGGGATTGGTTATTGATATTGTGACAACCCGAATATTTGAGGTTGGCACTACTTTAATTCCACAACCCTTGGCGTGTGTTTTTACGTTTAATTGTCTATTTGTTGCGACCATGTAAAGACTTACTTGTTTACACTAGCGCACCACTAAATGTTTACGTGTGGACACTAATTGATTATACATGAAACTGTTAAAGGTTTTTACGTGTCGGTTAGTTAAATTAGGAATCTGTTACTAGCTTTATGGGGCCGCGAACTTACTTGATGCATATACACATTCATCTCGGCCTCTCGGCCCACACACTAGATCAGGCCGAAGCCCAACAAGGGTATTATACGTATACATGAGGGATGGTTATAGGGTTACGTGATCTTTAGAAAGCAACAAACCCTAAATCTCTTTTCCCTCCTTCCTTGAACTCGGCGATGGCTTCTTTCTCTCTCGAAGACCCTTATGATATTCAGATTGTTCCTCTCGGTTAGTATACTATTACCATTGTTGATTCGAGTTCCTTTGATACATGTAACTAGATTGATACATGATGTTACGGTGGTATATGTGAATGTAATCGTAATAAATATTAGTTATATGCATGATCAGAGTTGTTGTAGAGTTGTTTATAAATTGACTTAGGTCTTGGCATGATGATATGTGAACATGTGTTGATGTGTATGGACTAAAACATGAACCTAGGGGCTGATTATGAAATCGTAATAGAATTGATGAACTGTTGTTGTGTTATTGGACAATTAGTGTGGCTCGACTTTAATAATCTTGAGGAATTAAATATGATGTTAAACTGAAGAGGTAGTAGGGAATCTCTTATGATAATTAATTTATAAACCGAGTTGATGTGAGTGCTAGAACGATTGGCTGAATCTCAATAGTATTCAAGTAAGTTAATGATGAGATTTGATTTAGTTAACTTGGTTGAATAACGATAGCTAAGACATAATTATTAGTTCTTGGAAATTGTGTGTGCTTGATAACGTGTGCATGTAACAAATATGTGAATCATAATAGATTTTGATGTAACAGAGGTTATCGGTCCAATGAAATTGAGGTTAAGTGATTGAAAAAGTTTGATAACTTTGAATAGAAAATGGCGGCCATGTGCTGTGGACTTGATCTAATAAAGTGGAAAGTCATATAATGTGTCAGTAACTTAGAAAATATGTATGCCTTGCATGATAAGGGGTAGTAAAACAATGATTTGTTAAACCCAAAAGAAATAACAATTACGAATGGATGCTGTGATGAATTTGATTATGTTTAAGAACATATTAACAAATCATGAGGAACTAGGAAATTTCTTAGAATATACAAACTATTACAATTCATTAACATGAAATATTCAAAGTGTTGGGCCGAAGGGTTGAAGGGCCGCTTAGCCCATCTCGTATGCGACTGGGTTGCGTGACCCCGGGTTACCAGCCAAGTTCACACACTGCTTTCATCAAGCCGATTAAATTGGACCTTGTCGAGTGGGCTATGAGTGGTAACTAATTAGATGGATTCAGTAACATAGGGGGCTGCACGCAGCTGGGCTCGTGCCAGGTTGGTTGGGTCGGATTGTCATTGAAATGCACACGAATAAGCCGATGATTGTAGTACGTGGCGAACTAGAATGTATATTATGGTATGAAAAACTCTATGTGAGTAGTACGATAATATTTGCAATGTGTTGAGGAATGTTCATGGTCTAGTACATGCACTAGTTTAAATAACATAATCGCCAAATACTTTCGTGAGACATGGACAATGTTGAGCAACAGATACAACTTGTACAACTTGTTTGATGCTAGTGCACTATTGGTGTAGTATGTAAAAGAGTGTGACTTATGTGATTATGTGATAACTGATACATTTTATGCAATTTGTTACATGTGTGGTTGATAGAATGAGATTCTAACTGTTAGTGGTAACCTCAATAGGGATTAATTGAGCAACTTGGAACACGTAGCGTAACACACCGAGCAATCTAAGGTGAGTTCATATATTGAGCATGCGTCCCGGTGGTTGGGACAGTCAGTGGGTATCCCAGGGAGGGATAAGTCTTTTGGGTAAAAACGGGAATGTTGGATAATATACTCTTCCTATCACCTTTAAAGTCCCTCCGTGTTGTTTGGTTACCGGGGAAGTAACATGGTATTAGTTAGTAGCGCTACTTAGGTTTGGTAACCTCACCCCGTACCTGGGAGGACGGGTGCTGAACTAATGACCTAGTCATGACCAATGCTTTGATAGGAGCATTGGAGAAAGGGCAAAATAATCAGAAGCCGTCTTGTATTCGAGGTATTATCAACATTACTTTCGGAATTAACTTCAATGGATTAACTAAACACTTGGTAACCAACGTTTTCGTAAAACTATGAACTCACCAGCGTTGTCTGATACACTTGTTGCATGCTCGCAGGTCGTTAGATGTTTTGGATTGGGACTTGCTGTCTGGAGTAGCAGGAGTGGTCATGGGTCGTACTAGATGGATTCATGTGATTTAATTATGGATAGCTTACATTGGTTTTGAAACGATTTAACTTTGGTTACTATTTGCTTCCGCTGAACATGTTGGGTTTTAATTAAACTTATTGTTGAAACTTTTATTTAATAAGTGATGATTTCATTTGGTAACTTGTATGGGTTCAATGTAATTAGTGGCTCGTTATTGGTATGTCACACGCCTAGCAGGGACTTTTATTTGGACGACCCTGATTACCAGCAACGAACATCAGCAATTTGACCTCAACCGAATCTTTAACCCTAGTCAGCGACTTATGGGAGTCAACTCTTACGAGTTAATCGGGACATAAACGACGACGATTGACTGTGGGGTGGAATGTGTAACTGCCAGCACATTGAGGACGCGACTTGGACTGTGAAAAGATAGACCCTGTTGGTGAAAGATCGTAGGGCTCCGTCTTAGGCAACGACATTAGAAGCAACAGTCAAGGCAACAACAAGATATTCGTACTCGTAACCAACAGTATGGAAATGGAGGTGCCAACAACATGGATTGGCCATTGTTAAACCAAGACGACAACAACCAAGGAAACGACGGCAGTACTGGAAATTCTCGCAGTAGTAACAACACAGGTAGTGATGCTCGTGGGGGAGCATTTAGGATTGGCGTAGGCGACGCAAGGCATAATAGCAACATGGTAGCTTGTAAGGGTAATTAATCTCTTCGCCTCTGTCCTGTTTAACCCTGTTACCCATTGAAACGAAACCTGTTGTGAAAACGGCAGTTGGCCAGTCAATTGAAACCTCATATGGTTGTTGGGATGCAACCTCGACCTTGTGGGACAAGTGTTCGACATCAACCTACCTTTTGCCATTACTAATAAGTTTCGATGCAGTAGTTAGTATGGATTGGTTATCTAGATATCACGCAGTTATACGTGGTGTGAAGGTTAGCATCATATCAACAATGAAAGCCAGAAAGCGTCTACGAGGGACTACCCCGCTATGTTGGTAACCGTTATTAATGTTTGGGCTAAGAAAAGAGGATCGAGGATCCACCAATTGTTCGTGATTCCACTCAGCATGCTACGAGAGGAACTATCAGGTTTACTTTCACAACTATTAGACAGACTCTTAGTTTGATCCCACGCCAGAGGCAGCCCTGATTCTTCGTATTTCTTACCGTCTTGCACCAGGAGGGTTGCTAGAGTTGTCAAATCAACAACAGGGACTGTTGGACAGGAGCTTTGTCGGACGTAGTTTTTGCTTTGGGGAGCCCCAGTTATATCCAGGAAGATAGGTTGTATCATTGGATATGTGTACTGATTATTGAGAACCTAACAAGGTGACAGTTAAGAACCGCTTGCTTCGACCATGTATTGAAAACCTGTCGACCAGTTGCGAGGGACAAGCTTCCCTTTGAGTTGATCAACACACCAGCAGCTTTATGGACCACAAGAATCGACCGTGTTTTTGATGATGTTTTGAATCATTGCCAGGAGAAAGGAACAACATGGGTGGCATATGTATCCTATTCTAGAGCTCCTGAGGGAGGAGTCATACCACGCGAAGTCTTGTTAAAAGGTAACTTCTGGATTTGAGAGGTACCTTTTGGTCATATAATCAACGAAGTGGGAATACACGTGGATCTCGCTAAGATCCATTGTGTTAGAAACTGATCGACGCCAAAGATTCCTTCGGGGATACATCAATTTCTTGGTTTCGCTTGATACTATCGCAGATTCATCGGGGGATTTTCGAAGATAGTGCAGCTTTGACCTCCTTGGCATAGCAGGGTGCTGTGCATTCATGGGAGACAAAACGGGAGAACGTCTTTTCAGCTTCCGAATCCAAACTCTACAACACACTAAACATCGTCCTTACCCGAGGGTGCGGGTGATTTAGTGGTATATCTTGATGGTTCGAATCAGAGTCCCAGTTATACGCCGATGCAACACGAGAAGGTGATAGCTTACGTAGCGGACTTACAAGAAGAATTGCACGAGTCACAACTGGCGGTGGAAGCCATAGTCTTTGGAATCAAATTGGAGGCATTTCTTGGGCGATACCAAATGCACTACTTAGATCGACCACAAGAGCCTCCCGTGTACCCTGGTTTTGAAAGAGCTAAACAAATGATGGCATCGCTGGATGGAACCTTTGAATGACTTCGACTACGGACCCTAAGCGTGTATGAGCTTGCAGTTCACTATCGACTCTAACTTACCTGATCAGACTCGCTCTGTTCAAACTAGAGAACTGAAGGAAGAGAAATCGCAAGTTAAACCCATGCGGGGCATGGAGAAACAACCTTTGGCAGGTCGGATGATATTCGCTACCTCATGGAATGAATGTGGATCCCACTATACGACAACAGTACGGAACTTGTATTGAGCAAAGCACACCAGCATCGTTATTCTAGTCGTCTGGATTATGATAAGGGATATTAGGATCTATAAATCTAGTACTGGCAACTGGGCGTGAAGGTCCATATAGCAATGTACGTGAACGATGTTTGACCGGTGTGGAAGTCAAGGTGAAATACCAAGAGCCTTCTGGTGTGTGTTAGTGACTAGAAACACATGTATGGAAATGAGAACAGACTGCCACTGATTTTGTTACTAGTCTACTTACAACTCGTAATGGAAACATTATCACCTGGGTGATCATTGATGGACTCAAGTTACCAGCACACTTTCTTGCAATCAAGAAAACTGACGAGTCTTCACAGTTGTGAATGTTCCTCTGAGAGAGGCGGCTTTTAGGCATGAGGTGCCAACTCCAGTTACCTCTGAATTTGATCTATGCATGATTTATGTCAGGCAATACACAACACCCTAGGCTCACGATAGGACCAGAACATTGCTTATCGCCGTTGGGCAAACGATCAGAGAAAACGAACTCTCTTGGCACTCGAAGACATGCTGCGAGCGTGTGTGTGACTGGCTTTGGTGCAAATTGGAAGGACTCTTACCTATGGTTGAGTACTACCGCGGCAGTTATCACCTTGGAAACCAGACAGCTCTGTTGAGGCATTACATAGACAATAATGCCAACCTTCTTGTTAGACTGAGATGGTTGACAACTTAATTACTGGTCCAGGACTGGTACTCAAAACTCTTGGGATGGTTGTTTGGATTAGGAGTCGATTGGCGGCAACGCGTGACCGTCAGGAAAGCTCATAAATTTGGGAAACGCTGGAAGATCGCTGTAGGCTATCGTATCGTGTTGAAAGTCTCACCCTGGGAGGGTGTGGAATGCTTGGGAAGCATGGCGAGCGATGTCATTTATGTTTCGGATCTAAGGCAGTGGTTGTCTGATGACACACGAGCGATACCTTTACTGGAGGAATTTATAGAACACATGGACCAGGAAGTTAAGGTTCGGTAACATAGTTGTATCATGATTGTGAGAGTTCGTTGGAACTCAAGACGTGGGCTGGAGTTCACGTGGGAGCGTGAGGATCTGATGAAGCTTAAATATCCTCAACTTTTTCCTGTTAACCAATCTAATTCAGGTACTACTGGTGAATTTCGGGACGAAATTCTCTTTCAAGTTGGGGATGATGTGGCACATGAGAAAAATCCACAGTCATCTTGACTTATCACTTCATTCCTTCGAGCCTGCTTGTCAAATTTCGGGACGAAATTTCTTTCAAGTTGTGGATGATGTGACAACCCGAATATTTGAGGTTGGCACTACTTTAATTCCACAACCCTTGGCGTGTGTTTTTACGTTTAATTGTCTATTTGTTGCGACCATGTAAAGACTTACTTGTTTACACTAGCGCACCACTAAATGTTTACGTGTGGACACTAATTGATTATACATGAAACTGTTAAAGGTTTTTACGTGTCGGTTAGTTAAATTAGGAATCTGTTACTAGCTTTATGGGGCCGCGAACTTACTTGATGCATATACACATTCATCTCGGCCTCTCGGCCCACACACTAGATCAGGCCGAAGCCCAACAAGGGTATTATACGTATACATGAGGGATGGTTATAGGGTTACGTGATCTTTAGAAAGCAACAAACCCTAAATCTCTTTTCCCTCCTTCCTTGAACTCGGCGATGGCTTCTTTCTCTCTCGAAGACCCTTATGATATTCAGATTGTTCCTCTCGGTTAGTATACTATTACCATTGTTGATTCGAGTTCCTTTGATACATGTAACTAGATTGATACATGATGTTACGGTGGTATATGTGAATGTAATCGTAATAAATATTAGTTATATGCATGATCAGAGTTGTTGTAGAGTTGTTTATAAATTGACTTAGGTCTTGGCATGATGATATGTGAACATGTGTTGATGTGTATGGACTAAAACATGAACCTAGGGGCTGATTATGAAATCGTAATAGAATTGATGAACTGTTGTTGTGTTATTGGACAATTAGTGTGGCTCGACTTTAATAATCTTGAGGAATTAAATATGATGTTAAACTGAAGAGGTAGTAGGGAATCTCTTATGATAATTAATTTATAAACCGAGTTGATGTGAGTGCTAGAACGATTGGCTGAATCTCAATAGTATTCAAGTAAGTTAATGATGAGATTTGATTTAGTTAACTTGGTTGAATAACGATAGCTAAGACATAATTATTAGTTCTTGGAAATTGTGTGTGCTTGATAACGTGTGCATGTAACAAATATGTGAATCATAATAGATTTTGATGTAACAGAGGTTATCGGTCCAATGAAATTGAGGTTAAGTGATTGAAAAAGTTTGATAACTTTGAATAGAAAATGGCGGCCATGTGCTGTGGACTTGATCTAATAAAGTGGAAAGTCATATAATGTGTCAGTAACTTAGAAAATATGTATGCCTTGCATGATAAGGGGTAGTAAAACAATGATTTGTTAAACCCAAAAGAAATAACAATTACGAATGGATGCTGTGATGAATTTGATTATGTTTAAGAACATATTAACAAATCATGAGGAACTAGGAAATTTCTTAGAATATACAAACTATTACAATTCATTAACATGAAATATTCAAAGTGTTGGGCCGAAGGGTTGAAGGGCCGCTTAGCCATCTCGTATGCGACTGGGTTGCGTGACCCCGGGTTACCAGCCAAGTTCACACACTGCTTTCATCAAGCCGATTAAATTGGACCTTGTCGAGTGGGCTATGAGTGGTAACTAATTAGATGGATTCAGTAACATAGGGGGCTGCACGCAGCTGGGCTCGTGCCAGGTTGGTTGGGTCGGATTGTCATTGAAATGCACACGAATAAGCCGATGATTGTAGTACGTGGCGAACTAGAATGTATATTATGGTATGAAAAACTCTATGTGAGTAGTACGATAATATTTGCAATGTGTTGAGGAATGTTCATGGTCTAGTACATGCACTAGTTTAAATAACATAATCGCCAAATACTTTCGTGAGACATGGACAATGTTGAGCAACAGATACAACTTGTACAACTTGTTTGATGCTAGTGCACTATTGGTGTAGTATGTAAAAGAGTGTGACTTATGTGATTATGTGATAACTGATACATTTTATGCAATTTGTTACATGCGTGGTTGATAGAATGAGATTCTAACTGTTAGTGGTAACCTCAATAGGGATTAATTGAGCAACTTGGAACACGTAGCGTAACACACCGAGCAATCTAAGGTGAGTTCATATATTGAGCATGCGTCCCGGTGGTTGAGACAGTCAGTGGGTATCCCAGGGAGGGATAAGTCTTTTGGGTAAAAACGGGAATGTTGGATAATATACTCTTCCTATCACCTTTAAAGTCCCTCCGTGTTGTTTGGTTACCGGGGAAGTAACATGGTATTAGTTAGTAGCGCTACTTAGGTTTGGCAACCTCACCCCGTACCTGGGAGGACGGGTGTTGAACTAATGACCTAGTCATGACCAATGCTTTGATAGGAGCATTGGAGAAAGGGCAAAATAATCAGAAGCCGTCTTGTATTCGAGGTATTATCAACATTACTTTCGGAATTAACTTCAATGGATTAACTAAACACTTGGTAACCAACGTTTTCGTAAAACTATGAACTCACCAGCGTTGTCTGATACACTTGTTGCATGCTCGCAGGTCGTTAGATGTTTTGGATTGGGACTTGCTGTCTGGAGTAGCAGGAGTGGTCATGGGTCGTACTGGATGGATTCATGTGATTTAATTATGGATAGCTTACATTGGTTTTGAAACGATTTAACTTTGGTTACTATTTGCTTCCGCTGAACATGTTGGGTTTTAATTAAACTTATTGTTGAAACTTTTATTTAATAAGTGATGATTTCATTTGGTAACTTGTATGGGTTCAATGTAATTAGTGGCTCGTTATTGGTATGTCACACGCCTAGCAGGGACTTTCCCTAGGTGGTATTTTGGGGGTGTGAACAACATCTTCATAGTGAACTGTGTGAACTAATCAGGACCATTGATTTCCTTTTTAGATGTTAAGGGTAGGATTGTAATTATACAATAAATTAGTTTTAAATCTTTATTTTAATCATTGAGTTTCAGTTACATTTTTAATTTTGGTAGTTTTCTTAAATTGCATAATTAACTTCTCCATCTCTCTTAATTCAAAATAATTTTATTTTCCATTTCTCTGTACGTTCATGTCGTTCAGGAGGCCCTTGATAAGGGATAATTATATTCACACAAGACTAAGAAGTATTATTTTTTAATAAATGAATTCATATGTTTGTGTTATTTATTCTCATTTTTAATTGCATATTCATGCAAGAATGGATTATTTACAAAACGTTTGTTTACATATTTTTTTATTTTTGGATTAAATATTCAATTTTTTTTTATAATTGCATATCCTTGATTATTCTTCATGTACTCATCACGAATCTTGTGTGATAATGTACACTTGTTCTGAACATAGGTGTGATAATGTACATATGTGTACAACGTGTTAAGAATATGACTTGTTAATGTACATATATGTATATACGTGTTGAGACTGTTATGTACCCATATGTACAATGCCGAACAATCATCTTAGATACTTGCTATACACATGTGTACCATGTTGAACAACCATCATTAACTTCTTTTTAGAAGTATATTATGAATTTACATATGTGCACATTACAAATCGGATATGTACACTTAACAAAGATGATCGGATGGAACAATATTTGTTAATGTACATACGTTTTTAAATGGTGATTACGTATAATACATATATGTACATTCACTTCTATAGTGTTTTAATCATGTTCTAGATGGAACAATATATTATATAATGGTTATATTTTTTAGAATTAAAAAATTAGTTAATTGGTGAGAGAAAAAATGAGAGAAAATGTAATTAATTATTTAGTTGGAGAGAGAAGTAGTTAGTATTTTACCTTTATACCATTTTCATTTATTTTTTACATATAAATAATTACAAAACTGTCATTATCAAAATTTCAAAGATCTAAACAATTAATGGCTCAGATTAGTTCACACAGTTCACTCTCAACCTAATGTTCACTCTAGAACCCTATCCTATATATATAGGGTCGGGATTTAGAGAAAACGGTGGAAAGTGTGAGAACAGTGAGAACGCTTATGGATCGTCCGATAAAAACAATCTATGGACTAGATTGGCGCGGTGGCATTTTCGTAAATAAAATCAATTTTATTACGTGGACGCGCTTCATTAAGGGTAAAAGCGTCTTTGACTACTCCAAACAAAACGCCATCTCATGAAAATAAAACGCCAAACAAAACTCACACACCATTCTAACTAAAAACGCCATTAGATATAAAACGCCAAACTTAATTATAATAAAATCCCGCCTAAAAAATCTTATATATACAACAACCCAGACCTTCAATTAGAAACACACACAAAAACTCCAAAACGCCATATTTCATATATACCATTCGTCTGATAAACGCCAGAAAACCCGAACATTAAATATATTGTTGTCAATAAAGTGTAGCTGTATGGGGTGGACAACATTGTCAGTTATCTTTCTTAACTGAGGATTAACAATGTTATCTATCACCATACAGCAACACTTTATTGATTTTAGCTTGATCAAATTTACAGTTTTAAGATGGTTTATTTTGTGGCGTTCTTTTTCTCGATAAAACGCCAAAAAAATATAACATTTTGGCTTAAAGGGTGTAAACTCAATAACATTTTGCTGCATGAGATGGACAAAATTTATAGAAAAAGAGGCTGATTTCAGACCTTGTGTTTCCAAACGGCGACAAAAAAACTATTTCAAAAAACAAAAATAAAAAAAAATCATATGAAAGTCGAAACAGCCAGTGAAAATGCTTCAAAAGAAGAAAGAGACTGGTGACAGTGAAGATTTGGAAGATCAATATTTATTTTGTTTAATTTTCTTTTTCAGTTGATTGTTATATAATAACAACGCCATATCTAATAAAAACGCCAAAAAGCCAAATGCTTGTTAAAACGCCAACATGCCATAAACGCCACAAAAATTACCGAATCATCATAAAATTACTTTGCACAAGTATTATAAAAAACCAAAAAAATAAAATAAATAATAAAATAAATAAAAATCAAACTTGAAAATGTAACTAGAAACAGTAGCTACAAATCAGTAATACTGAAGATAGAGAAAATTTATTATATTAGAATCTAAAACGCCAAACTTGAAAGATGGGACGTGTTACAGACTTCAGAGATAAAGCTTGTCAAAAACAATAATTACAAACAGTAACCGAAAAGACTAATACTTTATTATAATAATGCAACGCCTAACTTAGGCGCCAAAAAGACATCCTATAAAATGATATGTCTCAGCAACTTCCCATTTGATCAAACCAAAAAAGCAAACGCCAAATAATAATAAATACCACTCACTGTAAAACGCCAAAAAAAAAAAATCAAAGATGGCTAATATGCTTTCTTGGATATTCAGTATTGTTATTCGTGAAGTTTCACTGAATGAATTGTTAGCGGAGGCGAGTAACTCAGTAAGATTTTGCTGCATGAGATGGACAAAAATTCAAGAAAAAGATACTGATGCCAGTCATATGGCATTTTGTATTTTTTGTTCTTGAAGAAGGCTTGGATGAGGAGAAGAGATCAATGACACTGAAGAGTGAGATGATTATAAAGATGAAGATCAACATGAAGAAAAAGCGAAAAACCCACCCACACGTCATAGATCTATGTCCCCAAACATCCACAAAAAAGCCAGTTCAACAGACGAGCAGGCAAAATAATCAAACCGATGGGTTTGTTAAGTTTTACATAAAACGCCATATTTTGGTGACAGTTCTTGTACTATTAAAGAACAGAGAGACTGATGACAGTGAAGATTGTGAAGAGAGACTGATGACAGTGAAGATTGTGAACAATTGTAAAACGCCAAGATACTACAAACGCCAAAATGTTTATACAAAATAATAGAACAATGGGCCATCTTTTTAAAACGCCTTGAAAAACGCCATTCAGATAGATTTCCTGACCACCCTGGGTTCCAATGGCATACGATTTGAAAAAATGCCATAAACGCCAAAAATTTAATACAATGAAACCATTAAACGCCATTAATTATTGAATTTGGTTAACGCCAAAAAATCTTAAACCCCAAAAAATAAAACAATATTGGAAAAAGCGGAACTGGAAAAGAAGAAGATAAAAGGACAAAAATGCCCCTCCGCCCTTCTCTATGCAGCGTGACACGTGTTGGGCCAGGATGTGTTCTCACCGTTCTCACACTTTTGAGCGTTTTCTCCCGAACCCGTTTCTATATACATATATATATATATATATGTATATATATAAAGTGTAAAATAAATTACGGCTTAACGTACATCACGTACGATAAAATGCGTGATTTTTGTATATAACATGCGTGATTATTTTCGTCCAATTAGTTTCAATTTTCTTTTCGTTTCACTTCAAATTCGCCATTGTTCAGTCAATTTCATCGAATTGGGTTCAAAAATATCATTGATTTTGAAAAGTTTCATCAAAATGTCGACCCTTGAAATCAAATCGTAGAATAGAGGATGAAGGGACACGACCAAGCTTTGATTCAAACCGTAACAGAGGATGCAGGAATATGACCAAGTTTTGATTCGATTGGAGTTAGAGGGCAGTAACAATGGTTTTAGATCGTAGAACAGGGGATGCGATTTTTGAACTAGGAGTAGGGAATGCAAGATTAACGTGCGTGATTTTATGTCTCCAACATGCGTGATTAGGTTTTCTGAGGTTTATAACGTGCGTGATTTTCAAATGAGCGTGCGTAATTTCGTGACGTATCGGTCGTACGTTAACCCGTAATGTACGTTAACTGGCCTATATATATATTTTCCTTAAGGAACATTCTGGACCACACATTTTCCTTAAGGAAAAATTCAAAAATGCAAAAAAATAAAATTAGATATATATATATATATATATATATATATATATATATATAGTGTATATATAAGTACAAATGTGTATAAATGATTGTAGATATATGTATATAAAGTTGAAAAATGAGTATCCTATATATATGTTTCATACTATACACATGTTTATAGTTTAAGAATTGATAATATATATATATATATATATATATATATATAAAGAGAGAGAGAGTGTGTAAAATACAATAAGGCTTAACGTATATCGCATACGACAATGTGCATGATTTTGTTCTATAACATGCGTGATTAATGTTTTCAACATGCGTGATTATTGTTTTTAACATGCGTGATTTGGGTTTTTGAGTTTATAACGTGCGTGATTTTAAAATGAACATGCGTAATTATCTATCGTACTGGTCGTACGTTAAGAGCTATTGTACGTTAACCTTCCTCTATATGGTGGGGTTCTAAAATGAACACTAGTGTATATGCGAACTGAGTGAAAAAATCCTAGCCATTGATTTAGACACGTGTAAGGCTAGGATTTTATCATCAAATCGTAAAATACGTTAGTGTATTTCATCATCAAATCCTGGCCATTGATTTACACACGTGTAATACCAGGATTAGTTCGCTTAGTTCGCAAATACACTAGTGTTCACTCTTGAACCTAATCATATATATATATATATAGGGAGGGGCTCATGCGAGAGCTCCATTTATTGCGAGAACCGCGAGAACCAATGTGAACACAACCTAAAATAGCTAAAAAAACCTAAAAAAAACTAACCCCCACCCCCCCCCCCCCCAAAAAAAAAAACCTAACCCCCCCCCCCCCCCCAAGCTAAATGCTAAAAACTAAAACCCCCAAAAAACCTAAAAAAAACCTAACCCCCTCCCCCACCCCCCAAAAACCTAAACCCCCCCCCCCCCCCCCCAAGCTAAAATGCTAAAAAACTAAACCCCCAAAAAACCTAAAAAAATCTAAAAAAAATCTAAAATTTTTTTTTTAATATTTTTTTATGCTCAAATCGCTACTTTTAGTGGTAAAAATTTTTTTTTTTTTATTTTTTTTTTTGCTTCGAAAAGTAGCGATTTTTATATAAAAAATAAAAAAAATAAAAATTTTTGTGTGATTTTTAGCTATTTTTAGGCATTTTTGATTGTGTTCACATTGGTTCTCGCGGTTCTCCCAATAAGAGGTGGTTCTCGCATGATCTTCTCCCTATATATATATATATATATATATATATATATATTTAAAAAAAAACTCTTGCAAACATGTGATTTGAAGGAAAAGAGATTGGCTCGGAGAAATGTGTCATTTTGAATGTTCTTAAGTTTTTCAAATAAAATGCTTTTCTCTTAGCATCTCTACCTATATTACATGTAATTTTGTCACTTTGTGAATACAAAAAATACGTAATTGGTTTTTGTACACCGTTAGTTAGTCAAAGAGATGTAATCAAAACTCACTTTTATCTCTACAGATAATTAGCCATGTTATGAAGAAAAACCATCAAAAAATTGATCTAAGTTTGTTGGCCAATCTTCGAAAATGATGAAGATAAAAGTTTTAAGCGAACTTTTCTTTTTATATTAATCAATCAGGCCATCAATGTGTACTCAACTAGTGAGATTTTTCGTATGTTGTGGCTAAGCCTATGAACGAATCAAACATTCATGAACTGTTTGTGAACTATTCAGAGGGTAGTTCGTTTATATTTGTTTATTTAAGTAAACGAACAGACTAAACAAATTTTTTGTTCATTTAATTAAACGAACGCATATAAACACACGTTTTATTCATTCCCTAATGCTCATGAATATCTATTTATGTTCGTTCATTAATGTTTATTTATTTTCCTTTATGTTCGTTGATCTTTGTTCGTTTAAATTTTGGGTAAATATACAAGTATTTTTATTTATATAAATATAACCTTAAATAAAGCTTTCTAACTACCTAAATAAATACAAATAATTTGTAATTGGGGCTTTCTAGTAATTAAAAAAAAATTGGCTTTCTAATGGAACGAATTTATATAAAAAAGAATCACGTAATTGAATCATGCACATTTAAACCACTATTTTTGGATGAATTGTGATGTATTATAATTGTTCATTTGTGTTTTTTTCCATTCATTTGTTATGTTCAGTTATATATGTTCATTTTGATTGTTTATGTTTGTTCATATATGTTCGTTTAAGTTTGCTTGTGTTCGTCTACGTCTACGTTCACGAATTGTTTGTTTAGGTTTTAAACGAACGAACATGAACATGCCAATTTTCTTAATGAATGAACATGAAAAAAAATATTTGTTCGATTATATAGGATGAGGATCATTACAGAAAACTAACTATTGCGAGAACAAAAAGAACAACTCTAAAATACTAAATTTTGGGACTTAAAGTACATATTTTTTAAATTTTATATTTTTTACATTCATATTTGTATTATATATATATACATAAAAACCAACGATTTTGACCTACACATAGCCTACATACATGTTGGTAATTTAACTTACACATAACCTACATATGTGTAGGTTATACAAAAAGTAAATTTTTTTCATATTTTGTTTTGAATTCAAGTGTAAGAAACAATAAATCTTATATTTGTAACATTTTCATTTATTTTTTAGGATAGAAAAAATGGGTGATTCACAGGGGCGGACCTATATAGAAAAGTACGGGTTCCCAGGAACACATTCAGTTTGGAATTATTAGTAGAAAACTATATAAAAAATAAAAAGTGAACCCGTAAATAAATTATGTAGTGAACCCATAACAAAAAATGTTAAGTAGTCCACTGGTTTGTAACTTGCTTTCCATGCTCGTGTTTGTGAATCCAGGCTCAAGCACAATATTATATTTTTTGTAATAAAACCTGATTTATATCTTTTTTGTAATAAAACCTGATTTAGATCTTTTTTTGTAATAAAACCTGATTTAGGTTTTTTATTCAAACAACTTGTGATTTGTGGTTTTTGTAGGATAGTTATTTGATTGGATATGAGCTTTGGCTCTTTAAACCTGAATTTTGGACTAATGCTAATAGAAATTTGTTATGAAATTTAGGTCTTTAATCTATTCCGTGACCCGACCCAACCCAACCCAGCCCGGCCCGACCCGAAAATTATAACGAATGTTGTGAAAATCTGACCACCCAAAAAAGTGAACCCATAGGAAAAAAAAATCCTGGATCCGCAACTGGTGATTCATTGGGTTCTGCGTGTTCTCGCAATATTTATTGTTCTGCATAGAACCTTCCCCTATATGTTTATGTTCGGTTAAAACTCAATAAACAAATACAATATGCCTTTATTTGTGATCGTTCCATACGTATATAGGCCTAGTTTAGAATTGCTTGTAATAGGAAAGCTATTGTTCTTTTAATCGACATCAGTTCCTGGGGTCGGTTAGTCCCAAGCTCCATGATAAAAAAAAATGGAAGGGAGATTTGAGTGGGCCTGATAACCTCATCAAGTCTTAGAATTTTTTGCATAATTAGGGGGTTTGAACAAGGAAAGAGTGTCTTTAGGTGGGCTTGAAAAACCTTTTCAATTCTAGGTAGTTCGCTGTTTGAAACAACAAACTTCTAACTTACTTCTGAAAAAGTTCTGTCAAAATTCAGATTGCAGGGAAGTTCGCTGTTTGTAACAGCAAAGTATTGGAAGTTCGCTGTTTGAATTACATAACTTCTGGAAGTTGCTATTTGAATTACATAACTTAAATAAGTTTGCTGTTTGATTTAAATATCTAATATAAGATCGTTGTTTCATATAGAGAACTTAAACAAGTTTGCTGTTTCATATTGATAACTTAATTAAGTTTGTTGTTTCATATAAGATATTTATTTTCATGCAACTGTTGGTGTGATTTTCAAGATTTGTGGGTTCTTTGTTTCTAGACAAAATCTGAGATGTGTTGGTATGATTTTAAGTTTTAACTAATGTGTTTCAATGTTTCCACACATTACACATTGAATGGTAACTACACATTACACGTGTTATATCTCAGCAAATTTAATATAAGATATTTCTTTCAAACAGCAAACTTTATTAAGTTATCTATATGAAACAACAAACTTAATTAAGTTATCAATATGAAACAACAAACTTGTTTAAGTTATTTACATGAAACGACAAACTTGTTTAAGTTATTTACATGAAACAACAAACTTGTTTAAGTTCTCTATATGAAACAACGATCTTATATTAGATATCTAATTCAAATAGCAAACTTATTTAAGTTATGTAATTCAAACAACAAACTTATAAAGATGTTTGTTTCAAATAGCGAACTTGAAGTTGGCATAACTTTTTCAGAATGTTGGCAGAACTTTTTCATAAGTAAGGTAGAAGTTTGCTGTTTCAAACAGCGAACTACCTAGAATTGAAAAGGTTATTCTAGCCCACCTAAAGGCACTCTTTCCTTGTTCAAACCCCCTAATTATGCAAAAAAATCAAAGTCTTAATGGAAGGGAAATTTGAGTGGGCCTGATGGTATTATTTCCTAATGCCTCTTAATTTTGTGTTGATTTCTATAGTTGTATTACTTTAAAGGATGGGATTCCGGATTTTGATCCGATTAGGGGTCCAAAATTTTGGATAAAAGATTTGTTTCAAAAGTTTGGTTAGTGGAGATATAGTAGAGGATGGGGAAACCCGGTTATTATATGCTCATCCTAAAAATAAAATTGATCTCACGGATGAGTTTGAGGTAGATTTGGATGCTATTTTAAGAAGAAAAGTTATCAAGCTCATGTTGCTCATCTTTATGGGTTTTTTTTGCTGGTGCCACATTACCATTTCGAGTGGTTAAGGAAAACCTCATATAATATGGCACAAGTATGGACTTAAATCTATAAATATGAATAGGAGTGGATTCTTTTTCTTTAATTGAAACCGAAGATGGAATGTCGCAAGTTTTGGAACGGAACCTGTTATGGGTGAAAATCTACAGTCCAGGATCCTAAGTGTCTAAGGATCCAGAGCCCCAGTTCAGGATCCTGATTTCGACTTTTCCAGGATCCTGACCAGTATCCTGAATACTAACGGATAATGTTTCTTTCTCTTTGACTTGTTTTCACAGGTAAATCATAACGAATAAGACTTAGTCTATGGTAATAAAAGAGAAGTGCAATGAAGAATATGTGGAATGAGTCATATAAAACGTATTGATTGCATCATTCCTGAAGAATTGGTCAAGAAGTTTTAGAAAACGTGTAAAAGATGCAGAGAAAGTTGTTTACAACGACCACAAGTGAAGACTAACTAATCTCCAGGATTCTCGGAGATCTAGGGATCTCGGACAGGTTCAGGATCCTAAGCCTCAGTGCTACTAACCCTTATTTTCCACCCTTGGTATCATTCACAGGAATATTCCTAGGCAACGTCTATAAGATGAGGAAATTCTTAATTATCTTTAAAGAGGTTGAAGAAAACAAGCTGAATTAGTCTATAACGTTCAAAAGAGTGACGTGATGTCATGGTCACAATCAAATTTAATCCAAATACTACTAAATAGCTAGCGGTAAGTGGGTATCGAACACAGGGAGTTTGTGGAATATGTGTTATTTAAAAGTGTATCTAACTTAACTAAGTTAAACTAAATTGCAAGAATAGCAAATTCACTGATTTGGATTGTTTGTTTTTTAAAAACTAAGATTACTAATCTAATTGCAAAATGAGAAGTTGGTTTTGTAAACAATTTAGAGACAAATGACCATCCTAAGTTTCTGGTTTGCTTTGACATTCATGCTAATATTCAACTAGAAAGAACTACATAGACATGGTTCATGTGTTATTACTTGTCGTGATGAAAGGGAACTAAGTACTCGGATTCCTAGAACGCGAGGTTGTTACCCGATGACCAATTAATCAATACCCAATCCTAATCTCACCCATGATATCTCGATTGCCAACGGCACCAAGAACATATGGTTTAGACTAAGATTAACATACAAATTAACAATTTACAAACAAGCAAACAACACACCATAATAAACAAACCATCATAGCAAGTCTATTATTCTAGAAATAAGAATCAAAACACAAATGTCTTAGACAAACCTTCAACCTAGGATGATCACCATAAGTTTAGCCACTCATGACTTTGACAATCATCATCACATATATATCAATGTTCATAGGAATTAAAAACGCTAACAAGATGTTTAGAAATTGTTTCAAGCTCTCAACAACACCCAAAAATCGCCCCTAGACTCCTGGTAACCGAATGGGATTGATTGGACATGAAAAGACACCATAAATCCGCATTAAAAGGTGGAAGTTACACATTTACGCAGGTCAGCGCCGTAAGCTACGGCGTCCACCGTTGCTTACGGTAGCTTGGAATGGCTTACGGTGGCTTTAAACTGTCATACGGTGACAATTTATGTCAGGGACCACCGTAAGCTACGCCCTCCACCGTAGGCTACGGTGGGCTTCAGCATGAAATTTTGTTTTCATCATAACTTTTTCGTTTCAACTCCGTTTTCTTTGCCGTTTTTCGCCCACGTTCTCGTAATTTCATCCTCTATTATGTGATATTCTTAGTTCTTCCATTCAAATATTTTATTTTTTATTGATGCTCCAAATTCCTTCCCTTTTAAGCTCCATTTGTACCTAAAACACAAACAACCGTAGTTACCTAATTCTAGACAATTACATGGATAAATGCGGGGTTAAATTATCATTTATAACACTTAAGGGTTGTCCTACGATCTACCCGTCACATCCCCACACTTAACCGTTGCTTGTCCCAAGCAACCCATTCAACAAAACACAATTTATTCAAGCGATTAAGTACAAACCAAGCAACAATTGTCCTCATTTACTAACTTTTTCTTAAACCCGCTCATAACACACCCCTCACAATAACTCTCTTCTCGGTGGCAAGTAATAACTAGCAAAGATACGCTAGATCGCACTAAAGGCAAACGGGTAGTTGAACAATAATATGCTTGTACTCAAATCGGTCCTTCGCCTAAATAATTTGCTAAACATGCACGTGAATCAAAGGGACTTAAAGGTTGTAACGTGGCTAGGCAAATGGGTAGGAAATGGAAATATATATGCAAAGTAGCTAGCAATTCAACCCGGTCTTTTATTTCTAACTAAACAAAACATAAACAACTATGTACAACATATCTCATTCATTTTTTTCATTTTTCATTACTTTTTCTCTCTTTTTTTCTTTTTCCTTTCATATCTCTTTTTTCTATATTTTTTTTCTTTTTTTTCTTTTCAAACATAACAAAATAAACATACTAATACAACATGCAACACTAATAGACCGGGTCAAATACGGGTTAAATTTAGAGGAACTAGGCACGGGTTACAAATGATCGGCTTCAAGCTCAAATGGGCTACTAAAGTCCAAACCCCCGCCCATCTCACAACCATGCTCATATATATAATTTATGAGGTCCAACCCCCCCCCCCAAATCCCACACTCGCACTCACCATGACGAGGCTACCTAAATGCCCTTATCATTTTCACATTCATGCAAAGCTAAGGCCTCAAACTGCATCTAAGCACAAGTTCTAATGTACCCCCACCCATTGCCACTCTCATCAAAGAAAAATATTTCTAATAAATTCAAAGAGATGGCTCAACTCTCACCAAGAAAGAACAAGGGAATATGGGATGTCGGTGTATCATGCGGTTTTGTATTCAAATGTTCAATTCGGACTATTGTCACTTGATTTTTAAAAATTTACAATTTTCAGAAAATTTTCAAAATTTCCCTTCATCCCCACACTTGGGATACATTGTCCCCAATGTATGGTTTTGAAGGGAAGATCGCTTAAACACCAAAAACATCAAATTTATTTATTTTTTATTTTTTTTATAAACAAAAGCAAACTAATAAACTAACAATATTTCAAAGCTAAAGAACATGACAAGTCTAAGGAAAAAGTACATTGACCTGGTGAAGTTTGACACAACAGATATTGTAAATGATCCAATTTCCTATCACCACCTTCACACAAATATCCGCACATCTTCCCACACTTGAGTGTTGCCATGGCCCTGGCCCTGAAACATAGAAAACTAAAGAAATAACAAGATCAGTGAAAAACCTCGGGTTGCCTCCCGAGCAGCGCTAAGTTTTCAGGTCATCAGCCAGACCGTGCCACCCCCATTTAAGGTGGCTCAAAGAAGCGGTTCATGCCATCTCCATCACTTCCTCGTGCCATTGAGCAAAATGCATCCGTCTCGTTTCGACTCGGTGGGTAATCAAATACACTCTTGCTTGAACCCATATGCTTTTCTTTACGATCCGGTGGGTGATTTCTTCTCATTCTTTGAAATACCTTTTCACTAAACCCGCTATCCTTCGCCTCAACAAAATCGTAACTAATCATCTTAGTCTGAACATCAAATGACAACTTACGGTTCTTTTCGATCATGGTAACGATTCCTTCTCTACAATCGATTTGAGCATTTGCCGTATAGAGAAACGGTCGACCCAAAATCACCCTTTTTTGTGACGCCATCATGGTAGTAGCGTAATCTAAAACCAGAAAATCCACCGGGTATTCGAATTCTCCCAACTGAATCATAACATTCTTGACCATTCCCCGTGGACGCCTCCAACGTTCATCCGCCAAACTCACCATGGTGTCTGCATCCTGAAGCGGACCAAAATCATACATATCATATAAGTCACCTGGTAGCACACTCATACTCGCCCCGTAATCCAATAATGCATGAGGAATTTTTAATTTTCCCACTCGGATCGGCACAAGTGGTGCTCCATGCTCCTTGTCTGTTTCAACCTCGGCATCCCTTCCTATACCTGCACTCACTTGACAAGAAGAAGTAAGAAATGTTTCATTAATTTCATTATTAGGAACGGTGCTTACCACATTGATATTCATGCTTTTTGTGATCTTGGGATTTATCACCGTGTCACTCGGTAGTTGACCTTTCGTTTTCTTCAATATTGCCACTTCACTTGCAAGTTGACCCATTTGGGTGGTCAACGAATGAATTGCTTTATCAAGGATTTCGTCTTTTTGAATGTGAGCATCATCAAGCTGATTCCTTCATTGCATCTCAATTTGCATCCCCTTCAACATCTCCATTACTTCGTTTCCACCCGAAGAGCTTTGAGCCGAAGACCCACCACGCACTTGACCCGTTTAATATTGCCTTTGAAATCCTTGGTTTCCTTGGAAGTTCGGGTTGGCTTGATTTGACGGATTCCCATATCTAAAGTTCGGGTGATTTCGTAAACCGGGGTGGTAAGTGTTCGAGTTCATATTATAATTTCTACCACTAACCCATTGACCTTGTACCGCATTCACCTCTTCATATTGCCCTTCACCTACTTGGCAAATTTCTGCCGCATGCCCTATCTCATTACAAAGTGCACAAACATCATATATTTGGTTGGTAGCTTGCACATTCGTATCTTCCACCGCATGCACTTGAGTTCGGGTAATGGCCGGTCGTGCTCTCCTTGACGATTGAGTTTTCCTTTTTGATGTAACCGCCATTTGTTCCACGAATTCCCAATCATCTTGCTCATAATTGGTACTGAATGTACCATTCGTGATAGACATCAAGTCACGAGCATCTTCGAAACATAAACCCTCATGAAATGCATTTAACAACTCCCATAGCTCTATCCCATGATGAGGCCAATTCTTTATCATCATATTAAACCTCTCGAATGCTTCATGAAACATCTCACCCGATTCTTGTTGAAAAATCCTCAAACTCCTTCTAGCATCATTTGTCTTTTGGGCGGTAAAGAATTCATCCAAGAAGATTTGTTGCATTTCTGCCCATGTATAGATAGATGCCGAAGGTAAGGTATAAAACCACTTTTTAGCCTTGTCTTCTAAGGAAAATTGGAATAACACCAATTTAACATCATCGGCTGAGAATCCTTGACCCCCAATAGTGTTACAAATCGAATCATAAGCCTCCAAATGAAAATAAGGCTCCTCCGTTGCTAGACCCTTATACTTTGGCAAACTTTGTAAAGAATTCGTTCGAACTTCAAACGTCCTTCCTTGGTCATTTTGAGGGATAACTATTGGTGAAGGATTATGAGTGATCACCGGTCTAAAATGTGCTTCTATGCCTCTCTTGTGTTCTCGAATATGTCTCCTTGGTACACCCAACCGAACTCTTGGACGTATAGGACCCATTGGTCTTTGAACTTGCATTCGTGGAGGCCCAAATTGTTATGGAGGTGGTTGAAATCTCGACCCCACATGAGGTTGTTGAACTTGTCTTTGCACCGGTGGACCTTGTGGTGGCACTTGTTGAGGTATGATTTGTTGCTGAGGAATCCTACCAACACTTGACGTTCTTTGATTTTGACCTTGGACATAAGTATATTCCCCTTGATCTCCATCACCCCCATACATGTATCCTTCTTCATCATATCTGTAACAACACTCACCAAAACTATTATTTCTTATTATATTTTGTCCAATAGGAAACCCTAATTAAGAGCCCCAAGTGATTCTGCATAAACCCTAAAATTTTCAGAACAATCAGAATCAGGATCAGGACCCCTAAAACTCAGGGGGGTATTCCGTATTGACGATTATCCACATAAATAGCTGTCAAAATCGAATTTTTACAATCCGTCAACTCAGCTAAGCTAGTTAGGGACGTGGCTACCCTATGATAGGATGTGACCCTTCGCGTCACGCGACGCACCCACGTAGACCCCTCGCGTCACGCGAGGGTGCCAAATTTTAAGTATAAATAGAGGAGTTTGGGACTTAGATTTCTGCGTTGGAACGATGAACAAATTCGTTATATACATCGAGTTATAGTCTGTTTACTACAAAACACACACAACACGAAACGCTACCGCAATACAGGGTAATAACTCGATAGTTGCTACGATTCAATGTCCGATCGATTGAAATCAATCCAATGGATGTTTAAGTGCTGCCCAAATTAGGGTTATGCTTTGTCATTCGTCGTGAATTCGATGGATGTTTAAGTATCGCACTTTGTCATTCGTTGTGAGGGTTTTAATCGCGTGAGTTATCGTAATTGCTATATTAGTTACTGACCTAGTTTGTGTGCATGTTATTTAAATTAGGTTACAAGGCTAATCAGTAGGCTTAAACTCTGCCCGTATAAATCTACAATGTGAGTCATTCTCTTTTTATCAAATTTGATTTCAAAATCATGTTTGTTTTCAAAGTTATATTTACAGGGATTAAGTCTTTGTAATCTCCAAATTACAGCCGGTATGTGGGGTTTTGTATACAATACTTGATAACCGTCACCATTGGACAACGGGTTAGCCAAGGGGTGATATGACCATAGTCACAGACACCATTGGACAACGAGATAGCCAATAGGTGGTCGAGTGACAAATGCCGTTGGGTAAATGGTTGATATATATAAACATTGTAATCGCTCTTAATACTGTAAATTATAACAACGCGTCGTTTTTAGTAAAAAGAATGATTCACCAGTATTTCCCCACTGACAAAACCTTTTTCAAACATGTTTCAGGTGATCTGTTGTGATACAGGAAAAGTGCCGTGAAGCACTACAAGCTTAAGGAAGTGGCTCAATATAAATAAAGAAACATGTTTTGTAAAATAGGGGTTTCCCAGTGAAATCGCCTTGATTGTAAATTACGGGGTTATTCCGAATTATGAAATAAAATAATCGGGCATTTTTTAGTTTTAAAAAGGATTCTGCTAAAATCTTCCGCTGTCAACTCAATTAAATAAATACCACGGGATTTTCTGTCCTGCGGCTCCTGAACCGGGTCAAACCGGGACGGGGGCCGTGACAGAAAAATGTGGTATCAGAGCCACCGATTTAAGCCAATTAAGTATTTAGAAAATACTTAATTTTACTGATTGCCAATTTTGTGATTATGTGTTTTATTATTTGAATATTTGTTTACAGTATGGGTAAGCAAAGACTTTCGAATATCTATCATAAATTAGATACTTCACCGAAAGAAAAAGGAACTTCATCCTCAAAATACCCAACAGATACTGAGGAAGGAATATTTGTTCGAAAGGCACAATATGAGGAACCACTTTCTCCTAATAAAAGAAGTTTGATTATTAGGAAAAGTCAAGAGAAAATAAAGAAGCCAAAACAAGTAAAGATGCCTAAGAAGACACCGAAAATAGGCAATAACCCTCCCTGGGAAGATAAATTAGATGAAAAATGGGCAGACCTCTATATGTTAGCCACTGTAGCAGTAAATGCTAACATTTAAATACCCTGACCCAGTATTAGCACCCATATCACCTACAAGCCAGAAAACTTTACCCAGTAAATAAATAAGTTACAATAAACCATAGTATGTTTTAATTTTTCAGGTGTCCTTTGTATTAAATTAGTCACACGGTATGCAAAAATACTTGAATGTTTTCTGTGCAAATGTATTATAAAATCATAACTTAGCATTTTGTGTGCATTTTTGCATATATGCTAAACAGCATGAATGAGTTATTTGAAGCCCTTCAGAGTCTCAATTTTTATCCGGTGAAAATAGAAGTTTCCAAAGACTTTACTGGTTACATACCCGATGTGGAAGAACCTATGGAATTCAACGCTTCACCACCGGAGAAATCGAAGCCTAAGAAAAGGAGAAGATTTGTAGGATGGAGGCGTGTACACAGGAGGAAACCAACAACTAGGAAAATTCCCAAAATAGAGAATCCCATAGATAAAGGAAAATGAATTATGATCGGGGAAGGTTCTAGGCAAGTAGAAATGGAAATTGGGGAGAGTTCTAAACAAGTCGAGCAGTTGCCATTACAAGAGGAGTTGGATCGTATATTGGCAAGCTGTGATATCATTAGACCTATCAATACCAACCTTTACCCTTATCCTGCCGAAACTCAACTTCCAATAAATTTGGAACCAGCCATTCCAGAACCTTTAATCCATACCCAACCCCTAGGAGAAATGGACGAGTGGTGGACTAATGATTGGCAGTTTCAAAACCTTCTAAATACCCCTTATAACTTTTTCCCCCAGTTCGACCCAGAACCTACACCAAACCCACCAATGAGCAATGAAAACTTAGCTGAACTCCGCCATTTTGGCGAGGAGCTGATAGGTGCAGGGAATAGGATTCGAGAGGTGGGAGAGCAAATCTCCTGGAAGTACGACGAGAGGGAGCGTCGTTTCTGAAATATCAGCAGAAGGGATGGTGTGAGAACGTGACTGTGATTGTATAATAATAATAATAATAATAATAACAGTAATAAAAATATAATCCTGTAAAATAAAAATAAAACTTTGTAAGATAACAGTGTGTACGGATGCATAATGTTATATATAAAAAGGGAAATCGAGAAATCGATAATTTTGGATATATATGTGTGTTGTGAAATTTGTATTGTGTATAATTGTTATTTATTCTATACTAATAAATTATATATATTAATTATCAGATGGAAAATGCTAATAATGAACCAGTTAACGAGGTTAACCAATCTAAGCAAAACCAGGAGGATCAATTTATGACTAAGCAAGATATAGAAAATATTGTTGCTCAAGGAATAGCCAATGCTATTCCAGCAATCCTTGCTGGTGCCCAGAAACCTGTTGAATCTCAACAAATTATTCCTAGCAAACGCACACAAGGCGACAATTTTAGTAATAGTGTAAACGGAGGCGGCAACCATACTAATAACGACAACGATGGGAGGCAAGCCCCACTTCATAAGAAAATGAAAGTTGCAACGTCTGGTTGCACTTACAAAGAATTCCTTGCCTGTAAACCTGCTGAGTTCGCAGGCAATGAAGGGGCGACTACGGCACTGCGTTGGTTGGAGAAAACTGAAGCAGTACTCATGATAAGTAAATGTGCTGAGGAAGACAATGTCATGTATGCGTCGCATCTTTTTAAAGAAGGAGCGCTAGAATGGTGGAATACGGTACTTCAAGCCATAGGAAGAAATATGGCCTATGCCATGAGTTGGGAAGAATTTAAGCAGCTAATAGAAAGAAAATTATGTCCCGAATATGAAAAGGAACAAATGGCAAATAAGTTCCTGAACCATCGGATGATGGGTGTAGATTGTCGAGGATATACTTCGACATTCTTCGAATATGCTAGAGTGGTACCAACACTGGCTTCGCCAGAACCAGTACTTATTTCTCGCTATATTTGGGGATTGATTAGCGAAATCCGTAATATCGTTAAAGCTGCGAGACCCCGCACTATTGACGATGCGGTAGAATTAGCTAACACACTAACTGACGAGTTGGTACGCACAAGAGATTAAAATAGGAAAAAAGAATTGGCTCAGAAAATTACCCAAGGATTTCGTGTGGGTAATAATAGTAACTTCAAGAAAAAAGGAACAGGGCAATCCTCAACTCTGCCGTTCTGCAGGAATTGCAGAAAGAAACATTATGGAAAATGTAATGTAACCTGCAACTTTTGCAAAGTTGTAGGACATCGCGAAGAAGACTGCAGAAAGAAAACAAGGGTCTGCTATAACTGTGGAGAAGCGGGACATTTCAAACCAGAATGCCCTAAATTGGTTAAACCAGCAGACAATAAAGCTAAACCGGCCGACGGAGCTACTAAGAAGAATGTTCGAGCCTTCCAGTTGACTACTCAGGAAGCCGAGCTAATCCCTGACGTGATAGCTGGTACGTTCCTAGTTCACAACGTTTACGCAAAAGTATTATTTGACTCTGGTGTAAACCAAAGTTTTATAAATACTTCATTCTGCCAAGCTCTTAATTTACCCTTAACCAACCTTAGGCAGATTTTTACAGTCGAAATGGCAGATGGGAATTTTGTTAACATAGATAAGGTTTTGCAAAAAGAAAATATAGAACTTTCAGGTCATAAATTTCATGCAAACCTATTACCAATGAATTTAGCTGGGTTCGATGTCGTGTTAGGAATGGATTGGTTAGTAGCCAACCATGCTCGAATCCTTTGTGATAAGAACTCTATAGAGATTCGGGCACCCACCGGAGAAGTAATCATGATTACAGGAGATAAGTCACGTAAACCCATGAAGTTCATTTCAGTAATGAAAGTTGATAGTTATGAACGGAAACAAGGAATAGTGTATATGATTTCAGTAATCGTTAGCACTAAGGGTAAGGAACTTAAGGAAATTCTTGTAGTCTCAAAATACCCAGATGTATTCCCAGACGAGTTACCAGGATTACCACCGGATAGGGAGGTAAAATTTAGGATTCATCTAATTCCCGGAACTACACCGATAGCCAAGGCACCTTATCGGTTAGCACCCACAGAAATGTTAGAACTGAAAAAGCAATTAGATGAATTACTAAGTAAAGGTTTTATACAACCTAGTTCATCCCCATGGGGAGCACCAGTGTTGTTCGTAAAGAAGAAAGATGGGTCGATGCGAATGTGTATCGATTATAGAGAACTGAATAAGGTAACAATTAAGAATCGATACCCATTACCTAGAATTGATGATCTTTTCGATCAACTTCAAGGAGCTAGATATTTTTCAAAGATCGACTTACGCTTTGGATATCATCAATTAAAGGTACAAGAAGAAGACATACCTAAAACTGCTTTTAGAACTAGGTATGGTCATTACAAGTCTACAGTCATGCCCTTCGGACTAACGAATGCACCTGCAGCATTCATGGACATGATGAATAGAATCTGTAAACCGTATTTGGATAAATTTGTAATTGTCTTCATCGACGACATACTTATTTATTCCAAAAGTCAGGATGAACACTGTCAGCACCTGCACGCACTCTTAACTTTGTTAAGAAAAGAAAAGCTTTACGCCAAATTTTCGAAATGTGAATTTTGGCTACAGGAAGTGCAATTTTTAGGACACATGGTAAATCACGAAGGTATTTACGTAGATCCTGCTAAAATAGAAGCAATTACCAAATGGAAGGTCCCACAGTCAGCTATGGAAATTAGAAGTTTCATAGGATTAGCAGGATATTATAGACGGTTTATTAAGGATTTTTCTAAAATAGCGGTACCATTAACTAAGCTAACCTGTAAAGCGGTTAAGTTTGAATGGAGACCAAGGCAAGAAGAAGCCTTTAGGATTTTAAAGCAAAAGTTAACAAATGCTCCAATTCTAGCCTTACCAGAAGGGACTGAAGATTTTGAAGTATAATGTGATGCTTCAAAACTAGGATTAGGATGTGTGTTGATGCAACGCAAGAAGGTAATTGCGTATGCTTCAAGGCAATTGAAAAATCTCGAGGAAAACTATACGACTCATGACTTAGAATTAGGAGCCATAATTTTTGCCCTTAAGATTTGGAGACATTATCTGTATGGAAGTAAGTTTACTGTCTATACGGATCATAAGAGTTTAAGATACATATTTGGGCAAAAAGAGTTAAACATGAAACAAAGAAGATGGATGGAAATCCTAAGCGATTACGACTGTGATATTCATTATCACGAAGGAAAAGCAAATGTAGTTGCTGATGCCTTAAGTCGTAAGTATCATGAGAAACAACGACGGGTTCGTGTTCTTAGATTAAATCTACAGTTAGATTTAATGGAACAACTAAAGAATGTTCAAGAAACAGCAATCAAGAATGATGCTGAAGGAATGAAAGGACGAATTAAAGAATTAGAGCAAGGAAATGATGGAATTTGGAGATTCCATAAGAAAAGGATTTGGGTACCTAGACAAGGAGAATTAAGAGATAAAATTTTAGAAGAAGCTCATAAATCTAGGTATACCATGCATCCAGGAAACAATAAAATGTACCAAGATTTAAGAAATAATTTCTGGTGGATAGGAATGAAAAAGGACATAGCTAGATATGTTTCTAAGTGTCTTACTTGTTCACAAGTTAAGGCAGAACACCAGAAACCTTCAGGTCTACTACAACAATTAGAAATGCCTGTATGGAAATGGGAACTAATAACAATGGACTTTGTTACTAAGTTACCCAAAACCAGAAAAGGTAATGATGCGATTTGGGTAATTGTGGATCGATTAACCAAGTCAGCTCATTTTCTACCTATGAAGGAAACCTTTAGCATGGAAAGGTTAGCAAAGTTGTACGTAGACGAAGTAGTATCCTTAGATGGAGTCCCACTCTCCATTGTATCAGATAGGGATAGTCGTTTCACTTCCCATTTCTGGACTAGTTTCCAAGAAGCAATGGGAACCCGACTAAATTTGAGTACTGCATATCATCCACAAACAGACGGGCAAAGTGAAAGGACGATACAAACCCTAGAAGACATGCTCCGGGCATGTGTAATAGATTTTGGTGGAAACTGGGATGACCACCTACCCTTAATTGAATTCTCCTATAACAATATTTATCATGCAAGCATCGAAGCTGCCCCATTCGAAGCACTGTACGGACGAAAGTTCAGAACTCCAGTTTGCTGGGCAGAAATAGGAGAAAGTCAATTATCAGGTCCTGAGATTGTACAAGAGACTACTGACAAAATCACTCAAATCAAGGAAAAACTAAAGACGGCTCGAGATCGCCAGAAAAGTTATGCAGATAACCGACGTAAGCCGTTAGAATTCCAAGTTGGAGATCGAGTACTATTGAAAGTTTCTCCTTGGAAAGGAGTAGTTCGATTCGGTAAGAAAGGAAAGCTAAGTCCAAGATACGTAGGACCATTTCCAGTGATCCAACGTATAGGACCAGTTGCTTATCGTTTACAACTACCAGAAGAGCTAACTGGAGTACATGATGTATTTCATATATCCAATCTCAAGAAATGCCTATCTGACGAATCTCTGGTAGTACCTCTTCATGATGTAGAGATAAATGAGAAGCTAAAATTTGTGGAGAAACCACTACAGATAGAAGACAGAAAGATCAAATTTCTCAAGCACAAACGACTAGTACTAGTTAAAGTCAGATGGGATTCCAAGAGAGGACCCGAGTACACTTGGGAGCCGGAATCGGAGATGAAGCGAAAGTATCCTCACTTATTCCAGTAAATCTCGAGGACGAGATTTTTATTAAGGTGGGGAGAATGTAACAACACTCACCAAAACTATTATTTCTTATTATATTTTGTCCAATAGGAAACCCTAATTAAGACCCCCAAGTGATTCTGCATAAACCCTAAAATTTTCAGAACAATCAGAATCAGGATCCCTAAAACTCAGGAGGGGTATTCCCTATTGACGATTATCCACATAAATAGCTGTCAAAATCGAATTTTTACAATCCGTCAACTCAGCTAAGCTAGTTAGGGACGTGGCTACCCTATGATAGGATGTGACCCTTCGCGTCACGCGACGCACCCACGTAGACCCCTCGCGTCACGCTAGGGTGCCAAATTTTAAGTATAAATAGAGGAGTTTGGGACTTAGATTTATGCGTTGGAACGACGAATAAATTCGTTATATACACCGAGTTATAGTCTGTTTACTACAAAACACACACACAACACGAAACGCTGCCGCAATACAGGGTAATAACTCGATCGCTGCTACGATTCAATGTCCGATCGATTGAAATCAATCCAATGGATGTTTAAGTGCTGCCCAAATTAGGGTTATGCTTTGTCATTCGTCGTGAATTCGATGGATGTTTAAGTATCGCACTTTGTCATTCGTTGTGAGGGTTTTAATCTCGTGAGTTATCGTAATTGCTGTATTAGTTACTGACCTAGTTTGTGTGCATGTTATTTAAATTAGGTTACAAGGCTAATCAGTATGCTTAAACTCTGCCCGTATAAATCTACAATGTGAGTCATTCTCTTTTTATCAAATTTGATTTCAAAATCATGTTTGTTTTCAAAGTTATATTTACAGGGATTAAGTCTTTGTAATCTCCAAATTACAGCCGGTATGTGGGGTTTTGTATACAATACTTGATAATCATCACCATTGGACAACGGGTTAGCCAAGGGGTGATATGACCATAGTCACAGACACCATTGGACAACGAGTTAGCCAATAGGTGGTCGAGTGACAAATGCCGTTGGGTAAATGGTTGATATATATAAACATTGTAATCGCTCTTAATACTGTAAATTATAACAACGCGTCGTTTTTAGTAAAAAGAATGATTCACCAGTATTTCCCCACTGACAAAACCTTTTTCAAACATGTTTCAGGTGATCTGTTGTGATCCAGGAAAAGTGCCGTGAAGCACTACAAGCTTAAGGAAGTGGCTCAATATAAATAAAGAAACATGTTTTGTAAAATAGGGGTTTCCCAGTGAAATCGCCTTGATTGTAAATTACGGGGTTATTCCGAATTATGAAATAAAATAATCGGGCATTTTTCAGTTTTAAAAAGGATCCTGCTAAAATCTTCCGCTGTCAACTCAATTAAATAAATACCATGGGATTTTCTGTCCCGCGGCTCCTGAACCGGGTCAAACCGGGACGGGGGCCGTGACAATATCCCCCAAAATCGTTATCATACCCATCATCGAACCCATCTTGTCTTACTCCCGAAGTATGTTGAAATTGCACTTCCGGTTGAAATGGATTAGAATGGATAATAGATGGACATGTTTGGTATAAGTTAGGTGGTGGTATTTGTTGTGATGATGAAGGTTGACTGGATGTTGGGAAAAATGTTGAATAAGCTGGAACGGCTGATGATGTAGCTTGATAGCTAAAAGAGTATTCAGGTTGAGTGTTCTCGGGTAATGTAGTGTTGGTTGGTTTAATTTCTGGTGTGGATATAGGAATGGTAGTATTTGGTGAAGGTTGTGTTGAAGATGGTGTAGGTTGACCCGTGGTGGGTGGTGGGTGGTGGTGGTGGTGGATCCATTGTATCACTTGGTGTAGTTGGTGTAGTAGGTGAACCAATGATTTTGTTTTCTCGTAGCAAAATTCTGTTTCTTCTCAAAGTTCGCTCAATTTCTGGATCAAATGCCAACGGTGATAGCTTGTGAGAGCTCCTAGTACGCATGCACCTGTAAATACCTGCACACTAACACACCCAATGTAAACCAGAAAAATAACAAATTTAACAAGATAAAAAATAACACACGTTGCGCACTACTCCCCGGCAACGACGCCAAAATTTGACGTGATGTCGTGGTCACAATCAAATTTAATCCAAATACTACTAAATAGCTAGCGGTAAGTGGGTATCGAACACAGGGAGTTTGTGGAATATGTGTTATTTAAAAGTGTATCTAACTTAACTAAGTTAAACTAAATTGCAAGAATAGTAAATTCACTGACTTGGATTGTTTGTTTTTTAAAAACTAAGATTACTAATCTAATTGCAAAATGAGAATTTGGTTTTGTAAACAATTTAGAGACAAATGACCATCCTAAGTTTCCGGTTTGCTTTGACATTCATGCTAATATTTAACTAGAAAGAACCACATAGACATGGTTCATGTGTTATTACTTGTCGTGATGAAAGGAACTAAGTACTCGGATTCCTAGAACGCGATGTTGTTACCCGATGACCAATTAATCAATACCCAATCCTAATCTCGCCCATGATATCTCGATTGCCAACGGCACCAAGAACGTATGGTTTAGACTAAGATTAACATACAAATTAACAATTTACAAACAAGCAAACAACACACCATAATAAACAAACCATCATAACAAGTCTATTATTCTAGAAATAAGAATCAAAACACAAATGTCTTAGACAAACCTTCAACCTAGGATGATCACCATAAGTTTAGCCACTCATGACTTTGACAATCATCATCACATATATATCAATGTTCATAGGAATTAAAAACACTAACATGATGTTTAGAAATTGTTTCATGCTCTCAACAACACCCAAAAATCGCCCATAGACTCCTGGTAACTGAATGGGATTGATTGGACATTAAAAGACACCATAAATCCGCATTAAAAGTGGAAGTTACACATTTACGCAGGTCAGCGCCGTAAGCTACGGCGGCCACCGTTTCTTACGGTAGCTTGGAATGGCTTACGGTGGCTTTAAACTGACATACGGTGACAATTTATGTCAGGGACCACCGTAAGCTACGCCCTCCACCGTAGGCTACGGTGGGCTTCAGCATGAAATTTTGTTTTCAGCATAACTTTTTCGTTTCAACTCCGTTTTCTTTGCCGTTTTCGCCCACGTTCTCGTAATTTCATCCTCTATCATGTGATATTCTTAGTTCTTCCATTCCAATATTTTATTTTTTATTGATGCTCCAAATTCCTTCCCTTTTAAGCTCCATTTGTACCTAAAACACAAACAACCGTAGTTACCTAATTCTAGACAATTACATGGATAAATGCGGGGTTAAATTATCATTTATAACACTTAAGGGTTGTCCTACGGACTACCCATCAAAGAGCGTATTCTCCGGATCCCGGGAATAGTGGAAAGTTTGTTAGTATTTGATTTGAGCTTTGTACTATAAATAAGCTTGATCTGATCGTTTTCGGCATATCATACACTCACTACTCGCTTACACACACTCGAAAAACACTCTGTAATCATTTAGCAACCAATCAATCAAGCTCCATACTTGTAATTTTTTGAGTTATTAATCATCTCGGAGCTAGGTAGTTGCCAGCTCCCGAGGTTTTTTGTGTCGGCGATCCTCTCTTGTGGAGATCAGGGGCTTTTCCCCCTAACAAATTACTTGTGTTCATCTTTATTTACAACACTCATCCATTCTTTATCGTATTTTATTGTTTTATCAAACTTGTATAAACCAAAAACCTGTTTCCTAAACTAAGAATCTTGACATTCTGCCCAGGATCCTCAACAACAAACTTATCATTTTCAAGAGCACCTCACCTCACTTTCTCGATTTGGTTACTAAATTGATCTTGTTAATTTTTTACCAAAACAAAACCCATGGCTAGTTGATAATGTCCCATTAGTTCTTCAGTTATGGGAACCAAATACCGTTTTGTGTAGATTGAGCCCTAAATCTTTGTTGGTATGGGTTGCTATAAAGGAATTACCACTTTGTCTTTGGAATGGAGGCAATATTGGGCAAATAGTAAGCTTTGTTGGAAGGTTGTTAATGCTTAATAAAGTCACTTTTATAAGGTGTGAAACTAAGGAAGGGCCAATGAATAATGCTATAGTCTTGGTGGATGCACTTGCAACTAATGGGCTACCGGATAAAGTTAAGGTGAATTTTCCATCTAAACAAGAGTCACCGGGTAAGTCATCCTATCTTGAATTATCTTATAGGTGAAAACCACATTGTTTCACGTTTTGTAAAGTTTTTGGTTATGGATTGGATAATTGTTTGGTTAAACCGAACGTGAGTCCACAATTACACTCTCAACCAGTTTATCTTAAGGATCACGGTAGTGGGGTTGCTAAAGTTAAATGGGACCCAAAACTAAATGAGATAGCAAGATATCATTCTTAGAACGAGTTGATACTAAACATAATGGTGGAGGGGGCACCCTATTCAAGTACGCTAGCTCCCTTCAATCCCGCACTGCCACATCATTTTTATCTTAAACTACCCTCAAACCATCAAAACACTGGTAACACTCCTTTCAACTACCCTAGAATTTTTTATTATTATTTAATAAAAAACAAATTCAACAAATTAAAATAACTAAATTATAGTTTCATTAAAAAATAAAAAATAATACATAAGTTTGAAATAACAAATAACCAAACTTAAAATTGATATAATATGTAAAATTTAAAATAAATAAATTCTTTCTATTAGGGATGAGTTCGCATAATCTTCCAAGCCTCAAGGTGAGACTGAAATTCTTTGGGCTTGTATGTGCGTTTATATTCACTTAAGGTAGCCTGAATGGTATCCTCCTCGTTTGGTATTTGTTGGTTGCTCATCGACTTTTTGAGAAATTTGTCAAACTTGACATCATTGATTTGGATAATATGCCACCTTTCCATGAGCTCGTACACTTGGTGGGTTTTGTTACGCATTTTTTCATGAAATACGTCGAGGATTTGTAGCCACATCTTTATCCAGATCAACATACAGGTTACCAGCAGCAGTTTCTCCTCTTCATCTAGATCAACAATGCATTTTGCATAACCATGTTTTTCTTTTAAGTTGTTCATGTAGTTTTCAATAATTTTTGGATTGTAGGAGAAGATTTCCAAGGGTATGAATGGAACAACAACAAACTCCTTTTCAGTAGAGTAGATCTCTATGTTTTCCTAGTTTGGTCTTGGTGGATACTTGTCAGGGTTTCTCTTCCTTGCATCCAGGTAGTCTATGTACTCTTTTGACATAGTGGACTCCTTCCACCTTATAATTGAACTTTTAAGAGCCCTGTCCATATAGATTAGCTCCTACTTCATCTTATAGGTCTATGTAGCCTCCCCTAGAGTTGGTTTTCTTTTACTGCCAAGCATCCAATTTGGAGGGGTGACCTTGATGCTTGGATCAGCTAGTATTTTCTTTACTCTTGCAACTTTTACTAATACAATTTCGCCCATAAACCAAGCGATATGGTGTAGCTCCAATAGGTGTTTTATGAGCCGTTCGATAAGCCCATAAAGCATCATTTAACTTCGTCGACCAATCCTTTAGGTCTGGTCGAACGGTCTTTTGCAAAATTTCTTTTATTTTCCTATTGGAGACTTCCACTTGACCACTCGTTTGCGGGTGATAGGGAGTAGCAAATCGATGGTCAACGCCATACCGTTTCAATAGCTTACCAAAGTTAAAGTTCTTAAAATGAGATCCCCCATCACTAATGATCATTCGAGGGATCCTAAATCAAGAAATAATATTGGTTTGCACAAAATTACAAACCACGGTATGGTCGTTTGTCTTGGTAGCGATCACTTCGACCCATTTAGATACATAATCTACCGCCACTAAGATGTATAGATTTCCATGCGAATTTGGGAATGGTCCCATGAAATCGATCCCCCAAACATCAAAAATATCTAAAATGAGGATCGGTTGCATGGGCATCTCATCCCGTTTAGAAATACTCCCTAATTTTTGACACTCGACGTAGTTTTTAGCAAAGTTAAATGCGTACTTAAAAATAGTCGGCCAATAAAAACCGCTATTGAGCACTTTGTGCCCGGTTTTGTGACCACTGAAATGGCCCCCATAAGCATATGAATGCAAGTGCATCAAGACACTAGGAATCTCGTCGTCTGGGATGCATCTTCTAACGACTTGATCTGGACATATCTTGAATAAGTCCGGTTCTTCCAACGTGTAATACTTGATCTGTGAAAGGAAGTGCAACCTCCTCCTTCTATCCAAGTGAGCCGACAAATCACCTGTAACCAAATAATTCACAATGTTAGCATACCAAGGTAATACCGAAACTTTTAAAATTTTCTCATCTGGGAAGGTTTCATTGATCTCCACACGTGAAGAATCCTCTTCCACTACCAATCGAGACAAGTGGTCCGCAACCACATTCTCACTTCCTTTCTTGTCTCGAATCTCCAAGTCAAACTCTTGTAGTAAGAGAACCCATCGGATTAATCTCGGCTTTGCATCCTTCTTGTCCATGAGATACCTAACTGTAGAATGGTCAGAATACACAATAACCTTAGTACCCCATATATAAGCACCAAATTTATCCAATGCATATACTACCGCAAGTAGCTCTTTCTCGGTAGTTGTATAATTTAATTGTGCATCCGAGAGAGTCTTACTTGCGTAATATATGGCAACTGGTTTCTTATCTACCCGCTGACCCAACACTACCCCCACCGTATAATCACTTGCATCACACATAATTTCGAATGGTAAAGACCAATTCGGTGATTGCAAGATTGGGGCCTCAACCAACTTCTGTTTCAACACATGAAAACCATTCTTACAATTTTCATAAAAAACAAACGGTATATCTTTTAACAAAAGGTTACATATGGTTTCAAAATATCACTAAACCCCTTAATAAAACTTCTATAAAAACCCGCATGTCCTTGAAATGATCTAATGCCTTTAACGCTCGTGGGATATGGTAGTGTGGAAATTACTTTAACTTTAGCATGATCTACCTCTATCCCACGACTCGACCCCACATGTCCCAACACTATCCCCTCTTGAACCATAAAATGGCTCTTTTCCCAACTCAAGACCAAATTAGTTTCAACACATTGTTTTAACTCTTTCTCTAGTTAGTCTAAGCAAGTTTCAAAAGATGAACCAAAAATGAAAAAATCATCCCTGAAAATATCCAAAGACCCCCACCATATCCGAAAAGATACTAATCATACACCTTTGAAAGGTGGCGGCGCATTACATAATCCAAATGGCATTCTTCTAAATGCGAAAGTGCCATACGGACACGCAAGGGTAGTCTTTTGTTGATCTTCCGGGTGAATAGCAATTTGATTGTATCCGGAATATCCATCCAAGAGACAATAAAATTTTTGTCCGGCTAGTTTTTCCACAATTTGGTCAATGAATGGTAAGGGAAAATGATCTTTGGAACTAGTAGTATTCAACTTCCTATAATCAATGCAAATACGCCACCCGGTTACCGGCCGGGTGGCTACCTCCTCACTTGCGTCATTTTTGACGACTTGTATACCTGATTTCTTTGGGACGGTTTGTGTCGGACTCACCCACTGGCTATCAGAGATGGGATAAACAATACCCGCATCAAGCCACTTTAACACCTCCTTTTTGACAACTTGCCGCATGTTCGGGTTTAACCTTCTTTGTGCATCGCGGGCGGGTGTTATGGTGTCATCAGTGATGATCTTGTGCATCACTATTGAAGGACTAATACCCTTCAAATCAGCTATGGTCCACCCAATAGCCGCCCTATTGGTGACCAATACCTTCATCAATCTCTCCTCTTGCTCCTTGGTCAAATTCGATGCAATAATGACCGGGAGCGTGTTGCCTTCACCAACGTAAGCATACTTAAGATGCTTTGGCAACACCTTAAACTCCACTTTCGGCATCTCCACCGATGACAGTTTCAATTTCGTGTCAATGGTTTCCGGTAAGCTTTCCACTTGGTGCGTCCATATCGGTTTTCCTTCTTTAACCGAAAGCACCTCCAAACTTCTCACTTCCTCGTCTATGCTCTGATTCATCTCCACATGCGACTTGTCAAACATAGAACAATCCTCCATTGTGTTTTCCTCATCTACAACAGTGTCGCAGAGAGGTATACACCTATAACAATGTCTGCCATATAGCATTCATCGTCGACTAAAGGAGTCGTCAATCCTAAAAAAACATGCAACCTCAACCTTCGGTTTCCAAATGTCATGTCAACCGTTCCCGTTTTGCAATCAATTTGAGAATTTGTGATTGCTAGGAACGGTCGACCCAAAATCACCGTATGTTGCTTGGTTGGGTCCTTGGTCACATAATCAAGCACTAGAAAGTCCACCGGATAGTAAAAATCCTCAATTTTTACTATCACATCCGAGACTATTCCACGGGGTAGTTTTGGGGTCAAATCGGCTAACACCACGGTGGTGTTCGACGTTTGAAGTGGACCAAACTCGTATTGGTCATATAAACAACCTGGTAGAATGCTCACACTAGCACCAAGATCTAGAAGCGCCCGGTTGATTTTAAAATCGCCTACTTGAATTGAAATGATAGGCGCACCCGGATCTTGAAGCTTAGGTGGACGTGCACCTGAAAGAATCGAACTCACATTTTCGGTTAAATCTAATTTTTTAGGAAAGTTGTGCGTTCATTTTTGGGTACATAATTCTATCAAGTACTTAGCATAAGACAGTACTTGCTTAATCGCATCCAAAAGAGGTAAATTGATTTTCACTTGTTTAAAAATTTCCAACAACTCTTCTTGTTGTGGGCCTCTTTTGTTTACAATCTTTTTCACGGGTCCCTTCAATGCTTCAGGATAAGGGGCGATATTAACCTCCACACCCTTTTCCTTAGCCTTTGGGATGGGGATGGTCACAACGGGTGTGTTATTGTTAATTTTTGAGTCATTTTTGTTTTGACCCGTTTTACCGTCTTCACATTCTTCATCGCTAGCATCTTCCACCACCCCTTCAACAAACTGGGGTGATGGTGTTTTAACACCATTGTCCACTACTCGACCACTACGTAAAGTTATTTTATTAATCGGTACCTCGCGTGTGTTCTTCGAGCTTGACCCTTGATGCTTTGGGTCACCATGGTGTCACTTGGAAGCTTCCCCATGCTTCCCCTCATTTGAGCCACTTCCTCTGCAAGTTGGCCCACTTGCTTTGCCAATGCTTCATGTGATTTGTCTCGGATCTCATTCTCTTTCTTGGACTCTTGCATCATTGAAAGCATTTCATCCATTTTTGCAATCAAATCATTGCCACCCCATTGGTTGTTCGACTTATTTCCATTACCGCCTTGGTTATTGTAATTCCTTTGATACCCACCATGATAATTATTGTCCCTACCTTGGTACCCTTGGTTGTAATTACGTTGGTAACCCCCTTGGTTACCACCTCGGTGATTTTGATATGATGACCCGCTTTGGTTACCTGGTTGAAAATTCAGGTTCATTTGGTTTGCGGCATTCCCATATCGGATATTGGGATGGTTTCTCAATCTGGGGTGATAAGTGTTCGAATTCATATCATTGTTCTTTCTATCACCGAACACTTGATTCACTTCTTCGGTGTAATCTCCCGGTCCCATTTGACATTGATCGGTCCGATGACCAATCTCTCCACAATCCTCACACACCGCGAATTGCACCGCATTCACCTATTTTCTCTTCATTCAAGCTAACTCCCGTTCTAAAGTAGTAATCTGATCCTTAGAGTTAGAGTCGAGATCGGGAAGTGATCGGGAAACTGGATGTTTTTTAGCTCTATCGGCCGACTCCTTTGATTTTGACCGCTTGCTCATCCGCTCAAGAAATTCCCAATCGTCATCTTCATGATTACTCAACAACGTTCTGTTGCTCGCTGACTCTAGGTGGTTCCATGTCTCATCATCTAACCCCCTCACAAATCACTTAACCAACTCCCATTTTTCAATTTGATGATGTGGACACTTCCGGATTAATTCTTTGTATCGAGTAAATGCTTCGTGTAATGGTTCACCCAAGAGTTGGCGATAAAACCTAATTTCATCTCTAGCATCATCGGTCTTTGCCATTGAATAATACTCGTCAAGGAAAACCTGTTGCATCTCAGCCCATGTATGAATACTACCCGCCGGAAGTGTGAGAAACCACTGTTTTGCCTTATCCTTCAAAGAGAACTGAAATAATCGAAGTTTTACCTCTTCCAACGCGAAATCATGCCCTCCAATAGTACTACATATGGCCGAAAACTCCGCCAAATGAGTATATGGTTCATCATTAGTCCTCCCATGGAAGTGGGGGAGGATGTTAATGTAATGAGGCTTACAATCGAACATTCTTCGTTCACAAACAATCGGTGAGTCATTGTCGGTGACCACCGGCCTAAAACGGTCATTGACGCCCCTTGGAGGTTGTTGATGACGACTTGGACCATCAACTTCTTGCTCCCTTGGTCTTCGATTACCCACTCTATTCCCACCTTGGTTACCTCCTTGATTACCTCCTCCCACAAAACTAGGAATCCGGTTATGTTTCACATTGTTGTTGTTGTTGTAGAACCCATCATTCCGGATCCGTTGGTTGTTGTTTCGTGGGTTTAGGTTGTTTCCGTAACCGTCGTTTCAAGAATTCCCATAACCATAGTTGTCATTCCCCATAAAGTTGGCATTTTGATAGCCAAACTCATCATCGTCAAATCCCCTTGCATTGTAAGCATTACCCCGGTTCACATACCCCCAACCGTCATCTTTTACCCGTTCATCATAATTACCCCCGTCATCCGAGTATTCCGAGTCAATACTCACGTGTTCTGGCGATTGGTAACCGGGAACACTAAATGGCTCATCATCGGGGATTGCATTTCGCAAGTCGTCAATGTTGAAAAACGGGTCTTCGTTCGCGGGATTGCCACGATCTCGGTTGCCTCTACGATCGGAATTAACATTCCGGTCGTCAAGTTGAGTGGGTAAGGAGTTGTGTTAGTGAAGGTTTTGTTGTTGGGGTATTCTTTGGTTATTATTAGGAACTTGGTTTCGAAAAGGTGGTCTGGAGTTGTTACCACCACCCGGTTCATCTTGACGTATATGTTTGATATTTTGGGCGGGATGGAAGGTTCCTCGAGATTGGAAGTGGTTTTGATTGAGGTTTGGGTGATTGGAGTTTTGGTTTGCCATTGAATCGGTTTCAATGGATGGTGTGGATCGTGGATCTTGGGTGACTTCGTTAGAAACAACGGTTGCTTCTAACCGGCTCGCTAAGTTCCTTTTTGCAACTCGCTCAATTTACGGTTCGTAGACTAATGGTGAAGTCCTCCCAGAATTCCTTGTATGTATGTACTACCTGTGGCCTCCACAAATAACACAACCCGCGTAACAAGGAAAAAGAAAGAGTATAGAAAGAACTAAGCACTTTAAACAGTAATCATAAAAATACAAACAAGTATCCAAACACAAAGCGCACTAACTCCCCGGCAACGACGCCAAAATTTGATCGGAGTGTCGCGCTCCGGTCAAAGATAATATTTATATACCCAAATTACCCTTAACAAATAGCTAGTGGTAGTAAGGGGTCGAACAACGAAGAGTATGTGGTTTGCGAATGGACTTGATTGAATTTAAACGAGTGTCACAACTTATGAACCTTGCTAGATTATTTTTGTGGTTTTGTTTGATTGAAAAGTTTGTGAATTAACTAATGAAATTGATTAGATTAATTAACTACTAAAGATTAATGATTGCAAGAAAACTGAATTTATAGTTTAAAACAAGAGATGTAAACAAGGTTCACACCCGGTTCGGTAATTGAAGTTCTAGGATTTCTACACGTTTTAGATTTGATTCAATTACAAAAGTGATTAACGGAATTAGTGTCGCGTGATTTAGGTGCCAAAAGTTATCAACGTCGTAAACAACGGACCGCAATGCACTTTGTTACCAAGAACATGTAATTCCTAACTTAGATAAGGCATAACTGCACAAATTCATTTCGTAAAGTCATAACTTTATCATCGTTCGACAATTCACAAATTCAATTCAAATGCACGACAATTATCTAAGAATTCAAAATCAACATACAACTTGTCACAATCAAAGTTCAAACAATGTTCAACCCTAGAAACTTACAATAACCTACACCGGGGTGAAACCTTCAAGAATTTAGCCGCTCATGGTGAACGGGACTTGATCAATGGATGATAGAGACTTGAATTGGATCATCTTGAACTTGTGGAATGGTGGAATTATGAGGATTAGGGTTTTGGTGGGTGATGTTGGTGAAAGGAATGATAAGTGAATGAATTAGGGTTATGGATTAGTGATGAAGGTGAATTGGATGGTGATTCGATTTAATTCGGATGAAGGTTGATGATAGATATCGATTGAGAGTGGAAGAGATGAAGGTTTTAGGCTCCAAGAATGATTTTCAAACTCCAACCCAATGTAACCCCCGTTTGATGATGAAAACTCCGTTTTTAACTCGTTTCCAACCACCAAAACAACAAATTCACGAGACAAGAAAGGAGCAGCCGTCGCCGACGGCCAGGAGTGGCGTCGGCGACGGGGTGTGGAAATGCTGAAAACGGCGATGCCTTATTTGCCTGTGTACGATCAATTTTGGGCGACACAGGTTTGTAAAGGGCGTCGTCGACGGCCCATATGGGCGTCGGCGACGGTGCCCACAAAACCACTCTTCCGTTTTTCCAATTTCTTGAGTCCGATTGACCCGTTTCGCTTCCCGATGGTCCGTTTATCGTCCCGATGGCCCGTAAAGGTCCCAAAAAGCACCTTAAACTCCGTAAGACCTGTAAAACACAAATCCCATTAAAAGTAGGCTATTCAAGATTAAAAGCTAAGTAAAAACTTAAACTTAAACATAAATGGACACTGGTTTTCGACCACGTATCAATATCATTGAACTATATATGAATAGATATTTGAGAAAATCGGCGTTTAGTGTTTGCAACAACTTTTGGAACATCACGCTGAATATTATGGTCTCCCCGGGATGATAGGTAGTTTAGATTGTATGAAATGAGAGTGTGAAATTTGTCCGACTCACAAGCGGATATCATGGAATGCCGGCTATGATGCTTGAAGCTGTTGCGTCACATGATCTTTGGATCTGGCATGCATTCTTTGGTATACCAGGTTCACATAACGATATAAATATTATACATCACTCGCCCCTTTTCAATGATCTAATAAATGGTGTTGGACCAAAAGGAATATTGTAAATGACGTTGAATACAAGTATGGGTACTATCTTGTTGATGGAATTTACCCTGAGTGGGCTGTTTTTGTGAAATCATTTTCAAGAGAGGGAACCCTAGATCCTAAAAGAATAAAGTTTAACAAAGTTCAGATGGCGGCACGCAAAGACATCGAGCTAGCATTTGGTGTTTTGCAGAAAAGGTGGCGCATTGTGAGCATGCCTTGTAGATTGTGACGCGTGTGAAGTGTTATATATATTAGGTGTATATTTTAAGCCCCTTTAACACTTATTTTTAGCCAAGTTTTAAATTTATAAAACACGATATTTTACTAACACTAAACACACATATGGGCAAGTGCACCCATCGTGAGCGTAGTATAGTGTTGGCAAGATACCGAGGTCGTCCAAGGACACAAGAGCTTTTAGTACCGGTTTATCCTCAAAGTCTAATCAAAATAAAAAGTTTAGAAAAATGTTTTAAACTAAGAAAAATAAAAACTAACTAAAAATGCTGAAAAATAAAATAAAAAGAAAAACAGATAGATAAGATGAATCACTTGGTTCCGACTCGTATCTAGTGTAACCTTTGATTATTTCCGCACTTTTGCACTATTTTAAGAGATTATCTTAGTTATTGTAGTAGGCCCCTCTTTTGAAGGTGACGTTACCCTCACCCCAGTAGTTTGAGTCAGCAAGGATACAATCCTAAAAGGGTGGACTATTGGAAGATAATTAATTAAGTTATTAATGCAAATTATGGTAGGCCCCTCTTTTGGAGGTGACGTTACCCTCGACTAAGTAGTCTGAGTCAGCAGGGATACAGTCCTAAATAGCCGGGTTATAGTATTAATAGTAGTTAACTTATGAGGGGATCAAAGAGTTTGGACCCCTGCATCCAATACCGTTAAGTATTGAAGGAGGTCCTACTAAATTTGACCCAGGTCCATTGCAGGACCTCTAAACGCTGAACAATGGCAAGACATTTACCAAACCGTTCCCTTAACCCCCGACCAGGTAGCCAACATACCTCCATATAGACCGTGGAGATATGAATGGTGAAAATCTTTTATTTTATATAGACAGTAAAATAATGCCAAGACACCACGGACAAACGATAAGGAAAGATCACCTTCAACATAAGCAACTAGTTATTAAAGTCATTAATTGTAACACCTCGAAAATTTACATCCTATAATGTCTTGACATGTGTCATAACCTGTGAACGTGCGAAAGAATGTTCTTGAAGGACTAAAGTTGACAAACAATGAAACTATGTAAATATAAGGGTTCAAAGTGTCAACAATTAATAAATATACTTTACAATAACCCTACATGATGTTTATAACCTTAAACGAATGGATCATGGATCATACGAAGCGAATTGTGAAAGAAAGTGAGAGATTACAAACTACAGGGGTTAAATGTGTCAACATGTTTAAGATATACCTCTGAGTGACCTTTTAGCAAACCCGAAGCCTTGTAACGATTAATTATGCTCACTAGAATGTACCATAAAAATTTCACTAAGTTTCGTTACCGTATGAGAAATTTATGATAAAATTTGTGTGTGAGGGTTAAAATCGTCAACATTGAAATTTAGGGCTTTTCGGGTGATCACAAAGTTACCCGGGGACCTTACAAAGTGGGTATAAGTATTAAAGCCCCCATATGTTAATATTGAAGCCTCATAATGCAAGAATTGTAGTGAAAACGACCTTTCGGGGGACCAGGGACCAAAATGCAATAAAAGAAAACATGTTAACTTGATCAGGAGGTCCATGCGGCCCGCGTCAGGATTGCTTATATCTCAGGCGGGCCGCGTCAGACATGCAGATGCGAAAAATAACAGACAGCTGCCTGTTGTGTTTTTAACCGACTCAAATCTCATTTCATCGATTCTATGGGCTGCCTAAAGTGGTTTTTAGGCTTAGGGACACATGTTTGACATCTGATAACATCCCTAGACTCATGTGGCAACAATCTTTGATGATCAAAGTTCTTATAAAAAGTCTTATGTTTCAACATTCAACACATTTCAACTTCTGGACATTTTGAGGAGCTCAAGAACTGATACAAGCTTTCCAAATCATCTATTAGACTTACGTAAGTATCCTTGACCCTTCTAAATTGAGTCTTGATTCGTTTATAGCCTAGAAGTCAAACCGTCGTAACTACGGTTTGACTTAGCGATAGATCATAAATGGTCCAGAGTTTTGTCGAAACGAAAGATGTTACAAGTTGGTAATTATATGGGTAATTAACCCTTAAAAGGGAACCCACTGATTCCAATCCTAACTATGTCGTTTGTCAAGTCATACTTCTTCCGAAAAAGTCAACAGAAGTGTTATTTTCGATTTAACGCATGATTAACTATGTAAAAGGCGTATCACCTATTTTATCATTCTTAAAACATGATAACAAGTATAAAAACTTGTCTACGCTTGTTTGATTCGACAACTTTCTGTTTTGAACCGATTCGGAACCGAAGGATGCAAAAGTTTAACTTTTGCTTTGACCTCAGTTCTGACCCGGTTTAGTTATGTTTAGACATGCCTTAAAGTTCCATTAGGGCCTAGTTACTTGTGTGTATAACCCTCTGCGTTTATACCACTTGAAACCTCGATTGTCCGACGTTTCCGTTAAATGCTTAAATATGGACCATAATGCCCTTATGACCATACAACGAGAATTTTGGAAATGGGAAAGTGCAATAATCTTAGTTACTGATTATTAGACATGTCTGTAAATTTCACATCAATCGGAGGTCTAGATTAGGAGTTATGCTTAATGACGTAATTATAACGCTTCTTAATAATTAAGCGGCGTCATTAGCGTAAAGCCTATCTAAACCCCATTTTTGACACCAAACCTTTTACCCACTGATGTAATATAATATTTTGGGATTTTTGAAGATTTTTAATTATTTTTAAACTGATCATAAGCTAGGTTTATCGCCTTGATTCGGTTAATACCGAATTTACCCTTTTCGGCCATAAAATGAGTTTTACAAATCCTTTTAACGCCAATCCAATTGCTACTGATTTTAAATAATAAATGTAGTGTTTTGAACCTGTTTAACTGACCAGAAAACTCAGATTACTATTTTTACCCGTACGACGCTTAAAACGGCTTTATACGCGTGTTATACGCATAGTTTGAGTTTAAAACCATTATATTATATAAGACTTATAACCAAATGTTATAACCTGTTAAAATAAATTATTTTACTAATTTAATCAGACCCGAATCACAGAAGCTTAATTAAACCCTTTTATAATCTTTAAAAAGACCAAAATACCCCTACGGGGCTTAATATGAAATTAAACTCGTTTTGGGCATAATGGAAGGTATCAAAATGATATCGCAACATATTTAAGGCATGTTAACTTAGGAAACCTATTTAGGACTCTTATGGATACCCGTTACGCTTCATACGCGTTCGGTTCGGTTTATGTAACTAGTTTACATAAATTAGCCGAAACGGGTCAAACCTTATCGGTTTTGTCTCAAAATCCAGAATGTGTATAATATACCCATATTAAGAAAGTCTTCAAACTTGTCGGGTCTAAATCACATTCTATCCGGTCTTCGCTTAATCGTGCGTACGAACCGTATCTTTAAAACTAACCGGTCTAAGCTTAAACTTAACTATAGACCCGTTAGGATTCTAATAGGTTATTATAAACCTTTGTTCCAGATTAGGAGACCCGGTAAAAGATACTTGCACTCGCTGATTTGATTTATACTTGCTCAGGTAAATACTTTTAACTTATTTTCCCTATACGGGCTTGGGGTACGGTATATAAAATACCGCTTGGTCGGGCATTCGACCTTAATCGTTTTGGGGATTAAGTATTATCGAGATGACCGTTTAAATTGTTTTGTTTGCTTAAAGCCTTTGGGGGGTTAATGACCATGTCCCGGATATCCCTGGCATCATTTTACGAAATGGCCACGACCTTAGCACACAGGTGTAGGCGTACACCTGTCAGTGTCTCATATACATAATGTGGTGTGTCTATTGATCTTTAACTCGGCACAATCCGGGCTACTGAACGCATAAGAAACATGTAATTCTTTTACAAGTATTATTTCTACATAATTGTCCCAAGTTATAAAATATTATTTGTGCCTTGTGCCTTAAATGCATTTTCTTAAACTCTTTTCAAAATGAGTCGGTTGATTGTATTTACCAGTGTAAACTGACGTATTTTCTCAAAAAGGTTAAGTGCAGGTACTACGCGTAATAGGCTGGCTTTGCTCCTAGCATCCACAATAAGTCTCGTAAGCTTGGATGTCATAAACTGTTGAACATTGTTTCTTTATGTTTTGATCTACCTGTGGATTTATATTCAACTATTTGTGATACTTAATATTACAATATTGTTTGGTTGAAATGAATCTATACTTTGCTTCCGCTGTGCATTTAAATATTGTGTTGTTTGACTATTATGTTACCAACCACGTCACGATACTCCCCCTACCGGGCCCACCGGTAACACGTGGAAATTCGGGGTGTGACAGGTTGGTATCAGAGCCAACGTTGAGTGAATTAAACACTAGTCTTTTGTGTTTAATCTCAATGACACAATTGCACATTCCTAAATCTTCGAGTCTAGTCAAAGAACATAGGAATGATCCAAAAATGTTTTTATTTTAATTTAAACTTTGTCCTTTATTTTTCCTTGTTGTTACCTTTGTTTATATGGACAGGTTTAACAATGCCGCGAAGATTCAGGCGAGGAAGTCGAGGAAAGGAGCCAATGAGCGCCCCTAACGACCACGTGGCCGGGCCTTCGGGCCGGCGAACTCCTTCTGCTACAAGGAGTATAGATCCGCGAGAACCTTGGAGGATCTATGAGGAGCCTGCCAGACAATCCACGTCACATAGCTCCACGCCTCCATATTATCACTCTTTTGGGCCTCAGTCCGAGAATGAGCCCAACAACCCGCAACCTTCATACATACCGTTACAGCGATCCGCATCACAAGGTTCCTTCCGCGACCCTACTCCTGTCTTTCAGGGCCAGTTTAACCCAGCAGGGTACCTACCAGAACAAGTAGGCTTTAACCCACTAGGGCCGGAGGATCATTTTTCTGGTGGTCAAGATATGGACGAGGACACAGATCCCATCGAGGCTTCAACCGGATCCCTGAACCATCCTTTTGTAATCTCAGACGGTTCGTCTTTTCACGGAACACCATACCAAGGTACGGATAGTCACATGGCACGGTTCGAACGGTGTGAGTGGTACTATACACCATCTTACCATTCATCGCCTCACCAGCATCCGCAACCGCAGCAGCAAGATCCCTCTGGGGATCCACGTTTCGAGGCAGTCACGCCACCGCCTCCACCGCCGCCAGTTCATCTAGAGCCTCCAGCACCACCAAGACGTAGGAGGACTGGCGCACGGATGTCAGCGCGAGGAGGGGAGTTTCATTTCAGTACCCCTCAACACTCTAGTGGCAGCCACTACCCGCCACTATATGAAGAGCCACAGGAGGATGGACCTTCAGTTCCAGTTTCAGAGGTGAATTCGGCACCTATTGCGCCGTCACCATCGGGATTTGGCAACCCTATCCCTGCTTATACTGCTCCACCAGCTTACAACCCATACGGACCGCCAGCATACCATAACTATAACTATGCTGAGGATCCTTACCAAGTGGCAGCAAACTACAATGCCTTTAACCCAGAAGGACCTTATGGAACCCCTTGGGGAATAGGACGCCCAGCTCGAGGGTATCAAGTACCTGTTCAGCCGCCGCCACAATACCAGCCACCACGGTTTTCTCCACCAGAGCAGGAGGATCTCCATCAAAGACTGGGCAAGGTTGAGCGAGACCTCCAGAAAGAGCGTAAGAAGAATGAGGGATTCATGAGTGGCTTAGCAAGTTTGCTGAAAGGAAAGAAGAAACGGGATCGTTAAATCCCAATATGTATTATTGTATTTCCTTGTTTAAATTAAGTCCCTGTGTGGACATTCCTTTATGTATGCATGTAGTCCCTGCGTGGACATTTAATTATTTATGTATGTATGTAGTCCCTGCGTGGACATCTATCTTAGTACTTAGTCCCTACGAGGACTTGTCTCTATTAGTCCCTGCGTGGACATCTACTTGTGTAAACCGTCCATGTGAGGACATGTATTATCTGTATAGCTCCTGCGTGGGCAAGTGTTATATGAAAAGTCCCGTTTAGGGCAAAGTGTACTACTTTTAAATTTTAATGGAATGTAAGTTTATAAATTTCATCTTTGCTATGTTATGCATAATTAAATTTTATATGAAATAAATAAATCGGAATCATTCCTTTTAAAATCTATCTGCCTATGTTATTTTTATTTGGGATCTTAAAGGTATAACCTAGCCCGCATGTCATTTTAAGACCTGGCCAAGATGGTAAAACCCGTTAAAAAGATTCGAATTCCTGTTAACATCTGAAAACATGTTAACACTCCTGGCAGACATGATTCGTTAAAAACACATGTGTTATTATTATATATGGATCTTTTCAAAGATTCCAAACCCAACTAAATGATCTCTGAATCATGGGTTAGATCATTAATATATATGATCAATTCTTTTTACCATCGATTGGTAATAGAATGCCTACGGGCCCTTCTCATTTTCATATGAGACAAAAGACAGTAAAAGTCTGTGACCCTGTCTGATAAAGGTAATGAACTTTGTTCAAACCTTCATGCTTGGATTCTATGAAATCATAGCTTATGATCTAAATTGTCCCCGTGACTAGGCCTTATGTGCTAATAAAACTGTTATTGTTTTATAATTAGGATAAATTTTATTTAAAATCCTAAATAAATGTGAGTAATAAATTAACCATATATGGTCTATGTTTACCACGGTTAATAAAATTGCCATAAAAGGCAATTCTATAATAAACTCACCAATAAATTATTGTCGATATGTAACAGTTCAAGTTACATGGCAGAGTCAAATGAGGTCAACAGTCACCCAGGGAGAGAGCATGATAATGCCCGAGTAAATGTAGCGGGTGCAGAATTACAGGCAATGATAGACAATGCCGTAAATCGAGCTATGGATAGACAGCACCATGGTTCCAGTGGTACCCATACAAGGACCCAAACTGCACCACACTCTAGAACACCCTCCAGGACCCACACTCCCCACAACAGTAATTCTCACCACTCGTCAAATCAGAGGAGTGCTCCATCCCAACGAGTCGTACGGAATCAAGAACCCCGTAATAAGGGTTGCTCATATAAGTACTTCGTTTCGTGCAAACCCAGGGATTTCACTGGGGAAAAAGGAGCTGTTGATTGCATGACTTGGTTGGACGAGATGGATACGGTGGTGGATATAAGTGGTTGCGATAATAGGGATATTGTGAAATTTGTGTCACAGTCCTTCAAGGGTGAAGCATTAGCTTGGTGGAGATCGTTAATCCAAGCTACGGGGAAAGTTCCGTTATACAATATGACCTGGGAACAGTTCATGACGCTGATTAAGGAAAATTACTGCCCTCAACACGAGGTTGAGAAAATTGAATCTGACTTCTTGTCACTGGTCATGAGAAACCTAGACTGTCAGGCCTATCTTACCAGTTTCAACACCTTGTCAAGGTTGGTTCCATATTTAGTAACTCCGGAACCCAAACGTATAGCCCGTTTCATTGGGGGTTTGGCCCCGGAGATCAAGGCAAGTGTAAAGGCCTCCAGACCAGCTACTTTTCGGTCCACTGCGGACATATCATTGTCCCTTACCCAGGATGCGGTCAGGCTGAAATTGCAGAGGAACACTGATACCGAAAAGAGGAAGCGTGAGGATGACAACTCACGGCGTTCAGACAAGAAGCAGAAGGGAAACAATGACCATAAGAAGGGGTCAGGATTTAGGAAGGATGGCCAGCAGTCGGGTGAAAAACCCAGATGTAAAATCTGCAAGAGGCAGTACTTTGGGAAGTGCAGGTTTGAATCGAATTCGAATTCACAATCGTAAGCTTTTGCATGTGGGTTGTGCAAGTCCAAGGAACACAAAACCTTGGATTGCAAAAAGATGAAGGATGCGACCTGCTACGGTTGCAATGAAAAGGGGCACATCAAGACCAATTGCCCAAAATACGCCAAGAAGCCTGAAGAGGCTAAGAAGACCAATGCTAGGGTCTTCAGGATGGATGCTAAGGAAGCCGTCAATGACGATAATGTGATAACAGGTACATTTCTCGTAAATGATGTTTATGAGAGAGTGTTATTTGATTCAGGCGCTGATAAGTCGTTCGTAGATAATAAGTTTTGTGAATTGTTAAAATTACCTGTTAAGACTTTAAGTGTGAAGTATGAGGTGGAACTAGCAGATGGCACTTTAGAAACCGCCTCAACCTTATTAGATGGGTGTTTCATATCCATTAAGAACCACTCTTTTCCTTTGTCCCTACTTCCTTTAAAACTAGCCGGTTTTGACATAGTTTTAGGCATGGACTGGTTATCTCATAACCAGGCCCAGATTGTTTGCAATAAGAAGCAAGTGATGCTCAAGACTCCGTCTGGTGAATCACTTACTATCCAGGGAGATACCTAGTATGGGCTGTCTGAGCGAATGTCTCTGCTCAAGGACTCAAAGTGTTTGAAGAAGGGTTGTGTCATCTACATGGCACAAGTGATTATTGAAGAGCCGAAGCCCAAGATTGGGGATATCCCCGTCATTTCTGAATACCCTGAAGTTTTTCCTGAAGAACTACCTGGTTTGCCACCAGATAGACAAGTAGAATTCAGAATCGACATTATTCCTGGATCAGCACCAGTTGCAAGGGCGCCTTATAGGTTGGCACCAACGGAGATGAAGGAATTGAGAACGCAGCTAGATGAATTGCTAGCCAAAGGTTTCATCAAGCCTAGTTCGTCTCCTTGGGGAGCACCAGTTTTATTTGTCAAGAAGAAGGATGTATCGATGCGTCTGTGCATCGACTACCGTGAGCTTAATAAGGTTACTATCAAGAATAGGTATCCTTTGCCCAGAATCGACGATCTGTTCGATCAACTTCAAGGGGCAAGTTTCTTCTCGAAGATTGACTTGAGGTCAGGCTACCATCAATTGAAGGTTAGAGATGAAGACGTGCACAAAACATCATTTAGAACTCGTTATGGTCATTACGAGTTCCTAGTGATGCCTTTTGGGCTCACTAATGCACCGGCCGCATTCATGGATCTCATGAATCGCGTTTGCAAACCACACTTAGATAAATTCGTCATCGTCTTCATCGACGACATTCTCATCTACTCAAAGAACCAAGCTGACCATGAGAAACATCTTCACTGCATTTTGGAACTACTTCATAAAGAAAAGCTCTATGCCAAGTTCTCGAAGTGTGAATTCTGGCTTCGAGAAGTCCAATTTCTTGGACATGTTGTTAGTGAGCGTGGTATCCAAGTAGATCCCGCTAAAGTTGAAGCTGTCATGAATTGGCATGAGCCAAAGACGCCTACAGAAATTCGTAGCTTCCTAGGTTTGGCAGGATACTATAGGCGATTCATTGAAAACTTCTCAAGGATTGCTGCACCCCTGACTTCGCTGACGCGTAAGAAGATTAAGTTTGACTGGGGTCCTAAGCAGCAGGAATCCTTCGATATTCTGAAACAAAAGTTGAGCAATGCTCCAGTATTGACATTGCCTGAAGGAATAGAGGAGTTTGTAGTTTATTGTGATGCATCACAGACCGGGATGGGACGTGTGCTTATGAAGAAAGGCAAAGTCATTGCCTATGCTTCACGCCAGTTAAAGGTGCACGAAAAGAATTACACCACCCATGACTTGGAATTGGGTGCCGTTGTATTCGCACTAAAACTGTGGAGGCACTACTTATATGGAATAAAATGTGTGATCTATTCTGATCACAAAAGCCTTCAACATCTGTTCAACCAAAAGGACTTGAACATGAGGCAACGCCGTTGGATGGAAACTCTGAATGATTACCATTGTGAAATAAGATACCATCCCGGCAAGGCGAATGTAGTCGCCGATGCCTTGAGTCGGAAAGAGAAGGTGAAACCCATCCGAATCAATGCCAAGCGCATGGAAATAAAGAACAATTTGATAGAAAGGTTGTTAGCTGCACAGAAGGAAGCTGTGTTGGAAGCTAACTATCCTAACGAAAAGCTAGGAGTAATTGAGGAGCAGTTATCTCTTAGTAAGGATGGAATTCTTAGATTGAATGGACGGATATGGGTTCCAATTTATGGAGGACTCCGAGATGTTATCCTCCAGGAAGCCCATAGCTCTAAATACTCCGTTCATCCTGGAGCTTATAAAATGTACCAGGATCTAAGGGCAAACTATTGGTGGATAAGCTTGAAGAAGTCTGTAGCTACCTATGTAGCTAAATGCTTGACGTGTGCGCAAGTCAAGGCAGAACATCAAAAACCGTCAGGTTTGCTACAACAACCTGAACTTCCTACTTGGAAGTGGGAAATGGTAACTATGGATTTTATCACCAAGTTACCCAAGACAAGGAAAGGAAATGACACCATCTGGGTGATAGTTGACCGACTGACTAAGTCAGCACATTTCCTACCCATTAAGGAGACCTACAGCTCCGATATGTTAGCCCAACTGTACGTGGATAAGATTGTAGCTTTACATGGCATACCTGTGTCTATTATCTCTGAACGAGATACTAGATACACGTCACATTTTTGGAAAAGCTTCCAACAATCTTTGGGCACACGTTTGAACTTTAGTACGGCTTACCATCCTCAGACAGACGGTCAGAGTGAGCGTACTATTCAAACGTTGGAAGACATGCTTCGCGCATGTGCAATTGACTTGGGTGGTAGCTGGGATAAGCACCTACCATTAGTCGAATTCTCCTACAACAATAGCTACCATACCAGCATTAAGGCTGCGCCTTTTGAGGCATTATACAGTAGAAAGTGTAGATCACCCATTTGTTGGGCATAAGTTGGAGATGTCCAATTATCAGGACCAGAGATAGTGTTCGAAACAACGGACAAGATCGTCCAGATTCGTGACCGTCTCAAAGCTGCCCGGGATAGGCAGAAGAGTTACGCTGATCCAAGTCGCATGGATTTTCACTTCGAAGTAGGTGACAAAGTCCTACTTAAAGTGTCACCCTGGAAGGGAGTGATTCGTTTTGGTAAGAAAGGCAAGCTAAGCCCGAGATACATAGGACCTTTCGAGGTTATCGAACGTGTCGGGTCAGTTGCCTATAAGTTGAACTTACCTGAAGAGCTCAGTAGTATACACAATGTTTTCCACATCTGCAATCTGAAGAAGTGTTTCGCTGACGAATCACTGGCCATACCCCATACAGATGTGCATATAGATGAGAGCTTGAAATTTGTGGAAAAAACCATTGTCGATCGAGGATCGACAGGTTAAGAAGCTTCGAAGGAAGCAAGTACCGATTGTAAAGGTCAAATGGGATGCCCGTAGAGGTCCCGAGTATACGTGGGAGGTTGAGTCCACGATGAAAGAAAAGTACCCTTATCTATTTCAGTAAATCTCGAGGTCGAGATTTCTTTTAAGGGGGTGAGGATGTAACACCTCGAAAATTTACGTCCTATAATGTCTTGACACGTGTCATAACCTGTGAACGTGCGAAAGAATGTTCTTGAAGGACTAAAGTTGACAAACAATGAAACTATGTAAATATAAGGGTTCAAAGTGTCAACAATGAATAAATATACTTTACAATAACCCTACATGATGTTTATACCCTTAAACGAATGGATCATGGACCATACGAAGCGAATTGTGAAAGAAAGTGAGAGATTACAAACTACAGGGGTTAAATGTGTCAACATGTTTAAGATATACCTCTGAGTGACCTTTTAGCAAACCCGAAGCCTTGTAACGATTAATTATGCTCACTAGAATGTACCATAAAAATTTCACCAAGTTTCGTTACCGTATGAGAAATTTATGATAAATTCGTGTGTGAGGGTTAAAATCGTCAACATTGAAATTTAGGGCTTTTCGGGTGATCACAAAGTTACCCGGGGACCTTACAAAGTGGGTATAAGTATTAAAGCCCCCATATGTTAATATTGAAGCCTCATAATGCAAGAATTGTAGTGAAAACGACCTTTCGGGGGACCAGGGACCAAAATGCAATAAAAGAAAACATGTTAACTTGATCAGGAGGTCCATGCGGCCCGCGTCAGGATTGCTTATATCTCAGGCGGGCCGCGTCAGACATGCAGATGCGAAAAATAACAGACAGCTGCCTGTTGTGTTTTTAACCGACTCAAATCTCATTTCATCGATTCTATGGGCTGCCTAAAGTGGTTTTTAGGCTTAGGGACACATGTTTGACATCTGATAACATCCCTAGACTCATGTGGCAACAATCTTTGATGATCAAAGTTCTTATAAAAAGTCTTATGTTTCAACATTCAACACATTTCAACTTCTGGACATTTTGAGGAGCTCAAGAACTGATACAAGCCTTCCAAATCATCTATTAGACTTACGTAAGTATCCTTGACCATTCTAAATTGAGTCTTGATTCGTTTATAGCCTAGAAGTCAAACCGTCGTAACTACGGTTTGACTTAGCGATAGATCATAAACGGTCCAGAGTTTTGTCAAAACGAAAGATGTTACAAGTTGGTAATTATATGGGCAATTAACCCTTAAAAGGGCACCCACTGATTCCAATCCTAACTATGTCGTTTGTCGAGTCAAACTTCTTCCGAAAAAGTCAACAGAAGTGTTATTTTCGATTTAACGCATGATTAACTATGTAAAAGGCGTATCACCTATTTTATCATTCTTATAACATGATAACAAGTATAAAAACTTGTCTACGCTTGTTTGATTCGACAACTTTCTGTTTTGAACCGATTCGGAACCGAAGGATGCAAAAGTTTGACTTTTGCTTTGACCTCAGTTCTGACCCGGTTTAGTTATGTTTAGACATGCCTTAAAGTTCCATTAGGGCCTAGTTACTTGTGTGTATAACCCTCTGCGTTTATACCACTTAAAACCTCGATTGTCCGACGTTTCCGTTAAATGCTTAAATATGGACCATAATGCCCTTATGACCATACAACGAGAATTTTGGAAATGTAAAAGTGCAATAATCTTAGTTACTGATTATTAGACATCTCTGTAAATTTTCACATCAATCGGAGGTCTAGATTAGGAGTTATGCTTAATGACGTAATTATAACGCTTCTTAATAATTAAGCGGCGTCATTAGCGTAAAGCCTATCTAAACCCCATTTTTGACACCAAACCTTTTACCCACTGATGTAATATAATATTTTGGGATTTTTAAAGATTTTTAATTATTTTTAAACTGATCATAAGCTAGGTTTATCGCCTTGATTCGGTTAATACCGAATTTACCCTTTTCGGCCATAAAATGAGTTTTACAAATCCTTTTAACGCCAATCCAATTGCTACTGATTTTAAATAATAAATGTAGTGTTTTGAACCTGTTTAACTGACCAGAAAACTCAGATTACTATTTTTATCCGTACGACGTTTAAAACGGCTTTATACGCGTGTTATACGCATAGTTTGAGTTTAAAACCATTATATTATATAAGACTTATAACCAAATGTTATAACCTGTTAAAATAAATTATTTTACTGTTTTAATCAGACCCGAATCACAGAAGCTTAATTAAACCCTTTTATAATCTTTAAAATGACCAAAATACCCCTACGGGGCTTAATATGAAATTAAACTCGTTTTGGGCATAATGGAAGGTATCAAAATGATATCACAACATATTTAAGGCATGTTAACTTAGGAAACCTATTTAGGACTCTTATGGATACCCATTACGCTTCATACGCGTTCGGTTCGGTTTATGTAACTAGTTTACATAAATTAGCCGAAACGGGTCAAACCTTATCGGTTTTGTCTCAAAATCCAGAATGTGTATAATATACCCATATTAAGCAAGTCTTCAAACTTGTCGGGTCTAAATCACATTCTATCCGGTCTTCGCTTAATCGTGCGTACGAACCGTATCTTTAAAACTAACCGGTCTACGCTTAAACTTATCTAAAGACCCGTTAGGATTCTAATAGGTTATTATAAACCTTCGTTCCAGATTAGGAGACCCGGTAAAAGGTACTTGCACTCGCTGATTTGATTTATACTTGCTCAGGTAAATACTTTTAACTTATTTTCCCTATACGGGCTTGGGGTACGGTATATAAAATACCGCTTGGTCGGGCATTCGACCTTAATCGTTTTGGGGATTAAGTATTATCGAGATGACCGTTTAAATTGTTTTGTTTGCTTAAAGCCTTTGGGGGGTTAATGACCATGTCCCGGATATCCCTGGCATCATTTTACGAAATGGCCACGACCTTAGCACACAGGTGTAGGCGTACACCTGTCAGTGTCTCATATACATAATGTGGTGTGTCTATTGATCTTTAACCCGGCACGATCCGGGCTACTGAACGCATAAGAAACATGTAATTCTTTTACAAGTATTATTTCTACATAATTGTCCCAAGTTATAAAATATTATTTGTGCCTTGTGCCTTAAATGCATTTTCTTAAACTCTTTTCAAAATGAGTCGGTTGATTGTATTTACCAGTGTAAACTGACGTATTTTCTCAAAAAGGTTAAGTGCAGGTACTACGCGTAATAGGCTGGCTTTGCTCCTAGCATCCAGAATAAGTCTCGCAAGCTTATATGTCATAAACTGTTGAACATTGTTTCTTTATGTTTTGATCTACCTGTGGATTTATATTCAACTATTTGTGATACTTAATATTACAATATTGTTTGGTTGAAATGAATCTATACTTTGCTTCCGCTGTGCATTTAAATATTGTGTTGTTTGACTATTATGTTGCCAACCACGTCACGATACTCCCCCTACCGGGCCCACCGGTAACACGTGGAAATTCGGGGTGTGACATTAATACAAAACCAAATAAAAAGTGCAAAAGATTAGAAACAAAAAGTATTAAACTAGACACTTTGTCTTCACCAAGTGATGTAAGAGACTTAGGCAAACATGGCCTTGATTGTCAAGAACTCTTACGATCAATCTTGGATCCCGAGACGACTCGCACACTCTACGATGGACAATGGATGATGGTGGTGGATGATGGTGTTATGGTGGTGGTGGGTGGTGGGTGAAGTGTGAGAGAGGTGGTGTGCCAAGGGATGGTTTGAGCTTGAGCCAAGCACTTCTATTTATAGGCTGAACAGAAGCTCGGGCACAGCCCCGTGTCCAGTGGGCACGGCCCCGTGTCCACATCCTTCTCTTTCTTCATTTAATGCAGTTTTGTCTTTTTAGTTGACCACACCCCCGTGTCCGCTGAGCACGACCCCGTGGTGCAGAAGAATCTTTGTACTATGCAGATTTGCTGGATTGTGCGAATCTTATAGTTGACCACGGCCCCGTGTCCGCTGAGCACGGCCCCGTGGTGGGCAATAGAAGCTTCTACCACTTTGTCTTTTCTGCTGACACTTGGGCACGCCCCCGTGCTGGCTGAGCACGGGGCGTGTTCAGTCTTCAGATCTCTTGTTTTGCTTGGGAAGATGCTGTCGTGGGGTCGGGCATGTCACGTCTTGTTCCTTTTCTTGTATTTATGTTAGATTTTGATGTCTTTTTGCTTCTTTTGTTAATTTGAGCTCATTTAATCCTGAAAATACAAAAGGAAGACAAAAGCACACTTTTTCCAACATTAGTACTAAAAAAGGGTTAGTTTTATGCCTCATTTGATGAAATTTATATGTTGCATTTTTAACACATCAAATACCCCCACACTTGAATCTTTGCTTGTCCTCAAGCAAAACTCTTTAATATGTGGCTATTACACTCCCAAATGGAATGGGTAGAGAAGAATGTTTTTGGGCTTGTCGTAGAGTGTCGGGATTTCCAAGATTCTTTATTTAATTTTATTTTTATTTATTTACAATCCTATTCGTCATGATTTATTTAAAACTTTTCATAAGATAAATTACTTATTAGGGCATAACATGCCTCTTTAAAATTCTATTTATATACAAGTTCACATACCTCACGGGGATCACTCAACACTCGGCCGAAAATGTATTTTTGTGGATCACTCGAGAGCGGCATGGAACTTACTCCTACCATAGGCTTGCCAAGCAATCAATCCTCCTCCTTTTTAACTTATATACCTTTGTAAATATCAAGAGGACTTTGTGGGTGAAGGGTTAGGCTTGGGTTAAAGGTAGGTGGTTGGGTTGGTGGTTAGTGGTTAGTAGAAAAAGGCGAAAAGCGTAACAAGTTTCGGTTTTCGTAAGACTTTCTATTTTTTTGTAACTTTTATTTTGATGAAGCTATTTATTTCAAACAAAGTTATTTTTGATGAACTTGTTTGTTTATTTTCTTTTGCTTCATCATCAACACAAATATATTTTTTTTTTTTGAAAAGTCATACGAAAAATCGAACTTGTTACTAAAACAAAGGGGTAAAAATGAAAAAGGTTTTGGTGGGTAAAAAGGGTGTTTGGTTTAGGTTATGAAATGAAAAGGTTTAGGCTCAAAGGGGCTAACTAGGGGGATTTTGGGTAGGTGGTAAAAAAGAAAAGAAAAATAATGGTGTAGAAATAAAAAGGGTTAGTCCTAATGCCTCCATCATTTACTTACTTGGGTTTAAGTTGGTAAGGACCGGGAATGTATCGTCATGGCAAGTTCTAGAGTCGTAAGAACCAAGCGGCTATTCACACAAGAAACGAAAATGAGCATTTAGTCAAATGATATGTAAGTGTTTGCTCAATAAAGGCTCAAAACTCACTTTTGTGGGAATGAGTTTTTATGTGATCAAGTATATATAATTAAATTTTAACTAAGCTTGTCATGCCTTTTCATAATTTTCTTATGTTGGTTCTTTTTATCACGACGCTATCGGTTGTAAATTTGTAAAAATATAACCTTTTTAAGAACTTGAATTTCCCGAGTTAAACCTAAACAAGTAAAAAAATGAAATTTTTTGAAAAAATTTGGGGTGATTAGCGGTTCCAAAAGAGTTTTGTGTAAGGCTTGTATTTAGGACTTGCAAGATTCAAGGTTTTATCATCCCCCCCCCCCCCCACACTTAAATTACACATTGTCCTCAATGTGTCCCAAAAATAAGTTTTTAGGTTGATTGAATGCGTAAAAAGGTGTAAAAAGCGAAATTTTTGTGTTACTGGTTACCTGGACACGACCCCGTGTTGAGTGAACACGACCCCGTGCTCAGGTGCCAGTAACGAAAACTTACAGAAGGTGAACACGGGGGCGTGTTGGTTGGACACGACCCCGTGTCTGTCAAGGTCTGCAGAATTAAAACAATCAGCAGGTTCAGGGGAGTGGGCATGGGGGCATGTCGGCTGGACACGGCCCCGTGTGGACAGTCTGCAAAGTTGAAAAACAGGTTTCTTTCGTCGGTTTTCCTGTCCCGGCTTTAGTAGTACTAATGTTTAGCACTCAAGCCTCGTATGTACTTGCTTAATCAATAAACACCATACCATACCATAGAAAACATCCTACTTTTACCAATATTCAACATCCATGTTAAAGTTAAGAGAAAAAAAAAATAAATGCAGAAAATAAAAGAAGTTAGGGAAAGCAAATTGTTCAACACTTGGCACGCAGGCCATCAATTGTTCAAGAGTGGAAAAGGGTTAACCTGGGGAACCATCAAACAACCTCCTCTTCCTCCGCTCCTCCCGCCTATTCCATGGCATCGTCATCGTCATCATCATCATCATCCCCTCCATGGCGTGCAATGTGGTCTCGTATATATCCAACATCATCTTGGATATCGGATATGTTTGTTTCGATAGCTCCGACCCGGTGGTACGTGTTGCTCGCCATGTTATAAGTGTTCCTGGTGCACATAAGGTTTTCCTACAACAAATCATGCAGACTTTGGAAATTAGGAAAACCGCCTCCTGAGGAGGATTGGCCCGGATCACCATGGGGTTGGTATTGGTACTGATGATGTTGCGGAGCTTGGAGGACAAGTGCTTCTTGCGGGTTCCATGCATGACCTTGCATCCTTTGAAAGCTCACCGTCCCGTCTTCCGCCTCATAAATCAGGTTCATTGAGCGGCATATGTGTATATCCACCATACCCGACCATGGGCTCCTCTCAAATGACCTAGGTATGTGGGCGAAGTGCCTAAAGAGACGGTACACCCATCCCCCAAAGAAGATAGGGGTCCGTGCACTCGCAAGGCGGTTATGATGCATGTTTCGGAGCATGAGGAACGGAACATCGAGCGGCCTGCGGTTGTGGATGCAGTGGAGGACAACCAAATCTCTTAACCCAACGACGCCACTACTATCATGCCTTTGGCTAAGAGAGTAGCCGAGGAGCCTATGGATGTATCTGTACAGCGGATCCCTCAGCTTTGTACTCTTAGTGCTGCTCGGATTGTAGTACCCTTCACCAATCTGAGCCCAAATGGCTTGGCGTTCGTTTTCGCCTATCTCTCTCATTCCTCCAGTATTTTCTTCGTTTCCCGCATCCTCTTCCGCATACAACCCGACAATCGACCCAAATTGTGCCATAGAGATCGAATACCTTGTTCCGCCCCATCGGAATGATACCCCGTCATTGTCGAACGGGTCGCACCTCGAGTTGAATGTGAAGGTGCTATAGAATTCCAACGTGCATTCGTGGACGGAACGGAGTCGAGTTGTTAAAGCGACTCAAAGTGGTCCCGTGACAATGTTGTTGAAACGGTCGATTTGATTCACCATAGTTAACAGCTCCGTGCATGCTTGCCTCGGGTATTCCTCCGACCTTGTTTGAAGTATCTCGTATCTAGCTCTAGCATCGAGCTCATTGGCGTTGAATCTTGTGAACTTCCTAGCCATCTGAAAGAATACACCAAAAGTTAGCACGAAACAGAAATATTTTCGGACGAAACTGCAAACAGTGGGCTGGACACGACCCCGTGTTCAGCGGACACAGCCCCGTGTCCAGGCGACTGTTACTCAAAAATTCCATTTTTCGTCCCGGTTTCGAAAAATTAAAAATTTTTGGTCCAATAGGTGCGGTTTCCCACGAAAATGAAACCCTAAGTGCCGTTTTTCCCAAAATAACCCGGTCACCCTATCAATTTTATCTTTTTCGGTTCAAGAACAAGGGTTTGGGGTTTTTGTGAGAAATCGGGTGAATCTATGAACAATACAAGTGTATTTACTCCCCATAACACTAATCTAACTAAATCCAAACAGATCTAAACAAAAATTTGAGGTTCGATCCGTATGAACTTCAAAAACCCTAGATTTTCCCCCAAATTTTTGGTGTTTTAACTACATGCAAGTAACTAATCTATCTACTAAAAGTTATAGAATCATACCTTGATGTTGTTAGAGTGATAGGAGACGTCGAAAATCTATGAAAAATCGCCTGGAACCAGAGCTTTTTCGGGGAAACGGGGCGTGTGGAATGAAGTAACTGTTTTGAAAAAGGGGATATATCCCGACTGCAGCGCGGACACGGCCCCGTGTCCAGCGGACACGGCCTCGTGCCGAGCAAAGTTTAAAATTTTTTTTTTAAGTGCTCGTGTGAGTGCCCTTGTTTCCCATAAGCTTTGGTTAGAGAACTTACCGCTTTATTTGTCGTCTCAATCGTTCGTAACTTACCAGGTATGATGTTGGTTTCATTCTTCCATCGTTTGAAACGAAATCTCTTCCTCTTCATCCTCAATGAATCCTTGATAAAGTTTCAGCCGTTGGCCATTGACTTTGAATGGAGGCCCATTTCGAGATTTAATTTCTACTGCACCGTGTGGGAAAATATGGGTGATGGAAAAAGGTCCTGACCACCTAGACTTTAATTTACTAGGAAACAATCAAAGTCATGAATTAAACAAAAGAACTAGATCTCCTACCCGAAATTCATTAGGTTTAATATGTTTGTCATGCAAATTTTTCATTCTTTCCTTATAAATTTCGGAGTTTGAGTATGCATAATTCCTAAGTTCGTCTAATTCATTTAATTGACAAAATCGATTTTTACCAGCAAATTCTAAATCTAAGTTTACATTTTTGATTGCCCAGTAGGCTTTGTGTGCAATTTCTACTGGCAAGTGACAACTTTTTCCATAGACTAGCTTATATGGGGTTGTACCTATTGTTGTTTTATAAGCAGTTCGAAAAGCCCATAAAGCATCATCTAATTTATCTGCCCATTCCTGTTTATTTAACCCTAAGGTTTTTTCGAGTATTCGTTTTAAACCTCTATTAGTCACTTCGGCTTGTCCGTTTGTTTGAGGGTGATATGCTGTTTAGACCCGGTGATAGACCCCATATCTTGTTAAAAAAATTTCAAGTTGATGGTTGCAAAAATGGGTACCTCTATCACTTATTAATGCTTTAGGTGTGTCAAAACGAGAGAATAATTTTTTCAGAAATCTTACCACGACTCTTCCATCATTTGTTGGAAGTTCCTCGGCCTCGGCCCATTTAGACAAGTAGTCTACTGCCACAAATATATATTTGTTTCCTTTTGATGGTGGGAAAGGTCCCATAAAGTCGAGTCCCCACACATCAAAAATCTCACAAACAAGAATGCCATTTTGTGGCATTTCGTTTTTGGAAGAAATATTACCTGTTCTTTGGCAAGCATTACATGTCTTGACAAGATTTTGGGCGTCTTTGTAAATGGTTGGCCAATAAAATCCTGAATCGAATACCTTTCGTGCGGTACTAGCGGCACCATGATGTCCTCCGTATGGACCTTCATGACAATGGCGGAGAATTCTTCGTGCTTCGCTACCATGTACGCATCGTCAGACGAGTTGGTCGGCACACATTTTGAAAAGATAGGGATCTTCCCAAAAATAGTGTTTCACATTCGCAAAGAATTTTTTTCTTTGATGATGTGGCAACCCTTTTGCGACTATACCGCTAGCTAGGTAGTTAGCATAGTCGGCGTACCATGGTTCTTCCTTGTATTCCACCATTTCCAGGGACTCAGTTGGAAATTTTTCGTTGATTTGCTCGTCCCTGGTCGCTTCCAAAGCTGGGTCTTCTAAGCGCGAAAGATGATCTGCTGCGGTATTTTCTTCTCCTCTTTTGTCTCTAATTTCGATGTCAAATTCTTGGAGGAGTAGAATCCACCGAATCAAACGTGGTTTTGCGTCCTGCTTCTTGAAGAGATATCGAATGGCTGCATGATCAGTATAGACTATAGTTTTAGAAAGAACAAGGTAAGAACGAAATTTATCAAAAGAAAATACCACAGCTAGTAATTCTTTTTCAGTTGTTGTGTAATTTCCTTGTGCATCATTAAGTGTTTTACTAGCATAATAAATTGGGTGGAAATGCTTTTCTTTTCTTTGTCCCAAGACAGCTCCAACTGCAAAGTCACTAGCATCACACATGATTTCGAAAGGAAATTTCCAATCAGGCGCTATCATGATAGGTGCATTGACAAACATTTCTTTTAAGGTTAGAAATGCCTGATTGCAATCCTTGTCAAAGATGAAAGGGGCATCTTTTTCAAGTAATTTTGTTAGAGGCCTTGAGATTTTAGAAAAGTCTTTGATAAATCGTCTATAGAATCCGGCATGCCCTAGGAAACTTCTGATAGCTCTTACGGAGGATGGAGGTGGTAATCTAGAAATGGTATCTATTTTGGCTCGATCCACCTTCATTCCTTCGCTTGAGATCTTGTGACCGAGTACTATTCCCTCCGTTACCATGAAATGGCATTTTTCCCAATTAAGGGCGAGGTTAGTTTCCTCACATCGGGATAGCATTCGTTCAAGGTTATCGAGGCATTGGTCATATGAAACCCCAAAGATAGAAAAGTCGTCCATGAAGACTTCCATTGTCTTTTCTATCATGTCATGGAAGATGGCTACCATGCAACGTTGGAATGTTGCGGGGGCATTACATAGACCAAACGGCATGCATCGATAAGCAAAAGTTCCATAGGGACATGTGAAAGTTGTCTTTTCTTGGTCTTCGGGTGCTATCGGGATTTGAAAGTAACCTGAAAAACCATCCAAGAAACAGTAAAATTTATGTCCGGATAATCTTTCTAACATTTGATCAATGAAGGGTAAAGGAAAGTGATCTTTTCTTGTTGCTTCATTTAATCGTCAATAATCTATACAAACTCTCCATCCTGTGACGGTTCTCGTTGGTATTAATTCATTCTTTTCATTAGTTATTACCGTCATACCTCCTTTCTTTGGAACTACTTGGACGGGACTCACCCACGGACTATCGGAGATAGGGTAGATAAGTCCGGCGTCTAGTAATTTGATGACCTCGTTTTTAACCACTTCTTGAACATTTGGATTCACTCGACGTTGTGGTTGTATGACCGATTTGTAGTCATCATTCATCAAAATTTTGTGTGTGCACATAGAAGGACTAATTCCTTTTATGTCTACAAGTTTCCAAGCTATTGCATTTTTATGTTTTTTTCAAAAGACTAATTAATTTTTCTTTTTCTAAGCTATTTAATTTAGACAAAACAATTACAGGTAAATTACCCTCTTTGTCTAGAAAAGCATATTCCAAACCTTTTGGAAGTTCTTTGAGCTCAAGTGGTGGGTCTTTAGGAGACTCCTTATTTGGTTGCTCATTTCGATCAAGAACTTTAAAAGTTTGTTCTATGGCGACCTCTTCTTCAACAAAGTGGTCAATCTCTTCACTTGTATCGGGTGGTTCATCTTCATCTTCAATTAGGGGGTCATTATTTCCGAATGGATATTTCATTGACGGTTCAAGATCGACACTTCTTTTAAATGCCCTTAATTGAAGAGGTAGATTGTTGAACTTCCGGTTTTTCAAAGCTTCGTGAGTTTTAACAAATGGTCGTCCCAACATTAGAGGAGCGTCATCGAGGATGACAAAGTCGGTTGGTATTACCATTTGATTTGTTTGAACCAACACATCCTCAACTATACCGATTGATTTTATTGTTTTCCGATTGGATAGAAAAATGGGTATTTGAAGTGGAGAAAAATCACTAATACTTATTTTTTCGAAAATGTAGTTAGGCATTATGTTAACACAAAGATCTTTATCGATTGTGACATTACTAATAAATGAATTTTGAAAGAAACATGGAACTGGTGTAATGTTAATTTCAAATGGGTCTTCTTTTATTAGCGAGGTTTGATCATTAGTTAACTTAACACTTACCGTTTCGTCAATTTTAGTGTTAGTGTTTAACTCTTCTAAAAACTTAGCATGAGTGGGTACTAAACAATGATTTTCAAAAGAAGGTGACAAGAGATTAATTTTTTCAAAATTAGACTCTTCTTGAATTTTACCTTTGTCGGACTCACCTTTTTCGTTGTTTAACTCATGTGTCGGTTTTTTACTTATTTGTTCTTCCATTTTTACATTTTCGGTTATCTCTTCCTTTTTTAATTCTTCTCTTGCGCGGGACTCCTCTTCCCTTGCGCGAGATTCTTTTATACAACGATCGATAACTCTAATGTGTTCTAATATCCTATCGGTCACTTCGGTTATGGAGAAAGAATCGGAATTTTCTAAGCTTGAATCCGGTTGTTCGACCCTTTATTCCTCATAACACCCATATGAAGTCGATGGTTCGCACCATTGTTCTTCATTGTAAGCATATGATGGATAAGGTTCGTAGTTTTGTTCTTCATAATACTCATATGAGGTGGGTTGTTCATGCCATGGTTCCTCATAATAAGCATATGAAGGTGGTGGCTCATATCTTGGTTCCTCAAAGTATGAGTATGAAGGCTCATACCTTGGTTCATCAAAATATGAGTATGAGGGAGGAGGTTCATACCTTTGGTCTTCATAGGATGTGTATGAAGTTGATGGCTCGTACCTGGGCTCCTCATAGTAGGTGTATGAATTGGATGGTTGATATGAGTGATTATTTTGAATCGAGCGTGAGTTACGACAATTAGTGCAATAATTACCCCTATAATCATCCTCCTCATAGGTGTAGTTGTAACCTCCTGAGTATTGATCCATGAGAATCACTCAGCAGACCACAACCGAGTCTCGAGATCAGAAAACAAAAATAAAAACGGAAACAGAGGCTGGACACGGCCCCGTGTTCAGAATCTGTATCTGGGCATTTTAATTAAATTTACTGATCTAGTTGAGCACGGGGCGTGTTCAGTGAGCACGGCCCGTGTTCAAGCTACTGTTACTGGTTGTTTTTATGAAAATGTGCAGCACGGCCCCGTGTTCAGTGAACACGGCCCCGTGTACAGGTTACTGTAAATGCAAAACTAAACTAAAATGCAGAAAAATGTGCGCGCGTTTAAAAAGGTTTTGAAAAACTGATTAGGCCGTCGATTTTAAGCTTTCTTAAAATCCTTGTGTCCCCGGCAACGGCGCCAAAAACTTGACGCGTGTGAAGTGTTATATATATTAGGTGTATATTTTAAGCCCCTTTAACACTTATTTTTAGCCAAGTTTTAAATTTATAAAACACGATATTTTACTAACACTAAACACACATATGGGCAAGTGCACCCATCGTGAGCGTAGTATAGTGTTGGCAAGATACCGAGGTCGTCCAAGGACACAAGAGCTTTTAGTACCGGTTTATCCTCAACGTCTAATCAAAATAAAAAGTTTAGAAAAATGTTTTAAACTAAGAAAAATAAAAACTAACTAAAAATGCTAAAAAATAAAATAAAAAGAAAAACAGATAGACAAGATGAATCACTTGGTTCCGACTCGTATCTAGTGTAACCTTTGATTATTTCCGCACTTTTGCACTATTTTAAGAGATTATCTTAGTTATTGTAGTAGGCCCCTCTTTTGAAGGTGACGTTACCCTCACCCAGTAGTTTGAGTCAGCAAGGATACAATCCTAAAAGGGTGGATTATTGGAAGATAATTAATTAAGTTATTAATGCAAATTATGGTAGGCCCCTCTTTTGGAGGTGACGTTACCCTCGACTAAGTAGTCTGAGTCAGCAGGGATACAGTCCTAAATAGCCGGGTTATAGTATTAATAGTAGTTAACTTATGAGGGGATCAAAGAGTTTGGACCCCCGCCATCCAATACCGTTAAGTATTGAAGGAGGTCCTACTAAATTTGACCCAGGTCCATTGCAGGACCTCTAAACGCTGAACAATGGCAAGACCTTTACCAAACCGTTCCCTTAACCCCCGACCAGGTAGCCAACATACCTCCATATAGACCGTGGAGATATGAATGGTGAAAATCTTTTATTTTATATAGACAGTAAAATAATGCCAAGACACCACGGACAAACGATAAGGAAAGATCACCTTCAACATAAGCAACTAGTTTTTAAAGTCATTAATACAAAACCAAATAAAAAGTGCAAAAGATTAGAAATAAAAAGTATTAAACTAGACACTTTGTCTTCACCAAGTGATGTAAGAGACTTAGGCAAACATGGCCTTGATTGTCAAGAACTCTTACGATCAATCTTGGATCCCGAGACGACTCACACACTCTACGATGGACAATGGATGATGGTGGTGGATGATGGAGTTATGGTGGTGGTGGGTGGTGGGTGAAGTGTGAGAGAGGTGGTGTGCCAAGGGATGGTTTAAGCTTGAGCCAAGCACTTCTATTTATAGGCTGAACAGAAGCTTGGGCACGGCCCCGTGTCCAGTGGGCACGGCTCCGTGTCCACATCCTTCTCTTTCTTCATTTAATGCAGTTTTGTCTTTTTAGTTGACCACGCCCCCGTGTCCGCTGAGCACGACCCCGTGGTGCAGAAGAATCTTTGTACTATGCAGATTTGTTGGATTGTGCGAATCTTATAGTTGACCACGGCCCCGTATCCGCTGAGCACGGCCCCGTGGTGGGCAATAGAATCTTCTACCACTTTGTCTTTTCTGCTGACACTTGGGCACGCCCCCGTGCTGGCTGAGCACGGGGCGTGTTCAGGCTTCAGATCTCTTGTTTTGCTTGGGAAGATGCTGTCGTGGGGTCGGGCATGTCACGTCTTGTTCCTTTTCGTGTATTTATGTTAGATTTTGATGTCTTTTTGCTTCTTTTGTTAATTTGAGCTCATTTAATCCTGAAAATACAAAAGGAAGACAAAAGCACACTTTTTCCAACATTAGTACTATAAAAAGGTTAGTTTTATGCCTCATTTGATGAAATTTATATGTTGCATTTTTAACACATCAATTGTATGTATAACATCAAATAAGAAATGTGATGTACGCGTGCATCATTCTACACAACATGATTTAGAGGATGAAGGGCATGCAATGGTTGAATATTATGGTGAGGAGACCGCATCAAATAACGAAGACATTAGTAACGAAGAGAGATCGCAAAACCAAAATCTAATGGAGTCAAGATAAATAAGTTCAAACCTTCGAGCTGATTTGGTACAAAATGTTTCGACACTTCTTAGATTTGACTCAATGGAAGATGAAGATGAAGATGATTGATTGATTTTTTTTGTAATGTATTATTTTATTGTAGTTTTTTAATATTAGTTTATTTAAATTCTATGATTAGTATAAAAAAAATCCAATGCACATGTGCACCCCACGCCACTAACCCACGCCCCTTCCACACCCCACTTTTTTGGGTATGGAGTGGTGGAGCCCACAAGTGTCATGTTTCATGCAAAGCCGCTAACCTAAGCCCCCTCACTCCCTGCAGTTTTATTATGATTACAAATATATACCTGTTAGGGGAGGATTTCCAAATGATCAGTGATCCTCAATTACTGTTGGGTTTCGTGATCCTCACTTCTGTTAGAATGGGTGATCCTCAGAAGTGTTGCAGGATCAGGATCATGGATCATCTTAAGGATCCTTATACTAACGATTGTCTACTTTGAATATGGTGTTGTTTTGCAGGAGTACGAGCTTGGACTTGGTCTTGGCGATATTCATGGAGCATATTCCATGACTTATTCCGCACGTGCTTACCTGAAAGTGGACGTTATGGAGTTCGTGGGGGACTTGCATGAATTGCGGAATGTTAGTTAGTATAGATATTTTCCATTTTTAAAAGGGGTAGCGAGCTAAATAGAAAACACTTGGCTATTTTTGGCTACACACACACTAATAACTGCTCTCACCAGCTCTCGGCAAATCGCTAAGAAATTTCATACACCTATTGCACGTTACACTGTAGTGATCCTTGTACTTAGCTCGCTATCATCCGAAGTTGTAACACATTTGTTGTCTAATTTGAGTTGGTGATCGGTAGTTTCCATCACCCGAGGTTTTTTATGCCGGAGATCATTCATTGATCAAGGGCTTTTTCCTCGTATGAATCTTCGTGTCACTTGTTCATTACATTTCATAGTGATCCTTATTGTTGTTCATCAATTCAAGCATCATACCTCACAACAGAAAGTTTGGTTGCATTATCATTGCTTGATTTTTGACCAAAACAGTTTGGCGCCCACCGTGGGGCAATTGGTGCTTCATTCCTAAGAAGATTCGTATATTCGTGATCATTTCAGTTCATAACAACCAGACCGATGGCTTCCTCAGCGAAAAACACCTCAAACTTGATGCCGTCATTCAGTTCTTCACAAGGCGTTCCTCCTTTGCCTCCACCACCTTCTGGATCCCAGAAGAATGCTGAGAATGCTGCGAAGAAACCAACCCCCATTTTCCAAAAACCACCAACTTCTTCTGTTTCAACTAATCCTACTACTAATGATCTTTACACTCTGATTTTGCAGATGAGGAATCACGCACAAGAGCAGGATAAAACCAACGAAAGGATCCTCCGGGAGATCGATGAGATCAAGAAACAGAAGAAATCAGTGGAGGATCACTCCCCTCTGATGCCAAGGTCGTTGAACTTCGACACTCCAGTCATAACTTCCCAACACTTAGCAGTTCCGGACGTGCAATACTTGGGTGAATTACCAGGAAGGCGTTATGGGACGGCAACTATGAGTCAGGCATTTGGCTCTCACTTCCAGCCTCAAGGATCCTCTTCTCAACCATCAGGATCCTCTTCTTAGCATCAGGGACACTTCACGTCAGGAGGATATTTGGGAACACATGCAGTTCAAGGATCCTCCCTGGTCCAAGGATCCTCCCAGGTCCAAGGATCCTCCCAGGTCCAAGGATCCTCCCAGGTCCAAGGATCCTCCCAGGTCCCAGGATCCTTCCCGGTCCAAGGATCCTCCTTCATCCCAGGATCCTTCCCGGTCCAAGGATCCTCCCTTGTCCCAGGATCCTCCCTTGTCCCAGGATCCTCTCTGGTTCCAGGATCCTTTCAGGTTCAAGGATCATCTCAACTTCAAGGATCCAACATCCTTCAGGATCAAGGATTCTTGAGAAGTATACAGCATCCGAGCTCGGACGTTCATCAAGGAGACTTCATACCAATGCAGACCATTGCTCCCTCTGGTCCTTCAATCATGCCAGAGTCTCGTCAATATGGATTCACATCCGCAATTCCAAACACGAATCCTGTGGGAGGTAACACTTTTAATAATTCATATAACACTAACCATGGCTTAATGCAGGATACAGGTATTAATCAGGCTATGGCTAGAGAGCTACAGAAGCTTAAGGATATGATATCCAGTGTACCGGGAGTGGTTAAACCCATTCCTGAAATTGCAGATGGTAGCCATAGGATATCTCGTTTTGCACCACCCTTATGTGATGCTGAGATACCTAAAAGATTCCAGATACCATCTATGAAGCTGTATGATGGTTCGACGGATCCAGAGGAGCATGTAGCTCAATACAGGGAGAGGATGGAGATCAATCCAATTCCTGAGAGGTTAAAAGAAGCATGTCTATGCAAAGGATTTGGATCCACACTTACAGGATCTGCTCTTAAATGGCTGCTAAGTCTTCCCCCTTACTCTATTACTTCATTTGCTAATCTAGTTAATTTGTTTAATAGTCAATTCTCTTGTAGTAGAAAGTTTGATCGATTAACTAGTGATCTATATAGGGTAACACAAGGTCAAAATGAATCACTTAGAGATTACATCACTAAGTTTAGTAAAGAATCCTTAGATATTCCTATTTTAGATATTGCTACAGCTGTAGAACCCTTTAAAATGAGATTGCTTAGGGATTCATTATTCTATGATGATCTTGTTATGACCCCTTGCAGGAACTTAGATGAGGAAAGGAACAGGGCCCTTAGGTTCATCCGTTTAGAGGATAACAAAAGGATCCACGAGAGATTGTCAGGATCCTCAAAGCAAGACAAATAAGGATCCTATCTCAAGGATAACTGATCCAAGCAATACTCCAGGCATGACAACCAGAATGTGCATGCTGTGGAACAAGAGGAAGATGATGAGGATTATCCTCCTATTTCTGAATATTGTTTTTCTGCTGATAATAATGAACTAATCCTTTCTATGTAGAGTTTAAGTGACAAGGTTAGGTGGCCAAGGAAGAATGACAAACCGCCTGCCACCAAAGACAAATCGAAATGGTGTGCTTACCATGGGGATTCTGGTCATCTCACAGATGAGTGCTTAGCATTAAGGAAGGAGATAGGTTATCTTTTGAGCAAAGGATACTTGAAGGAATTGCTTGGAAGGAAAAAGTCAAGGATCAAGGATCCTGAGAAAGTTCCTGAAAAAGCTCCTCCTCCACCAGCTGATGCTCAAATCATCCATTTCATCTCCGGAGGTTATCAGCAGCTAAGAGACATGCAAAGGAAACAAAGATGGAGAATGGAGATAGACCTGTTCAAACTTCCATTCTTACCCAGGAAAAAGTCATATCCTTTGATGGGGATGACCATGTGGACATACAGGATCCTCATCATGACGGTTTGGTTATTACATTATTTATATCTAACCATTTTGTTCGCAGGATTCTCGTTGATGGGAAAAGCTCAGTGAACGTAATCCAGTTGGATGTCCTCAATAGAATGGACATCCTTGAATCCGATATTGTCCAAAGATCATCTGTCCTTGTGGGATTCAGTGGAGAGACAAAGATTACATTGGGGGACATCAAACTTCCTGTCTATATAGAGGGAGTGAATTATGTTAAAAAAATTCTATGTTATTGATTACTTATCTTGCTGTAATGTTATCTTTGGCAGGCCATGGATACACGATATGAAGGCAGTCCCCCTCAACATATCATCAATGTGTCAAGCTCCCAACTCTATGAGATATGGTGAAGATAGAAAGTGATCAGCGGGAGGCAAAGAACTGTTACACTTCTTCAATGAAGCCAGCCTCCAAGGAGCAAGACGTCATGGAGGCAAGAGAGCAAGACGTCAAGGATATTCTGTTGAACCCAGAGGATCCTGAATCCAAAAATTTTATAGGATCCGGGATCCTAAACAGTATTGAGCAGGATTTAGTATCCTTCTTGGAAAGAAGAAAATCTACCTTTGCTTGGAAACATGAAGATATGACATGTATATCTAAGAATGTTATTACTCACAAACTTGGTATTGACAGGTCTTTCAAGCCAATACACCAAAAAAGGAGAAAGTTTGCACTTGAAAGGAATGCCATTACCCAAGAAAAGGTAGACAAATTGCTCAAGGCAAGTTTGAGTGGACTGATAAGCATGAAGCTGCACTCAAGGTTCTTAAGGATTATCTATCCTCAGCACCATCCCTGATGAAACCAGAAAATGGAGAATCGTTATCCTTATACTTAGCTATTTCATCTAAAGCAGTAAGTGTGATCCTAGTTAAGGATCATGAAGGCTCTCAACATCCGGTATACTATGTAAGTAAAATTCTACTTGATGCTGAGGCCAGGTATTCTCATTTAGAGAAATTAATTCTTGATTTAATTATGGCTTCTGGTAAACATAGACATTATTTAGAAACTCACACCATTATTGTGAAAACTAACCTTCCTATCAAGAATGTTCTCAGGAAACTTCAAATGTCAGGTAGAATGGCAAAGTGGGCAATCAAGCTTATTGCATATGACATTAAGTATGAACCCAGGACTGCCATCAAGTCCCAAGCTTTAGCTGACTTTGTGGCTGATTCCAGTAGTGATCTACAAAGGGAATCTAAATTAGAAGTTCAACAACTTGAGAAGACCAAGGATCCTTGGACACTCTTCATGGATGGAGCTTCAAATGTTAAAGGAAATGGACAAAGCACACTACTAAAATCGCCACAGGGGGACATTATACCCCAATCCATTGCATGTGCATTCCAAACCACTAATCATGAGGCAAAGTATGAGGCCTTGATAGCAGGTTTGCAATTAGCAAACAATATGAGGATCAGGTATCTTCAAGTATATGTAGATTCTCTATTAATTACTAACCATTATAACGGTTCTTATGCTGTCAAAAGGGAAAAGCTAACCTAATACTTAGAAATAGTCAAGAAATTGGCAGATTCTTTTGCTTTTTTCAGTCTATCACAGGTACCCAGGGAAGAAAATGTAGAAGCTGATGCTCTAGCTAATCTTGGATCATCACTGAAGATTCCAGAGGATGTGAAAATACTCATCATTCATGTCTTAGCCCCTGCAATTGAGGATCACGTAGCCATGATGATAGTGGAAGATTCTGCAATTGTACCCAATGATGGTGCACAGTCAAATTCAGGATCCTGGATCCTTCCAATCTTGAGATATATACAGAATGGAGAAGTTCCTGTTGGAGAAAATCCTAGAGCCTTCAAGACTAAGGTATCTCAATTCACATTATTAAATAACATCTTATATAAAAGGTCTCTTGCAGGTCCATATTTAAGATGCATCGAGGATCCATAAATTTGAGAAGTTTTAAAGGATTTTCATAAAGGAGACTATGGAAATCACACTGGGGGCAGAACACTGTTCTTGAGGATCCATAAATTTGGAGGCATATCGTTTATTAACAATGGATAGTGATCTCTTACCAAGAGCTTGGAATGCTGTTCATCTCAAAAAATATTTTAAGTAAGAAGGATCAGGGATCCTCAGCGATACCAGTATTCTGATTAAGGATCCGGGATCCTCAAAGGATATATGATTCTACATTTGGTAACACATTACTTTCATTTTCATTCATTTTATACTTATTACTTATCATAAGGCAAAGATGTTAAACATTTAACATCTATTTTCATAAAGTTTAAGCTTTTGCAGAGTTGTTATCATTTTACAGAAGATCAAAGTGGTTGGCCAACTCTCCAAAGTTTATGGGCTTGCCCCCAGTTATTTGGGCTTGTCCCCAGTTTGTTGGGCTTGTCCCCAGTTATTTGGGCTTGTCCCCAGTTTTGGGCTTGTCCCCAGTTTGGGCCTGTCCCTAGTTTCGCCAGTAGCGCACGATGATGCTGATATAGTTCATGGCAATGGGACCAGTACCCGCTTTAGGGGCTGACAATTTCATTGTACTGGCTATATTCAGGATCCTACGTATAATGGTAGACATACCATACATCCGTTCCTAAGGTTTCTAACTGTTTTGGTCAAAAAATCTGATGAGGATAATGCAACCAAACTCTATGTCACGGGGTATGATGCTTGAAATATAGAACAATGACAAAGATCACTTCAAGATAAATTGCACAAATGACACAAGGATTTATACGGGGAAAAAGCCCTTGATCAAGAGTTGATCTCCGGCACAAAAAACCCCGGGTGATGGAAACTACCGATCACCAAGCTCAAATAAATCAATAAACGTTTACAACTTCGGATAGTAACGAGCTAGGTACAAGGATCACTATCGTGAAATGTGTAAAAGTGTGTCTAAATGAATGAATGTTCGTCGAGAGCTTCAAGTGTGCGAGTATATGAGAGTGTGTGTAGCTGAAAAAATGACTAAGTGTTCTAATTCTAGCTCGTTACTCCTTTTAAAATAGAAGTTAACTACACTAACTAACTATCCGATTTTCGTGCCAAGCTTCCACGTTCTCCACAACGTCCATTTCTGGTCAATCGTGTGCGAAATACTCGTGGAATATTCCTTGTTACCGTTGCCAAGACCAAGTCAAGCTCGTAATTCCTGCGAAGTAATACCAAACACAAACAAACAATCGTCAGTACGAGGATCCTTAAAGTGATCCATGATCCTGATCCTGAAGCTCTTCTGAGGATCACTATCTGTCACAGAAGAAAGGATCATTAATTAGGATAACGAGTAAGGATCACTAATTATTAGAAAATCCTCCCCTAACAATTGCCCCCAAAATATAAGGAGTAATTTGTAAAATAAGCGAGTTATATTTTCTTGATCTTATCCGCAACTAACTAACGGATATATAGCCGTTGATATCGAACTAGCCGTTGCAACCATGACGTCACAGAAGTGACAACCCTGCATGATCATGATTATAAATAGGAGATAGAAATAGGATCAAATGCATTTAAATTCGAAAGAAACTCCCTTTATATTCTCAGTCGAAGATCAATCAGGTATCTCTTTCTTCATCTTCTTCCTTCTCTTACTCTGTTTTTCTTACTTTACCATTATCTCTTCAAGAATGATGCTCCGGTCCTCCCCCGCCAAGGATCACCAGAAGGATAGTCCCTTGAAGAGTCAAAAGATCATCAAAGACTCCGCAAATGAGAGGTGTTACTTTAACGATGCTCAGATAGACAAGATCCGTCATTGCTTCCCGGCGAGTACTTTTTTCAAACCCTTTGATCCTACTATTCTGAGCGACTATGTTTCAGAAACATGGGTTGCCTTTCCAGTTACTCCATTCGCCATAGGATACACCTATCCTTTCCCAGAACTTACACAATCCTTCTTTTCCCTTACCGGCATCTCTTACATCCAAGCCATGCCGATGATTTTGAGGGTTTTGTACACCCTGGAGAGGATCATCGAACGGGAAGGCATTGATTTAGGCATGTTAGAGCTGACACAATTGTATGATCTTACCACCTTTGGTTCCCATCGTTACTTGTTCAAACGAAAACCCGGCGGAGAACACCCCCTTCTTAAAGTCACCAAGAATGACACAAATTGGAAACGTCGCTTCTTCTTTGTCAGGAGGGATACCATTCCAAACGGCAAGGATCTACCAAATACCTGGTCCACCCATGGTAGGCCAGAGGATCCTGAGAAGGATCACCAGGTAGTCTTGTTTTGGTATAAGGATTACTGACCTCTTTTGTCTTGTGTTATGCAGCTATTTCCGTCTCACACATCATCGCATCACCTGCAACCAAGGATAGGCTTGCTGCTTTTTGGAAGCTTGATCCTGAAACAAGGACATTCAAGATAGACACCCAAGACTCACAGGAAGTATCCTCAGGTTCCATTACCATGTCAAGTAAGTATCCTGCCTTTGGAATATTAAAATAAATAAGTAAATTGAAATAGGATAAGGATACTTATCTTGCTTTGAATGTGTAGGTGCCGGAAAATCTGCCAAGCCTGTATCCCAATTCAACACGGCTGACCTTGATCTTGTCCGATCCAGGAAGAAAAGGTCCACTACCAGTCCCAGCATCTCCATTCCCAAGGCACCCACTAAAGGAAAGGGTGGCAAAAAGAGAAAGACCTCCGAGGGTGAGAATTTGCAGGGTCTGCCTCTGATCCGTCACCAATTCCTGGAGTACTTCAACGATGTAAGGATCACCGTATCTGCCTGTATATCCTGCTAGCATATCCTGCTGATATATCCTGCTAATTTGAGGATCACTCGGTCCTGACCTTATCTTTCATCTCCTTTGCAGAAATTCGCTGAGATTGAGGATTATGTGGGGAATGTCGAGGAGCAGGACAAGAAGATTGCTGACCTCCAACAGGTTGCCATGCTCAAGGATCTTGCACTTGCTGATCTTCGGAAGGAACTTCAAGATGAGAAGACTAAGACGGCTAAACTTCTGATCGACCTGGACTATGAAAAGCATGACCTCATTGAAGGTGCAAAGGTTTCTGCTGCCATCACAATGTATCAGATAAAACTGAAGATGGCCCAGGAAGCTCAAGATCCTAACTTTGACAAAGGCAGCTGGGATGTCGAAGGCTGGAAAGCAAGGTTGGCCGATCTTGAGGATGATGAGGAAGAGGCTACTGAGGTCTTGGCGATTGAGGCAAGTGGCAGTGGGAAGGATCTGATGAAGGATACTACAGCTGGAGGAGAAGAGGATGCAGCAAAGGTGTAGGCTGCATAATTGGGCGATGATGGACATTCCTAGACGCAGCCGGAGCCCAATTTTTTTTAGTTTGATGGTAGTTTTTTGTGGTTGTGATGTTGAACAATTTAATGGGTTGTATCTGAACAATAGTTTTTAGGATTAAGGATTATGTATGATCCTTTGGACAATAGGCAGGATTGCAATTGGTGGAGGGATCCTCTGTTTGGGGGATGAAGCCATTGTGATCCTGCCGCCTTTATATTCCTGCACTATCTTTGAACTTATTATCATGGACACCCTTTACCTACCCCAGCGGACGGGCCACGTTTTGCTGGTAGATGCTCGGGTAGGTAATTTTGACAACCTTTTAAGGGTTAGTCTTTTGTCAATAAATAAAAACTTAACCTTTTGTCGCTTATCTTGTGTTGTTATCCTTTTTAATATCTTACTTTCCAACTGTTGTAATGTTCAATTCGTTTATACTTATCAATCCTTGAAAAATTAAGAAAGATATCCAAAAAGTTTAGTATATGATCACGGACCACATATCCTATAACTGATAAGTTCTAAAAAGTGATATAGTTTAAGAATTCCAAGTTCAGTTGTCAAGTGTAAGGGTTATTCAAATGAATAATGAATAAAATCAAAAGAGTTAAGGATCATACCTGAGGATCCAAGTTAGGATCCTAACCATAATAAGGATAACTATAAGATAAACCTTAGAGTGAAGTAAGGATCAAGGATCCCTAGTTGCCTATCTTCAAGGACCTGAAATAGAGCATAACTTGGGACTAAGCCAATATAAGAAAAGAGTTAGCAACTGGGGACAAGCCCAAGGATAACTGGGGACAAGCCCAAGGATAACTGGGGACAAGCCCAAGGATCGTATGTAAACTGGAGTATGGCCCTAACTGGCGACTATCCAACTTAGTGACATGAAAATGCCAAAACCTTAGCTAACGTGAAAACGTTAGAAACCTTAGCTAACGTGAAAACGTTAGAAACCTTAGGAACGGATGTATGGTACGTCTACCATTATACGTAGGATCCTAAGCATAGCCAGTACAATGGAATTATCAGCCCCTAAAATGAGTACTGGTCCCACTGCCTTGAACTATACCAGGATCATCATGCGCTATAGGCGGAACTGGGGTCAAGCCCAAATAACTAGGGTTAAACCCACGGAACGGATTGCTTCTGCGGATAACCGATGTTATGCTAAGGATACCTGAACTTTCAAAACTCAAACTCACGTGAGAGATGGATAAAGGATACATGATCCTTATCCTTATATGAGGAAATAAAGAAATAAAATAGTTAAAGTTTAGGATATTACCTAAGTAAGGATCACTGATACTTTAAGGATCCTTTAAGGATACCCCTATCGTGAGGATCATCTGTGCCATGAGGGTCATGCTCACATGAAATATCTCTTTAAGTGGACAGCATTCCAAGCTCTTGGTAGCAAATCACCTTCCATGGTTAACAACCTATATGCCCCCTTTCCTGCTTCAGCTTCAATCAAATAAGGGCCTTCCCATTTTGGAGCCAATTTTCCATCAGCAGGATTGGTGGTATTCTGAAATGCTTTCCATAATACCATATCTCCAACTTGAAACTTCCTGATCCTGACATTTTTGTTGTAAGCACCAGCCATTCTCTGTTGATAACTGGCCATCCTTATCCTAGCCATATCCCTGATTTCTTCAATAGTATCCAGGTCTTGGGCCAAGTTCTCATTATTCTCCTCAGGATCACGGGTACTTGTTCTAGCAGTTGGAACCACCATTTCTGTTGGGATCACTGACTCTGCCCCAAATACCAAAGAGAATGGTGTTTGACCAGTAGCATTCTTAGGGGTTGTTCTATCAGCCCAAAGCACATAGGGTAGTTCTTCTGCCCATTTCCCTTTCTTGGATCCAAGCTTCTTCTTCAAATTGTTGATGATGATCTTGTTGGATGATTCTGCTTGACCATTAGCTTGTGGGTGGACTGGTGTTGATGTTATCATCTTAATCCCCCAGCTGTCACAAAAGTTAGTGGTTCTGCCCCCAATAAATTGGGAACCATTATCACATATAATCTCAGAAGGAATTCCAAATCTAGTTATAATATTTCTTTTAATGAAGGATATAACTTCCTTTTCTCTAACTTGGGCAAAAGCTTCAGCCTCTATCCACTTGGAGAAGTAATCAGTCATAGCTAGCATGAATACTTTTCCACCAGGTGCCTTAGGGAGCTTACCAACTATATCCATACCCCATCTCATAAATGGCCAAGAGGAGGATATAGGATGCAATAATTCAGCTGGTTGATGAAGGATATTGCTGTGTCTCTGACAAGGATCACATCTTTTAGCATACTCCACAGCATCTCTCTTCATGGTTGGCCAGTAGTATCCTGTTCTCAGGATCCTTGAGAATAATGCCCTGCCCCCAGTGTGATTTCCACAATCTCCTTCATGGAAGTCTTTTAAAACTTCTTGGATTTCAGGATCCTCAATGCATCTCAAGTATGGTCCTGCAAGAGATCGTCTATACAACATATTATTTAAAATTGTGAATTGAGATACCTTAGATTTGAAATCCCTAGGGTTTTCTCCTGTAGGAATCTCTCCATGTTGTAAGTATCTCATAATTGGTGAGATCCATGATCCTGAATGGGATTGAGTATCCTCACTAGGGATAATTGCAGAATCATTTCCTATCTCCATAGCCACATGATCCTCGATAGCCGGGGTCAGGATATGGATAATAGGGATCTTGATATCCTCCGGGATCTTCAAGGATGATCCTAAGTTAGCCAATGCATCAGCTTCTGTATTCTCTTCCCTCGGTACCTGTGTCAAACTAAAGGAAACAAAAGAGAGTGCCAAACTTTTGACTATCTCTAAATATCTGGTTAGCTTTTCACCTTTAACAGCATAGGATCCATTAAAGTGGTTTGTAATTAACAATTAATCTACATGTACCTCAAGATACCTGATCCCCATATGCTTCGCAATTTGCAAACCAGCAATTAAGGCTTCATATTCAGCCTCATTGTTAGTGGTTTGGAACTCACAAGCTATAGAGTGGGGTATTATGTCCCCCTGTGGCGATTTTAGTAGTATTCCAAGCCCTGTGCCTTTGACATTTGAGGATCCATCAGTATAGAGTATCCAAGGATCCTTGGTCTCTTCTAGCTGCTGGACTTCTAACTCAGCTTCTTGTTGTAAATCACTACTGAAATCAGCCACAAAGTCAGCTAATGCTTGGGATTTGATGGCTGTCCTAGGCTCATATCTTATATCATATGCACTTAGCTTCACTGCCCACTTAGCCATCCTTCCTGACATCTCTGGTTTCCTGAGGACATTCTTAATTGGGAAATTAGTTTTAACAATGATAACATGAGTTTCAAAATAATGTCTTAACTTAGTAGATGCTATAATTAATGCAAGAATAAGCTTTTCAAGGTGTGAATACCTGGATTCGGCATCAAGTAAACTTTTACTTACATAATAGACAGGATGTTGTGTACCTTCATGATCCTTAACAAGGACCGCACTTACTGCTTTTGAGGATACTGCCAGATATAAGGATAGCACATCGCCTTTTTCTGGTTTCATCAAGGCCGGGGCTGAGGATAGATAATCTTTGAGGGCTCTTAAAGCATTTTCATGCTTCTCAGTCCACTCAAATTTCTTGTTCTTCCTTAGGATATCATAGAATTCTTTGCACTTCTCTGAGGATTTGGATATAAATCTGTTCAAAGCTGCTATCCTGCCTGTTAGCCTTTGAACATCCTTAGCATTGGCCGGAGATTTGATGTTCACTATTGCTTTGATTTGTTCCGGGCTAGCTTCAATGCCTCTCTTTGTCACCATGTATCCTAAGAATTTACCTGCTTTAACACCAAAGTGACATTTTGAAGGGTTAAGCTTCATATTATATTTATCAAGGATATTGAATGCTTCCTCCAAGTCGCTCAGGTGATCCTCAGCTTTTAAGGATTTTACCACCATATCATCTATGTAAACCTCCATAGTTTGTCCAATCTGATCCTTGAACATCATATTCACCAGCCTTTGATATGTTGCACCTGCATTTCTTAGTCCGAACGGCATAGCAATATAGCAGTATATACCAGTTGGAGTCATGAAGGCTGTATCCTCTTGGTCGGATGGTTCCATTTGGATTTGTTGGAATCCAGATGAAGCATCCATAAAAGTTAACAGTTCATGACCCGCAGTTGCATCCACCATGGAGTCAATGTGGGGTAATGGGAAAGGATCCTTGGGACATGCCTTATTTAAATCGGTAAAATCGACACATACCCTCCACTTTCCGTTTTTCTTTTGAACAACAACCACATTGGCCAACCATCTTGGATACTTGACCTCTCTAATCATACCTGCCCAGAGCAATTTCTCTACCTCTTCCTGGATAATGGCATTCCTTTCCGGTGCAAACTTTCTTCTCCTTTGATGGATTGGTTTGAAGGACCCGTCAATGCCTAGTTTGTGAGTGATTACTGTTAGGGGAGGATTTTCTAACAATTAGTGATCCTTATTCGTTATCCTAATTAGTGATCCTTACTTCTGTGACAGGTGGTGATCCTCAGAAGAGCTTCAGGATCAGGATCATGGATCACTTTAAGGATCCTCATACTAACGATTGTTTACTTATGTTTTGTAGCGTCTCGCAGGTATATTAAGCTTGACCAAGTCTAGGCGACATTCCTGGAGAATATTCCTAAACTATGCTACACGTGCTTGACCAAAAATAGACGTTATGGAGAACGTGGAGGCTTGGCACGAAAGTCGGATAGTTAGTTTAGGTGGTTATTTCTATTTTAAAAAGGGAGTAACGAGCGAGGAGAAAACACTTAGTCATTTCTCAGTTACACACACTCGCAAACACGCTCATACAAGCTCTCAATCAAACACTTAGCAATTACTTACACTTTTTACACATTTCACCGTAGTGATCCTTGTACCTGGCTCGTTACTATCCGAAGTTGTAAACATTTATTCATTTATTTGAGCTTGGTGATCGGTAGTTTCCATCACCCGGGGTTTTTTGTGCCGGAGATCAATTCTTGATCAAGGGCTTTTTCCCCGTATAAATCTTTGTGTCGTTTGTATACTTTACATTGAAGTGATCCTCATCGCTGTGCCATATTTTAAGCATCATTCCCCTAAACAAAGAGTTTGGTTGCAATATCCTAATCAGATTTTCTGACCAAAACAGTTTGGCGCCCACCGTGGGGCAATTGGTGCTTCGTCCTTAAGAAAATACGCATTTCTGTGCTTAATTCGGCTCACTACAACCAAGCAGATGACTTCCTCATCGAAGAATGCTTCAAACTTGATGCCCTCATTCACTTCCTCACAAGGCGTTCCTCCTTTGCCTCCACCACCTTCTGGATCCCAGAAGAATACAGAGAATGCTGCGAAGAAACCGACTCCCATTTTCTCAAAACCACCTACTTCTCCTGTTTCAACTAATCCTACTACTAATGATCTCTATGCCTTGATTTTGCAGATGAGGAATCATGCACAAGAGCAGGATAAGACCAACGAAAGGATCCTCCGGGAGATCGACGAAATTAAGAAACAGAAGAAAACGGCAGAGGATCATTCCCCACTGATGCCCAGATCTTTGAATTTTGATACTCCGGTGGTTACTTCTCAGCCGTCAGTGGTTCCAGACATTCAATATGCGGGTGGACCAAAAGGAGTGCACTACGGAACAACAGCTATGACCCAGGCACTAGGTTCATATTTCCAGCCAGCAGGATCCTATCCCCAGCATATGGGATCCCTCACGAGTACAGGAGGATATTCGGGAATGCAGCAGTTTCAAGGATCCTCCTTCGTTCCAGGATCATCCCAGGTTCAAGGATCCTCCTTCGTTCCAGGATCATCCCAGGTTCAAGGATCCTCCTTCGTCCCAGGATCATCCCAGGTTCAAGGATCCTCCTTCGTCCCAGGATCATCCCAGGTTCAAGGATCCTCCTTCGTTCCAGGATCATCCCAGGTTCAAGGATCCTCCTTCGTTCCAGGATCATCCCAGTTTCAGGGATCCTTCCAGATGCCAGGATCCTTGAGGAGTATGCGAACAGGAAGTTCAGATGTCCATCAAGGAGATTTTATTCCAATGCAGACCAATGCCTCTACCGGTCCCTCGATCATTCCAGAGTCTCAACAATATGGACTAACCTCCATTCTTCCTAACTTGAATCCAATGGGAGGTAACACTTTTAATAATTCTCATACTACTAACCATGGTCTTATGCAGGATCCAGGTATCAATCATGCCATGGCCAGAGAATTGCAAAAGCTAAAGGATATGATCTCGAGTGTTCCGGGAGTAGTCAAACCTATTCCAGAGATTGCAGATGGGAGCCACAAGATATCTCGTTTTGCACCACCAATCTGTGATGCTGAGATACCCAAGAGGTTCCATGTGCCTACAATGAAACTGTATGATGGTTCGACGGATCCTGAAGAACACATAGCACAATACAGGGAGAGGATGGAGATCAATCCAATCCCAGAAAAGTTAAAGGAAGCATGCCTATGCAAAGGATTCGGATCCACTCTTACTGGATCAGCTCTCAAATGGCTGCTAAGTCTTCCTCCCTATTCTATTACCTCATTTGCAAACCTAGTTAACTTGTTTAATACTCAGTTTTCTTGTAGTAGAAAATTTGAACGATTAACTAGTGATTTATATAGGATAACCCAGGGTCATAATGAATCACTAAGGGATTACATTACCAAATTCAGTAAAGAATCCTTAGACATTCCCAACTTAGATATAGCCACGGCTGTTGAGGCCTTCAAAATGGGACTGCTTAGGGATTCGTTATTTTATGATGATCTTGTTATGACACCATGCAGGAACCTAGATGAGGTAAGAACCCGGGCCCTCAGGTTCATTCGGCTAGAGGATGACAAGAGGATTCAGGAGAGGATAACAGGATCCTCAAAGCAGGATAAGCAAGGATCCTCATTCAGAAACAACAAGTTCAGATCCTACAACAAATCTGATAATCAGAACGTGCATTCTATTGATCAAGAAGAGGATGATGAGGATTATCCTCCAATTTCTGAATATTGCTTTAGTGTTGATAACAATGAACTAATCCTTGCCATGCAGAACCTAGGTGATAAGGCTAGATGGCCAAGAAAGAATGACAGGCCAGCTGCAACTAAGGATAAATCAAAGTGGTGTGCATATCATGAAGATTTTGGGCACCTCACAGAAGAATGCATTGCATTAAGAAAGGAAATTGGATACTTGTTGAGCAAAGGGCATCTAAAAGAGTTGTTGGGAAGAAAAAAGTCAAGGACTCAGGATCCTGAAAGGATCCCCGAGAAGGCTCCAGCCCCTCCAGCAGATGCACAAGTGATAAACTTTATTTCTGGGGGATCCGACATTTGTGGCACATCCTTCTCAGCAGCTAAGAGGCATGCAAAGGAAACTAAAATGGATAATGGAGAAAGACCAGTTCGAACATCGAGTGTCACCGAAGGAAAAGTCATAACCTTTGATGAAGAGGATCGTATTGATATCCAGGATCCTCATCACGATGGTTTAGTTATTACTCTTTTTATATCTAACTATTTTGTCCGCAGGATCCTAATAGACGGAGGAAGTTCAGTGAACATTATCCAGCTTGATGTTCTAAAGAAGATGGGTATCCCTGAATCAGAGATCATACCAAGATCCTCCGTGCTCGTGGGATTTAGTGGCGAAACTAAGAACACCCTGGGGGACATTAAACTCCCAATATATATTGAAGGCTTACACTCTTATCAAAAATTTTGTGTTATTGACTATTTATCTTGTTGTAATGTTATCCTTGGCAGGCCCTGGATACACGATATGAAAGCAGTCCCATCTACTTACCATCAATGTGTGAAGCTCCCTAGTCCTTGGGGAATAGTAAAGATTGATAGCGATCAGCAGGAAGCTAAGAATTGCTACACTTCATCGATGAAACCAGCTTCGAAGTCAAGGGAGCAATAGCAATCAACGTATCCTCCAAGGAGTGTCTTGGAGGCCAGAGAGCAGGATGTGGTAGAAATCCTCATGGATCCTGATGATCCTGAATCCAAAATCTATATCGGGTCAGGGATCCTTGGCGAAATGAAAGAAGACCTCATATCCTTCCTCAAAAGGAGAAAGACTACCTTTGCATGGAAACACGAAGACATGACTGGTATATCCAAAGATGTTATCACTCACAAGCTCGGCATCGACAGATCCTTCAAACCAATCCATCAAAGGAGATGGAAGTTTGCACCAGAAAGGAATGCCATTATCCAGGAAGAGGTAGAGAAATTGCTCCGGGCAGGTATGATTAGAGAGGTCAAGTATCCAAGATGGTTGGCCAATGTGGTTGTTGTTCAAAAGAAAAACGGAAAGTCGAGGGTATGTGTCGATTTTACCGATTTAAATAAGGCATGTCCCAAGGATCCTTTCCCTTTACCCCACATTGACTCCATGGTGGATGCAACTGCGGGTCATGAACTGTTAACTTTTATGGATGCTTCATCTGGATTTCAACAAATCCAAATGGAACCATCCGACCAAGAGGATACAGCCTTCATGACTCCAACTGGTATATATTGCTATATTGCTATGCCGTTCGGATTGAGAAATGCAGGTGCAACGTACCAAAGGCTGGTGAATATGATGTTCAAGGATCAGATTGGACAAACTATGGAGGTTTACATAGATGATATGGTGGTAAAATCCTTAAAAGCTGAGGATCACCAAAGAGACTTGGAGGAAGCATTCGATATCCTTGACAAATATAACATGAAGCTTAATCCTTCAAAATGTCATTTTGGTGTTAAAGCAGGTAAATTCTTAGGATACATGGTGACTAAGAGAGGCATCGAAGCTAGCCAGGAACAAATCAAAGCAATAGTGAACATCAAATCTCCGGCCAATGCTAAGGATGTTCAAAGGCTAACAGGAAGGATAGCAGCCTTGAACAGATTCATATCCAAGTCCTCCGAGAAGTGTAAAGAATTCTATGATATCCTAAGGAAGAACAAGAAATTTGAGTGGACGGAGAAGCATGAAAATGCTTTAAAAGCCCTCAAAGATTACCTATCCTCGGCCCCGGCTTTGATGAAACCAGAAAAAGGTGATGTGTTATCCTTGTATCTTGCTGTATCCTCAAAAGCGGTAAGTGCGGTCCTTGTTAAGGATCATCAAGGTACACAACATCCTGTCTATTATGTAAGTAAAAGTTTACTTGATGCCGAATCCAGGTATTCACACCTTGAAAAACTTATTCTCGCATTAATAATGGCATCTACCAAGTTAAGACATTATTTTGAAATTCATGTTATCATTGTTAAAACTAATTTTCCAATAAAGAATGTCCTCAGGAAACCAGAGATGTCAGGAAGGATGGCTAAGTGGGCAGTAAAGCTGAGTGCATATGATATAAGATATGAGCCTAGGACAGCTATCAAATCCCAAGCATTAGCTGACTTTGTGGCTGATTTCAGTAGTGATTTACAAGAAGAAGCTGAGCTAGAAGTCCAGCAGCTAGAAGAGACCAAGGATCCTTGGATACTCTATACTGATGGATCCTCAAACGTCAAAGGCACAGGGCTTGGAATACTACTAAAATCGCCACAGGGGGACATAATACCCCATTCTATAGCTTGTGAGTTCCAAACCACTAATAATGAGGCTGAATATGAAGCCTTAATTGCTGGTTTGCAAATTGCAAAAAATATGGGGATCAGGTATCTTGAGGTACACGTAGATTCTTTGTTGATTACAAACCACTTTAATGGATCATATGCTGTTAAAGGTGAAAAGCTAACCAAATATTTGGAGATAGTCAAAAGTTTGGCACTCTCTTTTGTTTCCTTTAGTTTGTCACAGGTACCAAGGGAAGAAAATACAGAAGCTGATGCATTGGCTAACTTAGGATCATCTTTGAAGATCCCAGAGGATATCAGGATTCCCATTATCCATATCCTGACCCCGGCTATCGAGGATCACCAGACTATGGAGATAGGAGATGATTCTGCAGTTATCCCTAGTGAGGATATTCAATCCTATTCAGGATCCGGATCATGGATCTCACCAATCATGAGATACTTACAACATGGAGAGATTCCTACAGGAGAAAACCCTAGGGCTTTCAAATCTAAGGTATCTCAATTCACAATTATGAATAATATGTTATACAGGCGATCTCTTGCAGGACCATACTTGAGATGCATTGAGGATCCTGAAGTTCAAGAAGTTTTAAAAGACTTCCATGAAGGAGATTGTGGAAACCACACTGGGGGCAGGGCGTTATTCTCAAGGATCCTGAGGACAGGATATTACTGGCCAACCATGAAGAAAGATGCTGTGGAGTATGCCAGAAGATGTGATCCTTGCCAGAGACACAGCAATATCCTTCATCAACCAGCTGAATTATTGCATCCTATATCCTCCTCTTGGCCATTTATGAGATGGGGTATGGATATAGTTGGAAAGCTCCCTAAGGCACCTGGTGGGAAAGTATTCATGTTAGCTATGACTGATTACTTCTCCAAGTGGATAGAGGCTGAAGCTTTTGCCCAAGTCAGGGAAAAGGAAGTTATATCCTTCATTAAAAGAAATATTATAACTAGATTTGGAATTCCCTCTGAGATTATTTGTGATAATGGTTCCCAATTTATTGGGGGCAGAACCACTAACTTTTGTGACAGCTGGGGGATTAAAATGATAACATCAACACCAGTCCACCCACAAGCTAATGGTCAAGCAGAATCATCTAACAAGATCATCATCAACAACTTGAAGAAGAAGCTTGGATCCAAGAAAGGAAAATGGGCAGAAGAACTACCCTATGTGCTCTGGGCTGACAGGACAACCCCTAAGAATGCTACTGGTCAAACACATTCTCTTTGGTGTTTGGGGCAGAATCAGTGATCCCAACAGAAATGGTGGTTCCTACTGCTAGAACAAGTACCCGTGATCCTGAGGAAAATGATGAAAACTTGGCTCAAGACCTGGATACTATTGAAGAAATCAGGGATATGGCTAGGATCAGGATGGCCAGTTATCAACAAAGAATGGCTGGTGCTTACAACAAAAATGTCAGGATCAGGAGGTTTCAAGTTGGAGATATGGTATTAAGGAAAGCATTCCAAAATACTACCAATCCTGCTGATGGGAAGTTGGCTCCAAAATGGGAAGGCCCTTATTTGATTGAAGCTGAAGCAGGAAAGGGGGCATATAGATTGCTAACCATGGAAGGTGATTTGCTACCAAGAGCTTGGAATGCTGTCCACTTGAAAAATATTTCATGTGATAAGGATCCTCATGGCAGAGGTGATCCTAGCGAAAGGGATATCCTTAAAGGATCCTCAAAGTATCGATGATCCTTACTTAGGTAATATCCTAAACTTAAGCTATTTCATTTTATTATTTTCTCTTATAAGGATAAGGATCATGTATCCTTTATCCATCTCTCACGTGAGTTTAAGTTTTGAAAGTTCAGGTATCCTTAGCATAAAGTTGGTTACCCACAGAAGCAATCCGTCCTTTGGGTCTAACCCCAGTTAATCGGGCTTGTCCCCAGATTCCGCCTGTAGCGCACGATGATCCTGGTATAGTTCAAGGCTTTGGGACCAGTACTCGTTCTAGGGGCTGATAATTCCATTGTTCTGGCTATGCTTAGGATCCTACGTATAATGGTAGACGTACCATACATCCGGTCATAAGGTTTCTAACGTTTTCACGTTAGCTAAGGCTTCTAACGTTTTCACGTTAGCTAAGGTTTTGGCATCTTCATGTCACTAAGTTTGGATAGTCGCCAGTTAGGGCCATACTCCAGTTTACACACGATTCTTGGGCTTGTCCCCAGTTATTCATGGGCTTGTCCCCAGTTATTCATGGGCTTGTCCCCAGTTATCCTTGGGCTTGTCCCCAGTTGCTAACTCTTTTCTTATATTGGCTTAGTCCCAAGTTATGTTCTATTTCAGGTCCATGAAGATAGGCAGCTAGGGATCCTTGATCCTTATTTCATTCTAAGGTTTATCTTATAGTTATCCTTATTATGGTTAGGATTCTAACTTGGATCCTCAGGTATGATCCTTAACTCTTTAGATTCCATTCATTATTCTTTTAAATAACCCTTATATTTGACAACTGAACTTGTATTTTTAAATCACATCACTTTTTAAACCTATCGGTTATGGGATATGTGATCCTTGTTCGTATCCTAAACTTTTTGGATATCTTTTCTAATTTTTCAAGGCTTGATAAGTATAAACAGAATGAACATTACAACAGTTGGAAATTAACATATTAAAAAAGGATAACAACACATGATAAGCGACAAAAGGTTAAGTTTTTATTTATTAACATAAGGCTAACCCTTTAAAAGTTGTCAAAATTACCTACCCAAGCATCTACCAGCAAAACGTGGCCCGTCCGCTGGGGTAGGTAAAGGGTGTCCATGATAATGAGTTCAAAAGTAGTGCAGGAATATAAAAGCGGCAGGATCACAATGGCTTCATCCCCCAAACAGAGGATCCCTCCACCAATTGCAATCCTGCCCATTGTCCAAAGGATCATACATGATCCTTAAACCTAAGAACTATTGTTTAGAGTTATTACAAACCACGAAATTGTTTTAAACATCACAACCATCAAACTAAAAATTGGGCTCCGGCCTTAGCACATATATCCATCATCGCCCAATTGTGCAGCCTACACCTTTGCTGCATTATCATCATCACCAGCCGCTGCATCCTCAGCTTTATCCTTCAACCCGCTGCCACTAGCCTCAATAGCCAGAATCTCCTCAGCCTCCTCTTCATCACCCAATTCAGCCAGCCTTGCCTTCCATTCTTCAATCTCCCAGTTGCTTTTGTCGAAGGCAGGATCCTGAGCCTCCAAGGCCATTTGCAGCTTGGTTTTGTACATTGCTATGGCGGCAGAGACTTTGGCATCATCTGTGATCTCCTGCCTTTCATAGTCAAAGTTAACCAGTACCTTGGCCATCTTCTGTTTGGTATCCTTGAGTTCCTTCTGAAGATCAGCAATTGCAAGATCCTTGAGCACAGCAACCTGCTGGAGGTCAGCAATCTTTTTATCTTGATCCTCAACATGGCCGACGTAATCCTCGATCTCAGCAAATTTCTGCAAAAGAAAAGGGTAAAGCGGTTCAAGAGCAAGTGATCCTTAGATCAGCAGGATATGTAAGCAGAGATAGTGATCCTTACATCATTGAAGTACTCGAGGAACTGGTGGCGAATTAAGGGCAGACCCTGCAAATCCTCAGCCTCGGAAGTCTTTCTCTTCTTGATTCCCTTCCCTTTGAGGGGTGCCTTGGGGATTGAGGCTGTCGGGCTAGTAGGAACCTTTCTTTTGGAGGATTTGACAGTGGTGAGATCGGTGACGCTGAACCTTGAAGCAGCTTTGGCAGATTTTCCAGCACCTACACAGCCAAAATAAGATAAGTATCTTTTCTTAATATATATTTAACTATTTATTTAAATTTTAAACAAGGATACTTACTTGACATTGTGACAGAGCCTGAGGATACCTCCTGTGAGTCTTGGGTTGTCGTCTTAAAAGTTCTAGTTTCAGGGTCAAGTCCCCAGAAAGTAGCAAGCCTTTCCCTGGTTGCGGGCGTTGTGATGAGACGTGAAAAGGAGATGGCTGCATGACACAAGATAAAGAAGGGGTTAGTGATCCTATTACAAAAACATGACCATCTGGTGATCCTTCCCAGGATCCTCCAGCCTACCATGGGTGGACCATGTTCTTGGTAAGTGTTCTCCATCTGAGATGGTATCCCTCCTTACAAAGAAGAAGCGACGCTTCCAATCTTTGTCGTTTTTGGTGACTTTGAGAAGAGGATGATCTGCACTGGGTTTTCGTTTAAGTAAATAACGATGGGAACCGAAGGTAGTAAGATCATACAACTCCGCCAGTTCTGACATTCCTAAATCAAGACTCTCCTGCTCAATGATCCTCTCTAGGGTGTATAAAACCCTCCAGATCATCGGCATGGCTTGAATGTAAGATATGCCGGTAAGGGAAAAGAAGGATTGTGTGAACTCCAGGAAAGGATAGGTGTACCCTATAGCAAATGGAGTGACTGGAAAGGCGACCCATGTATCAGAAACGTAGTCGCTCAGAACAGTTGAATCGAAGGGTTTGAAAAAGACATTCGCCGGAAAACGGTGACGGATGTTATCTATTTGTGCATCGGTAAAGCAACACCTCTCGTTCACCGAGTCCTTGATGATCTTCTGACTCTTCAAAGGGCTATCCTTTTTGTGATCCTTGGCCGGGGAACTTCGGAGCAACATTTTCGAAGCGATAAAGATAAAGAAAGAAGAACAGAGTAAGAAGGGAAAAGAGAGGAGAAAGAGATACCTGATTGATCTTCAATTGAGATTATAAAGGGAGTTTCTTTCGAATTTAAATGCATAATGATCCTATCTATATCTCTATTTATAATTATGATTCTGCAGGATTGTCACTTCTGTGACATCATCATCGCAACGGCTAGTTCTATTTTAACGGCTATATATCCGTTAGTTAGTTACGGATAAGATCAAGAAAATATAACTCGCCAGATTTTACAAATTACTCCTTATATTTTGGGGGCAATTGTTAGGGGAGGATTTTCTAACAATTAGTGATCCTTATTCGTTATCCTAATTAGTGATCCTTACTTCTGTGACAGGTGGTGATCCTCAGAAGAGCTTTAGGATCAGGATCATGGATCACTTTAAGGATCCTCATACTAACGATTGTTTACTTATGTTTTGTAGCGTCTCGCAGGTATATTAAGCTTGACCAAGTCTAGGCGACATTCCTGGAGAATATTCCTAAACTATGCTGCACGTGCTTGACCAAAAATAGACGTTATGGAGAACGTGGAGGCTTGGCACGAAAGTCGGATAGTTAGTTTAGGTGGTTATTTCTATTTTAAAAAGGGAGTAACGAGCGAGGAGAAAACACTTAGTCATTTCTCAGTTACACACACTCACAAACACGCTCATACAAGCTCTCAATCAAACATTTAGCAATTACTTACACTTTTTACACATTTCACCGTAGTGATCCTTGTACCTGGCTCGTTACTATCCGAAGTTGTAAACATTTATTCATTTATTTGAGCTTGGTGATCGGTAGTTTCCATCACCCGGGGTTTTTTGTGCCGGAGATCAATTCTTGATCAAGGGCTTTTTCCCCGTATAAATCTTTGTGTCGTTTGTATACTTTACATTGAAGTGATCCTCATCGCTGTGCCATATTTTAAGCATCATTCCCCTAAACAAAGAGTTTGGTTGCAATATCCTAATCAGATTTTCTGACCAAAACAATTACATCTTTGGATATACCAGTCATGTCTTCGTGTTTCCATGCAAAGGTAGTCTTTCTCCTTTTGAGGAAGGATACAAGGTCTTCTTTCATTTCGCCAAGGATCCCTGATCCGATATAGATTTTGGATTCAGGATCATCAGGATCCATGAGGATTTCTACCACATCCTGCTCTCTTGCCTCCAAGACATCCCTTGGAGGATACCTTGATTGCTATTGCTCCCTTGACTTCGAGGCTGGTTTCATCGATGAAGTGTAGCAATTCTTAGCCTCCTGCTGATCACTATCAATCTTCACTATTCCCCAAGGACTAGGGAGCTTCACACATTGATGGTAGGTAGATGGGACTGCTTTCATATCGTGTATCCAGGGCCAAGGATAACATTGCAACAAGATAAACAGTCAATAACACAAAATTTTTTATAAGAGTGTAAGCCTTCGATATATATTGGGAGTTTAATGTCCCCCAGGGTATTCTTAGTTTCGCCACTAAATCCCACAAGCACGGAGGATCTTGGTATGATATCTGATTCAGGAATTCCCATCTTCTTTAGAACATCAAGCTGGATAATGTTCACTGAGCTTCCTCCGTCTATAAGGATCCTGCGGACAAAATGGTTAGAAATGAAAAGAGTAATAACTAAACCATCGTGATGAGGATCCTGGATATCAACACGATCATCCTCATCAAAGGTTATGACTTTTCCTTCGGAGACACTTGATGTTCGAACTGGTCTTTCTCCACTATCCATTTTAGTTTCCTTTGCATGCCTTTTTGCTGCTGAGAAGGATGTGCCACAAATGTCTGATCCTCCAGAAATACAGTTTATTACTTGTGCATCTGCTGGAGGGGCCGGAGCTTTCTCAGGGATCCTTTCAGGATCCTGAGTCCTTGACTTTTTCCTACCCAACAACTCTTTCAGATGCCCCTTGCTCAACAAGTATCCAATTTCCTTCCTTAGTGCAATGCATTCTTCTGTGAGGTGCCCAAAATCTTCATGGTATGCACACCACTTTGATTTATCCTTAGTTGCAACTGGCCTATCATTTTTTCTAGGCCATCTAGCTTTATCACCTAGATTCTGCATCGCAAGGATTAGTTCATTGTTATCAACACAAAAACAATATTCAGAAATTGGAGGATAATCCTCATCATCCTCTTCTTGATCAATAGAATGCACGTTCTGGTTATCAGATTTGTTGTAGGATCTGAACTTGTTGTTCCTGAATGAGGATCCTTGCTTTTCCTGCTTTGAGGATCCTGCTAACCTCTCCTGGATCCTCTTGTCATCCTCTAGCCGGATGAACCTAAGTGCCCGGGTTCTTACCTCATCTAAGTTCCTGCATGGTGTCATAACAAGATCATCATAGAACGACGAATCCCTAAGCAATCCCATTTTAAAGGCCTCAACGGCCGTGGCTATATCTAAGTTGGGAATGTCTAAGGATTCTTTACTGAATTTGGTGACGTAATCCCTTAATGATTCATTATGACCCTCGGTTATCCTATATAGATCACTAGTTAATCGTTCAAATTTTCTATTACAAGAAAACTGATTATTAAACAAGTTAACTAGATTAGCAAATGAGGTAATAGAGTAGGGGGGAAGACTTAGCAGCCATTTGAGAGCTGATCCAGTAAGAGTGGATCTGAATCCCTTGCACAGGCATGCTTCCTTTAACCTTTCTGGGATTGGATTGATCTCCATCCTCTCCCTGTATTGTGCTATGTGTTCTTCAGGATCCGTCGAACCATCATACAGCTTCATTGTTGGCACATGGAATCTCTTGGGTATCTCAGCATCACAGATTGGTGGTGCAAAACGAGATATCTTGTGGCTCCCATCTGCAATCTCTGGGATAGGTTTGACCACTCCCGGAACACTTGATATCATATCCTTTAGCTTTTGCAATTCTCTGGCCATGGCATGATTGATACCTGGATCCTGCATAAGACCATGGTTAGTAGCATAAGAATTATTAAAAGTGTTACCTCCCATTGGATTCAAGTTAGGAAGAATGGATGTTAATCCATATTGTTGGGGCTCTGGAATGATCGAGGGACCAGTAGAAGCATTGGTCTGCATTGGAATAAAATCTCCCTGATGGACATCTGAACTTCCTGTTTGCAAACTCCTCAAGGATCCTGGCATCTGGAAGGATCCCTGAAATTGGGACGATCCTGGAACAAAGGAGGATCCTTGAACCTGGGATGATCCTGGAACAAAGGAGGATCCTTGAACCTGGGATGATCCTGGAACAAAAGAGGATCCTTGAACCTGGGATGATCCTGGAACAAAGGAGGATCCTTGAACCTGGGATGATCCTGGAACAAAGGAGGATCCTTGAACCTGGGATGATCATGAAACCTGGGATGATCCTGAATAACCTCCTGAAGTCATGAAGGATCCCATATGCTGAGGATAGGATCCTGCTGGCTGGAAGTATAGACCTAATGCCTGGGTCACTGTTGTTGTTCCGTAGTGCACTCCTTTTGGTCCGCCCACATATTGAACATCTGGAACCACTGATGGCTGAGAAGTAATCACCGGAGTATCAAAATTCAAAGATCTGGGTATCAGTGGGGAACGATCCTCTGCCGTTTTCTTCTGTTTCTTAATTTCGTCAATCTCCCGGAGGATCCTTTCGTTGGTCTTATCCTGCTCTTGTGCATGATTCCTCATCTGCAAAATCAAGGCATAGAGATCATTAGTAGTAGGATTAGTTGAAACAGAAGAAGTAGGTGGTTTTGAGAAAATGGGAGTTGGTTTCTTCGCAGCATTCTCAGTATTCTTCTGGGATCCAGAAGGTGGTGGAGGCAAAGGAGGAACGCCTTGTGAAGAAGTGAATGAGGGCATCAAGTTTGAAGCATTCTTCGCCGAGGAAGCCATTTGCTTGGTTGTAGTGAACTGCAATGAGCACGGCAACACGAATTTTTCTAAGAATGAAGCACCAATTGCCCCACGGTAGGCGCCAAACTGTTTTGGTCAAAAAATCTGATGAGGATAATGCAACCAAACTCTATGTCACGGGGTATGATGCTTGAAATATAGAACAATGACAAGGATCACTTCAAGATAAATTGCACAAATGACACAAGGATTTATACGGGGAAAAAGCCCTTGATCAAGAGTTGATCTCCGGCACAAAAAACCCCGGGTGATGGAAACTACCGATCACCAAGCTCAAATAAATCAATAAACGTTTACAACTTCGGATAGTAACGAGCTAGGTACAAGGATCACTATCGTGAAATGTGTAAAAGTGTGTCTAAATGAATGAATGTTCGTCGAGAGCTTCAAGTGTGCGAGTATATGAGAGTGTGTGTAGCTGAAAAAATGACTAAGTGTTCTAATTCTAGCTCGTTACTCCTTTTAAAATAGAAGTTAATGTTGGGATTGAACCCTATCAGAGGAACAGATAATGTAAAGCCAAAACTGGATCAAAGCAGTGGATCCAGAATAAGCAGACGTTTACAGTTGGTTCATGCAAATCTCTCCCCTTGAAAGTGGTTTCATATCTGCTGACCTCCTATCTGCTGATCATACTAAGTGCTGACCTACAACTGCTGCTTTATATCTACTGACCAATGTCAAAGACTGATGGAAGACCAAAGCTCTGTTGACTCAATCTACTGCCTTGGGTCAAGTACTGCTGATCCGGACAAGCACTGCTGGGTTCACAGCAGTGGAAGGATGCAGCAGCAGTTTAAGTGTCTTTTATGTAATGTAATGTAATAGCAGTAGTTTAGTACATCAGTGTTTATAGATCAGTAGTTAGAGTTTGTTAGGAGGTTAGATGTCACTTTCATGGTGACGTCAGCTAAGATGCTCAGTGGTTTGCAAGTGCCTATAAATAGTTCAGTACTTTGTACTGTTCTATTAGCTCTTTCACCACATCGTCTTCTTTGCACGAACAAACTACTGAGCTCTGGCTGAGGGGGAGTTTGCATTCTTACATCAATCATTGTAATCGTTGTTGAAACAAATTCAATCATTCGGTTCTTTGTGAAAAGATTTTTGATTAAAAGTATTACTCCTGTTTGATTGTATGCAAAGTTTGTTTTCATCTTATTTCCGCTGCACAACTCTTTCATTTTCATCTTAATTACAAACGAAAATACAATCAAAAAGAAACTCAGATCCAACAATTGGTATCAGAGCCTGGACAGTCAAATTTGATTTAACAATCATTTTGACGTAAATAGTTCGGCTCATTACAGTTGATACTGATCGTTTGTTCGTCCGTTGAAAAACAGAGCAAGGATTAATCACCATTAAAGTTGATTTCTCAGTGTCTGTAAAACAACAAGAATGACGTCACAATCTCAGGATGATAAAAACAACATCGGCTCACTTTTTAAACCACCTATGCTAAAAAGAAATGAGTACAACATCTGGCAGAGGAGGATGGGTCACATCCTCGCTCAACAAAGCACAGGTTGTTGGAGGTCTTTCACCTTTGGTCCTCATGTTCCTTCAGTGCCAAGCGCTGAAGATGTTAAAAAGTTCGTTCCAAAACCAGTTGAAAATTACACCGAAACCGATTTTCAAAAGATCGAACTAGATGCTAAAGCGTTTAGCATCATAGCATCAGCGCTGCCCAATGAAATATATGCTGGACTGTTACACTGTAACAGTGCCAAAGAATTGTGGGACGCACTTAAGGAACAGTTTGGAGGTACTGAAGAAGTCATAGAAAATAATAGGGAAATCCTGAACCAACAGTATGAAACATTTTGTCATGTTAGAGGTGAATCACTGACTCAACAATTTGAGCGGTTTAGTTGTCTCATCAGTGAACTGAGGCTTGTTAATACCACCTTTACAAACTCGACTCAAAACAGCAGGTTCCTCAGGTCACTGCCCGAAAAATGGGACACTATAGCCTTTGTCACCAGAAATTCACCTGAGTTCAAGGATCTGACCTTGACCCAACTCCATGGTCGACTCCTGACCTACGAGAGGGAGTTGAACCAGAAAAGGAAGTTACAAGAGTCAGGAAAAGCCGTTGATGATTACACATTCGGTAATACTGCTCTTCTGGGTCAAGAAGAATCTGGGAGCAGTGGTAAGGACCAGGGTTATGATCACTTCATTGACATAACTGCTGGTGCAAATTTTAACAACCCTGATCCTCACTCTGCAAGTTATGCATTCACTGCAAACGAAAACCAGATGTCAGATAATTTAAGCTTTGAACTAAATGATTTGCAACATTTTGATCCCACTGATTTAGAGGAAATGGACATCCTGCACCAACTGGCTTTGCTAAGTGTTAGAACTAGCAAGTTCTACAAAAGAACAGGGAGAAAATTCCCAGGTTTGCATGGGAATCTAAGGGTTGGGTTGGATAAATCGAAAATCAAGTGCTACAAGTGTAATAGGTTGGGACATTTCGCTAGGGAATGTAGGAGTCAAAATACTGGTCCCATAATTACTCATCCTAGCTCAAATCCTAGACCTCAAAACCAAAACACTGTGCACTATGCCCAATATGCCCCAGCAGCTCAAGTGAACACTGCTCACTATGCTGCTGCCCCTGTGCCAGTACATTATGTCCAAACTACTGTTCCACAAATCCAATATGTTCAAACCCCTGTTCCACAGGTACAAGTGCAACCTGTTGCACCTCAAACCACTGCTCCAGCAGCAGCACAACCAGATCAACAAAGTTTTTTCACTCAAGGGTTTGTTGACTGGAGCAGTATGCCTGAAGACCTTAATGATGAAAATTTTGCACTCTATGCTTCTAATGATCCTTCTCATGATGAGTTTTGTTTAATGGCATTGGAGTCAATACAGGAGGGGGTTGAAACTGAGGAGGAACAGCAGTGCTTTGAAACAGTGGAAGAGGTGACTGAAGCAGTGGTTACTGCTGTGGCTGGTGAAATACTGTTGGGAGAAAGTTCAGGTACCCTGATTGAACCACTGACAGATCCATGGGCCGAAGAGGACAAACAAGAAGAGAAAGAAGAAAAGGCTGGTGAAAAAGAGGTGAAAGCTGATGATGAGGAAGATCATCAATGTGATTGTGCAATGATGGCAGCTGCCAAGGTTGAAAAGCAATTTGACCTTCCAGTAAAAAGCTTCAGGAGTGACAATGGCACAGAATTCAAAAATAGGGAGTTGGATGCCTTCTGTGTGAAGAAAGGGATTGTAAGGCAGTACAGCATCCCAAGAACACCAGAGCAGAATGGGGTAGTGGAAAGGAAGAACAGAACTCTGATTGAGGCTGCCAGAACCATGCTTGCAGATTCAGGTTTGCCTTTAACTTTCTGGGCAGAGGCAGTAAACACTGCTTGCTATGTTCAGAACAGAGTTTTAATAAACCCCAGGCACAAAAAGACTGCCTATGAAATTCTGTATAAAATTAAACCACTGATCTCATATTTCAAAGTGTTTGGCTGCCCATGCTTTATTTTGAACTTAAAAGATTCCATTTCAAAATTTGCAGCCAAAATTGATTGTGGTTATCATCTGGGATACTCAACCACTGCCAAGGCCTACAAAGTGTTCAATACACGGACCAAGGCAGTGGAGGAGACTTTGAATGTAAAATTCAATGAGCTTTCATCAATGAAAATCCCAGCAAACCCTGCAGATCTGTTTGATCTTGAAAAATTCACATATGAAAATACTGCTGTCAAGACTAACAGTGCAGGTCCATCAGAGGATACAACACCAGACTATGGGTATGAAATCATCATCCCTCAAAGGTCTGCCACAAAGGGAAAAGCACCAGCTGTTCAAAACAGTTGTCAAAGCTCAACCACTGCTACCTCAACAGTTGTTGACCAAAGTAGCCCATCAACCACTGCTTCAACATCCTCAAACACTGCTGACAAAAGTCCTCAAACAGTGGATAAAAGTCAGCAGTTGTCCACCTCATTACCTCCAATTCCACCACCTTTTGAAGCCACTGCTGGATCATCAAAGTCCCCAGCAGTGGTTAGCTCAGATGATACACATTTGCAGCCTTCACCAACCAATGCCATCATACCATACCAAGGAGATTTAATCTTCTTGAGATCTCATCCACCTGATCAAATCATTGGCAACATAAATGAAGGGGTGCTCACAAGAAGCCAAACCCAAAACATTTGTCTTTTTGCTGGTTTTCTATCACTCCATCAGCCAGTCAAGTACCAAGAGGCACTGAAAGACAACAGCTGGGTAGAAGCTATGCAAGAGGAGCTCCAACAGTTTAAAAGACAACAAGTATGGGAGCTTGTACCACTGCCAGAAGAGGTTAGTCCCATTGGCACAAAGTGGGTCTTCAAGAACAAAACTTATGAAAGGGGTATTGTTGTCAAGAATAAAGCCAGGCTTGTGGTTCAAGGTTACAGACAGGAAGAAGGGATTGATTATGATGAAACATTTGCCCCTGTTGCAAGATTAGAAGCAATTAGACTGTTCCTGGCCTTTGCTGTCAACCACAATATGAAGGTGTTTCAAATGGATATCAAAAGTGCTTTCCTCTATGGTACGATTCAAGAAGAGGTGTATGTCTGTCAACCTCCAGGTTTTGAGGATCCATTTTATCCAGATCATGTCTACAGGCTAAACAAAGCCTTGTATGGCTTGAAACAAGCACCAAGGGCCTGGTATGAAACTCTTTCCAACTTCCTACTCTCAAATGGTTTCAAAAGAGGTACCATTGATAAAACACTGTTTTTAAAATGGAGAGGGAAGGATTTAATGATTGTCCAGATATATGTGGATGACATTATTTTTGGAAGCACATGTAACTCAATGTGTGAAGAGTTTAGAGAACTCATGATAGCTGAGTTTGAAATGAGTGCTATGGGTGAGCTGCAATGCTTCCTTGGTCTCCAAGTATAGCAATTGCAAAATGGAACTTTCATTCATCAAAGCAAATATGCTAAAGAACTTTTAACCAAATTTGATATGAATGATTGTAAACCATGCAGCACACCCATGGCAACAAATAAGCTGGTCATGTCTGATGAAAAAGATGAGCTGATTGACCAAACACTTTATAGAAGCATGATTGGGTCTCTATTGTACCTAACTGCATCTAGACCAGATATCATGTTTGCAACATGTGTCTGTGCAAGAAGTCAATCAGCTCCCAGAAAATCAAATCTCATTGCTGTAAAAAGGATCTTCAGATACATAAAAGGTGCTCCCACACTTGGTATCTGGTATCCAGCTAATGGGAACATCAAGCTTTCAGGTTTCTCAGACAGTGACTTTGCTGGATGTCACACCACAAGGAAGTCCACATCAGGAGGGTGCCAGTTTCTAGGTGACTGCTTAGTTTCTTGGCAAAGCAAAAAGCAAGCAGCTGTTTCAACATCCACTGCTGAAGCTGAATACATTGCTGCTGCAAGCTGTACAGCCCAACTCCTGTGGCTTCAAAATCAGTTGCTGGATTTTGGTATCACTGCCTTAAAGACACCACTCATGTTGGACAGTCAGGCAGCAGAAAATATCATCAAAAATCCAGTTTCCCACTCAACCACCAAACATATCGACATCAGACATCACTTTGTGAGGGACTGCTATGAAAAAGGTTTGATTTCTCTGCATCATGTCCCAACTAAAGACCAGCTGGCTGATGTGCTCACAAAAGCACTTGATACAGCCACTTTTGAAAGCTTGGTCTCTAGAATTGGGATGCTGAACATGGAATAACAAGCAACATCTTGTTTTTCCATGAATAAAAGCAACAAAATGTTTTCAGAAAATCAAAACTCCATCCTTAAAAATAGCTAAAAATGAAATTTTTCATTAAAATCCTTAAAAGTCTGTCATTAACCACTGATTGTTCAAAAGTCTGCTCTACTTCAAAAGTCTGTCCACTGCTGAAAGTCAACCCCTGCTCTCTCTTTGATAAACTCTGTTGTTCAAAAGCAGTGTCTTATCCACTGATATGCTATCCACTGATAGTGAAAATCAGCCACTGCTTTCATACCACTGCTTTCAATTGTCCCTATCACACAAGTACTGTCCTTCACTTTCAACAGGGGTTGTCACGTGGGCAGTACATATTGGTCAGACCTTTTGTAACGGCTGCCACCTCAGCATTCCCTTCTTCCCTATAAAAATCCCCCACTCACCACAAACACAGGGTTTTACTGTCGAATTGAATTCTTAAAAATTCTCTTCACAAAGCAGTTTTTCTTCTCATTTCTTCACAAATTTCTTCGATAAATCATCTTCAAAATGACAAAATCAAAGAAATCTTCAAAACCCTCATCCAAATCATCATCGAAAACAGCCTCTCAAAAGGCAATCTCCACTGAAATTCCCCATAAACCATCTCACAATCTCCTGGGTCTTCTCACAAAACCAGGAACCACCAACGTTTTCGATTCCATCATTGATCTCATGGCAAAATCAAAGTACAAAACTTTGTTCACTGCCAATGCACCAATCTATTTGGCGACCCAAAGGGAGTTCTGGAAAAATGCAACCCTTGAAAAACAAGGAAACCTTGCAACCACCATAAACTCTTCTATAAAGGGTAAAGCTGTCCAAATCACGCCACAATCCATTTCAGAGGTCTTTCAACTCGGTGATCAGGAAGGTAAAATTTCTTTCACTAAAAACGAGTTACAAACTGACTTCATTGAGAGAGGGTATGAAGCCACAATGATGAAGAAAATTACCTTAGAAAAAGGTTATTTTCCGTCTGCAACCAGATTTTTATTTCATACCCTCCTACTATGTGTTTCAAACAAAACCACTTCTTTCAATGAAATCCCTTTAAAGATACAAAATCTGGGATATGCAATTCTTCAAGGAGAAAACTTTAACTATTCTCGGGAAATTTTTAAAGATTTGGTTAACAATGTTGAAACAAAATCATTCTTACTGTTTCCACGGTTTTTAAGCTACTATTTTTCAAAGAAATTCAGTAAGGATGATTTAGTTATAATAAACCAAGGTGCTTCTACTCAAATAAACAGTTTAACAACTGAAACTTTTTCAAGAATGTTAGCACCTTGCAAAACACAAGCAGAGGTGCCTGAGCAGATTTTAGCAGTTACAACTGCTCCTCAGGTATCTGCTGCTGAGCCCACTGCTCAAGGTGATCAAAGTAGCAGCACAACTGCTTTGAGACCCACACCTATTATCTCCAAAAAGCCAAAAAGAAAAACTCAAAAACCCACAAAACCCATCAAAAAGGCATCTCTGGAGGATGAGATACCAGAGCTCCTGCCAGTGACAACACAAAAGTCACAAGAAACCACTGCTGCTACTTCCTCACAGCAGTTGGTACAAATATCTCAACCCATACCCAAAACTCCTCCTGCTTCTTCACAAAAAGAACAGGTTGTACAAATAGGGTCTCCACATCATGATGCTCTGGAAACACTCGTTTCTATCATCCACAGTCCAATGCCCGGGACACATCCTATTTCTACACCAACCATTACATCCACAATTCCCTCACCAATAAAACCACTGTTGGATGCAATTGATTTGAACCAGGCATTATCCAGTCCTTCTCAATCACCTACTAATGAGAATATACCTCAACAACTGACTGGGTCTGATGTATCAATCTTTGCTAACCCACCAACACAACCTGAGGAGGTTACACCCCTTGAGTTACAAGTAACTCTTGGTGGTAATCCAAGTGAAGCAGCCACTACAAGTGTTACACCCACTGGGTTATACTTGGACAGTGGTTACATTAATAAGACTTCCTTGGAGGCAATTCCTTTGATAGCACCTCTGACAACCACCAGTGGATTTATTTATCCTACTGGCAACATCAAAAGGTTGTCAAAGTGTTGAAGGAAGAAGACCCCAGTACCAAGAAAAAGGGGCATCAGTGGTTAATGTTTGGAGTATATTCCCTACATCTACCACTGATAAAACCACTGCTAGTGGGAAATCAGATGATCCCATTAACTTGGGTGATGGTTTAAAGTACCAGAAATTGACGGATCGTATTACAAAACTTGATAACTCTGTTGCAAAACTCAAAGATATGTTACAACAGGTGTTACAAGTTCAGAAGGTACAATCATCTGCTGTTCCACCTCAAGCATCTGCTCCACAAAGGACACCTGCTACAAATGAGCTCTGGAATCAATTTCAATCTTTTCTCCAACAACAAGCACAATTAGCAGATCAGCAACATGAAAAACATGTCCAACAGCTGAGAAATGCAATGGAGTCAAGGTTCAAGAACACTCAGGCTGATGTAAAGGCTCTCAAAACTCAGATCTTGCAAACCACTGGCACTGCTCCTCCAAAAGTCCGCTTCATTTATCAACTCCCAGAAGATAATGCCAAAAAGGGGGAGAAAATTAAGGAGTGGAAAAGGAAGGGTATGGAGGATGGTCTCTATCTTGAACCAGAAAATTCAAACATGACCAAAAAGATCCCTTTGCCAGATGGCAGCAAGAAGATTGATGTGACAACAAATGCACTAGCGGAAGCAGTTGCAAGTGTGAAAAGAGATAGAGAGGCCAAAAGGAAAGCCAGGGTGGACAGAATGGATCATCCAGAACAGGGTACTTCTAGATCAAAGGATCATGAAAATCCTGTTGAGGAAAAGAAGAAGCCTACTAGAAAAGTGAGGCAACCCAAATCCATTCCAATCAGACGTTCAAAGTCTGCTCAAAAACCACCATACAAAACAGCTGATGCAACAGGAGTTACAAAAACTACTGCTTGCCAAACAGTTGTTCCATCAACACACACCACATCAACACACACAACATCCACTGCTTTACCATCATCACCACCAAAAACAACACCTGCTGACACACAGCAGAAGACAGCAGATGTTATAACATCTGTTGTAATGACAACAGTGGTTGAAACACCAGTTGTTTCAACAGCTGTTAGTCAATCACAATCCACTGCCACTACATCTACCACCACTGTTCCATCCAAAACATCATCAGTCTCTCCTAAACCAAAAAGGAGAAGGCTAATTTTAAAAGATGATGACACATCACCACCACAAACATCTTCAAAATCTTTAGCTCTTGTCACAATACCAAAACCTGTTCCTCTCTCTTCAGTTCCAATGTACAAGCCCTTACCTCCTGCAGGTGTTCAATTTCCTCTTGAATTAGCAGCTGTTAGAGAAGAAATAAAATCTTTTTACTTTGAGGATGACCCTGCCAAAAGGAGTTTGCCTTCAATAAAAGGATATCCCTGGCCTAAAAATGTTGATGAGTATTTGGAAATCAAGGCCAAGCAAGCAGAGGATATCTCAAAGAAAAACACACAAGGGAAATCTGATAAAGAAATTGCACAGAGAAGTCAATATTTGCTCACACAGGTCAGATCCCTAGAGCAATTTGCAAAAAATGTTAGTCAACAAATTTCTGAAAGAGCTGCTGAAACTCTGAAGAAAGACTACATTGAAAGCATTATGGCTCACAAGAAGTACAAAGGATAGAAATACATGTACAAAGAGTGGACTGTTTCTGAACTTGAAAATGAAGCAGCAAGAATTCAAGACATGATAAACAGGAAAGTCACTCACACTCCTCCTATTTGGGCAAAGTTTAAAAAGAATGTTCCTGACAAACAGGAAGAGCTGAAGAGAATGAAAGAGGAACTGGTAGCAGCTGATTATGGTAACAAAAGACAAGTTGCTATATGGAAAGAAGATATGGTCAGGGCTACTTACAAAAAGTTGGAACAATTAAGAAAGAAAGATCCCACAGTTCCTCAAAAGCCTGACTATCCTGAAGCAGCGGTTTCAAAAAGACCATCAAAGCTGCAAATCAGGAGATCCACAGCTCCAGTTGGTGCAACCATCTACAAAAGAAGGCCACACAAACAGCTGATTGCTGAAACCATCAAAGAGTTAATGGAAGGTGAAGACCTTGGAAAAGAGGGTATAAAGAAAATGATCATGGAAACTCTTGGTTTGGATCAAACTGCAAGTACTGCTCAGCCAGTAATGAATAGGCCAGCCTCTCCAAATACTTCTGCAAATAAGCATCTCCCAAGAAACCCACCAGGCTCAAAAATACAAAAGTGGGAAACTGACAAACAGACCTGCGTATTGACTTTGCTCAGGTCTGATGGAGGAGTGGAGAAAATATCAAGGGAACAAGCTCTTGGCCTGAGTCTTGAAGATTTGCAGGATCTCCTTGATCTTCCACTCAGCAGGGATGATGAAGATACAGATGCCCTAGACTTTGAATTACAATTTAAAGGTCAGATAAGGGAGCTGTTGTTGAGGCAATAAAGATTTCCACAAATAATGAAGAGTTTTGGCATTATCTGTTCCAGGGGGAGATTGTTGGGATTGAACCCTATCAGAGGAACAGATAATGTAAAGCCAAAACTGGATCAAAGCAGTGGATCCAGAATAAGCAGACGTTTACAGTTGGTTCATGCAAATCTCTCCCCTTGAAAGTGGTTTCATATCTGCTGACCTCCTATCTGCTGATCATACTAAGTGCTGACCTACAACTGCTGCTTTATATCTACTGACCAATGTCAAAGACTGATGGAAGACCAAAGCTCTGTTGACTCAATCTACTGCCTTGGGTCAAGTACTGCTGATCCGGACAAGCACTGCTGGGTTCACAGCAGTGGAAGGATGCAGCAGCAGTTTAAGTGTCTTTTATGTAATGTAATGTAATAGCAGTAGTTTAGTACATCAGTGTTTATAGATCAGTAGTTAGAGTTTGTTAGGAGGTTAGATGTCACTTTCATGGTGACGTCAGCTAAGATGCTCAGTGGTTTGCAAGTGCCTATAAATAGTTCAGTACTTTGTACTGTTCTATTAGCTCTTTCACCACATCGTCTTCTTTGCACGAACAAACTACTGAGCTCTGGCTGAGGGGGAGTTTGCATTCTTACATCAATCATTGTAATCGTTGTTGAAACAAATTCAATCATTCGGTTCTTTGTGAAAAGATGTTTGATTAAAAGTATTACTCCTGTTTGATTGTATGCAAAGTTTGTTTTCATCTTATTTCCGCTGCACAACTCTTTCATTTTCATCTTAATTACAAACGAAAATACAATCAAAAAGAAACTCAGATCCAACAGTTAACTACACTAACTAACTATCCGATTTTCGTGCCAAGCTCCCACGTTCTCCACAACGTCCATTTCTGGTCAATCGTGTGCGAAATACTCGTGGAATATTCCTTGTTACTGTTGCCAAGACCAAGTCAAGCTCGTAATTCCTGCGAAGTAATACCAAACACAAACAAACAATCGTCAGTACGAGGATCCTTAAAGTGATCCATGATCCTGATCCTGAAGCTCTTCTGAGGATCACTATCTGTCACAGAAGAAAGGATCATTAATTAGGATAACGAGTAAGGATCACTAATTATTAGAAAATCCTCCCCTAACACTAACGTTTTCACGTTAGCTAAGGTTTTGGCATTTGCATGTCACTAAGTTTGGATAGTCGCCAGTGAGGGCCATACTCCAATTTACATACGATCCTTGGGCTTGTCCCCAGTTATCCTTGGGCTTGTCCCCAGTTATCCTTTTGGGCTTGTCCCCATTATATTGGGCTTGTCCCCAGTTATCCTTGGGCTTGTCCCCAGTTATCCTTTTGGGCTTGTCCCTAGTATATTGGGCTTGTCCCCAGAATTGTTGGGCTTGTCCCCAGTTACTAACTTTTATCTTATATTGGCTTAGTCCCAAGTTATATCCTCTTTCAGGTTTATGAAGCTAAATGACCAAGGATCCTTGATCCTTACCTTCTACTAAGGTTTGTCTTTTGGATTATCCTGTTTACAACTGTTAAAGGTTAGGATCCTAACTTGGATTCTCAGGTATGATCCTTAACTATTTTGATTCTATTCATTATTTGTTTAAATAACCCTTATCCTTTAACAACTGAACTTATGATCCTTAAACTGTATTATTTTTCAGAACTTATCGATTATGGGATATGTGATCCTTGATCATATCCTAAAATTTTTGAGGATATTCATTAAATTTTTCTTCTACTTGATAAGTTAAAATAGAATGAACATCACTACAATTGAAAAGTAAAATACTAACAAGGATATCAACACAGGATAAGCCAAAGAGTTAAAGGTTATTTTATTCACAAAATATTAAACCCTTTAAGGTTGTCAAAATTGCCAACCCACGTTTCTACCAGCAAAACGTGGCCTGTCCACATGGGTTGGCAAAGGGTGTCCATTGTTCATAGGTCTAACAAGTGCAGGAAATTAAAGACGGAAGGATAACGAGTGGCTTCATCCCCCAAACAGAGGATCCATCCACCACCATTATCCTGCCTATTGTTCAAGGATCCATGATCCTTAGCCCTAATTACTATTGTTTAAGTACAACCCATCATTGTTCAACAAAAAACACCATAACCAAAACAAACTACCAAACTTAAAAAATGGGCTCCGGCTGCGTCTAGAAATGTCCTTCATCGCCCATCCATGCAGCCTACACCTTCGCTGCATCACCATCTCCTCCAGCTTCAGTATCCTTCGCCTGATCCTTGCCACTACCACTAGCCTCGATTGCCAGAACCTCTTCAGCCTCTTCATCATCCTCCAACTCAGCCAGCCTAGCCTTCCAGCCTTCCATGTCCCAGTTGCTCCTGTCAAAGGCAGGATCCTGAGCTTCTTGGGCCATCTGTAGCTTGATCTTGTACATGGCAATGGCAGCGGAGACCTTAGCATCCTCTGTGATCTCGTGCTTCTCATAATCAACATTGATCAGAATTGCAGCTGTCTGAGTTTTGGCATCATTGAGATCCTTTTCAAGGGAGGCAATCTTGTGATCCTTGAGCACTGCCACTTTTTGGAGGTCAGAGTATTTCTCCTCAAGCTCTTTAACATTCCCAAAATAGTCCTCGATTTCGGAAAATTTATGCAAACAAGACAATGTACAGTTAGGATCACATGATCCTCAAATGGGTAGGATAATCAAGTTAAGTCAGTGATCCTTACATCGGCAAAGTATTCGAGGAACTGATGGCGGATCAGGGGCAAGCCTTATAGGTTCTCGGCTTCAGAGGTCTTTCTCTTCTTTACACCTCTTCCTTTTGAAGTGGTTGCCTTGGGGATTGTAACGGAAGGGCTAGCAGCAGACTTTTTCTTGGAGGATCGGACAGTGTCAAGATCAGTGACACTGAATTTGGAGGCAGATCTTGAAGGTTTTCCAGCACCTACACACCCAAAACAGATAAGTATCCTTATCCTATTTCTATTTAATTATTTATTTAAACATTTAACTATACAAAAAACAGGATACTTACTTGACATCGTGACAGAACCTGAGGATACCTCTTGAGAATCCTGGGTATTTGCTTTGAATGATCTTATTTCAGGACCAAGCCTTTGAAAAGCAGCAAGCCTTTCCTTCGTGGCAGGTGTTGTAATAAGGTGTGCAACAGTAATAGCTGCAAAAAAGGAACAAAAGTACATTAGTGATCCTGAGACAAAAACAAGGTCATCTGGTGATCCTCCTCAGGATCCTCTATCCTACCATGGGTGCTCCATTTCCTTGGCAGATCCTTTCCATTAGAGATAGAATCCCTTCTGACAAAGAAAAAACGTCGTTTCCAGTTGGTATCATTTTTAGTGGCTTTGAAGATTGGGTGTTCTTCGCCGGGTTTACGCTTGAGTAGATAACGGTGGGATCCAAATGTTACAAGGTCATACATCTCTGCCAACTCCGACATCCCAAGAGCAATCCCTTCTTGCTCAATGATCCTTTCAAGGGTATACAAGACCCTCCAGATCATTGGCATAGCTTGAATGTAGGAGATGCCGGTGAGGGAGAAGAAAGACTGGGTGAATTCAGGGAAAGGATACGAGTATCCTATTGTGAAAGGAGTGACTGGAAAAGCTACCCATGTTTCAGAAATATAATCACTTAGAACGGTGGGGTCAAATGGCTTGAAATCGGTGTTTGCCGGAAAGCAACGGCGTATTCTGTCTATTTGTGGATCAGTGAAGCAGCACCTTTCATTCGCCAAATCTTTGATGATCCCCTGGCTCTTAAGAGGACTGTCCTTCTTGTGATCCTTTGCCGATGAGGATCTTAGCATCATCTTGATTATGAAGAAGGTGAAGAAAGAAGGAGCAGAGAAAGAAAACGTAAAGAAAGAAGAGGAAGAGAGATACCTGCTTGATCTTCGGATATGAATTTAAAGGGAGTTTCTCTTGAATTTAAATGCAGATTGATCCCTATCTCTAACTCCTATTTATAATGATGATCTCTTGCAGGATAGTCACTTCAGTGACGTCATGTTCGTAACGGCTAGTCCGATTACAACGGCTAGTTATCCGTTAATTGATTGCGGATAAGAACAGAAAATATAACTCGTTATTTACACTTTTACTCCTTATATTTTGGGGGCAATTGTTAGGGGAGGATTTCCAAATGATCAGTGATCCTCAATTACTGTTGGGTTTCGTGATCCTCACTTCTGTTAGAATGGGTGATCCTCAGAAGTGTTGCAGGATCAGGATCATGGATCATCTTAAGGATCCTTATACTAACGATTGTCTACTTTGAATATGGTGTTGTTTTGCAGGAGTACGAGCTTGGACTTGGTCTTGGCGATATTCCTGGAGCATATTCCATGACTTATTCCGCACGTGCTTACCTGAAAGTGGACGTTATGGAGTTCGTGGGGGACTTGCATGAATTGCGGAATGTTAGTTAGTATAGATATTTTCCATTTTTAAAAGGGGTAGCGAGCTAAATAGAAAACACTTGGCTATTTTGGGCTATACACACACTAACAACTGCTCTCACCAGCTCTCGGCAAATCGCTAAGCAATTTCATACACCTATTGCACGTTACACTGTAGTGATCCTTGTACTTAGCTCGCTATCATCCGAAGTTGTGACACATTTGTTGTCTAATTTGAGTTGGTGATCGGTAGTTTCCATCACCCGAGGTTTTTTATGCCGGAGATCATGCATTGATCAAGGGCTTTTTCCTCGTATGAATCTTCGTGTCACTTGTTCATTACATTTCATAGTGATCCTTATTGTTGTTCATCAATTCAAGCATCATACCTCACAACAGAAAGTTTGGTTGCATTATCATTGCTTGATTTTTGACCAAAACAATACCAATTTGATTTTATTTTTTATTTTTATTAATTATATTAAAAATGAGTGGTTTAGATTGATTTTTCATAGAGGAGTTCAGAAGAAAACTATAAAGTTATAAGACAACCAATAAAACCATTGTCAACCAGTTATTTTTTTTATTGTTTAACTAAAAGATTATCATTGTAATAAAAAAAAAATATATATGAGCTATATATGTATGCCACGAATATGTAGTGGGAGGATTATGAGAAAACTATTTAGTTGTGAGAAAACTAAAGACTACCAAAAGAAACCTTAAAAAACACAACATATTTTTGTACTATTTTTTATATAAAAATTGAGTGTTTTAATGAATACAAAAAACTTTAAAAAATAGTATAGAACATTTGCAATATATGTATATGTTGCATATACAATTTAGCTTTAAGGTTTAGTTTTGGGTTTAGTTTTTTGAATTAGTTTTTGGGAGGTCAGGTGTTTAGGGTTTTTCACAGCATTGCACATGTGTAATACTAATTTTTTTTCAAGAAAATGTTTACTTTTATCGTAAAATGCTAGATTTATAGCAAACATGCTAAGAAAAAATTGGTGTGTTTTTTAAGTTTTCTCACGAAAAAATAGTTTTCTCATAATCCATCACCTCTATTAAATAGTTTTTCGACTTTCATGCTTCACACTATTTTTTTTTGTCTACACACATTAAGATTTTTGTAATACACATTGAAATTTATCCTACACTTTAAATTATCATTTTTTTTAAATTATATATTTTGAAAATAAGTCATAAATTTAATATAGTTAATTATGAAAGAGAAAGACTACAAATTAAAAAGGGTAATTGGTCTGTAATAATCCTACCTAAATCTTATTGGCCATTAAAAATCCACCTCAGAATATTCCCCCCACCAGTCTCATCTTTCACCTATTTTTCCTACAATGGTCTCCCGTTAAAAAAACTTAACGGAGTTAAGCTTTTTTCCAAATTACAAACAGATTTTTTAGAGCTTTTGATTAGAACGATGATGCGAGTCCATTGATGTAAAACTTACTTCGAAATGATGCTCCAAGTGACTTGATTTTGGTTAATTGGAAATTTAAACACCCGAATTGAAGCGTCGTTTTCATGGTTTTGAGCACCGTTTGGAGGCAAATTTTACATCAATGGACTCGTATCGTCGTTCTAATCAAAAGCCCTAAAAAATCTGTTTGTAAATAATATTGTATATTGTATATTATACATAAATTATCATTGAGGAAACACCATAATGAACTGACAAAACCATTCAAATACCAGTCATGACCTTTACAGTTCGCTTCATTAATAAACGAGTGAATTAAAATAAAGGAGTGAAGCAGTTTGTAGATTGTTGTAAACATCGCTTCATTAATTACTATTCTTATGTAATTTGCCGTGTTGATCGGAATGAAATATATCAAGGACTTTGGAAGGTAAAAAAAAAAGATTATGGGTGTGTCAGTTTATGAATGGTAGCGTCTATTCAAGGTATATTTATATATACATGCCTATGTGTAAAAAACAAAAACACACGAGTCAATAAACCGATTGGAATAACTTAATTACCCATCACTCTTTCTGCCACTTCTCTTCTCTTGAAACACAAAACGTCTTCCATTGTTACGTCTTTCATGATACGTAAACTACCAAGTTCATCATATTTAGCAAACTAAATTTCAAAAGAATCAATTCAAATATACATGGAATTCAAATATTTATGGTTCTGTGAATTGTTTTATTAGTTAGCCAAGATGAATTTTTCAATATTTCATATGATTCATTTGCAAGACTCTCACCGAATTGAAGAACCTCAAATATGATCGTCGATTTAACCAAATTAATCAATTTCAGGAATTCCGTTCAAGAAGGGCGAAGAACATGGCATCACACAAATTTTTAGTTGCGAAGAAGAAAAAAAATCATAATGAAATCACTTTTGTAAATCAAATATTCGGAAGTATATTCAGAAATCTTAAATTTTTTTTTTTGAATAGAAGACTAAATTTTTTGTTTGAATAAAAAAGATGGAAATTTGTTGAAAACCTGTCCAACTGCCTAATGCAGCAAATCAAAGTCAAAAACCATGTGTTTTGACTATAAAATTTCAACATTACTCATAAGAGAGACACAATAAAGTCAAAATAAACATTTGTTTCATTCAAATACATTTTGTTTAAAGTTAAACACTTATTAAAAGTCATTTTATGATATTTTTTAACCATACAAAATCATAATTTGTTTTAGCCTTTTAATAATTTTAATAATCTGTTTAAACTAATAAGTCATATTAATGTTAACAAATGAACAATAACAATCAACTTCCTGCCGCAACGCGTGGGTTGGCGTCAACTCGTTAAATACAAATATTAAATGAAACATTTTTATTGGTTGAAAAATTATTACTTTTTGCATATTGTAAAGTGTTTAAAAAACAGCTTTTGTAAAAGCCAATCTCCACCATAAATTAACTAGACGGATGGAAGAGATGAGATTTTCCAAGTTTTTTGAACTCACATGGGTTTTCTCCACACACACACACACACACATAGGGGGAGGTTTAAACGAGAACACTAAATATTGTGAGAACGAAGGAACAAACCGCAAAAACTTGGTCAAAAACAATTCAAATTCAACAAAAAAATTACAGTTATCATTATTATTCGAATACAATGTTAGAAATTAAATTTACACGTTTAAATTTACATGTATTGGTATATATTAAAAATTTACACATGTGTAAGTTTCTCATTAACACATGTATAAATTTGTTGTATTTAACAAATTTAGACATCATGTATAAATTTGTTGTATTTAACAAATTTAGACATGTATAAAAATTTTAATAAGAGAGATTTTGAGAGGAGAAATAAATTATTTGATGTTGTAAATTCTTTTTTTGATATTGTATTTTACTTATAGCGAGGTTTGTATTAAAAATGGTTTTGATTGGTTTTCTCATTCTTTCTCACGGTTCTCATAATATTTAGCGTTCTCAAGATAATCCTCCTATATATATATATATATATAGGTAAAGGATCCTGTACAAAGTCCTACTTTTGTAAGAAGTGTGAGAAATAATTTGGCGATGACAAGTGTCCTTTATCTTAATTAATTCAAAAGGGTACATTAGTAATTTACCTTTCTTATCAATTAATTGTGTGTAACTGTTTTGGAGTTAATTTAGGAGATTATATCATCAGAATCAATCATTAACTAGTATTATATCATCTTCGTTCATTAATTCAGGTTCAAAAGTATTTTTTTTTCTCTGCAATTTTGGAGCAATTTTTTCATTACGAAAATCACAAATGGAAGAAAGCGATACAGGTTCATGTGTGGTGTTTTATTGCATAAAACAATTTTTTGTATGGTGTCGTTTATATACAGATTGCGTTGAGGAAAAATATACAATAAAACTTACTGTGTTTTCATGGATTTCATCTATATTTTTTTCATGAAAAAACATGAGTTATTTGATTAGGTTTGTTTTATATAATGTTTGGTATGAAACGGGTTTTGTTAAGTTGTATGGTGTTATATTCATAGAAGGTTGCTTGGGATTCCAGATAAAACACCATGACTTGAATCATGGCGTGGTGTTTTATCTGGAGACATTGTTCATGGCGTGGTGTTTTATCTGGAGACATTGTTCATGGCGTGGTGTTTTAAACATCTGGAGACAAAACATCACGCCATGAACAATGTGTCCAGATAAAACACCACGCCATGAATAATGTCTCCAGATAAAACACCACACCATGAACAATGTCTCCAGATAAAACACCACACCATGAACAATGTCTCCAGATAAAACACCACGCTATGAACAATGTCTCCAGATGTTTAAAACACCACGCCATGAACAGTGTCTCCAGATAAAACACCACACCATGAACAATGTCTCCAGATAAAACACCACGCCATGAACAATGTCTCCAGATAAAACACTACGCCATGAATCTGATTACAGTTCTTCTAAACGTAAAACACCACGCATTGAATCTTATATAAAACAAAGAGGCTTCCGATTTAGATCTTGGTAATTAATTCCGATATTTAAGGAAAAAGGAGTGAATGTAGGTGTTTTTGGTTGTGTAGAATACGGTTACCATATTTGAAACATTGAAAAAGACACTATTGCCCTTCAATTTTACATAAGGTCCCTCTAATTAAAACACAATTTACATTTTTATACCCTATTGATCTCAACCATTAGATCAAATATCCAATGGTTTAAAACACTTCTTACCCTTCTCACATTTTATACACTTTTTACCATATCCCTACCCTATATATATATATATATATATAAAAAAGGAGAAGTAGAGCTGATGTAATTTTGCATACGTGTCAACTAACTAGATATGCCATGTAGGTTTTGCTGATGTCATAAATAACAATTAAAATGTTAATATATTCTATTAATTTTTTTCTAATCCAATGTTAATCTAATCCAATTATACCCTTTTGACTTTTGGGCGAACTTTCAAAATTTAAATCACCCCACTCATTCCAATCCCTCTTTTTCTCTGGATCTGAAACTAAAGTTTCAAAATTCAAATGATGCTCCTTCTCCTATCTCACTTCTTCTCTAATCTGAAACCCTAGCGTCCTCATCTTCTCCACCCAACCTTTCTCTAACCCGGAACCCTAGCATCCAATACCTCTACAAATGGAATTCAAAACACCATTTCTCAACAGCGCCCATATCGGACGGGCAGGGAGCCTCTCACAATGCTATTGCCTCCTCTGTTAAGGATTTATGTCCATTAAGGTTCCATATGGGCTTCGCGCCTCTGTTAAGGCTTTGTTTCGATTTGAGCTTCACAGGTTTTGATTACGACGTCTTAATTAGGGCTTTGTGTCTCTATTAGGGTTTACAAGGTTTGTGTTGTTTCATTTTATTAATTGCTTGACTTGGTAGCGGATTTGCAGATTTTTTTTGCATATAACAACAATGGCTAGGGTGTTTCAATCTTGCAATTTATGTTTGAATTTTTGCCATGTTAGTTAATTGTTGGGTTTAGGGGCTATGATCTTAAATCCTAACAAAAATCAACAACATTCTAAAGGATGGTAAGTAATTTCTTAAAAGTTAAAAAAAATTTGGTTTTTGAAGTTTTTTTATTGAGCAAACATTCTTATATTTATATGATAATCTTAACAATTTTAATTTAGGGAGTTCGAATTTTGGTGTTAGGTTTACTTTGATTATCATCATTGTTGTAATTTGGATATGGCATTGAAAGGCAACGTGCTCTTTTCTATTCTGTTAGGATAACAGATAAGGAAGCACATGCTGGAAAAGGTGGGCGAGTGCAATCAACAAAAAAAGAGCAAGTTCAAGGTTTGTAATGATACAAGTTATTGATTTATTGATATATTTACATTTGTGTTGATAACTTAACTAATTGGATATCTATTTAGTAGCTTTTATATTTTCAGCAGGACAAAAATGGTGGACTAAATTTGGTCTTTTTGTTTGTAGCTGATAATTTATAACAAAAGTATATGTATAAACAAATGGTTGATGAATTGAAAGAAAACTTTTACCAAAATGGGTTATCTTTATTGTTTCTCCTACAAAATTTAGTTCTCCAAAACTGATTATTTGACTCTTAAAGTGCCGGTCAGACGTGTATAATGAGAATCAGTTTCGGTATACCTAAATTAATAATAACTTTCAAATTGCAATGCCAAAAACCCCTGTAAATTAATGTACTTTGCTTTTTTCTAAATAATATAGTCAAAGATAGCAACTAATTTTTAAATTTGTTTCATTATAGTCACTGTACTTAGATATGCTTCTTTTAAGTCAATTTGGAGCTATAATATCCTTTTTTTTTTTTTTTTTTTTGCAGATATGGCAGTTTGATAGCTAGATATGAGACTAATCATGCTTCCTTTGAGGTGATATGTTTTTTTTATCATCACGTGTTGTGGTCAGATTGAGGGGAGGCTGGTCCACTGGAATGGAAACTGGACAATGAAACATGTAGTATGTGAGCCATAGCCATCGGAAACTTGTCCAATGGAAAGCAGTAGAGCTGACCTAAGAAAAGCTTACTTGGCAATAAATGAGGTATGCCAAATCAGCTTTGCTTACTCCATTATTACATCATAAATATCATTTTTATTCCATTTTAGGGTTATTGGATTTTAATAATCCTAAGTTTCCCCAGTTGGCCGATAATAATCCCAACTTTAAAAATTCCCTCCAATAACCCAACTTGTAAAAGTTTGGCCGCCATTGATCCTTTTCTAACATAGGTGCACTTAAATCAATTAAGGAGTCTCTAGGTGTAATTTAATCTATTGAGAAGACCAAATTCTTATATGTTTGAAAAGGATCAATGGCGGCCAAACTTTTACAAGTTGGGATTATTGGAAGGAATTTTAAAGTTTGGATTATTATCGGCCAACTGGTGAAACTTAGGATTATTAAAATCCAATAACCCTCCATTTTAATTTGAAATTTAACATTTTAAAAGAGAGAAAGTGGGATGAAAGTCTAAACAGCCTAAATCTTGCCCACTTTTGAAATTTGAAATTCAAACCTAAATCTCTACTCTCTCTCAAGTCTAAATTTTTTGGTGACCATTCAAATTTTGAACCCAACTCGCATCCCCAAATATCCATTATCCTCTCTTATGCCAGATTCAATCTCATTTCAAAACCCTGGTCTCTCTCTTTTTCTCTCTTTCTTCTTTCTAACACTAGCAACCAAAAACTGATGCGGAAATGGTGGTGGTTTTATTAGCTCGGACTCTTGCGGATCTTTAACATCCAGAACTTGAATTGCAGCTCGGATCAAATTTCACGAACTCAGATGCAAATCGAAGGTCGATTTGTTCGATCAATTGAAGGATTTGAAAGCCGAACTTGCTCTTCTTTGTGTCGCAAAAGTCACCGGTGGTGCTCTGAACAAGCTCTCTAAGATGTAATCTCTTTCGTCTCTCTTCATGTGAGTATTTTTTATTTACATTTTTTTTCTCCTTTTTCCTTGGTTCTTGATATATTTTAGGTTTTTTTATTTCAGAAATAAAGATTGAATCGCTTACTTATTGTAGATCTGGATACAGATGACAGATGTTTTAGTTGAACTGGAACAATTATGGATAGAAAGTTCGAGTTTAACTGGAACAATGCTTGTCAAAGGCTTCATTTTCAGCTGCCCAAAAAGTCTGGTAAGTTTGGTCTCCGTATTTTTTTCTTTTTAATTTTAAGCTCTTTTGTTTATGAAGTTCATAAAAGAACTGGTTTGATTGCTAATATGAAGTTTTTAAGTTTTCTACTTGTAATATGCAAAATTAAACTGTAGTGATATCATATGAGTGTTACTTTATAGCATTTTATATGCTATTTTAATTGCTAATATGAAGTTTTTAAGTAAGATTTGTCGAATATGATGCTTAATTGTGTTTTCATTTAGTTTTTTTTGTAGGTTTATATTGTTCATGAATGAACAAGGGATGATTCATATGTAAAATCTCCCCCATCAATAAACGAATAGATGAGCATTATATGACAATGCTGACATGGCAGCCACAATGCAGATTTGATTATTCATGGATATTTTGCAAATTCTAGTGTTTGGTCATATAATGCAGATTTGATGCAATAACCATGTTAGAAAGATTGAGGATCTAATTGACTCTACTTTCTCATGACAACCGGCAAGTATGCAACCATGGTTCTTGGTTATTTAGCCGATGCAACTTCAGGTGCATAAATTTAACCATTCTTAGATTCGATTTAAGTTAGTTAGATGATAAGAAACCCATTTTGTATTTGTGTTTTAAATTAATAAATACTTTTGAAGAGTTTAGGAATGGTTGTTAAATTTTGATTATTTGATTATTTGATTATTTCTTAGGCTTGCTTGTAAGGACAAGAAATTATTGGCCTACAACACTAACATTGTACATTGATATGAAAAATTGTTTCAGATCCAGTTTTTTATTAAAAGGTTAGTGGAAAAACAAGTTTAAAGTGAAAGTGGTTTGGGTGGTGACTGCTATAACTTAAGCCATGAAGTTATATTTCGGTTTTGGTTTTTAAAGCGGTGTTACATTGAATCAAGACCAGCTACGGAGAATGAAATAGAGGTTAACGTCAAAGGTAGCTCCTTTCAATTCTTTTTTCCTTATAAGTGATGATACTGTAAGTTTTTTCTTTGTATTAAAAAATAATTTCACTTTTTGTTAATAAAAATCAGGATGTGTTATACGCCACAAAGTTTGAAGAATTGTCAAAGATGTTAATAGAAAGGTAGATGTGAATTATACAGTAAAATAATTACATATGACTTATTTAGTTTTTCCATATGGTTTTCGTTAGTTTGATTATTCGGTTATATTTTGCTAATTCTGGTGTTCGGTTATATCTTTGAATGGATATTTTGCTAATTATGGTGTTCGATTATATATACGTTCAGTTATATGTAGGACGAATTTTTACTATTAGATGGAGTCGACAATATGCCTCGCTAATCTCCTCCTTCGGTGTCGGTTTTTAAAGCGGTTATTGTCAAAGATGTTAATAGAAAGGTATATTCGAATCTCTTTGTTTTTGTATTCAGATTTTGTGTGACAACTAGCACAAAACCGGTAATTTTCGTACAGTTTAATTATTATTTAATATCTGCAATTATGTGCTTAAATGTCAACATTGTCTGATTTCACGCTATACTTGTGAATTCATGCACATCTTATACTTCAAATATTTCTTTATGCATTACTTTTAGCGTTGCGTCAGAAAGACTAGTAAACTCACCGGTAAGACACACTGTGTCAGCAGCTCTGCAGAAAGCAGTCAGATAATAGAATTAGGGCCTAGGAGTAGGTCCAACATCTAAAATACATTAAAACCCAAGTATGGAAACAAGGGTTAGCATATAAACTTTCCGGAACCTAAACTATGCACTAAAAAGCACCCGAAACTTATCTAAAATGCTGAAATCAGCATAATTCAACAACAATTCAATTCAGCTATAATCAGCTTTTAAGCTCATTAATATCATGCAAAATTTATGTCTTATTGCCCAAAATAACTTACAAAGTATCAGGAATTAAAACTGCCTTAAAAAGTGCTTTATACCTAGTGAAACTGCGTAATTCAGCACTTAACGAACCGTAACGAACCGAACAACCGGACAATAACTGGGACATCAAAATTTGACTAGAAGTAATGTTTTTATGATATTAAAGTGGTATTGATGCTAGAACACCTTAAAAATCATAAAAACCCCTAAACACACTAAAACTAACTTAAACCCCCTCGTTTGCACTTTAAACCTTCAACTTCCCCAAAAATTACACTTTACCCCCCCCCTTTTCTCTTTGGACGGTTGGGACAAGGGTCCCACCTAAAGATCTTAATTGATTTCATTTGATTTTATTAGATATCATGTTGGGGAATATTCTAACAAATATACCATGAGAGATATGGAAAATATTTATAAAATCCTAAACTAATCACCCATTCTCATTCACTTCATCATCTTCCTCCTCCCTTGCTTCTTTGCTCACGGCTCAACACCCACCCACATACACAACCATTTTCACTTCATTCCCTCACAATCCAATCTTGCTAGAAGGTGTATGGAGGCCATTTAGGAAGGTGTATGGTGCTAGAACCTGAAGGACCTCTTTGTGGAGCTTTTAACCACTCACTTTCTTCCTTGATCATCATCTCCATTTTTGTGCCACTTCCCTAGCCATTAGAGCTAGTAGTAAGCTTCTTGATCACTAATTTAAGTCATGTTTATGTTATGTACAAGATTCACCATCTAAACAACTTAGCTTCTAATGTTAAAAATGAAAAGATCTAACATATTCATGAAGAAAATAAGTGATTACATGAATTTTTTATGTATGTATCGATGTGGTTGATGTTATATCTTGTGCTTATGATTAGATCAAGTATGTTAAAGCTTGAATCTACCAAGTTTAAGCATGGATCTTGAAGGATCCATGGTTAAACTTGAAGGTGAACATATGAAGCATAATGTGAACTTGAAATATGAATTTTGTGCATAAACTTGTAATTTTGAAGTGATAAAGTATGTGTAGAACTAAATTTTAAACTAAAACTCAGGGAAAGTTTGTTAAAAATATAACATAAAGCTTGTTTTTGAAAGATCTAAAGATATTAAGCATGGATCTTGAAAGATCCATGGGTAAACATGAGATTAAAAACAATGATCTTTCTAATAAACATAAAAGTGGTTTTAGAAACATGATTTACAAACTTTGAAACCATTAAACTCATGGATGAGTTGGTTAGTAAAATAAAGTCTTATAAAAAGTTGGTTAAAATTTTACAAGAACACTTATTTTGGAAAGATCACCTTATGTAAAGTGTAGATCTAAAAGACTACACATGTTTAACAAGAATCAAGTTCACCATGATGTTTCATATGAAGAAATTAGTATATGTTGTTGATGATTGTTGTTGAAAATTGTTTTGATGATTGAAAAGAAAATAAACATATGTTTTAAAAACATGGAAAACCTCCATTTTTAGGGGAAACTATGTCAAAATTTTTATAAAATTTTGACACTTAGAAAAATATAAGTTTTGGGGAAACTTATTCCTTAAAAATTCACCTAAAAATATTTACCAAGGTTTCCCTAATCTTTGTAAGAAATTACGAGTTAAGAAATGATTATTTCTTCAAGATAAAATTTATATTAAGTATGTATATTTTTGGGAAAATATATGTATTTAAATCTTGTGCCAAGTGTATATTATGTGTATTATATGTAGTAGTGTATTAGAACTTGAAAATACACTAAATACTCCTAAGGAGTAAAAATACAAAAATGCACATACAAAATACATGAGAATACATAAGAAGCACATGGACAAATACAAGAAAATATATTTATGAAAATATATTTCTTAACATATTATTTAACTTGGACAAGTTATGAACTTAAAATATATTTTTGGACGAAAATATATAACTCGGGTGGATAACAAGAATAAACACATACGCATTTAATAGTATGACAAAACATATATATTTCATACAAGTCTTAAAAGTATATTATTTTTAAGAAATATAATTCCGGAAATTAATAAAAATCAAAGTCTTGATTTTAGGTGAAAAATACAAAATACTTATATTTATTTTTGGGAAAATAATATAAGTAAGATACATAGTTAAAAATATAAATTATTTTTAACAACAAAGAACATATACATAAAAGATGGTGACTTGTACTTGTGTGATACAAGTCTAGTGACTAACATTAATAGAACACGTATAGGTCACGACGCTATAAAACCAACCGGTGAAGTTTATGGCGCAGGATACACAAAGTTGTGAGTTCATGTCCCCACTTTTAAACTTTTACTTGTTTTCTAAACTTGGGGAAAATACATGTGTTATGGTACGTTGAATACTAAAACTAAGGAATGATACTTTAGATAATGTCACGAATAGGGTGCCATAAGCACCATTAATCAGTTACATACCAAGACCGCGGAACAAAAGGTTAGATCTAATGGGTTTCAGGCAACCACACTCTTGGCCACTCTTTTACCAAGTAGTGCTTTTGTGTCTCTAGTCGTGAATCGACAGTCGTGAATCGACAGTCGTGAATCGACAACTAAAAATGCCTATGGTTTGGATGCTTCCTATGTCGTGTCACATGTTAATGGCCTTGCAAACCATTAGCGATCTCGATTTCCTTACATTTACAGAAATACTTATTTCATACAATTGCATACCATGTTTTCCATAACGAATGCTGAAATGTTTTCCCAAATCTGCATGAATTCACACCAACATTATGTTGACGATTTTCCAAAAACTCACATGTATTTCTGGTAACTAAAGTGGATGTGTGCGCGGTCTTACTCTTGCTCCAAGATGTCGCTTTTGTTTTAGTCATGTCGTGTTAAGACTCCGATGCCTGTTTTTGTGGGATTTGGTTTCTATATCCCATCTTGTGTGGGATATAAGAATCAAACCTTCATGTTTGTCTTTAAAATAAGGTGTAAACTTTTCAGACAATATGTTGTCTTGTGATGTAAACACTTAACCTATGTTATGTACTAATTATGTAATGATAATGGCATTTGGAGTTATTTTACGAGCATGTAGTATGTTTACCTTTCATATGCAATGAGAACCTTTCAGGATCACACCTCGTGCTTCCGCCTTAGAAAGGGGTGTGACAGATTGGTATCAGAGCTGCGATTGTAGTGAACCAGGATTCTTTCTCGAGTCTAGACTACAATCTTTAGGATCCTCTCACGAAAACAAATTTTCAAAAGTTTTCGTTGCATAAAACTTTTCGCGACATCCACTACCTGAAACTGCTTTCAAAGAGTCAAGTAAGGACACTTCGAGACTTAGGGTGCACTGGAGTAGCACTTATCTTTGACTAAGAATTACTTAAAACTATGTGTAAATAATTAATATATACATATACTTGGAATAGAATATCACAGGTACACATGTCTTCGTCTGAAAGTAGTGGCCTATCTGTAGGAAGTGACCCGATGATGAAACAAACTGTGCGGACTGTGCAAGGAATTACGTAATTATGGATGCATACATAATTATGGAATTTAGTGCACAGAAACCACAGCAAGTCTTGTCATGTATCAAACGAGATTTCTTCAGCACAAGAGAAGGTCAGACGTGAACACTCCCACCCTACTCCCCCAGCCTATTAAATACTCTATTGGAGTAATGATTTAGGGTATAAAGACAAGAACCGCCAATGTGAAGAAAGATATTTTGTCCTTTACATATATTAAACTTGTACTATGGGGTGATGTAACCCTTATGCATTTTGTTTACTTCGCAAACAATGATGTAACAAGTTGTCCTAATATGTATAAAGACTCGGTAAATATCTTAGGACACATCAGTGTTTATCTATTTATGCATGCTTGTTGTTGTATGAATTGATTTATATGTTTGGTGGATTGTTTGATGTCACTTATGTGGGTATATGCCTGTGTATATATACTACTACTGTCTCCTATGACGATATCAAACAAATGTCTAACCCTGTTGGGTTGTGTTCTGACAGAACATGGCACCCAGGAGAGCTGTAAACGCTCGTGATCAACCTCCTCCTCCCCCACTGCCAAGGACTGTTGAAGAACTGAACTCCCTGCTGGAAGAAAGAATCTCCGAAGCTATCGCCCAGTACGAGGCGAACCGTACTGAACACAGTGGAGGACCAAGCAATACTAGACGTAATGGACATGGAGATTCATCTGGAGGAAACACAACTCAAGGCTGTAGTTTCAAGCAGTTTCTCGACTGCAAACCACTGAACTACGACGGCACTGGAGGTGCAGTGGCTTTCGTGCGTTGGACGGAGAAGACTGATTCCACTATCCGCATGAGCAAGTGTACCGTGGACCAACAAGTCACTTTTGTTACTACGTTGTTTGTTGATGAAGCGTTGACTTGGTGGAATTTACAAGTCCAAACCCTGGGAGATGATGTAGCGTATGGTATGACTTGGGACGAGTTGAAAGAAAGAATGAGAGAGAAGTATTGCTCTCGTGCTGAACTCCAAAGGCTGGAGACTGAGTTCTGGCACTTGTCCATGGAAGGTGCGGACATTACTGGTTATACTTGAAGGTTCCATGATCTGTCTAGAGTGATCCCCTTTATGGTGACTCCCGAATTTAAGCGCGTTGAGCGCTACATATAGGGATTGGCTCCAGAGTTTTACAGCATGGTAACTTCGGCTAAACCCGAAACGATCACTCAGGCTGTAACTCTGGCTGTCAGCCTTACTGAAGATGCTGTCCGTATGAAGAAGTTATCACTGAACCCAACTGAAAAGACCGAGACGCATGCTGAGTCGTCTGGTGACAAGAAAAGGAAGCATTCGAGCTTGAATCAAGCGACACGTAACAACAAGGGTTCCAACAATAAGAAGCGCGACCCCATCCCGCCTCAGGAGGCGAAAGCTCTTATAGCCATGAATGACGCCCCTGCCAGGGGATACCAGGGAACTTTACCCAAATGCAATCAGTGCAAGCGTCATCATGAAGGAGTTTGTCGCATTCCAAAATGTGACAAGTGTGGAAAACTGGGTCACTATACCGAGAACTGTTGGGGAAAAAGGAATGGAAGTGGTAATAGGAACGGGAATGGAAACCGTAACGATGCTGGTAATGGAATCGGTGGTGGAAATGGCAATGGTAATGGTAACTGGAATGGTAATGGAGCTGGGCAGAACCAAGGATGCTTTGGCAGTGGAAGCAAAGATCATTTCAAGAAAGATTGCCCAAGGGAGAACAATGCTCAGGCTCGAGCATTCGTGATTGGGGCAAGGAATGCACGCGAGGACCCTAATGTGGTCACCGGTACGTTTCTCGTTAACAATCACTTTGCATCCATACTATTTGACACTGGTGCCGATTATAGTTTCATGTCTGTGGAATTTAAACGTATGCTTGGAATAGAATCTAGTAGATTAGATATTCCTTATTCCAAAGAACTAGCCGATGGTAAACTTGTTGAATCAGGCGAAGTTGTTAGGGGTTGTACATTTGAACTTAGTGAGCGAAGCTTTAGTATCGACCTCTTACCTGTTCAATTAGGTAGCTTCGATGTGGTGGTTAGAATGGACTGGCTGTCCAAGAATAAGGCTGAAGTTGTTTGTCACGAGAAAATCATTCGCATCCCTCTTGCGAATGATGAAACTCTCATCGTGCATGGAGAGAAACGAGACATGCCTCTGCGCATCATCAATTGTATGAAGGCGCAGAAGTGCTTAAAGAAAGGATGTGTTGCATTCCTATCACGGCCCCAGCCCCGGTTTTACCCGGTCAGGAGCCGCGGGACAGGAACCCGTCGTATTTATTAAATGATGCGACAGCGGAAGTTTTAACAGGATCTTTTAAAACTTGAAATGCCCGATTATTTTATTCCATAAATCGGGATAAACCCCGTGATTTACAATAGAGGAATTTTACGAGGAAATTCCCTGATCTACAAAACATGTTTATTCATTTTATTGAGCCACCTCTTCAAGCTTGTTAGTGCTCCGTAGCACTTTTTCCTTGATTTACAGCAGACCGCCTGAAACATGTTTTAAAATATTTTATCAGCGGGGAAATACTGGTGAGTCACTCAAATTTGATAAAACGACACATAGTTATAAATTACAGCATAAGAACGATTACAATGGCTTTTATCTTATTTTTATCTGGCGCCGTGTCACCTGGTGACGATGGTCATACCACTATTGGGTCCTTCCCCCAAGTAGTGATGATTATCACTGTTAGGATTTATTAGCCTAACTGTGAGAAATTAGTAATGTGCACAATACCCCACTAGCCAGTGATTAAGATAACCATGACTTAATCCCTGTAATTATAACCTTTGAAAATAACTTGGAGTATTGTAAAATATTATTGATAAAAAGAGAATGACTCACATTGCAGATTTAAACGGGCAGAGTTTAGCCTACTGATTAGCCTTGTAACCTAATTTAAATAACAATGCACACGAACTAGGTCAGTAACTAATACAGCATTTACGATGACTCACGAGATAAAACCCTCACAATGAATGACAAGGTGCTATACTTAAACATCCGTCGAATTCACGACTAATGACAAAGTATGGCCCTAGTGTGGGCAGCACCTAAACATCCATTGGATAGTTTCAATCGATCGGACATTGAATCGTAGCAGCGATCGAGTTAATACCCTGTATCGTAGCAGCGCCTCACTACCGTGATTGTATTTTATGAATTAGAGCAGTGTAACTTCGTTTTTGTGAAAAGATTTTGACACCAGTGGACTGCTCGTAACCTGCCCTATTTATAGCTGAATTTTGGGTCTTACGCGGCCCGCGTAAGATCCTTCAAGACCTTTACGCGGCCCGCGAGAGGGTCTAGTCGTAGATTAGGGTATCCGTGTCACTGGTAGGCATGCCACGTGGACGAAACGTGGATCTGAACGCTTATCTGGTCAAATTTAGAGTTGACACGGCCCGCGTAAGGGTCTGGTCATCATTTACGCGGCTCGCGAGAGGACCAAAAATAAGTTTTTCTTGATATTTGATATGGATTAGGGTTTCAGGGGCCCGGGTTCTTACTTACGGGTCATTTTGGGACAATTTTGAAGGTCCTTACATTCTCCCCACCTTATTTAAAATCTCGTCCTCGAGATTTACTGAAATAAGTGAGGATACTTTCGCTTCATCTCCGATTCTAGCTCCCAAGTATACTCGGGTCCTCTCTTTGACTCCCACTTGACTTTGAGTAGTACTAGTCTTTTGTGCTTAAGAAACTTGATCTTTTTGTCTTCTATTTGCAGTGGCTTCTCAACAAACTTTAGTTTTTCATTTACCTCTATGTTTTGAAGAGGTACTACCAGAGATTCGTCCGATAGACATTTCTTGAGATTGGATACATGAAATACGTCATGTACTCCAGCTAGTTCCTCTGGTAGCTGTAAGCGATAGGCAACTGGTCCTATTCATTGGATGACTGGGAATGGTCCTACGTATCTTGGACTTAGCTTTCCTTTCTTACCAAACCGAACTACTCCTTTCCAAGGAGAAACTTTCAATAGTACTCTGTCTCCCACTTGGAATTCTAACGGCTTGCGTCGATTATCGGCATAACTCTTTTGGCGATCTCGAGCCATCTTTAATCTTTCCTTGATTTGAGTGATTTTGTCAGTGGTTTCCTGTACTATTTCAGGACCTGATAATTGACTTTCTCCTATTTCTGCCCAACAGACTGGAGTTCTACACTTACGTCCATACAGTGCTTCGAACGGGGTAGCTTCAATGCTTGAATGATAACTATTGTTATAGGAGAATTCAATTAAGGGTAGGTGGTCATCCCAATTTCCACCAAAATCTATCACACATGCCCTAAGCATGTCTTCCAGGGTTTGGATCGTCCTTTCACTTTGTCCATCTGTCTGAGGATGATATGCAGTGCTTAACTTTAGTCGGGTTCCTATTACTTCCTGGAAACTTGTCCAGAAGTGGGAAGTAAAACGACTATCCCTATCCGACACAATGGAGAGTGGAACTCCATGTAAGGATATTACCTCATCTACATACAACTTTTCTAACCTTTCCATGCTGAAGGTTTCCTTTATGGGTTGAAAATGAGCTGATTTGGTTAATCGATCCACAATTACCCAAATCGCGTCATTACCTTTTCTAGTTTTGGGCAACTTAGTAACAAAGTCCATTGTTATAAGTTCCCATTTCCATACAGGCATTTCTAATTGTTGTAGTAAACCTGAGGGTTTCTGGTGTTCTGCCTTAACTTGGGAACAAGTAAGACAATTAGAAACATATCTAGCTATGTCCTTTTTCATTCCTATCCACCAGAAATTATTCCTTAAATCTTGGTACATCTTATTGTTACAAGGATGCATGGTATACCTAGATTTATGGGCTTCCCCTAAAATCTTATTTCTTAATTCTCCCTGTTTAGGTACCCAAATTCTTTTCTTATGGAATCTCCAAATTCCATCACTTCCTTGTTCTAATTCTTTTATTCGTCCTTTCATTCCTTCAGTATCATCCTTGATTGCTGTTTCTTGAATGCTTTTCAGTTGTTCCATTAAATCTAATTGTAAACTTAATCTAAGAGCACGAACTCGTCATTGTTTCTCATGGTACTTACGACTTAAAGCATCTGCAACTACATTTGCCTTTCCTTCGTGATATTGAATATCACAGTCTTAGTCACTTAGAATTTCCATCCATCTTCTTTGCCTCATGTTTAATTCTTTTTGCCCAAATATGTATCTTAAACTTTTATGGTCTGTATAGACAGTAAACTTACTTCCATACAAATAGTGTCTCCAAATCTTAAGGGCAAAAATTATGGCTCCTAATTCTAAGTCATGAGTCGTATAGTTTTCCTCGTGCTTTTTCAGTTGTCTTGAGGCATACGCAATTACTTTCTTGCGTTGCATTAACACACATCCTAATCCTAGTTTTGAAGCATCACAGTATACTTCAAAATTCTCTGTTCCTTCAGGTAAAGCTAGAATTGGGGCGTTTGTTAACTTTTGCTTCAAAATCTTAAAGGCCTCTTCTTGCCTAGGTCCCCATTCAAATTTAACTGCTTTACAGGTTAGCTTAGTTAATGGTACAGCTAGTTTGGAAAAATCCTTAATGAATCGTCTATAGTATCTGGCTAATCCTATAAAACTTCTAACTTCCATAGCTGATTGTGGGACCTTCCATTTGGTGATCGCTTCTATTTTGGAGGGATCTACATGAATACCTTCGTGATTCACCATGTGTCCTAAAAATTGCACTTCTTGTAGCCAAAATTCACACTTCAAAAATTTGGCGTAAAGTTTCCCTTTTCTTAACAAAGTTAAGAGTGCATGCAAGTGTTAACAGTGCTCATCCTGACTTTTGGAATAAATAAGTATATCGTCGATGAAGACAATTACAAATTTATCCAAATACAGTTTACAGATCCGATTCATCATGTCCATAAATGCTGGAGGAGCATTTGTTAGTCCGAAGGGCATGACTGTAAACTCATAATGACCATACCTAGTTCTGAAAGCAGTTTTAGGTATGTCTTCTTCTTGTACCTTCAATTGATGATATCTGGAGCGTAAGTCGATCTTAGAAAAGTATCTAGCTCCTTGAAGTTGATCAAAAAGATCATCAATCCTAGGTAACGGGTATCGATTCTTAATTGTAACTTTATTCAATTCCCTGTAATCGATACACATTCGCATCGACCCATCTTTCTTTTTCACAAACAACACTGGTGCTCCCCAAGGGGATGAACTAGGTTGTATGAATCCTTTACTTAATAATTCATCTAACTGCTTCTTTAGTTCTAACATTTCGGTGGGTGCTAACGGATAAGGTGCCTTAGCTATTGGTGTAGTTCCAGGAATTAGATGAATTCTAAATTCGACTTCCCTATTGGGTGGTAATCCCGGTAGTTCTTCTGGGAATACATCTGGGTATTCTGCTACTACTGGAATTTCTTTAAGTTCCTTACTTTTCGTGTTAATGATTACCGAAATCATATACACTACTTCTTGTTTTCTTGAACAACTGGCCAACTTCATTACTGAAATGAATTTCAGTGGCTTACGTGGCTTATCTCCTGTAATCACCACTTATTCTCCTGTGGGTGTATAAATTTCTATGGCATTTTTATCATAGAGAATTCGAGCATGGTTGGCTACTAACCAATCAATTCCTAATACCACATCGAATTCTGCTAAATTCATAGGTAACAGGTTTGCCAAAAATTTATGACCTAAAAGTTCTATTTTTCCTTCTTGCAAAACCTGATCTATGTTAACAGAATTCCCATCTGCCGTTTCGACTGTAAAAACTTGCCTAAGTTTTGTTAAAGGTAAGTTAAGGGCTTAGCGGAATGAAGTATTTATAAAACTTTGGTTTGCACCAGAGTCAAATAATACTTTTGCATAAACGTCGTGAACTAGGAACGTACCAGCTATCACGTCAGGAATTAGTTCTGCCTCCTGAGTAGTCAACTGGAAGGCTCTTGCATTTTTCTTGGTAGTTCCTTCTGCATGTTTGGCTTTATTATCAGCTGGTTTGACCAATTTCGGGCAGTTTGGCCTAAAATGTCCAGCTTCTCCACAGTTGTAGCAGACTGTTGCTTTCTTCTTCCTACAATCTTCTTCTTGGTGCCCCGGGATTTTGCAGAAATTGCAATATCCTTTGCATCTTCCAAAATGCTTTCTTTTGCAGGTATTGCAAAATGGAACAGTGGAAGATTGCCCAGTTCCCTTTTTCTTGAAATTGCTACGGTTACCCATACGAAATCCCTGGGTAATCTTTTGGACCACTTCCTTTTTCCGGGTTTCTTCTCTTGTGCGTAACAGTCCATCAGTTAGGGTATTAGCTAATTCCACAGCATCGTCAATAGTGCGGGGTCTCGCAGCTTTGACGATATCTCGAATTTCGCAAATCAATCCCCAAATATAGCGGGAAATAAGTACTGGTTCTGGCGAAGCTAGGGTTGGTACCACTCTCGCATACTCGAAGAATGTCGAAGTATACCCTCGACAGTCTACATCCACCATCCGGTGGTTCAGGAACTTATTTGTCATTTGTTCCTTTTCATATTCGGGACAGAATTTTCTTTCCGCCAGCTGTTTAAATTCTTCCCAACTCATGGCATAGGCCATATTTCTTCCTTTGGCTTGAAGTACCGTATTCCACCATTCTAGCGCCCCTTCTTTAAAAAGATGCGACGCATACATGGCCTTGTCTTCCTCGACACATTTACTTATCATAATTACTGCTTTGGTTTTCTCCAACCAACGCAGTGCAGCAGTCGCCCCTTCGTTGCCTGCAAATTCAACTGGTTTACAGGCAAGAAACTCCTTATAAGTGCAACCAGGCGTTGTAGCTTTCATTTTCTTAAGGGGTGGAGCTTGCATCCCATCATTGTTGTTATTAGTATGGTTTCCGCCTCCATTTATACTATTACTGAAATTGTCACCGTGTGTACGTTTGCTAGGAATAATTTGTTGAGGTTCAACTGGATCTCGGGCAGCAGCAAGTATTGCTGGAATAGCATTGGCTATCCCCTGAGCAACGATATTCTCGATATCTTGCCTATTCAGAAATTGATCTTCATGATTTTGTTCAGATTGGTTACCCTCGTTAACTTGTTCATTACCAGCGTTAGCCATATGGTAATAAATTTATATAAGTGATTAGCATAAAATAGTTAATAACCCAACATAACAAATTAATTGCACATAATTTCGTAAACAAATATAGCCAAAATTGTCGATTTCTCGACTTCCATTTTTATATATTATATTATGCGTCCGTACACACTTGTTATCTTACAAAAGTTTTATTTTTAGGTTATTTTACAGGATTATATTTTACTACTATTATTATTATTATACAACCACAACCATGCCGTCACACCATCCCGTCAGCTGGCATCTCAGAAGCGACGCTCCCTCTCGTCGTACTTCCAGGATATCTTTTCTCCTATATCCCTAATTCGGTTCCCTGCATCAATCAGCTCCTCGCCGTACTGGCGGAGTTCAGCCAAGTTCTCGGAGCTCATAGGTGGGTGTAGTGGAGGCTCCGGGTCAAATTGAGGGAAAAAGGTATCAGGGTTATTGAGGAGATTTTGAAGCTGCCAGTCAGTGGTCCACCATTCTTCCAGCTCTGCTGGTAGAGGTTGGGAGTGGATAAGGGGATCTGGGATGGCTGGTTCCAAATTTACTGGAAGTTGGGTTTCGGCAGGATAAGTGAAGAGATTTTCATTGATTGGCCTAAGGATATCATAACTTGCCAGTATACGATCTAGTTCCTCTTGCAGTGGCAATTCCTCGGCTTGCTTAGAACTTTCCTCAATCTCTATTCTTTCTCCTTTATCCAATGGTTCCTCCATTTTGGCAACTTTCCTAGTTGCTGTTTTCCTCCTGCGTACACGCCTCCAGCCCACAAATCTTCTTCTTTTCTTTGGCTTTGGTTTCTCCAGAGGTTGGGCTTGAAATTCCATAGGTTCCTCCATGTCGGCACAATAACCGGTAAAGTCTCTGGAAACTTCCACATTAACAGGATAGAGATTGAGATTCTGAAGAGCTTCAGACAACTCATTCATGCTGTTTAGCAGATATGAAGAAACACAAAAATTGTAAATTGAATTTTTTCATAATCACAGAAATGGTAATTAGAAAAATTAAGTATATAAAATATTGCGATTTATATATAATTTACAAATTTACAACTGAAATTTAAAATATACTAGGGATTGTATATTTTATTTTAGTCTATCTTTTATTACTAAGTTAAAAATTTCTGGCTTATAGATAATATAAGTGCTAGTACTGAGTCAGGGTTTTGGCAGTTTAACTTAATTAAAAGTTACTGCTGTAGTGGCTAACATTGATGCGTGTGAAGTGTGTATATAAGTTTAAGTATATTTTAAGCCCTTTTACCCTTTTTAGCCAAGTTTTAAATTTATAAAACACGATATTTACTAACACTAAACACACATATGGGCAAGTGCACCCATCGTGAGCGTAGTATAGTGTTGGTAAGATACCGAGGTCGTCCAAGGACACAAGAGCTTTTAGTACCGGTTTATCCTCAATGTCTAATCAAATCAAAGAGTTTAGAAAAAGGTTTTAAACTAAGAAAAATAAAAACTAATTAAAATGCTGAAAAATAAAATAAAAACAAAAAACAGATAGAAAAGATGAATCACTTGGCTCCGACTCGTGTTTAGTGTAACCTTTGATTATTTCCGCACTTTTGCACTATTTAAGAGATTATCTTAGTTATTGTAGTAGGCCCCTCTTTTGGAGGTGTCGTTACCCTCAACCCAGTAGTTTGAGTCAGCAAGGATACAATCCTAAAGGGTCGGATTATTGAAAGATAATTAATTAAGTTATTAATGCATAATGTGGTAGGCCCCTCTTTTGAAGGCGACGTTACCCTCGGCTAAGTAGTCTGAGTCAGCAGGGATACAGTCCTAAGTAGCCGGGTAAAAGTTTTAATAGTAGCTTAACTTATGAGGGGATCAAAGAGTTTGGACCCCCGCCATCCAATACCGTTAAGTATTGAAGGAGGTCCTACTAAATTTGACCCAGGTCCTTTGCATGATCTATACACTGAACAATGGCAAGACTCTTACCAAACCGTTCCCTTAACCCCCGACCAGGTAGCCAACATACCTCCATATAGACCGTGGAGATATGAATGGTGAAAATCTTTTATTTTATATAGACAGTAAAATAATGCCAAGACACCACGGACAAACGATAAGGAAGAATCACCTTCAACATAAGAAACTAGTTATTAAAGTCATTAATACATAACCAATTAAAAAGTGCGAAAAGATTAAAAATAAAAAGTATTACACTAGACACTTTGTCTTCACCAAGTGATGTAAGAGACTTAGGCAAACATGGCCTTGATTGTCAAGAACTCTTACGATCAATCTTGGATCCCGAGACGACTCACACACTCTATGATGGACAATGGATGATGGTGGTGGATGATGGTGTTGTGATGGTGGTGGGTGGTGGGTGAAGTGTGAGAGAGGTGGTGTGCCAAGGGATGGTTTGCAAATGAGCCAAGCACCCCTATTTATAGCCTGAACAGAAGCCTGGACACGATCCCGTGTCCGCTGGACACGGCCCCGTGTCCACCCTTCTTCTCTTTCTTCATTAATTGCAGTTTGTCTTTTTAGTTGACCACGCCCCCATGTCCGCTGGGCACGCCCCCGTGTGCAGAAGCATATCTGTACTATCAAAATTTGCCTGGATTCTGCGAATCTTATAGTTGACCACGGCCCCATGTCCGCTGAGCACGGCCCCGTTGTGGGCAATAGAAGCTTCTACAACTTTGTATTTTCTGCAGACACCTGAACACGCCCACGTGTCCGCTGGGCACAGGGCCGTGTTCGCTGGGCACGCCCCGTGTTGAGCTGGGCACGCCCCGTGTTCGGCTGGGCACAACCCCATGCTCAGCTAGGCACAGCCCCATGCTCAGTTTTCTTCTTGTTTTTTTGCTTTGGGAGATGCTGTCGAGGGGTCGGGCATGCCACGTTTCTTCCCTTTTCTTGTATTATTGTTAGATTTAGCTGCATTTTTGCTTCTTTTGTTCATTTAAGCTCTTTTAATCCTGAAAATACAAAAGGAAGACAAAAACACACTTTTTCCAACATTAGTACTAAAAAAGGGTTAGTTTTATGCCACGTTTGATGTAATTTATATGTTGCATTTTGCGCACATCAAATACCCCCACACTTGAATCTTTGCTTGTCCTCAAGCAAAACTCTTTATAATGTGGCTTACACTCCCAAATGGAATGGGTAGAAGATAAGGTTTTAGGGCTTGTCATAGAGTGTCGGGATTTCCAAGATTCTTTATTAGGTTTTATTTTTATTTATTTACAATCCTATTCGTCATGATCTATATAGAACATTACATAAAATAAATTACTTATTAGGGCATAACATGCCTTTTTAAAATTCCATTTATATACAAGTTCACATACCTCACGGGGGATCACTCAACACTCGGCCGAAGATGTATTTTTGTGAAACACTCGAGAGCGGCATGGAACTTACTCCTACCATAAGCTTGCCAAGCAATCAATCCTCCTCCTTTTTAACTATACACCTTTGTAAATATCGAGAGGACTTTTGGGGTGAAGGGTTAGGCTTGGGCTAAAGGCAGGTGGTTGGGTTAGTGGTTAGTAAAATGGCGAAAGGCGTAAAAAGCGTCGGTTTTCGTAAGACTTTTTTTTTATGAAGCCATTATTCAAACAAAGTTATTTTTGATAAACTTGTTTGTTTATTTCTCTTTTGCTTCATCATCATCATCAATTTTTTTTGAAAGTCATAAGAAAAACCGAGCTTGTTACTAAAACAAAGGGTTAAAAATAAAAAGGTTTTGGTGGGTGAAAGGGTGTTTGTTTTAGGTTATGAAATGAAAATGTTTAGGCTCAAAGGGGTTAACTAGGGGGATTTTGGTTAGGTGGTAAAAAAAAAGAAAAATAATGGTGTTGAAAGAAAAAGGGTTAGTCCTAATGCCTCCATCATTTACTTACTCGGGGTTAAGTTGGTAAGGACCGGGAATGTATCGTCATGGCAAGTTCTAGAGTCGTAAGAAACCAAGCGGCTATTCACACAAGAAACGAAAGATGACCATTTAATCTAAAGATGTGTATTTGTATGCTCAATAAAGGCTCAAAACTCACTTTTTGTGGGAATGGGTTTTTTAATGTGATCAAGTATATATAATCAAATTTTAACTAAGCTTGTCATGCCTGTTCATAATTTTCTTATGTTGGTTCTTTTTATCACGACGCTATCGGTTGTAAATTTGTAAAAATATAACCTTTTTAGAATTTGAAATTCCCAAGTTAAACCTAGACAAGTAAAAAATGAAAATTTTTGAAAAAATTTGGGGTGATTAGCGATTCCAATAGAGTTTTGTGTAAGGCTTGTAATTAGGACTTACAAGATTCAAGGTTTTAGCACCCCCCCCCCCCACACTTAAATTACACATTGTCCTCAATGTGTCCCAAAAATAAGTTTTTCGTTTGATTAAAATATTTAAAAGTGGGTTAAAAACAAGATTTTATGTTACTGGGTAGCTGAACACGGGGTGGTGTTGGCTGAGCACGGCCCCGTGTCCAGACTGCCAGTACCAAAAGTAAACAGAAGGCTGGGCACGGGGGCGTGTTCAGTGAGCACGGTCCCGTGTCCAGGTACCTGAACTGGGCGTTTTTCTGCAGAACCTTGAGCACGGGGCGTGTTGGCTGAGCACGGCCCCGTGCTGAACTTGTTGTAATGAAGAAAAATGTCGGGAGGCTCTGTTTTTGTGCATGGGGTGTTGGTTCAAGCTTCCCTTAGTATCATTCACCATCCCGAGTGTGTTTTATTCCTGAAAATTAAAACTAAACTAGAAAGAATAAAATTTAATCTAAACAAAAACTAAGGATAGTTCCGCGGAATGCCTCCGTGGTGCGCCACGTTTATAAGGGTCCTTGGCTAGACCCACCTTATCAGGTGGTTCTGGCTCATCTTCAATTAGGGGGTCGTTATTGCCGATTGGATATTTCATTGATCGCTCAAGATCAATGCTTCTTTTAAATACCCCTAATTGAAGAGATAGATTGTTGTACTTCTGGTTCTTCAAAGCTTCGTGGGTTTTTACAAAAGGTCGTCCCAACACTAGAGGAGCGTCATCGAGGATGACAAAGTCGGTTGGGATTACCATTTGATTAGTTTGAACCAAGACATCCTCAACTACACCGATTGATTTTATTACTTTCCAATTGGATAGAAAAATGTGTATTTGAAGTGGAGAAAAATCACTAATACTTAATTTTTCGAAAATGTAGTTGGGCATTATGTTAACGCAAAGATCTTTATCGATTGTGACATTACTAATAAATGAATTTTGAAAAAAACATGGAACCGGTGTAATGTTGATTTCAAATGGGTCTTCTTTTATTAGCGAGGTTTGATCATTAGTTAACTTAATGCTTACCGTTTCGTCAATTTTAGTGTTAGTGTTTAACTCTTTTAAAAACTTAGCATGAGTAGGTACTAAACAATGATTTTCAAAAGAAGGTGACAAGAGATTAATTTCTTCAAAATTAGACTTTTCTTGAATTTTAACGTTGTCGGACTCACCTTTTTCGATGTTTAACTCATGTGTCGGTTTTTCACTTATTTCTTCTTCCATTTTTACACTTTCAGTTATCACTTCTTTATTTAATTATTCTCTTGCAAGGGACTCCTTTTCCCTTGCGCGAGATTCTTTTATATAGCGATCGATAACTCTAAGGTGTTCTAATATCCTATCGGTCACTTCAGTTATAGAAAAAGGATCGGGATTTTCAAAGCTCGAATCCGGTTGTTCGATCCTTTGTTCCTCATAATACCCATATGAAGTAGATGGTTCACACCATTGTTCTTCATTGTAAGCATATGATGGATAAGGATTGTAATTTTGTTCTTCATAATACTCATATGAGGTGGGTTGTTCACGCCTTGGTTCCTCATAATAAGCATATGAAGGTGGTGGCTCATATCTTGGTTCCTCAAAGTATGAGTAAGAAGGCACATACCTTGGTTCATCAAAATATGAGTATGAGGGAGAAGGTTCATACCTTTGGTCTTCATAGGATGTGTATGAAGTCGATGGCTCGTACCTGGGCTCCTCATAGTAGTTGTATGAAGTGGACGGTTGATATAAGTTACAATATTGAACCGAGTGCGGGTCACCACAATTAGTGCAATAGTTACTCCTATAATCATCCTCCTCATAGGTGTAGTTGTAACCTCCTGAGTATTGATCCATGAGCATCACTCAGCAGACCACAAGAACGTCTCGAGATCAGAAAACAAAAATACAACGGAAACAGAGGCTGGACACTGCCCCGTGTTCAGGATCTGTATCTGGGCGTTTTAATTAAAGTTACTGATTTCGTTGAGCACGGGGGCGTGTTCAGTGAGCACGGCCCCGTGTTCAAGTTACGGTATCTGGGTGTTTTATGAAAAATGTGCAGCACGACCCCGTGTTCAGTGAGCACGGCCCGTGTTCAACTTACTGTAAACACAAAACTAAACTAAAATGCAGAAAAATGTGCGCGTTTTGAAAAGGTTTTGAAAAACTGATTAGGCCGTCGATTTTAAGCTTTCTTAAAATCCTTGTGTCCCCGGCAACGACGCCAAAACCTTGATGCGTGTGAAGTGTGTATATAAGTTTAAGTATATTTTAAGCCCTTTTACACTTTTTAGCCAAGTTTTAAATTTATAAAACACGATACTTACTAACACTAAACACACATATGGGCAAGTGCACCCATCGTGAGCGTAGTATAGTGTTGGTAAGATACCGAGGTCGTCCAAGGACACAAGAGCTTTTAGTACCAGTTTATCCTCAACGTCTAATCAAATCAAAGAGTTTAGAAAAAAGGTTTTAAACTAAGAAAAATAAAAACTAATTAAAATGCTGAAAAATAAAATAAAAAAAAAACAGATAGACAAGATGAATCACTTGGCTCCGACTCGTGTTTAGTGTAACCTTTGATTATTTCCGCACTTTTGCACTATTTAAGAGATTATCTTAGTTATTGTAGTAGGCCCCTCTTTTGGAGGTGACGTTACCCTCAACCCAGTAGTTTGAGTCAGCAAGGATACAATCCTAAAGGGTCGGATTATTGAAAGATAATTAATTAAGTTATTAATGCATAATGTGGTAGGCCCCTCTTTTGAAGGCGACGTTACCCTCGGCTAAGTAGTCTGAGTCAGCAGGGATACAGTCCTAAGTAGCCGGGTTAAAGTTTTAATAGTAGCTTAACTTATGAGGGGATCAAAGAGTTTGGACCCCCGCCATCCAATACCGTTAAGTATTGAAGGAGGTCCTACTAAATTTGACCCAGGTCCTTTGCACGATCTATACACTTAACAATGGCAAGACTCTTACCAAACCGTTCCCTTAACCCCCGACCAGGTAGCCAACATACCTCCATATAGACCGTGGAGATATGAATGGTAAAAATCTTTTATTTTATATAGACAGTAAAATAATGCCAAGACACCACGGACAAACGATAAGGAAGAATCACCTTCAACATAAGAAACTAGTTATTAAAGTCATTAATACATAACCAATTAAAAAGTGCGAAAAGATTAAAAATAAAAAGTATTACACTAGACACTTTGTCTTCACCAAGTGATGTAAGAGACTTAGGCAAACATGGCCTTGATTGTCAAGAACTCTTACGATCAATCTTGGATCCCGAGACGACACACACACTCTATGATGGACAATGGATGATGGTGGTGGATGATGGTGTTGTGATGGTGGTGGGTGGTGGGTGAAGTGTGAGAGAGGTGGTGTGCCAAGGGATGGTTTGCAAATGAGCCAAGCACCCCTATTTATAGCCTGAACAGAAGCCTGGACACGACCCCGTGTCCGCTGGGCATGGCCCCGTGTCCACCCTTCTTCTCTTTCTTCATTAATTGCAGTTTTTCTTTTTAGTTGACCACGCCCCCGTGTCCGCTGGGCACGCCTCTGTGTGCAGAAGCATATCTGTACTATCAAGATTTGCCTGGATTCTGCGAATCTTATAGTTGACCACGGCCCCGTGTCCGCTGAGCACGGCCCCGTGGTGGGCAATAGAAGTTTCTACAACTTTGTCTTTTCTGAAGACACCTGAACACGCCCACGTGTCCGTTGGGCACGGGGCCGTGTTCGCTGGGCATGCCCCGTGTTGAGCTGGGCACAGCCCCATGCTCAGCTTTTTTCTTGTTTTTTTTGCTTTGGGAGATGCTGTCGAGGGGTCGGGCATGCCACGTTTCTTCCCTTTTCTTGTATTATTGTTAGATTTAGCTGCATTTTTGCTACTTTTGTTCATTTAAGCTCTTTTAATCCTGAAAATACAAAAGGAATACAAAAACACACTTTTTCCAACATTAGTACTAAAAAAGGGTTAGTTTTATGCCACGTTTGAGGTAATTTATATGTTGCATTTTACGCACATCAAACATATAGAGATTTGCCAATTGTTCATCTAATTCATCTTCCCATGGTGGGTTATTGCCTATTTCCTAAGTTTCCTTATTCATCACTCCTTTTGGCTGTGACTTCTTTATTTTCTCTTGACTTTTTCTAATAATCCAACTTCTTTTATTAGGGGTAAGTGGTTTCTCATACTGTGCCTTACGAACAAATATTCCTTCCTCAGTTTCTACTGAGTATCTTGAGGAATTTGATTGGAATGAAGTTCCAATATCTTTCGGTGAACTATCTAACTTATGATAGATGTCCGAAATTCTTTGCTTACCCATACTGTAACTAATAAGTAGTCAGTTAAAAACATATAGTCACAAAATGGTAATCAGGAAAAATTAAGTATCTCTAAATACATAATGGGCTTAAATCAGTGGCTCTGATACCACCTTTTCCTGTCACGGCCCCAGCCCCGGTTTTACCCGGTCTGGAGCCGCGGGACAGGAACTCGTGGTATTTATTAAATGATGCGACATCGGAAGTTTTAACATGATCTTTTAAAACTTGAAATGCCTGATTATTTTATTCCATAAATCGGGATAAACCCCGTGATTTACAATAGAGGAATTTTACGAGGAAATTCCCTAATTTATAAAACATGTTTATTCATTTTATTGAGCCACCTCTTCAAGCTTGTTAGTGCTCCGTAGCACGTTTTCCTTGATTTACAGCAGGTCGCCTAAAACATGTTTTAAAATATTTTATCAGCGGGGAAATACTGGTGAGTCACTCAAATTTGATAAAACGACACATAGTTATAAATTACAACATCAGAGCGATTACAATGGCTTTTATCTTATTTTTATCTGGCGCCGTGTCACCTGGTGACGATGGTCATACCACTATTGGGTCCTTCCCCCAAGTAGTGATGATTATCACTGTTAGGATTTATTAGCCTAACTGTGAGAAATTAGTAATGTGCACAATACCCCACTAGCCAGTGATTAAGATAACCATGACTTAATCTCTGTAATTATAACCTTTGAAAATAACTTGGAGTATTGTAAAATATTATTGATAAAAAAAGAATGACTCACATTGCAGATGTAAACGGGCAGAGTTTAGCCTACTGTTTAGCCTTGTAACCTAATTTAAATAACAATGCACACGAACTAGGTCAGTAACTAATACAGCATTTACGATAACTCACGAGATAAAACCCTCACAACGAATGAATAGTTTCTATACTTAAACATCCGTCGAATTCACGACTAATGACAAAGTATGGCCCTAGTGTGGGCAGCACCTAAACATCCATTGGATAGTTTCAATCGATCGGACATTGAATCGTAGCAGCGATCGAGTTAATACCCTGTATCATAGCAGTGCCTCACTACCGTGATTGTATTTTACGAATTAGAGTAGTGTAACTTCGTTTTTGTGAAAAGATTTCGACACCAGTGGACTGCTCGTAACCTGCCCTATTTATAGCTGAATTTTGGGTCTTACGCGGCCCGCGAGAGGGTCTAGTCGTAGATTAGGGCATCCGTGTCACTGGTAGGCATGCCACATGGACGACACGTGGATCTGAACGCTTATCTGGTCAAATTTAGAGTTGACGCGGCCCGCGTAAGGGTCTGGTCATCCTTTACGCGGCCCGCGAGAGGACCAAAAATAAGATTTTCTTGATTTTTGATATGGATTAGGGTTTCAGGGGCCCGGGTTCTTACTTATGGGTCATTTTGGGACAATTTTGAAGGTCCTTGCAATTCTTGGCTCGAAGACATTCCTGTGGTGAAAGAGTTCCCCCGATGTTTTTCCCGAAGATCTGCCAGGACTACCTCCGCAACGGCAAGTCGAATTCCATATAGACTTGGTTCCAGGAGCCGCTCCTATAGCCAAGGCACCCTATCGGCTTGCACCATCCGAGATGCAAGAATTATCTACACAACTCCAGGAGTTGTTGGATAAAGGATTCATAAGGCTAAGCTTCTCGCCATGGGGAGCTCCAGTATTGTTCGTGAAGAAGAAGGATGGAACACTGCGGATGTGTATCGATTATAGAGAACTGAATAAGCTCACTATAAAGAATCGGTACCCACTACCGAGGATTAACGACTTATTCGATCAGTTGCAAGGATCGAGCTACTATTCCAAGATCGACCTGCGATCGGGATACCATCAGTTAAGGATCCAAGAAGAGAGCGTAGCAAAGACTACATTCAGGACGCGTTATGGGCATTACGAGTTCCTTGTGATGCCATTCGAATTGACGAACGCGCCAGCGGTATTTATGGATCTGATGAACCACGTTTGCAAACCATATCTTGATAAATTCGTGATTGTATTTATCGATGATATCCTGATTTACTCGCGAACAAGAGAAGAGCACGAGCAACACCTCAGGACCATTCTAGAACTACTAAAGAGAGAGAAACTTTATGCAAAGTTCTCAAAGTGCGAATTCTGGATTCGCGAAGTACAGTTCCTTGGTCATGTCGTGAATGAGAAGGGCATTCATGTAGACCCAGCCAAGATAGAAGCGATAAAGAATTGGGAAGCCCCCAACCCTCCAACTGAAGTTCGACAATTTTTGGGCTTGGCGGGCTATTAACGCCGATTTATTGAGAATTTCTCCAAGATAGTTCAACTGCTAACTTCTCTCACGTAGAAGGATAAGAAGTACGACTGGGGTGATAAGCAGGAAGAAGCCTTCCAACTTCTCAAAGGTAAGTTATGCGATGCACCGATACTATCCTTACCCGAAGGCACTGAAGACTTCGTGGTATACTGCGACGCTTCGCGTCAAGGTTTGGGTTGCGTGCTCATGCAACGCCAAAAGGTCATCGCTCACGCTTCAAGACAGTTGAAGGTGCATGAAAGGAACTATACCACTCACGACCTGGAGCTAGGCGCAGTGGTATTCGCCTTGAAGATCTGGCGACATTATTTATATGGTACTCGATGTACAATCTTCACAGATTATAAAAGCCTACAGCACATATTCGATCAGAAGGAATTGAATATGCGTCAGCGACGGTGGGTCGAGATGCTAAATGATTATGATTGTGAGATTAAGTACCATCCTAGAAATGTAAACATAGTAGCAGACGCGTTAAGTCGAAAGGAAAGGGTTAAGACCCTCAGAGTTCGAGGATTGGAAATGACTATTCAGACGAACCTCACTGCACGCATTCATGACGCACATCAAGAAGCCCTTAAGAAGGAGAATCGTAGAGCCGAATATCTCCAATGTATGGAGAAGAAGTTGGTGCCAAACGAAGAGGGAACCTTATACTTTATGGGGCATATTTGGGTTCCGCTCTATGGCGGCATTCGAGAAGTCATCCTTGATGAAGCTCACAAGTCAAGATACTCGATCCACCCAGGATCGGACAAGATGTATCAAGACTTAAAGGAATATTATTGGTGGCCGAGGCTTAAAAGCGATGTTGCTGTTTATGTTGGAAAGTGCCTAACCTATGCTAAGGTTAAGGTTGAATATCAGAAACCGTCTGGTCTACTGCAGCAGCCCGAGATACCCATGTGGAAGTGGGAGCAAATCTCAATGGACTTCATAACGAAATTACCCAGGACCCCTAGAGGGCATGATGTGATATGGGTGATAGTCGATCAGTTAACGAAGTCTGTGCATTTCCTACCGATCCGAGAGAAGGATAGCACTGGAAAGCTTGCCGAGCTATACCTGAAGGAAATTGTGGCACGTCATGGAGTGCCTATCTCGATTATTTCAGATAGAGATAGACGTTTTGTTTCAAGGATCCGGCAATCCTTCCAGGAAGCCTTTGGATCTCAACTAGATCTAAGCACGGCCTTCCATCCGCAAACAGACGGTCAGAGTGAACAAACCATACAAACACTGGAAGATATGCTTCGTGCATGTGTTATGGATCTAGGCGGCAGCTGGGATACTCACATACCTTTAGTTGAGTTTTCCTATAATAACAGCTACCATACGAGTATAAAAGCCGCACCGTTCGAAGCTCTGTATGGCTGGAAGTGCCGCTCGCCGTTATGTTGGGCAGACGCTAGAGATAAACGTATGGTTGGTCCTGAACTTGTTCAAGAGACGACCGACAAAATTATGCAGATCCGAGAGCGCATTAAGGTGGCTCGAGATCAACAAAAGAGCTACGTAGATCGAAGACGGAAACCCTTAGAATTCGAGGTGGGAGACAGAGTTTTATTGAAGGTCTCACCTTGGAAGGGTGTAGTAAGATTCGGAAAACGTGGAAAGCTGAATCCACGATACATCGGACCATTCAAGATCTTGGAAAAGATTGGTACCATGGCATACAAGTTGGAATTACCGGATGAACTTAACGGAGTACATGATACGTTTCATGTGTCCAACCTCAAGAAGAGTCCAACCCAAGAAGCAGGGATCATCCCTGCGGATGAGGTTCATATCGACGACACACTCCGGTTTACCGAAGAACCCGTTGAGGTTACAGTCTGGAAGGTCAACAAGACTCGGAGGAGTAGTGTTAAACTTGTCAAAGTATGTTGGAACTCTAAACACGGACCCGAGTACACGTGGGAACGTGAAGACCGGTTCAAAGCCAAGTACTCCCATCTGTTCGAGAAAGCTCCTGCGGGAGATAACTCAGCTTGAATTTCGGGACAAAATTCTTTTAACGGGGGGAGACTGTGACAACTGGCACAAAATCGGTAATTTCCCTACATTTTAATTATTATTTAATATCTGCAATTATGTGCTTAAATGTCAACATTGTCTGATTTCACTCTATACTTGTGAATTCATGCACATTTTATACTTCAAATATTTCTTTATGCATTACTTTTAGTGTTGCGTCAGAAAGACTAGTAAACTCACCGGTAAGACACACTGTGTCAGCAGCTATGCAGAAAGCAGTCAGATAATAGAATTAGGGCCTAGGAGTAGGTCCAACATCTAAAATACATTAAAACCCAAGTATGGATACAAGGGTTAGCATATAAACTTTCCGGAACCTAAACTATGCACTAAAAAGCACCCGGAACTTATCTAAAATGCTGAAATCAGCATAATTCAGCAATAATTCAGCTATAATCAGCTTTTAAGCACATTAATATCATGCAAAATTTTTGTCTTATTGCCCAAAATTACAAAGTATCAGGAATTAAAACTGCCTTAAAAAGTGCTTTATACCTTGTTGGAACTTTTGAGATCGTTCATACTTGTACTGGATTAGTTTTATAATAGTTTATAGCTTATGTTATAGTCTAGGGGCTTATTTTGTAATTTCATGAAACTAGCAAACCTGACTTGGTGTAGTTAAGATTCCAGCATAATTATAATTATGCTGGTAAGTCAGGTCCTATATAAACCCAAGCATTGTAGCCCTAGCTAAGCTTTTGGCTCTTTGGTGAATGAAGTGTTGTTTACATTAAATCTCTTGATATTGTGCTCAAATCAGATTTCCAAGGCGCTTTATTGATTTATATACTTGTTTGGATTCAATACAACACTTGTTGTATTCATCAATCCATTAGCTTCATCTTCATTCTTGATTGTTCTTAACTTTTTCATAGTGCAAACACTTAATCAATAAGTGTTTTGAACTAAAACAACCAACCACTGTGATCCGGATTGATATTGGGATTTACAATTTGGTATCAGAGCCTTAGTGCTCTTGGTCGTTGAATTTTTGTTAAGATTTTTCAAAGTTTTGAAGGTTTTTCAAAGCTTCAAGGTTTTTCAAATTTTTGGACTTTAAATGGATTGATTTGGTGTGTTTAATTGATAGGTTGTTGTTAATATGTGATTAGGGAGTCATTTTGGACATGTTGATACATCAAAACATGGTTTTTGAGTCGTTTTTGAGTGATTAGAGGGTTTTTAGTTCATGTTAAACCCTCTGGTCAGCGAAATTAACTTCAATACAACGAAGAATTTTTGAAGCCAGCGAAATTATCTTTGAATATAGCGAAGTCATTTTTTGAATATAGCAAACAATTTTGAAGACATCGCATAGTCATTAATTTCGCCGACCAAAACTCGAGCGAAATTGTTGATTGCCGGCGAAATAGTGTCAAGAGACCCTTTAGCGAAATTATCGAAGGCGACTTCGAGAACTGTGATATAGAACCACAGCATTCTTATTACGGTATACGGCGAAATAAGCCTAACTAACGTGTGTACTTCTTGTATCAGCGGAATTAGCTTCTTCGCTCGTGCAGGATATCTCCGTGTACCAGCGAAGATAGGAGGTCAGTGAAGATTACCAGCGAAATTGTTCTCCAGCATTCTTATCAGCGAAATTAACCTCTGATCAGCTTTCCTTCTTAAAAAACAAGCCAAGATGTCGTTGAGTCAGCTAAGTCCAATTGCTCAAGCAGAACTTGAGACCGGAACCACTACTAGGCCACCAAAGTTGAAAGGAGCTGAAGATTTCAGTACCTGGAAGACTCGTATCCAGTCGTTCTTCGAATACACGGACTACAATCTGTGGCTCTCAGTCACCGCTGGACCCCACATTCCAATGGTGGTTCGAGGAGATGCGGTAATCGCTAACAATGACGCCACAACCTTCACTGACGAAGACAAGGCCCTAATCCAACGCGATCGCCGTGCACATGCCGCCTTAACCATGGCTCTGTCAACTGATGACTGCAACATGTTTGAAGAACACCGAACTGCAAATGCACTCTGGAATGCATTGATTGAGTATTATGAGGGAAATGAAGAGCTAATTGAAAGCAAGAGAGACATGGTGCAAAAGCAATGTGACATGTTTTGTGGAGTTCGTGGAGAAAGTCTTTCCGATCATATCAGTCACTTTCTGAATATGATGACCAAAATGAAGAAGGCAGGAAATCCTGTCACTAACCGTGCTGCTATAAAGAAGCTGTTGGACTCACTCCCAAAGGAATGGAGTTTGCAATGTATGATGATCAAGAAGGATTTCCTCAATAATCCAAATCCTGTCACTCTATCCAACTTAATTAACACTAAGAGCTTTTGAAATGGATGTCAACAAATGAGAAATGAACACTGTTGGCTACACCCCAAAGACCCATCAAACTTCTGCTGGAATGAAGAATGTGGCATTCCTTGCTTCAGGTGGCATCAGTCAACAAGCTTCTGACATGATCTATGCTAACGCTTCCGCAAGCGCATCAAAAGCTCCACAACCTAGTGAGAAGACTATCAAGGTTGGTGATACACAAGAATTGAAAGTGTCTACTGAAAACGTGGCACTTTTTAACATGTTTCTAAGTAGCTATGAAGCTTTAATGTCAGGAGAGCTCAAGAAGGAGATGTTCACTGCTGAAGACATGTATCAGGTTGATCCAGATGACATGGAGGAAATGGATTTGAAATGGCAGATGGCCATGATCACTCTAAGGTTGAAGAAATTTCAGGACAAGACCGGGAAACGTTTGGGCCTTGGAAAGGCTGGTTTTGACAAATCCTAACTGAGATGTTACAACTGCAAGAATCTGGGTCACTTCAAGCGTGACTGCCCCTTGTTGAAAGAAGGAAACATTGAAGCTACTCATGCTGTAAAACAGATCGAAGAAAACAAAAACAACGCGTCTCCTAACACACCAAAAGCCTTAGTCGTTGAAGATTATGACTGGAGTGAAGAAATTGCTGAAGCCAAGGAACAAGTCAACAAAGCTCTTATGGCAAAGATCTCAAGCGGGTACTCATCAAAGCAGTTTGAGAAACCGACAGCTGGAATTCCAAAAGGTGACAACATTACTGACAAGGGTCTGAAAAGCATTCTCATCTCCCCGGAGCCTGAGAAAGAAAAGAATTCTGAAGAAGCTAAGGAGCATGTTCCTAAGGAGTCATCTGACCAGAAGAAAGACAAAGAAAAAGTGTCAGCCGCAGCAATGAAAACAGAATCTTCGAAAGAAAAAGCTGACAAAGACTTGGTAAATAGTATTCCATATAGCTTTAAAGTAAAGTTATGCACACCAGCATGTGTTGATGTCGTGGCACATTACAAGTCTCTAAATCTAGAATTTGAGAGACAAAAAGACAAAGCTATAAAATTTAACAAAGAGCTTAAACAGAACGAGGCCGCATATCAGAGAAAGTTGAATTCAACTTTAGCTGAAATGCAAACTCTAAAAGAATTTGTGTTTAGAAAAGATTTTATCATTAACGATCTCACAGATAGACTAGAAAAATCTTTGAACGAAAAGAATAAATTGCAAATTGTCATAGACAAATGGAATGTTAGTTAAAAGGCCTTTACTGACATCAAAAAATGCCAACGACCAACGTATGTGAAAGACGGGATCGGGTATAAGGATAGGCAAGGAAATGAAAGAAAACTCTTCTTTCCACCACATAGCAAAAACTATGTGCCTATGCCAACTCCTCATCCCGAAAACGATCTCATTGATGAAAAGGCCTCTGTAGAACAAAACGATTCTTGTGAAAACGAAACAACCGCTAACATTTCTAAAAGTAATGCAGATCCAATTGTGTGTAAAGAAGATGTGTGCGATGAGGATGGAGACTGCGGCGGTTCAAAAATAGGAATAGGTTATTCAGGCGACAGTTATTCCACTGTTGACTGGTTCCCCTGGAACTGTTCTAAGAAAAACAATATTCGGGATGAATATAATAATTTAATTAGGACGGATGACTGTAATGGCCGTGTGCCTAAATTTAAATCTTCGGATGACTGTAAGGGCCATGTGCCTACATTTGAGACCCGTGATCGTGAACATGCTGTGTTTGAATGTCATGATTTAAATTCTGCTTTTTGTGATGATAAAAATGCTTGTGAATCTCCTGTATTTGTGCCAGAATTGAAAAAGAATAGCTTTGGAAAATTCCTCACCGAGGAAATTCCAGAATTTATTCCATCTCGAACAGGTATGACAGATTCAGAAAAGAAAGTCGCTGAAGATCACAGCAAAGAAGACTCAAGCACTGCTGCATCATAAAAGGAAAAAGAGATTTCATTTCCTGATGATGAGCAAAAATCAGAAACTTCAAGAGAAGATCAAACAACAGAAGGCGAGAGCTCCGAAAATTCAAACAACGAAACAATTGAAGATCAAGATTCAGAAAGTTCAAGTGAGGATCAAAGCTGCAGTGATTCAAGCTACGAAGCAAGTGAAGAGCTAAATTCCAGTGAATATCAAACATCAGAAAGCTCATCAGATTCCGACAACGATGAAGAATGCTTAGAAGATGAAAGTCGAGTTGACAAGAAAATGAAGAAAGCAGAAAGCTCAAGACACTCATCACATACATCATCTTCTCACACCAAAAGGCCAAGACGTAAACGATGTTTTCGCTGTGGTCATTTAGGACATACAGCGAAACATTGTAAAAACAAGAACTTCTCTAAACCAGAATATGATTTTGTTAAGAACTTCACAGATCAACTTGATTATCTTAAGAAATCTGTTAAAAATCTGGTCAATTCAACAGCTTATTTTTGGAAGCAGAAAGAGGATATCGTGGGTCAAAACCACGATAGATCCAAAATGAAGCAAATATGGGTTCCCAAATCAAACTAATCTGTGTATATTCTTGTATTTCATAATAAACTCCAGAAATGGCTTCGAATGCTCATGGAATACATCTGGCATGTCGACAGCGGATGTTCAAGACACATGACAGGCTTAAAGGAACTTCTGAAAAATTTTCGTTTTATTGATGGCGATTTCGTGTCATTCGCTGGAGACGAGAAGGGAGGAAAGATCGTTGGAATGGGAGATGTTGTGTCTGAAGCACTCACTTTGGAAAATGTCAACTATGTTCCAGAATTGTGCTACAATCTTATGAGCGTATCATAAGTCTGTGATAAAGGAATATCGGTGCTTTTCAACGACATGGAATGTTTGTTTCTCAAACCTGAATATGTGGTTCCTGCAGAGATGATCATGCTCACAGCCCCAAGATAAAACAACACATACGTGCTCAACATGAAAAACGCCAAGACAAATGATAACTTGACTTGTTTAATCTCAAAGGCTTCAGAATCGGAGTCACTACTTTGGCACAGATGATTGGGGCATGTAAATTTCAAAAATATGAACAAACTCTCTAAGTTAAACTTAGTAAGAGGTCTTCCGATAAAAGAATTTCCTTTTTCTGAAAAATGTATAGCATGCGCCCAAGGAAAGCAACACAAGAAATCGCATAAGTCCAAAGCAGTGAACACGATTACTGCACCGCTTCAGTTGATGCATATGGATTTGTTTGGTCCAATAAGTGTTAAAAGTCTTGCTAAAAGTTCTTACTGTTTGGTGATTACAGATGATTTCTCTCGTTTCTCATGAGTTTACTTTCTTGAAGCCAAGAGTGAGACAGCTGATATTCTTAAGTCATTCATTCCCTTGATTGAGAACGTAACCAGATTGAAAGTGAAGTCGATCAGAAGTGACAATGGTTCTGAATTCAAGAATCAAAGCTTTATATCCTTTTGTGCTGAGAAGGGAATTCATCTTCAGTACAGCGTGGCTAGAACTCCTCAACAAAATGGCATAGCTGAACGAAAGAACAAAACCTTGATCGAAGCCACAAGAACCATGCTGATGGACTCAAAGCTTCCAATCATCTTTTGGGCAGAAGCGGTAAATACATCATGCTACGTTCTGAACAGAGTTCTCATTGTAAAACCTCATGGAAAAACTGCATACGAACTTCTCTTCAAAAGGAAGCCACTCATCGATTTCTTCAGACCGTTTGGATGTTCTTGCACTCTTCTGAATACTCAAGAGAATCTCATCAAATTCGAAGCAGTGGGTGACATTTGCTACTTCATGGGATATTCGTCCACACAGAAGGCCTACATAGTCTACAACAAAAGAACAAAGATGGTGATTGAGTCGTATTACGTTGACTTTCAAGAAGGAAACTACACTAACACTGGAAGTACTCCCGATTGGTTTTATGACATGGGTGTGATCTTCAACACCTTCGAAATTCCAGAAGATGTTCCAGAAGCAGAACCTGGAGAGGCTGCTCAAGTTGAACCTCTGTTTTACATTTCAGATATTGGTTTAACTCCTTTCACTACACGTTTCTCTCCATTTTCTGCTGATCCACTTCTTTCTGTAGATGAAGTAAATGGTGACACTTCACCTGAGAACACCCCTGAAAACGGTGCTTCTTCTTCACAGGCGAATGTGGATGAACCAACTCAAGAAGATGACCCTCCAGTAATCTACGTTGATGAACACTTCACCAACCTTCCGCAGCAAATTGAGGCTCACACAAATGCAGGATGCAAGACAAATCGCAATCATCCTCTTGAGAATGTCATAGGAGCAGTAAAAGAAGGAGTACGTACACGTGGTCAGTCATCAAGCATCAACAAAGGGCTCTATGCAGCTTTTCTCTCACAGTCCATGCCACGGGACATTGAAGAAGCCATTCAAGACTCCAGTTGGGTTCAGGCCATGCAGGAAGAACTATCTCAATTTCGCAAACTCAAAGTTTGGGAGTTAGTAGATTTACCTGAAGGAAAGTTTCCGATTGGTACAAAGTGGGTCTTTCGTAACAAGATGGATGATCGTGGAGTAGTGATCAAGAACAAGGCTAGATTGGTGGTACAAGGTTTTCGTCAGGAGGAAGGAATTGATTACGAAGAAGTTTTTGCTCCAGTTGCAAGATTGGAGGCAATCAGAATATTCCTGGCATACGCGTCAGACAGGAATTTCAAAGTTTTTCAGAAGGACGTAAAGAGCGCTTTTCTGTATGGGAAGGTAAAGGAAGAAGTCTACGTGTGTCAGCCTCCGGGTTTCGAAGATCCTCATTTTCCAGGTCGCTACTACAAGTTGGACAAAGCCCTCTATGGTCTTCACCAAGCTCCACGTGCTTGGTACGAGACTTTGTCAACTTATCTTTTGAAATGTGGATACACCAGAGGAACGATCGACATGACTCTCTTCACCAAACGAATCGGAGAAGACGTAATGCTGGTTCAGATTTATGTGGACGATATCATCTTCGGGTCAACAAATGAGGAGTTGTGTAAAGAATTCGAGACAGTGATGAAAGCAAAGTTCGAAATGAGCATGATGGGAGAACTCACGTTCTTCTTAGGACTAGAAGTGAAGCAAAAGGAGGATGGCATTCTTATCCATCAGGCTAAGTACATTCAGGATATTCTCGCGAAGTACAACATGAACGACTGCAAAATTGCAAGCACTCCATTTGCCTCTCAGGCGGAGCTTACTCTAGATCCTCAAGGAAAACCAGTAAACAAGTCCTTTTATCGCTCACTGATAGGCTCTCTGATGTACTTAACTGCAAGCAGGCCTGACATTATGTGGGTAGTCTGTCTCTGTGCTCGTTTTCAGACTAATCCCAAAGAATCACATGAAACCGCTGTGAAGCGCATCTTCCGCTATCTTAAAGGAACTCCGAAACTAGGTCTTTGGTATCCTAAAGATAGTAATTTTGATCTTATTGCTTATTTTGACAGTGATCATGCAGGTTGTAAAGTAGATCGCATGTCTGTATCAGGAGGATGTCAATTCTTGGGAAATCTTCTGATCTCTTGGCAAAGCAAGAAGCAGACAACGGTGTCCACCTCCACCGCTCAAGCCGAGTACACTGCGGCCTACAGTTGCTGTTCACAAGTTCTCTGGATACAAAATCAGCTGTTGGATTATGGAATCAACATCATGAAGACTCCTATATTCATCGACAATGAGGCATGTCTGGGAATTGTGAAGAATCCCATCCACCACTCCAAAACAAAGCATATCGAAATTCGTATTCACGCAATTCGAGATGCCTACGAGAAAGGATACATTCAAGTGGTGCCAGTGGATACAACACAGCAACGGGCCGACATTTTCACAAAAGCCTTCGATAAAACCCGATTCAACCAGCTGGTAACCTGGTTGGAAATGGTTAATTTCCTTGAATGGAAATGAATCTTGCTGTCCAAAAGCTTTCATAAATACTCTATCTTTTGTCCATATTTTTATTAAAAAAAACTTTTGTTAAAAGTAAAACAAGTATCGTTAAACGTTGCCCACCAAAAAGATTTTCTGAAAAAAAAAATTAAAATTTCATTTTGTAGGATCGTGTATCTGACCCGAACGAGTCGTTCAGAGAGGTTCTGATCTATTTCAGGTGCGAAAAACAAGAAATAGACTTAGACACAGCTTGTTCTTCACTTTAAACTCTCTTCTGATTGAAAATACAACGATTACAATCAGGAAACACATCGGCAGCACCTCGGTATGATTTTCAGCAAAATGTTACAAATGATTTCGCTCGAGCCCTATTTATAGCCTAGAGATTCCGCTTGAAATACACCTTCACCGGTTCGAGCGGAATAAGACCTGTTGTGATTCCGCTTGAAAATGACCAAGGTCATTTCAAGCGGAATAAGCCTCCTCAAGCGGAATCAGATTCTAAACCACCTAAACATGCTATTTTCTTGTACATCGTGCCCTGATCTATCCTATCTAGACTAAGACTCGATACAAGACGAAGTTGACAGATGTATGCACTAACAGACTCCCCCTCAGATGTTGACGAGTCCCACGTGTCGAGTCTTTGCAACTTCAGTCTCTATCAATCTTTGGGCTTCACTCTTTCTATCTTCTCTTGAAAATCTTCAGACTCCCCCTTACGATGTGCTGGCATTCCTTAAGTTCATCAGCATCATCAGCTTCAGGATCGTAATCTGGCTTTCACAGGTTCAAGATCGTTGTCTGGCTCATTCTTTGACCATCGAATCGAATCCTGACTTAAACTCTATTCCCAGCATCCTCAGGTATTGGAACCTGGCTCTTTAAACACAAGCTTCTCAGGATTGATCTACCTGGTTCTACTAAAGATGTTCCAAGATCGTAACCTAGCTCTCGATCTGCTCAGGATTGTCACCTAGCTCAAACATAAACCTGCACAATCTCTACCTCAAAGTAAATTTTCTAAATTTAACAATTTGATATTAATTTGTATGCACTAACACATTTTCGGGCAAATGGACTCTCGAAAATAAAGATTTTAGGGGGGATATTCCAGAAAATCAAAAATTAGATGCTTGTGTCTGACTCCTTTAGAGGAAATGATAGAACATTGCTAACACTTTGTCATTTCTTGGAAAACAGAAAACAAAAGAAATCGGGGTACCAAGCAACGACGTGTCGGTAGATTCAACAACACCAACGAGTAAACTGCTGTTAGGGAGAAAAACATAACGTCTAATATTACCGAAAACATGATAATCGCGCTCTCCGAAGGCATGTTGAAAGAAGGATGCATGGATTTAAGCGGACAAACATACTAGCAGTTTTTCTTGTGCCTTGATTCACTAATAATAATAATAATATATAAGAAATTGACAAGTGTTGGCAATATGATCTTCTGCAGGTAAGTCGACGAGCGTCGAAAGTATCAAGAAAATCAGCAAAAATGGATCCTCCCAGAGTTGAAAATTCGAAGTTCGGAGTCAAAATGGCCCAAAATTTCTCAGTTTGTGAATATTTCATAATTTATAGTGCTTTAAAAGTAAATTGGGCACGTTTTTCGAGAAAGTTTGAAATTCACGAGCGAATTTAAACGTGTTTTTGAAATTGGTTTGAAAATCTTCCATGGCAGTGAAATTAAGATGCCGGCGAAATTAGGCATCCTAATCGCCTATAAATCTTCCTTAACCGACCCTATTTTCAAAGTTTTTCAAAATATCTTCAATCTCTCTCTCTCTAATTTCGGATAACTGTCACAAGATCTTCAATCTCTCTCTCTAAATTCGCATAACACCCACGAGATTCATTTTCGTTCAAGATTATCAGGTAATCTTTGAAGTTTATCAACATTTGCATCTCCTACATTCATCGATCCTCAAAAGGTTCAATGATTTTGTTTGGTTCAGTGTTTATGTTTGGATATTTATTTCGGATTCGAAACTGAATCGAGTAGATCTTCTGTCGTTTTGAGAAGGATTTAACAGATATCACCATTTTCTTTGTGAATCTTGAACATTGTTAGAATAGTGTATGATCATAGATGAACTGTGCAAGAAATCTGTTAGGGTTTTTAGAGGGTTTATGAAGAATCTTTTTGGGGACAGCGAAATTATGATGAATGTGGCGAAGACAATAGAGAAATTAGCTTAGAACATGGATTCTCAAAAAGTCTCGAACGCGAGTTCGAGCAACCGGCGAAGTAATTTTATTTCGCCGGTAATACGGCCTAGACGAATGTCTTCGCTGATGAAGGGGTTCCTGACCAAACCCTGTCTTTGTCGATGATGACTAGCGAAATTAAACTAAACTGTCATGATCATTGCCGGCGAAATCATCCTTGATCCAACATTGTCGCCGGCGAAATAACATGATCCCGGTCATGGACATCAGCGAAGGCAACATTCTGGGCTGTCAGCAAATTTAACTTTTTTTTTTAAATTTATTATAAATACCTTTATTAAGTTTTTGCATATATTATGTAAATATTTCTTTAAACATTACTAAGTTTTTTTTATATATATAAAATAATATTTTTTGTAAATATTATCTCATCATACATTATCCGTTGAGGTCTCTTAAAACTTTCTAACTTGCCTCGTTTCTCGTGTCAAAAACAGGATGGTGAAAATTATTGAGTGGGATAAGACGTTAAAGCACAATCAGAGTATCAATCTTGATAAAGTGCCACAGGATTTTCAAGACGCAGCAAGATGGATACGGTCAAGCAGGATTGGTTACGCGGTTGAAACAGAAGTTCTCATTTATCGCATTCACATTCAAGAGTTCTGGGAAAACGCGAAGCCTGAAACTATTAACAAAGCAAGAGGAATATCTTCAACAGTTCTCAACAAACGCATAGAAGTGACTGAAGAAAGGATTCGCAAAGTTCTGAAGCTGGGAGATAATGCAAAGGATCCAATCTTTTTAAAGAAGGATGACATTCTTGACGGGTTTCGTGGCATGGGTTATGTGGGAGATTTTCGTCAAAAGAAAGAGATCAAAAGAAACGGACTAACAAGGGACTAGAGATTCATAGTACACGTATTTGCTATGTTCTTAGCTCATCGTAAAGGTGGATATGACGGCCTGAATCTGGAGTGGTCGGCAGCAATGCTAAACTTGTGTGTGAAAATTCAACATCTCTGGTCTAATCTTCAATTACATGCTCGAGAATGTAAGTGGGCCGACTTGGGCAATGTATCCCAGATTCATCCAGATGCTGATCAACGATCAATATGAAAATCCGCCGCATGATGGAAACATCTACACCTTTCATGTTCCAACAAGTCGTCAGTACACAGAGATTAAGACAAACGAATGGGTAATGTTACATGACTCGATGTATTCTCCAGAGAGGCTGCCATTGGTCAAAGAAGCTTACAGAAAATACAGAGAGGCACTTAGAGAAAAGCAACAAAGAATTGCAAAAGCTGAAGCAGAGGCTGCAGAAAAGGAAGAACGATCGAAAGGAAAAAGAAAAGGAAAGCAAGCAGCTGAAGATGAGCCTCCAAAGAAGAAAAAGGCATCTGAAAACCCAGAAAGACTCTTGGGTGCAAGCTTCAGAGCTGCTGAATCTGAAGAACATCGTCAACATATCCAATATTTGAAAGAAATTCACGCGTTGCACGAAAAAGAAAAGAGAGAAAAGAGGCTTAGAAGACAAGAGATGTCAGAATCTGAAAGACCGATTGTGGTGTCGGAAGAAGAGCAAACTTTGGATGATTTTGTTGATACGTTATTAATAGATCCAAATGAAATCTTTGCAAGTAAATCAACTCCTCCGAAAAAGAAGTCGACAGATGAAGGGTCTTCCAGAGTTCCTCTTACAAAGCCAACAAGGATTTCGAAGCAACTGGTTCCTCCACAAAGGGTTCGTCCGTTTCAAGAACTTTATGATAAACTTGTCAAAGAAACCGGTCCATCTGCAGCCAAAGAAATATGCCTCCTCAAGAACCAAGTGAATGATACTGACATCTTGAGAAAAAAGCTAAAGGATCAACGGAAGAAGAACAAAGAGATGAATGCTTATGTGGCCAAGCAATCGAAGTTCATAAGATTCCAACAGATGGGTATTGAAAAACTGTACAGAATGATGAAAAGTATGTGTGCCGTTAGAGATAGAGCCTATGTTCACTTTCGCTGAGGTTTTCGACTTTGATACATTCATGGAAGAAGAAACAACCAGAAAAGCGAAAGAAGCCGATGCAAAGAAAAGGCGTATAGAATCAATGGAAAGAGTAACTGAAGGTGATGAGAGTGATGAAGAAGAGGTTGATAGGGATGATATGCCTGCCAAATTTATCGAGTGGGGACTAGAAGAGGAAGTCGTGTATGAGCAGGAAGATGGAAAGACCTTCTCCCCACAGCATCCCGAGTGGTTCAAAAAGGAAAGAGAAAAACTCCCTGACTTCTATCAGGTGATAACCATTGAGAAGACTGAGGCCACCGACAAAATCATCAGCTGGATGTACAGCAATCTGAGGGGAATGTTTGTGGTTAAAAGAAGAGGCGGTGTAATTCAGTATTTACAAACTGGATTTGATCTCTTTACTCTTCCAAGGTGGGATCTGCGTGAGCTCGGCCGTCTGGATATACTGAATCTAGAAGATAGAAGCATTGGCGGGGATTTTGAACGTCTAATTGCCAAAGAATGTAACAAAGGCTTCCCAAATCACAGGCCACGGCGTCTAAGACAGAGAGTGTCCAAAACAACCAAGGATCCGGTTACTGGAAAAGGCAAGGTGACATGGGTAATTAACCCTGCTAAAGTGGTCACAAGAATCAAGCTTCCTAAAGAAGTTCCAGTATGCCTCAACAATTTCAAGAAATGGTTTTATGATAGCCGAACTGGTGAAGCAGTGATTCGATCCACTGAAAACGTGGATATCCGAATCTTGGATCCAATGGACGTGTTTATGTTTGGACTCTCCGATCTAACAGTACTGAATGCAAGCCGCATAAACGTTGGAGCTGGAAATGCTAATCTTGAAGAGGCCATGTTGTTTCAGCGAGCGGTGGATCGAGCTTGGAAGATAAAGAGAGAAATGCTCAACCTCGTAGACAAAATCGAGAAAAGGAAGGAAACTGAGGAAAAGATGAAGGAAGCAAGTAAGAAGAAAAAGCACGAAAGGAAGAAAGAGAAGACTTCCGCATCATCAACAGAGCCCACCACAACTTCCCAGACAACATCACCACCTCCGGCCTCATCCACATATGAGGCCACTATGGAGGATCCACCAACAAGTGAAGCTGTTACTAACCAAGAAACTCTCGTCACACCAATCGAAACTCAAGCATCACCAGAAACATAAGGGCATGAAGAAATCCCTCAAGAGCCTAAGAAGAAAGCTACAGAGAATCCAGTGGAAACTACAGAAGAATGAAAAGACAAGTATGCAACGATCTAGGGGGGGATATTGTTGGAACTTTTGAGTTCGTTCATACTTGTACTGGATTAGTTTTATAATAGTTTGTAGCTTATTTTATAGTCTAGGGGCTTATTTTGTAATTTCATGAAACTAGCAAACCTGACTTGGTGTAGTTAAGATTCCAACATAATTATAATTATGCTGGCAAGTCAGGTCCTATATAAACCCAAGCATTGTAGCCCTAGCTAAGCTTTTGGCTCTTTGGTGAATGAAGTGTTGTTTACATTAAATCTCTTGATATTGTGCTCAAATCAGATTTCCAAGGTGCTTTATTGATTTATATTCTTGTTTGGATTCAATACAACACTTGTTGTATTCATCAATCCATTAGCTTCATCTTCATTCTTGATTGTTCTTAACTTTTTCATAGTGCAAACACTTAATCAATAAGTGTTTTGAACTAAAGCAACCAACCACTGTGACCCGGATTGATATTGGGATTTACATACCTAGTGAAACTGCGCAATTCAGCACTTTAACGAACCGAACAACCGGACAATAAATGGGACATCAAAATTTTACTAGAAGTAATGTTTTTATGATATTAAAGTGGTATTGATGCTAGAACACCTTAAAAATCATAATACCCCTAAACACACTCAAACTAACTTAAACCCCCTCGTTTGCACTTTAAACCATCAACTTCCCCAAAATTTACACTTTACCCCCCCCCCCTTTCTCTTTGGATGGTTGGGACAAGGGTCCCACCTAAAGATCTTAATTGATTTCATTTGATTTTGTAAGATATCATGTTGTGGAATATTCTAACAAATATACCATGAGAGATATGGAAAATCTTTATAAAATCCTAAACTAATCACCCATTCTCATTCACTTCATCATCTTCCTCCTCCCTTGCTTCTTTGCTCATGGCTCAACACCGACCCACATACACAACCATTTTCACTTCATTCCCTCACAATCCAAGCTTGCTAGAAGGTGTATGGAGGCTATTTAGGAAGGTGTATGGTGCTAGAACTTGAAGGACCTCTTTGTGGAGCTTTTAACCACTCACTTTCTTCCTTGATCATCATCTCCATTTTTGTGCCACTTCCCTAGCCATTAGAGCTAGTAGTGAGCTTCTTGATCACTAATTTAAGTCATGTTTATGTTAGGTACAAGATTCACCATCTAAACAACTTAGCTTCTAATGTTAAAAATGAAAAGATCTAACATATTCATGAAGAAAATAAGTGATTACATGAATTTTTGATGTATGTATTGATGTTGTTGATGTTATATCTTGTGCTTATGATTAGATCAAGTATGTTAAAGCTTGGATCTACCAAGTTTAAGCATGGATCTTGAAGGATCCATGGTTAAACTTGAAGGTGAACATATGAAGCATAATGTGAACTTGAAAGATCTAAAGATATTAAGCATGGATCTTGAAAGATCTAAAGATATTAAGCATGGATCTTGAAAGATCTAAAGATATTAAGCATGGTTCTTGAAAGACCCATGGGTAAACATGAGATTAAAAACAATGATCTTTCTAATAAACATAAAAGTGGTTTTAGAAACATGATTTACAAACTTTGAAACCATTAAACTCATGGATGAGTTGGTTAGTAAAATAAAGTCTTATAAAAAGTTGGTTAAAATTTTACAAGAACACTTATTTTGGAAAGATCACCTTATGTAAAGTGTAGATCTAAAAGACTACACATGTTTAACAAGAATCAAGTTCACCATGATGTTTCATATGAAGAAATTAGTATATGTTGTTGATGATTGTTGTTGAAAATTGTTTTGATGATTGAAAAGAAAATAAACACATGTTTTGAAAACATGGGAAACCTTCATTTTTAGGGGAAACTATGTCAAAATTTTTATAAAATTTTGACACTTAGAAATATATAAGTTTTAGGGAAACTTATTCCTTAAAAATTCACCTAAAAATCTTTACCAAGGTTTCCCTAATCTTTGTAAGAAATTATGAGTTAAGAAATGATTATTTCTTCAAGATAAAATTTTTATTAAGTATGTATATTTTTGGGAAAATATATGTATTTAAATCTTGTGCTAAGTGTATATTATGTGTATTATATGTAGTAGTGTATTAGGACTTGAAAATACACTAAATACTCCTAAGGAGTAAAAATACAAAAATGCACATATAAAATACATGAGAATACATAAGAAGCACATGGACAAATACAAGAAAATATATTTATGAAAATATATTTCTTAACATATTATTTAACTTGGACAAGTTATGAACTTAAAATATATTTTTGGACGAAAATATATAACTCGGGTGGATAACAAGAATAAACACATACGTATTTCATAGCATGACAAAACATATATATTTCATACAAGTCTTAAAAATATATTATTTTTAAGAAATATAATTCTGGAAAGTAATAAAAATAAAAGTCTTGATTTTTGGTGAAAAATACAAAATACTTATATTTATTTTTGGGAAAATAATATAAGTAAGATACATAGTTAAAAATATAAATTATTTTTAACAAAAAAGAACATATACATAAAAGATGGTGACTTGTACTTGTGTGATACAAGTCTAGTGACTAACATTAATAGAACACGTATAGGTCACGACGCTATAAAACCAACAGGTGAAGTTTACGGCGCAGGATACGCAAAGTTGTGAGTTCATGTCCCCACTTTTAAACTTTTACTTGTTTTCTAAACTTGGGGAAAATACATGTGTTCTGGTATGTTGAATACTAAAACTAAGGAATGATACTTTAAATCATGTCACGAATAGGGTGCCATAAGCACCATTAATCAGTTACATACTGTAACAACCCTCGATAAAATCCAACACTCTCATAATATTTTCGACACTCCAGTATATTGTAAAATGTCCCAATATGTCTTATATTACACCCCGTATGTGAAAACCAAACCCGAAATAGATTATAACATATAAAATAAAATTAAAATAAGAAAAATGGAGTTGAGGCGGGCCGCGTAGACCCACCACAACAACTCACGCGGGCGGTATAAGGGTGTAGACCGGACTTCGTTGACTTCTTAAGTTGATACGGGCCGCGTAAGCTTAAGCTTACACTTACGCGGGCCGCTAGAGATCATGAAACGCGGAGACATCCGGTGCTGACACGTGTCGACATCGTGGCGAGTCTAGTTGCTGACCCAGCTAAGCTACAACGTTGACTAAGGTTGACGCGGGCCGCGTAAGCCTTGTGCTTATCTTACGCGGGCCGCGTGAGAGTCGTATATCAGAACCATAAATAGATGGCATCGGGTTTCAAATCAGTTCGCTCACATTTCAATTCTAAATCTCAATTTCTGTAGAAGAGGCATTATAGTCGAGTATTATACCCCTAATTAGCGAGGTTCTGCTCCGTTGTAAGTATTATAACCCTAGTTTCGTAATAGTTACGCTGCCCGATTGATTTTGGGTTCCGTAACAACTGTCGTGGTTCTGCCCGACGTAGTTGTTGGCATGCCGTCTCGGGGAGGGTATCATTAATAATTTCAAAGGGTTATGATACTAACCAATGTACATTTGTATAAATTATAGATTATATCCAGGAAACCCTTACGAGAAGCCTAAGATAGCAATGTGAGTTTATCCTCTTTTTGCTAAACTTTTTGGTAATGTTTTACCAAACCTTAAATATTTTACTATGAAATTTAGCAGTGATTGAGTCTTTCTAGTTCTTCAATAACTGCCGGTATGTTGGGGTTTTGTATACAAAATGTACTACACTGTGAGTAGTAAGTCGGGATGACAATACGTTACCATTGGACAATGAGTTAGCCAATGGGTAATATGACCCACAAGTCAGTGAATTGATAGTACCAATGGAGTAATTGTGTAGACATAAACAATGTGATCGCTCTCAATACTGTTCACTGTGACTTTTTATTTAAACTTGATTAAACTGGGATTCACTCACCAGTATTTCTGACTGACAAATGTTTTTAAAACACGTTTCAGGTAACCCAATGTGACAGCCAATTAATAAAAAGGCAGCTGGAGAGCACTGAAGGCTTGGGGATAATGTGGCTATAAAAGTTACCAAATAAACGGTGTTTTAAATTTAAATAAAATAGGGTTCATCCCTATAAATGTATTGTAATAAGAAACTTGGGTTTTACCCATGTGATTATTAATATTAAATGAGGTGGTTTTACTCTGATAAACATTTCATAACTACGGTCCTGATGTAAATTCCGCTGCAAGATTAAATAACCCTGATACCACCGAAACTCTGTGATCGCGTCCGCCCGTTCCCGGGGATCAGGGATCGGGGGTTGCAACGGAAGGTGGTATCAGAGCCTAGCCACTGGTCTGAGCCAAAGAAGTGTTCTGCTGACACTGAAGTTTTAAATTTTATGTTAGGAAATAAATTACGGAAATACGTGTATAACTGTAATTATGTGTTATGTGTTATTTGACTATTTGTTAGTTTTTAGTATGAGTGATCAAGGACCATCAGACGTGAATCGTCAGTTATCTGATTCACCTAGGAGTGAGGGTACATCATCACAGCCTGCCCTTTCAGGGTATTCTGCTGATCAGGAGGAAGGAGTGTTTGCTTTTAGAGCTCAATCTGAAGAACCATTTCCTAATAAGAAACGAGGATGGTTCAGTAAAGAAGCTTTTGCTCGTAGGAAGAGAATGCAAAAATTGCAACAGCAAAGGGCTTTAGCAGCTATTAAGCGAGAGACAGATGCCCATACGCAAGATATGCTTAATAGAAGCCTAGCTAATTTCCATATCTTAGCTACAACTGCTGCTAACCCAAGTCTGGAACAACTAGTAGCCCCACAACCACAAAACCCAGAACAACCTATGGAGATAGAAAATCAGGAAAACCAAGTGGAGATGCACGACTTTAACCCAGAAGAAATCCCTAGGGTACCTGCACCAAACCCCCTAGACCCGAATTACGACCCCTGGTGGGACGATAATAGGGACTTTGTGCAACGTTACCCTATCCAGGATTATCCACCCATACAGAACATAGAAGTCTACCCAGGTATGGACCCTTTAGATCCCTATTACCAAGATGATTATATTAGGGAGATATTAGAGGATCCTTACCAATTTGATGAACTGTCACCCCCATATCAGGAAAACGCACCCCAGATTCCAAACCCAGTCCGAGAACCTGCACCCCCAATGAGTGCAGAAAACGTTCAAGAACTTAGGACTTTTGGGGAGGAAATTTTGGAGAGCAGTGAGAGAATGCGTCAGGTGGGAGAGCGTCTCGTATGGAAATACGATGAGCGCAATATGGATTTTTGGATAAATCCATATCCGTGAATGTGTGAATGAAGGAAATGGTAGTAGTAATAATAATAATAATAATAATAATAATAATAATAATAATAATAATAATAAAAATAAAATATATGTGTGTACGGAGGCATATTAGTATGATTCTATTTCTGTTGGTATTGTAATTTTATTTCAGTACTAGTATGTAATAGACGCATAAGTATATGAAAAGAGTATAGTAGCAATGATCTACGTTTTTTGCTAGATTGTGTGTCATGTGAATAACTATATTAGATATAAATTGTGATATTAATATGGGATAAATGTTTAAAATTCAGATGGCCGACGAAGGAAATCAAGAAAATCTGAATAACGATAACCAGAGTAACATTAACGTGGTTAATGATAATTCGAGCATCAATAACAATGGAAACCAAGTGGATAATAGTGCTATCCAACACATAGTGGCACAGGGAATTATAGATGCAATGCCATTTATTCTTCAAACTGTTAAATATGCTGATAATAAAAGTAAGCATAGCAGTAAGCGACCCGTTGAACCAGAAAACAGTGTGAACAATGGACCAGTACTTCAATTGCCTATTCCCAAAAGAAGAAGAACCATGCCTTATGGTTGTTCTTATATAGAATTTTGGTCTTGTAAACCAATGGAATTCTCGGGCAACGAAGGGGCCATTGCTACCTTACGCTGGATAGAAAAGACTGAAGCAGTCTTAAGAATAAGCAAGTGTGCTGAAGAAGATAAAATATTGTTTGCTTCTAATTTGTTTAAGAATGCAGCATTAGAATGGTGGAACACTATCCTCCAGGCAAGAGGAAGTGATCAAACTTACAATATGGAATGGGAAGAATTTAAAAACAAGGTAGAAAGAAAATTCTGCCCACCCAATGAAAAAGAACAGATAGCAAACAAATTCCTAAACCTTAGGATGACTGGTGTAGATAGTAAGGGGTACACTAAAATATTCTTTGAATATGCTAGAATAGTGCCAACTCTTGCTTCACCAGAACCAGTGTTAATCTCTCGTTATATTTGGGGATTAATTGGAGAGATTAGACACATAGTCAAGGCAGCTAGACCTCAAACCATAGAAGAAGCTGTAGAATTAACAAATACCCTGACTGATGAATTAGTCCGTACTAGAGAAGAGGATCAGAGGAGGAATTTAACTCAAAGGCTTACACAAGAATTCCGTTCTGGAAATTACAATCGTAAGAATATGGGTTCTACCTCTGCAACATACTGCAAAGTCTGCAAGAAAAAGCATTCGGGAAAATGCTCCACTCTCTGCAATTATTGCAAAATGGCAGGACACAAGGAAGAAAATTGCAGGAAGAAAATCAGTAATGGATTATGCTATAACTGTGGAGAAAAAGGTCATATCTGGCCAAACTGCCCAAAATTAACTCCAGCTCCAGACAACAAGAATACTAAAAATGCTAGAGCATTTATTCTGACTGCAGAAGAAGCCAAGATGATCCCAGACGTTATAGCTGGTACGTTTTTAGTTAATGATATATTTGCTAAAGTATTATTTGACTCTGGTGCGAACCAACGTTTTATTAATACTTCGTTTTGCAAAATTCTAAATCAATCATTAACTAAACTACCACAAGAATGTCTAGTAGAAACAGCTAATGGAGAAACTGTTAGGATTTCTGAAATCTTGCAGGGAGCAAGCATAGAAATTTTGAATCAGACATTTATAGCAAATCTATATCCCATGAATCTGGTAGGATTTGATATTGTTTTAGGAATGGATTGGTTAATAGCCAATAAAGCCAATATTTTGTGTGATTAAAAGGCAATTCAAGTAAATTCACCAAAAGGTAAAACGATCACAATTAAAGGAGATAAACCTTCTAGGTCCACTAAGCTCATCTCTGTGATGAAAACTGCAAGTTGTATAAGAAAAGGTTCTATAGTGTATTTGATTTCTATAATCACTAACACTAAAGGAAAAGAACTAAAAGATATTCTAGTAGTGTCACAGTTTTCAGATATCTTTCCAGAAGAATTACCAGGACTACCTCCAAACAGAGAAGTTGAATTCAGAATTCACCTGCTACCAGGAACATCACCAATTGCCAAAGCACCTTATCGTTTGGCACCCGCCGAAATGCAAGAACTGAAGAAACAATTAGACGAATTGTTAGAGAAAGGATTCATACAGCCAAGTTCGTCGCCATGGGGAGCGCCAATACTGTTTATTAAAAAGAAGGACGGATCAATGCGTATGTGCATTGATTACCGTGAATTAAACAAGGTTACGATTAAGAATCGGTACCCATTACCGAGAATCGATTATCTGTTTGATCAACTGCAAGGAGCTCGGTTTTTCTCTAAAATCGATTTAAGGTCAGGATATCATCAATTAAAGGTACAGGAAGAGGACATTCCTAAAACTGCATTTAGAACAAGGTATGGATATTATGAATTTACTGTCATGCCATTTGGTTTAACCAATGCCCCAGCTGCATTTATGGACATGATGAATCGAATATGTAAACCATATTTGGATAAATTCATAATTGTTTTCATAGATGATATTCTAATTTACTCTAAGAGTAAAGAGGATCATGCCAAGCATTTGCACGTACTTTTAAGTCTGTTAAGAAAGGAAAAACTTTATGCTAAGTTTTCTAAGTGTGAATTTTGGTTAGAACAGGTGCAATTCCTTGGACACCTAGTCAATCATGAAGGAATTCATGTAGATCCAACAAAGATCGAGGCAATTACTAAATGGAAAACCCCTGAATCACCAACTGAGGTTAGAAGTTTCTTAGGATTGGCCGGTTATTATAGAAGATTTATTCAAGATTTCTCTAGAATAGCCATTCCTTTAACTAAGTTAACCTGTAAATCTGTTAAGTTTGAATGGGGAGTAAAACAAGAAGAAGCCTTTAGAATTCTTAAGCAAAGATTGACCCATACTAGCATTACCAGAAGGAGCTGAAAACTTTGTAGTCTATTGTGATGCTTCTAGATTAGGTTATGGATGTGTTTTGATGCAACGCCAAAAGGTTATAGCTTATGCATCTAGACAACTTAAGAATCATGAAGAGAATTATTCAACCCATGATTTAGAGTTAGGAGCTATAATTTTTGCTCTTAAGATTTGGAGACATTACCTTTATGGTAGTAAGTTTACTGTATTCACCGATCATAAGAATTTAAGGTATATTTTCAAGCAAAAGGAATTGAATATGAGACAAAGACGCTGGATGGAGATACTTAGTGACTATGATTGTGATATCCAGTATCATGAAGGAAAAGCAAATGTAGTAGCAGATGCTTTAAGCCGAAAGTATCATGAAAAACCAAGAAGGGTACGTTCTCTTAAATTAAATCTACAAGTAGATTTAAATGAACAAATAAGAGAAGCACAAGAATCAGTAATCAAGGATGATTCTGAAAAATTAAAAGGTATGTTAAAGGAATTAAAACAAGGAACAGATGGAATTTGGAGATTCCATGAAAAGAGAATGTGGATACCTAAATTAGGAAACCTACGTCATCGTATACTAGAAGAAGCCCATAAATCTAAGTATACAATGCATCCAGGAAGTGATAAAATGTACCAGGATTTAAGGAAAAATTTCTGGTGGATAGGAATGAAGAAGGACATAGCAACCTATGTTTCTAAATGTTTAACTTGTTCACAAGTCAAAGCTGAACATCAGAAACCCTCAGGTTTGTTACAACAATTAGAAATGCCAGTTTGGAAATGGGAATTAATAACAATGGATTTTGTTACTAAATTACCCAAAACCAGGAAAGGAAATGATACAATCTGGGTGATTGTAGATAGGCTAACTAAGTTATCTCATTTCTTACCAATGAAGGAAACAATTAGTATGGAACAATTATCTAAATTGTATGTAAATGAAATTGTTTCTTTACATGGCATTCCTTTATCAATTGTTTCTGATAGGGATAGTCGATTTACCTCTCATTTTTGGTCAAGTTCCAAAAGGCAATGGGAACCAAGTTAAAATTAAGCACAACTTATCATCCTCAAACGGATGGACAAAGCGAAAGGACAATCCAGACAATGGAGGATATGCTTAGAGCTTGTGTAATTGATTTTGGAGGTAATTGGGACGATCACTTACCTTTAATAGAATTTTCTTATAATAATAGTTACCACACAAGTATAAATGCTACACCATTCGAAGCACTTTATGGACGAAAGTGTCGAACCCCAGTCTGTTGGGCAGAAATTGGGGAAAAGCAACTATCTGGACCTGAGATAGTGCAAGAGACAACCGATAAGATTATTCAAGTCAAGGAACGACTGAAAGCAGCACGTGATCGACAAAAGAGTTATGCCAATAATCGACGCAAGCCATTGGAATTTCAAATAGGAGATAAAGTATTATTGAAAGTCTCTCCTTGGAAAGGAGTGGTAAGATTCATCAAAAGAGGAAAGCTAAGTCACAGGTATGTTGGACCCTTCAAGATTATTAGAAAAATAGGACCTGTAGCCTATCAGCTACAACTGCCAGAGGAAATGGCAGGAATACATGATGTGTTTCATGTATCTAATCTCAAAAAGTGTTTAGCTGATGAATCATTGATAGTACCTCTTAAGGATATAGAGGTAAATGAACAACTCAAGTTTGTAGAAAAACCTCTACAAATTGAAGACAGGAAAGTCAAGAATCTAAAACACAAGAGACTAGTTCTAGTCAAAGTAAAGTGGGATTCCAAAAGAGGATCTGAGTACACATGGGGGCTCGAGTCAGAAATGCAAAAGAAATATCCGCATTTGTTTCAGTAGATCTCGAGGACGAGCTCTAAATAAGGTGGGGAGAATGTAACAACCCTCGATAAAATCCAACACTCTCATAATATTTTCGACACTCCAGTATATTGTAAAATGTCCCAATATGTCTTATATTACACCCCGTATGTGAAAACCGAACCCGAAATAGATTATAACATATAAAATAAAATTAAAATAAGAAAAATGGAGTTGAGGCGGGCCGCGTAGACCCACCACAACAACTCACGCGGGCGGTATAAGGGTGTAGACCAGACTTCGTTGACTTCTTAAGTTGATACGGGCCGCGTAAGCTTAAGCTTACACTTACGCGGGCCGCTAGAGATCATGAAATGCGGAGACATCCGGTGCTGACACGTGTCGACATCGTGGCGAGTCTAGTAGCTGATCCAGCTAAGCTACAGCGTTGACTAAGGTTGATGCGGGCCGCGTAAGCCTTGTGCTTATCTTACGCGGGCCGCGTGAGAGTCGTATATCAGAACTATAAATAGATGGCATCGGGTTTCAACTCAGTTCGCTCACATTTCAAATCTAAATCTCAATTTCTGTAGAAGAGGCATTATAGTCGAGTATTATACCCCTAATTAGCGAGGTTCTGCTCCGTTGTAAGTATTATAACCCTAGTTTCGTAATAGTTACACTGCCCGATTGATTTTGGGTTCCGTAACAACTGTCGTGGTTCTGCCCGACGTAGTTGTTGGAATGTCATCTCGGGGAGGGTATCATTAATAATTTCAAAGGGTTATGATACTAACCAATGTACATTTGTATAAATTATAGATTATATCCAGGAAACCCTTACGAGAAGCCTAAGATAGCAATGTGAGTTTATCCTCTTTTTGCTAAACTTTTTGGTAATGTTTTACCAAACCTTAAATATTTTACTATGAAATTTAGCAGTGATTGAGTCTTTTGTAGTTCTTCAATTACTGCCGGTATGTTGGGGTTTTGTATACAAAATGTACTACACTGTGAGTAGTAAGTCGGGATGACAATACGTTACCATTGGACAATGAGTTAGCCAATGGGTAATATGACCGACAAGTCAGTGAATTGATAGTACCAATGGAGTAATTGTGTAGACATAAACAATGTGATCGCTCTCAATACTATTCACTGTGACTTTTTATTTAAACTTGATTAAACTGGGATTCACTCACCAGTATTTCCGACTGACAAATGATTTTAAAACACGTTTCAGGTAACCCAATGTGACAGCCAATTAATAAAAAGCCAGTTGGAGAGCACTGAAGGCTTGGGGATAATGTGGCTATAAAAGTTACCAAATAAACGGTGTTTTAAATTTAAATAAAATAGGGTTCATCCCTATAAATGTATTGTAATAAGAAACTTGGGTTTTACCCATGTGATTATTAATATTAAATGAGGTGGTTTTACTCTGATAAACATTTCATAACTACGGTCCTGATGTAAATTCTGCTGCAAGATTAAATAACCCTGATACCACCGAAACTCTGTGATCGCGTCCGCCCGTTCCCGGGGATCAGGGATCGGGGGTTGCGACACATACCAAGACCGCGAAACAAAAGGTTAGATCTAATGGGTTTCAGGCAACCACACTCTTGGCCACTCTTTTACCAAGTAGTGCTTTTGTGTCTCTAGTCGTGAATCGACAGTCGTGAATAGACAACTAAAAATGCCTATGGTTTGGATGCTTCCTATGTCGTGTCACATGTTAATGGCCTTGCAAACCATTAGCGATCTCGATTTCCTTACATTTACAGAAATACTTATTTCATACAATTGCATACCATGTTTTCCATAACGAATGCTTAAATGTTTTCACAAAGCTGCATGAATTCACACCAACATTATGTTGACGATTTTCCAAAAACTCACATGTATTTCAGGTAACTAAAGTGGATGTGCGCACGGTCTTACTCTTGCTCCAAGATGTCGTTTTTGTTTTAGTCATGTCGTGTTAAGACTCCGATGCCTGTTTTTGTGGGATTTGGTTTATATATCCCATCTTGTGTGGGATATAAGAATCAAACCTTCATGTTTGCCTTTAAAATAAGGTGTAAACTTTTCAGACAATATGCTGTCTTGTGATGTAAACACTTAACCTATGTTATGTACTAATTATGTAATGATAATGGCATTTGGAGTTATTTTACGAGCATGTAGTATGTTTACCTTTCATATGCAATGAGAACCTTTCAGGATCACACCTCGTGCTTCCGCCTTAGAAAGGGGTGTGGCATTTTGTACAGTAATGTCCTGCACACCAAGCTTGCTGTTGTAAAAGGACATCAAAATTGGGTTAAAGTTACCGCCAAGAGGATAAAGGTAATCTCTTTTCTTTCTTCAAATTATATGCTCTATTTATGAAATTTTTGTTTAATGAAATTTTCTTGAAATGTTATTAGTGAAATCAGGGGTTTGGTTGTAAGTGTATTGCAGAGTTCCCAGGTTAAGTTTTCATCTCCATGAATCTTGGTTTTAAAAAAACATGAGGCAGACCCAGTCTTCTAAGTTGAGGCACAAAGCGTAAAAGCGAACTGACCGTAGGGTTCCGATTTGCCGATTTTCTCTCTAAATTTCGCCCAATTTTTAAGTTCATGTAAGTAATTTAATTGATATGGACGAGTTCTTACTCAATCATCACTCATGTATTCATGTATTGCATATGAAATGCATAATATTAGGACCTTCAAATATGTATTGAATACATAAAAGACATTGGAGTTTATTTTCATCAAAGTTGTTGACTTGTCTCTGAAATGATGAACTGTTTACAGATATGTTGAAGATGGAACATTGATGAGCAATTATAGACATATCTTTAGACCTTAACATGTCTGCGTCGTCGGCCCTTGGTACGTGGCTACCGATCAACTATGATTTCGGCAAGTTACTGTTGGCATTGACTTTTTTCTGAATGAACCCCTCTTCTTCTACTAATATCTTTTTTTTACAAAAGAAATCAATAATTTTCTAATGGAGATACTAACAAAGCAAAGCAGAGATGTGGTTGAGATAGCTGTGTCTCCCTAATTTGCAGCGTTTCATTCGTTTTCTCCAGTGATATAGTCCATCAGGGTGCGTCAACAATATTGTTCTTGTTCGGGTATACGTCAATTTCAGTTCAATTTTAGATCATTATTGTATTGTGATTATTTTAAGTTTTGGTTCTTAGATTTTTAAGTGTAGGTAGGTTTTTGTACACGGTCAAGTGCTGATTCGTTAACTACATGTGTTTATTGTTGGTATTACCTTTTGCAACTTGAAATTTCAATTAAATTTCTTGTCAGTTTGCTAGACTTGAATACGTGGTTAGAAGAATCAATTCATAGTGGTGTTTACGAAGATTAAACCCGTTTCGGCTTGAATACGTGGTTAGAAGAATCAATTCGTAGTGGTGTCCACTTAGAAGAATCAATTCATAGTGGTGTTTACATAAAAACGTAGGCTTACACTCATGGAAAGTGTTTTGGATGATGAAAGCCAAGTATGTATGATCTCATACTTCTATTTTCAGAATCTTTTATAATAATTGTTCTTATAATTTTTGAAAATACTTTTATTTCTCCTTTTTTTATCATGTTTTTGCAGGAGAAGGTTCTAACGGCTTTGGAAAATGCTGGGGTTTTTACATTCGGTTGCTTGGTTAAGGACAAGGTAATAACCACACGGTGGCTTAGAATGTTTCTAGATCGAAACTCCTAATCTTGTGTCCTTAAAGATGAGATCTAAAGGGATATGTGTTTGTTTTGAAAACCCAAATTTTAAACATTGTTTTATGTTCGTATTTTTCATTTATATGGTTTTTCATCATGAATTTAACAAAAAATAAGACTGTTTTAATGAAAGTCTGTGCATTGGTGACATATTATTTTTACATTATGTTGTAGTGTATAACATAAAGGAGATGCTTGGAACTTAGTCCCCAGCTTGAACCATATACCTTATGTGACGCCTGAAGAGACCACTCCTTCTCGCTACTTCGCGGACGTTCGTATTCTACCAAAAGCACTGCCAAAAGCAGGGTAACTCTAAAATTCCAACCCAAATTTAATAGCTTGTATGCATTTTTACTGCGTATTGGTTTGGAACAGTGTTGGTTTGGAATATATTGGTTTGGAACTAAATGATGTATTAGATAATATATTCTTAATTACCGAGTTTTATGTGTTAGTGAAATTAAATCATTTAGTGAAATTAAACATGTTTTGTGGGTTCGTTATGCTTCTCTTGTGTCTAAACTTAATCAGTCGACAAGTTTAATGTATTCTTAAGTATAATGCGAATGTGAATTCATTAAATAATTTCACATCATATTTTACATATAAACGTAGACAGAAACTTTTATCATTATACTTATAATACTAACAAAAACACGTCCATCGGACGGGTGTCCACCTAGTGTTTAATTATAAACAGAAATCCCATCATAGTTCAAGAAACCTAAAAAACCCAATATATGTGGACAAGGAGCATCTACATCATTTTTGTGACATATGAGTAAAAGGGCAATTCAGGTATTCCGCGTCTTTTTGAGCTGACACATGTTCAGGGGCGGACCTACCTCTTTCGTAGGGGTAACCCCCGCTACCCCTTGGTTGGAAAACATTTGGAAAAATTAGTGTAAATTTTGGAAAAATTTGACGTTTTTTCGATTTCGTTACGGCTTATTTATAAAGCGTTACCCCTTGGTCGGAATCCTAGATACGCCACTGCACATGTTGTAGGCTGAATTCATACGCTAGAGGGGAAGGTTGACTTGATTTGATGCACACTTTATATACTTTATTACTTGTTTTCACTTACCCAATCCATATATTTTTGCAGTTCACTAATAGTGACATACACAATTTTAAATAATGAAAAAAAAACATATTATAGTGTGCGATGTGATCTTTTGATGCAGCTAAAGATATGTTGTAAGGTGTAAAGTATTAATTAAAAGATATAATACACAGCTTTAGCTTTTGGTATTTTTAAAACTTTTTTTCTTATAGTGTGTTAGTTGATTTTTTTTTTCAAATTTATGACTTTTTCTAATATTACATATATCTTGTCCCCCCCCCCCCCCCCCCTCACAAATGGTACGATACATTATACTTGTTTCTTAAAAAGCAAAATACTTGAATACCAATTTTTTTTCCTTTTCTTCAATTCCTATATTTGAGTGTCCGACTCATTATCTTTTGACACTGTTACAAAATAAACTATCAGACACAAATGTAACAAACTAACTAACAATATGATGTTACATACCAATTAGTTTCCTTTTAATTAGTTTTGTGGAAAACATATAATGAATTTATTATTATTGTTTTTTTGTCACATACGTGATATTGTAACATATATGATAGTGTAACACATATGTAAGAAATATTTTTTTGTAACAGATATGATAGGGTAATATATATTTTCAAAAATGTTCCGCACTCTCATGGAAGAAAAATTCCTTGGTCCGCCACTGATGATAACGGATCATTATTATTAGACCTTTATAGCCTTTTTCATTATAACTTTGTTAAAAAAAAACAAATTTAGTATAGCTAGAAAAGTAAAATATGGAGAGGGTCAACATTATGGACTAAAAGAACTAGTACATTTTTTTCAATGGCACATTCTTTATGTAGTATTCTCTTTATGCAGTAACCCTTCTTTATATGGCTTGAAGGTAACTGGCAACAACTTTTTATAAATTTTATTCTAAAATTAGTTTTTATTTATTTATTTGTGGATGTAATCAATAACACTTTTACTATTTTTATGGTACATTTATTAGAGTGATAATAATATAAACTAATGAAAAAACACAAATTAAGGGTGCTATATTTTGAGCGTTTGTGGTTAGTTTTTTTATGTATATTTTAATTTTTTACATGGCAACCTAGATGTACCCTATTCTTCCAACCTGTTTTTTATATGGCCAACAACAGCTTTTCTATTTTTTTTTTCTTAAATCAGATTTTTCATTCAATGTAGATTAGATGTAACCATCAACAACTTTAGGGTGAGAGGGGCACTCCCCTCTTAGGCCATATGTAGTCATAACGTCCCTTTGTGGGCGTTATGCGACACGTGGTGTGCCACGTGTGCGGGTGGGCGTTATGGGGCGTTATGCATTTTAAGCCCGTAGTCATAAAGCCCCCGTCTAATCATTACTCAATTATTAATTTCTATTTTTTAATAATTATTTTCTAACTTTATAAAATTAAAATTCATTTCATTAAATTAAAAAAAACATTACACTAAAATAAAAATAAAAAACATTACAATAACATAAAAAAAAACGGTTCCAAAAAAAAAAGTTGGACTAAAAAAATAAAAAAAACAACACTTCAAATATTATTCTTCGGCTTCATTTTCGTTCTCTCCTTCTTCCTCTTCGTTTTCTCCAGCATCCAAACCTACGTATTCAAAGTTCCCGTCTTCGAATTCCTCAACCTCTTCTTCCTCGGAATCTTCTTCGTCGTCATTGTTGTATCGAATTGGGCGAATCGCCCAAGCATGCTCAACCAAATCCGCCTTCAACGTGTTATGTATTTCCTTAGATCGCAAGCATTTGCGAGTCTCTCTTCCATTGTTGCTTGGGTTCCTTCGACTAAATCTTCCGGAATGTAGTTTTGGCATATCGCTTTTCCATCATCCTCAATGATCATATTATGCAAAATGATGCAAGCATACATGGTCATTCGTATTTTATCCTTATGCCACATGCGACAAGGATTTCTGATAAAATGTCATCGTTGCTGTAGAATCCCAAAACACCTCTCGATATCCTTTCTTGAGGACTCTTGTAATTTTTTAAAATAGTTTCTTTTCTCATCGAACGTTTCAGAAAACGTTTTAACAATAATCGAATACTCCGGGTATATACCATCGCCCAAATAGTAGCCATGCTCGTAGTCGTTCCCGTTCGCATGAAAACCGGCCTTTGGTATAGTTCCAGAAATGTAGCTCTCTATTAATGGTGAAGCCTCTAACGTATTAATATCGTTAAAACACCCGGCTACACCAAAGAAGGCCGACCAAACCCAAAGGTCGTATGACGCAACAACTTGTAATACCATAGTTGGCCCTTTTTTATCACCTCGTGTATGTTGACCTCGCCATGCGGTTGGACAATTATACCAACGCCATTGACGACAATCCAAGCTACCAATCATGCCGGGTATTCCATGCTTTTCTAGATGCACCTCATATATTTGTTGAAGGTCGTTCCAAGTGGGATTTCTCAAATAACGTTTTCCATATAACTGACATATACCTAAAATATATAAAAGTAAGTAAATAAATAAAAGTCAATAAAAAATATAAAAGTTTTACTAGTAAGCTACTAAAAAATCAATATATAAAAGTAAGTAAATAAATAAAAGTCAATAAAAAATACCATAGCAAAAATGTTCCAAGCAATCTCGGGTTGTTTTCTCCGCCATCTTCAAGTACTCGTCGTTGATGTCGTACGTGTTTCCGTATGCTAATATGCGTAACGCGGATGTGACCTTTTGAATTGAGGTGAAGCCTAAATATCCTCACGCGTCCATTCTTTGTTTAAAGAAATCATACTTATTTTCCAAATCATTAGAAATGCGCAAAAATAACCTTTGGCTCATACGAAAACGCCGTCTAAAAACATTGGGTCCGTGAACCGGTGTCGCATCAAAATAGTCTCTCATCAAACGCTCGTTCGCGGCTTCACGATCTCGCAAGATATAGGTGCGCCGAAAGATGGGTCGTGGAGGGGGAGTAGGCCGAACGTGCTCAAGTGCTTGTATCATAAAAGTACACACACTCGTAACCGCTTCTTCCTCCTCCGCGTCTTCTTCGGGTGAAAAAAATCTTCGGTAAATATCGGTGAACGAGTCTTCCGACGGGGAACCCATTTTTTTTTAATAGGGTGGGAGTAGCTTCAAAACTTTTTAAAAAATATATAGAGAAGGAGAGGGTATTTGAGTATGATTTGTTAAAAAAATGGAAGAGATGGGAGTTATTTATAGTGTGAAAATAAAAAAATTGATTTTTTTTTATTGAATATGACCGTTTTTAAACGGTCAAAAATATTAAATCACATTTCATCACCGCGCTATAGACATCGCGCCTCCCCCAAAATTCCGGTTGATGGCGCCCCTCGTGGCGGTGTGCCCGGCGCTATGCCGGCGCTATGCTTGGGCATACCGCCCCACTACGTATAACCTTAGGGGAGTCCCCTCTCTTACGCACACCCAATCAGGTTATGCCACATCAACTCCCCTCTTAAACTCCCCTCACACCCTCAATTTGATGGCGCCACTCCCCTCTTAACTCCCCTTGTTTTTTTATTCAAAAAAAAAAAATGTTTTGATTGGTTGAAAAAAGGCTGGCCCACCATCTCTCTCCCATATTCAATCGGTAACCTCTCACCGATTCCCCCCTAAGAGGTGACTCCCCTCGTTGATGGCCGTGGTGTTCCCGCTAGGTGACTTGGGTCACCGAATGGGGTTACCGAGAGTGCCCCGTTCACCCTTACTATTTTGTTTTTTGTTACAATTTTTTATCCGACATAATAAAAAAAGTGTCTCATAACAAAGGTTACAAGGTGTCCCATAATAATAACAATAAACAAATGTTGCATTTTTATTATCGTTGCAACAAAGAGGGGAAGTAAACAAAATTCATCTGTTACAAACTTTTTCTTCAAAGTAGATGAAAAATACATGGGGCATTATAAAGTTTGACCTACACCCCATACCTACATACTTTGTTGTACACTACACTATTTGCAAAGGGGTCACCATCTGTTGTTTATCTTCACTATCTGCAGGCTCAAAAAGCTTTATTAACATGTTACAATATGTAAGAATCCAACAATGTAAAGCATTATATGCATAGTTCTTGTGCACATAAAAAGAAACAATACAAATAAATGTTTTTCAAAACAACTTCTAACCTTATTTTGTTTACATTTTTTTTCTCTTAAAATCTGAAGTTTATATATTTTTGAAATTATATGGAATACCAAATAACATTTTTTCATACAAAACATAATTTGTAACAAACTTGAAAAACCACATAAATAAAGTTACTATTATTCTACACCAAAAAATAAGAATATTCACTTGATATAACAACAGGCATCCTTCTATTTTTTGTGAAACCAACTTCTAACCCTTTTTTAGTTATATTTTCTTCTAAACTAGTTAAATTCCCCCGCACGTTGCGGCGGGTATTCATTCGGTATGCGTTCGATTCATTACGAAATCGGTACGGTATCGCCACTCCGTATATCAAGCGAAAGATAAAACCCAAAAAATAAAGTGACGATATGACCAAAATAATATCGATATGTGTTTTAAATCGGTCAAAAACCATAAATACGAATATCAGTAACGGTGCTGATCATAAGGATACCGATACCGGCGTTATACCGTCGAGATCGCTAGGGCATCAATGTTGCTAAGACATTATCTTAAATGTTATATGAGAAAACTTAAAATAACAAAATAATGAAAACTTAAAAACTATAATATTACATGAGAAAACTTAAGAGAAAATTGCTAAATTTGTCCCTGAGGTTTTACACAAATTGCTAGATCAGTCCAAAATCAAGATTTGCTGCTAAAACAGTCCAAAATCAAGATTTGTTTTGCTAATACAGTCCAAAAAAACAGACGCCGTTAAATATAGCAGTTGGACTGTTTTAGCAACAAATCTTGATTTGAACTGTTTTAGCAGCAAATCTTGATTTTGGATTGATCTAGCAATTTGTGTAAAACCTCAGGGACGAATTTAGCAATTTTCTCCAAAAAAATGTGATTTTTTTTAACTGTTTTTGATATTTAGTGTGATATTAATACACCATTAATGAATTTCAATAAAAAAAGTTCTAGTAATTTCTTCAAATATAATAAGTGATGTCATCTTAAACTTTAATTATCATACATATAATGCATTTCGAATTTATTAAGTTTTTTTTGGTAATTAATATGATATTAATACACCATAATGGAATTTTAACAAAAAAAAACTATTCATTTTTTCAACATCATAAGATTACCGGAGAAAACCCGTTTGGCTCAAGGATCGAACCCGAGTCGTCCACCATCAATTCTGGGGAAAACCCGGTAACCCACTCGCCCGTAGGCACGACGGTAAAATTACCGGTAAATACATTTTTTTCGTAAATATCGTGGTTTAGTGTGAAAAGAAAAAGCTAAGAAACCAAATTAAAATTCTTATGATGTTGCCAATGACCTCTACTCCGAGGGTAACCCGAGTCGTCCACCACCAATTCCGGGGAAAACCCAGTAACCTACCCGCCCGTAGGCACGACGGTAAAATTACCGGTAAACTCGTTTGGCTCAAGGATCGAACCCAGGTTTCCCTGGGTCTCCTATCACTGCTCACCAGTGCCTCACTCCTTTTTTGCACCAAATAAGAATTGAACCTGAGTCTTCAAAGAATAACTCAAGTCCTCCTACCACTTGAGCTAGAGGTCATTGGCAACATCATAAGAAATTTAATTTGGTTTCTTAGCGTTTTCTTTTCACACTAAACCACGATATTTAAGAAAAAATGTATTTACCGGTAATTTTACCGTCGTGCCTACGGGCGGGTGGGTTACCTGGTTTTCCCCGTAATTGGTGGTGGACGACTCGGGTTACCCTCGGAGTACTCCGTTTGTCTAGTGGGTGCCCCGAGAGTGCTCGGGATTGATTTGTTGGCCGTTCAAAAAAAAATTTCTTATGATGTTGAAAAAGTGAATAGTCTTTTTTTGTTAAAATTCCATTATGGTGTATTGATATCATATTAATTACCAAAAAAAACTTAATAATTTCGAAATGCAATTACATGGAAAAAAATAACATGGAAAAAAATAAAGTTATTATATTTGAAGAAATTACTAGAACTTTTTTTACATGGAAAAAAATAAAGTCATTATATGTATCATAATAAAGTTTAAGATGACATAACGATAATACAATTACATGGAAAAAAATAACTAACAAATAAAAAATCACTTATTATATTTGAAGAAATTACTAGAACTTTTTTTATTGAAATTCATTAATGGTGTATTAATATCAAATTAAATATAAAAAACAGTTAAAAGTCACTTTTTTTTTTGAGAAAATTGCTAAATTCGTCCCTGGGGTTTTACACAAATTGCTAGATCAGTCGAAAATCAAGATTTGCTACTAAAACAGTCCAAATCAAGATTTGTTGCAAAAACAGTCTAACTGCTATATTTAACGGCGTCTGTTTTTTGGACTGTATTAGCAAAACAAATCTTGATTTTGGACTGTTTTAGCAGCAAATCTTGATTTTGGACTGATCTAGCAATTTGTGTAAAACCTCAGGGACGAATTTAGCAATTAACTCAAAACTTAAAATAATAAGATAAGGAAACAATAAAATATAAATTAAAGTAGTAAAATAATAAAATAAAGAAAACTAAAAAAACTATAATATTAAAAAAATCTTCAACTACTGTTCATCATCGGTTTATATTAAAATAAAGTCACGATATGACCAAAATAATATCGATATGTGTTTTAAATCGGTCAAAAACCATAAATACGAATATCAGTAACGGTTCTGATAATAAGGATACCGATACCGACGTTATACCGTCGAGATCGTCAGGGCATCAATGTTGCTAAGACATTATCTTAAATGTTATATGAGAAAACTTAAAATAATAAAATAATAAAAACTTAAAAACTATAATATTACATGAGAAAACTTAAAATAATAAGATAAGGAAACAATAAAATAATAAATTAAAGTAGTAAAATAATAAAATAAAGAAAACTAAAAAAACTATAATATTAATAAATCTTCAACTACTGTTCATCATCAGTTTATATTAATATGTATAATGTGAACCTTTTTTATACATTTCTTTTGAAATTATACGGCCTAACAAGTATATTTTGTATCAAACAAAACATTTTTTTTGTTAAAAACTTTAAATTCACAAAAAAAAAAAAAAAACAAATAACGTCGTGAATACGTCAACATAAAAAATAATACGAAATACAACTACGATACGACACGATACGGTACAAGGATGATACGATATCATACGACACCTCACGATAAAATATTAAAATGTTAAAAATGTGATACGATACGCCACGATACGTTATAATATGATACGTAACCAAAAAATAAAGATTTTAACTTCATTAAAACAAAAATAAACAACAATAAACACCAATAGCCAAACCCAAAACACCAAAAACCAAACACAACACACCAAAAAATCAAACCTCAAAAAATCAGGGCCTTAATATGCATCGTATAGGCTTATACGATGCGTATAGGCCAGCCGTCAGACAGCCTCTAAATCTGTCAGTCTGCCATGTCTTAACTTTATCAAATACGGATCGTATATGCCTATACGATACGTATTGAACTGTCAAAGTATGCAAATAGAAGAGCCAGTATGCCAAAAGAATCCACATAAATATCACACTATAGAAACAGTGTTTCTACAGATTTACCCATTGACTTGTAAATATATTACATCATGTGTTATTCTTTCTTTCTCATCATTACACTTCACCTGCCACATTACTAAATTTCGCCAACTCAATTAGTTGCCGACGTTGACCATTTGGTATGAAACAGACAGTACTACAAAAATGGAGTATTAGACGGTGTTGAAATTTTATTTTAGACGGGGTTAAAGCAATAACACCGTTTTAAAATCAATATCCATATGCTTAAACACCGTCTTATACTATTTATGCAACCTTTAGACGGTGTTGTGTTGTCTTCAACACCGTCTTGTAAATGTCATACACCGCTAAAAAGGTTATCAAAATCTTTTGGCGGGCTAACACTTCCTCATTCCCTCCCAAATCACAAACCAATGGCTCCCCCAAACCCTAGATTGACGTCGATGTTTGTCACCGCCCCACCTCGCCAGACCACCTTCAACACCGCCGCACGACCTTCTGAAACGCCGGACCACAGGTAATTTCCTCTTCCTCCTTAGTCTTGAAACAAAATTGTGTGTTGGGGATGAATTGGGTGTTTCAGAACAGTAAGCTTAGGTGTGAATTGTGTGTTGAGAATGAATTCAGTGTTGGGGATAAATTTTTGAACAAACTTTTATGTATGAAATGGGTATATCAGTTTGGGGGCAGGGCATGATAGGGGGGATGTCAAGATTATGAGGGTGTAGGGTTGAAATGGTGGCCTGATTGGGTCTGGGTTTGACTTTGGTTAGTTATTTACCAGCAGAGGAAGTAGAGTTCAATCTTTAACCGGAGAAAATGGTGGCAGTGTAGGTTTATCATCTGTACTTGAAGCTGATGTGAAGTCAATAATAAAATTGGCGAGGGGAGCTGCTGAGAAGTAAGTTGTTTTGTTTGAATTACTTTTATTTTTATGTAAGTTCTTTAATATTAATTTGAAACCTAGATTCATCGCATCAATCAAATCCACCTCATATAACAACCTGTTCATCGATTCATCAAGAGTTCATGTTCATCAATTCATCTAAACCGTAACAGAAATCTAAACCGCCTTAACTCATGGATCTGTATTTCCGATAATAGTAATACAATTCTGGTATGTTTTCCTCTAACATGATTATTGTTTTCTACTGTGTTTTTTGGATTGTTAATTGGTTGAATCTCTAACACAATTAGGTCGAGGCAGGTAATTTCAATCGAATACGAATACGATCCGAATCGTTCTTCAATCAGGTAATTTTAATCTCTGTGTATACATTTACATCCATTTTTGTTTTCTAGGTTACCACTCTCTTTATATACAATTATATTTGTTCAAATCATGTTGATACATCTTGTTTGAATCTTCTACTGTTTGTTTATCAATTTACTTGCTGTTAGGGCTTTTTGTTGATGTTGAAGATATTTGTTCTTATACGTTTGTATTGTTTTTGTTAGCAGTGCATCAAGTTGAAGGTAGCGATGTTTGGTGCTTTACGGTGAATAGTCATTAATGGAAGCTCTTCTGCTTCGGTAAGCCATACTTTTATCAATCACCGATTTACATTGTGTTTTTGTCTATATTGCATCTTCATTTGAAAAAGATTAAGTTTAGATTGTTAATTGTGTTACTTTTGATCTAAATTTTATCTTGTTTGTTATTATGTGTTCAAAAATTCAGTTTTTATGGTAACTGTTTGTTATCTAACATCATTAGAGTCTGTTTGGTGGTTATAGGATTATCTAACATCATTTAGTTCTAATTTCACCCTGTTTTGGATCCTTGAAAATCTTTGGATGCTATGTATTGTTTTGCATTTTCATGTCGTGAAGAAAAAGACGAGCCGAAAACTCCATCATAATCGATATTGGTTACTTGTTTATCTACAGGAAGATCATGGACATTATTGAACTCTCAATCTGTGTCTAAAGTTAGCACCGAACCAACCCGAAAATTGGCGAATTAATCAGAGTTAGCTTATGGATCCTCTCAAATTGAACTTTATCGGTACAGAGAGAAGATTTATGATCTGTTATAAAAAAGGGTTTATTGCTATTGCTAGAATACCATCTTTGGATTTGGTTTGATACTTTGATTTATTAGTTATATATGAATTTCTGTTTGCATCTGTATTTTTTCAGTTCTAGGTCAATTCTAAGACTTTTTGTATTCTTTTTACCTTTTTACCTTTTTAACTTTTTAAATAAGGTTGTGAATTTATCATTTGGGTATGTATGCAAAACGCAAAGTGTTGTTAACCTTGAAATGTTCAATGGATATTATTTTCTTATATATTTTTCATATATTGAGCAGTTGCAACACATGTTCTAGAACGAACTGTTTCCTATGCTACAACGATCCGATAAAGGTAAGCAAGCTTTGTTTTTCCCTTTAAGAAGTTTCTGGTTATTTAAACTAACAGAGCATCTTTTAATAATGTAGCTTCTTGAAACAAGGAAGGGGCCTTGTGGGGAGTGGGCCGATTGCTTTTCACTGTACTGTCGTTCTTTTGGCTGTGATACTTGTTTGGTAAGGCACTTAAAGTCTTCACTTTCTCTGAATTCAAGTTGGCCACAAATGGCGAGGGTGGGTTCGGGGTGTCTACTTGGGCTCCTTCGAGTCCCCTCAAGGCCAGACTAAAATGGTTTATATGGCTATCAAGCAGCTCGGTAGACCGGATTTACTGGCAAGCCGAGCTCCAGCCCACCCCGACTCAGCTAGTTTATAACCCTAGGGATGAGCAAATGGTACCCAGTACCGGTACCGAATTTTTCAAACCTAAATATTTTTCGGTACCGACTTTTGACGTTTTTGGTATCGATACCCGGTTTTGGGGATTTTCGGTATCGGTACCGCTTCGGCACCGGTTGGTACCAAGCTCATCTCTACCTAACATATTACAAGAAACATGGAGTTTGCAAGAAATATATTTGTGTAATGAATTTTGATTTGTGGTTTATAACATTTATGTTGGCTTACAGGCAAAGAGGGTGCTAAGAAAGAAAGGAATCAGTGGCAGCTAACAAGAAAGATACTAAGCATAAGGTGAAGATTGTGGAACCTGAAAAGATGATTCTGGTGGCAACTAACAAGAAAGATACTAAACATAAGGTGAAGATTGTGGAACCTGAAAAAGCTGATTCCCGCTCTTATGTAGATGATACACGGTTTGAAGATCTAGGTTAGGTATGCAACTTTTACTATCTAGCTTTGAAATGGCTTTGAAATTATCTGTTTTACTATCTGGCTTTGAAATTACTGTTTTACTTATGTTATTGTTAATTGTATGTAATAGTTTGTTCTATCATCTATGTATTGCATTCTTATGCTACTCATACTTTGGTAATTTTACATTGTGAACAGAGGTATGCTACTTAACTTGTTCTATATTTTTTTTATGTTTCCTCGATGTTAGATTGCCAAGCTGAACATTCCCCATGGAGCTATCTTTCAGGTCGTAATGGGTCGGGTTGATATAACTTTTGCTATAAGATGATCTGGGGCTTTATGCATTGTAAGCAGACAATTTGACCCGTTTCCTTTTTAGTTATTTGCCATATAAAGTGACCGAATTGTCCTTCTCGTTAATAGAAAAAAATGTATGAATTTTTGCACGTGAAATATTCATTTATTATTGTGTTCTTATGCTATGCACTATATATCATCAGGTTGCTAATTTCATGCCGAAAGAACTTGGAGACCATCCAAAAATCTATGTATATGATGGTGAAGGTAATCTCAGTTAATCAATACTATGGTATAATATTAGATTTACCTGATAAAAAATCATAATACCAAATACACCCGCTTTCAAATTTATGACGTTTATACCCTTTTTGTAAATGTAGAACCAAATCCTCACATTGGACATCTAGCTTGGGCAGATGCTTTCATTGTCACAGCCGATTCAATCAGCATGTTGAGTGAAGCCTGCAGTACTGGGTACACAATAAATGGAACATAAACAAATATTAAGCTACATTCTCTTTCATAAATGTAACGTCATATTTTTTTTGCATGTTTACACTACGGTCTTTCATTTTGGATACATATATTACACAATATCTTAACACTAAGGGGCTGTTTGGTAGCCTCTTAATCCATTCAGAGGCTGTCTCTTAATGAAATCATTTGTGGCCCTTATGTCTGAATGAATAAGAGGTAACCTTATGTCTGACTGGATAAAAGGTAACATCTGAATGGTAAACCATCACATGTCACATTCTTCTACATTATCTTTGTTAAACTCTTAAATGATTTCATTAAGAGGTAGCCTCTTAATGTCCTCTTAATGTCATTCAGATGCTACCAAACAGCCCCTAAAACTCTTTTAAATGCTTACTAACAGTCTCCTAAATATAGCAAAGCCGTTTCACATGCCAAGCCAATGCAAAAATTGAAAGAGCTTTGTGTTGGTAATTCGGATATGACGTACAATTATTACATTTTATATGTTAGGTAGTTTTATGACGTGTTTGTGAATTGTGACTTAAAACGAACCCGGATTGTGACGTTTGTGACGTTTATGCTTATGTTTTTTTGAAAGACAACCATTTATGCTTATTAGTTTATGTTTATTTAGTTTTTGTGTGTCGTGAACCGGAAATTGGCAGGTTTGTATTGAAAAAACAAGAAAAAAAATGTTTTTTAAGCATCAAAGACGACAGGGAAATAGTCACGATTGCGACGACAGGATAACAGCGACGATTTATATCATAATATCAAAAGAAGGTGTTCATCAAGTATATCAAATTGAACACCAAAAGACGGTGTTAATCAAGTTTAAGTAATAAGACTTGATTTTAAACCGGTGTAGTTTAAGATCGTGTTGAAAACACCGTCTTAAAACCGATATCACCACGTCTAAAGCTCTGTTTTGATAAAAATTGTAACGTTTTCTAACTAAAATATTAATTAGATTCTTGAACTAGTTCATGTGAAACCTTTTAGTGATAATGTATACTTCTAACAAAGAATCGATTAAAGAATAGGATAAAGCATTATTACATTTAACGTCTAATGTTACGCCCCGTTTGCGGTGTGTGCATATAATGTATATATGTGTAGGCTTTCGGTGGGCAAAAGCGAAATTGTACTAATTTTAACATTATTTTACTAATTCGTGAAAATAACGTTAAAAGCAGCATCTGGTTAATCATGCATCATGTGGTGGCGTTGATAGCAGAAAGACAAGGGGTACATGCACTAATCAGCCTTTGTCCCGATTGTTGCTTAGTGTTATGTGTCTATGTCCAAGGCTTGATGCAAAACTACCATCGAGCTGGGGCCATCTACATATTACCCTCCTCAGGCCCTACCTTACCTTTGCTATCGGTGAGATTTACTTAGTATCATGATCATTATATACATTAAAAATTCAGTGGCTAAAGTATATATATACGTGTCATTATCTAGTTGAGGGTGATCGAGATTCGAGAAACCCTTGTAAAAACATGTTCACTTCTACCATATAATTTACATATAGGACTTGCATGAAACAACATTGATAGCCTAAAATTACTAGATATGGAACTTTGTAACATGTGAGATGTATGGTGACTAAGGATTGCTATCACCTTTTTTACCATCTTCTTGCTAATTCCTTTAACTGCCTTGACTTTTATGATGGGACCTATGTTGTTTATGACTCGTTCGGCCAGCAAAGACTTTGAGCCAACAAACGAAGTTATAAACAACACAAGTACACTCTTAAAGCATTGATATATAAACTATTTGCTTCCCGTATTTATGATGTTAATCTCAACGTCACTGAAAGAGTCAAGTCCAAAGTCATGAACACCAAAATCTTGACAATCTAATAGCCTTGTAGTGCAATCATCCCATGAGACAAAGCTATTAGCACACCTGTTGAAGCTTGTCCCAATGTTTGGTAACTCCCCCATCGTTGTGTCAATGAGTGGAGCTTCATTTTCACCTAAGAGGTAGCTTAATAACTTCTCATCTTCACTAAGGCCATCCAAGAAAGTTTCTATTTTATGATCTTGAGAGTTTTCAGAAGGTTTGGAGCTTGAGTTCTCCTCAGAGCTTTCGAGGGTATAGACAGTTCTAGAAGGCAATGAAGGGTTGTATTCTTCAGTTTGTGGTAATAGCTTTACCGCTGAAGAAGACGATGTCTTCTCTACTTCAGTTTCCTTTTGAAGTGGTTTATGAGTGACGGGATCAATTCCCATTTTCAGAAGCTTCTTCTTTATATGAGTGTTCCAGTGATTCTTAATCTCATTGTCTGTTCTTCCTGGCATCCTTGCTGCTATTTTTGACCATCTAACACATAAAATAGTGATATAATGAATTAATTAATAAAGGTCTTTTGCTTAAAGCTATGTTCAAAATTAGGCTAATGATAGATATGAGTTTAACAACTTAATCACCTTTAATCATCTTAAGCTGATTACATTTAAAGTACAATAATTTGTAATGTATAACTCATTAATATATTATGACGTTTAAAGTAGGAAAGGTTATTTAATCTCTCATAGTTTTGTTTAGAATAGTTTCTAATCAGGATCGGTTCAACTATTTTAGAAGTCCTAGACGAAAATAAAATTTTAGGCCCATTTTCCACATGCCATTGTAATAAACCTATTACTTGATCCATGATCACAACTTTCTTCATTCGTTTCATTTATGTGACGTCCCTTTTTGCTATTCGTTTAACACTTCTAGTTTAACTTTCTTTTCCTTTTTGAGCCACCCGTTTCATACTTTCTATTTTACAATGAACTTAATCAAATCAACACTTAATTACAATTACTAAACATGTGTTATCCAAATTACATATTAGCACCTAACCTTTAAACAAGTCTCACCCAAATCAACACAGTGACACAACTAAATAATTCTTTAAACCACCTTCTAAGGGGGGGGGGGGGGGGGGGGGTTCACTAGTGATGAGATTTATCACTCCCATTGTCCAATAAAATCGTGCCATGTCATCAACCAAATTTCTATAACTAGTGATAGAAATGTAGGCGGGGTGGTATCACTAGTGATAGAAAATAGCTATTTAAATAGCTTCGAAAGTTGAGGGGCTAAATTTGAACTTTTCATCAAAGTTCTATAAGTTCAATTAAGATAAAGACAAATGATATCTCTGCAAGACAACATGGAGGCGGCGGCAACATGGAACAACATCAAACTTCAACGCGTGAAGGAAATAACGCGTTTCAAAGTTCACGAGTGATGGTGGGTGCGGCGGCGGTGTTCCGTGATGGTTCAATGAGTGATGGGGTGGTATAACGGACCACCCCGTCCCCCCTAATCCTAAACTACTCATATTAAATATTGATGTATGTACCTTAAAGGATTTGAACCCTGTGTCTCTTAAATAGGATGGATGTGACACACCTTATTACACGCATGTCCTTTTACGACTAATCTCTCATAGTTCTAACACAAATAATGTATTTATTCAAAACCATTAAAAATATCTTCATACTCTAATATCCATAATATAGCATTTTATTACGAATAGAAAATAATAATGACTTTCCAGACTAATTATTTAATTTCAATGATAATTATTATCTTCTAAAAACTGAAGTTCCAGTTGTAGCTATCTCTCTTCTCAAGCGCTATCCAACAAAGAATATGAAGTTTCATATACTAAAATTAATTTTTGGTCGATGCTTAAACATTGGAAGTTAGACTAATTCTATTTATTTTTTCATATATTGGAAGTTGTTTCAAGTCAAAGCTTCATATCAAGCAATTAAACAATGGATTATTTGCCAATGAGCTTGTGGTGGAGTGGTAAGGGAGAGACTTGTGTTTCTAAGAGACTCAAGTTCAATTCCTGTTTCTCCCCATTAGTTTTCAGCGGCACCTGGTGATGATGGGAGACTAGGCGAGTAGGCGGCGATCGCTAGTTCGATCCTTGAACTGAATGGGTTTTACCTCACCGCACTGTCGTGCCTTTGGGCGAGTGTTCACGGGCTTCTGCCCTAGGTGAGGGTTTTCCCCAGTTCGGAGACGGGTGTATCCCGATGTGGTGAATTTCGCCAGTAACCCATTTGGAGGATTCGTTGGCCGTTCAAAAAAAAAAAAACAATGGATTATTTGTTTTGTTGCTTATTTAAAATTTTCCCTTTTATAATCGAAAACAAAAAATCATTATTATGTGTCTAATGTTTCTTCTTGAAAACATAAATTCATTATTATGTGTCTTATGTTTCTTCGTTGAGAAAAAGAAAACACATATTAAGCCCTAAAGGTGTAAAGACAAAACTTGTAGATGAAAGTATAACTTTACCATCTCTTATGGAATTATGGGCATGAAACTTTTTGGTATATAAAATTTAGAGTTAATTACTGTTTTCGTCCCTGAGTTTTGTCAAAAATAACAGTTTCAGTGCATTAATTTAAAAATTGCGATTTCAGTCCATTAGTTTCATTTTCGTAACCATTTCAGTCCACTAACTTAACTCCATTCATTTATTTTGTTAACTTTGGGTGAAATTACCAAATTACCCCTGCTAACTTAACAAATTGTAATAAAAAAATTCTAAAAAATCTAAAAATCAAAAAAATTCCAAAAAAATCAAAAAAATTCCAAAAAATCTAAAAATCAAAAAATTTTTAAAAAATCATAAAAATTCTAAAAAATCCAAAAAAATTTTAAAAAATCCAAAATGTTTCATTAAATGTTTCGAACCCGAATCGTTTCGAGCTGAACCGTTTCGACGCGAATCGTTTCGACCCGTACCGTTTCGAGCCGAACCGTTTCGACGCGAACCGTTTCGACCCGTACCGTTTCGACGCGAACCGTTTCGAGCTGAACCGTTTCGACCCGTACCGTTTCGAGCTGAACCGTTTCGACCCGTACCGTTTCGAGCCGAACCGTTTCGACGCGAACCGTTTCGACCCGTACCGTTTCGACGCGAACCGTTTCGACCCGTACCGTTTCGACGCGAACCGTTTCGACCCGTACCGTTTCGAGCCGAACCGTTTCGACCCGTACCGTTTCGACGCGAACCGTTTCGACCCGTACCGTTTCGACGCGAACCGTTTCGAGCCGTACCGTTTCGAACCGTGTCGTTTCGAACCGTGTCGAAACAGTTCAGCTCGAAACGGTTCGGGTTCGAAACATTTAATGAAACGGTACGGGTCGAAACGGTTCAGCTCGAACCGGTTCGCGTCGAAACGGTTCGGCTCGAAACGGTACGGGTCGAAACGGTTCGCGTCGAAACGGTACGGGTCGAAACGGTTCGCAATTTTTAAACTAATGGACTGAAATCGCAATTTTTAAACTAATGGACTGAAACCGTTATTTTTTACAAACCTTAGGGACGAAAACAGTAATTAACTCTAAAATTTATCCATAACCGTTCATGCATGCATTCATGTAAATATCTTTTTTATCTAATCTCTTTTATATACAATAGATTGAAGCGAATTCAACTTACAGCATCCATGTGCTCAATTTTATACACCAGATTGAAGCGAATTCAAGCTACAATATCCATGTGTTCAAAAATAATTATCATGTATCCTTCGTCTAAATTGTTGAGAGAGTGTTATGTGATTTATGTCCAAGTCTTTATTCAAAACTACTATCGAGCCCATTATTAATCTTTAGGTGGTGTAAATTAGCGAGTGTTGGTCCCCATTTAAAAAAAATGTGGGAGTGAAAGAGAAACCAAGTAAAGAATTACCGGTTGCCTAGGTGAGCATGAAGATCGATAACGAGTTGTTCCTCGGATTCATTGAGTAGGCCACGCTTCAAGTCTGGTCGGAGGTAGTTGGTCCACCGGAGACGGCAACTCTTGCCACAACGGCGGAGTCCTGCAAGCTTAGGGACGGCACGCCAACAACATTGACCGTTTGATAGGATAAAACTGATTAGTTTTTTGTCTTCCTCCACTGTCCACGGCCCTTTCTTCACTCCTAACTTGTCACAACAAGGTTGTCTTCCCATCTTTGTACCTTAATCTACCCGCTACGTACCAACCACCAGTAAAATGTTATAAAGGTGTGATCTTTAAGATGCTAATGCTAACAGATGATCCCTCAAACACACTTGCCTAACCGGGATATGCCACCACCAACCTTTAAATATAGAGAAGGAGATTCCATTGGGGACCACACATGATCCATGAAAGCTACTGGTGAACCACAATCCGGTTCAAGCGGTAAAGTTGGAAGTGAAAACGAAGGTTGATTGGTGACAAAACCCTAAAGAAAGCTAACTTTCATCTAACACCCTCTAATTTTTTTAATGGGTTTAAGTCATCTCTATCTCTATGTGCATCATATAAAATATTGCAATCATGTAGCATATTTTCTTGGAAATTTTAGTGAAAATGAGTTTTTCACTAAATACTTTGGACATCAATAATATTTATATATGTGTTGTATAAATAATTATTTATGGGTTTGTGTACAAATTGTCTAAAATTGAGCTAAGATGAATGAGATATCGAAGCTTTAAGTCGTATGTTTGAAACAAATATGCTGAGAAAATTGGATAAAGATTTGTCAACTTGTCCCACATAGGTGGGATGACAAAACTTAAAGTGGTATATAAGGAGGAGCACTCCTTATGAATTGTTTCCTTAAAGACTCTGGGCCCAATGTTTGAAATAAATACATCGCACATGTGCACGCGGGACGTGCAGCTATGGGCCTAATGTTGCACTTTTAAACTTCGCATACTGCCTTTTTATTTTTGTCCATGAGCGCGTGGTCAGATACATGGCGGGTGACTGGTATGCCTATGGCGCACCCTTGGGTGGCGCAGGCGGATGTCATGGTATAGCGCAAGCTCTTTAGGCATGCGGCTGAGACGGAAGTGCAGATGGCGCGTGGGCTAGGAAGGTGCATGACCAGCTGGCGTCCTGGTATGCGTAGCGACTTCCAATTAGCCCGTGGCGCAAGAAGGTGTGTTTCCGCAGAAGCGTAGCGCAGGTTCAGCTAAAGCGCGCCTGCATGCGCGCTCGACCGGTAAAACCAGTCTACTTACTATAGAGCTAATGTTAGACGGTTTCCACCAGTGCCATAAGTTGAATGACAGTTTTCCTTTTACTGCCCCTTAATATCCATTAATGTAGAGTTTAAACCTTTTTTATTACAAGATTAATTATCTTGTTTATGACAAACATTAAGAGTGTTGAATGAGTCTTGATGTATCTCATTAAAAAATGAATATGGTCTATTCATTTGAAGAGAAGAAAAAACATATACTCAAGAATAATCTCTACATTTCATGAAACTTTAGAGAAGGGCATTCTCTAAATTACTCACAACTTCATCCTTTTCACCAACATTTCTAAATACCATTATACCCAGTGCTATCTCGGGTGCGAGAGTCGTCTCCGGTAGTACACATACTGTTCCGTTTGTTGTACCCTGGGAGACAGACCGTCTGAGAGGAGACGCGGAATCTGTTTTAAGGCCCCTGTGTCAAACATGGTCCTCAACCAAATCCATCATCATTTTAGTGTGCTCTTTGTTGCAATCAAGGAGTATCGTTCAAGACTCCAGATGATAAATACTCAAGTCTAGGATGCTATCAAATGTGCGTGAAGGACCCACTAGAGATGCGGCTTGAATCAAGATTTGTATATAAAAATTTTGTTTTATATTCTTTTGTTCAGTTATTGTAACCGGTATTGTACTATGATATTTCCTAAAAGTAATGAGAGTCTCGTTATTATATATTTTGAAGTTATATTTTATAAAAAAGTGAACCTAGTTCCTACAATGTGCATTGATGATTAACGTAGTAGTGGAGAGAGCTTTTGCCACTCATGAGCAGTTATAACTTAACGTGTCTTTATGTAACCTAAACAAACCAAAATAAAACATGTTAAGGCTCAAAAGTGTTAGTCACACACACATAGATGACTTGTTATATGTTAATATGTTTTTATGTAACCTAAAGTAACCCACTATGTCACATCCCAAATTTTGACACCTCGGACGTGCAACCAATTAGTTGGTACCTGTTATGAAGTCGATGGACCTAAGCCAGCAGGCCCAATCAAGAAGCCTAGTCCAAGAGGCCCATCAAGGTGAAGGAACCTTTGCTGTAACAACCCTTGCCAAAATTATTATTTCTTATTTTAATAGAGCACATTAGGAAACCCTAATTGAGACCCCCAAGTGGTATGGCACGACCCATAAATTTTAAAATAGGCAAAACTAGGATTAGGGCCCCCTAAAACTCAAGGGGGGTATCCCCTAATTGATAATTATCCTCATAAAACGAAGATAAATCACGAAAATTCGTTCCATTTGACTCACCAGGGCTATACGTACAACAAGGCTACCATAGCCTATTTTGGTCTGCCCCGCGACACGCGCCAGGAACCCTGGCAGCCGGCTCGACACGCGGGCGGGTCCAATTTAGGCTACAAAGCCAGGGGCTTGGGACTGAGACTGTTTGATTGTTTCGACGTTAAAATTCAAAACGTACGTTCAAATATACGTTGTTTCGTTCAAAAGTAGTTATAATCCCGAACCTCTGCTGTGACAACATGGTAATAACTCGATCACTGCTACGAAACAATGTCCGATCGATTAAAACCGATCCGATGAATGTTTAAGTGCTGCCTGAATACGGGCTATACTTTGTCATTCGTCGTGAGGGTTTCGATCTCGTGAGTTATCGTAAATGTTGTATTAAGTTACTGACCTAGTTTCATTTGCATTGTTATTTTAACTAGGTTACCAGGCTAAATCTGTAGGCGGACTCTGTCCAGTTAAAATTGCAATGTGAGTCATTCGCTTTTTACCAAATGGTTTCCAAAACCCTATTTGTTTTCAAAGTTATAATTACATGGATTAAGTCTTTGTAATCTTCAATTACTGCCGGTATGTGGGGTTTTGTATACAGTACTTGATAACCGTCACCGTTGAACAACAGTATACTCAATGGGTGATATGACTATAGTCACAGATACGGTCGAGTGACAAATACCAATTGGGGTAATTGGATGATATGTAAACATTGAAATCGCTCTTAATATTGTAGATTTTAACAATGTGTTGTTTGTACAAATTGAATGACTCGCCAGTATTTCCCCGCTGATAAAATCTTTTTAAACATGTTTCAGGTGATTTACTGTGAACAAGGAAAAGTGCCGCATAGCACTACCAGCTTGAATGAAGTGGCTCAGTAAATAAATAAACATGTTTTAGTAATCAGGGGATTTCCCAATGAAATTTCTTTATTGTAAATTACGGGTTCATCCCGAAACTTGAAATAAAAGAAAGGGGTATTTTCAGTTAAACGATCCTGTTAAAATTTCCGCTGCCAAATTAACCACCAATACCACGGGTTTTCTGGGCTGCGGCATCCGAATCGGGAAACTGGGTCGGGGGCCGTGACAGAAAAAAGGTTGTATCAGAGCCACTGATTTAAGCCTAGATAAGTAATTGAAAAATATTAAAATTTTCAATTTGCCATTTTATGATTCTGTGAAAATTTAATTTACAATAAATAAAATTTTAACTTGAATTTTTGTGTGTTTCTTCATGTGTGCCCAACAACATGAATGAACTGTAGGAAGCACTCTGAAACTTTACCATCCATACGACTGATATGGATATAACCGGAACCCAGACCGGTTATCAAGCTAACACTAAGGAGCCAATAGTGTTCCAGGCCCAGCCTCAGGAGAAACCAAAACCCAAAAAGAGAAGAAGGCTGCTGGATTGGAAACAAGGAAGAAACAAGAAACCCGCTGCCTAACGGGTAAAGAAAACGGAGGATCTAAAAGGAAAGGGGAACGAGATAGGAGAGAGCTCTGGCCATGCCCAGGAAATGCCACCTTGGGAGGAACTTGATAGAAAACTTGCAAATTGTGACCTCATCGGACCTGCTGATGAAACCCTTTTCAATTTCCCCGCCCAGTCAGAACTTCCTATCAATTTGGTACCTGCTATTCCAGACCCTATTGTCAACCCTCAACCTGTTACAGGGCAACTGGAAGAATGGTGGACGAGCGACTGGCTTTTTCAGAATTTAACGAATAACCCAAATGTTTATTTTCCCCAGTTTGATCCTGAACCTGCACCTTTTCCACCCATGAACCCGGAGAACGTAGCCGAATTGCGCCGCTATGGCGAGGAACTGGTGGATGCGGGGAATCGGATTCGAGAAGTGGGGGAAAATATCACGTGGAAGTACGACGAGAGGGAGCGTCGTTTCTGAGAAAGCCAGTTAACCTTAAGTTAAAAAGTTTGTATAATATTAATATGTGAAGATATATATATATATATATATATATATATATATATATATATATATATAACAATAATAATATAATATTGTATAATAATAACTAAAATAAAACCTTTGTAAAATAAATGATGCGTATTGATGCATAATATTATATATAAAAATATCAATGTCGCAATGTCGACGATTTTGGCTATATGTGTGACTTACTTGTGTTGTGATTGCCTTATTGTGTTTAATTGCTATTTATGTTGTGACAATAATTTGTATATATTGTTACTTATTCAGATGGAATACGCAGTAAACCAACCGGCAAATGAAATTAACCAATCTGAACCTAATAATGAAGACCATCTCCTCAATAGACAAGATATAGAAAATATCGTCGCTCAGGGAATAGCCAACGCTATCCCCGTAATCGTTGCTGCTGTTAAGAATCCCGTTGAACCGTCACAAGCTAACCATAGCAAACGTACCCGCGACGATAATTTTAGTAACAGTATCAACGGGGGCGTCAATAATAATAATAATAATGTGGTTCAAGCCCCATTTCTTAAGAAAATGAAAGTAGCAACGACGGGTTGCACTTAAAAAGAATTTCTTGCCTGTAAGCCGGTCGAATTTGCAGGCAATGAAGGGGCAACTGCCGCACTATGTTGGTTGGAAAAGACCGAAGCAGTAATTAAAATAAGTAAATGCACCGAGGAAGACAAGGTTATGTATGCATCCCACCTTTTCAAGGAAGAGGCGTTAGAATGGTGGAACACGGTGCTGCAAGCAAAAGGAAGTGACGTGGCGTATGCCATGAGTTGGGAGGAATTCAAGAAATTGGTGGAAAGAAAGTTTTGTCCCTCCTTTAAAAAGGAACAGATGACGAATAAGTTCCTAAACCACTGGATGGTGGACGTTGATTGTCGAGGGTATACTTCGAAATTTTTCGAGTATGCTAGAATTGTACCAACTCTGGCCTCGCCAGAGCCGGTACTTATTTCTCGCTATATTTGGGGACTAATTAGCGAGATTCGTGATATAGTCAAAGCTGCGAGAACCCGAACGATTGACGATGCGGTCGAATTGGCCAACACATTGACTGACGGACTAGTGTGCACAAGAGAAGAAAACATGAAAAAGGAATTGGCACAAAAGATTACCCAAGGTTTTCGTGGGGGTAATACAAATAGTAACTTCAAGAAGAAGGGAACGGGGCAATATTCCACACCTCCATTCTTCAGAAACTGTAGAAAGAAACATTTTGGTAAATGTCAGGAAAATTGCAATTTCTGCAAAGCACCGGGGCACCGAGAGGAGGAGTGCCGAAAGAAATCCAAGATCTGCTACAATTGTGGAGAAGCTGGACATTTTAGACCCGAATGCCCTAAACTGGTCAAGCCAGCTGACAACAAGGCAAAAGCAGCTGAAGGAACTAATAAGAAGAATGCAAGAGCCTTCCAGCTGACAACACCGGAAGCAGATCTGATTCCGGGTGTGATAGCTGGTACGTTTCTTGTACATGACGTTTACGCAAAAGTATTATTTGACTCTGGTGCAAACCAAAGTTTTATAAATACTTCATTCTGCCAAGCTCTTAAGAAACCTTTAACCAAACTTAGGCAAATTTATACGGTAGAAACGACAGAAGGAAATTCTGTTAATATTGATAAGGTTCTTCAAGAAGGAAAAATAGAACTTTCAGAACATAAATTTTCTGCAAACCTGCTGCCTATGAATTTAGCTGGATTCGATGTCGTGTTAGGAATGGATTGGTTAGTAGCCAACCATGCTCGAATCCTTTGTGATAAGAATTCCATAGAAATTCATACGCCAACAGAAGGAAGTAATTCTAGTTACAGGAGATAAGCCGCGTAAACCAATGAAGTTCATTTCAGTAATGAAAGTCGCTAGTTATAAATGAAAACAAGGAGTAGTGTATATGATTTCGGTAATCATTAACACTAGAAGCAAGGAACTTAAAGAAATCACAGTAGTATCAGAATACCCAGATATATTCCCAGAAGAGCTACCTGGATTACCGCCTGATAGGGAAGTAGAATTTAGAATTTATCTAATTCCTGGAACTACACCAACAGCTAAGGCACCGTATCGATTAGCGCCCACATAAATGCTAGAACTGAAAAAGCAGTTAGATGAATTGTTAGGCAAAGGATTCATACAACCCAGTTCATCCCCTTGGGGAGCACCGGTGTTGTTCGTGAAAAAGAAGGATGGTTCAATGCGGATGTGTAACACCCCGAAAACGGGTTTGGTAATTAACCCACGTTAATACTAAAAGACGGGTAAAGTGCCGCTAGTAGTAAAAATAACCCGGAAAATATTTGGGATTTAATAATAAATCCTAATATTAAATACAAGCGAAACAAAGTTTTAAGGAATTGAGTTTATAAGAGCCCGAGTTAACGGGACTTAAAATACTACAGATTTTAACTCCCGGAACCCACCAAGTAACTAGGAGTATTAACCTAGTTAGATAATGTCTTGACAATTATAGAACAAATATGGTTATGATATCCTTTAAATAACTTGTGTAAAGTTGAGGGGCTAAACATGGACAAAGGAATTATAGTTTTTAATTAAATCAAATATTAAAAACATAAAACACACATACGTGTGTGGTTCCTGCGAATTCAACCAGAGCCAAGAAAGGCTCTCATGCTCAAACCCTAAACTTCAACAAATCAACTAATTGAAGCTCAAATCAAGACCCAAATCGATGCATGATCACATATAAATGATCACCTAGTCGTGGGGATCACAAGGTATGTCGAATTTTAAGATTTGGTGATACTTTGAGATTATGATGAACAATCATAATCGAAATTCTGGAATGAATATTGAATCTATGAGTGCTATTGTGTTGATATCTTTGTTTAGAAACAAACCCTAGTTGAAAACTTGGAGAATTGGTGTTAAAACTAGGGATTTGATAATTTACCTATTATGTACTAAGTGGGTTTTGATTATGTAGTGAAGATGATGGTTTACACATGTTTAAAATCATCATAGTTGCTAGTAGAAACAAGATACTTGAACAATTTGCTAGTGGGAGTGTTGAACATACATGACTTGAGATGGGTTTTTATGATATGATGATGATAGTGTCAAACTTGTGATTAGAATCATCATACTAGTTAGTAAGACAAAGTACTTGAACAATGTAGGTGTTTGAGTACATAAATCATATTTACCATGAAATGGGTTGTTATATGATATAAAAGAATTGATGTTAAGATCATGATATAGATGCTTGAAATCATGTTACCTAGTTGTAAAATGTGTAAAAACAATGTATGCACATTAGGTGTTTGCTAAAATGCCCAAATGAAAACTAAAGTGTTGAAATTAGAGTGAAAATGTGCAATGAATAAGTTGATAAGTCGATTGACTTTAAAAAGGTCAAATCGACCAAGTGTATGATCGGATGGTAAATTCGATATAAGAAGAGTAGGATGGAATAGTCGTAAATGAATATGACTAACCTAACCATCTTACAATTACAATGATAGTTTGACGCTTGGCAAGCTAGGTGAAGGCTTGGGGAAGGAAGCGGGTCAAACGAAGCAAGAATGACGGAAAAAACATAATTCGGATGCAAGGTAAGTATAGCTTACACTAGTCTTATATTTCAGAATATTCTCTTATCGTATTAGTATGAATAAGATAAATACAAAATCGAGGTATGATGTTCCGGCATGTAGACGTACGGAACAAGATAGTCGAGCATAATTAGAAGCCATGTTGATGGTTTAAAAAGAAGTAAATCGATAATTCGGTCATATTATGTCGAAGGTAATAAACGGTTTATAAGTTAAAATGACCGTACGGTGTTAAACGGAAAGAGTCATGTAGAGGAGATGATAATAAATATCATCTCGCAAAGATAAATGGTCAATTCGGCCAAACGGGTCAAAAGGTGTAGACAACACCTTTTGACTATATAGACTAATGATTCTTTTGTCGAGTTATACGCTTACAGGAATAGATGTCCAATGGATATTCGCATCGTTCTTAATTAGCGAATATAAAGCAAGGTATTAAAAATCGGGTCTATTTGTTGATCTGAGCCAGGTACGCATATTTATGATGTATGTAAAAGTGCTAATTTGGTCGAATAATTGGTGATAGCCCTTCATTGTAAAAGAAGGACCAAAATCGACCAAAACGCCCTTGTAGGCTAAATTGAACAAACAACTCTTAGAGGTTGTTTGGAAAAGAGTCTTATGATTAAACAAAAGTTTAGAACGAGTATGGTTAGTGAAAGATGTAATTCTTGGGCCAAAAGACTCCATACGAGTCTTTGCCGTAAAATAATATTTCAAGGGGTATAAATTCGGAACACAAAGATATCTACTTTAAATCCAACACACATTTAGTTGTGATGGGAGAGTACTAGATAAGAAATATAGGTCACAACGCTAGATTAGAATGAAAGCGAAATTGAGCTTAAAAGTGCTTAAAATATCCTTAACGGGTCAAAATAAGCATACTAGTGAAAACGGGTTTAATTTGTGTAATAAACCTATGATTAAAACCTAATATGGTATATCACAATTATTTGATGAAGTGCATGAAATATAGGAATCAAATAAATACGTTTGTTTGATAAAATGCATAACCGGGTCAAAATTTGGTATAAAGGGTAATAAGCCGAAGACTTAAAAGTCTTAAATTTTGTTAAGCCAAATGTCGGATTTTAACTCCAAATGATGGAGAATCAAATTACAAACACGTAGGAAGAAACGGTAGGCCAAACGGACAAGCGGTTTGAAAGATACGGAAGATTTCGTGTCAAATTACGGCAAAAATGGAAAACTGGATGCAGGGTCCACCGTAAATTACGGTGCCACCGTAATTTACGGTGGAGATGAAAAGCTTTACGGCGGCCCCCTACTGGTTTACGGTAGGGTCTTGTCAAACCAGTGGCCACCGTAAATTACGGTGCCACCGTAATTTACGGTGGAGGCCAGGTTGAAATTTTTGTTTTTGTTATCAATTGTTTCTCGGACTCGTTTAGACATGTTTTAAGTCCTGTATGACTAAAGCATTTCATGTTTATGGAATGTAGGTACACCTTGGATGCCGGAAGACGATCAAACTCCACGAAGAACCGAACACGATACAGTTACATGCTTCCGCACTTTGCCACGTTGTAAAATTTTAAACAACGAATTTCGATCACGTTATGTAGAATAAATTATAATTTGTAAAAGTTTTAATAAACCCGTATTCCCGATGTATATGTAATCATTAATTACATGATTATTTTCCAAAAATATACGTTAAACCTTGATTTATAAGAACGGGTGTTACAAGTTGGTATCAGAGCCTTGGTTTAAGAGATCCGAGTATGGTGGGGAGGAACCATGCTTGGACTTAAACCTTATGCTCTTGACAAAGAATAGTGTTCGGTTCGAGGCTTGATCGCAAATCCGGTAAGTACAAGTACGTTAATAGGTAGTATGCTAAAGTGTTGTAAACAACACATAGAGCTATCGTGTGGTATATGTTACCCCAATTTAAATGATTGATATGTTGACGAAAATACGCGCGTTGACGCGTATAGTAGAAAAAACCTTGTATTATAATGCGGGCAATTATTGAAGTTGACATTACTAACTCTTGTGAATGTTTTAATTGAAGGACACTCGCGTCTGAAGATGACGGGAGTTGGACGAATTATGGATATGATGATGGAACGGTACGAGGTATGACAGGAAGAGCATACTCATCAAGGACCAAAATCGCGTAACGGTCGCGAACAAGGTTAATAGCAAGGAACGCCCGTAGGGGCAAACATTACCAGGTGCACATTTTAAATAATCGCACAATTAGCAATATGCAACAAACACGTAGAGAATGATTGTTGCATGGGTAAATTAGAAACTTGGAAAGCCTGAACAGAAATACATATCCAGGATATAATTTCCAAGAAAACTGAATAGAGGCGTTACTTACATAGGGCGTGATGTGAAAACTATAAAAAGGTCGTGTACGTCATGTGTTAAATCGCTTACTCTGGCCAAGTAAGTAGTGGCATATGATACCACGAGTTTCTTATAGCGGACACATTTACATCCGATGTAGTAAGGGCGGAGTAAATGGGACTAATTAAAAAGTACCCAAATGAATCAGATAAGCAAAATATTTGATAATAATGTAAACGCACAACCGAGTGACTGAAGCGTATTACATCAGGATAATGAGCCCGAGCGAAGGGACAAAGAAGCATGTAAAATGATTTAGACAAGTATTGGGAGGGAGTGTACTTACACTCGAACCCAGAAAACGCAAGCATGTAAAATGATTTAGACAAGTATTGGGAGGGAGTGTACTTACACTCGAACCCATAAAACGCAAGCATGTAAAATGATTTAGACAAGTATTGGGAGGGAGTGTACTTACACTCGAACCCAGAAAACGCAAGCATGTAAAATGATTTAGACAAGTATTGGGAGGGAGTGTACTTACACTCGAACCCATAAAACGCAAACATGAAAAATGATTTAGACAAGCAACGGGAGGGAGTGTACTTACACTCGAACCCGGAAAATGCAAATATGTCCCTTAACGGGTCATTTTTGTAAAACGTCAAACTTAAAGACAAAGTCAGAATATAAAAATGAAGCGAGGTCTTAATGCATACCGGGATGATTGCAATAATAACGACTTCGGTAAAACACCCGGTTGATGGGTAAGAATTAAACACATGCGTAACCCGAGAAACGAGAACACGAATTTAAAGTCAAAAGACTCGGATTATGAGTTATGACTAAAAGACCATAAAATTTCGTAAACAGAAATTTTGATAATTATATTCAACTATTTTGAGATTGAACGGGTTGAATAAAGTATAATGCTTGAAGGCGCAAGTAAGCGCAAGCCGGATAACGGTAAGCTTGAGACAAATGAATTTCAAACGTAAAAAGAGTGTTTTGACACCAAATATATATTTTAGTAAGACACGAGTAAAAAGAGTGATCTACGGGATCAACATAACCTTTAGGGTTATAAACAAATGAGAGATCTACGGACTAAAACGACCCACGGGTCATGATTAGAAAGAAGTTATAAGGACTTCGCCCTAAAGAGGTGAATGTCTAATCAAAAATAGCCCATAAGGCTAAGTGATAAAACCTACGGGTTAGATGGAATAAAGCGAGGAAATCAGTTAAGAATCCCCGCATAAAAACTAAGACTGTAAAGGATTAAATTACGGACTGTCAATATCCCGGTATGGATGATTGACACAAGTTGAAGAAAAGATCCTAAAACTAAAACTTCGGTTTTAGTAAGAAATAATGTTTTTACAAACATAAATTCTGATAGGAATTTAAATAGTAAGCATGAAAGATACAAGTCTTGACACTTATAGGCGCAAGATGATATATTCGAAAAGTGATATTCTCAAAAATGAAAGGTTGATACAAATTAAACATGATGTGACACGATCACGGTTAGAAAATGTAATGTGAAGTAAAATCACATTATAACCAAGCGAGTGATCAAAAGTAACTGAACTAATAAGACTAGTTAATGAGACCGGTTAAGGTTTGGTTTGCTTGTAAGCGGTAGATTCGGTATAGCTGAACCGAATAGATAAATTTGAAAGCAAAAGAATTTGTTGCTAAAAGTGAAAGATTTCACTAAAGATCTTGAAACGGGTCAAAGTAACGGATTCATAAGGAATTCGATGGTATATGAAAGCGATGGATATCGCTAAGTTAACTAAACTAGTGGAAATAACGAGACTACGTTATTTCGAAGTTACATTATGTCATATGAGATACGTAGAGGTTCTGTAACAAAAAAAAAAAAGACATTACCATAATTTTTCTGGTAATGCTAACAATTGGTTAAAGTAGGAGTAATGTTTAAGAGATTACTCAAGTCAAACGCATTGGGTTTAGAAACTCAATGAACTAGATAAGCAAGGTTTCGAGGACGAAACCTCTTTAAGGGGGGTAGACTTGTAACACCCCGAAAACGGGTTTGGTAATTAACCCACGTTAATACTAAAAGACGGGTAAAGTGCCGCTAATAGTAAAAATAACCCGGTAAATATTTGGGATTTAATAATAAATCCTAATATTAAATACAAGCGAAACAAAGTTTTAAGGAATTGAGTTTATAAGAGCCCGAGTTAACGGGACTTAAAATACTACGGATTTTAACTCCCGGAACCCACCAAGTAACTAGGAGTATTAACCTAGTTAGATAATGTCTTGACAATTATAGAACAAATATGGTTATGATATCCTTTAAATAACTTGTGTAAAGTTGAGGGGCTAAACATGGACAAAGGAATTATAGTTTTTAATTAAATCAAATATTAAAAACATAAAACACACATACGTGTGTGGTTCCTGCGAATTCAACCAGAGCCAAGAAAGGCTCTCATGCTCAAACCCTAAACTTCAACAAATCAACTAATTGAAGCTCAAATCAAGACCCAAATCGATGCATGATCACATATAAATGATCACCTAGTCGTGGGGATCACAAGGTATGTCGAATTTTAAGATTTGGTGATACTTTGAGATTATGATGAACAATCATAATCGAAATTCTGGAATGAATATTGAATCTATGAGTGCTATTGTGTTGATATCTTTGTTTAGAAACAAACCCTAGTTGAAAACTTGGAGAATTGGTGTTAAAACTAGGGATTTGATAATTTACCTATTATGTACTAAGTGGGTTTTGATTATGTAGTGAAGATGATGGTTTACACATGTTTAAAATCATCATAGTTGCTAGTAGAAACAAGATACTTGAACAATTTTCAAGTGGGAGTGTTGAACATACATGACTTGAGATGGGTTTTTATGATATGATGATGATAGTGTCAAACTTGTGATTAGAATCATCATACTAGTTAGTAAGACAAAGTACTTGAACAATGTAGGTGTTTGAGTACATAAATCATATTTACCATGAAATGGGTTGTTATATGATATAAAAGAATTGATGTTAAGATCATGATATAGATGCTTGAAATCATGTTACCTAGTTGTAAAATGTGTAAAAACAATGTATGCACATTAGGTGTTTGCTAAAATGCCCAAATGAAAACTAAAGTGTTGAAATTAGAGTGAAAATGTGTAATGAATAAGTTGATAAGTCGATTGACTTTAAAAAGGTCAAATCGACCAAGTGTATGATCGGATGGTAAATTCGATATAAGAAGAGTAGGATGGAATAGTCGTAAATGAATATGACTAACCTAACCATCTTACAATTACAATGATAGTTTGACGCTTGGCAAGCTAGGTGAAGGCTTGGGGAAGGAAGCGGGTCAAACGAAGCAAGAATGACAGAAAAAACATAATTCGGATGCAAGGTAAGTATAGCTTACACTAGTCTTATATTTCAGAATATTCTCTTATCGTATTAGTATGAATAAGATAAATACAAAATCGAGGTATGATGTTCCGGCATGTAGACGTACAGAACAAGATAGTCGAGCATAATTAGAAGCCATGTTGATGGTTTAAAAAGAAGTAAATCGATAATTCGGTCATATTATGTCGAAGGTAATAAACGGTTTATAAGTTAAAATGACCGTACGGTGTTAAACGGAAAGAGTCATGTAGAGGAGATGATAATAAATATCATCTCGCAAAGATAAATGGTCAATTCGGCCAAACGGGTCAAAAGGTGTAGACAACACCTTTTGACTATATAGACTAATGATTCTTTTGTCGAGTTATACGCTTACAGGAATAGATGTCCAATGGATATTCGCATCGTTCTTAATTAGCGAATATAAAGCAAGGTATTAAAAATCGGGTCTATTTGTTGATCCGAGCCAGGTACGCATATTTATGATGTATGTAAAAGTGCTAATTTGGTCGAATAATTGGTGATAGCCCTTCATTGTAAAAGAAGGACCAAAATCGACCAAAACGCCCTTGTAGGCTAAATTGAACAAAAAACTCTTAGAGGTTGTTTGGAAAGGAGTCTTATGATTAAACAAAAGTTTAGAACGAGTATGGTTAGTGAAAGATGTAATTCTTGGGCCAAAAGACTCCATACGAGTCTTTGCCGTAAAATGATATTTCAAGGGGTATAAATTCGGAACACAAAGATATCTACTTTAAATCCAACACACATTTAGTTGTGATGGGAGAGTACTAGATAAGAAATATAGGTCACAACGCTAGATTAGAATGAAAGCGAAATTGAGCTTAAAAGTGCTTAAAATATCCTTAACGGGTCAAAATAAGCATACTAGTGAAAACGGGTTTAATTTGTGTAATAAACCTATGATTAAAACCTAATATGGTATATCACAATTATTTGATGAAGTGCATGAAATATAGGAATCAAATAAATACGTTTGTTTGATAAAATGCATAACCAGGTCAAAATTTGGTATAAAGGGTAATAAGCCGAAGACTTAAAAGTCTTAAATTTTGTTAAGCCAAATGTCGGATTTTAACTCCAAATGATGGAGAATCAAATTACAAACACGTAGGAAGAAGCGGTAGGCCAAACGGACAAGCGGTTTGAAAGATACGGAAGATTTCGTGTCAAATTACGGCAAAAATGGAAAACTGGATGCAGGGTCCACCGTAAATTACGGTGCCACCGTAATTTACGGTGGAGATGAAAAGCTTTACGGCGGCCCCCTACTGGTTTACGGTAGGGGCTTGTCAAACCAGTGGCCATCGTAAATTACGGTGCCACCGTAATTTACGGTGGAGGCCAGGTTGAAATTTTTGTTTTTGTTATCAATTGTTTCTCGAACTCGTTTAGACATGTTTTAAGTCCTGTATGACTAAAGCATTTCATGTTTATGAAATGTAGGTACACCTTGGATGCCGGAAGACGATCAAACTCCACGAAGAACCGAACACGATACAGTTACATGCTTCCGCACTTTGCCACGTTGTAAAATTTTAAACAACGAATTTCGATCACGTTATGTAGAATAAATTATAATTTGTAAAAGTTTTAATAAACCCGTATTCCCGATGTATATGTAATCATTAATTACATGATTATTTTCCCAAAATATACGTTAAACCTTGATTTATAAGAACGGGTGTTACAGGATGTGTATCGATTATAGGGAATTGATTAAGGTTACAGTTAAGAATCGATACCCATTACCTAGGATTGAAGATCTTTTCGATCAACTTCAGGGAGCTAGATACTTCTCTAAGATAGAGTTTTTATGTGGACAATTAACTACTAAAACATAAAAAAGACATGTAGTAAAAAAAACACCAAGTAACGATGAGTTAATTGTTACCGAAACCAAGTACTTACAACCCTCCCTCCTAATTAAAGGGCTGGAAGTTGTCGATAGAAAACTTATTGGTATAACCTAAGCACCATCAGCTCTATGTTTCCTTTCTTGCTTCTTATTGGCAGCGGAGGATTAACATTTCTCGGATGATCATAATCATCTGAATAGGATTCACAAGGCTTGGAAGTGGATTCCATATCAAACCTTAATCAAGTGTACGATAATGAACACACACACACAGAGAACATAATGAATACGGAATTGAAAGGGTATTATACAATATCTTGGTGCCGGAATAGTTGCCGGCAAATGTCAATTTATACACGAAGAGATGTCGGTTGATATGGTGGTTATTCATGGCGGGAATAACTGTCGTTTGAACCGGTATTCATCAACCGTCATACCTCTTCTCTTATTCGATACATATATACATAATATAAGTTTAATTATCCAAAGTATATAATACACATAATTAAGTTTATAAACTAATACACTCCCCTAAACTTGATTATGTTTCAAAGAGTGCATAAGAACACTTCTGTTAGCTTCGTCCACGGCCTTCACCGCTTGCTTGAAATCAAACCGAGATCTTTTCTGCAGCTTCTTCATCCCATGCCAATCATTTCCTGCAAATAAAGCATAATGATGATCTTCATCTTTAGGGATACAACCTCCGCTTCTGGTTCTTTCTCTCCGTCGTTCCATCCCCTAAACTTAGCATCCGTAATGACTCGTCTCGACGAATCTTCGTCGATGATAAAATGCATTCTCTTTGAATTTATCATAATTCGTCCATAGATCTACCATGAATTGTTTTGTGATGCCGAGTACAGTAATATTGTTGCTCATTTCCCATGTTGTCGCTGAAAGTCTTTCAACTGTCGTTAATGCCAATTCAGTGCCCCTAAACATTGTCACTAAACATACCCTCGTTTTCTTTCTTATTTGTCGAACTTTTTCTTCAAAATCAGTGCAACTTGATTTCCAAAAATTTCTGTAATTGAAATTGTCAAATCTCCCTTTTGTTGCTAATAATCGTTTTGTCGCTAATCCGTCTTCTGTCGCTATCTTTCTTCTTTTGTCACTAACTGCCGTTGCTAAATCTGGAAATATTTTCTTTCTTTTTTGTTCCCGCCGTTCCTGCATCCTTTTTTCTTCATTTTAACATCCGATGTCAATTGTAATTTCCTTTTTGTCGCTAACATTCTTTTTTCTGTCGCTACAACCATCTTTTCTTCGTCGCTAAGTTGTGTTACTAAGTGTAATATACTTTTCTTTCTTTCTCGATTCCCCGTATAATCATCCGACACAAATACTATTGATTTATTCTTTTCTATCCATGATTCATTCTTAATCATGTGTTTCCATCTCCTCATATCATTCTTGAAGAATAAAATGTCATGATTTTTGTCGACTATTTCCGTCATTGTTTCCGGTGATCGGTTCCGGTTGCATCCTTCGCTCTCTTCTTCTTCTTTGTGATCATTCTTTGTTTCCTTGTCTTTCACAAACACATTTTCTTCATCCTTTTCATCTTATTCGTCATTTTCTTCATCCTTTTGATGATCCTCTATTTCCATTCCTTTCATATCTTCTGTCACACCCCAACCGATGGCGGAAATATCGGGATGAGACGAAATAGATTGCAAGAGACTTCATAACACTATGTGACAATATAAATTTAATTCAAATTTCATTTCAATACTAAAATTCTTGTACAAGAATCCAAATAAAAGAACAACATTGATTTCAATAATAACATAACAAAATAGATTAATCTAAGTGTGATTCTAAGTCAACCTAAATCTTGTTTCTTCACTTAGCATCATCTCGACTATCAAACCTGCAACATGTATTAAAATATGATCAACAAAAAGTTAGCGAGTATACAAGTTTGATAGATAGCATAAAAATAGTTTTAAAATAGTCTAAGGCTCGTATCCAACATGAATCACAAAATGCAAGTTACTAGTATGTTGAAATGGTGTCAAGTATATGTTCAAACCCAAGAATCAAATGCGTTAAAATAGCCTATCCCAAATAGAATAAAGGGAGGTAACATGTTTAACTTAACAATATCCCGAGACTAGTGGCCGGTGCATTACTCCTATAACGCTATAATTGTTAAGTTAGGCTTGTACGAAGTTAATGAGCATATAGACACGAAAAGTTTAACATAACGTGCGAGATTAACAAGCATCATATAGTTTCATGTTCAAATATAGATAGAGAGTGATTCAAATAGTTTCAATGTTTCGTGAGTTTAATATAGAATACCAGTTGCACCCAAAAGTGTTTAGAAGTAAAAATGGGTTCGAGTATACTCACAAAATTGCATGAGCTTTCCGATTATCCAAGGTGACGAAGATGTTGACACTAGAAAGTTGAATAAGTTCGATTTGGAGTTCTAAGGGATGATTACATTAGGGTTTACGGATTTGGAGTTTAAGGACATGAAAATATACATATGAAAATAATCATCTATCACATATGACGCTTAGATGATATACTTACTAACTTGACAATGTCCATTTGTGCATCATCAAGAGTTCGGTTTGTTGAATATATTATATAAGTTATATGAATATTTATATGATATATTGGTCAAGCATGAGGTAGAGGGATGAATCCCCCATTTAGGAACCTCTTAGTATCATACAAGTCATGTAGGAGGTAGGAAGAACAAGTCTTCCATTTAGGCACCTCATTGTTCACCACTACACTTGTTGTTATAAACAACAAGGAGGGTCATGAACTTACAAGTAAATAGAGAAATAAGAACAACTAATCTATGGGAAAACATCAAGAAGTGAGTGGATTCTTATGAAAGATAGCCCAAGCTAGTCTAACAATCACACATTCATCAAGCTTCAAGCTTGAACACTTCTTGCGGGTAAAATCCTTTCTAAAACAGAATGTTTGTGAGGTTTTAACCTCTGATTTATCATGTCTCAACCTTGTTTTTAAGCCTAACTAACCATTCAATTGATTATGAGCATTAGGACATAGGTTTGAGATGAGATAGACTCAAGTTCAACTAAGATTAACAAAGTTTAAGTGAAAACAGAAACTAACAGTCCACTTTGGAGCCTTTTTGGTGACATTCCAGGTCTTGGTTTTCCATGGAAGACCTCTGGAAATGTTTCTAAGGTTGTTCCAAGCAAGTGGGAAAAATAATGGATGAAAAAGACCAAGAAATGAAGAAGTTATGCTTGTTTTTGTAACTTGTGGTGAATCTGTCCATTCTTCCGAATTTGCAGCTGATTGAGGGTGTTTGAGAGTGAGTTTGAGGTGTTTGAAAAGTGAAAATGGCTTGGAGAATGATGGGTTTTTATAGGGAAGTGTTGGGTTAGGTTGTGGTTGAGTAATTAATGTTAAAAAAAGTTCAAAAATCAAATAAAACACCAAAACCCGCTAAAAATCACGGCTGATCAAGTTTCTGCGAGCTGGGCTGCTCTCGCGGGCCGCGAAGCCCGAGCCCAAAGTTCTCGCGGGCCGCCAGGAGGTCTGATGGGCCAATTTTTTTTATTTTTGTTCACTTTTGACCCCTTATCTTTCACATAATGTTGTTTTTAGGGTATTTCAAGGCGTTTAAGGCACAAGGATCATAGTTAAGGGTATTTTATGTAGATGAATCATAAACCACACATGAAACAAGTATAAACATGAATATTTGACGTAAAATAGTGTCGAAATTGTCTAAATGTAACATTTACTTTACAAGTTTGCAAGTTTGACATGTCTAGCACGAAGTATGAATAAAGTGTCACATGAATAATGTTTTTGAACGTATGAACATGTATAAGACGTATATAACACAAATGTAACGAAAATACGGATTTCATTATGATTCAAGTCTTGGATTTTACAACGATTACATGATACGACAATTACAAGAATACAAATTTTCTAAAAATAGAATTTCAAGCAAGGGTTTCTAATAATGGAAAGTATGAAAACGCAGGGTGTTACAGTCTCCCCTCCTTTAGGAAATTTCATCCCGAAATTTATTCAAAGGAAGACTTGAAAGAATTTTGGCAAAGAGGTGATTATTTAAAATTGAGACTCGAAAATTTTGAAATGTAAAAAGTATGAATTTTTGAAAAGCGGTAAGATATGTTTGTAAAGGGGTTCGTTTGTCTAAAATGAATTGAGGCACCAAACATAATTGAAAACGTAGAGGTGCGTATATAGGTAAAGCGAGTTTAAACAAGTTTGAAAATCTTCAAATTTGATATGTATTAAAATGTGACGTATTAGGAAGGGGAATCTTGTATAGAAAGTTTTAAGGATAGTATAAAATCACACATTTGTAACAATTGTTTATTGAGAGGAACGAGAACGTTTGGTACTTTAAATAAAGTGTTAACGGTCTACTAAGTATGTTTACACAAGAATACATAATAGAAAGACGGTTTTAAAGGTATGGAGATAGGTTAGGATTCGGATGTTTAAACTGACTTGATTGTGAACGAGGTTCGTATAAGAGGACAAAAAATAAAGGAGAATAATGAGAGTATAAAAGTGAACGATTGATGTTGAATACACGAATGCGAGTATCAGAAATAGCACAAGTACTGGATAGATGAACGTAGCGTGCTTAAGAATGAAGTCTCGTCGTGGATATTCGGATATAATGCGTTTGTGACTTGTTTAAAGTTTAAATTACGTCCAAAAGGTCTGCAAAACACTAAAGTACTCATGGCACGTTCTACGAAAGTTTAGCAATATGGTGGAAACACTTATATATAGGATGTACCAGTGGCGTATCTGTCACACCCCGACCACGTAAAACATCAAATCGTGGCGGAAACGTCGGGGAGTGTTGTAACAGAATTATTGTTCCACAACCATGGTAATTAAAATTACGTTTTATTCAACAACCAAAGGTGGAATACATTGTTTCAAAACAAGAACCAAAGAGTACACAACATAATTAATCTAAGTCAAACTTTATTTTAAGTCTCTAAGGCACAGGTCCGCCCTAGTATGTCACGATCATCCTAAGCAGCAGCTCCTGAAAACACATGTGAAAATAGGTACGTCAGCATAAAAATGCCTGTGAGATACATAGGTTTTGTGAAAATAGGATTCATGACTTAAGTTTAAGAAGATGTTTAATAAAAATTCAGTCATGAACCTTGTTAATTGTTTTGTTTTATAAATCATTTGAAAAACGATAGCAAAATAGATGATATGTATATATAAAAGAATAGTGTATGGTTAAAAGAGTAACCAAGTAAAAAGAGTTTGTATAAACCAAGTTATTTGTAAAACAATGTTTAAGTGAAAATGTGTTGTAAATGTAATATGTCTAAACTGTAGTAGTTTAAATGACGATACGATATGTAATATCATACAAACACTTATATATAGGAAGTACCAGCGGCGTATCCACCATGCTTGTATCATATCACACACGCCTCGTTATTTAAGTCACTCAACCAACCAACATTGTAAAATATCCATGTTTAGTCCAATAGTCAAATGTCATAGTATAATCCAAAAAGTTATGTATGGTAAGTAAAATGAGACTACTTAAACCACAAGTAAAGATGTACAAAACAAAGTATTTTGAATAAACCAAAAGTTATGTTTTGTAAAATATATGCATGTTTTACTGATACAAACATTTATGTGGTAAGTTAACGCATACATTCAAGCCTTGAGACAGCAGGATAACCTTAGAGTGAAGATTATCAAAGTAAAATGTTATCGGATTCAGTCATTCCTTACACCCAAACAAACCTACGATGTCAGGAATGGGATTTGTCAAGTCCTATGGTACCATTACTTACTACCGAGCGGCGTAGCTAATGTTAATGAATGTAGTTTAGTCCCGTTGTACAAACCAAATGTCATACCAAAAACAAACATGTAATGAAAGTAATGTACTAAGTATGCGAAGTCAACATACAAAGCAGAAAAGTCATGTAAATCGATGTGCTAAATATGCTAAGTTAACATATAAAGCAGAAAAAGTCATGTAAATCAATGTGCTAAATATGCTAAGTTAACATATAAAGCAGGAAAAGTCATGTAAATCAATGTGCTATCATGCCAAGTAAACATGCATAGCAAAAGAAGATGTAATGTAAATTAATATGCTAGCTTGCTAAGTAAACATACATAGGAAGACAAAATGAAATTTACGTACTAATAGTGTACTAATGAACATAGCAAGTATATGATATGAAAACATGGAAAGCACGAAAGTAACAAGTAGGCACATGTGTTTCACCCCAAAATGTTTGGAAAACAGTAAAATAGGGGTCTATGTACTCACTTGAGATTGCTCAATAGACTTTAGATATCCACCAAGCAAAGGTAGAAGATTACGGATTCAAACGGCACCTAATATAGGTAACTACATTAATAACCGGACCTATTCGGAGGATCGGGTAGCATGAGGGTTTGTAAACCAAATGAGTGTGAGAACTCATGTAATATGGTTTAACAAATCCTACATACTAAAACGAAACTTATCCTAAGTGCTTTTGACCCGTTACGACCCGTTTAGGTAGCTTATGCTACTTTAACGCGTCGTTCGCGTAAAACGCGTTCGGACCGCCTAACTAGTCCTACGACAAGTAATATATGCCTTAACATGTCTAATATTGTTGCTAAATCAGTTTAGATGTCAAAATTTGGGTTACATATGCTTAAAATGAATTTTGGCGTAAAAAGGGCATTTTGGTAATTTACCTAAGGCATATATACTACCTATCATACAACTACTCAAACGATGTGACCATAAGGTATAACCTCGGAAGGTTATTCCCTATACTACTATGGTCATCTAAAGTGTTTGGTCGGATCCTAATGATCGACCAAATGGGTCGGGTTCGAAAGCATAAGCGATTGATTAGATCGCTTACCCTTACGCCCCTAGACAAGCACAAATCTAAAAGTGACGAGCTAAACATGCTAGAACATGTTTAGTTAAGTTAGAAAACAGGTTTTGAAATCAAAACAAACGGTTTTGATACCCTAGAGTAGTTTGGTTACAAAATACGCGAGAACACGCATTTTGCCCGAAACTACGACTCGTCACTGAGCCTAGATAACGTGGTAATCAGTAGGCATAGTCACTAGGGACTATAACCATCGTGATTACGCTCACGTTATGAAGTTCAAACGAACTTCGCATTGACCATAAACTGGTCAATGCAGAAAGTCAAACGCAGTTTGACTTTCAAGCTAAAAACGCATAAAAAGAATGAAGGAACACTTACAAAGGGTCCCCGCAAGTTTGATTATCCAAGTATTTCTCAGGTATGAAGTGTTGCACACTTCAACTTAGAGAAAATCTCAGATATCAAGTGGGTTGAAACTGAACTATGGAGGGGTATTTATAGTTTTCGTAGAACCGTTAGGATCGTTTCTTGAAAACCGTGATTCAATCCCAGCCATACACATCAAGCCCATAGATTTACAAAACCCAGAAAGCCCCTAGAAATGCCCCAAAACCATGTGCAAAGGTGCCCAACAGCTGGAACATGTTGGAAACAACATTTTGCTGATCTGGGACCTGCTTACGGACCGCAAGGAGTAGGGCATACGGTCCGTAAGGACCCTGCAGGTCAGCAAACTTTGAAAAATGGCAGAACAGGCCCCTGTGCGCGTATCGTTGCGTTTTGGCAATTCTAACACCCGTCAAACCCATTTTTAAGCTCCCTAAGGATGTTAAAGTATGGGGAACTTGAAACATGCTCAAAAATATGTCGGATGTCGGTTCCTTTGGCCGTACGGTTGCGTTGTTCGGTTAATTACGACGGAAGTCGTAACGGACGCGTGTACGATCCAAATTGCGCGACGAATGGATTTTTTGACAAGCCAATCATTAAAACATAATATTTTAATGATTACATAAATTTTTGGATGTCCGGATGTATTCAGAACGTAAGTTATGCGCGAAAACGCAAACTTATGCACTTTCTGACGCTTTTAGTCCCTGAATGAGCATAAAGTTTATTTTAGAACACCGAACCTATCAAAGCCTATTTCTAAGCTATGTAAAGGATATTTGGGGTGTGTTTAACTTATGATCAAGTTCTGGAGTGTCCGTTACAGTTCAATTTGGCATACTTTCGCATTTTGTCAATTTTAGTCCCTGTAAGCGAATAGACTTGATTTTGCCATACCAAAGCCTTCAAAACTTATTTCTAAGTTATGTAAAGGTTATTTAAGGTATGTTAAGCATATGTTGATGTTCCGGAGTGTTTGTCGCGTTAAACTAATTACGTTTACGCACCGGTTTGCGTATAATTCTCTAGAAAGCGATATAGAGTTTGAAATTGAATAAAACTCAAAACATGAAAAACATCAAACATAAACAAACAAACATTGGGATCAAATAACTTTATTTCATTGATAACTAGACTGTTTACAATGATTACAAGCACATATGTCACAGTCTCCCCTACTTGTGGAAATTTCGTCCCGAAATTTGTTTAGAGGAAACTCGTGAGAAAAGATGCGGATACTTCGCCTTCATTTGATCTTCACGTTCCCAAGTAAACTCAGGTCCACGCTTAGATTCCCAGCGAACTTTAACCAAAGGAATGCGCTTGCGTTTAAGCCATTTGACTATTCGGTCCATGATTTCCACAGGTTTCTCAACCAAATGTAGTGTTTTATCAACACGAATTTCGTCAAGTGGTATGTGGAGGTTCTCATCAGTTAAACACTTCTTCATATTGGACACGTGGAAGGTTGGATGAACATTTCCAAGTTCAGGAGGTAACTCAAGTCTGTAGGCTACCTTACCGATTCTTTCGACGATCTTGAATGGTCCGACATATCTAGGTGCAAGTTTTCCTTTCTTTCCAAATCTGATCACAACTTTCCAAGGTGAGACCTTAAGTAATACACGATCACCGAATTGAAATTCCAAGGGCTTGCGTCGTTGGTCCGCGTAACTCTTTTGACGGCTTCGAGCTGTCTGTAGGTTATCACGAACTTTCTTAACCATATCAGTTGTATCTAGAATGAGGTCTGGTCCAGTAAGTTGAGCCTCACCTATTTCATTCCAGCAGACTGGTGAACAACATTTTCGACCATAGAGAGCCTCGAAAGGAGCCATGTTGATGCTGGAGTGATAACTGTTGTTGTAGGAGAATTCAATCAATGGAAGATGTGAATCCCAACTACCACCAAAATCGATCACACAAGCTCTAAGCATATCCTCCAAAGTCTGGATTGTTCTTTCAGTTTGGCCATCTGTTTGTGGATGATAAGCAGTGCTCAGATTAAGTTGGGTCCCCATAGCAGTTTGCATGGTTCTCCAAAAATGAGAAGAGAAACGAGCATCTCTATCAGAAATAATGTTCAAAGGAACACCATGTCGAGTTACGATTTCATCCACATAAATTTTAGCCAGCTTTTTAGCAGAAAAATCCTCACGGATTGGCAAGAAATGCGCTGACTTAGTAAGACGATCAACTGCTACCCAAATGGCATCATGACCTTTCTTAGTGCGCGGAAGTTTAGTAATGAGATCCATAGCGATGTTTTCCCATTTCCAAATTGGGATCTCTGGTTGCTCCAGTAAACCAGAAGGATGTTGATGTTCAGCCTTAACCTTAAGACAAGTAAGGCATTTTGAAACATACAAGGCAATGTCTTTCTTCATACTAGGCCACCAATACTGAGTACGAAGATCCTTATACATCTTATCTGAGCCAGGATGAATAGAATAACGAGACTTATGAGCTTCATCCATAAGCAAAGTGCGAAGATCATCTACGCTTGGGACCCACAAACGGTCCATGAAATAATACGATCCATTTTCCTTCAGTTCAAGATCAGGCTTAATGTGACAAGGTAATTCCTTACCCATCAAGTCTTGTGAAACACAAGCATGTTGAGCCTGAGAGATGCGGGTCTGAGTATCAGATCGAGCTTGAATATCAGATTGAACACGAACACAATGAAGCTTGACACGTTCTTTACGACTCAAAGCATCAGCCACGACATTCGCCTTACCAGGATGGTAGCGAATTTCACAGTCATAGTCGTTTAGAAGCTCAACCCAACGTCGTTGCCTCATGTTGAGTTCTTTCTGATTGAATATATGCTGAAGACTTTTGTGGTCAGTGAAAACCACACATTTTGTACCATACAAATAGTGTCTCCAGATCTTAAGAGCGAAAACAACTGCACCCAACTCAAGATCATGAGTGGTGTAGTTTTTCTCATGCACCTTCAACTGCCTCGATGCATATGCTATGACTTTGTTCCTTTGCATCAGAACATAGCCAAGTCCCAAATTTGATGCATCGCAGTACACGACAAAATCATCATTGCCTTCGGGCAAAGATAGGATAGGCGCATCACAAAGCTTCTTCTTCAACGCCTGAAATGCTTCTTCTTGTTTAGAACCCCATTCAAAGGGCTTATTCTTCTGAGTTAGAGCAGTTAGGGGAACTGCAATCTTCGAGAAATTTTCGATGAAATGGCGGTAATAACCCGCGAGACCCAGAAAAGAACGAACTTCAGTAGGAGTAGTAGGCATATCCCAATCCTTAATCGCACTGATCTTGGAGGGATCTACATGAATACCTTGTTCGTTGACAATATGACCCAAAAATTGAACTTCTTTAAGCCAAAATTCACATTTGGAGAACTTGGCGAAAAGTTGCTCTTTCTTTAGAAGTTCCAGAGTAAGACGAAGATGTTGCTCATGATCAGCTTGCGTCTTAGAGTATATCAATATGTCATCAATAAAAACGATGATGAACTTATCTAAATAAGGCTTGCAAACCCTATTCATCAAGTCCATGAAAACAGCAGGAGCATTAGTCAAACCGAATGGCATAACTGTGAACTCATAATGCCCATAATGAGTGCGGAACGCTGTCTTAGGAATATCTTCTTCATGTACACGAAGCTGGTGATACCCAGAACACAGATCAATCTTTGAAAAGTGAGAAGCACCTTGTAACTGGTCAAAGAGATCATCAATACAAGGTAGGGGATATCGATTCTTGATGGTAAGCTTGTTAAGCTCACGGTAATCGATGCACATCCTGAAAGATCCATCCTTTTTTTTTACAAAAAGAACGGGAGCACCCCAAGGTGAAAAGCTAGGTCGAATAAAACCTTTATCAGAAAGTTCCTGAAGATGATTAGACAACTCTTGCATCTCAGACGGTGCAAGACGATATGGATATCTGGCAATAGGATTGGCACCAGGTACAAGATCAATACGGAACTCGACTTGGCGCGCTGGGGGTAATCCAGGTAACTCCTCAGGAAATAGCTTCGGATAATCCCGAACGATAGGGATATCTTGAATAGACTTACCTTTGCCTTTATCTGCTACAACATGTGCCAAGAAGGTCACATAGTTCTTTCGCAGATACTTCCGAGCTTGAAAACAAGACATGAGCTTGAGACTTCGAGCAGGTTTCTCACCATGAACCTGTAGGATCTCACCAGACGAAAGCGGCACCCGTATGATCTTCTCAAAACAAACTACCTCTGCATGATGCTTGGCTAACCAATCCATACCCATAATAATGTCGAAGCTCCCAAGTTGCATTGGCGTGAGGTCAATGGAAAAAAGATGGTCGTTAAGGTTCAATTGGCAATTGCGAAGAACAGAATCAAGAACAATGGGTTCACCACTAGCAACTTCTACTGTCAAAGGCTTACCTAGTTTCGTTCTAGACACGCGAAGCAATGGCTCAAAAGATAATGACACAAAACTCTTATCAGCACCAGAATCAAAAAGAACAGATGCGGGTTGATTATTAACAAAGAACGTACCGTTCACCACTTCATTGTCTGCTTGCGCCTCTTGTGCATTCATGTTGAAGACTCGACCTCGAGCCTGAGCCTGAGCTGGATTCGCATTCACCAATCTTGGACATTGATTACGGTAGTGGGTCAGATCCCCACAGTTATAACAAGAACCAGGTGGGTAGTGAGGTCGTGCAACTTGACCTTGTTACTGAGCAAGAGGCTGAGCAACTCGTTGAGCCGGGTTCTGAGCTGCCCTATTCTGATTGGCAGGAATGCGGCATGTGTCAGCAAGATGACCAGATCTTCCGCAGTTGGTGCACTGACGACACTGGAGGTGTGGTTGATGATGACCGTTACATCTGTTACACACAAAGGTGCATTGCCAAGATAAGGTTTCTTGGCAAGTAGTTGCGCAGGCTGATTTGGAGCAGCTTGGTTTGCCTGTGCAGTAACGGCGTAGTTTTGGGAAGCCTTACGCTTCCTAGAACCCTTCGAGGAACCAGAATCCTTACCCTTCTTGTTTCTACCTTTCTTGCTATCCTCTTTGTCAGACGACTGCTTCTTACCCTTGTCACCTTTTCTATGCAGCTTACCCCTTCGAACCTGTGACTCGGTCAATGTCGCAGATAGCTCGATTGCCTGACGGACTGTGGTAGGGTTACTACCAGTAACGGTGTCTTGTATGGAGTCAGGTAGGCCATCGATATACCTCTCGATAGCCTTCTCGAGTGGGGTAACCATTGTTGGGCATAACAAACTCAACTCCTCATACCTATCAGTATACGCCCGGTGCTCGCCACTATCCTGCTCCAAGTCATCAAACTCCCTTTCTAAAGCTCGCAGCTCATGACGAGGACAAAACTCCCTCATCATAAGAGTCCTAAGTTCAGCCCATGTTTGTGCCAAAGCAACCTCAACACCACGATCTCTCATAACCCCGTTCCACCATGTGAGAGCCCTCTTCCGAAACACGCTTGATGCAAACTCGACTTTGCGATTATCAGGACACTGAACGTGACGGAAAGTATTCTCAATGCTCTCGAACCATTGAAGGAGCCCAGTTGCCCCTTCAGAACCACTGAACTTCAGTGGTTTAGCCGAGTTAAAACTCTTGAAATTGCATGGGGCATTATTGTTGTTGTTGGCTTGGTTATATTGAGCAATGAGATTTGGGAATGCAGCAGCCATTTGCTGCGCCATGATTTCTGCCAGTTCGGCATTTGGTAGCGGATTTTCGCGTCGAGGAGGCATTCTAAAAGAGGAAACATGAAAGGAACGAGTGAGATGATTAGATGAAAGAGCGAGATGAAATGAAATCAACAAAGGCAAAGATGGTGGTCATTCGTCCGTATCACAAAGCAAACAAACGACTCACAGTGACTAATCAAAGTAAATGGGTCAAAAATAATGCTTCGCGAAGACATGCTCGCCTATAAGTGAACACTCACCCCAAGAATTCCCAGGTAAGAATGACTGGTCCGATTATGTGGATTTGTACGAACACTCTAGCCTTAGACAGAAAACCCAGGGTACAAGCATTCACTTTTCCAGTTTGCACGTGTTCACATTATTTAGAACCCAAAACTTTGTGGAGATTTTGAAAACTTGGAAGGCACAAGGCCAAATAAAATCATTCAAAAACAATTGACAAATTTTCAAAATCATTCAGAAAAATTGAAGGGTTCAAAACCTTACAATGAATTATTTAAAAACAGATGATTGATTTTCAAAAAGCGTTTCGGAAAAATTGGGTTCTTGTTTTGGTGATCACCTAAGGATAGGTGAAGTGCATGTTTTAAAATCTAAACACAAGATAACTTGTGTTGGGGTCCTAGAAAGGTTATAGTCTAGGTCAAAGCATTACTAATAACCTATTTCCCTATAACCATTGGCTCTGATACCAACTCTTGTGTCACACCCCGACCATGTAAAACATCAAATCGTGGCGGAAACGTCGGGGAGTGTTGTAACAGAATTATTGTTCCACAACCATGGTAATTAAAATTACATTTTATTCAACAACCAAAGGTGGAATACATTGTTTCAAAACAAGAACCAAAGAGTACACAACATAATTAAACTAAGTCTATCTTTATTTTAAGTCTCTAAGGCACAGGTCCGCCCTAGTATGTCACGATCATCCTAAGCAGCAGCTCCTGAAAACACATGTGAAAATAGGTACGTCAGCATAAAAATGCCTGTGAGATACATAGGTTTTGTGAAAATAGGATTCATGACTTAAGTTTAAGAAGATGTTTAATAAAAATTCAGTCATGAACCTTGTTAATTGTTTTGTTTTATAAATCATTTGAAAAACGATAGCAAAATAGATGATATGTATATATAAAAGAATAGTGTATGGTTAAAAGAGTAACCAAGTAAAAAGAGTTTGTATAAACCAAGTTATTTGTAAAACAATGTTTAAGTGAAAATGTGTTGTAAATGTAATATGTCTAAACTGTAGTAGTTTAAATAACGCTACGATATGTAATATCATACAAACACTTATATATAGGAAGTACCAGCGGCCTATCCACCATGCTTGTATCATATCACACACGCCTCGTTATTTAAGTCACTCAACCAACCAGCATTGTAAAATATCCATGTTTAGTCCAATAGTCAAATGTCATAGTATAATCCAAAAAGTTATGTATGGTAAGTAAAATGAGACTACTTATACCACAAGTAAAGATGTACAAAACAAAGTATTTTGAATAAACCAAAAGTTATGTTTTGTAAAATATATGCATGTTTTACTGATACAAACATTTATGTGGTAAGTTAACGCATACATTCAAGCCTTGAGACATCAGGATAACCTTAGAGTGAAGATTATCAAAGTAAAATGTTATCGGATTCAGTCATTCCTTACACCCAAACAAACCTAGGATGTCAGGAATGGGATTTGTCAAGTCCTATGGTACCATTACTTATTACCGAGCGGCGTAGCTAATGTTAATGAATGTAGTTTAGTCCCGTTGTACAAACCAAATGTCATACAAAAAACAAACATGTAATGAAAGTAATGTACTAAGTTTGCTAAGTCAACATACAAAGTAGAAAAGTCATGTAAATCGATGTGCTAAATAACCGGACCAATTCGGAGGATCGGGTAGCATGAGGGTTTGTAAACCAAATGAGTGTGAGAACTCATGTAATATGGTTTAACAAAGCCTACATACTAAAACGAAACTTATCCTAAGGGCTTTTGACCTGTTACGACCCGTTTAGGTAGCTTATGCTACTTTAACGCGTCGTTCGCGTAAACGCGTTCGGACCGCCTAACTAGTCCTATGACAAGTAATATATGCCTTAACATGTCTAATATTGTTGCTAAAGCAGTTTAGATGTCAAAATTTGGGTTACATATGCTTAAAATGAATTTTGGCGTAAAAAGGGCATTTTGGTAATTTACCTAAGGCATATATACTACCTATCATACAACTACTCAAACGATGTGACCATAAGGTATAACCTCAGAAGGTTATTCCCTATACTACTATGGTCACCTAAAGTGTTTGGTCGGATCCTAATGATCGACCAAATGGGTCGGGTTCGAAAGCATAAGCGATTGATTAGATCGCTTACCCTTACGACCCTAGACAAGCACAAATCTAAAAGTGACGAGCTAAACATGCTAGAACATGTTTAGTTAAGTTAGAAAACAGGTTTTGATATCAAAACAAACAGTTTTGATACTCTAGAGTAGTTTGGTTACAAAATACGCGAGAACACGCATTTTGCCTGAAACTACGACTCGTCACTGAGCCTAGATAACGTGATAATCAGTAGGCATAGTCACTAGGGACTATAACCATCGTGATTACGCTCACGTTATGAAGTTCAAACGAACTTCGCATTGACCATAAACTGGTCAATGCATAAAGTCAAACGCAGTTTGACATCCAAGCTAAAAACTCATAAAAAGAACGAATGAACACTTACAAAGGGTCCCCGCAAGTTTGATTATCCAAGTATTTCTCAGGTATGAAGTGTTCCACACTTCAACTTAGAGAAAATCTCAGATATCAAGTGGGTTGCAAGTGAACTATGGTGGGGTATTTATAGTTTTCGTAGAACCGTTAGGATCGTTTCTTGAAAACCGTGATTCAATCCTAGCCATACATATCAAGCCCATAGATTTACAAAACCAGGGGAGCCCCTAGAAATGCCCCAAAACCATGTGCAAAGGTGCCCAACAGCTGGAACAAGCTGGAAACAACATTCTGCTGATCTGGGACCTGCTTACGGACCGCAAGGAGTAGGGCATACGGTCCATAAGGACCCTGCAGGTCAGCAAACTTTGAAAAATGGCAGAACAGGCCCCTGTGCGCGTATCGTTGCGTTTTGACAATTCTAACACCCGTCAAACCCATTTTTAAGCTCCCTAAGGATGTTAAAGTATGGGGAACATGAAACATGCTCAAAAATATGTCGGATGTCGGTTCGTTTGGCCGGACGATTGCGTTGTTCGGTTAATTACGACGGAAGTCGTAACGGACGCGTGTACGATCCTAATTGCGCGACGAATGGATTTTTGACAAGCCAATCATTAAAACATATTATTTTAAGGATTACATAAATTTTTGGATGTCCGGATGTATTCAGAACGTAAGTTATGCGCGAAAATGCAAACTTATGCACTTTTTGACGCTTTTAGTCCCTGAATGAGCATAAAGTATATTTTAGCACACCGAACCTCTCAAAGCCTATTTCTAAGCTATGTAAATGATATTTGGGGTGTGTTTAACTTATGATCAAGTTCCGGAGTGTCCGTTACAGTTCAATTTGGTATACTTTCGCAGTTTGTCAATTTTAGTCCATGTAAGCGAATAGACTTGATTTTGCCATACCAAATCCTTCAAAACTTATTTCTAAGTTATCTAAAGGTTATTTAAGGTATGTTAAGCATATGTTGATGTTCCGGAGTGTTTGTCGTGTTAAACTAATTACGTTTACGTACCAGTTTGCGTATAATTCTCCAGAAAGCGATATAGAGTTTGAAATTGAATAAAACTCAAAACATGAAAAACGTCAAACATAAAAAAACAAACATTGGGATCAAATAACTTTATTTCATTGATAACTGGACTGTTTACAATGATTACAAGCACAGATCTCACAGTATCCACCATGTTTTGACCATGTTACGTCCGTTTCGTTATTCGGTGCAATGTTACATTTCGTGTCTTACCATACGCAGTAGTACACTCTATGGTTCTCATACGCCTATCATTATAATCCCGTGTGCACCCGTGATTATATTGATTGTCGCATGATCCGCATAGGTTGTACTAGTTGCGTATGGGTTAAGGTATATATAAATTTTGAAAATAAGATTGCGTGTGTATAGATATGTAGCATATAAGCATGTTTGCGTTTCCAAATAGTATAAGACCAACGTAAGCGAATCCCCCGGGTTTCGCTCATTTATAGGTGCGAAAGTATAAATTTTGAGTATAAAGTATGAGCATAGTGTTAGGATCGGAGGCTCTCATGATTGTGCTTGTTTGTGAGATTTGAACAAATCAAATAGATATGAGCAGTTTTAAGTGCAGCGGAAATGGATAACAAACTTTGTAAACACAATCAAAGGAGAATATAGTTTGATAAACAATTGCTTTTCATAGAGTCGAAAGATTACATCAAAAGCAAAAGGTTACAATGCAAGCTTACAGACTAAACTCCCCCTTAGCCTGATACTCTAGAGTTGGTTGCACAAGATGAAAGGATTGAATTGAGGAGAAGAACTCACTCAAAACGATCAAATATAACAGTACAGAGTACTGTCATATTTATAGGCAAACCAAACCACTGATGTACCTCAGCTGACGTCACCATGATAGTGACATCTAACAGCCTAACAACCTATAAACACTGGTCTATACAAAACTACTGACGTCTAACAACTGATTGATAATAAAATACAAAACAAGTCTAACACTGTTCACGTTCCACTGTTGTAGCCTAAGCACTGATTACTTGAACATCAGTGCTTTCTTCAAAAGGTGATCAGTCTTTGAATGAGCAGTGCTTGGGTCTTCAGCAGTACATAAGAGACAGCAGTAGATAGAGCTCATTGTTTGCCTTTTAGCAGTCTTTAGTTGTTTCACCAGTGTTTGGTTCATCAGTTGTTCTTCAGAGCAGTACTTAGAGTGTATCAGCAGATAGGTAACCACTGTCAAGGGGAGAGCTTAGTGTAAACATCTGCTTATTGTGAATCCACTGTTGTGATCAGGTTTTGGCTTTACATTATCTGTTCCTCTGGTAGGGTTCAATCCCAACAATCTCCCCCTGGAACAGATAATGCCATAACCTGTCATTATTCTGGATCTTTATTCTTCATCAGAAGTTCCTTTTCTTTTCTTTTAAATTCTTCTTCAAACTCTTTGGAACTTAAATCAGCCTCATCCCTGCACAGTGTAAGCTCAAGGAGATCTTGTAGATCTTCAACACTTAGGCCTAGTGCTTGATTCCTTGATATATGCCTCACTTCTCCATTGGTTCTGATCAGAGTCAATACATGGGTCTTTTGATCAGAGAGCCACTTTAGTATTTTTAAACCAAATGGGTTTCTTGGGAGAGGCTTATTGACTGATGAACTTAAAGTGTTTGGCCTAGAGAAGAAGTGTAGAGCAGTATCATGAGCTTCAGACACTCGTGTGAATGCTTTTTCAATAATCTCATTAGCTGCAGCTATGTCTGCCTCAACTTCTTTGTCAAGCAGCTCTTGTTTCTGTTGTTGATCAAGCTCACTGTCTGTGATATCTGCTGATGATGATTGGTTCAAAACCTTTTTGGTAAGGTCTTGTAACTTTGCCAATTTTTCTTTATCTGAAGCTATTTTCTTGATAGCATCTTTAAGATAATCAGTTTCTTTTTCTTTTTCTCCTCCAGCAGTCAGTTGTTCCTTCTTTTCTTTTCTCAACATTGTGACAGAAGTTTCTGCTGCATTGATTTGTGTTTCAAGAGTCTTGATGTGCTCCTTTAGCTTTTTGTAATCAGACTTTTTAGGAGTGTCCCTCCTTTTCTTAAGTCTTTCATAAGCTTCATCTGTTTGCTGCTTAGTCCATTTTGCTATGGCGTTTGCAGAATCCACCCTTGCATCCACCAGCTCCTGCTTCTTTCTTTTATATTCAGAAATAAGATCAGCTATGAGCTTTCTGTATTTGTTCCAATTTGGAGCTGTCTTTTTCTTTCTTGGATCATTTTTAACCTTTTCAATTCTTTTAGCCTCATGCTTTAATGAAACTATTGGCCATTCTTTGAATTCTGTTTCTTCAGCAGGATAGAACTTTTCTTTCATTATGTATGCAAGATATTCTTTTCTCAATTCATTTCGTTGATCTGCTTCAGGAGATAGGCTAGACATTTCTTTGTTCAGATCACTTGCATATTCTTCTATTTGCTTGACTTTGTTGAGCAGGAACTTTCTTCTTTGCAAAATGGCTTCATCACCCTGATTCTTGCATTCAACTTTGGCTCTTATCCTTGCTTGTCTTGCTTTCATTTCGAGATATTCATCCATGTCTTCTGGAATTATGAAACCTATGAGAGAAGGAAATTTCCTTTTTGAAGGATCATCCTCAGTGTAAAATTGTTTCATCTCATTTTTCACAGCTTCTAATTCCAGTGGATATTTAGCAGCAACAGGATCATACTTTTCATCAGTAGCCTGTGTTGTGTCTCTCTTTCTTTTGTGAAGCTTTGGAGGTTGTGATGTAGGAATGATGAGATCAGTGGTGGATGTTTGACTAACAGTGGTTGAAACAACTGGTGTTACAACCGCTGTTGTCATTACAACTGCTGATGTATCAGCAGGTGTCTTCTGCTTTTGAGCAGGGGTTTTTGGTGGTGGTGATGGTGGTGGTGACTCATCATCAGGAATGAAAACCCTTCTCCTTTTTAATGTAGGAGAGGCTGATGATGTTTTGGGTGGTTCAGTGGTTTGAGATTGAATGGCAGTGGTTTGTGATTGTGATTGACTGACAGTAGTTGAAACAACTGGTGTTTCAATCACTGTTGTCATTACAGCAGATGTTGTAACATCTGCTGTCTTCTGCTTTAGGGCAGAAGGCTGTGGTGGTGATATGATTGTAGATGATGATGGTGGTGGAACAGTGGTTGTGATGGTGTGTGATAGAGTGGTGTGTGTTGAAGGTGTGTGTGTTGATGAAATGGCAGCTGTTTGGCTACTGACAGCAATTTTTGTAACTACTGGTGTATCAGCTGTTTGACTAACATGTTTTGTGTGACAACCCTCACCAAACCAGGTATCCGTACGACTTAATTAATGATTAATTACTGCTTAATTACTGTGCTTGTTTGAACTAGCTGATGAACTGCTACTTGATATCTGATACATGTACTTACTTGCATCATACTTTACTTATCGTCACTACATTATTTACATGTGACAACCCGAGTTTTCAAGGTCTCTACCGATTTAACCTCGTACTTATTTGCTAAGTGGGTTTAATAATTACATGATGTACATTATAAGTGTTATTGGTGATATGTAAAATATGTGTGTATATGTTATACATATTTTAAATGTATAATTAATTAAAACATGGAACCTTGCCAACACCCACCCACTAGTATGATTAAATGGTGTTTACTACCTAAATAAGTGTTTGGATTTTGTGTATACATATAGTCAGAATCATGGATTGCAAAAGATATTGGTCCAAGTAATAAATATCAAGTCCACTAACTGTTTGATGAAAACCACATGGGCTTTGGCCCAGTATCGATTAAACTTAGAATTTTTTTTTTACTTGTACGCACAAAAGGGGGATAACTGGCAAACCCTAGACGCCTACCACACTCTCTCTCGTTTGTTTTGAAACCTGACGGCAACCCTCTCCTCATTCGAAGCCAGATTCCTTGTTGATTTGTTCTGAGTCGGTTAGTGACTTTCACAATTAGTTGTTTCAGATCTGATTTGATTGTTATGTAAATACTTGTTATTATAAACTGATTTCTTTGGCTGAATTATGATGAATGCCGAGATGTTTATGGGAATAGAGATTTGATTTCTCATGATTCTGAACTGGTGAACCTGAATAAATGATAGATTTCCATACGATGTAGTTAGTGTAATGGTGATGATCTAATATCTTGTGTGATAAAGATGATGACTTAATCATATAACAGTTGGTGATGGTTAGAATTCATGATAATTACAATAACTTGCTGATGGTTGTGTGATGATTAAACCGATGCCATGTATTGTTTAGTGTAACTGATGTTGATGATGAAGAGGAAACCAACGAAATCACTAAGGGATTTCGGCACCCTAGTGATTTCGTCACACACATGCTCAACGAAAACACCCCACAATTATAAGCTGGACGAAATCACATAAGTGATTTCGGCCCAAAACAGTTTTGGCCCAAGTGTTCTAGGTCCAAGGAGTGATTTCGGCTTGTGTATTGGCCCATAAAGGGTTTTCGGCCCACCTAGTGTTTTCGGCAGTAAGGGATTTCGGCCAAGGAGGGAATTCGAATACCTAGTGATTTCGTCCCATATGTTATATGTATTACTAAACTGTTAAGCTGGTTAACTTTGCTGGGTTATTTAGTTTGTTAGTTTATTAACTTGTTTAAGTTATTAACTTTGTTAACCTTGTTAGTTCTGTTAAGTGAAGCATGAAACACAGTTAGTTAATAGTTCTGATTCATGTCAACTCTGTTAACTGTGTAACTCTGATAGATGCATTAATTCAGCTAAACTGTTAACCCTGTTAAGTGTATTATTGGGTATCTATCCTGGAAGAAACTGTAAAAGATATTGATGTGGTACATGAACTGTATGGATGCAATTAACTGTTTGTATGTTACATAATAATAACTGTCAAACACACTCTGTGATATTACAGTGATGCTAGTTACATGTGAAACATTACGAACGTGAACTGATTGAGTATAGGCCTTGACTGATTTTCTTGTGAGCACATAGTTTAGCATACCGAGCAAACCAAGGTGAGTTCACACTTCTACCAAGGCATGGGATTCCCGGGGTTGGGAATGGGTTGATTGATTATTTATGCTTAAGAGTTATCGGAATTACATACCATAGGCCTCGGGAGAGGAAGGTCAATGGTAGATACTACTAGACTAGTGATACATATACTTCTCTTCGCACACATGCCGGGATCGGCCGCGATACTAGAACAATCTTCGCAAACATGCCTGGAATGGCCGCGAACTATACTTTAATCTTCGCAAACATGCCTGGAATGGCCGCGAACTATACTTTAATCTTCGCAAACATGCCTGGAATGGCCGCGAACTATACTTTAATCTTCGCAAACATGCCTAGAGGGCCGCGATACCATTACATATGATACATGATTACTAAACGAACTTACGGTTTACGATACGAACATTTTAGCTAAATAACCAACTGTGAACTCGCTCAACTAGTTGTTGACTCTCTGTTACATGCCTTGCAGGACCTTAGGTACTTTTGGAGCTTGCACGGGAGGCACGGTCGTTGTGGACATGGATCGTGAATGTGTTGTTAAACATTATGACATTTTGTACTTAAACTTATGTTGGGTCTTACATTATTGCTTCCGCTACACACTTGTTTATGTTTGGTTTTGAAAACACCTATCGTATTGATGAATGACTTTTACTATATACTTATGTTCAATATGATTGGTGGCTTGATCCTGGTCATGTCACGCCTCCAAGCGGTGGTACTCCGCAGTGTGGATTTTGGGGGTGTGACAGATTGGTATCAGAGCCATTGGTTATAGAGAACTCGGTTTTAATAAGGGGAAAGCGTTTTTTTATTAAAACCAGACTATAACCGAAACAGTGCTCAACGATCCACAACGACGCCTCGCTCCACGTGCAAGACTCAACATCCTAGGTAATATGGTATATGTTTTATTGCCTACTTGCTAGAATTACATAGAACTTTGCTCATGGTATGCTTAGATGCACATAACCTCTATTGCTTGAGAATACTTGTGTACTCACTCTCTTCTGTCATCGCACTATTCGCGAACCTCTCTCACCCATGTTCCCCTTGATATCAAGATCATGAGTGGACACGTTAACCTAACTCAAGCCCAGTTGGTGGCTTCGATCAATGAATAAGTTACTGCAGCACCTGCCGCTACCTAGGCAGGAGGTGTAACCTGCCATCACCACTTACTCTAGGATCTTTAGATCCTACTCTCGTAAACCAACACTCGTGCTTCAGTATGTTTACTCTTACGCACGCGACAGGTCAACACGCTCAGCCACCTGTTCGCACCTTCAAAACTTTCATGGACTGTCGTCCTACTACTTTCAGTGGCACGGAAGGAGCAGTTGGACTCCTCCACTGGTTCGAGAAGCTCGAATCGGTCTTCGAAATGTGTGAATGACCTGAGGCTCGTAGGGTGAAGTACGCCACTGGTACTCTCGAAGGCACTACGCTAACTTGGTGGAACGCGCAAGTTCAGATGCTGGGGCTGGCGGCTGCTAATGCCACCCCATGGAATGATTTTAAGGAACTGATCAAATGTGAATACTGTAACCGTGATGACATCCACAAGCTGGAAGTGGAGTTCTTTAACCTGAAGATGACGGGGTCAGAGATAGAAGCGTACACGAAACGATCCAACAAACTGGCAGTGTTATGTCCAACTATGATGAATCTTCTCATCAAACGCATTGAGCTGTACCTCAAAGGCTTAGTACCAGAGATTCAAAGTCATGTGACTGCTGCTAACCTTACTACTATCCCGGATGTTACTCGTCTTGCTCATTGTCTCGCAGACCAAGAAGTGGAACAGAACAAGCTGCCTAAACGTGCCGGTGCTACTACTACTACTACTACTTCTGCTACTTCCTGTGACAACAAACGAAAGTGGGATGGAGCCTCCAGCAAGGGTTTGACTACGGTTCAGTCCCAGGCACAATAGAGAAAGATCGATGACTACCGGAGTCCTGGTCAGCAATCTTCTGGTAGTCAAGGGCAGGGTGGAATCGATATAATTTGCACCACAGCGGGCAGTGCAACAAAGATCGTCGTCAGAGATGCAACAAGCTTGGTCATGGAGCCCAAAGATTGTAGAAGCTCACATCCTGCAAACCAGAACCGACAACAGCAGTCACAAGCTCCACAGAATCAGCAGCAACAGCAGGGTAACAAGGGATGTTATCCGTGTGGTACTGAAGGTCACCTCAGGAGACACTGCCCACAGTTGAACCAGAACCAGAATTAGAACCACAACCAAGGAAACGGGAACAATAGTGGAGACAACAACGGGGGTAATAAAGACGGCAATGGTGCCAGGGGACAAGGGTTCGTGATTGGTCAGGATGATGCTAGGAATGACCCCAACGTTGTAGTAGTTTCGATATCGTCATTGGAATGGATTGGTTATCCCAACAACAAGCGGAGATCCTTTGCAAAGAGAAGATTATTCGTATTCCCCATATTGGCAAAGAACCTCTCGAAGTTCAAGGCGACAAGAGTGGCGTCGTGAGTGGCATCATCTCCTTCTTGAAGGCTCAGAAGTGTTTGCGAAAGGGCCACACTGCTATACTAGCACTTGTTACAGATATATCGACGAAAGAGAAGAAGTTAGAGGATATTCCTGTTGTACGCGACTTTCCTTAAGTGTTTCCTGAAGAGTTACCTGGGTTACCGCCTCATCGCCAGGTCGAATTTCATATCGAGCTAGCTCCAGGAGCAGCACCTATAGCCCGAGCACCTTATCGTTTAGCTCCAACTGAACTGGAAGAACGGTCTAAGTAATTGCAAGAACTCTTGGAAAGGGGTTTCATACGTCCTAGCTCTTCGCCTTGGGGAGCTGCAGTACTATTTGTAAAGAAGAAGGACGGTACCTTCCGCATGTGTATAGACTACCGCGAACTGAACAAGGTGACTGTAAAGAATCGCTATCCTCTTCCACGCATCGACAACTTATTCGACCAGTTGCAAGGGTCGAGCTATTACTCGAAGATTGACCTGAGGTCAGGCTATCATCAATTGAGAGTCCGGGATGAGGACGTCTCCAAAACAGCATTCAGAACACGCTACGGTCACTACGAATTTTTGGTCATGCCATTCGGGTTAACGAACGCGCCTGCGGTTTTCATGGATCTTATGAACAGGGTGTGCAAACCTTATCTTGACAAGTTTGTTATTGTTTTCATTGATGACATCCTGATCTACTCGAAGAGTCGGGAGGAACACGAGCAGCACTTACGACTTATTTTGGAACTCTTACGAACGGAACAGCTATACGCTAAGTTTTCAAAATGCGACTTCTGGCTTCGTGAAGTCCACTTTCTAGGCCACGTGGTAAACACGGATGGGATTCATGTCGATCCATCCAAGGTAGATTCGATCAAGAACTGGCCTGCACCTCGCACACCGACAGAAATACGCCAATTCTTGGGTTTGGCGGGTTATTACAGATGATTCATCAAAGACTTCTCAAAGATTGCACAGCCGCTCACATTACTGACACAGAAAGGTGTTGCTTACCATTGGGGTAATACACAGGAAACAGCGTTTCAGCACTTAAAGGATAGACTCTGTAGCGCACCTATCCTCTCATTGCCTGAAGGCACGGACGATTTTGTAGTCTACTGCGACACATCTATCCAAGGTCTTGGATGTGTGTTGATGCAACGGGATAAAGTTATTGCTTATGCCTCGCGCCAACCTAAGATTCACGAACGGAAGTACACTACACACGATTTAGAGCTGGGAGCTGTCGTTTTTGCGCTCAAAATATGGCGACCTTACCTGTATGGCACTAAGTGCACCATCTACACCGATCACAGGAGTCTCGAACATATCTTCAAGCAGAAAGAATTGAATATGCGACAACGTAGATGGGTTGAACTACTGAATGATTACGAATGTGCTATAAAGTACCATCCGGGCAAAGCCAATGTGGTGGCCGACGCTCTCAGTCGAAAGGATACTACACCTAGGCGTGTACGAGCGTTGCAACTCACTATTCAGTCTAGTCTTCCTTCTCAGATACGAGATGCTCAAGTAGAAGCACTGAAACCAGAAAACGTCAGGGCTGAAGCCCTACACGGTTCAAGGCAACGGTTAGAACAAAAGGCAGACGGCGCCTACTATGTAACAGGACGCATTTGGGTCCCACACTATGGCAACCTACGCGAGCTTGTAATGGAAGAAGCTCATAAGTCTCGCTACTCAGTACATCCTGGTTCGGATAAGATGTACCACGACCTCAGAACTACATACTGGTGGCCTAGCATGAAGGCTCACATAGCAACTTACGTCAGCAGGTGTTTGACTTGTGCGAGAGTCAAAGCCGAATATCAGAAACCTTCAGGCCCACTCCAACAACCTGAGATACCACAATGGAAATGGGAGCAAATTTCCATGGATTTTGTTACTGGCCTGCCTAGATCTCAACGTGGGAATGATACTATTTGGGTGATCGTGGATCGACTCACTAAGTCTGCACACTTCCTGACTATTAAGGAAACAGACAAGTTCTCTACCTTAGCAGACATCTACTTAAAAGAAGTGGTTTCAAGGCACGGGGTGCCAACCTCTATTATCTCTGATCGTGACGCACGTTTTACTTCAGAACTGTGGCAAGCAATGCACAAATCTTTTGGCTCTCGTTTAGACATGAACATAGCTTATCACCCTCAGACGGACGGGCAGTCTGAGCGCACTATTCAAACTTTAGAAGACATGCTTCGTGCATGTGTAATCGATTTCGGCAACGGCTGGGAAAAACATCTCCCGTTAGTGGAGTTCTCGTATAACAACAGTTACCACACCAGCATTAAAGCCGCTCCATTCGAGGCATTGTACGGGCGTAAATGCCGATCACCTCTCTGTTGGGCAGAGGTGGGTGATAGTCAGATCACTGGCTCAGAATTTGTGGTAGACACAACAGAAATGATTGCTCAAATACGACAACGCATGGCGGCAGCTCGTGACCGTCAGAAAGTCTACGCTGATAAAGACAGGAAACTACTCAAGTTCCAGGTTGGGGATCGAGTGCTACTCAAAGTTTCACCCTGGAAGGGTCTGGTTCGTTTTGGTAAACGCGGCAAGCTTAACCCACGATACATTGGACCGTTCGAAATCATTGAGAAAATAGGCAAAGTCGCCTACAGACTAAACTTACCAGCTGAACTCAGTACAGTTCACAACGTCTTTCACGTGTCGAATCTGAAGAAGTGTCTGTCAGATGAGACCCTCATAGTTCCTTTGAAGGAGCTCACTATCGACGAACAGTTGCATTTCGTCGAGGAACCAGTTGAAATCACGGAACGGGATGTTAAGGTCCTCAAGAACACGAGAATCCCTCTTGTACGAGTTCGTTGGAACTCCCGTCGCGGCCCAGAGTTCACCTGGGAGCGTGAAGATCAAATGAAACTCAAGTATCCCCAGTTATTCGGAAACCAAGCAACCACTACTGAGGCCGAAGCTACTACAGAATTTCGGGACGAAATTCCAAATCAACGGGGGGATGATGTGACACCCCAGGAAAACCAGGAAACAACACAACACAACTAGCTTCCTCAGTAACCACGTGCTAAATTTCGGGACGAAATTTCTTTCAAGTTGGGGATAATGTGACAACCCGAGTTTTCAAGGTCTCTACCGATTTAACTTCGTACTTATTTGCTAAGTGGGTTTAATAATTACATGATGTGCATTATAAGTGTTATTGGTGATATGTAAAATATGTGTGTATATGTTATACATATTTTAAATGTATAATTAATTAAAACATGGAACCTTGCCAACACCCACCCACTAGTATGATTAAATGGTGTTTATTACCTAAATAAGTGTTTGGATTTTGTGTATACATATAGTCAGAATCATGGATTGCAAAAGATATTGGTCCAAGTAATAAATATCAAGTCCACTAACTGTTTGATGAAAACCACATGGGCTTTGGCCCAGTATCGATTAAACTTAGAATTTTTTTTTTACTTGTACGCACAAAAGGGGGATAACTGGCAAACCCTAGACGCCTACCACACTCTCTCTCGTTTGTTTTGAAACCTGACGGCAACCCTCTCCTCATTCGAAGCCAGATTCCTTGTTGATTTGTTCTGAGTCGGTTAGTGACTTTCACAATTAGTTGTTTCAGATCTGATTTGATTGTTATGTAAATACTTGTTATTATAAACTGATTTCTTTGGCTGAATTATGATGAATGCCGAGATGTTTATGGGAATAGAGATTTGATTTCTCATGATTCTGAACTGGTGAACCTGAATAAATGATAGATTTCCATACGATGTAGTTAGTATAATGGTGATGATCTAATATCTTGTGTGATAAAAATGATGACTTAATCATATAACAGTTGGTGATGGTTAGAATTCATGATAATTACAATAACTTGCTGATGGTTGTGTGATGATTAAACCGATGCCATGTATTGTTTAGTGTAACTGATGTTGATGATGAAGAGGAAACCAACGAAATCACTAAGGGATTTCGGCACCCTAGTGATTTCGTCACACACATGCTCAACGAAAACACCCCACAATTATAAGCTGGACGAAATCACATAAGTGATTTCGGCCCAAAACAGTTTTGGCCCAAGTGTTCTAGGCCCAAGGAGTGATTTCGGCTTGTGTATTGGCCCATAAAGGGTTTTCGGCCCACCTAGTGTTTTCGGCAGTAAGGGATTTCGGCCAAGGAGGGAATTCGAATACCTAGTGATTTCGTCCCATATGTTATATGTATTACTAAACTGTTAAGCTGGTTAACTTTGCTGGGTTATTTAGTTTGTTAGTTTATTAACTTGTTTAAGTTATTAACTTTGTTAACCTTGTTAGTTCTGTTAAGTGAAGCATGAAACACAGTTAGTTAATAGTTCTGATTCATGTCAACTCTGTTAACTGTGTAACTCTGATAGATGCATTAATTCAGCTAAACTGTTAACCCTGTTAAGTGTATTATTGGGTATCTATCCTGGAAGAAACTGTAAAAGATATTGATGTGGTACATGAACTGTATGGATGCAATTAACTGTTTGTATGTTACATAATAATAACTGTCAAACACACTCTGTGATATTACAGTGATGCTAGTTACATGTGAAACATTACGAACGTGAACTGATTGAGTATAGGCCTTGACTGATTTTCTTGTGAGCACATAGTTTAGCATACCGAGCAAACCAAGGTGAGTTCACACTTCTACCAAGGCATGGGATTCCCGGGGTTGGGAATGGGTTGATTGATTATTTATGCTTAAGAGTTATCGGAATTACATACCATAGGCCTCGGGAGAGGAAGGTCAATGGTAGATACTACTAGACTAGTGATACATATACTTCTCTTCGCACACATGCCGGGATCGGCCGCGATACTAGAACAATCTTCGCAAACATGCCTGGAATGGCCGCGAACTATACTTTAATCTTCGCAAACATGCCTGGAATGGCCGCGAACTATACTTTAATCTTCGCAAACATGCCTGGAATGGCCGCGAACTATACTTTAATCTTCGCAAACATGCCTAGAGGGCCGCGATACCATTACATATGATACATGATTACTAAACGAACTTACGGTTTACGATACGAACATTTTAGCTAAATAACCAACTGTGAACTCGCTCAACTAGTTGTTGACTCTCTGTTACATGCCTTGCAGGACCTTAGGTACTTTTGGAGCTTGCACGGGAGGCACGGTCGTTGTGGACATGGATCGTGAATGTGTTGTTAAACATTATGACATTTTGTACTTAAACTTATGTTGGGTCTTACATTATTGCTTCCGCTACACACTTGTTTATGTTTGGTTTTGAAAACACCTATCGTATTGATGAATGACTTTTACTATATACTTATGTTCAATATGATTGGTGGCTTGATCCTGGTCATGTCACGCCTCCAAGCGGTGGTACTCCGCAGTGTGGATTTTGGGGGTGTGACATTACATACTGAACCTTAGTGACAAACATGATGCACAAAAAGCACAGTAGCACAATAGCGGATAACCTATTGAACATGCTGATAAAGCCAGCATCAGGCAGACACTGCCTCTAAGGCCTGTAAGAGCCTGAGATAATTGCTACACTAATGGTGAGTGTAGGGATACAAGGGTTGTAGAACTGCGTCTCTAGGAATAAGTTACAATGACTGGATGTGCCTAAAACGTACTCTAAGCACAAAACTCAGCACTTTACATAACAATCCGGCTTCTAGCTAACTAGTAAAGTGCCAAAACATGAGAAAAATATTACTAGACACTTTCCAAAGTGTCGGAAATAAGTTGTGTCACTAAAAAATAACAATAACGACACTTTAAAGCTTTATTAAGCGTTTTAACGGATTACTATCCAACCGAACAACCGGACTATACCCGGAACCTGAAAATATTGTTATTTTCATTACTTCTCTTTTTCTGAGCCAGTTAGGGTCCCCGCATACCCTAACACCCATTATAACACACTATACACAAGTAACCAAGTTAAACACTTAACTTAACCTAATTATCTAACTAATACTTAACCTATGGTTGAAATGGAATCGGATTAGACCCCCCCTAACCGAATCGTCCCCTTGGGGGACACCCTTGGTACTATTTTGATTAAACAAATCTCCTTTGTCTAGTATCAAGACTACATATGGACTCTTGGGTAATTCACTTGATAATGGTCTATAAGTTCATGATTAAGCACACAATATTATTTCCATCACACAAACTCACAACACACTCTCCCTCTCCCCTCTAGAGTTCTCGGCCGAACACCCCACCCCCATCCATCCATTCTTCAAGTTTGATCTTGCAAGTTCCAAGCTCATACAAGCTTCAAGGATCACGTATTAGGAGGCTTGGTGCACTCGGAGTTCGAAGGACCTCTTTCTCTAGCTTTTATCCACCTCTTTTGCGCGTAGATTCTTCCCTAGCCTCGAGCTAGAGGTATAATGCTTAAAACTCATACTTGAACTAATCTAAGGTGGTTAATAAGATGTATGATGATTAAAACTCGGAATCTTGCATTTTGAAGCATTAAAGTTTACTAAACTTGCAAGTATTGTTGGTTAAAAGCACATAAGTTGTGTAAAACTTGTAGTAATTAAAATATATGATTATTTAGGCCCGATCTATGATGTGGTAGCTCGGATCATCGTTTAACCCGGTTTGGTAAGGTCATGGATCTTAACATAAGCATGTTTTGAATGATACAAGGGTTAAAAGGTGAAACTCTACCACACGCGAATCATGAACTTGTGTAAAAGAGTTTTACTTGTAAAATTGTGTTTAAAACTAGCAGATCTACGTATCTGCAAGTGGTATTTTCAAAGAACCACGTATCAAAGAAATCATGTATTTTAAAAGATGGATTTTACACTAACAAGCATGATTTTATAAACCACAAGTGTGTAAACACTTGTGAAATGATCCGACAAAATAACAGTTTTTGTAAAAGACGACGGGAAGTTGTAAAGATGGATTTTCTCTAAAAACGAGGTTTTTACAAGATCAAATTACCTTATATAAAGATCTACTAAATTTAAGGGGATTTACACCACAGTTTTGGGAAAACTGCAAGTTCATGTAATTTTTGGCAATTTACACATATGTTGATTAGTTGTTGTGAGAAAAGTTGTTCTGATCAAATAAAGAAAATTGTTGAGTTGATTTGTTAAAGAAAATGATACGCTTGAAAGCGTGGCCACCTCCAGTTACAGAGGAAACTCTTGCGAAATTTTTCTAAAAACCTAACACTTAGAACTATTTACACTACAAGTGTTAGAATTATTTTTGACATGTTTTCGAAACATAAATTTCGCGATGACTTTATTTACCAAATATTCGGAGGTGGGATTTTCACAAAATTTAACGTGATAAATATATATTTTTTTCACACACTGTTTATGATTATTTTGTGAAAATACATAAATATTATTTTTAGAGTAAAAATAATATTTACGAACATTAACGAATCCAAAATAATACGAACGCTTTCACCATAAATATATAAGTTACACCGGTAATTATATTACCACTCGATTGTTAAAACGTAACTTACGCACTTACGGAAATACTTATGAACGCGTATTTTAACAACGTATTATTGGAGAAAAATTATGTGAAATGAAAATATAATATTTTTTTGAGAAAAATACTTATATTTTGGAATTGGAAATATATATATATATATATATATTAAGTGAGACTTAATGACTTAATTTGAACGCACATGTATTGAATCCCCCATCCTTGGGAAGGAGATTAACTACCAAGTATATACAGAACGTAAACACGAAATAGTTGTCTAACTATTTCCCAAAGACTTAAACTATAAAGCTAAGGCACGGCCGTCCGTCTAATAGAATTAGCACTTGTAGGTCGTCGCACAGCTGCCTGATTTGGAGTACTTGGTAGAGACGCACCGACTGTGAGTTCATGTCCCCCTTTTCTCTAACTGTTTTCAGTTTTCTTAACTGCGGGGGTGAAATACATGTTACTTTGTTTACAAGTATTTTATACACGGTATGGTTAGCGTAAGGAGGTTTATTACTTAGATCATGTGAGTGGGTAGGCAGAAACTGGAGACCATTAATCCTCATTGAAGGACCGAGGGACGTAAGCGGTAGATCTATCTGGGTGTAGCGAGCCCAACTCTAGGCCCAACAGAACGGACCTCTGAGAGGCCCAGCAGAACGGACCTTGAGTGACTTTGTACCCAACGCTAAATTTGCTAGGTTTGAGTCTTCCTACTTGCACTTCACACATACTAATGGCCTTGCAAACCATTGGTGATCTCTTTTCCTTACACTGCTACATACCAGGGAATTTTTATACTTACAAGTGTTTTACATACTCACTTACACATGAACTCGCTCAACATTATTGTTGATTTTTCAACTTACATGTATTTCAGGAAATTAAAGATCTGGCGCGGTATGTTATGTTTTCCCGCTGCATAAGGGTTCCAAGGTCATCCCAGTTTAGGAAATGTGACTTTTTCCTGGACAAGTCACAAATCTTAAACTGCGTTTATTTCATGTCGGTGTTTATGTTATTCAAGACAATGTTTTATGTTATGATGTTGTAAGTCTATAAGACAATGGTATGTTACTCTGGTTTTAAAACTTAATCAAACGGATGATCTTGCATGATTTTATTTCATATAGCTTTGTTATGGTTAAGCTATGGTATTAAGAAGTCACACCAAAATAACCACGCTTCCGCAAAGCCAGGCTGTGACATTTTGAGACCTGCTTTTCTTTTTCTTTTTCTTTTTCAGGCCCAATATAAAGGCCATGTTCTATTCCCATCTTATTCATATTTCTCAACAGCTTGATATTCTCCCCCTTTTTGGCATTATCTGTAGGGGGTTATCAAGAAATGATAGGGAAGAAGGAACTTTGCCAGAGGCGCTTTGAATGCTAGCCTTTATAGCCTTGATATCTGCTTGAGTGTCTTTAAACCTTGATTCCACCATGTTGGTCAGCATTTGTACATGAATAGCATGCTTTTGATCAGCCATATGTTGCTGTTTTTCAAGCATGGGTTGAAAAATATTCCAAAGCTCATTTGCAGCAAATGCATGTTGTGCAGGTGCTTGAGCTGGAACAGCAGTGGCTTGTGCTTTTTGAGCTTTTAACATCTCTTGCACCATATTCTTTATTTCAGCAACTGAATCTTCAAGTTTTTCAACTCTGCCCGTCAATTCCTGATATTTTGAATCATCACCTACTTTAGTAGGATCATCTGAATCCCCACCAGCAGTGGTTATATCAATGTGTGACTTAGGAACAGAGTCCCAAAAATCACCCATTGATGCCCCTTGTTCTCGGTACTGGGGACTTCTTTCTTCAGCACTCGATAAACCTTTGATGGTACCAGTGGTTAGATCCAACTCACTGGTGGTTACCGAAGTTGCTATGGAAGAAATTGCCTTCAAGGGAGTCTTACTAATGAAACAACTGTCCAACTGAAGATCTGTTGATCCATCAGTTGTAGTTGCTGCTCCACTTGAACTACTGACAAGAGTTACTTGTAACTCCTGCAGTGTAACCTCCTCAACTGTTGCTGGGATAGCAGAGGTATAAGCATCAGATCCAGTCACTTGTGGGGGTATACTCTCAGTGATAGGTGATAGAGAGGAACTGGTTTGTGTCTATGCAATATCAACTGCATGCAACAGGGGTATTATTGATTGTGGCATTATGATTGGTGAGGCTATGGGTGTTGAAAGAGACATGTCCTTGGGATCAGGACTGTGGAAGATAGAGCCAAGTGGATCCAGAGCTTCATAATTTGGTGTCCCTGTGATTACAACCTGATCCTTTTGTGAGGATGCAGGAGGATTTTTAGGCATAGGTTGAGATCTTTCTTCCAACTGCTGTGAGGAAGTAGCAGCAGTGGTTTGTGGTGACATTTGTTTTGTCACTGGCAGTTGCTCTGGGATCTCATCTTCCAGAGTTGCCTTGGTTTTGGGTTTGGTGGGTTTTCTGGATGTTTTTCTTTTGGTCTTTTTGGTGATGTCAGGTGTGGGTTTCAAAGCAGTGGTTGTGCTGCTCTGATCACCTGGAGCAGTGGGCTCAGCAGAAGTTGCCTGAGGATCAGTGGCAGTTTTTAAAGTCTGCTCAGGCACCTTTGCTTTTAATTTTATTGGTGCCATCATTCTTGAAAATGTTTCAATTGTTAAACCTTTTATTTGAAAATGGACACCTTGTTTGGGCAAATTTTCATCCTCTTTTTCAAATTTTTGTTTAAAGTAATAGCTCAGAAATCTTGGAAAAAGAAGAAATGATTTGCTGTCAACATTCTTTACCATGTCATTGAAGATCTCCTGGGAATAGTTGTAATCTTTATTGTTTAGAATAGCATATCCCAGGCACTGAATCTTCAATGGTATTTCATTAAACGCTGTTGTTTTATTAGAAACACAACTTAAAAGTGTGTGGAATAAAAATCTGGGTGCAGATGGAAAATAACCTTTCTGTAAGGTATCTACCTTTGATTGTTCTACATACCCTCTTTTCAGAAAATCAGCTTTTAACTCGTTTTTATCAAAAGAAGTTTTACCTTTCAGATCATTGAGTTTGAAGACCTCTGAGATTGATTGTGGGGAGATTTGAAATGCTTTACCCTGTATCGAGGAGTTAATGGCTACTACTTTTCCGTCTTGTTTTTCAAGATTAGCATTTTTCCAAAACTCTCTCTGGGTTTGCAAGTAAATGGGAGCATTTACTGCCAACAAAGTTTTGTACTTTGATGCAGATAGTGTATCAATGATGGAGTCGAAGGTGTGGTTATCGGTAGGTTTTGTGAGGAGACCCACGTAGTTATGAGGTGATTTGTATGGGATTTCAATGGTTTTTTTGGTCGTTTGAGCGACCTCTTTTGAAGATGATGGTGATTTTGGTTTGGATTTTGATTTTGATTTTGACTTCGTCATTTTGATGAAGAAGAATCAGAGATTGTTTTGGGAAGAAAGGTTGAAAACTGCTTAAGAGAACTTTTGGAATTCAATTCGACAGTGTAAAACCCTGTTTGGGGTTTTGATCAGGGTTTTTATTTAGGGAAAAAAAATGATCGCTGATGTGGCAGCGGTTATTATGATCTGAAGGCTAAAAACTGACCACGTGTCAAACACTGATGAAATGGATGAAGGGTGGAGAAACAGTTGTTTTAAGAGCCACTGATGAAACAAGCATCAGTGGTTACAACGGTAATAATGTGATGACAGTGGATGATTTTTACTATCAGTGGATAGCATATCAGTGGATAAGACACTGATTTTGAGCATCAGTGCTTGCCGAGCAAAATGAAGAGTCAGTGGTAGACTTTCAGCAGTGGATAGTATTTAGTGATCAGATGTTTGAATAAAACAATGATTAGGGTAAGTGGAACAGATTTGAAAAACAAACATTTCAGTAACTGTTTTTGAGAATATTTCATTCAAGGTTTTTGCCACATGTCAATTTTGAAGGACAGTGGTTTTAGTACCCCAGATGATGAGAACTTTTTGCTAAGACAACTCATTTTCATTTAATATCCAATTAAATCATGAATACCCCAGTAATTTAAGTACAGTTTGGCAATCAACCTTTGATAAATGTTTAAAAAAAACTTGAGTATGAAATGATCTTGACAAATGTACCATTTCCTTTTAACCCATTCATGAGAACAATAATACCAATAAAAATAAGGTACTATGTCCTGACAGGTAATTGAAACTAAAGCCAACAAAAACAAGCAAAAGTTCAAAATATATTACTAAAAAATAAAATGAATAATATATCCTGATTATTCGAGAGAATCCTTTATATAAAAAATTTTAAAGGATTTTCTGAGAACAGCATAAAAAAGGATCTGGTACTTTTCAAAAAAAAAAAAACAAAACGTAATCATATCATTCTCAAATTTATGAAAATGGTCAGTGGTTTGACAGCAGTGGTAGAACATTTTGAATACATTTTGACCACTGTTTGGTACCATTTTCTTTGTCAGTTGATTTCAAACATGGTCCTCTTTGAAGTTCATTCACCGGGATCAAAATCTTTACCTGAACAGATGAATGCACACAATTGCTTAATGATTATTATTACCCTAAACTATGACTCATAAGTGTTTTATGTTTATACTCTTTTCTTTTGACTTGAAAAGTTTTGAGATAAACACACTTCTGAGTTTTTGTGAATTTTCTTCTTCCCTTTTTACCCTTCCCAATCATAAGTATTGAAATACTTACTGAGGGGTATTTATTGAAGGAATACTTGTTTCAGAAACATTTTGCAGTAATGTTTTGAGTGATTTGGTCGTTTCTACACATGCTTATGCCAACCTTCTCATTACTTATGATCTGGACATTTTTGACTCCTGGTTTTTTTTAATGTATTTTAACATAGTTGATTTTGTCCTTTTGAGGAACTCAACCTGTTTTCAACACATAAGATCTGAATGACTAAAGTTTTAATTTCCCTCTTTTTATGTTATCAAAAAACAGTAATGTTTTAAGAACATAGGTTTTTGTTAATCTGAGGTTCATACTTTAGCATTTTAATAAGGCGACATCACAATTTTCATAACAGCAATTGAGATCAATTTTGAAAATATGAAATAATCTCATAGTTTAACAGATATGCTTTCAGATCTAGAAACCATGAGTGTCTTGTGCATGAAATCACTTGTTGTGTGAATTTTGTGTGTCATATGACATCTTGGTTGATTTACAGAATATTTGAGTAACCACTTTGAACATGATTTACTCGATACTCTGTTTTTCAACAAAATACAACCAACCTTAGTATCAACGAATTTTGAGCCGAACTGTTATGTCAAATTGATTGTTAGATCGAATTTGACTGTCCAGGCTCTGATACCAATTGTTAGGATCGGAGGCTCTCATGATTGTGCTTGTTTGTGAGATTTGAACAAATCAAATAGATATGAGCAGTTTTAAGTGCAACGGAAATGGATAACAAACTTTGTAAACACAATCAAAGGAGAATATAGTTTGATAAACAATTGCTTTTCATAGAGTCGAAAGATTACATCAAAAGCAAAAGGTTACAATGCAAGCTTACAGACTAAACTCCCCCGCAGCCTGATACTCCAGAGTTGGTTGCACAAGATGAAAGGATTGAATTGAGGAGAAGAACTCACTCAAAACGATCAAATATAACAGTACAGAGTACTGTCATATTTATAGGCAAACCAAACCACTGATGTACCTCAGCTGACGTCACCATGATAGTGACATCTAACAGCCTAACAACCTATAAACACTGGTCTATACAAAACTACTGACGTCTAACAACTGATTGATAATAAAATACAAAACAACTCTAACACTGTTCACGTTCCATTGTTGTAGCCTAAGCACTGATTACTTGAACATCAGTGCTTTCTTCAAAAGGTGATCAGTCTTTGAATGAGCAGTGCTTGGGTCTTCAGCAGTACATAAGAGACAGCAGTAGATAGAGCTCAGTGTTTGCCTTTTAGCAGTCTTTAGTTGTTTCACCAGTGTTTGGTTCATCAGTTGTTCTTCAGAGCAGTACTTAGAGTGTATCAGCAGATAGGTAACCACTGTCAAGGGGAGAGCTTAGTGTAAACATCTGCTTATTGTGAATCCACTGTTGTGATCAGGTTTTGGCTTTACATTATCTGTTCCTCTGGTAGGGTTCAATCCCAACACATATTATAAGTTTAAATATGAACACGCATGTGAGCATAGACACAAAACGCATGTCAAAAGTATGGGTACAAGTATAAGCAAAACGTGTATGATAAATGAGTATAAATGTGAGTACAAATTTGAGCATAAACGAATAAACGTGAGCATAAACATAAATTGTATAAATGAGAGTATACATATATATTGTATAAATGCGAGTATAACTATGAATATAAGTGAAATCATAATTGAATTAGTAAGAATAAGATATATATGGGTGTGAATATGAGTTTAAGTATAGTTGTATAGGTATAAGTATAAGTAGGATGTATGAGTGTAAACATGAATGTGAATATTGGTGTAAACGTAATTATATAAATGTGAGCGTAAGTATACTTGTATTAATATGAGTATAAACTTGGATATAAGTATAATGTAAATGTATAATTCGTAAACATTAGTATAATATAAAATGTATAAATGTGGACATGATTAGGAAAATAAACATAAATGTGTAAGTATAAATATAGACATGAGATGTATATATACGAATATGGATATGAGTGTAAGAAGTAGTGATTTTTGTATATGGTATTAATCGTAACATACGAATTTAAGCATGTTAAGGGCCAAGAAGTTTTGAGTATGAAAGCAAAATGAGTGGTATATGTGAAATTGTCATGAGATATAAACTAAAACATGTAAGATGATATGCATATATAGTTGTTTGAGCAAAACGTGAAGTTAAAATAGATTGGGTTGTCATGGAACGTAGAATCTAGTTTGTAAATGTAAAGGGAGTATAAAACATCCATTGATTATGTAAATTTTACTTTGTAAACGAATGGGAATGCTACTATGGTTTTTGAAGAATTGATATAGTTGAAAATCATTGGTTCCTATGAAGTTTCCTTGCCCACGTGTTTTGAATTTAATTGACGTATTGAGTGAGGTTTTGAAAAGTTATAGAGATTAATAAGTTTGCACTGTTTTAAATAACTTAATATAAAAATTTTGAGGTTTATAGATTCTTGCAAAAAAGTTGATCCTTAGAAAAGGAATTTGATATGTGAACTTAGTGATTGTCGAAAAGCGTCTTTTAATAAAATGCCTTATTGATTTTGAAAGGAGTTTTAGTAAATGTTTGAATAATATTTGGTAATGTTATATAGGCGTGTGTGAAAAAGTTGGTTTGATTCCCAATTGAAAGTAGAAAGTCTCTAGGTTAATGATATGAGATGAGCTTGTTTTAATAATTACGTTTTAAGGAGGAAGATGTTAGAAGAAAGAAAGGAAAAGAGAAGGCAGAAGGTAAGAGACAACAGACGCAACAGGAAGGCGCGATGAAGACTGTACAGGAAGGAGGACTGCAGCTCGAGTTACAGGAACAAGGGCTAAACCAACCACCCAAGAAAGGAATCGTCGAGCGAAAACACTTGACAACCTCCGGGAAGAAGCTTTTCTTGCCACAAGACCGTTCTCCATCAATTAGGAATCTGATGCCGTCACTAAACACATTCCTTAAATTGTAACCATTTTTGAGTGTTTATTTTTTGGTGTCTAATGCGCATATATATCACCATTGCTCTTGATTTTCTTGACTGTATATCTCTTAAATGTCAACATATACACGTGTGATTTAGTTTACGAAGATTTTTCAATGCCGAGAACCACGAACAGAGAGAAAAAAAGGCGTAAGGTTCACAATGGTGTAAAATTAAAATGAGATATACCGGGCTAGGATTCGAGTTACAATAAAAAGGGCGAAACCAACCACAAAGAATGGAATCGTCGAGCGAAAACACTTGACAACATCCTGGAAGCAGCTTTTCTTGCCACCAGACCTTTCTCCATCAATTAGGAATCTGATTCCGTCACCAAACACATTCCTTAAATTGTAGCCATTTTTTGAGTGTTTATTTTTTGGTCTCTAATCCGCATATATATCACCATTGCTCTTGATTTTCTTGACTGTATATCTCTTAAATGCCAACATATACACGTGTGATTTAGTTTACGAAGATTTTTCAATGCCAAGAACCTAGATATGAGAGTAAAAAGGCATAAGGTTCACAATGGTGTAAAACTAAAATGGTATATACCGAGCTAGGATTCGAGTTACAGGAACAAGGGCCAAACCAACCATCCAAGAATGAAATCGTTGAGCGAAAACACTTGACAACCTCCTGGAAGCAGCTTTTCTAGACACCAGACCTTTCTCCATCAATTAGAAATCTGATCCCGTCACTAAACACATTTCTTAAATTGTAGCCATTTTTTGAGTGTTTATTTTTTTAGTGTCTAATCCGCATATATATCACCATTGCTCTTGATTTTCTTGACCGTATATCTCTTAAATGTCAACATATACATGTGTGATTTAGTTGACGAAGATTTTTCAATGCCGAGAACCTCGATCAGAGAGTAAAAAAGGCGTAAAGTTCACAATGGTGTAAAACTAAAATGGGATATACCGGGCTAGGATTCGAGTTACAGGAACAATGGCCAAATCAACCACCAAAGAATGGAATCGTCGAGCAAAAACACTTGACAACCTCCTAGAAGCAGCTTTTCTTGCCATCAGACCTTTCTCCATCAATTAGGAATCTGATGCCGTCACTAAACACATTCCTTAAATTGTAGCCATTTTTTTAGTGTTAATTTTTTGGTGTCTAATCCGCATATATATCGCCATTGCTCTTGATTTTCTTGACTGTATATCTTTTGAATGTCAACATATACAGGTGTGATTTAGTTTACAAAGATTTTTCAATGCCGAGAACCTCGATCAGAGAGTAAAAGAGGCGTAAGGTTCACAATGGTGTAAAACCAAAATGGGATATACCGGGCTAGGATTCGAGTTAAACGAGCAAGGGCCAAACGAACCACCCAAGAAAGGAATCGTCGAACGAAAACACTTGACAACCTCCTGAAAGCAGCTTTTCTTGCCACCATACCTTTCTCTGTCAATTAGGAATTTGATGCCATCACTAAACACATTTCTTAAATTGTAGCCATTCTTTGAGTGTTTATTTTTTGGTGTCTAAACGCATATATATCACCATTGCTCTTGATTTTCTTGATTGTATATCTCTTAAATGTCAACGTATACACGTGTGATTTAGTTTACGAAGACTTTTCAATGCCGAGAACCTCGATCAGAGAGTAAAAAAGGCGTAAGGTTCACAATGGTGTAAAACTAAAATGGGATATACCTGGCTAGGATACGAGTTACAGGAACAAGGGCCAAACCAAGAACCCAAGATTGGAATCGTCGTGCGAAAACACTTGACAACCTCCTGGAAGCAGCTTCTCTTGTCACCAGACCTTTCTCCATCAATTAGGAATTACATGCCGTCACTAAACACATTCCTTAAATTGTATCCATTTTTTGAGTGTTTATTTTTTGGTGTCTAATCCGCATATATATCACCATTGCTCTTGATTTTCTTGACTGTATATCTCTTAAATGTAAACATATACACGTGTGATTTAGTTTACCAAGATTTTTCAATGTCGAGAACCTCGATCAGAGAGTAAAAAAGGCGTAAGGTTCATAATGGTGTAAAACTAAAATGGGATATACCGGGCTAGGATTCGAGTTTCAAGAACAAGGGCCAAACCAAACACCCAAGAATGGAATCATCGAGTGAAAACACTTGACAACCTCCTCGAAGCAGCGTTTCTTGCCACCAGACCTTTCTCCATCAATTAGGAATCTGATGGCGTCACTAAACACATTCCTTAAATTGAAGCCATTTTTTGAGTGTTTATTTTTTGGTGTCTAATCTGCATATATATCACCATTGCTCATGATTTTCTTGACTGTATATCTCTTAAATGTCAACATATACACGTGTGATTTAGTTTACGAAGATTTTTCAAGGCCGAGAACCTCGTTCAGAGAGTAAAAAAGGCGTAAGGTTCACAATGGTGCAATACTAAGATGGGATATACCGAGCTAGGTTTCGAGTTACAGGAACAAGGGCCAAACCAACCACCCAAGAATGGAATCGTCAAGCGAAAACACTTGACAACCTCCTAGAACCAACTTATCTTGCCACCAGACTTTTCTCCGTCAATCAGGAATCTGATGTCGTCACTAAACACATTCCTTAAATTGTAGCCATTTTTTTAGCATTTATTTTTTGGTGTCTAATCCGCATATATATCACCATTGCCCTTGATTTACTTAACGGTCTATCTCTTAAACGTCAACATATACACGTGTGATTTAGTTTACGAAGATTTTTAAATGCCGAGAACCTCGATCAGAGAGTAAAAAACGCTTAAGGTTCACAATGGTGTAAAAATAAAATGGGATATACCGGGCTAGGATTCAAGTTATAGGAACAAGGGACAAACCAACCACCCAAGAATGGAATCGTCAAGCGAAAACACTTGACAATCTCCTGGAAGCAGCTTTTCTTGCCACCAGACCTTTCTCCATCAATTAGGAATCTGATGTCGTCACTAAACACATTCCTTAAATTGTAGCCATTTTTTGAGTGTTTATTTTTTGGTGTCTAATCCGCATATATATCACCATTGCTCTTGATTTTTTCTTGACTGTATATCTCTTATATATAAACATATACACGTGTGATTTAGTTTACAAAGATTTTTCAATGCCGAGAACCTCGATCAGAGAGTAAAAAAGGCGTAAGGTTCACAATGGTGTAAAACTAAAATGGGATATATCGGGCTAGGATTCGAGTTATATTAACAAGGGCCAAACCAACCACCTAATAATGGAATCGTCGAGCGAAAACACTTTACAACCTCCTGGAAGCAGCTTTTCTTGCCACCAGATCTTTCTCCATCAATTAGGAATCTGATGCTGTCACTAAACACATTCCTAAATTGTAGCCATTTTTTGAGTGTTTATTTTTTGGTATCTAATCCGCATATATATCACCATTGCTCTTGCTTTTCTTCACTGTATAGCTCTTAAATGTCAACATATACACGTGTGATTTAGTTTACGAAGATTTTTCAATACCAAGAACCTCGGTCAGAGAGTAAAAAAGGTGTAAGGTTCACAATGGTGTAAAACTAAAATGGGATATACCGGGCTAGGATTCGAGTTATAGGAACAAGGGCCAAACCAACGACCCAAGAATGGAATCGTTGAGCGAGAAAACACTTGACAACCTCCTGGAAGCAGCTTTTCTTGCCACCAGACCTTTCTCCATCAATTAGGAATCTGATGCCGTCACTAAACACATTCCTTAAATTGTAGCCATTTTTTGAGTGTTTATTTTTTGATGTCTAATCCGCATTTATATCATCATATACACGTGTGATTTAGTTTACGAAGATTTTTCAATGCCGAGAACCTCGACCAGAGAGTAAAAAAGGCGTAAGGTTCACAATGGTGTAAAACTAAAATGGGATATACCGGGATAGGATTCGAGTTACAGGAACATGGGCCAAACCATCCGCCAAAGAATGTATATCTCTTTGTCAACATATACACGTGTGATTTAGTTTACGAAGATTTTTCAATGCCGAGAACCTCGATCAGAGAGTAAAAAAGGCGTAAGGTTCACAATGGTGTAAACTAAAATGAGATATACCGGGCTAGGATTCGAGTTACAGTAACATGGGCTAAACCAACCACCAAAGAATGGAATCGTCGGGCGAAAACACTTGACAACCTCTTGGAAGCAGCTTTTCTTGCCACCAGACCTTTCTCCATTAATTAGGAATCTAATGTCGTCACTAAACACATTCCTTAAATTGTAGCATTTTTTGAGTGTTTATTTTTTGGTGTCTAGTCCGCGTATATATCACCATTGCTCTTGATTTTCTTGACTGTATATCTCTTAAATGTCAACACAGACACGTGTGATTTAGTTTACGAGGATTTTTCAATGCCGAGAACCTCAATCAGAGAGTAAAAAAGGCGTAAGGTTCACAATGGTGTAAAACTAAAATGGGATATACCGGGATATGATTCGAGTTACAGGAACAAGGGCCAAACCAACCAGCCAAGAATGGAATCGCCGAGCGAAATCACTTGAAAACCTCCTGGAAGCAGCTTTTCTTGCCACCAGACCTTTCTCCATCAATTAGGAATCTGATGCCATCACTAAACACATTCCTTAAATTGTAGCCATTTTTTGAGTGTTTATTTTTTGGTGTCTAATCCGCATATATATCACCATTGCTCTTGATTTTCTTAACTGTATATCTCTTAAATGTCAACTTATACACGTGTGATTTAGTTTACGAAGTTTTTTCATTGCCGAGAACCTCTATCAGAGAGTAAAAGAGGCGTAAGGTTCACAATGGTGTAAAACTAAAATGGGATATATCGGGCTAGGATTCGAGTTACAGGAACAAGGGCCAAACCAACTACCCAAGAATGGAATCGTGGAGCGAAAACACTTGACAACCTCCTGGAAGCAGCTTCTCTTGCCAATAGACCTTTCTCCATCAATTAGGAATCTGATGCCGTCACTAAACACATTCCTTAAATTGTAGCCATTTTTTGAGTGTTTATTTTTTGGTGTCTAATCCGCATATATATCACCATTGCTCTTGATTTTCTTGTCTGTATATCTCTTAAATGAGAACAAATACACGTGTGATTTAGTTTACGAAGATTTTTCAATGCCAAAAACCTCAATCAGAGAGTAAAAAAGGTGTAAGGCTCACAATGGTGTAAAACTAAAATGGGATATTCCGGGCTTGGATTCGAGTTACAGGAACAAGGGCCAAATCAACCACCCAAGAATGGAATCGTCGAGAGAAAACACTTGACAACCTCCTGGAAGTTGCTTTTCTTGCCACCAGACCTTTCTCCATCAATTAGGAATCTGATGAAGTCACTAAACACATTCCTTAATTTGTAGCCATTTTATGAGTGTTTATTTTTTGGTGTCTAATCCGCAAATATATCACCATTGCTCTTGATTTTCTTGACTGTATATCTCTTAAATGTCAACAAATACACGTGTGATTTAGTTTACCTAGATTTTTCAATGCCGAAAACCTCGTTCAGAGAGTAAAAAAGGCGTAAGGTTGACAATGGTGTAAAAATAAAATGGGATATACCGGGCTCGGATTCGAGTTACAGGAACAAGGGCCAAACCAACCACCCAAGAATGGAATCGTCGAGCGAAAACACTTGACAATCTCCTGGAAGCAGCTATTCTTGCCACCAGACCTTTCTCCATCAATTAGAAATCTGATGCAGTCACTAAACATATTCCTTAAATTGTAGCCATTTTTATAGTGTTTATTTTTTGGTGTCTAATCCGCATATATATCACTATTGCTCTTGATTTTATTGACTGTATATCTCTTAAATGTCAACATATACACGTGTGATTTAGTTTACGAAGATTTTTCAATGCCGAGAACCTCGATCAGATAGTAAAAGAGGAGTAAGGTTCACAATGGTGTAAAACTATAATGGGATATACCGGGCTAGGATTTGAGTTAAATGAACAAGGGCCAAACCAACCACCCAATAACGGAATTCTCGAGCGAAAGCACTTGACAACCTCCTGGAAGCAACTTTTCTTGCCACCTGACATTTCTCCATCAATTAGGAATCTGATGCCGTCACTAAACACATTCTTTAAATTGTAGCCATTTTTTGAGTGTTTATTTTTGGGTGTCTAATCCTCATATATATCACCATTGCTCTAGATTTTGTTGACTGTATATCTCTTAAATGTCAACATATACACGTGTGATTTAGTTTACGAAGATTTTTCAATGCCGAGAACCTCGATCAGAGAGTTAAAAAGGCGTAAGGTTCACAATGGTGTAAAACTAAAGTGGGATATACCGGGCTAGGATTCGAGTTACAGGAACAATGGCCAAACCAACCACCCAAGAATGGAATCGTCAAGCGAAAACACTTGACAACCTCCTGGAAGCAGCTTTTCTTGCCACCAGACCTTTCTCCATCAATTAGGAATTTGATACCCTCACTGAACACATTCCTTAAATTGTAGCCATTTTTTGAGTGTTTATTTTTTGGTGTCTAATACACATATATATCACCATTGCTCTTGATTTTCTTGACTGTATATCTCTTAAATATCAACATATATATGTGTGATTTAGTTTACGAAGATTTTTCAATGCCGAGAACCTCGATCAGAGAGTAAAAAAGGCGTACGGTTCACAATGGTGTAAAACTAAAATGGGATATACCGGGCTAGGATTCGAGTAATAGGAACAAGGGCCAAACCAACGACCCAAGAATGGAATCGTTGAGCGAGAAAATACTTGACAACCTCCTGGAAGCAGCTTTTCTTGCCACCAGACCTTTCTCCATCAATTAGGAATCTGATGCCGTCACTAATCACATTCCTTAAATTGTAGCCATTTTTTGAGTGTTTATTTTTTGATGTCTAATCCGCATTTATATCATCATATACACGTGTGATTTAGTTTACGAAGAGTTTTCAATGCCGAGAACCTCGACCAGAGTGTAAAAAAGGCGTAAGGTTCACAATGGTGAAAAACTAAAATGGGATATACCGGGATAGGATTCGAGTTACAGGAACATGGGCCAAACCAACCGCCAAAGAATGTATATCTCTTTGTCAACATATACACGTGTGATTTAGTTTACGAAGATTTTTCAATGCCGAGAACCTCGATCAGAGAGTAAAAAAGGCGTAAGGTTCACAATGGTGTAAACTAAAATGAGATATACCGGGCTAGGATTCGAGTTACAGTAACATGGGCCAAACCAACCACCAAAGAATGGAATCGTCGGGCAAAAACACTTGACAACCTCTTGGAAGCAGCTTTTCTTGCCACCAGACCTTTCTCCATTAATTAGGAATCTAATGCCGTCACTAAACACATTCCTTAAATTGTAGCATTTTTTGAGTGTTTATTTTTTGGTGTCTAGTCCGCGTATATATCACCATTGCTCTTGATTTTCTTGACTGTATATCTCTTAAATGTCAACACAGACACGTGTGATTTAGTTTACGAGGATTTTTCAATGCCGAGAACCTCAATCAGAGAGTAAAAAAGGCGTAAGGTTCACAATGGTGTAAAACTAAAATGGGATATACCGGGATATGATTCGAGTTATAGGAACAAGGGCCAAACCAACCAGCCAAGAATGGAATCGCCGAGCGAAATCACTTGAAAACCTCCTGGAAGCAGCTTTTCTTGCCACCAGACCTTTCTCCATCAATTAGGAATCTGATGCCATCACTAAACACATTCCTTAAATTGTAGCCATTTTTTGAGTGTTTATTTTTTGGTGTCTAATCCGCATATCTATCACCATTGCTCTTGATTTTCTTAACTGTATATCTCTTAAATGTCAACTTATACACGTGTGATTTAGTTTACGAAGTTTTTTCATTGCCGAGAACCTCTATCAGAGAGTAAAAGAGGCGTAAGGTTCACAATGGTGTAAAACTAAAATGGGATATATCGGGCTAGGATTCGAGTTACAGGAACAAGGGCCAAACCAACTACCCAAGAATGGAATCGTCGAGCAAAAACACTTGACAACCTCCTGGAAGCAGCTTCTCTTGCCACTAGACCTTTCTCCATCAATTAGGAATCTGATTCCGTCACTAAACACATTCCTTAAATTGTAGCCATTTTTGAGTGTTTATTTTTTGGTGTCTAATCCGCATATATATCACCATTGCTCTTAATTTTCTTGTCTGTATATCTCTTAAATGAGAACAAATACACGTGTGATTTAGTTTACGAAGATTTTTCAATGCCAAAAACCTCAATCAGAGAGTAAAAAAGGCGTAAGGCTCACAATGGTGTAAAACAAAAATGGGATATTCCGAGCTTGGATTCGAGTTACAGGAACAAGGGCCAAATCAACCACCCAAGAATGGAATCGTCGAGAGAAAACACTTGACAACCTCCTGGAAGTAGCTTTTCTTGCCACCAGACCTTTCTCCATCAATTAGGAATCTGATGAAGTCACTAAACACATTCCTTAATTTGTAGCCATTTTATGAGTGTTTATTTTTTGGTGTCTAATCCGCAAATATATCACCATTGCTCTTGATTTTCTTGACTGTATATCTCTTAAATGTCAACAAATACACGTGTGATTTAGTTTACCTAGATTTTTCAATGCCGAAAACCTCGTTCAGAGAGTAAAAAAGGCGTAAGGTTGACAATGGTGTAAAAATAAAATGGGATATACCGGGCTCGGATTCGAGTTACAGGAACAAGGGCCAAACCAACCACCCAAGAATGGAATCGTCGGGCGAAAACACTTGACAATCTCCTGGAAGCAGCTATTCTTGCCACCAGACCTTTCTCCATGAATTAGAAATCTGATGCAGTCACTAAACATATTCCTTAAATTGTAACCATTTTTATAGTGTTTATTTTTTGGTGTCTAATCCGCATATATATCACCATTGCTCTTGATTTTATTGACTGTATATCTCTTAAATGTCAACATATACACGTGTGATTTAGTTTACGAAGATTTTTCAATGCCGAGAACCTCGATCAGATAGTAAAAGAGGCGTAAGGTTCACAATGGTGTTAAACTATAATGGGATATACAGGGCTAGGATTTGAGTTACATGAACAAGGGCCAAACCAACCACCCAATAACGGAATTCTCGAGCGAAAGCACTTGACAACCTCCTGGAAGCAACTTTTCTTGCCACCAGACATTTCTCCATCAATTAGGAATCTGATGCCGTCACTAAACACATTCTTTAAATTGTAGCCACTTTTTGAGTGTTTATTTTTGGGTGTCTAATCCTCATATATATCACCATTGCTCTAGATTTTCTTGACTGCATATCTCTTAAATGTCAACATATACACGTGTGATTTAGTTTACGAAGATTTTTCAATGCCGAGAACCTCGATCAGAGAGTTAAAAAGGCGTAAGGTTCACAATGGTGTAAAACTAAAGTGGGATATACCGGGCTAGGATTCGAGTTACAGGAACAAGGGCCAAACCAACCACCCAAGAATGGAATCATCAAGCGAAAACACTTGACAACCTCCAGGAAGCAGCTTTTCTTGCCACCAGACCTTTCTCCATCAATTAGGAATTTGATACCGTCACTAAACACATTCCTTAAATTGTAGCCATTTTTTGAGTGTTTATTTTTTGGTGTCTAATACACATAAATATCACCATTGCTCTTGATTTTCTTGACTGTATATCTCTTAAATATCAACATATATATGTGTGATTTAGTTTACGAAGATTTTTCAATGCCGAGAACCTCGATCAGAGAGTAAAAAAGGCGTACGGTTCACAATTGTGTAAAACTAAAATGGGATATACCGGGCTAGGATTCGAGTTACAGGAACAAGGGCCAAACCAACCACCAAGAATGGAATTGTCGAGCGAAAACACTTGACAACCTCCTGGAAGCAGCTTTTCTTGCCACCAGACCTTTCTCCATCAATTAGAAATCTAATGTAGTCACTAAACACATTTCTTAAATTGTAGCCATTTTTTGAGTGTTTATTTTTTGGTGTCTAATACACATAAATATCACCATTGCTCTTGATTTTCTTGACTGTATATCTCTTAAATGTCAACATATGCACGTGTGATTTAGTTTACGGAGATTTTTCAACGCGGAGAACCTCGATCAGATAGTAAAAGAGGCATAAGGTTCACAATGGTGTAAAACTTAGATGGGATATACCAGGCTAGGATTCGAGTTACATGAACAAGGGCCAAACCAACCACCCAATAATGGAATAGTCGAGCGAAAACACTTGACAACCTTCTGGAAGCAGCTTTTCTTGCCACCAGACCTTTCTCCATCAATTAGGAATATGATGCCATCACTAAACACATTCCTTAAATTGTAGCCATTTTTTGAGTGTTTATTTTTTTGTGTCTAACCGCATATATATCACCATTGCTCTTGATTTTCTTGACTGTATATATCTTAAATGTCAACATATACATGTGTGATTTAGTTTACGAAGTTTTTTCGATGCCGAGAACCTCGATCAGAGAGTAAAAGAGGCGTAAGGTTCACAATGGTGTAAAATTAAATGGGATATACCGGGCTAGGATTCGAGTTATATGAAGAAGGGCCAAACCAACCACTCAATAATGGAATCGTCGAGCGAAAACACTTGACAACCTCCTGGAAGCAGCTTTTCTTGCCACCAGACCTTTCTCCATCAAGTAGGAGTCTGATGCCGTCACTAAACACATTCCTTAAATTGTAGCCATTTTTTGAGTGTTTATTTTTTGGTGTCTAATCCACATATATATCACCATTGCTCTTGATTTTCTTGACTGTATATCTCTTAAGTATCAACATATATATGTGTGATTTAGTTACGAAGATTTTTCAATGCCGAGAACCTCGATCAGAGAGTAAAAAAGGCGTACGGTTCACAATGGTGTAAAACTAAAATGGGATATACCGGGCTAGGATTCGAGTTACAGGAACAAGTGCCAAACCAACCACCAAGAATGGAATTGTCGAGCGAAAACACTTGACAACCTCCTGGAAGCAGCTTTTCTTGCTACCAGACCTTTCTCCATTAATTAGGAATCTGATGCCGTCACTAGACACATTCCTTAAATTGTAGCCATTTGTTGAATGTTTATTTTTTGGTGTCTAATCCGCATATATATCACCATTGCTCTTGATTTTCTTGACTGTATATCTCTTAAATGTCAACATATACACGTGTGATTTAGTTTACGAAGATTTTTCAATGCCGAAAAGCTCGATCAGAGAGTAAAAAAGGCGTAAGGTTCACAATGGTGTAAAACTAAAATGGGATATACCCGGTAGGATTCGAGTTACAGGTACAAGGGCCAAACCATCCACCCAAGAATGGAATCATCGAGCGAAAACACTTGACAACCTCTTGGAAGCATCTTTTCTTGCCACCAGACCTTTCTCCATCAATTAGGAATCTGATGCCGTCGCTAAACACATTCCTTAAATTGTAGCCATTTTTTTAATAATTATTTTTTTGTGTCTAATCCGCATATATATCACCATTGCTGTTGATTTTCTTGACTATATATCTCTTAAATGTCAACATATACACGTGTGATTTAGTTTACGAAGATTTTTCTATGCCGAAAACCTCAATCAGAGAGTAAGAAAGGCTTAAGGTTCACAATGGTGACTAAAATAGGATATACCGGGCTAGGATTCTAGTTACAGGAACAAGGGCCAAACCAACCACCCAAGAATGGAATCGTAGAGCGAAAACACTTGACAACCTCCTAGAAACAGCTTTTCTTGCCACTGGACATTTCTCCATCAATAAGGAATCTGATGCCGTCACTAAACACATTCCTTAAATTGTAGCCATTTTTTGAGTGTGTATTTTTTGGTGTCTAAACCGCATATGTATCACCATTGCTCTTGGTTTTCTTGACTGTATATCACTTAAATGTTAACATATACACGTGTGATTTAGTTTACGAAGATTTTTCAGGGCCGAGAACCTCCATCAGAGAGTAAAAAAGGCATATGGTTCACAATGGTGTAAAACTAAAATGGGATATACCGGGTTAGGATTCGATTTACAGGAACAAGGGCCAAAACCAACCACCCAATAATGGAATCGTTGAGCGAAAACACTTGACAACCTCCTGGAAGCCGCTTTTCTTGCCACCAGACCTTTCTCCATTAATTAGGAATCTGATGCCGTCACTAGACACATTCCTTAAATTGTAGCCATTTGTTGAATGTTTATTTTTTGGTGTCTAATCCGCATATATATCACCATTGCTCTTGATTTTCTTGACTGTATATCTCTTAAATGTCAACATATACACGTGTGATTTAGTTTACGAAGATTTTTCAATGCCGAAAACCTCGATCAGAGAGTAAAAAAGGCGTAAAGTTCACAATGGTGTAAAACTAAAATGGGATATACCCGGTAGGATTCAAGTTACAGGAACAAGGGCCAAACCATCCACCCAAGAATGGAATTATCGAGCGAAAACACTTGACAACTGTCGCAACCCCCGATCCCTGACCCCCGGGAACGGGCGGACGCGAGCTCAGTGACGGTGGTATCAGGTCTTTGTTTTTAATTTGGCAGCGGAATTTACATCAGGACCGTAGTTAGGAAATGTTTATCAGAGTAAAACCACCATATTTCATATTAATAAACACATGGGTAAAACCCAAGTTTCTTAGTACAATACATGTATAGGGATAAACTCTATTTTATTGAATTTAAAACATCATTTATTAGGTAACTTTTATAGCCACATTTTTCCCAAGCCTTCAGTGCTCTCCAGCTGGCTTTTTACTAATTGGCTTTCACATTGTGTTACCTGAAATGCGTTTTAAAAACATTTGTCAGTGGGAAATACTGGTGAGTGAATCCCAGTTTAATCAAGTTTAAATACAAAGTCACAGTGAACAGTATTGAGAGCGATCACATTGTTTATTTCTACACAATTACTCCATTAGTACTGTCAATCCTGACTTGTGGGTCATATTACCCATTGGCTAACTCATTGTCCAATGGTAACGTATTGTCATCCCGACTTACTACTCACAGTGTAGTAAATTTTGTATACAAAACCCCAACATACCGACAGTAATTGAAGAACTACAAAGACTCAATCACTGCTAAATTTCACTGTAAAACATTTAAGGTTTGGTAAAACATTACCAAAAAGATTAACAAAAAGAGGATAAACTCACTTTGCTATCTTAGACTTCGCGTAAGGGTTTCGTGGATATAATCTATAATTTATACAAATGTACATTGGTTAGTATAATAACCCTTTGAAAATATTAATGATACCCTCCCCGAGACGGCATTCCAACAACTACGTCGGGCAGAACCACGACAGTTATTACGGAACCCTAAATCAATCGGGCAGTGTATCTACTATGAAACCGGGGTTATAATACTTACAACAGAGCAGAACCTTGCTAATTAGGGGGTATAATATCCGCGTATTATAAGCCTACTACAGAAATTGTGATTTAGAATGAAAGGAATGAGTGACGGAAAACGAAAACCCGTGGCGTTCTTATATATTGCCTGATTCTGATCTCCACGCAGCCCGCGTGAAAGGTAAGGGTCGCTTACGCGGCCCGCGTCAACATATGGTCAACGCGTAGCTTAGCTGATTCGACAACTAGCTTATCCGGGTGTTGGGCCACGTGGCGGCCCAGGGCTGCGCCACATTTTGGGGCTCTCGCGGCCCGCGTTAACTTAATAGGGCTATTACGCGGCCCGCCTGAACTTAAGAAATCAGACGACATCAGGTATCCACCTTGATACCGCCCGCGTAAATGTTGGGGTGGGTCTACGCGGCCCGCCTCAACTTAATATTTATTGTTTTTAATCTATTTTATATGTTATAACATATTTCAGGCTCGGTTTTCACATACGGGTGTATTTAAAAACATATGGGGGTCTTTTAAAATATACAGAGGTGTCGGAAATATTATGAGAGTGTTGATTTTACCGAGGGTTGTTACAACAACCTCCTGGAAGCATCTTTTCTTGCCGCCAGACCTTTCTCCATCAATTAGGAATCTGATGCCGTCACTAAACACATTCCTTAAATTGTAGCCATTTTATGAATGTTTATTTGTTTGTGTCTAATCCGCATATATATCACCATTGCTGTTGATTTTCTTGACTATATATCTCTTAAATGTCAACATATACACGTGTGATTTAGTTTACGAAGATTTTTCAATGCCGAAAACCTCAATCAGAGAGTAAGAAAGGCGTAAGGTTCACAATGGTGACTAAAATAGGATATACCGGGCTAGGATTCGAGTTACAGGAACAAGGGCCAAACCAACCACCCAAGAATGGAATTGTAGAGCGAAAACACTTGACGACCTCCTAGAAGCAGCTTTTCTTGCCACTAGACCTTTCTCCATCAATAAGGAATCTGATGCCGTCACTAAACACATTCCTTAAATTGTAGCCATTTTTTTAGTGTTTATTTTTTGGTGTCTAATCCGCATATATATCACCATTGCTCTTGATTTTCTTGACTGTATATCTCTTAAATGTGTAGTGTGATTTAGTTTACGAAGATTTTTCAATGCCTATAACTAGATCAGTTAGTAAAAGAGACGTAAGGTTCACAATGGTGTAAAACTAAAATGGGATATACCGGTCTAGGATTCGAGTTACAGGAACAAGGGCCAAACCAACCACCCAATAACGGAATCGTCGAGCGAAAACACTTGACAACCTCCTGGAAGCAGCTTTTCTTGCCACCAGACCTTTCTGCATCAATTAGGAATTTGATGCTATCACTAAACATATTCCTTAAATTGTAGCCATTTTATGAGTGTTTATTTTTTGGTGTTTAACCGCATATATATCACCATTGCTCTTGATTTTCTTGACTGTATATCTCTTAAATGTTAACATATACGTGTGTGATTTAGTTTACGAAGATTTTTCAATGCCGAGAACCTCGATCGGAGAGTAAAAAAGGCGTTAGGTTCACAATGGTGTAAAACTAAAATGGGATATACCGGGATAGGATTCGAGTGTCACGACCCCCGACCCAGTTTCGTGGTTCGGACGCCCTGGGACAGTAAACCCGTGGTATTTGTGTTTGATTTGGCAACGGAAATTTTAACAGGATCGTTTAACTGAAAACACCCATTTATTTTATTTCAAGTTTCGGGATAAACCCCGTAATTTACAATAAAGGAATTTCAAAAACATGTTTATTTATTTACTGAGCCACTTCATTCAAGCTGCTAGTGCTACGCGGCACTTTTCCTTGTTCACAGTAAATCACCTGAAACATGTTTAAAAAAGATTTTATCAGCGGGAAATACTGGCGAGTCATTCAGTTTGCACAAAATGACACATTGTTATAATTCACAGTATTAAGAGTTTTCACATTTGCCCATATCTTATAATTAGCTGGTTTAGTTGTCACTCGATCGGATCTATGAATGTGGTCATACCACTATTGGGTCCTGTCACCCAATAGCGACGTATATCACTAATTAGGCTCGCCCACCTAAAGTGATAAAAACTGCAGTAATGTGCACAATACCCCACTTACTGCCAGTAATTCAAGATTAGCAAAGACTTAATCACTGCAAAGTATAATTGGAAAACATTTAGGGTTTTGTAAAGCAATTTGATAAAAACAGAATGACTCACATTGCAAGTTTAACTTGACAGAGTCCGCCTACTGATTTAGCCTGGTAACCTAGTTAAAATAACAATGCAAACGAAACTAGGTCAGTAACTTAATACAACATTTACGATAACTCACGAGATCGAAACCCTCACGACAAATGACAAAGTATAGCCCGTATTCAGGCAGCACTTAAACATCCATCGGATTGGTTTTAATCGATCGGACATTGTATCGTAGCAGTGATCGTGTTATTACCCTGTTATCGCAGCAGAGGTTCGGGACTATGGGTATTTTTGAACAAAATAGCATATAACTTAATGTACATTGTGAGTTTTTACGTCGAAACAATCAAACAGTTCAATTCCCAGGCCCCTGCATTTATACTGAATTTTGCCCTCTTTCGCGTGTCGCGCCGGCTGCCAGGGATCCTGGCGCGACACGCGGGGCATACCCATTTTAGCTAGGGTAGCCTTGTTGCATGTATAGCCCTGGTGAGTCAAAAATTTCGAAATTACGTGTTCTAAGTCTGTTTTGAATGGATAAATAGAATTAGGGGATAACCCCTTGAGTTTTAGGGGGTCCGGATCCTAGTTTTGGCCGTTTAAAAAATTATGGGTCACGCCATATCATTTAGGGGTCTCAATTAGGGTTTCCTAGTGTGCATTATAAAAATAAGAAATAATAATTTTGGCAAGGGTCGTTACACGCTCCCCACCTTGTTTAAAATCTCATCCTCGAGATTTAATGGAACAAGTGAGGGTACTTCCACTTCATTTTCGATTCAAGTTCCCATGTATACTATGGTCCTCTTTTCGAATCCCACTTCACTTTGACCAGCACCAATCTCTTGTGCTTGAGGTGGTTGACCTTTCTATCTTCTATTTGGAGAGGTTTCTCAACGAATTTCAACTTTTAATTTACCTCTATGTCTTGAAGAGGTACTATCAGTGACTCATCAGATAAACACTTCTTAAGAATGGGTACATGAAATACATTATGTACCCCGGCTAGTTCTTCTGGTAGTTGCAGTTGATAGGCAACTGGTCCTATTCGTTAGGTAACAGTAAATGGTCCTATGTACCTTGGACTTAGCTTTCCTTTCCTACCGAATCGAACTACCCCTTTCCAAGGAGAAACTTTCAACAGTACCTTGTCCCCAACTTGGAATTCTAACGGTTTACGGCGATTATCTGCATACCTCTTCTGGCGGTCTCGAGCCGTTTTCAATCATTCCTTTATTTGAGTTATCTTGTTGGTGGTTTCCTGTACAATCTCGGGACCTGATAATTGACTTTCTCCTATTTCTGCCCAACATACTGGGGTTCTACACTTTCATCCATACAGTGCTTCGAATGGGGCATCAATGATGCTTGTATGATAACTATTGTTATAGGAGAATTCTATTAGCGGTAAGTGATCATCCCAATTTCCACCGAAATCTATTACACATGCCCTGAGCATGTATTCTAGGGTTTGGATTGTCCTTTCACTTTGCCCATCTGTTTGAGGATGGTATGTCACACTTAAATTTAATCGCGTCCCCGTTGTAGCCATTTTTTGAGTGTTCATTTTTTGTAGCCATCGCGTCCCCATGGTATGTCCTTTCTCCATCTATTAGAAATCTGATGCCGTCACTAAACACATTCCTTAAATTGTAGCCATTTTTTAAGTGTTTATTTTTTGGTGTCTAATCCGCATATCTATCAACATTGCTCTTGATTTTCTTGACTGTATATCTCTTTAATGTCATCATATACACGTGTGATTTGATTTACGAAGATTTTTCAATGCCGAGAACCTCGATCAGAGAGTAAAAAAGGCGTAAGGTTCAGAATGGTGTAAAACTAAAATGGGATATCCCAGGCTAGGATTCGAGTTACAGGAACAAGGGCCAAACCAACAACCCAAGAATGGAATCGTCGAGCGAAAACACTTGACAAACTCCTGGAAGCATCTTTTCCTTCGACAAGACCTTTCTCCATCAATCAGGAATCTGATGCCGTTATTAAACACATTCCTTAGATGTAGCCATTTTTTTAGTGTTTATTTTTTGGTGTCTAATCCGCATATATATCACCATTGCTATTGATTTTCTTGACTGTATATCTCTTAAATGTCAACATATACACGTGTGATTTAGTTTACGAAGATTTTTCAATGCCGAGAACCTCGATCAGAGAGTAAAAAGGCGTAAGGTTCACAATGGTGTAAAACTAAAATGGGATATACCAGGCTAGGATTCGAGTTACAGGAACAAGGGCCAAACCAACCACCTAAGAATGGAATCGTCGAGCGAAAACACTTGAAAACCTCCTGGAAGCAGCTTTTCTTTTCACAAGACCTTTCTCCATCAATTAGCAATCTGATGCCGTCACTAAACACATTCCTTAAATTGTAGCCATTTTTTTAGTGTGTATTTTTTGGTGTCTAATCCGCATATATATCACCATTGCTCTTAGTTTTCTTGACTGTATATCTCTTAAATGTCAACATATACACGTGTGATTTAGTTTACGAAGATTTTTCAATGCCGAGAACCTCGATCAGATAGTAAAAAAGGTGTAAGGTCCACAATGGTGTAAAACTAAAATGGGATATAACGGGCTAGCATTCGAGTTACAGGAACAAGGGCCAAACCAACCACACAAGAATGGAATCGTCAAGCGAAAACACTTGACAACCTCCTACAAGCAGCTTTTCTTGCCACAAGACCTTTCTCCCTCAATTAGGAATCTGATGCCGTCACTAAACACATTCCCTAAATTGTAGCCATTTTATGAGTGTTTATTTTTTGGTGTCTAATCTGCATATATATGTAACACCCCGAAAACGGGTTTGGTAATCAAACCACGTTAATACTACAGGACGGGTAAAATACAGTTAGTGGTAAAACTTACCCGGTAAATTTTAGGATATGGATAAATAAATCTAATATTTATTAAAAGGATGAGAAATACTTTGAGAAAGCAAAGTATGTAAAAGGCCCGAGATTTTACGGGACTTAAAATAAAACGGGTCGAGAACAAGATAAAGTAACTAGGAAATAAATAACCTAGTACAAGTCTTGTATTTAAATGAAAGAACAAAATATCAAGTTATAAACCAAAATAAAGTTGAGGGGCTTATGTTGTTAAATTTGAAAGTTAATAAAAAAAAAAAGAAACACCAAGCACCCATTTTTGGGGTGTCTGGTCGATCAAGAACACAGGGGGCGACCAAGACTCCCCTCACAACCCTAGCTCTTACATTTTCACCAAATTGAAGGCTCAAATCTGCTCCGAATCGAAATCCAAGCATAGATTAGTGATCACCTCAGTAAAGGGATCATGAGGTATGCGAAATTTTACTATGTGGTTCCATCTTAAATTTTAGATGAACTTATGAGATTCGAATCTGAGCTTGCATGTTCGTTGTTTGGATGAAATTAGGGATGAAACTATGTCTAGGAGTAAACCCTAGTCATTTATTTGTTAAATTGATGTTCATGCTTGTGAATTCATGATCATACTCTCATGTGTCAAGTGGGTTTTGGAGAATTATGTTAAACACTAGGATTATCTTTGTTAACTTAGTGTATTAGAGCTCTATGAAGCAAATCCAGATTTGTTGATATGAAGATTTGTCATGAACATGTGAAAAGATGTTTAAATCTTGGTTAAATAGTTAGTCATGAGCTTGATTTCTAGTAGTAAAAATTTCATGCTCATAAGGTGTTCGATGTAATGCCTAAGTGAAATTGGGTACCTACTAGTTCATATGAAGAACTTGATTATATAAGGTGTTGTGATGAATGATAATTAGATATAGAAATGCGTAAGGTGGAATAATCGTACTAAGTCATGATTAAACTAACCACCTTGTGAATGATGAAATAATAGTTGGCGCTTAACAAGCTAGGTGAAGCTTGGGGAGAAAGCGGGTCAAACAAATCAAGTACGAGACGAAAAGCGCAAACCGGATAAGTGGTAAGTAAAGCTTACACCCTTTTTGCAAGATATGCATTTAATTCTCGATTACAATTTCGGCAAAAGTTGTATTCGAACTTTGGTTCCGACACGAAGTGGTACGGGTCGGAACATATCAAAAATGCGAAATGGACATTTGGTCATAGATAACATATATAAAATGAATCTTTGAATGGCCACTTTGGAAGTAGGCCTAAACAAATAAAAACAAATGGAAAAATGGTGATTTCGTCATGTATAAATGGATATGGGTTGAAGTTTAAAACGATACCAATTGGCATAAGCCATGTTGGGTTAACGTGTATGAAACTGATTTAAAAGTCATAACCAAATGGTAAGGAATCCGAAATGACTTACTTAATAAAATGGTGAATAAATACCATTGGAATATAAGCGCAAAATGGATGGTCGTTTAGACTAAACGGGTCAAATGGTAATGTTAATACCATTTGATAAATTACGACTAATAAGCACTTGTCGAGTCTTATGCTTACAGGAAAAAGCGGCCTACGAGTTAGTGTTGCTATGAAGTATGCAAATTTTTGAAGCAGGGTATTAAAACGGGTCAATAGTCTGACCCGAGCCAGGTACGCAAATATAAGGATGTAGTTAGAAGTGATATTTTGGTCAACTATTAGTGAAAGTCCTTCGTTACAAAAAGAAGGACTAAAATTGACCAAAAGGCCCTTGAGGGGTAAATTGGGAAAACAACCTTTAAGAGTTGTTTAGAGTTAAGCGTTTTGTTAAATGGAGTCCTTGGGATACGTATAAAAATGGGGATAGGATGTAAACTAATTGAAGCGTGATTTAAAGCTTGCAAATGTTAAACACCCTTAACGGGTCAAAACAAGTATATATGCAAAATAGGTTAAGATTGCGTAAGAAACCCACAACTAGAACCTAAAAATATAGGATATATCGAAAATAAGAAGATCATGAGAATTTGGGATCAAACAAACATGTTTGATAAAATGCATAAACGGGTTAAAATGCGATAAAAAGGTAACGAGTCGAAGGCTTCGAAGTCTCAAAATTTATTATGTTGGATGTTGGATTTTAACTCCATATGATGGAGAATTAAATTACGGACGCGTAGGAAAAAGAATCGGGTAAAACGGATTAAAAACGAGAGAGTTATGCTCGTTTCCTTGAAATCGAGTCATGCTAGGTATGTATAGCAACATAATAACAACAATCTGCCAAAAAGGGGGCTAGGTGGGGCGTCTAGCCACTAGGCGTGACGCCTAGCCCCCCCTGAACTTGAAAAATGTTTAATTTTGTTTGTTTGACCCATATAACTTGTTTAAACTTGTTATTTAATATCAAAACTAACTTTTAAGTTGGTTTTGATCATAGGTGATTGCCAAGAGTGCCGGGATGAAGATCAAGCTCGAAGAAGAACCGAACACGATAAAGTTAAAAGCTTCCGCGCGGCGTTTCGTCGTATCTTTTAAACGACGAATTCAATTACATTAAGTTGTTCTAAACTTTTAAATTGTAAAAGTTTTAGTAAACTCGTATTGACATACTTACGTGTAATCATATAAACATGCATTTTTACGAATCTTATATAAAATATTGTATTAAACAAGCAAAGGTGTTACAAGTTGGTATCAGAGTCCTGGTTTAAGAGATTCAAGTATGGTGGGGAAAACCATGCTTGGACTTAAACCTTAAGCTCTTGATAAAGATTAGTGTTCGTTTCGAGGCTTGATCGCAAATCCGGTAAGTACATGTATATTAATAGTTTAGCATGCTAAAGTGTTGTAAACAACACATAGGGCTATCGTGTGATACACGTTACCCCAATTAAAATGATTGATATAGTTGACGAAAATACGCGCGTTGACGCGTATAGTAAAAAAAAAGCCTTGAATTATAATACGGGCGATTATTGAAGTTGACGTTACTAACTTTTGTGAATGTTTTAATTGAAGGACACTCGCGTTTGAAGACGACGAGAGTCAAACGAATTGTAGGTATGATGACGGAACGGTCCGAGATATGACAAGAAGAGCATACTCATCAAGGACCTAAATCGCGTAACGATCGCAAATAAGTAATGGCAAGAAAGCCCGTTAAGGGAAGCATTACCAGGTGCATATTTTAAATATAATTGCACAAATAGTAATATGCAACAAATATGTAGAAATTGAAAGTTGCATATTTAGATTAAAAACTTGGAAAAACCCGAATAGAAAATGTATTCGGGATATTGTTTCCAAGAGAAACAAATAGAGGCATTACTTACATAGGGCGTGATGTGAAAACTATAAAAAGGTCATGCGTGTGATGTGTTAATCGCTTACTCTGGCCAAGTAAGTAGAGGCATATGATACCATGAACTTCTTATAGCGGACACATTTACATCCGATGTAGTAAGGACGGGGTGAATGGGACAAATTAAAAAGTACCCAAATGAAACAAATGAACAGAATAGTTGAAAATAATGTAAACGCACAACCGGGTGACAGAAGCGTATTACATTAGGATAATGAGCCCGATAGAAGGGACAAGGATTAATGTAAATGATGATATAAATGAATGATCAAAAGAAAATTCACGAAAATAAGTCATCTTGGACGAAAGGGCCATGGTGAACAAAACGGGCAAGTAAAACCAAAGTATAGATGACCGCCGGGTCATAAAAACAAAGGTGTTGCCCACACGAAAAAGATAATCAAGGTTGTTAACTTTAGTCGTAGTAAAGCAAGGATAATGATGATAATCGTCACTCATAATTAATGAGGCCGCCAATGGTGGTCACGTAAAGAATAAAAGACATGGTCGAATAAAAGCGACGGATTTCGCTAAGATGACCAAGTAAATCGAAACAAAGTCTTAATGCATACCGGAAGGGGGTGCAATGATAACGATTTTGGTAAAACACCCGGTTGATGGGTAAGGAATTAAACGCATGCGTAGACTGAGAAACAGGAACGCGAAATAGAAGTCAAAAGACTCGGAATATGAGTCATGACTAAAAGATGACAAGACTTTTCGCAAACATAAATTTTGGTAATTACGTTCAACCATTTCAAAGTTGGACGGGTCAAATAAAGAATGAAGTTTGACATTCATATGTGATGAAAATTCACCCAAAATGAGTCAAACGAGTCAATTAACGAATAACGCTTAATATAATAGGAAAACGCAAACCGGTGAAACCGGAAAGCTAAAAACAATAAGATAGAAGGACCCGGGTAATGGGTTGTAAAGGAGTATAAGTATGAACCGGGTAACGGTAAGCGTAGAACAAACCGACGTGTAAATGACGTCAGAAGTCGTAAAGTCGGAAAAGATAGTCCGAAAGTAAACAAATGAAACCTTAGACTACGGTCAAGGTCAACTAAAGTTCAAAAGCAAAATTAAATGATTCCAAACATAACAAAGGATGCTTTAAAGCTATATATGTATAAATAGACAATTGAATAAAGACTAGAATAAAAGATGATCTACGGGATCATCATAACCTACGGGATATTAATTAGTGTAAAGGTCTACCGGGCCAAAATGACCCACGGGTCATGAATTGAAGCAAAGGGATCATAAGGGCCTCGTCTTAAAGAGATGAAAGCTTAAGGAAATAGCCTACGAGGTTAAGTGAAGGAACCTACGGGTCAATAGTGTAAGGTGAGGGAACTTGTTACGATTCCCCGCGTAAAACGAGAACGGAAAACAATATATTATGAGTTGTCAATTTCCTTAATATGAGTAATTGACATAGTTAAAGAAAAAAAACGTTAGACTAAAATTCAGTTTTAGTAAGAAATAACAGTTTTACAAATATAAATTCTGATAGGAATTTAAATAGTAAGCATGAAAGATTCAAGTTTTGACACTGATAGGCGCAAGATGATATATTCGAAAAGTGATGTTTTCGAAAATGAAAGGTTGATATAAATTAAACATGATGTGACACGATCACGGTCAGGAAATGTAATGTGAAGTAAAATCACATTATAACCAAGCGAGCGGTAAAAAGTAACTGGGCTAATAAGTCTAGTTAGTGAGACCGGTTAAGGTCAGTAATTCAAATCAAGAAAAATTGGTTTGCTTGTAAGCGGTGGATTCGGTATAACTGAACCGAATAAATAAATTTGAAAACAAAGGAAATTGTTGCTAAAAGTTAAAGATTTCACTAAAGACCTTTAAACGGGTCAAAGTAACGGATTCATAAAGAATTCGATAGTATATGAAAGCGATGGATATCGCTAAGTTAACTAAACTAGTGGAAATAACGAGATTACGTTATTTCAAGTTGCACTGTGTCGTATGAGTTATGTAGACAATTAGTAACCAAAAAGATGTTACCATACTTTTCTGGTAATATTAACTATTGGATAAAAGTATAATTAATGTTTAAAGGATTTCTCGGATCGAATATATTGAGTTAAAGTCAATGAATTATGTAAGAAAAGGTTTCCAGGACGAAACCTCTCTAAGGGGGGTAGACTTGTAACACCCCGAAAACGGGTTTGGTAATCAAACCAAGTTAATACTACAGGACGGGTAAAATACAGTTAGTGGTAAAACTTACCCGGTAAATTTTAGCATATGGATAAATAAATCTAATATTTATTAAAAGGATTAGAAATACTTTGAGAAAGCAAAGTATGTAAAAGGCCGGAGATTTAACGGGACTTAAAATAAAACGGGTCGAGAACAAGATAAAGTAACTAGGAAATAAATAACCTAGTACAAGTCTTGTATTTAAATGAAAGAACAAAATATCAAGTTATAAACCAAACTAAAGTTGAGGGGCTTATGTTGTTAAATTTGAAAGTTAATAAAAAAAAAGAAACACCAAACACCCATTTTTGGGGTGTCTGGTCGATCAAGAACACAGGGGGCGACCAAGACTCCCCTCACAACCCTAGCTCTTGCATTTTCACCAAATTGAAGGCTCAAATCTGCTCCGAATTGAAATCCAAACATAGATTAGTGATCACCTCAGTAAAGGGATCATGAGGTATGCGAAATTTTACTATGTGGTTCCATCTTAAATTTTAGATGAACTTATGAGATTCGAATCTGAGCTTGCATGTTCATTGTTTGGATGAAATTAGGGATGAAACTATGTCTAGGAGTAAACCCTAGTCATTTACTTGTTAAATTGATGTTCATGCTTGTGAATTCATGATCATACTCTCATGTGTCAAGTGGGTTTTGGGGAATTATGTTAAACACTAGGATTATCTTTGTTAACTTAGTGTATTAGAGTTCTATGAAGCAAATCCAGATTTTTTGATATGAAGATTTGTCATGAACATGTGAAAAGATGTTTAAATCTTGGTTAAATAGTTAGTCATGAGCTTGATTTCTAGTAGTAAAAATTTCATTCTCATAAGGTGTTCGATGTAATGCCTAAGTGAAATTGGGTACCTACTAGTTCATATGAAGAACTTGATTATATAAGGTGTTGTGATGAATGATAATTGGATATAGAAATGCGTAAGGTGGAATAATCGTATTAAGTCATGATTAAACTAACCACCTTGTGAATGATGAAATAATAGTTGGTGCTTAACAAGCTAGGTGAAGCTTTGGGAGAAAGCGGGTCAAACAAATCAAGTACGAGACGAAAAGCGCAAACCGGATAAGAGGTAAGTAAAGCTTACACCCTTTTTGCAAGATATGCATTTAATTCTCGGTTACAATTACGAAAAAAGTTGTATTCAAAATTTGGTTCCGACACGAAGTGGTACGGGTCGGAACATATAAAAAATGCGAAATGGACATTTGGTCATAGATGACATATATAAAATGAATCTTTGAATGGCCACTTTGGAAGTAGACCTAAACGAATAAAAACAAATGGAAAAATGGTGATTTTGTCATGTATAAATGGATATGGGTTGAAGTTTAAAACGACACCAATTGGCATAAGCCATGTTGGGTTAACGTGTATGAAACGGATTTAAAAGTCATAACCAAATGGTAAGGAATCCGAAATGACTTACTTAAAAAAATGGTGAATAAATACCATTGGAATATAAGCGCAAAATGGATGGTCGTTTAGACTAAACGGGTCAAATGGTAATGTTAATACCATTTGATAAATCACGACTAATAAGCACTTGTCGAGTCTTATGCTTACAGGAAAAAGCGGCCTACGAGTTAGTGTTGCTATGAAATATGCAAATTTTTGAAGCAAGGTATTAAAACGGGTCAATAGTCTGACCCGAGCCAGGTACGCAAATATAAGGATGTAGTTAGAAGTGATATTTTGGTAAACTATTAGTGAAAGTCCTTCGTTACAAAAAGAAGGACTAAAATTGACCAAAAGGCCCTTGAGGGGTAAATTGGGCAAACAACCTTTAAGAGTTGTTTAGAGTTAAGCGTTTTGTTAAATGGAGTCCTTGGGATACGTATAAAAATGGGGATAGGATGTAAACTAATTGAAGCGTGATTTAAAGCTTTCAAATGTTAAACACCCTTAACGGGTCAAAACAAGTATATATGCAAAATAGGTTAGGACTGCGTAAGAAACCCGCAACTAGAACCTAATAATATAGGATATATCGAAAAAAAGAAGATCATGAGAATTTGGGATCAAACAAACATGTTTGTTTGATAAAATGCATAAACGGGTTAAAATGCTATAAAAAGGTAACGAGTCGAAGGCTTAGAAGTCTCAAAATTTATTATGTTGGATGTTGGATTTTAACTCCATATGATGGAGAATTAAATTACGGACGCGTAGGAAAAAGAATCGGGTAAAACGGATTAAAAACGAGAGAGTTATGCTCGTTTCCGTGAAATCGAGTCATGCTGGGTATGTACAGCAACATAATAACAACAATCTGCCAAAAAGGGGGCTAGGTGGGGCGTCTAGCCCCTAGGCGTGACGCCTAGCCCCCCCTGAACTTGAAAAATGTTTAATTTTGTTTGTTTGACCCATATAACTTGTTTAAACTTGGTATTTAACTATCAAAACTAACTTTTAAGTTGGTTTTGATCATAGGTGATTGCCAAGAGTGCCGGGATGAAGATCAAGCTCGAAGAAGAACCGAACACGATAAAGTTAAAAGCTTCCGCGCGGTATTTCGTCGTGTCTTTTAAACGACGAATTCAATTACATTAAGTTGTTCTAAACTTTTAAATTGTAAAAGTTTTAGTAAACTCGTATTGACATACTTACGTGTAATCATATAAACATGCATTTTTACGAATCTTATATAAAATATTGTATTAAACAAGCAAGGGTGTTACAATATATCACCATTGCTCTTAATTTTCTTGACTGTATATCTCTTAAATATTAACATATGCACGTGTGATTTAGCTTACCAAGATTTTTCAATGCCGAGAACCTCGATCAAAGAGTAAAAAATGCGTAAGGTTCACAATGGTGTAAAACTAAAATGGGATATACCGGGCTAGGGTTCCACTTACAGGAACAAGGGCCAAAGCAACCACCAAGAATGGAATCGTTAAGTGAAAACACTTGACAACCTCCTGGAAGCAGCTTTTCTTGCCACCAGACCTTTCCCCATCAATTAGGAATCTGTTGCCGTCACTAAACACATTCCTTAAATTGTAGCCATTATTTAAGTGTGTATTTTTTGGTGTCTAATCCGCATATATATCACCATTGCTCTTGGTTTTCTTAACTGTATATCTCTTAAATGTCAACATATACACGTGTGATTTAGTTCACGAAGATTTTTCAATGCCGAGAACCTCGATCAGAGAGTAAAAAAGGAGTAAGGTTCACAATGGTGTAAAACTAAAATGGGATATACCGGGCTAGGATTCGAGTTACAGGAACAAGGGCCAAACCAACCACCCAATAATGGAACCGTCGCGTGAAAACACTTGACAACCTCCTAGAAGCAGCTTTTCTTGCCACCAGACCTTTCTCCATCAATTAGGAATCTGATGCCGTTACTAAACACATTCCTTAAATTGTAGCCATTTTTTGAGTGTTTATTTTTTGGTGTCTAATCCGCATATATATCACCATTGCTCTTGATTTTCTTGAATTTATATATCTTAAATGTCAACATACACACTTGTGATTTAGTTTACGAAGATTTTTCAATGCCGAGAACCTCGATAAGAGAGTAAAAAAGGCGTATGGTTCATAATGCTGTAAAACTAAAATGGGATATACCGGGCTAGGATTCGAGTTACAGGAACAAGAGCCAAACCAACCACTCATGAATGGGTCTAGCGAAAACACTTGACAACCTCCTGGAAGCAGCTTTTCTTGCCACCAGACCTTTCTCCATCAATTAGGAATCTGATGGCGTCACTAAATGCATTCCTTAAATTGTAGCCATTTTTTGAGTGTTTTTTTTTTATGTCTAATCCGCATATATATCACCATTGCTCCTGATTTTATTGACTGTATATCTCTTAAATGTCAACATATGCACGTGTGATTTAGTTTACAAAGATTTTTCAATGCCGAGAACCTCGATCTGAGAGTAAAAAAGGTGTGAGGTTCCTAATGGTCTAAATCTAAAATGGGATATACCGGGCTAGGATTCGAGTTACAGGAAAAAGGGCCAAACCAACCACCCAAGAATGGAATAGTCGAGCGAAAACACTTGACAACCTCTTGGAAGCAGCTTTTGTTGCCACCAAACCTTTCTCCATCTATTAGGAATCTGATGTCGTCACTAAACACATTCCTTAAATTGTAGCCATTTTTTGAGTGTTTATTTTTTGGTGTCTACTCCGCATATATATCACAATTGCTCTTGATTTTCTTGACTGTATATCTCTTAAATATTAACATAGACACGTGTGATTTGGTTTACGAAGATTTTTCAGTGCCGGGGACCTCGATCAGAGAGTAAAAAAGGCGTAAGGTTCACAATGCTGTAAAGCTAAAATGGGATATACCGGGCTAATATTCAAGTTACAGGAACATGGGCTAAACCAACCACCCGAGAATGGAATCGTCGAGCGAAAATACTTGATAACCTCCTGGAAGCAGCTTTTCTAGCCACCAGACCTTTCTCCATCAAATAGGAATCTGATGTCGTCACTAAACACATTCCTTAAATTGTAGCCATTTTTGAGTGTTTATTTTTGGTGTCTAAACTGCATATCTATCCCCATTGCTCTTGATATTCTTGATTGTATATCTCTTAAATGTCAACATATTCATGTGTGATTTTGGTTTACGAAGATTTTTCAATGCCGAGAACCACGATCAGAGCGTAAAAAAGGCGTAAGGTTCAGAATGGTGTAAAACTAAAATGGGATATACCGAGCTAGGATTTGAGTTACAGGAACAAGGGCCAAACCAACCACTCAAGAATGGAATCGTCGAGCGAAAACACTTGACAACCTCCTAGAAGTATCTTTTCCTTCCACAAGACCTTTCTCCGTCAATCAGGAATCTAATGCCGTAATTAAACACATTCCTTAAATTGTAGCCATTTTTTGAGTGTTTATTTTTTGGTGTCTAATCCGCATATATATCACCATTGCTCTTGATTTTCTTGACTGTATATCTCTTAAATGTCAACATATACACGTGTGATTTAATTTACGAAGAGTTTTCAATGCCAAGAACCCCGATCAGAGAGTAAAAAAGGTGTAAGGTTCAGAATTGTGTAAAACTAAAATGGGATATACCGGGCTATGATTCGAGTTACAGGAACAAGGGCTAAACCAACCACTCAAGAATGGAATCGTCGAGCGAAAACACTTGACAACCTCCTGGAAGCAACTTTTCCTTCCACAAGACCTTTCTCCCTCAATCAGGAATCTGATGTTGTCATTAAACACATTCCTTAAATTGTAGCCATTTTTTGAGTGTTTATTTTTTGGTGTCTAATCCACATATATATCACCTTGTATATCTCTTAAATGTCAACATATACACGTGTGATTTAGATTACGAAGATTTTTCAATGCCGAGAACCTCATTCAGAGAGTAAAAAAGGCGTAAGGTTCACAATGGTGTAAAACTAAAATGGCATATACCGGGCTAGGTTTCGAGTTATAGGAACAAGGGCCAACCCAACCACCCAAGAATGGAATTGTCAAGCGAACACACTTGATAACCTCCTGGAAGCATCTTTTCTTTCCACAAGACCTTTCTCCATCAATTAGGAATTTGATGCCGTCCCTAAACACATTCCTTAAATTGTAGCCAATTTTTAAGTGTTTATTTTTTGGTGTCCAATCTGCATATATATCACCATTGCTATTGATTTTCTTGACTGTATATCTCTTAAATGTCAAAATATACATGTGTGATTTAGTTTACGAAGACCTTTAAAATACCGAGAACCTCGATCAGAGAGTAAAAAAGGCATAAGGTTCACAATGGTGTAAAACTAAAATGAGATATGCCGGGCTAGGATTCGAGTCACAGGAACAAGGGCCAAACTAACCACCCAAGAATGGAATCATCGAGCGAAAACACTTGACAACCTTCTGGAAGAAGCTTTTCTTGCCACAAGACCTTTCTCCATCAATTTGGAATCTGATGCCGTCACTAAACACATTCCCTAAATTGTAGCCATTTTTTGAGTGTTTATTTTTTGGTGTCTAATCCGCTTATATATCACCATTGCTCTTGATTTTCTTGCCACATATCTCTTGAATGTCAACATATACACGTGTGATTTAGTTTACGAAGGTTTTTCAATGTCGAGAACCTCGATCAGAGAGTAAGAAAGGCGTAAGGTTCACAATGATGTAAAACTAAAATGTGATATGTTGGCCTAGGATTCGAGTTACAGGAACAAGGGGCAAACCAACGACCCAAGAATGGAATCGTTGAGCGAAAACAATTGATAACCTCCTGGAAGCAGCTTTTTTTGCCACAAGACCTTTCTCCATCAATTAGGAATCTGATGCCGTCACTAAACACATTCCTTAAATTGTAGCCATTTTTTGAGTGTGTATTTTTTGGTGTCTAATCCGCATATATATCACCATTGCTCTTAATTTTCTTTACTGTATATCTCTTAAATGTCAACATATACACGTGTGATTTAGTTGACGAAGAATTTTCAATGCCGAGAACGTCGATCAGAGAGTAAAAAAGACGTAGGTTCACAATGGTGTAAAACTAAAATGGGATATACCGGGCTAGAATTCGAGTTACAGGAACAAGGGCCAAACCAACCACCCAAGAATGGAATCGTCGAGCGAAAACACTTGAAAATCTCCTGGAAACAGCTTTTCTTGCCACCAGACCTTTCCCCATCAATTAGGAATCTGATGTCGTCACTAAACACATTCCTTAAATTGTAGCCATTTTTTGAGTGTTTATTTTTGGTGTCTAAACTGCATATCTATCACCATTGCTCTTGATATTCTTGATTATATATCTCTTAAATGTCAACATATTCACGTGTGATTTTGGTTTACGAAGATTTTTCAATACCGAGAACCACGATCAGAGCGTAAAAAAGGCGTAAGGTTCAGAATGGTGTAAAACTAAAATGGGATATACCGGGCTAGGATTTGAGTTACAGGAACAAGGGCCAAACCAACCACTCAAGAATGGAATCGTCGAGCGAAAACACTTGACAACCTCCTAGAAGCATCTTTTCCTTCCACAAGACCTTTCTCCGTCAATCAGGAATCTAATGCCGTAATTAAACACATTCCTTAAATTGTAGCCATTTTTTGAGTGTTTATTTTTTGGTGTCTAATCCGCATATATATCACCATTGCTCTTGATTTTCTTGACTGTATATCTCTTAAATGTCAACATATACACGTGTGATTTAATTTACGAAGAGTTTTCAATGCCAAGAACCCCGATCAGAGAGTAAAAAAGGCGTAAGGTTCAGAATGGTGTAAAACTAAAATGGGATATACCGGGCTATGATTCGATTTACATGAACAAGGTCTAAACCAACCACTCAAGAATGGAATCGTCGAGCGAAAACACTTGACAACCTCCTGGAAGCAACTTTTCCTTCCACAAGACCTTTCTCCATCAATCAGGAATCTGATGTTGTCACTAAACACATTCCTTAAATTGTAGCCATTTTTTGAGTGTTTATTTTTTGGTGTCAAATCCGCATATGTATCACCATTGCTCTTGATTTTCTTGACTGTATATCCCTAAAATGTCAACATATACACGTGTGATTCAGTTTACGAAGATTTTTCAATGCCGAGGACCTCGATCAGAGAGTAAAAAAAGTGTTAGGTTCACAATTGTGTAAAACTAAAATGTGATATACCGGGCTAGGATTCGAGTTACCGAACAAGGGCCAAACCAACCACCCAAGAATGGAATCGTCGAGCGAAAACACTTGACAACCTCCTAGAAGCGGCTTTTCTTGCCACCAGACCTTTCTCAATCAATTAGGAATCTGATTCCATCACTAAACACATTCCTTAAATTGTAGCCATTTGTTGAGTAATTTTTTTTTGTGTCTAATCCGCATATATATCACCATTGCCCTTGATTTTCTTGACTGTATATCTCTTAAATGTCAACATATACACGTGTGATTTAGTTTACGAAGATTTTTCAATGCCGAGAACCTCGATCAGAGAGTAAAAAAGGCGTAAGGTTCACAATGGTGTAAAATTAAAATGGGATATACCGGGTTAGGATTCGAGTTACAGGAACAAGGGCCAAACCAACCACCCAAGAATGGAATCGTCGAGTGAAAACACTTGACAACCTCCTAGAAGCAACTTTTCATGCCACCAGACCTTTCTCCATCAATTAGGAATCTGATGCCATCACTAAACACATTCCTTAAATTGTGCCATTTGTTGAGTGTTTTTTTTGTTGTCTAATCCGCATATATATCACCATTTCCCTTGATTTTCTTGACTGTATATCTCTTAAATGTCAACATATACACGTGTGATTTAGTTTACGAATATTTTTCAATGCCGAGAACCACGATCAGAGAGTAAAAAAGGCGTAAGGTTCACAATGGTGTAAAATTAAAATGGAATATACCGGGCTAGGATTCGAGTTACAGGAACAAGGGCCAAACCAACCACCCTAGAATGGAATCATCGAGCGAAAACACTTGACAACCTCCTAGAATCAGCTTTTCCTGCCAGCAGACCTTTCTCCATCAATTAGGAATCTGATGCCGTCACTAAACACATTCCTTAAATTGTAGAAATTTATTAAGTGTTTTTTTTTGGTGTCCAATCCGCATATATATCACCATTGCCCTTGATTTTCTTGACTGTATATCTCTAAAATATCAACATATACACGTGTAATTTAGTTTACGAAGATTTTTCAATGCCGAGAACCTCGATCAGGGAGTAAAAAAGGCGTAAGGTTCACAATGGTGTAAAATTAAAATGGGATATACCGGGCTAGGATTCGAGTTATAGGAACAAGGGCCAAACCAACCATCCAAGAATGGAATCGTCGAGCGAAAACACTTATCAACCTTCTAGAAGCACCTTTTCTTTCCACCAGACCTTTCTCCATCAATTAGGAATCTGATGCCGTCACTAAGCACATTCCTTAAATTGTAGCCATTTGTTGAGTGTTTTTTTTTAGTGTCTAATCTGCATATATATCACCATTTCCCTTGATTTTCTTAACTGTATATCTCTGAAATGTCAACATATACACGTGTGATTTAGTTTACGAAGATTTTTCAATGCCGAGAACCTCGATCAGAGAGTAAAAAAGGCGTAAGGTTCACAATGGTGTAAAATTAAAATGGGATATACCGGGCTAGGATTCGAGTTACTAGAACAAGGGCCAAACCAACCACCCAAGAATGGAATCGTCGAGCGAAAACACTTGACAACCTCCTAGAAGCAACTTTTCTTGCCACCATACCTTTCTCCATCAATTAGCAATTTGATGCCGTCACTAAACACATTCCTTAAATTGTAGCCATTTGTTGAGTGTTTTTTTTTTTATGTCTAATCCGCATATATATCACCATTGCCCTTGATTTTCATGACTGTATATCTCTTAAATGTCAACATATACACGTGTGATTTAGTTTACGAAGATTTTTCAATGCCGAGAACCTCGATCAGAGAGTAAAAAAGGCGTAAGGTTCTCAATGGTGTAAAATTAAAATGGGATATACCGGGCTAGGATTCGAGTTACAGGAACAAGGGCCAAACCAACCACCCAAGAATGGAATCGTCGAGCGAAAACACTTGACAACCTCCTAGAAGCAGCTTTTCTTGCCACCAGACCTTTCTCCATCAATTAGGAATCTGATGCCGTCACTAAACACATTCCTTAAATTGTAGCCATTTGTTGAATGTTTTTTTTTTGTGTCTAATCCGCATATATATCACCATTGCCCTTGATTTTCTTGAGTGTGTATCTCTAAAATATCAACATATACACGTGTGATTTAGTTTACGAAGATTTTTCATTGCCGAGAACCTCAATCAGAGAGTAAAAAAGGCGTAAGGTTCACAATGGTGTAAAATTAAAATGGGATATACCGGGCTAGGATTCGAGTTACTGGAACAACGGCCAGACCAACCACCCAAGAATGGAATTGTCGAGCGAAAACACTTGACAACCTCCTTGAAGCAAATTTTCTTGCCACCAGACCTTTCTCCATCAATTAGGAATTTGATGCCGTCACTAAACACATTCCTTAAATTGTAGCCATTTGTTGAGTGTTTTTTTTATGTATAATCCGCATATATATCACCATTGCCTTGATTTTCATGACTGTATATCTCTTAAATGTCAACATATACACGTGTGATTTAGTTTACGAAGATTTTTCAATGCCGAGAACCTCGATCAGAGAGTAAAAAAGGCGTAAGGTTCACAATGGTGTAAAATTAAAATGGGATATACCGGGCTAGGATTCGAGTTACATGAACAAGGGCCAAACCAACCACCCAAGAATGTAATCGTCGAGCGAAAACACTTGACAACCTCCTAGAAGCAGCTTTTCTTGCCACCAGACCTTTCTCCATCAATTAGGAATCTGATGCCGTCACTAAACACATTCCTTAAATTGTAGCCATTTGTTGAGTGTTTTTTTTTGTTTCTTATCCGCATATATATCACCATTGTCCATGATTTTCTTGACCGTATATCTCTTAAATGTCAACATATACACATGTGATTTAGTTAACGAAGATTTTTCAATGCCGAGAACCTCGATCAGAGAGTAAAAAAGGAGTAAGGTTCACAATGGTGTAAAATTAAAATGGGATATAGCGGGCTAGGATTCGAGTTACAGGAACAAGGGCCAAACCAACCACCCAAGAATGGAATCGTCGAGCGAAAACACTTGACAACCTCCTAGAAGCAGTTTTTCTTGCCACCAGACCTTTCTCCATCAAATACGAATCTGATGCCGTCACTAAACACATTCCTTAAATAGTAACCATTTGTTGAGTGTTTTTTTTGGTGTTTAATCCGCATATATATCACCATTGCCCTTGATTTTCTTGACTGTATATCTCTTAAATGTCAACATATACACGTGTGATTTAGTTTACGAAGATTTTTCAATGCCGAGAACCTCCATCAGAGAGTAAAAAAGGCGTAAGGTTTACAATGGTGTAAAATTAAAATGGGATATACCTGGCTAGTATTCGAGTTACAGGAACAAGGGTCAAACCAACCACCCAAGAATGGAATCGTCGAGCGAAAACACTTGACAACCTCCTAGAAGCAGCTTTTCTTGCCACCAGACCTTTCTCCATCAATTAGGAATCTGATGCCGTCACTAAACACATTCCTTAAATTGTTGCCATTTGTTGAGTGTTTTTTTTGGTGTCTAATCCGCATACATATCACCATTGCACTTGATTTTCTTGACTGTATGTCTCTTAAATGTCAACATATACACGTGTGATTTAGTTTAAGAAGATTTTTCAATGCCGAGAACCTAGATCAGAGAGAAAAAAAGGCGTAAGGTTCACAATGGTGTAAAATTAAAACGGGATATACCGGGCTAGGATTCGAGTTACAGGAACAAGGGCCAAACCAACCACCCAAGAATGGAATTATCGAGCGAAAATACTTGACAACCTCCTAGAAGCAGCTTTTTTTGTCACCAGACCTTTCTCCATCAATTAGGAATCTGATACCGTCACAAACACATTCCTTAAATTGTAGCCATATGTTGAGAGTTTTTTTGGTGTCTAATCCGCATATATATCACCATTGCCCTTGATTTTCTTGACTGTATATCTCTTAAATGTCAACATATACACGTGTGATTTAGTTTACGAAGATTTTTCAATGCCGAGAACCTCGATCAGAGAGTAAAAAAGGCGTAAGGTTTACAATGGTGTAAAATTAAAATGGGATATACCTGGCTAGTATTCGAGTTACAGGAACAAGGGTCAAACCAACCACCTAAGAATGGAATCGTCGAGCGAAAACACTTGACAACCTCCTAGAGGCAGCTTTTCTTGCCACCAGACCTTTCTCCATCAATTAGGAATCTGATGCCGTCACTAAACACATTCCTTAAATTGTTGCCATTTGTTGAGTGTTTTTTTTGGTGTCTAATCCGCATACATATCACCATTGCCCTTGATTTTCTTGACTATATGTCTCTTCAATGTCAATATATACACGTGTGATTTTGTTTAAGAAGATTTTTCAATGCCGAGAACCTAGATCAGAGAGAAAAAAAGGCGTAAGGTTCACAATGGTGTAAAATTAAAACGGGATATACCGGGCTAGGATTCGAGTTACAGGAACAAGGGCCAAACCAACAACCCAAGAATGGAATTATCGAGCGAAAATACTTGACAACCTCCTAGAAGCAGCTTTTTTTGTCACCAGACCTTTCTCCATCAATTAGGAATCTGATACCGTCACTAAACACATTCCTTAAATTGTAGCCATTTGTTGAGAGTTTTTTTGGTGTCTAATCCGCATATATATCACCATTTCCCTTGATTTTCTTGACTGTATATCACTTAAATGTCAACATATACATGTGTGATTTAGTTTACGAAGATTTTTCAATGCCGAGAACCTTGATCAGAGCGTAAAAAAGGTGTTAGGTTCACAATGTTGTAAAATTAAAATGGGATATACCGGGCTAGGATTCGAGTTACAGGAAAAAGGGCCAAACCAACCACCCAAGAATGGAATCGTCGAGCGAAAACACTTGACAACCTTCTAGAAGCAGCTTTTCTTGACACCAGACCTTTCTCCATCAATTAGGAATCTGATGCCGTCACTAAACACATTCCTTAAATTGTAGCCATTTGTTGAGTGTTTTTTTTTTGGTGTCTAATCCGCATATATATCACCATTGCCCTTGATTTTCTTGACTGTATATCTCTTAGATGTCAACATATACACGTGTGATTTAGTTTACGAAGATTTTTCAATGCCGAGAACCTCGATCAGAGAGTAAAAAAGGCGTAAGGTTCACAATGGTGTAAAATTAAAATGGGATATACCGGGCTAGGATTCGAGTTACATGAACAAGGGCCAAACCAACCACCCAAGAATGTAATCGTCGAGCGAAAACACTTGACAACCTCCTAGAAGCAGCTTTTCTTGCCACCAGACCTTTCTCCATCAATTAGGAATCTGATGCCATTACTAAACACATTCCTTAAATTGTAGCCATTTGTTGAGTGTTTTTTTTTTGTTTCTTATCCGCATATATATCACCATTGTCCATGATTTTCTTGACCGTATATCTCTTAAATGTCAACATATACACGTGTGATTTAGTTAACGAAGATTTTTCAATGCCGAGAACCTCGATCAGAGAGTAAAAAAGGAGTAAGGTTCACAATGGTGTAAAATTAAAATGGGATATAGCGGGCTAGGATTCGAGTTACAGGAACAAGGGCCAAACCAACCACCCAAGAATGGAATCGTCGAGCGAAAACACTTGACAACCTCCTAGAAGCAGTTTTTCTTGCCACCAGACCTTTCTCCATCAAATACGAATCTGATGCCGTCACTAAACACATTCCTTAAATAGTAACCATTTGTTGAGTGTTTTTTTTGGTGTCTAATCCGCATATATATCACCATTGCCCTTGATTTTCTTGACTGTATATCTCTTAAATGTCAACATATACACGTGTAATTTAGTTTACGAAGATTTTTCAATGCCGAGAACCTCCATCAGAGAGTAAAAAAGGCGTAAGGTTTACAATGGTGTAAAATTAAAATGGGATATACCTGGCTAGTATTCGAGTTACAGGAACAAGGGTCAAACCAACCACCCAAGAATGGAATCGTCGAGCGAAAACACTTGACAACCTCCTAGAAGCAGCTTTTCTTGCCACCAGACCTTTCTCCATCAATTAGGAATCTGATGCCGTCACTAAACACATTCCTTAAATTGTTGCCATTTGTTGAGTGTTTTTTTTGGTGTCTAATCCGCATACATATCACCATTGCACTTGATTTTCTTGACTGTATGTCTGTTAAATGTCAACATATACACGTGTGATTTAGTTTAAGAAGATTTTTCAATGCCGAGAACCTAGATCAGAGAGAAAAAAAGGCGTAAGGTTCACAATGGTGTAAAATTAAAACGGGATATACCGGGCTAGGATTCGAGTTACAGGAACAAGGGCCAAACCAACCACCCAAGAATGGAATTATAGAGCGAAAATACTTGACAACCTCGTAGAAGCAGCTTTTTTTGTCACCAGACCTTTCTCCATCAATTAGGAATCTGATACCGTCACAAACACATTCCTTAAATTGTAGCCATATGTTGAGAGTTTTTTTGGTGTCTAATCCGCATATATATCACCATTGCCCTTGATTTTCTTGACTATATATCTCTTAAATGTCAACATATACACGTGTGATTTAGTTTACGAAGATTTTTCAATGCCGAGAACCTCGATCAGGGAGTAAAAAAGGCGTAAGGTTTACAATGGTGTAAAATTAAAATGGGATATACCTGGCTAGTATTCGAGTTACAGGAACAAGGGTCAAACCAACCACCTAAGAATGGAATCGTCGAGCGAAAACACTTGACAACCTCCTAGAGGCAGCTTTTCTTGCCACCAGACCTTCCTCCATCAATTAGGAATCTGATGCCGTCACTAAACACATTCCTTAAATTGTTGCCATTTGTTGAGTGTTTTTTTTGGTGTCTAATCCGCATACATATCACCATTGCCCTTGATTTTCTTGACTATATGTCTCTTCAATGTCAATATATACACGTGTGATTTTGTTTAAGAAGATTTTTCAATGCCGAGAACCTAGATCAGAGAGAAAAAAAGGCGTAAGGTTCACAATGGTGTAAAATTAAAACGGGATATACCGGGCTAGGATTCGAGTTACAGGAACAAGGGCCAAACCAACCACCCAAGAATGGAATTATCGAGCGAAAATACTTGACAACCTCCTAGAAGCAGCTTTTTTTGTCACCAGACCTTTCTCCATCAATTAGGAAGCTGATACCGTCACTAAACACATTCCTTAAATTGTAGCCATTTGTTGAGAGTTTTTTTGGTGTCTAATCCGCATATATATCACCATTTCCCTTGATTTTCTTGACTGTATATCTCTTAAATGTCAACATATACATGTGTGATTTAGTTTACGAAAATTTTTCAATGCCGAGAACCTCGATCAGAGAGTTAAAAAGGCGTAAGGTTCACAATGGTGTAAAATTAAAATGGGATTTACCGGGCTAGGATTCGAGTTACAGGAAAAAAGGGACAAATCTACCACCCAAGAATGGAATCGTCTAGCGAAAACACTTGACAACTTCCTAGAAGCAGGTTTTCTTGCCACCAGACCTTTCTCCAACAATTAGGAATCTGATGCCGTCACTAAACACATTCCTTAAATTGTAGCCATTTGTTGAGTGTTTTTTTTTGTGTCTAATCCGCATATATATCACCATTGCCCTTGATTTTCTTGACTGTATATCTCTTAAATGTCAACATATACACGTGTGATTTAGTTTACGAAGAGTTTTCAATGCCGAGAACCTCGATCAGAGAGTAAAAAAGGCGTAAGGTTCACATTGGTGTAAAATTAAAATAGGATATACCGGGCTAGGATTCGAGTTACAGAAACAAGGGCCAAACCAACCACACAAGAATGGAATCGTCGATCGAAAACACTTGACAACCACCTAGAAGTAGCTTTCTTGCTACCAGACCTTTCTCCATCAATTAGGAATCTGATGCCGTCACTAAACACATTCCTTAAATTGTAGCCATTTGTTGAGTGTTCTTTTTTGGTGTCTAATCCGCATACATATCACCATTGCCCTTGATTTTCTTGACTGTATATCTCTTCTATGTCAACATATACACGTGTGATTTAGTTTACGAAGATTTTTCAATGCTGAGAACCTCGATCAGAGAGTAAAAAAGGCGTAAGGTTCACAATGGTGTAAAATTAAAATGGGATATACCGGGCTAGGATTCGAGTTACAGGAACAAGGGCTAAACCAGCCAACCAAGAATGGAATCGTTGAGCGAAAACACTTGACAACCACCTAGAAGCAGCTTTTCTTGCCACCAGACCTTTCTCCATCAATTAGGAATCTGATGCCGTCACTAAACAAATTCCTTAAATAGTAGCCATTTGTTGAGTGTTTTTTTGGTGTCTAATCCGCATATATATCACCATTGCCCTTGATTTTCTTGACTGTATATCTCTTAAATGTCAACATATACACGTGTGATTTAGTTTACGAAGATTTTTCAATGCCGAGAACCTCGATCAGAGAGTAAAAAGGCGTAAGGTTTACAATGGTGTAAAATTAAAATGGGATATACCTGGCTAGTATTCGAGTTACAGGAACAAGGGTCAAACCAACCACCCCAAGAATGGAATCGTCGAGCGAAAACACTTGACAACCTCCTAGAAGCAGCTTTTCTTGCCACCAAACCTTTCTCCATCAATTAGGAATCTGATGCCGTCACTAAACACATTCCTTAAATTGTTGCCATTTGTTGAGTGTTTTTTTTGGTGTCTAATCCGCATACATATCACCATTGCACTTGATTTTCTAGACTGTATGTCTCTTAAATGTCAACATATACACGTGTGATTTCGTTTACGAAGAGTTTTCAATGCCGAGAACCTCGATCAGAGAGTAAAAAAGGCGTAAGGTTCACATTGGTGTAAAATTAAAATAGGATAAACCGGGCTAGGATTCGAGTTACAGAAACAAGGGCCAAACCAACCACACAAGAATGGAATCGTCGATCGAAAACACTTGACAACCACCTAGAAGTAGCTTTCTTGCTACCAGACCTTTCTCCATCAATTAGGAATCTGATGCCGTCACTAAACACATTGCTTAAATTGTAGCCATTTGTTGAGTGTTCTTTTTTGGTGTCTAATCCGCATATATATCACCATTGCCCTTGATTTTCTTGACTGTATATCTCTTCTATGTCAACATATACACGTGTGATTTAGTTTACGAAGATTTTTCAATGCTGAGAACCTCGATCAGAGAGTAAAAAAGGCGTAAGGTTCACAATGGTGTAAAATTAAAACGGGATATACCGGGCTAGGATTCGAGTTAAAGGAAAAAGGGCCAAACCAACCACCCAAGAATGGAATTATCGAGCGAAAATACTTGACAACCTCCTAGAAGCAGCTTTTTTTGTCACCAGACCTTTCTCCATCAATTAGGAATCTGATACCGTCACTAAACACATTCCTTAAATTGTAGCCATTTGTTGAGTGTTTTTTTGGTGTCTAATCCGCATATATATCACCATTGCCCTTGATTTTCTTGACTGCATATCTCTTAAATGTCAACATATACACGTGTGATTTAGTTTATGAAGATTTTTCAATGCCGAGAACCTCGATCAGACATTAAAAATGGCGTAAGGTTCACAATGGTGTAAAATTAAAATGGGATATTCTGGGTTAGGATTCGAGTTACAGGAACAAGGGCCAAACCAACCACCTAAGAATGGAATCGTCGAGCGAAAACACTTGACAACCTCTTAGCAGCAGCTTTTCTTGCCACCAGACCTTTCTCCATCAATTAGGAATTTGATGCCGCCACTAAACACATTCCTTAAATTGTAGCCATTTGTTAAGTGTTTTTTTTGGTGTCTAATCCGCATATATATCACCATTGCCCTTGATTTTCTTGACTGTATATATCTTAAATGTCAACATATACACGTGTGATTTAGTTTATGAAGATTTTTCAATGCCGAGAACCTCGATCAAACAGTAAAAAAGGCGTAAGGTTCACAATGGTGTAAAATTAAAATGGGATATACCAGGTTAGGATTCGAGTTACAGGAACAAGGGCCAACCTAACCACCCAAGAATGGAATCGTCGAACGAAAACACTTGACAACCTCTTAGCAGCAGCTTTTCTTGCCACCAGACCTTTCTCCATCAATTAGGAATCTGATGCCGTCATTAAACACATTCCTTAAATTGTAGCCATTTGTTGATTGTTTTTTTGGTCTCTAATCCGCATATATATCACCATTGCCCTTGATTTTCTTGACTGTATATCTCTTAAATGTCAACATATACACGTGTGATTTAGTTTACGAAGATTTTTCAATGCCGAGAACCTTGATCAGAGAGTAAAAAAGGTGTTAGGTTCACAATGTTGTAAAATTAAAATGGGATATACCGGGCTAGGATTCGAGTTACAGGAAAAAGGGCCAAACCAACCACCCAAGAATGGAATCGTCGAGCGAAAACACTTGACAACCTTCTAGAAGCAGCTTTTCTTGCCACCAGACCTTTCTCCATCAATTTGGAATCTGATGCCGTCACTAAACACATTCCTTAAATTGTAGCCATTTGTTGAGTGTTTTTTTTGGTGTCTAATCCGCATATATATCACCATTGCCCTTGATTTCCTTGACTGTATATCTCTTAAATGTCAACATATACACGTGTGATTTAGTTTACGAAAATTTTTCAATGGCGAGAACCTCGATCAGAGAGTAAAAAAGGCGTAGGGTTCACAATGGTGTAAAATTAAAATGGGATTTACCGGGCTAGGATTCGAGTTACAGGGAAAAGGGCCAAACCAACCACCCAAGAATGGAATCATCGAGCGAAAACACTTAACACCCTCCTAGAAGCATCTTTTCTTGCCACCAGACATTTCTCCATCAAATAGGAATCTGATGCCGTCACTAAACACATTCTTTAAATTGTAGCCATTTGTTGAGTGTTTTTTTTATGTCTAATCCGCATATATATTACCATTGCCCTAGATTTTCTTGACTGTACATCTATTAAATGTCAACATATACACGTGTGATTTAGTTTACGAAGAATTTTCAATGCCGAGAAGCTCGATTAGAGAGTAAAAAAGGTGTATGGTTCACAATTGTGTAAAATTAAAAAGGGATATATCCGGATAAAATTCGAGTTACAGGAACAAGGGCCAAACCAACCACCCAAGATTGGAATCGTCTAGCGAAAACACTTGACAACTTCCTAGAAGCAGGTTTTCTTGCCACCAGACCTTTCTCCATCAATTAGGAATATGATGCCGTCACTAAACACATACCTTAAATTGTAGCCATTTGTTGAGTGTTTTTTTTTGTGTCTAATCCGCATATATATCACCATTGCCCCTGATTTTCTTGACTGTATATCTTTTAAATGTCAACATATACACGTGTGATTTAGTTTACGAAGATTTTTCAATGCCGAGAACCTCGATCAGAGAGTAAAAAAGGCGTAAGGTTCACAATGGTGTAAAATTAAAATGGGATATAGCGGGCTAGGATTCGACTTACAGGAACAAGGGCCAAACCAACCACCCAAGAATGGAATCGTCGAGCAAAAACACTAGACAACCTCCTCGAAGCAGTTTTTCTTGCCACTAGACCTTTCTCCATCAAATACGAATCTGATGCCATCACTAAACACATTCCTTAAATTGTAGCCATTTGTTGATTATTTTTTTGGTGTCTAATCCACATATATATCACCATTGCCCTTGATTTTCTTGACTGTATATCTCTTAAATGTCAACATATACACGTGTGATTTAGTTTACGAAGATTTTCCAATGCCGATAACCACGATCAGAGAGTAAAAAAGACGTAAGGTTCACAATGGTGTAAAATTAAAATGGGATATAGCGGGCTAGGATTCGAGTTACAGGAACAAGGGCCAAACCAACCACCCAAGAATGGAATCGTCGAGAGAAAACACTTGACAACCTCCTAGAAGCAACTTTTCTTGCCACCAGACCTTTCTCCATCAATTAGGAATCTGATGCCGTCACTAAACACATTCCGTAAATTGTAGCCATTTGTTGAGTGTTTTTTTTTGTGTCTTATCCGCATATATATCACCATTGTCGTTGATTTTCTTTACTATATATCTCTTAAATGTCAACATATACACGTGTGGTTTAGTTTACGAAGATTTTTCAATGCCGAGAACCTCGATCAGAGAGTAAAAAAGGCGTAAGGTTCACAATGGTGTAAAATTAAAATGGGATATAGCGGGCTAGGATTCGAGTTACAGGAACAAAGGGCCAAACCAACCACCCAAGAATGGAATCGTCGAGCAAAAACACTTGACAACCTCCTAGAAGCAGCTTTTCTTGCCACCAGACCTTTCTCCATCAATTAGGAATCTGATGTCGTGACTAAACACATTCCGTAACTTGTAGCCATTTGTTGAGTGTTTTTTTTGTGTCTTATCCGCATATATATCATCATTGTCCTTGATTTTCTTGACTGTATATCTCGTAAATGTCAACATATACACGTGTGATTTAGTTTACGAAGAATTTTCAATGCCGAGAACCTCGATCAGAGAGTAAAAAAGGCGTAAGGTTCACAATGGTGTAAAATTAAAATGGGATATAGCGGGCTAGGATTCGAGTTACAGGAACAAGGGCCAAACCAACCACCCAAGAATGGAATCGTCGAGCGAAAACACTTGACAACCTCCTAGAAGCAGTTTTTCTTGCCACCAGACCTTTCTCCATCAAATACGAATCTGATGCCGTCACTAAACACATTCCTTAAATTGTAGCCATTTGTTGAGTATTTTTTTTGGTGTCTAATCCACATATATATCACCATTGCCCTTGATTTTCTTGACTGTATATCTCTTAAATGTCAACATATACACGTGTGATTTAGTTTACGAAGATTTTTCAATGCCGATAACCTCGATCAGAGAGTAAAAAAGACGTAAGGTTCACAATGGTGTAAAATTAAAATGGGATATACCGGGCTAGGATTCGAGTTACAGGAACAAGGGCCAAACCAACCACCCAAGAATGGAATCTTCGAGCGAAAACACTTGACAACCTCCTAGAAGCTGCTTTTCTTGCCACCAAACCTTTCTCCATCAATTTGGAATCTGATGCCGTCACTAAACACATTCCTTAAATTGTAGCCATTTGTTGAGTGTTTTTTTGGTGTCTAATCTGCATATATATCACCATTGCCCTTGATTTTCTTGACTGTATATCTCTTAAATGTCAACATATACACGTGTGATTTAGTTTATGAAGATTTTTCAATGCCGAGAACCTCGATCAGAGAGTAAAAAAGGCGTAAGCTTCGCAATGGTGTAAAATTAAAATAGGATATACCGGGCTAGGATTCGAGTTACAGGAACAAGGGCCAAACCAACCACCCAAGAATCGAATCGTCGAGCGAAAACACTTGACAACCTCTTAGCAGCAGCTTTTCTTGCCACCAGACCTTTCTCCATCAATTAGGAATCTGATGCCGTCACTAAACACATTCCTTAAATTGTAGCCATTTGTTGAGTGTTTTTTTTGGTGTCTAATCCGCATATATATCACCATTGCCCTTGATTTTGTTGACTGTATATCTCTTAAATGTCAACATATACACGTGTGATTTAGTTTACGAAGATTTTTCAATGCCGAGAACCTCGATCAGAGAGTAAAAAAGGCGTAAGCTTCGCAATGGTGTAAAATTAAAATAGGATATACCGGGCTAGGATTCGAGTTACAGGAACAAGGGCCAAACCAACCACCCAAGAATGGAATCGCCGAGCGAAAACACTTGACAACCTCCTAGAAGCAGCTTTTCTGGCCACCTGACCTTTCTCCATCATTTGGGAATCTGATGGCGTCACTAAAGACATTCCTTAAATTGTAGTCATTTGTTTAGTGTTTTTTTTTGTCTAATCCGCATATATATCACCATTGCCCTTGATTTTGTTGACTGTATATCTCTTAAATGTCAACATATACACGTGTGATTTAGTTTATGAAGATTTTTTAAATGCCGAGAACCTCGATCAGAGAGTAAAAAATGCGTAAGGTTCATAATGGTGTAAAATTAAATTGGGATATACCGGGTTAGGATTCGAGTTACAGGAACAAGGGCCAAACCAACCACCCAAGAATGGAATCATCGAGCGAAAACACTTGACAACCTCCTAGAAGAAGCTTTTCTTGACACCAGACCTTTCTCCATCAATTAGGAATCTGATGCCGTCACTAAACACATTCCTTAAATTGTAGCCATTTGTTGAGTGTTTTTTTTGTGTCTAATCCGCATATATATCACCATTGCCCTTGATTTTCTTGACTGTATATCTCTTAGATGTCAACATATACACGTGTGATTTAGTTTACGAAAATTTTTCAATGCCGAGAACCTCGATCAGAGAGTTAAAAAGGCGTAAGGTCCACAATGGTGTAAAATTAAAATGGGATTTACCGGGCTAGGATTCGAATTACAGGAAAAAGGGCCAAACCAACCACCCAAGAATGGAATCTTCAAGCGAAAACACTTGACACCCTCCTAGAAGCATCTTTTCTTGCCACCAGACCTTTCTCCATCAATTAGGAATCTGATGCCGTCACTAAACACATTCTTTAAATCGTAGCGATTTGTTGAGTGTTTTTTTATGTCTAATCCGCATATATATTACCATTGCCCTAGATTTTCTTGACTGTACATCTATTAAATGTCAACATATACACGTGTGATTTAGTTTACGAAGAATTTTCAATGCCGAGAACCTCAATCAGAGAGTAAAAAAGGTGTATGGTTTACAATGGTGTAAAATTAAAAAGGGATATATCCGGATAAAATTCGAGTTACAGGAACAAAGGCCAAACCAACCACCCAAGAATGGAATCGTCTAGCGAAAACACTTGACAACTTCCTAGAAGCAGGTTTTCTTGCCACCAGACCTTTCTCCAACAATTAGGAATCTGATGCCGTCACCAAACACATTCCTTAAATTGTAGCCATTTGTTGAGTGTTTTTTTGTGTCTAATCCGCATATATATCACCATTGCCCTTGATTTTCTTGACTGTATATCTCTTAAATGTCAACATATACACGTGTGATTTAGTTTACGAAGATTTTTCAATGCCGAGAACCTCGATCAGAGAGTAAAAAAGGCGTAAGGTTTACAATGGTGTAAAATTAAAATGGGATATACCTGGCAAGTATTCGAGTTACAGGAATAAGGGTCAAACCAACCACCTAAGAATGGAATCGTCGAGCGAAAACACTTGACAACCTCCTAGAAGCAGCTTTTCTTGTCACCAGACCTTTCTCCATCAATTAGGAATCTGATGCCGTCACTAAACACATTCCTTAAATTGTTGCCATTTGTTGAGTGTTTTTTTTTGGTGTCTAATCCGCATACATATCACCATTGCCCTTGATTTTCTTGACTGTATGTCTCTTCAATGTCAATATATACACGTGTGATTTAGTTTAAGAAGATTTTTCAATGCCGAGAACCTAGATCAGAGAGTAAAAAAGGCGTAAGGTTCACAATGGTGTAAAATTAAAACGGGATATACCGGGCTAGGATTCGAGTTACAGGAACAAGGGCCAAACCAACCACCCAAGAATGGAATTATCGAGCGAAAATACTTGACAACCTCCTAGAAGCAGCTTTTTTTGTCACCAGACCTTTCTCCATCAATTAGGAATCTGATACCGTCACTAAACACATTCCTTAAATTGTAGCCATATGTTGAGAGTTTTTTTGGTGTCTAATCCGCATATATATCACCATTGCCCTTGATTTTCTTGACTGTATATCTCTTAAATGTCAACATATACACGTGTGATTTAGTTTACGAAGATTTTTCAATGCCAAGAACCTCGATCAGAGAGTAAAAAAGGCGTAAGGTTTACAATGGTGTAAAATTAAAATGGGATATACCTGGCTAGTATTCGAGTTACAGGAACAAGGGTCAAACCAACCACCTAAGAATGGAATCGTCGAGCGAAAACACTTGACAACCTCCTAGAGGCAGCTTTTCTTGCCACCAGACCTTTCTCCATCAATTAGGAATCTGACGTCGTCACTAAACACATTCCTTAAATTGTTGCCATTTGTTGAGTGTTTTTTTTGGTGTCTAATCCGCATACATATCACCATTGCCCTTGATTTTCTTGACTATATGTCTCTTCAATGTCAATATATACACGTGTGATTTTGTTTAAGAAGATTTTTCAATGCCGAGAACCTAGATCAGAGAGAAAAAAAGGCGTAAGGTTCACAATGGTGTAAAATTAAAACGGGATATACCGGGCTAGGATTCGAGTTACAGGAACAAGGGCCAAACCAACCACCCAAGAATGGAATTATCGAGCGAAAATACTTGACAACCTCCTAGAAGCAGCTTTTTTTGTCACCAGACCTTTCTCCATCAATTAGGAATTTGATACCGTCACTAAACACATTCCTTAAATTGTAGCCATATGTTGACAGTTTTTTTGGTGTCTAATCCGCATATATATCACCATTGCCCTTGATTTTCTTGACTATATATCTCTTAAATGTCAACATATACACGTGTGATTTAGTTTACGAAGATTTTTCAATGCCGAGAACCTCGATCAGAGAGTAAAAAAGGCGTAAGGTTTACAATGGTGTAAAATTAAAATGGGATATACCTGGCTAGTATTCGAGTTACAGGAACAAGGGTCAAACCAACCACCTAAGAATGGAATCGTCGAGCGAAAACACTTGACAACCTCCTAGAGGCAGCTTTTCTTGCCACCAGACCTTTCTCCATCAATTAGGAATCTGATGCCGTCACTAAACACATTCCTTAAATTGTTGCCATTTGTTGAGTGTTTTTTTTGGTGTCTAATCCGCATACATATCACCATTGCCCTTGATTTTCTTGACTATATGTCTCTTCAATGTCAATATATACACGTGTGATTTTGTTTAAGAAGATTTTTCAATGCCGAGAACCTAGATCAGAGAGAAAAAAAGGCGTAAGGTTCACAATGGTGTAAAATTAAAACGGGATATACCGGGCTAGGATTCGAGTTACAGGAACAAGGGCCAAACCAACCACCCAAGAATGGAATTATCGAGCGAAAATACTTGACAACCTCCTAGAAGCAGCTTTTTTTGTCATCAGACCTTTCTCCATCAATTAGGAATTTGATACCGTCACTAAACACATTCCTTAAATTGTAGCCATATGTTGACAGTTTTTTTGGTGTCTAATCCGCATATATATCACCATTGCCCTTGATTTTCTTGACTATATATCTCTTAAATGTCAACATATACACGTGTGATTTAGTTTACGAAGATTTTTCAATGCCGAGAACCTCGATCAGAGAGTAAAAAAGGCGTAAGGTTTACAATGGTGTAAAATTAAAATGGGATATACCTGGCTAGTATTCGAGTTACAGGAACAAGGGTCAAACCAACCACCTAAGAATGGAATCGTCGAGCGAAAACACTTGACAACCTCCTAGAGGCAGCTTTTCTTGCCACCAGACCTTTCTCCATCAATTAGGAATCTGATGCTGTCACTAAACACATTCCTTAAATTGTTGCCATTTGTTGAGTGTTTTTTTTGGTGTCTAATCCGCATACATATCACCATTGCCCTTGATTTTCTTGACTATATGTCTCTTCAATGTCAATATATACACGTGTGATTTTGTTTAAGAAGATTTTTCAATGCCGAGAACCTACATCAGAGAGAAAAAAAGGCGTAAGGTTCACAATGGTGTAAAATTAAAACGGGATATACCGGGCTAGGATTCGAGTTACAGGAACAAGGGCCAAACCAACCACCCAAGAATGGAATTATCGAGCGAAAATACTTGACAACCTCCTAGAAGCAGCTTTTTTTGTCACCAGACCTTTTTCCATCAATTAGGAATCTGATACCGTCACTAAACACATTCCTTAAATTGTAGCCATTTGTTGAGAGTTTTTTTGGTGTCTAATCCGCATATATATCACCATTTCCCTTGATTTTCTTGAATGTATATCTCTTAAATGTCAACATATACATGTGTGATTTAGTTTACGAAGATTTTTCAATGCCGAGAACCTTGATCAGAGAGTAAAAAAGGTGTTAGGTTCACAATGTTGTAAAATTAAAATGGGATATACCGGGCTAGGATTCGAGTTACAGGAACAAGGGCCAAACCAACCACCTAAGAATGTAATCGTTGAGCTAAAACACTTCACAACCTCCTAGAAGCAGCTTTTCTTGCCACCAGACCTTTCTCCATCAATTAGACATTTCTCCATCAATTAGGAATCTGATGCCCTCACTAAACACATTCCTTAAATTGTAGCCAATTGTTGAGTGTTTTTTTTTTGTTTCTAATCCGCATATATATCACCATTGCCCTTGATTTTCTTAACTGTATATCTCTTAAATGTCAACATATACACGTGTGATTTAGTTTACGAAGATTTTTCAATGCCGAGAACCTCGATCAGACAGTAAAAAAGGCGTAAGGTTAGCAATGGTGTAAAATTAAAATGGGATATACCGGGCTAGGATTTGAGTTACAGGAACAAGGGCCAAACCAACCACCCAAGAATGGAATCGCCGAGCGAAAACACTTGACAACCTCCTAGAAGCAGCTTTTCTTGCCACCAGACCTTTCTCCATCAATTAGGAATCTGATGGCGTCACTAAAGACATTCCTTAAATTGTAGTCATTTGTTGAGTGTTTTTTTTTGTGTCTAATCCGCATATATATCACCATTGCCCTTGATTTTCTTGATTGTATATCTCTTAAATGTCAACATATACACGCGTGATTTAGTTTACGAAGATTTTTCAATGCCGAGAACCTCGATCAGAGAGTAAAAAAGGCGTAAGGTTCACAATGGTGTAAAATTAAAATGGGATATACCGGACAAGGATTAGAGTTACAGGAACAAGGGCCAAACCAACCACCCAAGAATGGAATCGTCGAGCGAAAACACTTGACAACCTCCAAGAAGCAGCTTTTCTTGCCACCAGACCTTTCTCCGTCAATTAGGAATATGATGCCCTCACTAAACACATTCCTTAAAATGTAGACATTTGTTGAGTGTTTTTTTTGGTGTCTAATCCGCATATATATCACCATTGCCCTAGATTTTCTTGACTGTATATCTCTTAAACGTCAACATATACACGTGTGATTTAGTTTACGAAGATTTTTCAATGCCGAGAACCTCGATCAGAGAGTAAAAAAGGCGTAAGATATACTAGGCTAGGATTCGAGTTACAACCTAAGAATGGAATCGTCGAGCGAAAACACTTGACAACCTCTTAGAAGCAGCTTTTCTTGCCATCAGACCTGTCTCCATCAATTAGGAATCTGATGCCGTCACTAAACATATTTCTTAAATTGTAGCCATTTGTTGAGTGTTTTTTTTGTTTCTAATCCGCATATATATCACCATTGCCCTTGATTTTCTTGACTGTATATCTCTTAAATGTAAACATATACACATGTGATTTAGTTTCGAATATTTTTCAATGCCGAGAACCTCGATCAGAGAGTAAAAAAGGCGTAAGGTTCACAATGGTGTAAAATTAAAATGGATATACCGGGCTAGGATTCGAGTTACAGGAACAAGGGTCAAACCAACCACCCAAGAATGGAATCTTCGAGCGAAAACACTTGACAACCTCCTAGAAGCAGCTTTTCTTGCCACCAGACCTTTCTCCATCAATTAGGAATCTGATGCCGTCACTAAACACATTCCTTAAATTGTAGCCATTTGTTGAGTGTTTTTTTTGTGTCTAATCCGCATATATATCACCATTGCCCTTGATTTTCATGACTGTATATCTCTTAAATGTCAACATACACACGTGTGATTTAGTTTACGAAGATTTTTCAATGCCGAGAACCTCGATCAGAGAGTAAGAAAGGCGTAAGGTTCACATTGGTGTATAATTAAAATGGGATATACCGCGCTATGATTCAAGTTTCAGGAACAAGGGCCAAACCAACCACCCAAGAATGAAATCGTCGAGCGAAAACAGTTGACAACCTCCTAGAAGCGGCTTTTCTTGCCACGAGACCTTATTCCATCAATTAGGAATCTGATGCTGTCACTAACCACATTCCTTAAATTGTAGCCATTTGTTGAGTGTTATTTTTGGTGTCTTATCCGCATATATATCACCATTGTCCTTGATTTTCTTGACTGTATATCTCTTAAATGTCAACATATACACGTGTGATTTAGTTTACGAAGATTTTTCAATGCCGAGAACCTCGATCAGATAGTAAAAAAGACGTATGGTTCACAATGATGTAAAATTAAAATGGGATATACCGGGCTAGGATTCGATTTACAGGAACAAGGGCCAAACTGTGACACCTGTGTCACTTCAATCATCAAACAAATACCAAACCAATGAAATATTGTATTTCATACTTGGGATTTGTAAAAACATGTGTATTATTTGCACATATCAATTCTTATTCGATTTCGAGCTCTAAATCGCTTTCTGGAAGGTTATACGCGATCTGACGCGTAAATATAACCAGTTTAATGTAACGAACACTTCAGAATAGTGAAATAGGCTTAACATACCTTAAATAACCTTTACATAACTTAGAAATAAGTTTTGGATGGTTTGGTGTGTCGAAATCAAGTTTATTCTCTTACAGGGACTAATTTCAACAAACTGCGAAAGTATGCCGATTCGTACTGTAACGAACATTCCGGAACTTGATCATAAGATAAATATGCCCTAAATATCCTTTACATAGCTTAGAAATAGGCTTTGAGGTGTTTGGTGTGCAAAAATAAACTTATTTGATCAACAGGGACTTAAAGCCTCAAAAAGTGCATAAGTTTGCATTTTCGCGCATATCTTACGTTCTGAATATATCCGGACATCCAAAAATTTATGTAATCATTAAAATATTATGTTTTAGTGATTGGCTTGATAAAAATCCATTCGTCGCGTAATTTGGATTGTTTTTGCGTTCGTTACGACTTCTGTCGTAATTAACCAAACAACGCAATCGTACGGCTAAACGAACTGACATCCGACATATTTTTGAGCATATTTTAAGTTCCCTATACTTCAACTTCATTTTGGAGCCTTAAAATGGGGTTAACGGGGCTTAAACGTGTCAAAACGCATCAAAACTCAAGTTCGGAGACTCATGGGCCTGTTCTGCCAACTCTGCAAACTTTCTGCCAGCAAACCAGGTCCTTACGGACCGTATGGACATGCTTACGGTCCGTAAGCCATGCCCAGACCAACAGAAAGTGTGTTACAGCTATTTCCAGCTTGATCCCACTCTTGCAAATGGTTTTTGGCAATCCTAGGGGCTCCCTTGGTTTTGTAAATCTGTGGGCAAGAGGTGTACGGCTGAGATTGAAGCTCGGTTTTCGATGAACGATCCTAACGGTTGTACGAAAACTATATATAGCCCACCCCACTTCATTTCATCTTCACAAAAATCTGATCTAAGATGCTCTAAGTTGAGGCCTTTGCTTCATACATGAGCTACTTGGATCAAGATTTAGCTTGCGGGGACCCTTTGTAAGTATTCCTTCGTTCTTTTTATTTGTTTTTAGCTTAAAAGTCAAACTGAGTTTGACTTTCTACTTTGACCAGTTTATGGTCAACACGAAGTTCATTTGAACTTCATAACGTGAGCGTAATCACGATGGTTATAGTCCCTTGTGACTATACCTACTGATTACCACGTTATCTAGGTGTAGTGACGAGTCGTAGTTTCGGTCAAAATACGCTTTAGCACGTATTTTGTAACCAAACTACTCTTGGGTATCAAAACCGTTTTTTTGATACCAAACTTGTTTTCAAACCTTGTTAAACATGTTTAGCTCGTCACTTTAGGTTTAGTGCTTATATAGGGTCGTAAAGGTAAGCGGTCTAAACAACCGCTTATACTTTCGAACCCGACCCGTTTGGTCGATCTTTAGGATCCGACCAAACACATTAGGTGACCATAGTTGCATAGGGAATAACCTTCTGAGGTTATACCTTATGGTCACGTCGTTTAAGTAGTTGTATGATAGGTAGTTTATATGCCTTAGGTAAATGACCAAAATGCCCTTTTTACGCCAAAATTCATTTTAAGCATATGTAACATAATTTTTGATATCTAAACTGATTTGCCAACAATATTAGACATGTTAAGGCATATTTTACTTATCATAGGACTAGTTAGGCGGTCCGAACGCGTTTTACGCGAACGACGCGTTAAAGTGGCATAAGCTACCTTAACGAGTCATAATGGGTCGTATGCACTTAGGTTAGGTTTCGTTTTAGAATATAGGCTTTGTTAAACCATATTACATGAGTCCCTACACTCATTTGGTTTACGAAACCTCGTTTTATCCGATCCTCCGATTTAGGTCCGTTTATTTACATAGCTATCTATATTAGGTGCCGTTTGATTTCCGTGATCCCTCTAGCTTGCTTGGTAGTTGTCCAAGACTTCTAAGCACTCTCAAGTGAGTACATAGTCCCCTCTTTTACTATTTTCAAATGTTTTGGGGTGAAATATGTGTACCTATTTGTTATGTTCTTGTTTCCAAATGTATAATTGATTATACATATTAGTACTTATCTTTTTACAAACTGAATGATTATTTATAGTCTAAACTCTAATTTTCTTAAAGATTATAAAATTAATTGTTGGATAGTACTTATTTTTGTTCTCCATACCGGTTGGTAGTATGATATAGTGCTATAGGATTAGACACCCCATTCCTGTTGTCTTGGAATGTTAGAAACCAATATTTTTATCCAAATAGGGATTGCCTTTGTGGTATTTCTATAGTCTCAATTGGTGTAGTTTGATGCACTAAGTCTGATTGAATTCTTAAATCACATTATTATTGTATATTTGGTTATACTCCCAAAAGTATATTCTAATATACTCTCATATGTGATATTGTACAAAACAACATGTATATTTTGTTAATCACCAAAACATAGTCAAATATGTTATTTTCAAAACCAAAACATAGTTTAATATTTTATCTTCAAAAACAAAGCATAGTTTAATATGTTATGCTTAAAACCAAAGTATATTTTTGATATACTACTGAAAACTATTTTGACAACTAAAGTATATTTAACATACTATCTGTTTAATTATTTTGGAACTAAAATATATTACTTATGCGACTTTCTTAAAACCAAAGTATATTTTATATATATACTATAAACCCTTTTACCAAAATATTGTTTTACAAACAATATATTTTATTCAAACACATTTTACTTAATTCCTTATTTATGCATTATTCTATTATATTATCCGATTTCTTATAAATTTTAAAACGATTTATAAAAGAAAATATTTTGAAGGTTCATGACTATTTTTGATTAAACATATTTTCCTTAAACTTACAAGTCATGAATCCTTTTAAAATAAAACCTATGTAACTCACAGGCAGTGTTATGCTGACGTACCTATTTTTACACATGTTTCATGTGCTGCTTTGTGATGATTGTTGATACATGCTATACATAGGATGGGCTCGTGCCTTAGCAACTTAAAAACTTGAAAGATAATAGTTGTATTTTTCTGATTTGTAATAAAACAATGAGTTCAATAATTCAATAAAACGAAATTATTTAATCCATGGTTGTGAAACAATAATTCTGTTACAACACTCCACGACGTTTCCGCCACGTTTTGTTGTTTAACGTGGTCGGGGTGTGTAACAAACCAACCACCCAAGAATGGAATCGTCAAGTGAAAACACTTGACAACCTCCTAGAAGCAGCTTTTCTTGCCACCAGACCTTTCTCCATCAATTAGGAATCTGATGCCGTCACTAAACACATTCCTTAAATTGTAGCCATTTTTTGAGTGCTTTTTTTGTGTCTGATCCGCATATATATCACCATTGCCCTTAATTTTCTTGACTGTATATCTCTTAAATGTCAACATATACACGTGTGATTTAGTTTACGAACATTTTTCAATGCCAAGAACCTCGATCACAGAGTAAAAAAGGCGTAAGGTTCACAATGGTGTAAAATTAAAATGGGATATACCGGGCTAGGATTCGAGTTACAGGAACAAGGGCCAAACCAATCACCCAAGAATGGAATCATCGAGCGAAAACACTTGACAACCTACCAGAAGCAGCTTTTCTTGCCACCAGACCTTTCTCCATCAATTAGGAATCTGATGCCGTCACTAAACACATTCCTTAAATTGTAGCCATTTGTTGAGTGTTTTTTTTGGTGTCAAATCCGCATATATATCACCATTACCCTTGATTTTCTTGACTGATATCTCTTCAATATCAACATATACACGTGTGATTTAGTTTACGACGATTTTTCAATGCCGAAAACCTCGATCATAGACTAAAAAAGGCGTAAGGTTCACGATGGTGTAAAATTAAAATGGGATATACCGGGCTAGGATTCGAGTTACTGGAATAAGGGCCAAACCAACCACCTAAGAATGGAATCGTTGAGCGAAAACACTTGACAACCTCCTAGAAACAGCTTTTCTTGCCACTAGACCTTTCTACATCAATTAGCAATCTGATGTCATCACTAAACACATTTCTTAAATTGTAGTCATTTGTTGAGTGGTTTTTTTTTGTGTTTAATCCGCATATATATCACCATTGCCCTTGATTTTCTTGACTGTATATCTCTTAAATGTCAACATATACACGTGTGATTTAGTTTACGAAGATTTTTCAATGCCGAGAACCTCGACCAGAGAGTAAAAAAGGCGTAAGGTTCACAATGGTGTAAAATTAAAATGGGATACACCGGGCTAGGATTCGAGTTACAGGAATAAGGGGCAAACCAACCACCCAAGAATGGAATCATCGAGCGAAAACACTTGACAACCTCCTAGAAGAACCTTTTCTTGCCACCAGACCTTTCTCCATCAATTAGTAATCTGATGCCGTCACTAAACACATTCCTTAAATTGTAGCCATTTGTTGAGTGTTTTTTTTGGTGTCTAATCCGCATATATATCCCCATTGCCCTTGATTTTCTTGACTGTATATCTCTTAAATGTCAACATATACATGTGTGATTTAGTTTACGAAGATTTTTCAATGCCGAGAACCTCGATCAGAGAGTAAAAAAGGCGTAAGGTTCACAATGGTGTAAAATTAAAATGTGATATAACGGGCTAGGATTCGAGTTACAGGAACAAGGGCCAAACCAACCACCCATGAATGGAATCGTCGAGCGAAAACACTTGACAACCTCCTAGAAGCAGCTTTTCTTACCACCAGACCTTTCTCCATCAAATTAGGAATCTGATGCCGTCACTAAACACATTCCTTAAATTGTAGCCATTTGTTGAGTGTTTTTTTTGGTGTCTAATCCGCATATATATCACCATTGCCCTTGATTTTCTTGACTATATATCTCTTAAATGTCAACATATACACGTGTGATTTAGTTTACGAAGATTTTTCAATGCCGAGAACCTCGACCAGAGAATAAAAAAGGCGTAAGGTTCACAATGGTGTAAAATAAAAATGGGATATACCGGGCTAGGATTCGAGTTACAGGAACAAGGGCCAAACCAACCACCCAATAATGGAATCGTCGAGCGAAAACACTTGAGAACCTCCTAGAAGCAGCTTTTCTTGCCACCAGACCTTTCTCCATCAATTAGGAATCTGATGCCGTCACTAACACATTCCTTAAATTGTAGCCATTTGTTGAGTGCTTTTTTTTTTGTGTCTAATCCGCATATATATCACCATTGTCCTTGATTTTCTTGACTGTATATCTCTTAAATGTCAACATATACACGTGTGATTTAGCTTACGAAGATTTTTCAATGCCGAGAACCTCGATCTGAGAGTAAAAAAGGCGTAAGGTTCACAATGGTGTAAAATTAAAATGTGATATACCATGCTACGATTCGAGTTACAGTTACAAGGGCCCAACCAACAACCCAAGAATGGAATCGTCGAGCGAAAACACTTGACAACCTACCAGAAGCAGCTTTTCTTGCCACCAGACCTTTATCCATCAATTAGGAATCTGATGCCGTCACATAACACATTCCTTAAATTGTAGCCATTTGTTGAGTGTTTTTTTTGGTGTCTAATCCGCATATATATCACCATTGCCCTTCATTTTCATGACTGTATATCTCTTAAAGGTCAACATATACACGTGTGATTTAGTTTACGAAGATTTTTCAATGCTGAGAAACTCGATCAAAGAATAAAAAAGGCGTAAGGTTCACAATGGTGTAAAATTAAAATGGGATATACCGGGCTACGATTCGAGTTACAGGAACAAGGGCCAAACCAACCACCTAAGAATGGAATCTTCGAGCGAAAACACTTGACAATCTACTAGAAGTAGCTTTTCTTGCCACCAGACCTTTCTCCATCAATTAGGAATCTGATGCCGTCACTAAACAAATTCCTTAAATTGTAGCCATTTGTTGTGTGTTTTTTTTTTGGTGTCTAATCCGCATATATATCACCGTTGCCCTTGATTTTCTTGACTGTATATCTCTTAAATGTCAACATATACACGTGTGATTTAGTTTACGAAGATTTTTCAATGCCGAGAACCTCGATCAGAGAGTAAAAAAGGCGTAAGGTTCACAATGGTGTAAAATTAAAATGGGATATACTGGGCTAGAATTCGAGTTACAGGAACAAGGGCCAAACCAACCACCCAAGAATGGAATCGTCGAGCGAAAACACTTGACAACCTCCTAGAAGCAGCTTTTCTTGCCACCAGACCTTTCTCCATCAATTAGGAATCTGATGCCGTCACTAAACACATTCCTTAAATTGTAGCCATTTGTTGAGTGCTTTTTTTGTGTCTAATCCTCATATATATCACCAGTGCCCTTGATTTTCTTGACTGTATATCTCTTAAATGTCAACATATACATGTGTGATTTAGCTTACGAAGATTTTTCAATGCCGAGAATCTCGATCTGAGAGTAAAAAAGGCGTAAGGTTCACAATGGTGTAAAATTAAAATGTGATATACCATGCTACGATTCGAGTTACAGTTACAAGGGCCAAACCAACCACCCAAGAATGGAATCGTCGAGCGAAAACACTTGACAACCTACTAGAAGCAGCTTTTCTTGCCACCAGACCTTTCTCCATCAATTAGGAATCTGATGCCGTCACAAAACACATTCCTTAAATTGTAGCCATTTGTTGAGTGTTTTTTTTTGGTGTCTAATCCGCATATATATCACCATTGCCCTTGATTTTCTTGACTGTATATCTCTTAAATGTCAACATATACAACTGTGATTTAGTTTACCAAGATTTTTCAATGCCGAGAACCTCGATCAACGTGTAAAAAAGGCGTAAGGTTCACAATGGTGTAAAATTAAAATGGGATCTACCGGGTTACGATTTGAGTTACAGGAACAAGGGCCAAACCAACCACCCAAGAATGGAATCGTCAAGCGAAAACACTTGACAACCTCCTAGAAGCAGCTTTTCTTGCCACCAGACCTTTCTCCATCAATTAGGAATCTGATGCCGTCACTAAACACATTCCTTAAATTGTAGCCATTTGTTGAGTGTTTTTTTTTTGTGTCTAATCCGCATATATATCACCATTGCCCTTGATTTTCTTGACAGTATATCTCTTAAATGTCAACATATACATGTGTGATTTAGCTTACGAAGATTTTTCAATGCCGAGAATCTCGATCTGAGAGTAAAAAAGGCGTAAGGTTCACAATGGTGTAAAATTAAAATGTGATATACCATGCTACGATTCGAGTTACAGTTACAAGGGCCAAACCAACCACCCAAGAATGGAATCGTCGAGCGAAAACACTTGACAACCGACTAGAAGCAGCTTTTCTTGCCACCAGACCTTTCTCCATCAATTAGGAATCTGATGCCGTCACAAAACACATTCCTTAAATTGTAGCCATTTGTTGAGTGTTTTTTTTGGTGTCTAACCCGCATATATATCCCCATTGCCCTTGATTTTCTTGACTGAATATCTCTTAAATGTCAACATATACACGTGTGATTTAGTTTACGAAGATTTTTCAATGCCGAGAACCTCGATCAAAGAGTAAAAAAGGCGTAAGGTTCACAATGGTGTAAAATTAAAATGGGATATACCGGGCTACGATTCGAGTTACAGGAACAAGGGCCAAACCAACCACCCAAGAATGGAATCGTCGAGCGAAAACACTTGAGAACCTACTAGAAGCAGCTTTTCTTGCCACCAGACCTTTCTCCATCAATTAGAAATCTGATGCCGTCACTAAACAAATTTCTTAAATTGTAGCCATTTGTTGAGTGTTTTTTTTTGGTGTCTAATCCGCATATATATCACCATTGCCCTTGATTTTCTTGACTGTATATCTCTTAAATGTCAACATATACACGTGTGATTTAGTTTACGAAGATTTTTCAATGTCGAGAACCTGGATCAGAGAGTAAAAAAGGCGTAAGGTTCACAATGGTGTAAAATTAAAATGGGATATACCGGGTTACGATTTGAGTTACAGGAACAAGGGCCAAACCAACCACCCAAGAATGGAATCGTCGAGCGAAAACACTTGACAACCTCCTAGAAGCAGCTTTTCTTGCCACCAGACCTTTCTCCATCAATTAGGAATCTGATGCCGTCACTAAACACATTCCTTAAATTGTAGCCATTTGTTGAGTGTTTTTTTTTGTGTCTAATCCGCATATATATCACCATTGCCCTTGATTTTCTTGACAGTATATCTCTTAAATGTCAACATATACATGTGTGATTTAGCTTACGAAGATTTTTCAATGCCGAGAATCTCGATCTGAGAGTAAAAAAGGCGTAAGGTTCACAATGGTGTAAAATTAAAATGGGATATACTGGGCTACGATTCGAGTTACAGGAACAAGGGCCAAACCAACCACCCAAGAATGGAATCGTTGAGCGAAAACACTTGACAACCTCCTAGAAGCAGCTTTTCTTGCCACCAGACCTTTCTCCATCAATTAGGAATCTGATGCCGTCACTAAACACTTTCCTTAAATTGTAGCCATTTGTTGAGTGTTTTTTTTTTTGGTGTCTAATCCGCATATATATCACCATTGCCCTTGATTTTCTTGACTGTATATCTCTAAAATGTCAACATATACACATTTGATTTAGTTTACGAAGATTTTTCAATGCCGAGAACCTGGATCAGAGAGTAAAAAAGGCGTAAGGTTCACAATGGTGTAAAATTAAGATAGGATATACTAGGCTAGGATTCGAGTTACAGGAACAAGGGCCAAACCAACCACCCAAGAATGGAATCGTCTAGCGAAAACACTTGACAACCTCCTAGAAGCAGCTTTTCTTGCCACCAGACCTTTCTCCATCAATTAGGAATCTGATGCCGTCACTAAACACATTCCTTAAATTGTAGCCATTTATTGAGTGCTTTTTTTTGTGTCTAATCCGCATATATATCACCATTGCCCTTGATTTTCTTGACTGTATATCTCTTAAATGTCAACATATACATGCGTGATTTAGCTTACGAAGATTTTTCAATGCCGAGAATCTCGATCTGAGAGTAAAAAAGGCGTAAGGTTCACAATGGTGTAAAATTAAAATGTGATATACCATGCTACGATTCGAGTTACAGTTACAAGGGCCAAACCAACCACCCAAGAATGGAAACGTCGAGCGAAAACACTTGACAACCTACTAGAAGCAGCTTTTCTTGCCACCAGACCTTTCTCCATCAATTAGGAATCTGATGCCGTCACAAAACACATTCCTTAAATTGTAGCCTTTTGTTGAGTGTTTTTTTTTGGTGTCTAATCCGCATATATATCACCATTGCCCTTGATTTTCTTGACTGTATATCTCTTAAATTTCAACATATACACCTGTGATTTAGTTTACCAAGATTTTTCAATGCCGATAACCTCGATCAACGAGTAAAAAAGGCGTAAGGTTCACAATGGTGTAAAATTAAAATGGGATATACCGGGTTACGATTTGAGTTACAGGAACAAGGGCCAAACCAACCACCCTAGAATGGAATCGTCGAGCGAAAACACTTGACAACCTCCTAGAAGCAGCTTTTCTTGCCACCAGACCTTTCTCCATCAATTAGGAATCTGATGCCGTCACTAAACACATTCCTTAAATTGTAGCCATTTGTTGAGTGCTTTTATTTGTGTCTAATCCGCATATATATCACCATTGCCCTTGATTTTCTTGACTGTATATCTCTTAAATGTCAACATATACATGTGTGATTTAGCTTACGAAGATTTTTCAATGCCGAGAATCTCGATCTGAGAGTAAAAAAGGCGTAAGGTTCACAATGGTGTAAAATTAAAATGTGATATACCATGCTAGAATTCGAGTTACAGTTACAAGGGCCAAACTAACCACCCAAGAATGGAATCGTCGTGCGAAAACACTTGACAACCTACTAGAAGCAGCTTTTCTTGCCACCAGACCTTTCTCCATCAATTAGGAATCTGATGCCGTCACAAAACACATTCCTTAAATTGTAGCCATTTGTTGAGTGTTTTTTTTGGTGTCTAATCCGCATATATATCACCATTGCCCTTGATTTTCTTGACTTTATATCTCTTAAATGTCAACATATACACGTGTGATTTAGTTTACGAAGATTTTTCAATGCCGAGAACCTCGATCAAAGAGCAAAAAAGGCGTAAGGTTCACAATTGTGTAAAATTAAAATGGGATATACCGGGCTACGATTCGAGTTACAGGAACAAGGGCCAAACCAACCACCCAAGAATGGAATCGTCGAGCGAAAACACTTGACAACCTACTAGAAGCAGCTTTTCTTGCCACCAGACCTTTCTCCATCAATTAGAAATCTGATGCCGTCACTAAACAAATTCTTTAAATTGTAGCCATTTGTTGAGTGTTTTTTTTGGTGTCTAATCCGCATATATATCACCATTGCCCTTGATTTTCTTGACTGTATATCTCTTAAATGTCAACATATACACGTGTGATTTAGTTTACGAAGATTTTTCAATGCCGAGAAACTCGATCAGAGAGTAAAAAGGGCGTAAGGTTCACAATGGTGTAAAATTAAAATGCGATATACTGGGCTAGGATTCGAGTTACAGGAACAAGGGCCAAACCAACCACCCAAGAATGGAATCGTTGAGCGAAAACACTTGACAACCTCTTAGAAGCAGCTTTTCTTGCCACCAGACCTTTCTCCATCAATTAGGAATCTGATGCCTTCACTAAACACATTCCTTAAATTGTAGCCATTTGTTGAGTGTTTTTTTTTTTGGTGTCTAATCCGCATATATATGACCATTACCCTTGATTTTCTTGACTGTATATCTCTTAAATGTCAACATATACACCTGTGATTTAGTTTACGAAGATTTTTCAATGCCGAGAACCTCGATCAACGAGTAAAAAAGGCGTAAGGTTCACAATGGTGTAGAATTAAAATGGGATATACCGGGCTACGATTCGAGTTACAGGAACAAGGGCCAAACCAACCACCCAAGAATGGAATCGTCAAGCGAAAACACTTCCCAACCTCCAAGAAGCGGCTTTTCTTGCCACCAGAACTTTTTCCATCAATTAGGAATCTGATATCGTCACTAAACACATTTCTTAAATTGTAGCCATTTGTTGAGTGTTTTTTTTGGTGTCTAATCCGCCTATATATCACCATTGCCCTTGATTTTCTTGACTGTATATCTCTTAAATGACAACATATACACGTGTGATTTAGTTTACGAAGATGTTTCAATGCCGAGAACCTCGATCAGAGAGTAAAAAAGGCGTAAGGTTCACAATGGTGTAAAATTAAAATGGGATATACCGGGCTAGGATTCAAGTTACAGGAACAAGGGCCAAACCAACCACCCAAGAATGGAATCGTCGAGCGAAAACACTTGACAGCCTCCTAAAAGCAGGTTTTCTTGCCCCCAGACCTTTCTCCATCAATTAGGAATCTGATGCCGTCACTAAACACATTCCTTAAATTGTAGCTATTTGTTGAGTGTTTTTTTTTGTGTCTATTCCGCATATATATCACCATTGACCTTGATTTTTCTTGACTGTATATTTCTTAAATGTCAACATATACACGTGAGATTTAGTTTACGAAGATTTTTCAATGCCGAGAACCTCGATCAGAGAGTAAAAAAGGCGTATGGTTCACAATGGTGTAAAATTAAAATGGGATATACCGTGCTAGGCTTCGGGTTACAGGAACAAGGGCCAAACCAACCACCCAAGAATGGAATCGTCGAGCGAAAACACTTGACAACCTTCTAGAAGCAGCTTTTCTTGCCACAAGACCTTTCTCCATCAATTAGGAATCTGATGCCGTCACTAAACACATTGCTTAAATTGTAGCTATTTGTTGAGTGTTTTTTTGTTGTTGTCTAATCTTCATATATATCACCATTGCCCTTGAATTTCTTCACTGTATATCTCTTAAATGTCAACATATACACGTGTAATTTAGTTTACGAAGATTTTTCAATGCTGAGAACCTCGATCAAAGAGTAAAAAAGGCGTAAGGTTCACAATGGTGTAAAATTAAAATGGGATATACTGGGCTAGGATTCGAGTTACAGGAACAAGGGCCAAACCAACCACCCAAGAATGGAATCGTTGAGCGAAAACACTTGACAACCTCCTAGAAGCAGCTTTTCTTGCCACCAGACCTTTCTCCATCAATTACGAATTTGATGCCTTCACTAAAGACATTCCTTAAATTGTAGCCATTTGTTGAGTGTTTTTTTTTGGTGTCTAATCCGCATATATATCACCATTGCCCTTGATTTTCTTTACTGTATATCTCTTAAATGTCAACATATACACCTGTGATTTAGTTTACGAAGATTTTTCAATGCCGAGAACCTCGATCAACGAGTAAAAAAGGAGAAAGGTTCACAATGGTGTAAAATTAAAATGGGATATATCGGGCTACGATTCGAGTTACAGGAACAAGGGCCAAACCAACCACCCAACAATGGAATCGTCAAGCGAAAACACTTCACAACCTCCAAGAAGCGGCTTTTCTTGCCACCAGAACTTTCTCCATCAATTAGGAATCTGATGTCGTCACTAAACACATTTCTTAAATTGTAGCCATTTGTTGAGTGTTTTTTTTTGGTGTCTAATCCGCATATATATCACCATTGCCCTTGATTTTCTTGACTGTATATCTCTTAAAAGTCAACATATACACGTGTGATTTAGTTTACGAAGATGTTTCAATGCCGAGAACCTCGATCAGAGAGTAAAAAAGGCGTAAGGTTCATAATGGTGTAAAATTAAAATGGGATATACCGGGCTAGGATTCAAGTTACAGGAACAAGGGCCAAACCAACCACCCAAGAATGGAATCGTCGAGCGAAAACACTTGACAACCTCCTAGAAGCAGCTTTTCTTGCCATCAGACTGTCACACCCTCAAAATCCACACGCGGAGTATTACCGCGAGGCGTGTGACGACCAGGATCTTAGCCACTAATTATTTTGAACCGTTTAGTTATTATTACAAATAATGGTATAATTAGCGACCAATTTTAAATTTTTCAAAACATAGCTTGAGTTTGCAGCGGAAAGGAAAGAAGAACACATCGTAATTTAAAACCACAAGTTGTTCATATGAAACTTACGAACCACGCACTCCATCCGATTGCAACGTTCGTCCAAAGTTGTTAGCGAGCAACCTGCAAAGCATGCAGTAGAGTGTCAACATAACGTTGGCGAGTTCACGAGTTTAGAGTTTTCCAGTTTTTATTTCCAAAAACTTGTTTTAACCAGTTATTTTGTCCGTTTATACATGCCATGGGGAGCTACCCCATAAGTGAGCGACTAAACTGTTTTTCCAATACCGAATACTTACTTAACCGTACGTTTCCGCAGTGCCCCGTTTGTCAATGTTCTATCATCATTGACGGTTTGCCTGAGTCTATTAGTTCACGCCCGTTCCCAGTAACAAGGGTCGGTGTGAGGCTGGTTACACCTAAATAGCGCTATTAACTAATAACCCGTTCGCCAGGCCCCGGCGACTAATCGGTATTAAATGGTAGGGACTTAAGTGATAGAGTTTCGTTTAGTGTTGCTTGTTGCATTCCGTATAAACCGTAATTAACCAAGAGTTCCCAGTAACAAGGGAAGTAAGTAAGTTTGTTCCCAGTAACAAGGGAAGAAAAGTAAGTTTGTATCCCTCACAAGGAGATAGCGTTGTTACCCGTATCCCACACAAGGAGATAGAAATACCGTATCCCGCACAAGGAGATAGTAAGCAATCCCAAACCAGGAAAAGTGTTTTGTTCCGTTTCCCAACCACCGGGAACGCATGCTTTTAAGTAAAAAGTAGTGAACACACCTTTGCTTTGCTCGGTAGCAAATTTACTCGTGTTACGTTGGTCAACCATACCCGATCAGCTACGGGTTGAAAGAAGTGAAGGCTGCCACTGTTCCTTTCTAAACCAGGACCCAAATCGAAACAAAACAGAACTCGTCACTGGTGTGGTCGCCGGCTCCGCCGGTCCCGTTACCGTTTGTTGCCATCATCATACATCAAACGAAATCATTTTCAACATCGACGCGAAACAGAAGGGAAACAAGGTGAAAAGAAACGGGGAGGGTTTTCTTACCGGTGAAACCCGTCGGAGTCAGAAGCACCACCGCCGCCGCGGCGGCGGCGCTGTTGTCGTCGGTACCGCTGTTGCTGCAGCTTCTTTTTCACCATCAAGACTCCGCCACCCACCGTCTTCACTGTTGCAATGGCCAGAATCAGAGGGGGGGGGGTTGAGGTGCTTCGTCGGACAGAAGGTCGGTCGCCGGGAGTCATGGCATGGCTCTGGTTACCGGAAATTGTGGTCGAGAGCGAGAGAGAAAGAGAGTATGGGGTGGGCAGCTGATTTCTCTAAAGTGTGATTAGGGTTTTGATAAAAAGGGGGGTAAGGGTTTATAATGGGGTTTAAATAGGTAGGGTTTAGGTTTAGGGAGTGGGCTTGGGCTTGGGCCTAGCCCGAGTGTGCGAGTTCGTCTTAACAACTACGCGTCTCGCTGAACCGACTGGCCCTGTTCTAGTAACTCGTACGCAATTTAATTAGAACTCTCGTTGCGGATTGCAAATAATAATAATAATACTGATAATAATAATAATAAACGCACGCTTTACTAAAATGCCTTCCTCTCGACAACGAGGGTACAGGATTCTCCATCAATTAGGAATCTGATGCCGTCACTAAACACATTCCTTAAATTGTAGCCATTTGTTGATTGTTTTTTTTTGTGTCGAATCCGCATATATATCACCATTGCCCTTGATTTTCTTGACTGTATATCTCTTAAATGTCAACATATACACTTGTGATTTAGTTTACGAAGATTTTTCAATGCCGAGAACCTCGATCAGAGAGTAAAAAGGGCGTAAGGTTCACAATGGTGTAAAATTAAAATGGGATATACAGGGCTAGGATTCGAGTTACAGGAAAAAGGGCCAAACCAACCACCCAAGAATGGAATCGTCGAGCGAAAACACTTGACAGCCTCCTAAAAGCAGTTTTTCTTGCCACCAGACGTTTCTCCATCAATTAGGAATCTGATGCCGTCACTAAACACATTCCTTAAATTGTAGCTATTTGTTGAGTGTTTTTTTTGTGTCTATTCCGCATATATATCACCATTGACCTTGATTTTCTTGACTGTATATCTCTTAAATTTCAACATATACACGTGAGATTTAGTTTACGAAGATTTTTTAATGCCGAGAACCTCGATCAGAGAGTAAAAAAGGCGTATGGTTCACAATGGTGTAAAATTAAAATGGGATATACCGGGCTAGGATTCGAGTTACAGGAACAAGGGCCAAACCAACCACCAATGAATGGAATCGTCGAGCGAAAACACTTGACAACCTTCTAGAAGCAGCTTTTCTTGCCACAACACCATTCTCCATCAATTAGGAATCTGATGCCGTCACTAAACACATTGCTTAAATTGTAGCCATTTGTTGAGTGTTTTTTTGTTGTTGTCTAATCTGCATATATATCACCATTGCCCTTGATTTTCTTCACTGTATATCTCTTAAATGTCAACATATACACGTGTGATTTAGTTTACGAAGATTTTTCAATGCCGAGAACCTCGATCAGAGAGTAAAAAAGGCGTAAGGTTCACAATGGTGTAAAATTAAAATGGGATATACTGGGCTAGGATTCGAGTTACAGGAACAAGGGCCAAACCAACCACCCAAGAATGGAATCGTTGAGCGAAAACACTTGACAACCTCCTAGAAGCAGCTTTTCTTGCCACCAGACCTTTCTCCATCAAGTAGGAATCTGATGCCTTCACTAAACACATTCCTTAAATTGTAGCCATTTGTTGAGTGTTTTCTTTTTGGTGTCTAATACGCATATATATCACCATTGCCCTTGATGTTCTTGACTGTATATCTCTTAAATGTCAACATATACACCTGTGATTTAGTTTACGAAGATTTTTCAATGCCGAGAACCTCGATCAACGAGTAAAAAAGGCGTAAGGTTCACAATGGTGTAAAATTAAAATGGGATATACCGGGATACGATTCGAGTTACAGGAACAAGGGCCAAACAACCCACCCAAGAATGGAATCGTCAAGCGAAAACACTTCACAACCTCCAAGAAGCGGCTTTTCTTGCCACCAGAACTTTCTCCATCAATTAGGAATCTGATGTCATCACTAAACACATTTCTTAAATTGTAGCCATATGTTGAGTGTTTTTTTTTTGTGTCTAATCCGCATATATATCACCATTGCCCTAGATTTTCTTGACTGTATATCTCTTAAATGTCAACATATACACGTGTGATTTAGTTTACGAAGATGTTTCAATGCCGAGAACCTTGATCAGAGAGTAAAAAAGGCGTAAGGTTCACAATGGTGTAAAATTAAAATGGGATATACCGGGCTAGGATTCGAGTTACAGGAACATGGGCCAAACCAACCACCCAAGAATGGAATCGTCGAGCGAAAACACTTGACAACCTCCTAGAAGCAGTTTTTCTTGCCATCAGACCATTCTCCATCAATTAGGAATCTGATGCCGTCACTCAACACATTCCTTAAATTGTAGCCATTTGTTGATTGTTTTTTTTTTGTGTCGAATCCGCATATATATCACCATTGCCCTTGATTTTCTTGACTGTATGTTTCTTAAATGTCAACATATACACTTGTGATTTAGTGTACGAAGATTTTTCAATACCGAGAACCTCGATCAGAGAGTAAAAAATGCGTAAGGTTCACAATGGTGTAAAATTAAAATGGGATATACAGGGCTAGGATTCGAGTTACAGGAAAAAGGGCCAAACCAACCACCCAAGAATAGAATCGTCGAGCGAAAACACTTGACAGCCTCCTAAAAGCAGTTTTTCTTGCCACCAGACCTTTCTCCATCAATTAGGAATCTGATGCCGTCAGTTAACACATTCCTTAAATTGTAGCTATTTGTTGAGTGTTTTTTTGTGTCTATTCCGCATATATATCACCATTGACCTTGATTTTCTTGACTGTATATCTCTTAAATGTCAACATATACACGTGAGATTTAGTTTACGAAGATTTTTCAATGCCGAGAACCTCGATCAGAGAGTAAAAAAGGCGTATGGTTCACAATGGTGTAAAATTAAAATGGGATATACCGGGCTAGGATTCGAGTTACAGGAACAAGGGCCAAACCAACCACCCAAGAATGGAATCGTCAAGCGAAAACACTTGACAACCTTCTAGAAGCAGCTTTTCTTGCCACAAGACCTTTCTCCATCAAATAGGAATCTGATGCCGTCACTAAACACATTGCTTAAATTGTAGCCATTTGTTGAGTGTTTTTTTGTTGTTGTCTAATCTGCATATATATCACCATTGCCCTTGATTTTCTTCACTGTATATCTCTTAAATGTCAACATATACACGTGTGATTTAGTTTACGAAGATTTTTCAATGCCGAGAACATCGTTCAGAGAGTAAAAAAGGCGTAAGGTTCACAATGGTGTAAAATTAAAAGGGGATATAATGGGCTAGGATTCGGGTTACAGGAAAAAGGGCCAAACCAACCACCTAAGAATGGAATCGTCGAGCGAAAACAATTGACAACCTCCTAGAAGCAGCTTTTCTTGCCACCAGACCCTTCTCCATTAATTAGGAATCTGATGCCATCACTAAACACATTCCTTAAATTGTAGCCATTTGTTGAGTGTTTTTTTTTGTGTCTAATCCGCATATATATCAATATTGCCCTTGATTTTCTTCACTGTATATCTCTTAAATGTCAACATATTCACGTGTGATTTAGTTTATGAAGATTTTTCAATGCCGAGAACCTCGATCAGAGAGTAAAAAAGGAGTAAGGTTCACAATGGTCAAAAATTAAAATGGTATATATCGGGCTAGGATTCGAGTTACAGGAACAAGGGCCAAACCAACCACCAAAGAATGGAATCGTCGAGCGAAAACACTTGACAACCTTCTAGAAGCAGCTTTTCTTGCCACAAGACCATTCTCCATCAATTAGGAATCTGATGCCGTCACTAAACACATTGCTTAAATTGTAGCCATTTGTTGAGTGTTTTTTTGTTGTTGTCTAATCTGCATATATATCACCATTGCCCTTGATTTTCTTCACTGTATATCTCTTAAATGTCAACATATACACGTGTGATTTAGTTTACGAAGATTTTTCAATGCCGAGAACCTCGATCAGAGAGTAAAAAAGGCGTAAGGTTCACAATGGTGTAAAATTAAAATGGGATATACTGGGCTAGGATTCGAGTTACAGGAACAAGGGCCAAACCAACCACCCAAGAATGGAATCGTTGAGCGAAAACACTTGACAACCTCCTAGAAGCAGCTTTTCTTGCCACCAGACCTTTCTCCATCAAGTAGGAATCTGATGCCTTCACTAAACACATTCCTTAAATTGTAGCCATTTGTTGAGTGTTTTCTTTTTGGTGTCTAATCCGCATATATATCACCATTGCCCTTGATTTTCTTGACTGTATATCTCTTAAATGTCAACATATACACCTGTGATTTAGTTTACGAATATTTTTCAATGCCGAGAACCTCGATCCACGAGTAAAAAAGGCGTAAGGTTCACAATGGTGTAAAATTAAAATGGGATATACCGAGCTACGATTCCAGTTACAGGAACAAGGGCCAAACAACCCACCCAAGAATGGAATCGTCAAGCGAAAACACTTCACAACCTCCAAGAAGCGGCTTTTCTTGCCACCAGAACTTTCTCCATCAATTAGGAATCTGATGTCATCACTAAACACATTTCTTAAATTGTAGCCATATGTTGAGTGTTTTTTTTTTTGTGTCTAATCCGCATATATATCACCATTGCCCTTGATTTTCTTGACTGTATATCTCTTAAATGTCAACATATACACGTGTGATTTAGTTTACGAAGATGTTTCAATGCCGAGAACCTCGATCAGAGAGTAAAAAAGGCGTAAGGTTCACAATGGTGTAAAATTAAAATGGGATATACCGGGCTAGGATTCGAGTTACAGGAACAAGGGCCAAACCAACCACCCAAGAATGGAATCGTCGAGCGAAAACACTTGACAACCTCCTAGAAGCAGTTTTTCTTGCCATCAGACCATTCTCCATCAATTAGGAATCTGATGCCGTCACTAAACACATTCCTTAAATTGTAGCCATTTGTTGATTGTTTTTTTTTTGTGTCGAATCCACATATATATCACCATTGCCCTTGATTTTCTTGACTGTATGTTTCTTAAATGTCAACATATACACTTGTGATTTAGTGTACGAAGATTTTTCAATACCGAGAACCTCGATCAGAGAGTAAAAAATGCGTAAGGTTCACAATGGTGTAAAATTAAAATGGGATATACAGGGCTAGGATTCGAGTTACAGGAAAAAGGGCCAAACCAACCACCCAAGAATAGAATCGTCGAGCGAAAACACTTGACAGCCTCCTAAAAGCAGTTTTTCTTGCCACCAGACCTTTCTCCATCAATTAGGAATCTGATGCCGTCAATTAACACATTCCTTAAATTGTAGCTATTTGTTGAGTGTTTTTTTTGTGTCTATTCCGCATATATATCACCATTGACCTTGATTTTCTTGACTGTATATCTCTTAAATGTCAACATATACACGTGAGATTTAGTTTACGAAGATTTTTCAATGCCGAGAACCTCGATCAGAGAGTAAAAAAGGCGTATGGTTCACAATGGTGTAAAATTAAAATGGGATATACCGGGCTAGGATTCGAGTTACAGGAACAAGGGCCAAACCAACCACCCAAGAATGGAATCGTCAAGCGAAAACACTTGACAACCTTTTAGAAGCAGCTTTTCTTGCCACAAGACCTTTCTCCATCAATTAGGAATCGGATGCCGTCACTAAACACATTGCTTAAATTGTAGCCATTTGTTGAATGTTTTTTTGTTGTTGTCTAATCTGCATATATATCACCATTGCCCTTGATTTTCTTCACTGTATATCTCTTAAATGTCAACATATACACGTGTGATTTAGTTTACGAAGATTTTTCAATGCCGAGAACATCGTTCAGAGAGTAAAAAAGGCGTAAGGTTCACAATGGTGTAAAATTAAAAGGGGATATAATGGGCTAGGATTCGGGTTACAGGAAAAAGGGCCAAACCAACCACCTAAGAATGGAATCGTCGAGCGAAAACAATTGACAACCTCCTAGAAGCAGCTTTTCTTGCCACCAGACCCTTCTCCATTAATTAGGAATCTGATGCCATCACAAAACACATTCCTTAAATTGTAGCCATTTGTTGAGTGTTTTTTTTTTGTGTCTAATCCGCATATATATCAATATTGCCCTTGATTTTCTTCACTGTATATCTCTTAAATGTCAACATATTCACGTGTGATTTAGTTTATGAAGATTTTTCAATGCCGAGAACCTCGATCAGAGAGTAAAAAAGGAGTAAGGTTCACAATGGTCAAAAATTAAAATGGTATATATCGGGCTAGGATTCGAGTTACAGGAACAAGGGCCAAACCAACCACCAAAGAATGGAATCGTCGAGCGAAAACACTTGACAACCTTCTAGAAGCAGCTTTTCTTGCCACAAGACCATTCTCCATCAATTAGGAATCTGATGCCGTCACTAAACACATTGCTTAAATTGTAGCCATTTGTTGAGTGTTTTTTTGTTGTTGTCTAATCTGCATATATATCACCATTGCCCTTGATTTTCTTCACTGTATATCTCTTAAATGTCAACATATACACGTGTGATTTAGTTTACGAAGATTTTTCAATGCCGAGAACCTCGATCAGAGAGTAAAAAAGGCGTAAGGTTCACAATGGTGTAAAATTAAAATGGGATATACTGGGCTAGGATTCGAGTTACAGGAACAAGGGCCAAACCAACCACCCAAGAATGGAATCGTTGAGCGAAAACACTTGACAACCTCCTAGAAGCAGCTTTTCTTGCCACCAGACCTTTCTCCATCAAGTAGGAATCTGATGCCTTCACTAAACACATTCCTTAAATTGTAGCCATTTGTTGAGAGTTTTCTTTTTGGTGTCTAATCCGCATATATATCACCATTGCCCTTGATTTTCTTGACTGTATATCTCTTAAATGTCAACATATACACCTGTGATTTAGTTTACGAAGATTTTTCAATGCCGAGAACCTCGATCCACGAGTAAAAAAGGCGTAAGGTTCACAATGGTGTAAAATTAAAATGGGATATACCGGGCTACGATTCCAGTTACAGGAACAAGGGCCAAACAACCCACCCAAGAATGGAATCGTCAAGCGAAAACACTTCACAACCTCCAAGAAGCGGCTTTTCTTGCCACCAGAACTTTCTCCATCAATTAGGAATCTGATGTCATCACTAAACACATTTCTTAAATTGTAGCCATATGTTGAGTGTTTTTTTTTGTGTCTAATCCGCATATATATCACCATTGCCCTTGATTTTCTTGACTGTATATCTCTTAAATGTCAACATATACACGTGTGATTTAGTTTACGAAGATGTTTCAATGCCGAGAACCTCGATCAGAGAGTAAAAAAGGCGTAAGGTTCACAATGGTGTAAAATTAAAATGGGATATACCGGGCTAGGATTCGAGTTACAGGAACAAGGGCCAAACCAACCACCCAAGAATGGAATCGTCGAGCGAAAACACTTGACAACCTCCTAGAAGCAGTTTTTCTTGCCATCAGACCATTCTCCATCAATTAGGAATCTGATGCCGTCACTAAACACATTCCTTAAATTGTAGCCATTTGTTGATTGTTTTTTTTTTGTGTCGAATCCGCATATATATCACCATTGCCCTTGATTTTCTTGACTGTATGTTTCTTAAATGTCAACATATACACCTGTGATTTAGTGTACGAAGATTTTTCAATACCGAGAACCTCGATCAGAGAGTAAAAAATGCGTAAGGTTCACAATGGTGTAAAATTAAAATGGGATATACAGGGCTAGGATTCGAGTTACAGGAAAAAGGGCCAAACCAACCACCCAAGAATAGAATCGTCGAGCGAAAACACTTGACAGCCTCCTAAAAGCAGTTTTTCTTGCCACCAGACCTTTCTCCATCAATTAGGAATCTGATGCCGTCAATTAACACATTCCTTAAATTGTAGCTATTTGTTGAGTGTTTTTTTTGTGTCTATTCCGCATATATATCACCATTGACCTTGATTTTCTTGACTGTATATCTCTTAAATGTCAACATATACACGTGAGATTTAGTTTACGAAGATTTTTCAATGCCGAGAACCTCGATCAGAGAGTAAAAAAGGCGTATGGTTCACAATGGTGTAAAATTAAAATGGGATATACCGGGCTAGGATTCGAGTTACAGGAACAAGGGCCAAACCAACCACCCAAGAATGGAATCGTCAAGCGAAAACACTTGACAACCTTCTAGAAGCAGCTTTTCTTGCCACAAGACCTTTCTCCATCAATTAGGAATCGGATGCCGTCACTAAACACATTGCTTAAATTGTAGCCATTTGTTGAATGTTTTTTTGTTGTTGTCTAATCTGCATATATATCACCATTGCCCTTGATTTTCTTCACTGTATATCTCTTAAATGTCAACATATACACGTGTGATTTAGTTTACGAAGATTTTTCAATGCCGAGAACATCGTTCAGAGAGTAAAAAAGGCGTAAGGTTCACAATGGTGTAAAATTAAAAGGGGATATAATGGGCTAGGATTCGGGTTACAGGAAAAAGGGCCAAACCAACCACCTAAGAATGGAATCGTCGAGCGAAAACAATTGACAACGCCCTAGAAGCAGCTTTTCTTGCCACCAGACCCTTCTCCATTAATTAGGAATCTGATGCCATCACTAAACACATTCCTTAAATTGTAGCCATTTGTTGAGTGTTTTTTTTTGTGTCTAATCCGCATATATATCAATATTGCCCTTGATTTTCTTCACTGTATATCTCTTAAATGTCAACATATTCACGTGTGATTTAGTTTATGAAGATTTTTCAATGCCGAGAACCTCGATCAGAGAGTAAAAAAGGAGTAAGGTTCACAATGGTCAAAAATTAAAATGGTATATATCGGGCTAGGATTCGAGTTACAGGAACAAGGGCCAAACCAACCACCCAAGAATGGAATCGTCGAGTGAAAACACTTGACAACCTCCTAGAAGCAGCTTTTCTTGCCACCAGACCTTTCTATATCAATTAGAAATCTGATGCCGTCACTAAACACATTACTTAAATTGTAGCCATTTGTTGAGTGTTTTTTTTGGTGTCTAATCCGCATATATATCACCGTTGCCCTTGATTTTCTTGACTGTATATCTCTTCAATGTCAACATATACACGTGTGATTTAGTTTACAAAGATTTTTCAATGCCGAGAACCTCGATCAGAGAGTAAAAAAGGCGTTAGGTTCACAATGGTGTAAAATTAAAATGGGATATACCGGGCTAGGATTCGAGTTACAGGAACAAGGGCCAAACCAACCACCCAAGAATGGAATCGTTGAGCGAAAACACTTGACAAACTCCTAGAAGTAGCTTTTCTTGCCACCAGACCTTTCTCCATCAATTAGGAATCTGATGCCGTCACTAAACACATTCCTTAAATTGTAGCCATTTGTCGAGTGTTTTTTTTTTGGTGTCTAATCCACATATATATCACCATTGCCCTTAATTTTCTTGACTGTGTATCTCTTAAATGTCAACATATACATGTGTGATTTAGTTTACGAAGATTTTTAATTGTCGAGAAGCTCGATCAGAGAGTAAAAAAGGCGTAAGGTTCACAATGGTGTAAAATTAAAATGGGATATATCGGGCTAGAATTTGAGTTACAGGAACAAGGGTGAAACTGACCACCCAATAATGGAATCGTCGAGCGAAACCACTTGACAACCTCCTAGAAGCAGCTTTTCTTGCCACTAGACCTTTCTCCATCAATTAGGAATCTGATGCCGTCACTAAACACATTCCTTAAATTGTAGCCATTTGTTGAGTGATTTTTTTGGTGTCTAATCCGCATATATATCACCATTGCCCTTGATTTTCTTGACTGTATATCTCTTAAATGTCAACATATACACGTGTAATTTAGTTTACGAAGATTTTTCAATGCCGAGAACCTCGATCAAAGGGTAAAAATGGCGTAAGGTTCACAATGGTGTAAAATTAAAATGGGATATACCGTGCTACGATTCGAGTTACAGGAACAAGGGCCAAACCAACCACCCAAGAATGGAATCGTCGAGCGAAAACACTTGACAACCTACTAGAAGCAGCTTTTCTTGCCACCAGACCTTTCTCCATCAACTAGGAATCTGATGCCGTCACTAAACACATTCCTTAAATTGTAGCCATTTGTTGAGTGTTTTTTTTGGTGTGTAATCCGCATATATATCACCATTGCCCTTGATTTTCTTGACTGTATATCTCTTAAATGTCAACATATACACGTGTAATTTAGTTTACGAAGATTTTTCAATGCCGAGAGCCTCGATCAGAGAGTAAAAAAGGCGTAAGGTTTACAATTGTGTAAAATTAAAATGGGATATACCGGGCTAGGATTCGAGTTATAGGAACAGGGGCCAAACCAACCACCTAAGAATGGAATCGTCGAGCGAAAACATTTGACAACCTCCAAGAAGCAGCTTTTCTTGCCACCAGACCTTTCTCCATCAATTAGGAATCTGATGCCGTCACTAAACATATTTCTTAAATTGTAGCCATTTGTTGAGTGTTTTTTTTGGTGTCTAATCCGCATATATATCACCATTGCCCTTGATTTTCTTGACTGTATATCTCTTAAATGTCAACATATACACGTGTGATTTAGTTTACGAAGATTTTTCAATGCCGAGAACCTAGAACAGAGAGTAAAATAGGCGTATGGTTCACAATGGTGTAAAATTAAAATGGGATATACTGGGCTAGGATTCGAGTTCCAGGAACAAGGGCCAAACCAACCACCCAAGAATGGAATCGTCGAGCGAAAACACTTGACAACCTCCTAGAAGCAGCTTTTCTTGCCACCAGACCTTTCTCCATCAATTAGAAATCTGATGCCTTCACTAAACATATTCCTTAAATTGTAGCCATTTGTTGAGTGTTTTTTTTGGTGTCTAATCCGCATATATATCACCATTGCCCTTGATTTTCTTGATTGTATATCTCTTAAATGTCAACGTATACATCTGTGATTTAGTTTACGAAGATTTTTCAGTGCCGAGAACCTCGATCAGAGAGTAAAAAAGGCGTAAGATTCACAATGGTGTAAAATTAAAATGGGATATACCGGGCTAGGATTCGAGTTACAGGAACAAGGGCCAAATCCACCACCCAAGAATGGAATCGTTGAGCGAAAACACTTCACAACCTCCTAGAAGCAGCTTTTCTTGCCACCAGAACTTTCTCCATCAATTAGGAATCTAATGCCGTCACTAAACACATTTCTTAAATTGTAGCCATTTGTTAAGTGTTTTTTTTGGTGTCTAATCCGCATATATATCACCATTGCCCTTGATTTTCTTGACTGTATATATCTTGAATGTCAACATATACACGTGTGATTTAGTTTACGAAGATTTTTCAATGCCGAGAACCTCGATCAGAGAGTAAGGCGTAAGGTTCACAATAGTGTAAAATTAAAATTGGATATACCGGGCTAGGATTCGAGTTACAGGAACAAGGGCCAAACCAACCACCCAAGAATGGAATCGTCGAGCGAAAAGACTTGACAACCTCTTAGAAGCAGCTTTTCTTGCCATCAGACCTTTCCCCATCAATTAGGAATCTGATGCCATCACTAAACACATTCCTTAACTTTTAGCCATTTGTTGAGTGTTTTTTTTTGGTGTCGAATCCGCATATATATCACCATTACCCTTGATTTTCTTGACTGTATATCTCTTAAATGTCAACATATACACGTGTGATTTAGTTTACGAAGATTTTCAATGCCGAGAACCTCGATCAGAGAGTAAAAAAGGCGTAACGTTCACAATGGTGTAAAATTAAAATGGGATATACCGGGCTAGGATTCGAGTTACAGGAACAAGGGCCAAACCAACTACCCAAGAATGGAATCTTCGAGCGAAAACACTTGACAACCTCCTAGAAGCAGCTTTTCTTGCCACCAGAACTTTCTCCATCAATTAGGAATCTGATGCCGTCACTAAACATATTCCTTAAATTGTAGCTATTTGTTGAGTGTTTTTTTTGGTGTCTATTCCGCATATATATCACCATTGCCCTTGATTTTCTTGACTGTATATCTCTTAAATGTCAACAAATACACGTGTGATTTAGTTTACGAAGATTTTTCAGTGCCGAGAACCTCGATCAGAGAGTAAAAAAGGCGTATGGTTCACAATGGTGTAAAATTAAAATGGGATATACCGGGCTAGGATTCGAGTTACAGGAACAAGGGCCAAACCAACCACCCAAGAATGGAATCATCGAGCGAAAACACTTGACAACCTTCTAGAAGCAGCTTTTCTTGCAACCAGACCTTTCTCCATAAATTAGGAATCTGATGCCGTCAATAAACACATTGCTTAAATTGTAGCCATTTGTTGAGTGTTTTTTTTTGGTGTCTAATCCGTATATATATCACCATTGCCCTTGATTTTCTTCAATGTATATCTCTTAAATGTCAACATATACATGTGTGATTTAGTTTACGAAGATTTTTCAATGCCGAGAACCTCGATCAGAGAGTAAAAAAGGCGTAAGGTTCACAATGGTCAAAAATTAAAATGTGATATACCGGGCTAGGATTCGAGTTATAGGAACAAGGTCCAAACCAACCACCTAAGAATGGAATCGTCGAGCGAAAACATTTGACAATCTCCTAGCAGCAGCTTTTCTTGCCACTAGACATTTCTCCATCAATTAGGAATCTGATGCCGTCACTAAACACATTCCTTAAATTGTAGTCATTTGTTGAGTGTTTTTTTTTGTGTCTAATCCGCATATATATCACCATTGCCCCTGATTTTCTTGACTGTATATCTCTTAAATGTCAACATATACACGTGTGATTTAGTTTACGAAGATTTTTCAATGCCGGGATCCTCGATAAAAGAGTAGAAAAGGCGTAAGGTTCACAATGGTGTAAAATTAAAATGGGATATACCGGGCTAGGATTCGAGTTATAGGAACAAGGGCCAAACCAAGCACCCAAGAATGGAATCGTCCAGCGAAAACACTTGACAACCTCCTAGAAGCAGCTTTTCTTGCCACCAGACCTTTCTCCATCAATTAGGAATCTGATGCCGCCACTAAACACATTCCTAAAATTGTAGCCATTTGCAGAGTGTTTTTTTTGGTGTCCAATCCGCATATATATCACCATTGCCCTTGATTTTCTTGACTCTATATCTCTTAAATGTCCACATATACACATGTGATTTAGTTTACGAAGATTTTTCAATGCCGAGAACCTCGATCCGAGAGTAAAAAAGGCGTAAGGTTCACAATGGTGTAAAATTAAACTGGGATTTACCGGACTAGGATTCGAGTTACTGGAACAAGGGCCAAACCAACCACCCAAGAATGGAATCGTCGAGCGAAAACACTTGACAACCTCCTAGAAACAGCTTTTCTTGCCACCAGACATTTCTCCATCAATTAGGAATCTGATGCGGTCACTTAACACATTCCTTAAATTGTAGCCATTAGTTGAGTGTTTTTTTTGGTGTCTAATCCGCATATATATCACCATTGCCCTTGATTTTCTTGAATGTGTATATCTCTTAAATGTCAACATATACACGTGTGATTCAGTTTACGAAATTTTTCAATGCCGAGAACCCCGATCAGAGAGTAAAAAAGGTGTAAGGTTCACAATGGTGTAAAATTAAAATGGGATATACCGGGCTAGGGTTCGAGTTACTGGAACAAGGGCCAAACCAACCACCCAAGAATGGAATCGTCGAGCGAAAACACTTGACAACCTCCTAGAAACAGCTTTTCTTGCCACCAAACCTTTCTCCATCAATTAGGAATTTGATGCGGTCACTTAACACATTCCTTAAATTGTAGCCATTAGTTGAGTCTTTTTTTTGGTGTCTAATCCGCATATATATCACCATTGCCCTTGATTTTCTTGACTGTATATCTCTTAAATGTCAACATATACACGTGTGATTCAGTTTACGAAGTTTTTTCAATGCCGAGAATCTCGATCAGAGAGTAAAAAAGGCGTAAGGTTCACAATGGTGTAAAATTAAAATGGTATATACCGTGCTAGGATTCGAGTTACAGGAAAAAGGGCCAAACCAACCACCCAAGAATGGATTCGTCGAGCGAAAACACTTGACAACCTCCTAGAAACAACTTTTCTTGCCACCAGACATTTCTCCATCAATTAGGAATCTGATGCGGTCACTTAACACATTCCTTAAATTGTAGCCATTAGTTGAGTGTTTTTTTTGGTGTCTAATCCGCATATATATCACCATTGCCCTTGATTTTCTTGACCGTTATCTCTTAAATGTCAACATATACACGTGTGATTCAGTTTACGAAGATTTTTCAATGCCGAGAACCCCGATCAGAGAGTAAAAAAGGTGTAAGGTTCACAATGGTGTAAAATTAAACTGGTATATACCGTGCTAGGATTCGAGTTACAGGAACAAGGGCCAATACAACCACCCAAGAATGGAATCGTCGAGCGAAAACACTTGACAACCTCATAGAAGCAGCTTTTCTTGCCACCAGACCTTTCTCCATCAATTAGGAATCTGATGCCGTCACTAAACACATTCTTTAAATTGTAGCCATTTGTTGAGTGTTTTTTTTGGTGTCTAATCCGCATATATATCACCATTGCCCTGGATTTTCTTGACTGTATATCTCTTAAATGTCAACATATACACGTGTGATTTAGTTTACGAAGATTTTTCAACGCCGAGAACCTCGATCAGAGAGTAAAAAAGGCGTAAGGTTCCCAATGGTGTAAAATTAAACTGGGATTTACCTGGCTAGGATTCAAGTTACAGGAACAAGGGCCAAAACAACCACCCAAGAATGGAATCGTCGAGCGAAAACACTTGACAACCTCCTAGAAGCAGCTTTTCTTGCCACCAGACCTTTCTCCATCAATTAGGAATCTGATGGCGTCACTAAACACATTCTTTAAATTGTAGCCATTTGTTGAGTGTTTTTTTTATGTCTAATCCGCATATATATCACCAATGCTCTTGATTTTATTGACTGTATATCTCTTAAATGTCAACATATACACGTGTGATTTAGTTTACGAAGATTTTTCAATGCCGAGAATCTCGATCAGAGAGTAAAAAAAGCGTAAGGTTCACAATGGTGTAAAATTAAAATGGTATATACCGTGCTAGGATTCGAGTTACAGGAACAAGGGGCAAACCAACCACCCAAGAATGGAATCGTCGAGCGAAAACACTTGACAACATCCTAGAAGCAGCTTTTGTTGCCACCAGACCTTTCTCCATCAATTATGAATCTGATGCCGTCACTAAACACATTCGTTAAATTGTAGCCATTTATTGAGTGTTTTTTTTTGTGTCTAATCCGTATATATATCACCATTGCCCTTGATTTTATTGACTGTATATCTCTTAAATGTCAACATATACACGTGTGATTTAGTTTACGAAGATTTTTCAATGCCGAGAACCTCGATCAGAGAGTAAAAAAGGCGTAAGGTTCACGATGGTGTAAAATTAAAATGGGATATACCGGGCTAGGATTCGAGTTACAGGAACAAGGGCCAAACCAACCACCCAAGAATGGAATCGTCGAGCGAAAACACTTGACAAACTCCTAGAAGCAGCTTTTCTTGCCACCAGACCTTTCTCCATTAATTAGGAATCTGATGTCGTCACTAAACACATTCCTTAAATTGTAGACATTTGTTGAGTGTTTTTTTTGTGTCTAATGCGCATATATATATCACCATTGCCCTGATTTTCTTGACTGTATATCTCTTAAATGTCAACATATACACGTGTGATTTAGTTTACCAACATTTTTCAATGCCGAGAACCTCGATCAGAGAGTAAAAAAGGCGTAAGGTTCACAATGGTGTAAAATTAAAATGTGTTGGTACATATTTAGTGACAACAGCTTACATTTGGTCTTTGGATATCTTGTAATTAGTAAAACGATAAACGATTAGCGGGTTTAGCTTTGTAATAGTTAAATAATAGAGTTTGGGCTAAACAAAACCCAGTTGGGTCTAGGGGGACGAATTGGGCTTTGCCCGTGTAGGAAACCCTAACCCAAGTAGCAAACCTTGTGTTATATAAACAAGGTTTGCATTAGGGTTTAGGTTAATCAGCCAAAATAGTTTTGAGAGGAATTTCGTGACAGACTAGAGTCTTGGAGGAATTTGAGTGGGTTAGGGTTTTGATTGATTGTAATTCTTGAGATTGATAATCAATAAAAACCCGGTTGATAAATAATTTCTATTTCTACTCATTCTTTGATATTCTGATCAAGAGGATTCCGCACTCTTGATTGGATTGACAATTCTGTGACGATCCATATGAACAAGGGGACCTACAATTGGTATCAGAGCATTAGGCTCTTGAAGGCTCAGTTCAGAATTGTGCTTGGCAGAAACAGGAAGATTTTTTTGAAAATTTTGAAACCTGAAAAATTAGGGTTTCGAAATTTTTTCTTGGTTTGATATAATTTTCGAAATTTTTCTTAATCAGAATTAGCTGTTTTGATCTTACTGTGTTTCTAGTTTTGCTGATTTGCAGGTTTTCGGATCGATTTCGGTTGGCTTTTGAAGAGTATTTGGCTGGAATTCGAAGACTGTTCTTGGTTTTCTACATTAAGTTCATCAAATTTGGGTCAAAAGTTTGCTGATTTGGTGGTTCGATTTTTGCAGGAAACTGTTTAAAGAATCCAGAAAATCATCAAAATTTTCAAAAAGATTGATTTTCCTTATTTACTGGCTGGCGAATTTAACAAATTCGCAGACTGGACTAGCATAATTAACTGATCTGCGAATTTATTGGCGAAGTTAAATCCAAAGGCGACTTTGGTAACCATATAATTTTCCTCAGCGAAATTATCATGGCATTCGGCGACTTTACTGGTCGTTTTAATGAAGCGAAATTAACCAGCGAAGTTGGAAGCGAAATTGATCAGCGAACTTGGCAGCAAATATATCCGTTCAGTGAAATTAACTAGAACTTGACAGTGAAAAAGACCAGCAAAATTAACAAACAGACCAGCGAAATTAATTGACTTCCCAGCGAAATTAATAGAGGATTTAAAACCAGCAAATTTAAAAGGGTGGATTTTTTGTTGGCAAGCGTCGATAAAATTTCACTGTTTTGCAAACAGAAATTCATCCGTAGCTCGTTTCACTAAACCGTCTGCACCGTTGAATTCCTTTCATTTTTAGGACAAAAAAAAAATACTCTAGAAAAACCCAAATTCGGTTTTCGACATTATATATCATGGGATTCATCTTTTCGAGACGATTCTAACGGTGTAATTTGGTAACCACTGTTTTCGGAGAAATTTTGTACGGTTTTATCAGTCTGCAACGTTTAAAATGTCAAACATGTCTACTTTGAATGAGCTTTTGAAGATGGAGCATGAGGTTGGCACTACCAACAAACCGCCTAAGATGATGAAGGTGGAAAATTATTTGACATGGAAGGATCGTTTTCAATCCTTCATTGAATATCAGGACACTCGCATGTGGATATGTATTTAAGATGGGTACACAAACCCAACACACGACTTTGAGGGTAGACCACGTAGAACAGCCTATGTGAACATGCAAGAGGCTGATAAAAAGATGTATGAGGCTGAAAAGAGAGCCTTGGCAGCAATAAAAATGTCCTTACCTGATAGCATCAAGCATACCTTCAAGAAGTACACTAATTCAAAAGATATGTGGGATGCATTAGAAAAGCGATATCAGGGAAATGCAGATGTTAAGAAGAACAAAATTGATCTACTGAAGAAGCAGTTCGCTGTTTTCAAGTACATGAAACATGAGTCACTTGAGGACATCATCACTCGATACTACCATCTGATGTCGGAAATGGAAAATTATGAGATAGATTGCTATTCTGACGTAGAGAAGAATGACAAATTGCTCGATGCCTTACCTACGAAGTGGGATATCTACACTCTCATGATCAAGGGAGAAGCTGATTATGAGACAAAGGAGTTGGAAGAAGTAGTTGGCAAGCTGAGAGCTTACGAGCTCAGAATGAAGAAGAAAGACACTAGATATGATCAGGTTCAAGATCTAGGGATTTACAATGGGCTTACATCTTCTTCATCTCACAACACTTCTAGCGAGTCTGCTACTGCGTTTCTATCGTGTGAGAATGAGCAGGTCACAGTGAATGAGGATGGTGATTTTTGTTTTGTAGCTGCCTCAGGAGGATCAAAAGGAGCCAATAGAACATCAGCTTCTAAGCAGATTAGTAGTACAAAGTCAATGCCAATGAGTGTGAAGTCTGCTGAAGAACATCTTGCTCTACTTGCTTCATACGTTGCTTCATATGAAAACTACATTCAGGGGAAGATATCTGATCCTGCTACTTTAGATGAAGATTATGATCAGATTGACCCTGATGATCTAGAAGAGATGGATTTACAGTGGCAGATGGCAATGATTTCCAGGAGAGTGAAGAGGTTTATGAATAGAACAGGAAGGAAGTTTGTAGGGAGGAGTGTTGGTTTCGACAAGACCAAAGTGAGGTGCTTTAACTGTCAAAGTTATGGGCATTTCGCTAGGGAATGTCAAAAACAAAAGCTAGAGACTTCGAGTCAGAGTTCAAACAACAGGAATGCATCAAACAATTCTAGCTCAAAGGCTTTGATCTCTACAGCACGAGAAGGTTCATATGATTGGAGTATTCATCTAGAAGATAATGAGAATGCCACTCAGGCATTCGTGGCAGAGATAGTGCCAGTTGATGATGATGAAGCTACTGTGGGAGATACTGAAGCAAAAGTGGATGCTGAGGTGAAGATAGAGAGTAAAACTGAAGAAGAGAAGGGTGATCAGACAACAGATGCTGAAGAGGAAAAGCAAAAGTCTGATCATGAAAGCGAAGCTGAAGAAAAGGATGCTAAATATAAAAGAATGGAAGCTCAGCTTGCGGCTCTCATGGCCAACCTTGACAAACAAACAGGAGAGGTGAAGTCTAATTCTGTGTGTTTAAAATGTCGTGAATTACAGGGTGAGGTTGACAGGTTATCAACACAAAACCAAAGTTTGGTAAGCGAGATGTCTAACATAAAAGAATCAAACTTTTTTCCTAAAAGAAACGAATCTTTATACTTGAAGAAGATAAAAGGTTATGAAAGTGAAATTGAAGCATTAACTTGCAAACTAAACGGAAAACTTCAAGTCATAGACTTAGCTCATGACATGATGGCTGAGAAAACAAAAGAGATTTCTAAAAAAATGCAAAGAGTTTTCAGATGCATAACTCAAAATTGTTGAACTTGAAAAGAAATTAGGTCAATTCAGGGACTCCACTTTTGTTATGAAACACATGATGGGTGGGTTAAAGAAGTGTAATGACAAGACTAGTGTGGGATACAAGGGCTTTAATGAAGTCCCACCTCCTCTTAGTCATGATTATTCATTCCTACCTGATGAAGATGAGCTAACAGATTTTATGTCAACAGCACCAAGTAGTTTCGCGTTAAGTCAAAGTGATGGGTTTGAGAGTGATGATGCTAAGAAGAACAATAACAGGGAACCTTTGAAAAAGAAAAATTCACCGCCTAAGAGTAAAAATCAAACTTTTGTTAAAAAGATTAATTTTGTTCAAGGTAGTGATATGAAAAATGAAACCACTGTTATTGAAAACGAATCGAATGTAGAGTTTTCAAAAAATAAGAACATAGAAAAATCTGAAATTAAGCAAACTGAAGAAAATTCTAACAAGGCATCATCATCATCATCTGATGAGGAATCTGGCTCAAAGACTTCAGCTAGGAAGTCTTCGAAAAGGAGATCGTGCTTCAAGTGTCACACAAAGGGACATGTAGCTAGCTGCTGTCCTAACAAAAAGAATGAAGCACAAATTAGTGAGAAATAGAGAGGGAAATCACTTGAGAAGAAAGGTGATAATGAGGAGAAGGTTGCAAATTCTCCATAGAAATCTGCTCCCAAGCAACCTGAGGGTGTTGCTATAGGTGTAGATAAGGCTGAAAAAGGAACTCCACAAGTTCTTCGTTTTCAAAGAAATCAACCAAGATTTCAGCCTGAATCTACATCAGGCAGATATGAGAGACCTAGAAGCAGTTCACCAAGAATGAACAAGTATAATTCTAATAATTTCAGAAGTCAAGGTCAATATCAAAATCGATACCAAAATAATGGTGGTCGAACTTTTTATAACAATGGCTTTAGAAATTATAACAATCAAGCTTCTTGGAATCAAAACTCAAGGTACCTAAATCAAAATTTTCAAAATTCAAATAGTCCAAACACATATAGGAACCCTCAGGACCATAGACCTAGTGGAAATCAAAATCAAATTCCATCAACAGGTCTGAGATCCAAGACTCCAGTTAGGAGTAATGGATATTGGATGGATGTTCTAGTAGTTAGTGAATTTGGACGACCCAAGACCATTAAGGCTTGGGTCCCCCAATCTAACTAATTTCTTGGTTGGTGTGTGCAGAAGCTGCTAAGGAAGATTATCAACTTATGGTATGTTGATAGTGGCTGCTCCAGGCACATGACGGGGGATGTGAGATTGTTGACTGAGTTTGAAGATTATGATGGTGGAAATGTGAACTTTGCTGGTGCTAAAGGTGGTAGAATTACAGGACGAGTAAAAGTGACCAATGGGAAGATCACACTGGACAAAGTGAACTATGTTGAGCAGCTTAAACACAATCTAATGAGCATGTCACAAGTCTGAGACGGTCACTCGGTCCATTTTACCAAGAATGAAGCATTAGTGTTGAAACCAGGTTTGGTGATTCCGGACGATTGGATAGTGATGCGAGCGCCAAGGAGGAACGACACTTATGTCATGGACATGGGTGCTAAGGATCCGACTGCTGTGGTGGCGTGTTTACTATCAAAAGCATCTGAAGCTGAATCGATGTTGTGGCACAGAAGCATGGCCCATATTCACTATCGCAAAATGAACTATATTATTAAAAATGAATTAGTGAAAGGGGTTCCAATGTAGAGGTTTCACGTGGAAGATAAATGTCTTCCATGTCAAAAGGTAAAACAACATAAGAAACCTCATAAATCAAAAACAGTAAATTCCATAGATGCCCCTTATGAATTACTTCACATGGATTTATTCGGTCCAGTGAACGTGAGGAGTATAGGTGGAAAATACTATTGTTTAGTTGTCATAGATGATTACTCACGTTATTCATGGGTTTTCTTTTTAGGAACAAATGATGAGACAACAGAGATGCTTATAGATCTTTTTACAAAATTGGAAAACGTCCATGATGCAAGGATCAAGAGGATATGGAGTGATAATGGCACCGAGTTCAAGAATCAGATTCTGCATCTCTATTGTCTTCGCAAGGGAATTGAACATCAATATTCTGCTCCTTATACGCCTCAACAGAATTGAGTCGCAGAGAGGAAAAACAGGACGTTGATTGAAGCCGCTAGGACTATGCTTTCAGATTCAAAGCTACCAGTTCTTTTCTAGGGAGAAGCTGTGAATACAGCTTGCTACGTCCTAAACAAAGTTTTGACCGTTAAACGTTTTAATAAAACTTGTCATGAATTAATGTTTAACAAGAAACCAAACTTAAAAGGCTTTGAACCATTTGGATTTCCCTGCACCATTGTACGAAATAAAGATAAACAAAAATTCAGTGAGGTGGCTGACGAAGGCTACTTTCTAGGTTACGTGCCTGGCACACCGAATAAAAGGGTTTTTAATCTAAAAACTGGTAAAATTGAGGTTGTTTTTAATGTTGAAATTACTACATACAAACTTCAACAATCAACGAATGGACCTGCTATATTATATGATTATGAAAGCATTTTTAAATCATTTAATATTCCTGAGTTTTCTGATGCAGATGAATCTCAGCTAATTCAAACAGTGATAAGTGAAGACGATGAAGGCGAGTTCATGCCTAGATCGAACGTTGATATGACAGATGCTCCGGAAACTTCCCAAGGTGCTGCTGATCCTGATTCAAGCGATAGTGACTCTGAACCCATTCAGGGGGAGGATTTCATTAATCTGTTTGCAAATCAGAATATTCAGGGGGAGATTGGATCAAACCTGGGTGATAATTTAGAAGTGGATACCGTTGCTACTACACGAGTAAATAGAGATCATCCAGTTGACATGATACTTGGAGATCCTACTACAAGTCTTCAGACAAGGAGAAGTATAGCAGCGAATACAGGTTTATTTGTTTCGATTGAGAAGACTGGGATTGTGAACGAGTGCTTGTATTGTTGCTTCATTTCTCAAGAGGAGCCGAAGAACATTCATATGGCTCTAAAAGACAATTCTTGGGTTGAGGCTATTCAAGAGGAATTGGGCCAGTTTGCAAAGTTGAAGGTTTGGGAGTTAGTTGACCTTCCTAAAGGTGAAAGAGAGATTGGCACTAAATGGGTGCTTAGGTGCAAGAAGGATGAAAGGGGAATTGTAACGCGAAACAAGGCTCGATTGGTGGTCAACGGTTTCAATCAGCAAGAAGGGATTGATTACAATGAGGTGTTTACACCAGTGGCAAGGTTGGAGGCAGTTCGGTTGTTTCTTGCTTTCGCTTCTTTCAAGGGCTTTAAGGTTTATCAACTAGACGTGAAGAGTGCATTTCTTTACGGGAAAGTCCAAGAAGTGGTGTATGTCTCACAACCAGATGGGTTCGTTGATCCAGACTATCCAGATCGAGTATACAAACTTGATAAGGCATTGTATAGATTACATCAAGCTCCCAGGGTGTGGCACGAGACACTGTCTACACATCTGATCAAGAATGGTTTTGAAAGAGGTCAGATTGACAGTACACTGTTCATCAAGAGGAAAAAGGAAGATTTTCTGCTGGTACAGGTATACGTGGATGACATCGTCTTTGGGTCATTAGATGAAAACATGTGTAAAGAGTTTGAGCAGGTGATGAAGAGCAAGTTCGAAATGAGCGCTATGGGTGAGCTGTCTTACTTTCTAGGATTACAAGTTGAACAGAAGGAGGATGGGATGTTTATTCATCAAACAAAGTATGTGTATGACATTTTGTCTCGATTCAAAATGGAGGATTGTGCTACTTTCAACACACCTATTTGCGAAAATGACAATCTTGGCCCAGATCATGAAAGCACTGAAGATGTTGATCCTACTCAATACAGGGCGATGATTGGTTCACTAATGTACTTGACTGCTTCAATACCCGACATCGTGTTTGCCGTATGTCTGTGTGCCAGATATCAGGCTAATCCAAAGGAGTCACACATGAAAGCGGTGAAGCGTATTCTTCGTTACTTGAAGAGGAAACCTAAACTTGGGTTGTGGTATCCAGCTGATAGTGATTTGAAGTTTGTTGCCTACACTGACTCAGACTTTGGAGGATGCAAGTCTAACAGGAAGTCTACAACAGGTGGTTGTCAGTTCTTAGGAGGCAGGATTGTGTCTTGGCAATGCAAGAAGCAATCTTGCGTGTCTACCTCTACGTGTGAAGCTGAATATATTGTTGCGGGTAGCTGCTGCTCTCAGGTTCTCTGGATACAACAGCAGATGCGCGATTTCGGTTTGGATTTCACTCGTACTCCTATTATGATAGACAATAATGCCACGATTTCTATAACAAATAATCCCGTAAAGCACAGTAGAACAAAACATATTGACATTCGTCATCATTTTATACGGGATTGTGCTGAAAAGAGACTAATTGAATTACATCGAGTCGACACACTAGATAACCTTGCTGATCTTTACACTAAAGCGTTTGACAGGTCTCGCTTTGAACATTTAGTCGAACTCAACGGCATGAGGAATCCTGAATAACTGGTTTTTCATAAGAATTTTTGTAAATAGTTTTCTGCTTTCTTAAAAATAAAAAATACAAAAACATTAAAATAAATAAAAAAACATAAAAAAAATAGAAAATCAAAAATGAGTTATCACTGTGTGAAAAAGAAGAAATGATAGTACATCAGCAAGTTAGACTGTCACACTGAAATTGAAATTAAATTGCTTAAGTGTGATAGCAGCTTCATCATATGATGTACCAGTAGGCAAAAAGCATGAAATAATCAACTTACCAATGTGATATAAACCTAAACAAACTGAATATGAGTGGGGAACATATCAGTGGTGTATGGTTTAATGACCTTAAATCTTGCGTTGATAGATTGCCAAAATCTGAGGTTTTGGGTCTTTATACTGTTATTTCATTCGGGGATATCAGGGTTGACCTTCTGCTGCATCCAGATACATGTTGACCTAGGCACAACCAGGATATCTTAAAAGAGCTAAAAATGCCAAAACCCATAAATGAAGAAGCTCTCCTAGAGAGTCATTCAAAAAGCGCAAAATGCATAAATCGTACCAAAAATGGTATTTGTCTTAGCCCTCGTTAGATATTTTGGTCTCTTTGCTGTACGGAAGTACTGACCTGATCACCAATTATCTATCGTTGTAAAACAAAATGGATGAATTCAGTATACTCACGTACTACGATGAAATTTTGTGCATACCTTGATCACGGGAGTACATCCCGAAGTGGGACACACTAATATTTCAGTATAATAAAATTACCTTAACGTATCATACGGTAATGGAACTTGAAATGTTCATGCATTTTGTTTAAGTGGACAAACAATACTGCTAATCGTCTTGGACTGCTTTTCACGAATATAAATAAAGAATTAACAACAAGTGTGAAACAATTTGATTTTGTTGATATGATCTTCTTGCACATGATTCTCACAAAAATAAGTATTGTAAATATTTTGGGTTTAGTTTAGTTTGTTTTGAAAATATCAAAAATACCAAAAAGATTTCTTTTTAAAAGACTTCCATTTTGAACTGACAGGTAGTTGTTTTTTTGCATATTTAGATAAAATATTGGTTTATCTTTGAATGTGAAAAAGACTAATGGTTTTTCGAGATACTTGCGTGTGTTGCTAAATAGATTGATGCAGTTATCAAAATGAAGTGCAGAATACAAGTAAAGTACAGATTGAGAGTGAAATGAAGATGTGTGAAGATGCATAGTAAGATCCTTCTACTACATTGCAGAGAGATATAGAAGAGTTGGAGCTTACTTGCTTAACCAAAGATTGCTAGCTAACTGATCTCACAAAAATAGAGTGTTTATTGCTTTTGTTATTTACTTGCTTTCAGAAAATATAAAAATCCAAAAATAGTTTCTTTTTCTGTTTAAAATTCTTAATGTACGAAAAACTGTTATTCTTGGAGGAATTGTTACTGATAGGGGGAGACGGTGTTAGAAAGTGAGTTCAAAATTTTAAATCAGACAGGGTCTTGTGTGTTGGACAAAAAGTTTTGCGTGTTGGTGATAAGTTGAAAATGCTTAATCTGTGATATAGTTTAACAATCTCTGGAATAATAATAATTTATTTAACTTTGTTGAAAAATTCTTATGGTTTCTCGAGATGTTTGTTTTATAGTATACAGATTGAAGCAGTAGGTTGCTGAGAAGTTGCTGTGTTGAGAAGATGAGAGTTTGATTGGATGCATGGTAGAACCTCCTTTCTACATTGCAAACAAAGTTGAAGAGTTTGAAGATTGCTATTCAAATGCTAAACTGGAGTTTACTCAAGTGCTAACGTTTTGAAGATTTGGTGATTGGATGCATCAGCTTAGGGGGAGTCTGTTGCTGATGTAGGTCCCCTATTCGTATGGATCTTTCACAAAATTGTCTTTCCAATCAAGAGTGCGGAATCCTCTTGATCAGAATATCACAGAAACAAGTAGAAGAACAGAAACAGCAAATCACTTTCAAACCCGGATTTCTATTGATTATCGATTACAAGAATTACAATCAATCAAACCCTAACCAACTATCAATTTCGTCCAAGACTCTAAGCTCTCACGAAATTGCTCTCAAACAATGTTCTGGCTGATTAACCTAAACCCTAAAGCCTAACCTTGTTTATATAACACAAGGTTACTACTTGGGCTTGGTTAAACATCATGGACTGCGAATTGGACAGGCCCAATTCGCCCCCCATCACCCAGTGTGGGTTTAGTTAGCCCAAACATTACAAAGCTAAACCCGCTAACTGTTTATCATTTAACTAATTACAAGATATCCAAAGACCAAATCTAAGCTGTTGTCACAAACATGCACCAACAGTTGACAGAAGCTATTGAAGCTGAAGCTATCCAAAGACCAAAGATATTGCAAGATGACATGAAGATTGCAAGATGACTGAAGACAAAGTTATTTTAGGAAGCTATTGTCAAGGTGGAGTTTGTTGGTGCATATTTAGTGACAACAGCTTAGATTTGGTCTTTGGATATCTTGTAATTAGTAAAATGATAAACGATTAGCGGGTTTAGCTTTGTAATAGTTAAATAATAAAGTTTGGGCTAAACAAAACCCAGTTGGGTCTAGGGGGACGAATTGGGCTTTGCTCATGTAGGAAACCCTAACCCAAGTAGCAAATCTTGTGTTATATAAACAAGGCTTTGCATTAGGGTTTAGGTTAATCAGCCAAAACAGTTTTGAGAGGAATTTCGTGAGAGACTAGAGTCTTGGACGAATTTGAGTGGGTTAGGGTTTTGAATGATTGTGTCTAATCCGCGTATATATCACCATTGCCCTAGATTTTCTTGACTGTATATCTCTTAAATGTCAACATATTCACGTGTGATTTAGTTTACGAAGATTTTTCAATGCCGAGAACCTCGATCAGAGAGTAAAAAAGGTGTAAGGTTCAAAATGGTATAAAATTAAAATGAGATATACCGGGCTAGGATTCGAGTTACAGGAAAAAGGGCCAAACCAACCACCCAAGAATGGAATCGTCGTGTGAAAACTCTTGACAAACTCCTAGAAGCAGCTTTTGTTGCCACCAGACCATTTTCCATCAATTAGGAATATGATGTTGTCACTAAACACATTCCTTAAATTGTAGCTATTTGTTTCTTATCCGCATATATATCACCATTGCCCTTGATGTTCTTGACTGTATATCTCTTAATTGTCAACATATACACGTGTGATTTAGCTTACGAAGATTTTTCAATGCCGAGAACCTCGATCAGAGAGTAAAAAAGGCGTAAGGTTCACAATGGTGTAAAATTAAAATGGGATATACCGGGCTAGGATTCGAGTTACAGGAACAAGGGCCAAACCAACCACCCAAGAATGGAATCGTCGAGCGAAAACACTTGACAACCTCCTAGAAGCAGCTTTTGTTGCCACGAGACCTTTCTCCATCAACTAGGAATCTGATGCTGTCACTAAACACATTCCTTAAATTGTAGCCATATGTTGAGTGTTTTTTTTGTGTCTAATCCGCATATATATCACCATTACCCTTGATTTTCTTGACTGTATATCTCTTAAATGTCAACATATACACGTGTGATTCAGTTTACGACGATTTTTCAATGCCGAGAACCTCGATCAGAGAGTAAACAAGGCGTAAGGTTCACAATGGTGTAAAATTAAAATGGGATATACCGAGCTAGGATTCGAGTTACAGGAACAAGGGCCAAACCAACCACCCAAGAATGGAATCGTCGAGCGAAAACACTTGACAACCTCCTAGAAGCAGCTTTTCTTACCACCAGACCTTTCTCCATCAATTAGAAATCTGTTGCCGTCACTAAACACATTCCTTAAATTGTAGCCGTTTGTTGTGTGTTTTTTTTGGTGTCTAATCCGCATATATATCACCATTGCCCTTGATTTTCTTGACTGTATATCTCTTAAATGTCAACATATACACGTGTGATTTAGTTTACGAAGAGTTTTCAATGCCGAGAACCTCGATCAGAGAGTAAAAAAGGTGTAAGGTTCACAATGGTGTAAAATTAAAATTAGATATACCGGGCAAGGATTCGAGTTACAGGAACAAGGGCCAAACCAACCACCCGAGAATGGAATCGTCGAGTGAAAACTCTTGACAAACTCCTAGAAGCAGCTTTTCTTACCACCAGACCTTTCTCCATCAATTAGAAATCTGATGCCGTCACTAAACACATTCCTTAAATTGTAGCCGTTTGTTGTGTGTTTTTTTTGGTTTCTTATCCGCATATATATCACCATTGCCCTTGATGTTCTTGACTGTATATCTCTTAATTGTCAACATATACACGTGTGATTTAGCTTATGAAGATTTTTCAATTCCGAGAACCTTGATCAGAGAGTAAAAAAGGCGTAAGGTTCACAATGGTGTAAAATTAAAATGGGATATATCGGGCTAGGATTCGAGTTACAGGAACAAGGGCCAAACCAACCACCCAAGAATGGAATCGTCGAGTGAAAACACTTGACAACCTCCTAGAAACAACTTTTCTTGCCACCTGACCTTTCTCCATCAATTAGGAATCTGATGCCATCACTAAACACATTTCTTAAATTCTAGCCATTTGTTGAGTGTTTTTTTTTTGTGTCTAATCCGCATATATATCACCATTGCCCTTGATTTTCTTGACTGTATATCTCTTAAATGTCAACATATAAATGTGTGATTTAGTTTACGAAGATGTTTCAATGCCGAGAACCTCGATCAGAGAGTAAAAAAGGGCGTAAGGTTCACAATAGGGTAAAATTAAAATAGGTTATACCGGGCTAGGATTCGAGTTACAGGAACAAGGGCCAAACCAACCACCCAAGAATGGAATCGTCGAGCGAAAACACTTGACAACCTCCTAGAAGCAGCTTTTCTTGCCACCAGACGTTTCTCCATCAACTAGGAATTTGATGCCGTCACTAAACACATTCCTTAAATTGCAGCCTTATGTTGAGTGTTTTTTTTTGGTGTCTAATCCGCATATATATCACCATTACCCTTGATTTTCTTGACTGTATATCTCTTAAATGTCAACATATACACGTGTGATTCAGTTTACGAAGATTTTTCAATGCCAAGAACCTCGATCAGAGAGTAAAAAAGGCGTAAGGTTCACAATGGTGTAAAATTAAAATGGGATATACCGGGCTAGGATTCGAGTTACTTGACAACCTCCTAGAAGCAGTTTTTCTTGCCAACAGACCATTTTCCATCAATTAGGAATCTGATGTTGTCACTAAACACATTCCTTAAATTGTAGCCATTTGTTGAGTGTTTTTTTTGGTGTCTAATCCGCATATATATCACCATTGCCCTTGATTTTCTTGACTGTATATCTCTTAAATGTCAACATATACACGTGTGATTTAGTTTACGAAGATTTTTCAATCTCGAGAACCTCTATCAGAGAGTAAAAAAGGCGTAAGATTCACAATGATGTAAAATTAAAATGGGATATACCGGGCTAGGATTCGAGTTACAGGAACAAGGGCCAAACCAACCACCCAAGAATGGAATCGTCGAGTGAAAACTCTTGACAAACTCCTAGAAGCAGCTTTTCTTGCCACCAGACAATTCTCCACCAATTAGGAATATGATGCTGTCACTAAACACATTCCTTAAATTGTAGCCATTTGTTGAGTGTTTTTTTTTTGTTTCTTATCCGCATATTTATCACCATTGCTCTTGATTTTCTTGACTATATATCTGTTAAATGTCAACATATACACTTGTGATTTAGTTTATGAAGATTTTTCAATGCCGAGAACCTCGATCAGAGAGTAAAAAAGGCGTAAGGTTCACAATGGTGTAAAATTAAAATGGGATATACCGGGCTAGGATTCGAGTTACAGGAACAAGGGCCAAACCAACCTCCCAAGAATGGAATCATCGAGCGAAAACACTTGACAACCTCCTAGAAACAGCTTTTCTTGCCACCTGACCTTTCTCCATCAATTAGGAATCTGATGCCATCACTAAACACATTTCTTAAATTGTAGCCATTTGTTGAGTGTTTTTTTTTGGTGTCTAATCCGCATATATATCATCATTGCCCTTGATTTTCTTGACTGTATATCTCTTAAATGTCAACATATAAACGTGTGATTTAGTTTAAGAAGATTTTTCAATGCCGAGAACCTCGATCAGAGAGTAAAAAAAGGCGTAAGGTTCACAATGGTGTAAAATTAAAATGGGATATACCGGGTTAGGATTCGAGTTACAGGAACAAGGGCCAAACCAACCACCCAAGAATGGAATCGTCGAGCGAAAACACATGACAACCTCCTAGAAGCAGCTTTTCTTGCCACCAGACCTTTCTCCATCAACTAGGAATCTGATGCCGTCACTAAACACATTCCTTAAATTGCAGCCATATGTTGAGTGTTTTTTTTTGTGTCTAATCCGCATATATATCACCATTACCCTTGATTTTCTTGACTGTATATCTCTTAAATGTCAACATATACACGTGTGATTCAGTTTACGAAGATTTTTCAATGCCGAGAACCTCGATCAGAGAGTAAAAAAGGCGTAAGGTTCACAATGGTGTAAAATTAAAATGGGATATACCGGGCTAGGATTCGAGTTACTTGACAACCTCCTAGAAGCAGTTTTTCTTGCCAACAGACCATTTTCCATCAATTAGGAATCTGATGTTGTCACTAAACACATTCCTTAAATTGTAGCCATTTGTTGAGTGTTTTTTTTTGTGTCTAATCCGCATATATATCACCATTGCCCTTAATTTTCTTGACTATATATCTCTTAAATGTCAACATATACACGTGTGATTTAGTTTACGAAGATTTTTCAATGTCGAGAACCTCTATCAGAGAGTAAAAAAGGCGTAAGGTTCACAATGGTGTAAAATTAAAATGGGATATACCGGGCTAGGATTCGAGTTACAGGAACAAGGGCCAAACCAACCACCCAAGAATCGAATCGTCGAGCGAAAACACTTGACAACCTACTAGAAACCGATTTTCTTGCCACTAGACCTTTCTCCATCAATTAGGAATCTGATGCCAACACTAAACACATTTCTTAAATTGTTGCCATTTGTTGAGTGTTTTTTTTTTGTGTCTAATCCGCATATATATCACCATTGCCCTTGATTTTCTTGACTGTATATCTTTTAAATGTCAACATATACACGTGTGATTTAGTTTACGAAGATTTTTCAATGGCGAGAACCTCGATCAGAGAGTAAAAAAGGCGTAAGGTTCACAATGGTGTAAAATTAAAATGGGATATACCGGGCTAAGATTCGAGTTACAGGAACACCGGCCAAACCAACCACCCAAGAATAAAATCGTCGAGCGAAAACACTTGACAACCTCCTAGAGGCAGCTTTTCTTGCCACCAGACCATTCTCCACCAATTAGGAATATGATGCTGTCACTAAACACATTCCTTAAATTGTAGCCATTTGTTGAGTGTTTTTTTTGTTTCTTATCCGCATATTTATCACAATTGCCCTTGATTTTCTTGACAGTATATCTCTTAAATGTCAACATATACACGTGTGATTTAGTTTATGAAGATTTTTTAATTCCGAGAACCTCGATCAGAGAGTAAAAAAGGCGTAAGGCTCACAATGGTGTAAAATTAAAATGGGATATACCAGGCTAGGATTCGAGTTACAGGAACAAGGGCCAAACCAACCACCCAAGAATGGAATCGTCGAGCGAAAACACTTGACAACCTCCCAGAAACAGCTTTTCTTGCCACCTGGCCTCTCTCCATCAATTAGGAATCTGATGCCATCACTAAACACATTTCTTAAATTGTAGCCATTTGTTGAGTGTTTTTTTTGGTGTCTAATCCGCATATATATCACCATTGCCCATGATTTTCTTGACTGTATATCTCTTAATTGTCAACATATACACGTGTGATTTAGTTTACGAAGATTTTTCAATGCCGAGAACCTCGATCAGAGAGTAAAAAAGGTGTAAGGTTCACAATGGTGTAAAATTAAAATCAGATATACCGGGCTATGATTTGAGTTACAGGAACAAGGGCCAAACCAGCCACCCAAGAATGGAATCGTCGAGCGAAAACACTTAAAACCTCCTAGAAGCAGCTTTTCTTGCCACCAGACCTTTCTTCATCAATTAGGAATCTGATGCCATCACTAAACACATTCCTTTAATTGTAGCCATTTGTTGAGTGTTTTTTTTGGGTGTCTAATCCGCATATATATCACCGTTGCCCTTGATTTTCTTGACTGTATATTTCTTAAATGTCAACATATTCACATGTGATTTAGTTTACGAAGATTTTTCAATGCCGAGAACCTCGATCAGAGAGTAAAAAAGGCGTAAGGCTCACAATGGTGTAAAATTAAAATGGGATATACCGGGCTAGGATTCGAGTTACGGGAACAAGGGCCAAACCAACCACCCAAGAATGGAATCGTCGAGCGAAAACACTTGACAACCTCCTAGAAACAGGTTTTCTTGCCACCTGACCTTTCTCCATAAATTAGGAATCTAATGCCATCACTAAACACATTTCTTAAATTGTAGCCATTTGTTGAGTGTTTTTTTTGGTGTCTAATCCGCATATATATCACCATTGCCCTTGATTTTCTTGACTGTATATCTCTTAATTGTCAACACATACACGTGTGATTTAGTTTACGAAGATTTTTCAATGCCGAGAACCTCGATCAGAGAGTAAAAAAGGTGTAAGGTTCACAATGGTGTAAATTAAAATCAGATATACCGGGCTATGATTTGAGTTTCAGGAACAAGGGCCAAACCAACCACCCAAGAATGGAATCGTCGAGCGAAAACACTTGAAAACCTCCTAGAAGCAGCTTTTCTTGCCACCAGACCTTTCTTCATCAATTAGGAATCTGATGCCGTCACTAAACACATTCCTTTAATTGTAGCCATTTGTTGAGTGTTTTTTTTTTTGGTGTCTAATCCGCATATATATCACCGTTGCCCTTGATTTTCTTGACATAATATCTCTTAAATGTCAACATATTCACGTGTGATTTAGTTTACGAAGATTTTTTAATGTCGAGAACCTCGATCAGAGAGTAAAAAAGGCGTAAGGTTCACAATGGTGTAAAATTAAAATGGGATATACCGGGCTAGGATTCGAGTTACAGGAACAAGGGCCAAACCAACCACCCAAGAATGGAATCGTCGAGTGAAAACTCATGACAAACTCCTAGAAGCAGCTTTTCTTGCCACCAGACCATTCTCCACCAATTAGGAATATGATGCTGTCACTAAACACATTCCTTAAATTGTAGCCATTTGTTGAGTGTTTTTTTTGTTTCTTATCCGCATATTTATCACCATTGCCCTTCATTTTCTTGTCTGTATATCTCTTAAATGTCAACATATACACGTGTGATTTAGTTTATGAATATTTTTCAATGCCGAGAACCTCGATCAGAGAATAAAAAAGGCGTAAGGTTCACAATGGTTTAAAATTAAAATGGGATATACCGGGCTAGGATTCGAGTTACAGGAACAAGGGCCAAACCAACCACCCAAGAATGGAATCGTCGAGCGAAAACACTTGACAACCTCGTAGACACAGCTTTTCTTGCCACCTGACCTTTCTCCATCAATTAGGAATCTGATGCCATCACTAAACACATTTCTTAAATTGTAGCCATTTGTTGAGTGTTTTTTTTTAGTGTCTAATCCGCCTATATATCACCATTGCCCTTGATTTTCTTGACTGTATATCTCTTAATTGTCAACATATACACGTGTGATTTAGTTTACGAAGATTTTTCAATGCCGAGAACCTTGATCAGAGAGTAAAAAAGGCGTAAGGTTCACAATGGTGTAAAATTAAAATAGGATATATCGGGCTATGATTTGAGTTACAGGAACAAGGGCAAACCAACCACCCAAGAATGGAATCGTCGAGCGAAAACACTTGAAAATCTCCTTGAAGCAGCTTTTCTTGCCACCAGACCTTTCTTCATCAATTAGGAATCTGATGCCGTCACTAAACACATTCCTTTAATTGTAGCCATTTGTTGAGTGTTTTTTTTTTGTGTCTAATCCGCATATATATCACCGTTACCCTTGATTTTCTTGACTGTATATCTCTTAAATGTCAACATATTCACGTGTGATTTAGTTTACGAAGATTTTTCAATGCCGATAACCTCGATCAGAGAGTAAAAAAGGCGTAAGGTTCACAATGGTGTAAAATTAAAATGGGATATACCGGGCTAGGATTCGAGTTACAGGAAGAAGAGCCAAACCAACCACCCAAGAATGGAATCGTCGAGTGAAAACTCTTGACAAACTCCTAGAAGCAGCTTTTCTTGCCACCAGACCATTCTCCACCAATTAGGAATATGATGCTGTCACTAAACACATTCCTTAAATTGTAGCCATTTGTTGAGTGTTTTTTTTTTGTTTCTTATCCGCATATTTATCACCATTGCCCTTGATTTTCTTGACTGTATATCTCTTAAATGTCAACATATACACGTGTGATTTAGTTTAAGAAGATTTTTCAAAGCCGAGAACCTCGATCAGAGAGTAAAAAAGACGTAAGGTTCACAATGGTGTAAAACTAAAATGGGATATACCAGGCTAGGATTTGAGTTACAGGAACAAGGGCCAAACCAACCACCCAAGAATGGAATCGTCGAGCGAAAACACTTGACAAACCTCCTAGAAACAGCTTTTCATTCCACCTGACCTTTCTCTATCAATTAGGAATCTGATGCCTTCACTAAACACATTTCTTAAATTGTAGCCATTTGTTGAGTGTTTTTTTTGGTGTCTAATCCGCATATATATCACCATTGCCCTTGATTTTCTTGACTGTATATCTCTTAAATGTCAACATATAAACGTGTGATTTAGTTTACGAAGATTTTTCAATGCCGAGAACCTCGATCAGAGAGTAAAAAAAGGCGTAAGGTTCACAATGGTGTAAAATTAAAATGGGATATACCGGGCTAGGATTCGAGTTACAGGAACAAGGGCCAAACCAACCACCCAAGAATGGAATCGTCGAGCGAAAACACATGACAACCTCCTAAAAGCAGCTTTTCTTGCCACCAGACCTTTCTCCATCAACTAGGAATCTGATGCCGTCACTAAACACATTCCTTAAATTGCAGCCATATGTTGAGTGTTTTTTTTTGTGTCTAGTCCGCATATATATCACCATTACCCTTGATTTTCTTGACTGTATATCTCTTAAATGTCAACATATACACGTGTGATTCAGTTTACGAAGATTTTTCAATGCCGAGAACCTCGATCAGAGAGTAAAAAAGGCGTAAGGTTCACAATGGTGTAAAATTAAAATGGGATATACCGGGCTAGGATTCGAGTTACTTGACAACCTCCTAGAAGCAGTTTTTCTTGCCAACAGACCATTTTCCATCAATTAGGAATCTGATGTTGTCACTAAACACATTCCTTAAATTGTAGCCATTTGTTGAGTGTTTTTTTTTGGTGTCTAATCCGCATATATATCACCATTGCCCTTAATTTTCTTGACTGTATATCTCTTAAATGTCAACATATACACGTGTGATTTAGTTTACGAAGATTTTTCAATGTTGAGAACCTCTATCAGAGAGTAAAAAAGGCGTAAGGTTCACAATGGTGTAAAATTAAAATGGGATATACCGGGCTAGCATTCGAGTTACAGGAACAAGGGCCAAACCAACCACCCAAGAATCGAATCGTCGAGCGAAAACACTTGACAACCTACTAGAAACCGATTTTCTTGCCACTAGACCTTTCTCCATCAATTAGGAATCTGATGCCAACACTAAACACATTTCTTAAATTGTTGCCATTTGTTGAGTGTTTTTTTTTGTGTCTAATCCGCATATATATCACCATTGCCCTTGATTTTCTTGACTGTATATCTCTTAAATGTCAACATATACACGTGTGAATTAGTTTACGAAGATTTTTCAATGCCGAGAACCTCGATCAGAGAGTAAAAAAGGCGTAAGGTTCACAATGGTGTAAAATTAAAATGGGATATACCGGGCTAAGATTCGAGTTACAGGAACACCGGCCGAACCAACCACCCAAGAATAAAATCGTCGAGCGAAAACACTTGACAACCTCCTAGAGGCAGCTTTTCTTGCCACCAGACCATTCTCCACCAATTAGGAATATGATGCTGTCACTAAACACATTCCTTAAATTGTAGCCATTTGTTGAGTGTTTTTTTTGTTTCTTATCCGCATATTTATCACAATTGCCCTTGATTTTCTTGACAGTATATCTCTTAAATGTCAACATATACACGTGTGATTTAGTTTATGAAGATTTTTCAATTCCGAGAACCTCGATCAGAGAGTAAAAAAGGCGTAAGGCTCACAATGGTGTAAAATTAAAATGGGATATACCAGGCTAGGATTCGAGTTACAGGAACAAGGGCCAAACCAACCACCCAAGAATGGAATCGTCGAGCGAAAACACTTGACAACCTCCTAGAAACAGCTTTTCTTGCCACCTGGCCTCTCTCCATCAATTAGGAATCTGATGCCATGACTAAACACATTTCTTAAATTGTAGCCATTTGTTGAGTGTTTTTTGGGTGTCTAATCCGCATATATATCACCATTGCCCATGATTTTCTTGACTGTATATCTCTTAATTGTCAACATATAGACGTGTGATTTAGTTTACGAAGATTTTTCAATGCCGAGAACCTCGATCAGAGAGTAAAAAAGGTGTAAGGTTCACAATGGTGTAAAATTAAAATCAGATATACCGGGCTATGATTTGAGTTACAGGAACAAGGGCCAAACCAGCCACCCAAGAATGGAATCGTCGAGCGAAAACACTTAAAACCTCCTAGAAGCAGCTTTTCTTGCCACCAGACCTTTCTTCATCAATTAGGAATCTGATGCCGTCACTAAACACATTCCTTTAATTGTAGCCATTTGTTGAGTGTTTTTTTTTGGTGTCTAATCCGCATATATATCACCGTTGCCCTTGATTTTCTTGACTGTATATCTCTTAAATGTCAACATATTCACGTGTGATTTAGTTTACGAAGATTTTTCAATGCCGAGAACCTCGATCAGAGAGTAAAAAAGGCGTAAGGCTCACAATGGTGTAAAATTAAAATGGGATATACCGGGCTAGGATTCGAGTTACGGGAACAAGGGCCAAACCAACCACCGAAGAATGGAATCGTCGAGCGAA